>CAUYWW010000018.1:0-1459000 GCA_963576845.1 Megachile leachella | reverse complement strand
AACTATAATAATTATACTTATTACTCCCAATATTATCAATATAACATGCATTATAACCCATATTATACTGTTATTATCGTCAGAACTATAATAAATATACTCATTATTCCCAATATTATCAATATAACATGCATTATTCCCCTTATTATGCAGTTATTATCGCTAGAACTACAATAATTATACTTATTACTTTTATTATTATCAATATAACATGCACTATTACCCATATTATGCAGTTACTATCGCTAGAACTATAATAATTATACTTATTACTCCTAATATTATCCATATGTCATGCATTAATACCCATATTATGCAGTTATTATCGCTAGAACTATAAAAGTTATACTTATTACTTATATTATTATCAGTATAACATGCATTATTACCCATATTATGCAGTTATTATCGCTAGAACTATAATAATTATACCTATTGCTCCTAATATTATCAATATGCTATGCATTATTACCCGTATTATGCAGTTATTATCGCTAGAACTATAATAGTTATACTTATTACTTGTATTATTATCAGTATAACATGCATTATTACCCCTATTATGCAGTTATTATCTCTAGAACTACAATAATTATACGTATTACTCCCAATGTTATCAATATAACATGCATTATTACCCATATTATGCAGTTATTATCGCTAGAACTATAATAAATATACTTATGACTCCCAATGTTATCAATATAACATGCACTATTACCCCTATTATGCAGTTATTATCGCTAGAACTATCATAATTATACTTATTACTCCCAATATTATCAATATAACATGCATTATTACCCATATTATACTGTTATTATCGTCAGAACTATAATAAATATACTCATTATTCCCAATATTATCAATATAAAATGCATTATTCCCCTTATTATGCAGTTATTATCGCTAGAACTACAATAATTATACTTATTACTTTTATTATTATCAATATAACATGCACTATTACCCATATTATGCAGTTACTATCGCTAGAACTATAATAATTATACTTATTACTCCTAATATTATCCATATGTCATGCATTATTACCCATATTATGCAGTTATTATCGCTAGAACTATAATAGTTATACTTATTACTTATATTATTATCAGTATAACATGCATTATTGCCCCTATTATGCAGTTATTATCTCTAGAACTACAATAACTATACTTATTACTCCCAATGTTATCAATATAACATGCATTATTACTCCTATTATGCAGTTATTATCGCCAGAACTATAATAATTATACTTATTACTCCCAATATTATCAATATAACATGCATTTTTACCCATATTATACTGTTATTATCGTCAGAACTATAATAAATATACTTATTACTCCCAATATTATGAATATAACATGCATTATTACCCATATTATGCAGTTATTATCGCTAGAACTATAATAGTTATACTTATTACTTATATTATTATCAGTATAACATGCATTATTACTCCTATTATGCAGTTATTATCGCCAGAACTATAATAATTATACTTATTACTCCCAATATTGTCAATATACCATGCATTATTACCCATATTATGCAGTTATTATCGTCAGGACTATAATAATTATACTTATTACTCCCAATATTATCAATATAACATGCATTATTACCCATATTATGCAGTTATTATCGCTAGAACTACAATAATTATACTTATTACTCCCAATGTTATCAATATAACATGCATTATTACCCATATTATGCAGTTATTATCGCTAGAACTATAATAGTTATACTTATTACTTATATTATTATCAGTATAACATGCATTATTACCCCTATTATGCAGTTATTATCTCTAGAACTACAATAATTATACGTATTACTCCCAATGTTATCAATATAACATGCATTATTACCCATATTATGCAGTTATTATCGCTAGAACTATAATAAATATACTTATGACTCCCAATGTTATCAATATAACATGCACTATTACCCCTATTATGCAGTTATTATCGCTAGAACTATCATAATTATACTTATTACTCCCAATATTATCAATATAACATGCATTATTACCCATATTATACTGTTATTATCGTCAGAACTATAATAAATATACTCATTATTCCCAATATTATCAATATAAAATGCATTATTCCCCTTATTATGCAGTTATTATCGCTAGAACTACAATAATTATACTTATTACTTTTATTATTATCAATATAACATGCACTATTACCCATATTATGCAGTTACTATCGCTAGAACTATAATAATTATACTTATTACTCCTAATATTATCCATATGTCATGCATTATTACCCATATTATGCAGTTATTATCGCTAGAACTATAATAGTTATACTTATTACTTATATTATTATCAGTATAACATGCATTATTGCCCCTATTATGCAGTTATTATCTCTAGAACTACAATAACTATACTTATTACTCCCAATGTTATCAATATAACATGCATTATTACTCCTATTATGCAGTTATTATCGCCAGAACTATAATAATTATACTTATTACTCCCAATATTATCAATATAACATGCATTTTTACCCATATTATACTGTTATTATCGTCAGAACTATAATAAATATACTTATTACTCCCAATATTATCAATATAACATGCATTATTACCCATATTATGCAGTTATTATCGCTAGAACTATAATAGTTATACTTATTACTTATATTATTATCAGTATAACATGCATTATTACTCCTATTATGCAGTTATTATCGCCAGAACTATAATAATTATACTTATTACTCCCAATATTGTCAATATACCATGCATTATTACCCATATTATGCAGTTATTATCGTCAGGACTATAATAATTATACTTATTACTCCCAATATTATCAATATAACATGCATTATTACCCATATTATGCAGTTATTATCGCTAGAACTACAATAATTATACTTATTACTCGCAATGTTATCAATATAACATGCATTATTACCCATATTATGCAGTTATTATCGCTAGAACTATAATAGTTATACTTATTACTTATATTATTATCAGTATAACATGCATTATTACCCCTATTATGCAGTTATTATCTCTAGAACTACAATAATTATACGTATTACTCCCAATGTTATCAATATAACATGCATTATTACCCATATTATGCAGTTATTATCGCTAGAACTATAATAAATATACTTATTACTCCCAATGTTATCAATATAACATGCATTATTACCCCTATTATGCAGTTATTATCGCTAGAACTATAATAATTATACTTATTACTCTCAATATTATCAATATAACATGCATTATTACCCATATTATACTGTTATTATCGTCAGAACTATAATAAATATACTCATTATTCCCAATATTATCAATATAACATGCATTATTCCCCTTATTATGCAGTTATTATCGCTAGAACTACAATAATTATACTTATTACTTTTATTATTATCAATATAACATGCACTATTACCCATATTATGCAGTTACTATCGCTAGAACTATAATAATTATACTTATTACTCCTAACATTATCCATATGTCATGCATTATTACCCATATTATGCAGTTATTATCGCTAGAACTATAAAAGTTATACTTATTACTTATATTATTATCAGTATAACATGCATTATTGCCCATATTATGCAGTTATTATCGCTAGAACTATAATAATTATACCTATTACTCCTAATATTATCAATATGTTATGCATTATTACCCGTATTATGCAGTTATTATCGCTAGAACTATAATAGTTATACTTATTACTTATATTATTATCAGTATAACATGCATTATTACCCCTATTATACAGTTATTATCTCTAGAACTACAATAATTATACGTATTACTCCCAATGTTATCAATATAACATGCATTATTACACATATTATGCAGTTATTATCGCTAGAACTATAATAAATATACTTATTACTCCCAATGTTATCAATATAACATGCATTATTACCCCTATTATGCAGTTATTATCGCTAGAACTATAATAAATATACTTATTACTCCCAATATTATCAATATAACGTGCATTATTACCCATATTATGAAGTTATTATCGCTAGAACTACAATAATTATACTTATTACTTTTATTATTATCAATATAACATGCATTATTACCCCTATTATGCAGTTATTATCGCTAGAACTATAATAATTATACTTATTACTCCCAATATTGTCAATATACCATGCATTATTACCCATATTATGCAGTTATTATCGTCAGAACTATAATAAATATACTTATTACTCCCAATATTATCAATATAACATGCATTATTACCCATATTATGCAGTTATTATCGCTAGAACTACAATAATTATACTTATTACTCCCAATGTTATCAATATAACATGCATTATTACCCATATTATGCAGTTATTATCGCTAGAACCAGAATAGTTATACTTATTACTTATATTATTATGAGTATAACATGCATTATTACCCCTATTATGCAGTTATTATCTCTAGAACTACAATAATTATACGTATTACTCCCAATGTTATCAATATAACATGCATTATTACCCATATTATGCAGTTATTATCGCTAGAACTATAATAAATATACTTATTACTCCCAATGTTATCAATATAACATGCATTATTACCCCTATTATGCAGTTATTATCGCTAGAACTATAATAATTATACTTATTACTCCCAATATTATCAATATAACATGCATTATTACCCATATTATACTGTTATTATCGTCAGAACTATAATAAATATACTCGTTATTCCCAATATTATCAATATAACATGCATTATTCCCCTTATTATGCAGTTATTATCGCTAGAACTACAATAATTATACTTATTACTTTTATTATTATCAATATAACATGCACTATTACCCATATTATGCAGTTACTATCGCTAGAACTATAATAATTATACTTATTACTCCTAATATTATCCATATGTCATGCATTATTACCCATATTATGCAGTTATTATCGCTAGAACTATAAAAGTTATACTTATTACTTATATTATTATCAGTATAACATGCATTATTACCCATATTATGCAGTTATTATCGCTAGAACTATAATAATTATACCTATTACTCCTAATATTATCAATATGTTATGCATTATTACCCGTATTATGCAGTTATTATCGCTAGAACTATAATAGTTATACTTATTACTTATATTATTATCAGTATAACATGCATTATTACCCCTATTATGCAGTTATTATCTCTAGAACTACAATAATTATACCTATTACTCCTAATATTATCAATATGTTATGCATTATTACCCGTATTATGCAGTTATTATCGCTAGAACTATAATAGTTATACTTATTACTTTTATTATTATCAATATAACATGCATTATTACCCATATTGTGCAGTTATTGTAGCTAGAACTACAATAATTATACTTGTTACTCCCAATGTTATCAATATAACATGCATTATTACCCCTATTATGCAGTTATTATCGCTAGAACTATCATAATTATACTTATTACTCCCAATATTATCAATATAACATGCATTATTACCCATATTATACTGTTATTATCGTCAGAACTATAATAAATATACTCGTTATTCCCAATATTATCAATATAACATGCATTATTCCCCTTATTATGCAGTTATTATCGCTAGAACTACAATAATTATACTTATTACTTTTATTATTATCAATATAACATGCACTATTACCCATATTATGCAGTTACTATCGCTAGAACTATAATAATTATACTTATTACTCCTAATATTATCCATATGTCATGCATTATTACCCATATTATGCAGTTATTATCGCTAGAACTATAATAGTTATACTTATTACTTATATTATTATCAGTATAACATGCATTATTGCCCCTATTATGCAGTTATTATCTCTAGAACTATAATAAATATACTTATTACTCCCAATATTATCAATATAACGTGCATTATTACCCATATTATGAAGTTATTATCGCTAGAACTACAATAATTATACTTATTACTTTTATTATTATCAATATAACATGCATTATTACCCCTATTATGCAGTTATTATCGCTAGAACTATAATAATTATACTTATTACTCCCAATATTGTCAATATACCATGCATTATTACCCATATTATGCAGTTATTATCGTCAGAACTATAATAAATATACTTATTACTCCCAATATTATCAATATAACATGCATTATTACCCATATTATGCAGTTATTATCGCTAGAACTACAATAATTATACTTATTACTCCCAATGTTATCAATATAACAAGCATTATTACCCCTATTATGCAGTTATTATCGCTAGAACTACAATAATTATACTTAACACTTTTATTATTATCAATATAACATGCATTATTACCCATATTGTGCAGTTATTGTCGCTAGAACTACAATCATTATACTTGTTACTCCCAATGTTATCAATATAACATGCATTATTACCCATATTATGCAGTTATTATCGCTAGAACTATAATAGTTATACTTATTACTTATATTATTATCAGTATAACATGCATTATTACCCCTATTATGCAGTTATTATCGCTAGAACTATAATAATTATACTTATTACTCCCAATATTGTCAATATACCATGCATTATTACCCATATTATGCAGTTATTATCGTCAGAACTATAATAAATACACTTATTACTCCCAATATTATCAATATAACATGCATTATTACCCATATTATGCAGTTATTATCGCTAGAACTACAATAATTATACTTATTACTCCCAATGTTATCAATATAACATGCATTATTACCCATATTATGCAGTTATTATCGCTAGAACTATAATAGTTATACTTATTACTTATATTATTATCAGTATAACATGCATTATTACCCCTATTATGCAGTTATTATCTCTAGAACTACAATAATTATACGTATTACTCCCAATGTTATCAATATAACATGCATTATTACCCATATTATGCAGTTATTATCGCTAGAACTATAATAAATATACTTATTACTCCCAATGTTATCAATATAACATGCATTATTACCCCTATTATGCAGTTATTATCGCTAGAACTATAATAAATATACTTATTACTCCCAATATTATCAATATAACGTGCATTATTACCCATATTATGAAGTTATTATCGCTAGAACTACAATAATTATACTTATTACTTTTATTATTATCAATATAACATGCATTATTACCCCTATTATGCAGTTATTATCGCTAGAACTATAATAATTATACTTATTACTCCCAATATTGTCAATATACCATGCATTATTACCCATATTATGCAGTTATTATCGTCAGAACTATAATAAATATACTTATTACTCCCAATATTATCAATATAACATGCATTATTACCCATATTATGCAGTTATTATCGCTAGAACTACAATAATTATACTTATTACTCCCAATGTTATCAATATAACATGCATTATTACCCATATTATGCAGTTATTATCGCTAGAACCAGAATAGTTATACTTATTACTTATATTATTATGAGTATAACATGCATTATTACCCCTATTATGCAGTTATTATCTCTAGAACTACAATAATTATACGTATTACTCCCAATGTTATCAATATAACATGCATTATTACCCATATTATGCAGTTATTATCGCTAGAACTATAATAAATATACTTATTACTCCCAATGTTATCAATATAACATGCATTATTACCCCTATTATGCAGTTATTATCGCTAGAACTATAATAATTATACTTATTACTCCCAATATTATCAATATAACATGCATTATTACCCATATTATACTGTTATTATCGTCAGAACTATAATAAATATACTCGTTATTACCAATATTATCAATATAACATGCATTATTCCCCTTATTATGCAGTTATTATCGCTAGAACTACAATAATTATACTTATTACTTTTATTATTATCAATATAACATGCACTATTACCCATATTATGCAGTTACTATCGCTAGAACTATAATAATTATACTTATTACTCCTAATATTATCCATATGTCATGCATTATTACCCATATTATGCAGTTATTATCGCTAGAACTATAAAAGTTATACTTATTACTTATATTATTATCAGTATAACATGCATTATTACCCATATTATGCAGTTATTATCGCTAGAACTATAATAATTATACCTATTACTCCTAATATTATCAATATGTTATGCATTATTACCCGTATTATGCAGTTATTATCGCTAGAACTATAATAGTTATACTTATTACTTATATTATTATCAGTATAACATGCATTATTACCCCTATTATGCAGTTATTATCTCTAGAACTACAATAATTATACCTATTACTCCTAATATTATCAATATGTTATGCATTATTACCCGTATTATGCAGTTATTATCGCTAGAACTATAATAGTTATACTTATTACTTTTATTATTATCAATATAACATGCATTATTACCCATATTGTGCAGTTATTGTAGCTAGAACTACAATAATTATACTTGTTACTCCCAATGTTATCAATATAACATGCATTATTACCCATATTATACTGTTATTATCGTCAGAACTATAATAAATATACTCGTTATTCCCAATATTATCAATATAACATGCATTATTCCCCTTATTATGCAGTTATTATCGCTAGAACTACAATAATTATACTTATTACTTTTATTATTATCAATATAACATGCACTATTACCCATATTATGCAGTTACTATCGCTAGAACTATAATAATTATACTTATTACTCCTAATATTATCCATATGTCATGCATTATTACCCATATTATGCAGTTATTATCGCTAGAACTATAATAGTTATACTTATTACTTATATTATTATCAGTATAACATGCATTATTGCCCCTATTATGCAGTTATTATCTCTAGAACTATAATAAATATACTTATTACTCCCAATATTATCAATATAACGTGCATTATTACCCATATTATGAAGTTATTATCGCTAGAACTACAATGATTATACTTATTACTTTTATTATTATCAATATAACATGCATTATTACCCCTATTATGCAGTTATTATCGCTAGAACTATAATAATTATACTTATTACTCCCAATATTGTCAATATACCATGCATTATTACCCATATTATGCAGTTATTATCGTCAGAACTATAATAAATATACTTATTACTCCCAATATTATCAATATAACATGCATTATTACCCATATTATGCAGTTATTATCGCTAGAACTACAATAATTATACTTATTACTCCCAATGTTATCAATATAACATGCATTATTACCCCTATTATGCAGTTATTATCGCTAGAACTACAATAATTATACTTAACACTTTTATTATTATCAATATAACATGCATTATTACCCATATTGTGCAGTTATTGTCGCTAGAACTACAATCATTATACTTGTTACTCCCAATGTTATCAATATAACATGCATTATTACCCATATTATGCAGTTATTATCGCTAGAACTATAATAGTTATACTTATTACTTATATTATTATCAGTATAACATGCATTATTACCCCTATTATGCAGTTATTATCTCTAGAACTACAATAATTATACGTATTACTCCCAATGTTATCAATATAACATGCATTATTACCCATATTATGCAGTTATTATCGCTAGAACTATAATAAATATACTTATTACTCCCAATGTTATCAATATAACATGCATTATTACCCCTATTATGCAGTTATTATCGCTAGAACTATCATAATTATACTTATTACTCCCAATATTATCAATATAACATGCATTATTACCCATATTATACTGTTATTATCGCTAGAACTACAATAATTATACTTATTACTCCCAATGTTATCAATATAACATGCATTATTACCCATATTATGCAGTTATTATCGCTAGAACTATAATAGTTATACTTATTACTTATATTATTATCAGTATAACATGCATTATTACCCCTATTATGCAGTTATTATCTCTAGAACTACAATAATTATACGTATTACTCCCAATGTTATCAATATAACATGCATTATTACCCATATTATGCAGTTATTATCGCTAGAACTATAATAAATATACTTATTACTCCCAATGTTATCAATATAACATGCATTATTACCCCTATTATGCAGTTATTATCGCTAGAACTATAATAATTATACTTATTACTCCCAATATTATCAATATAACATGCATTATTACCCATATTATACTGTTATTATCGTCAGAACTATAATAAATATACTCATTATTCCCAATATTATCAATATAACATGCATTATTCCCCTTATTATGCAGTTATTATCGCTAGAACTACAATAATTATACTTATTACTTTTATTATTATCAATATAACATGCACTATTACCCATATTATGCAGTTACTATCGCTAGAACTATAATAATTATACTTATTACTCCTAACATTATCCATATGTCATGCATTATTACCCATATTATGCAGTTATTATCGCTAGAACTATAAAAGTTATACTTATTACTTATATTATTATCAGTATAACATGCATTATTGCCCATATTATGCAGTTATTATCGCTAGAACTATAATAATTATACCTATTACTCCTAATATTATCAATATGTTATGCATTATTACCCGTATTATGCAGTTATTATCGCTAGAACTATAATAGTTATACTTATTACTTATATTATTATCAGTATAACATGCATTATTACCCCTATTATGCAGTTATTATCTCTAGAACTACAATAATTATACGTATTACTCCCAATGTTATCAATATAACATGCATTATTACACATATTATGCAGTTATTATCGCTAGAACTATAATAAATATACTTATTACTCCCAATGTTATCAATATAACATGCATTATTACCCATATTATGCAGTTATTATCGCTAGAACTATAATAGTTATACTTATTACTTATATTATTATGAGTATAACATGCATTATTACCCCTATTATGCAGTTATTATCTCTAGAACTACAATAATTATACGTATTACTCCCAATGTTATCAATATAACATGCATTATTACCCATATTATGCAGTTATTATCGCTAGAACTATAATAAATATACTTATTACTCCCAATATTATCAATATAACGTGCATTATTACCCATATTATGAAGTTATTATCGCTAGAACTACAATAATTATACTTATTACTTTTATTATTATCAATATAACATGCATTATTACCCCTATTATGCAGTTATTATCGCTAGAACTATAATAATTATACTTACTACTCCCAATATTGTCAATATACCATGCATTATTACCCATATTATGCAGTTATTATCGTCAGAACTATAATAAATATACTTATTACTCCCAATATTATCAATATAACATGCATTATTACCCATATTATGCAGTTATTATCGCTAGAACTACAATAATTATACTTATTACTCCCAATGTTATCAATATAACATGCATTATTACCCATATTATGCAGTTATTATCGCTAGAACTATAATAGTTATACTTATTACTTATATTATTATGAGTATAACATGCATTATTACCCCTATTATGCAGTTATTATCTCTAGAACTACAATAATTATACGTATTACTCCCAATGTTATCAATATAACATGCATTATTACCCATATTATGCAGTTATTATCGCTAGAACTATAATAAATATACTTATTACTCCCAATGTTATCAATATAACATGCATTATTACCCCTATTATGCAGTTATTATCGCTAGAACTATAATTATTATACTTATTACTCCCAATATTATCAATATAACATGCATTATTACCCATATTATACTGTTATTATCGTCAGAACTATAATAAATATACTCGTTATTCCCAATATTATCAATATAACATGCATTATTCCCCTTATTATGCAGTTATTATCGCTAGAACTACAATAATTATACTTATTACTTTTATTATTATCAATATAACATGCACTATTACCCATATTATGCAGTTACTATCGCTAGAACTATAATAATTATACTTATTACTCCTAATATTATCCATATGTCATGCATTATTACCCATATTATGCAGTTATTATCGCTAGAACTATAAAAGTTATACTTATTACTTATATTATTATCAGTATAACATGCATTATTACCCATATTATGCAGTTATTATCGCTAGAACTATAATAATTATACCTATTACTCCTAATATTATCAATATGTTATGCATTATTACCCGTATTATGCAGTTATTATCGCTAGAACTATAATAGTTATACTTATTACTTATATTATTATCAGTATAACATGCATTATTACCCCTATTATGCAGTTATTATCTCTAGAACTACAATAATTATACCTATTACTCCTAATATTATCAATATGTTATGCATTATTACCCGTATTATGCAGTTATTATCGCTAGAACTATAATAGTTATACTTATTACTTTTATTATTATCAATATAACATGCATTATTACCCATATTGTGCAGTTATTGTAGCTAGAACTACAATAATTATACTTGTTACTCCCAATGTTATCAATATAACATGCATTATTACCCCTATTATGCAGTTATTATCGCTAGAACTATCATAATTATACTTATTACTCCCAATATTATCAATATAACATGCATTATTACCCATATTATACTGTTATTATCGTCAGAACTATAATAAATATACTCATTATTCCCAATATTATCAATATAAAATGCATTATTCCCCTTATTATGCAGTTATTATCGCTAGAACTACAATAATTATACTTATTACTTTTATTATTATCAATATAACATGCATTATTACCCATATTGTGCAGTTATTGTAGCTAGAACTACAATAATTATACTTGTTACTCCCAATGTTATCAATATAACATGCATTATTACCCATATTATGCAGTTATTATCGCTAGAACTATAATAGTTATACTTATTACTTATATTATTATCAGTATAACATGCATTATTACTCATATTATGCAGTTATTATCGCTAGAACTATAATAATTATACTTATTACTCCCAATATTATCAATATAACATGCATTTTTACCCATATTATACTGTTATTATCGTCAGAACTATAATAAATATACTTATTACTCCCAATATTATCAATATAACGTGCATTATTACCCATATTATGAAGTTATTATCGCTAGAACTACAATAATTATACTTATTACTTTTATTATTATCAATATAACATGCATTATTACCACTATTATGCAGTTATTATCGCTAGAACTATAATAATTATACTTATTACTCCCAATATTGTCAATATACCATGCATTATTACCCATATTATTCAGTTATTATCGTCAGAACTATAATAAATATACTTATTACTCCCAATATTATCAATATAACATGCATTATTACCCATATTATGCAGTTATTATCGCTAGAACTACAATAATTATACTTATTACTCCCAATGTTATCAATATAACATGCACTATTACCCATATTATGCAGTTATTATCGCTAGAACTACAATAATTATACTTATTACTTTTATTATTATCAATATAACATGCATTATTACCCCTATTATGCAGTTATTATCGCTAGAACTATAATAATTATACTTATTAGTCCCAATATTATCAATATAACATGCATTATTACCCATATTATACTGTTATTATCGTCAGAACTATAATAAATATACTTATTACTCCCAATATTATCAATATAACATGCATTATTACCCATATTATGAAGTTATTATCGCTAGAACTACAATAATTATACTTATTACTCCCAATATTATCAATATAACGTGCATTATTACCCATATTATGAAGTTATTATCGCTAGAACTACAATAATTATACTTATTACTCCCAATATTATCAATATAACATGCATTATTGCCCATATTATACTGTTATTACCGTCAGAACTATAATAAATATACTTATTACTCCCAATGTTATCAATATAACATGCATTATTACCCATATTATGCAGTTATTATCGCTAGAACTATAATAGTTATACTTATTACTTATATTATTATCAGTATAACATGCATTATTACCCCTATTATGCAGTTATTATCTCTAGAACTACAATAATTATACGTATTACTCCCAATGTTATCAATATAACATGCATTATTACCCATATTATGCAGTTATTATCGCTAGAACTATAATAATTATACTTATTACTCCCAATATTATCAATATAACATGCATTATTACCCATATTATACTGTTATTATCGTCAGAACTATAATAAATATACTCGTTATTCCCAATATTATCAATATAACATGCATTATTCCCCTTATTATGCAGTTATTATCGCTAGAACTACAATAATTATACTTATTACTTTTATTATTATCAATATAACATGCACTATTACCCATATTATGCAGTTACTATCGCTAGAACTATAATAATTATACTTATTACTCCTAATATTATCCATATGTCATGCATTATTACCCATATTATGCAGTTATTATCGCTAGAACTATAATAGTTATACTTATTACTTATATTATTATCAGTATAACATGCATTATTACCCATATTATGCAGTTATTATCGCTAGAACTATAATAATTATACCTATTACTCCTAATATTATCAATATGTTATGCATTATTACCCGTATTATGCAGTTATTATCGCTAGAACTATAATAGTTATACTTATTACTTTTATTATTATCAATATAACATGCATTATTACCCATATTGTGCAGTTATTGTCGCTAGAACTACAATAATTATACTTGTTACTCCCAATGTTATCAATATAACATGCATTATTACCCATATTATGCAGTTATTATCGCTAGAACTATAATAGTTATACTTATTACTTATATTATTATCAGTATAACATGCATTATTACTCCTATTATGCAGTTATTATCGCCAGAACTATAATAATTATACTTATTACTCCCAATATTATCAATATAACGTGCATTATTACCCATATTATGAAGTTATTATCGCTAGAACTACAATAATTATACTTATTACTTTTATTATTATCAATATAACATGCATTATTACCCCTATTATGCAGTTATTATCGCTAGAACTATAATAATTATACTTATTACTCCCAATGTTATCAATATAACATGCATTATTACCCATATTATGCAGTTATTATCGCTAGAACTATAATAGTTATACTTATTACTTATATTATTATCAGTATAACATGCATTATTACCCCTATTATGCAGTTATTATCTCTAGAACTACAATAATTATACGTATTACTCCCAATGTTATCAATATAACATGCATTATTACCCATATTATGCAGTTATTATCGCTAGAACTATAATAAATATACTTATTACTCCCAATGTTATCAATATAACATGCATTATTACCCCTATTATGCAGTTATTATCGCTAGAACTATAATAATTATACTTATTACTCCCAATATTATCAATATAACATGCATTATTACCCATATTATACTGTTATTATCGTCAGAACTATAATAAATATACTCATTATTCCCAATATTATCAATATAACATGCATTATTCCCCTTATTATGCAGTTATTATCGCTAGAACTACAATAATTATACTTATTACTTTTATTATTATCAATATAACATGCACTATTACCCATATTATGCAGTTACTATCGCTAGAACTATAATAATTATACTTATTACTCCTAACATTATCCATATGTCATGCATTATTACCCATATTATGCAGTTATTATCGCTAGAACTATAATAGTTATACTTATTACTTATATTATTATCAGTATAACATGCATTATTACCCCTATTATGCAGTTGTTATCTCTAGAACTACAATAATTATACGTATTACTCCCAATGTTATCAATATAACATGCATTATTACACATATTATGCAGTTATTATCGCTAGAACTATAATAAATATACTTATTACTCCCAATGTTATCAATATAACATGCATTATTACCCCTATTATGCAGTTATTATCGCTAGAACTATAATAAATATACTTATTACTCCCAATATTATCAATATAACGTGCATTATTACCCATATTATGAAGTTATTATCGCTAGAACTACAATAATTATACTTATTACTTTTATTATTATCAATATAACATGCATTATTACCCCTATTATGCAGTTATTATCGCTAGAACTATAATAATTATACTTATTACTCCCAATATTGTCAATATACCATGCATTATTACCCATATTATGCAGTTATTATCGTCAGAACTATAATAAATATACTTATTACTCCCAATATTATCAATATAACATGCATTATTACCCATATTATGCAGTTATTATCGCTAGAACTACAATAATTATACTTATTACTCCCAATGTTATCAATATAACATGCATTATTACCCATATTATGCAGTTATTATCGCTAGAACTATAATAGTTATACTTATTACTTATATTATTATGAGTATAACATGCATTATTACCCCTATTATGCAGTTATTATCTCTAGAACTACAATAATTATACGTATTACTCCCAATGTTATCAATATAACATGCATTATTACCCATATTATGCAGTTATTATCGCTAGAACTATAATAAATATACTTATTACTCCCAATGTTATCAATATAACATGCATTATTACCCCTATTATGCAGTTATTATCGCTAGAACTATAATAATTATACTTATTACTCCCAATATTATCAATATAACATGCATTATTACCCATATTATACTGTTATTATCGTCAGAACTATAATAAATATACTCGTTATTCCCAATATTATCAATATAACATGCATTATTCCCCTTATTATGCAGTTATTATCGCTAGAACTACAATAATTATACTTATTACTTTTATTATTATCAATATAACATGCACTATTACCCATATTATGCAGTTACTATCGCTAGAACTATAATAATTATACTTATTACTCCTAATATTATCCATATGTCATGCATTATTACCCATATTATGCAGTTATTATCGCTAGAACTATAAAAGTTATACTTATTACTTATATTATTATCAGTATAACATGCATTATTACCCATATTATGCAGTTATTATCGCTAGAACTATAATAATTATACCTATTACTCCTAATATTATCAATATGTTATGCATTATTACCCGTATTATGCAGTTATTATCGCTAGAACTATAATAGTTATACTTATTACTTATATTATTATCAGTATAACATGCATTATTACCCCTATTATGCAGTTATTATCTCTAGAACTACAATAATTATACCTATTACTCCTAATATTATCAATATGCTATGCATTATTACCCGTATTATGCAGTTATTATCGCTAGAACTATAATAGTTATACTTATTACTTTTATTATTATCAATATAACATGCATTATTACCCATATTATACTGTTATTATCGTCAGAACTATAATAAATATACTCATTATTCCCAATATTATCAATATAAAATGCATTATTCCCCTTATTATGCAGTTATTATCGCTAGAACTACAATAATTATACTTATTACTTTTATTATTATCAATATAACATGCATTATTACCCATATTGTGCAGTTATTGTAGCTAGAACTACAATAATTATACTTGTTACTCCCAATGTTATCAATATAACATGCATTATTACCCATATTATGCAGTTATTATCGCTAGAACTATAATAGTTATACTTATTACTTATATTATTATCAGTATAACATGCATTATTACTCCTATTATGCAGTTATTATCGCCAGAACTATAATAATTATACTTATTACTCCCAATATTATCAATATAACGTGCATTATTACCCATATTATGAAGTTATTATCGCTAGAACTACAATAATTATACTTATTACTTTTATTATTATCAATATAACATGCATTATTACCCCTATTATGCAGTTATTATCGCTAGAACTATAATAATTATACTTATTACTCCCAATGTTATCAATATAACATGCATTATTACCCATATTATGCAGTTATTATCGCTAGAACTATAATAGTTATACTTATTACTTATATTATTATCAGTATAACATGCATTATTACCCCTATTATGCAGTTATTATCTCTAGAACTACAATAATTATACGTATTACTCCCAATGTTATCAATATAACATGCATTATTACCCATATTATGCAGTTATTATCGCTAGAACTATAATAAATATACTTATTACTCCCAATGTTATCAATATAACATGCATTATTACCCCTATTATGCAGTTATTATCGCTAGAACTATAATAATTATACTTATTACTCCCAATATTATCAATATAACATGCATTATTACCCATATTATACTGTTATTATCGTCAGAACTATAATAAATATACTCATTATTCCCAATATTATCAATATAACATGCATTATTCCCCTTATTATGCAGTTATTATCGCTAGAACTACAATAATTATACTTATTACTTTTATTATTATCAATATAACATGCACTATTACCCATATTATGCAGTTACTATCGCTAGAACTATAATAATTATACTTATTACTCCTAGCATTATCCATATGTCATGCATTATTACCCATATTATGCAGTTATTATCGCTAGAACTATAATAGTTATACTTATTACTTATATTATTATGAGTATAACATGCATTATTACCCCTATTATGCAGTTGTTATCTCTAGAACTACAATAATTATACGTATTACTCCCAATGTTATCAATATAACATGCATTATTACACATATTATGCAGTTATTATCGCTAGAACTATAATAAATATACTTATTACTCCCAATGTTATCAATATAACATGCATTATTACCCCTATTATGCAGTTATTATCGCTAGAACTATAATAAATATACTTATTACTCCCAATATTATCAATATAACGTGCATTATTACCCATATTATGAAGTTATTATCGCTAGAACTACAATAATTATACTTATTACTTTTATTATTATCAATATAACATGCATTATTACCCCTATTATGCAGTTATTATCGCTAGAACTATAATAATTATACTTATTACTCCCAATATTGTCAATATACCATGCATTATTACCCATATTATGCAGTTATTATCGTCAGAACTATAATAAATATACTTATTACTCCCAATATTATCAATATAACATGCATTATTACCCATATTATGCAGTTATTATCGCTAGAACTACAATAATTATACTTATTACTCCCAATGTTATCAATATAACATGCATTATTACCCATATTATGCAGTTATTATCGCTAGAACTATAATAGTTATACTTATTACTTATATTATTATGAGTATAACATGCATTATTACCCCTATTATGCAGTTATTATCTCTAGAACTACAATAATTATACGTATTACTCCCAATGTTATCAATATAACATGCATTATTACCCATATTATGCAGTTATTATCGCTAGAACTATAATAAATATACTTATTACTCCCAATGTTATCAATATAACATGCATTATTACCCCTATTATGCAGTTATTATCGCTAGAACTATAATAATTATACTTATTACTCCCAATATTATCAATATAACATGCATTATTACCCATATTATACTGTTATTATCGTCAGAACTATAATAAATATACTCGTTATTCCCAATATTATCAATATAACATGCATTATTCCCCTTATTATGCAGTTATTATCGCTAGAACTACAATAATTATACTTATTACTTTTATTATTATCAATATAACATGCACTATTACCCATATTATGCAGTTACTATCGCTAGAACTATAATAATTATACTTATTACTCCTAATATTATCCATATGTCATGCATTATTACCCATATTATGCAGTTATTATCGCTAGAACTATAAAAGTTATACTTATTACTTATATTATTATCAGTATAACATGCATTATTACCCATATTATGCAGTTATTATCGCTAGAACTATAATAATTATACCTATTACTCCTAATATTATCAATATGTTATGCATTATTACCCGTATTATGCAGTTATTATCGCTAGAACTATAATAGTTATACTTATTACTTATATTATTATCAGTATAACATGCATTATTACCCCTATTATGCAGTTATTATCTCTAGAACTACAATAATTATACCTATTACTCCTAATATTATCAATATGCTATGCATTATTACCCGTATTATGCAGTTATTATCGCTAGAACTATAATAGTTATACTTATTACTTTTATTATTATCAATATAACATGCATTATTACCCATATTGTGCAGTTATTGTAGCTAGAACTACAATAATTATACTTGTTACTCCCAATGTTATCAATATAACATGCATTATTACCCCTATTATGCAGTTATTATCGCTAGAACTATCATAATTATACTTATTACTCCCAATATTATCAATATAACATGCATTATTACCCATATTATACTGTTATTATCGTCAGAACTATAATAAATATACTCATTATTCCCAATATTATCAATATAAAATGCATTATTCCCCTTATTATGCAGTTATTATCGCTAGAACTACAATAATTATACTTATTACTTTTATTATTATCAATATAACATGCATTATTACCCATATTGTGCAGTTATTGTAGCTAGAACTACAATAATTATACTTGTTACTCCCAATGTTATCAATATAACATGCATTATTACCCATATTATGCAGTTATTATCGCTAGAACTATAATAGTTATACTTATTACTTATATTATTATCAGTATAACATGCATTATTACTCATATTATGCAGTTATTATCGCTAGAACTATAATAATTATACTTATTACTCCCAATATTATCAATATAACATGCATTTTTACCCGTATTATACTGTTATTATCGTCAGAACTATAATAAATATACTTATTACTCCCAATATTATCAATATAACGTGCATTATTACCCATATTATGAAGTTATTATCGCTAGAACTACAATAATTATACTTATTACTTTTATTATTATCAATATAACATGCATTATTACCACTATTATGCAGTTATTATCGCTAGAACTATAATAATTATACTTATTACTCCCAATATTGTCAATATACCATGCATTATTACCCATATTATTCAGTTATTATCGTCAGAACTATAATAAATATACTTATTACTCCCAATATTATCAATATAACATGCATTATTACCCATATTATGCAGTTATTATCGCTAGAACTACAATAATTATACTTATTACTCCCAATGTTATCAATATAACATGCACTATTACCCATATTATGCAGTTATTATCGCTAGAACTACAATAATTATACTTATTACTTTTATTATTATCAATATAACATGCATTATTACCCCTATTATGCAGTTATTATCGCTAGAACTATAATAATTATACTTATTAGTCCCAATATTATCAATATAACATGCATTATTACCCATATTATACTGTTATCATCGTCAGAACTATAATAAATATACTTATTACTCCCAATATTATCAATATAACATGCATTATTACCCATATTATGAAGTTATTATCGCTAGAACTACAATAATTATACTTATTACTCCCAATATTATCAATATAACGTGCATTATTACCCATATTATGAAGTTATTATCGCTAGAACTACAATAATTATACTTATTACTCCCAATATTATCAATATAACATGCATTATTGCCCATATTATACTGTTATTACCGTCAGAACTATAATAAATATACTTATTACTCCCAATGTTATCAATATAACATGCATTATTACCCATATTATGCAGTTATTATCGCTAGAACTATAATAATTATACTTATTACTCCCAATATTATCAATATAACATGCATTATTACCCATATTATACTGTTATTATCGTCAGAACTATAATAAATATACTCGTTATTCCCAATATTATCAATATAACATGCATTATTCCCCTTATTATGCAGTTATTATCGCTAGAACTACAATAATTATACTTATTACTTTTATTATTATCAATATAACATGCACTATTACCCATATTATGCAGTTACTATCGCTAGAACTATAATAATTATACTTATTACTCCTAATATTATCCATATGTCATGCATTATTACCCATATTATGCAGTTATTATCGCTAGAACTATAATAGTTATACTTATTACTTATATTATTATCAGTATAACATGCATTATTACCCATATTATGCAGTTATTATCGCTAGAACTATAATAATTATACCTATTACTCCTAATATTATCAATATGTTATGCATTATTACCCGTATTATGCAGTTATTATCGCTAGAACTATAATAGTTATACTTATTACTTTTATTATTATCAATATAACATGCATTATTACACATATTGTGCAGTTATTGTAGCTAGAACTACAATAATTATACTTGTTACTCCCAATGTTATCAATATAACATGCATTATTACCCCTATTATGCAGTTATTATCGCTAGAACTATCATAATTATACTTATTACTCCCAATATTATCAATATAACATGCATTATTACCCATATTATACTGTTATTATCGTCAGAACTATAATAAATATACTCATTATTCCCAATAATATCAATATAAAATGCATTATTCCCCTTATTATGCAGTTATTATCGCTAGAACTACAATAATTATACTTATTACTTTTATTATTATCAATATAACATGCACTATTACCCATATTATGCAGTTACTATCGCTAGAACTATAATAATTATACTTATTACTCCTAATGTTATCCATATGTCATGCATTATTACCCATATTATGCAGTTATTATCGCTAGAACTATAATAGTTATACTTATTACTTATATTATTATCAGTATAACATGCATTATTGCCCCTATTATGCAGTTATTATCTCTAGAACTACAATAACTATACTTATTACTCCCAATGTTATCAATATAACATGCATTATTACCCCTATTATGCAGTTATTATCGCTAGAACTACAATAATTATACTTATTACTTTTATTATTATCAATATAACATGCATTATTACCCATATTGTGCAGTTATTGTAGCTAGAACTACAATAATTATACTTGTTACTCCCAATGTTATCAATATAACATGCATTATTACCCATATTATGCAGTTATTATCGCTAGAACTATAATAGTTATACTTATTACTTATATTATTATCAGTATAACATGCATTATTACTCATATTATGCAGTTATTATCGCTAGAACTATAATAATTATACTTATTACTCCCAATATTATCAATATAACATGCATTTTTACCCATATTATACTGTTATTATCGTCAGAACTATAATAAATATACTTATTACTCCCAATATTATCAATATAACGTGCATTATTACCCATATTATGAAGTTATTATCGCTAGAACTACAATAATTATACTTATTACTTTTATTATTATCAATATAACATGCATTATTACCACTATTATGCAGTTATTATCGCTAGAACTATAATAATTATACTTATTACTCCCAATATTGTCAATATACCATGCATTATTACCCATATTATTCAGTTATTATCGTCAGAACTATAATAAATATACTTATTACTCCCAATATGATCAATATAACATGCATTATTACCCATATTATGCAGTTATTATCGCTAGAACTACAATAATTATACTTATTACTCCCAATGTTATCAATATAACATGCATTATTACCCATATTATGCAGTTATTATCGCTAGAACTACAATAATTATACTTATTACTTTTATTATTATCAATATAACATGCACTATTACCCATATTATGCAGTTATTATCGCTAGAACTACAATAATTATACTTATTACTTTTATTATTATCAATATAACATGCATTATTACCCCTATTATGCAGTTATTATCGCTAGAACTATAATAATTATACTTATTAGTCCCAATATTATCAATATAACATGCATTATTACCCATATTATACTGTTATTATCGTCAGAACTATAATAAATATACTTATTACTCCCAATATTATCAATATAACATGCATTATTACCCATATTATGAAGTTATTATCGCTAGAACTACAATAATTATACTTATTACACCCAATATTATCAATATAACGTGCATTATTACCCATATTATGAAGTTATTATCGCTAGAACTACTATAATTATACTTATTACTCCCAATATTATCAATATAACATGCATTATTGCCCATATTATACTGTTATTACCGTCAGAACTATAATAAATATACTTATTACTCCCAATATTATCAATATAACATGCATTTTTACCCATATTATGCAGTTATTATCGCTAGAACTACAATAATTATACTTATTACTTTTATTGTTATCAATATAACATGCATTATTACCCCTATTATGCAGTTATTATCGCTAGAACTACAATAATTATACTTATTAGTCCCAATATTATCAATATAACATGCATTATTACCCATATTATACTGTTATTATCGTCAGAACTATAATAAATATACTCATTATTCCCAATATTATCAATATAACATGCATTATTCCCCTTATTATGCAGTTATTATCGCTAGAACTACAATAATTATACTTATTACTTTTATTATTGTCAATATAACATGCACTATTACTCATATTATGCAGTTACTATCGCTAGAACTATAATAATTATACTTATTACTCCCAATATTATCAATATAACATGCATTATTACCCATATTATACTGCTATTACCGTCAGAACTATAATAAATATACTTATTACTCCCAATATTATCAATATAACATGCATTATTACTCATATTATACTGTTATTATCGTCAGAACTATAATAAATATACTTATTACACCCAATATTATCAATATAACATGTATTATTACCCATATTATACTGTTATTATCGTCAGAACTATAATAAATATACTTATTATTCCCAATATTATCAATATAACATGCATTATTACCCATATTATGCACTTATTATCGCTAGAACTATAATAATTATACTTATTATTCCCAATATTATCAATATAACATGTATTATTACCCATATTATAATGTTATTATCGCTAGAAATATAATAGTTATACTTATTACTTTTATTGTTATCAATATAACATGCACTATTACCCACATTATGCACTTATTATCGCTAGAACTATAATAATTATACTTATTACTTCCAATATTATCAATATAACTTGCAATATTCCCCATATTGTACTGTTATTATCGTCAGAACTATAATAAATACACTTATTGCTCCCAATATTATCAATATAACATGTATTATTACCCATATTATACTGTTATTATCGCTGGAACTATAATAATTATACTTAGTACTTCCAATATTATCAATATAACTTGCAATATTCCCCATATTGTACTGTTATTATCGTCAGAACTATAATAAATACACTTATTACTCCCAATATTATCAATATAACATGCATTATTACCCATATTATACTGTTATTATCGTCAGAACTATAATAAATATACTTATTATTCCCAATATTATCAATATAACATGCATTATTACCCCTATTATGCACTTATTATCGCTAGAACTATAATAACTATACTTATTACTCCCAATATTATCAATATAACATGCATTATTACCCATATTATACTGTTATTACCGTCCGAACTATAATAAATATACTAATTACTCCCAATATTATCAATATAACATGCATTATTACCCATATTATACTGTTATTATCGTCAGAACTATAATAAATATACTAATTACTCCCAATGTTATCAATATAACATGCATTATTACCCATATTATGCAGTTATTGTCGCTAGAACTACAATAATTATACTTATTACTTTTATTATTATCAATATAACATGCACTATTACCCATCTTATGCAGTTATTATAGCTGGATCTATAATAATTATACTTATTACTTTTATTACTATCAATATAACATGCACTATTACCCATATTATGCACTTATTATCGCTAGAACTATAATAATTATACTTATTACTCCCAATATTATCAATATAACATGCATTATTACCCATATTATACTGTTATTACCGTCAGAACTATAATAAATATACTTATTACTCCCAATATTATCAATATAACATGTATTATTACCCATGTTATACTGTTATTATCGTCAGAACTATAATAAATATACTAATTACTCCCAATGTTATCAATATAACATGCATTATTACCCATATTATGCAGTTATTGTCGCTAGAACTACAATAATTATACTTATTACTCCCAATATTGTCAATATAACATGCATTATTACCCATATTATACAGTTATTAGCGCTAGAACTATAATAGTTATACTTATTACTTATATTATTATCCGTATAACATGCATTATTACTCCTATTATGCAGTTATTATCGCTGGAACTATAATAATTATACTTATTACTTCCAATATTATCAATATAACTTGCAATATTCCCCATATTGTACTGTTATTATCGTCAGAACTATAATAAATATACTTATTACTCCCAATATTATCAATATAACATGTATTATTACCCATATTATACTGTTATTATCGCTGGAACTATAATAATTATACTTAGTACTTCCAATATTATCAATATAACTTGCAATATTCCCCATATTGTACTGTTATTATCGTCAGAACTATAATAAATACACTTATTACTCCCAATATTATCAATATAACATGCATTATTACCCATATTATACTGTTATTATCGTCAGAACTATAATAAATATACTTATTATTCCCAATATTATCAATATAACATGCATTATTACCCCTATTATGCACTTATTATCGCTAGAACTATAATAACTATACTTATTACTCCCAATATTATCAATATAACATGCATTATTACCCATATTATACTGTTATTACCGTCAGAACTATAATAAATATACTAATTACTCCCAATATTATCAATATAACATGCATTATTACCCACATTATACTGTTATTATCGTCAGAACTATAATAAATATACTAATTACTCCCAATGTTATCAATATAACATGCATTATTACCCATATTATGCAGTTATTGTCGCTAGAACTACAATAATTATACTTATTACTCCCAATATTGTCAATATAACATGCATTATTACCCATATTATACAGTTATTAGCGCTAGAACTATAATAGTTATACTTATTACTTATATTATTATCCGTATAACATGCATTATTACTCCTATTATGCAGTTACTATCGCTGGAACTATAATAATTATACTTATTACTTCCAATATTATCCATATAACTTGCAATATTCCCCATATTGTACTGTTATTATCATCAGAACTATAATAAATATACTTATTACTCCCAATATTATCAATATAACATGCATTATTACCAATATTATGCAGTTATTGTCGCTAGAACTACAATAATTATACTTATTACTTTTATTATTATCAATATAACATGCACTATTACCCATCTTATGCAGTTATTATAGCTGGATCTATAATAATTATACTTATTACTTTTACTATTATCAATATAACATGCACTATTACCCATATTATGCACCTATTATCGCTAGAACTATAATAATTATACTTATTACTTCCAATATTATCAATATAACTTGCAATATTCCCCATATTGTACTGTTATTATCGTCAGAACTATAATAAATACACTTATTACTCCCAATATTATCAATATAACATGCATTATTACCCATATTATACTGTTATTATCGTCAGAACTATAATAAATATACTTATTATTCCCAATATTATCAATATAACATGCATTATTACCCCTGTTATGCACTTATTATCGCTAGAACTATAATAACTATACTTATTACTCCCAATATTATCAATATAACATGCATTATTACCCATATTATACTGTTATTACCGTCCGAACTATAATAATTATACTTATTACTCCCAATATTATCAATATAACATGCATTATTACCGATATTATACTGTTATTATCGTCAGAACTATAATAAATATACTCGTTATTCCCAATATTATCAATATAACATGCATTATTACCCATATTATGCAGTTATTATCGCTAGAACTACAATAATTATACTTATTACTCCCAATGTTATCAATATAACATGCATTATTACCCATATTATGCAGTTATTATCGCTAGAACTATAATAGTTATACTTATTACTTATATTATTATCAGTATAACATGCATTATTACCCCTATTATGCAGTTATTATCTCTAGAACTACTATAATTATACGTATTACTCCCAATGTTATCAATATAACATGCATTATTACCCATATTATGCAGTTATTATCGCTAGAACTATAATAATTATACTTATTACTCCCAATATTATCAATATAACATGCATTATTACCCATATTATACTGTTATTATCGTCAGAACTATAATAAATATACTCGTTATTCCCAATATTATCAATATAACATGCATTATTCCCCTTATTATGCAGTTATTATCGCTAGAACTACAATAATTATACTTATTACTTTTATTATTATCAATATAACATGCACTATTACCCATATTATGCAGTTACTATCGCTAGAACTATAATAATTATACTTATTACTCCTAATATTATCCATATGTCATGCATTATTACCCATATTATGCAGTTATTATCGCTAGAACTATAATAGTTATACTTATTACTTATATTATTATCTGTATAACATGCATTATTACCCATATTATGCAGTTATTATCGCTAGAACTATAATAATTATACCTATTACTCCTAATATTATCAACATGTTATGCATTATTACCCGTATTATGCAGTTATTATCGCTAGAACTATAATAGTTATACTTATTACTTTTATTATTATCAATATAACAGGCATTATTACACATATTGTGCAGTTATTGTAGCTAGAACTACAATAATTATACTTGTTACTCCCAATGTTATCAATATAACATGCATTATTACCCCTATTATGCAGTTATTATCGCTAGAACTATCATAATTATACTTATTACTCCCAATATTAACAATATAACATGCATTATTACCCATATTATACTGTTATTATCGTCAGAACTATAATAAATATACTCATTATTCCCAATATTATCAATATAAAATGCATTATTCCCCTTATTATGCAGTTATTATCGCTAGAACTACAATAATTATACTTATTACTTTTATTATTATCAATATAACATGCACTATTACCCATATTATGCAGTTACTATCGCTAGAACTATAATAATTATACTTATTACTCCTAATGTTATCCATATGTCATGCATTATTACCCATATTATGCAGTTATTATCGCTAGAACTATAATAGTTATACTTATTACTTATATTATTATCAGTATAACATGCATTATTGCCCCTATTATGCAGTTATTATCTCTAGAACTACAATAACTATACTTATTACTCCCAATGTTATCAATATAACATGCATTATTACCCCTATTATGCAGTTATTATCGCTAGAACTACAATAATTATACTTATTACTTTTATTATTATCAATATAACATGCATTATTACCCATATTGTGCAGTTATTGTAGCTAGAACTACAATAATTATACTTGTTACTCCCAATGTTATCAATATAACATGCATTATTACCCATATTATGCAGTTATTATCGCTAGAACTATAATAGTTATACTTATTACTTATATTATTATCAGTATAACATGCATTATTACTCATATTATGCAGTTATTATCGCTAGAACTATAATAATTATACTTATTACTCCCAATATTATCAATATAACATGCATTTTTACCCATATTATACTGTTATTATCGTCAGAACTATAATAAATATACTTATTACTCCCAATATTATCAATATAACGTGCATTATTACCCATATTATGAAGTTATTATCGCTAGAACTACAATAATTATACTTATTACTTTTATTATTATCAATATAACATGCATTATTACCACTATTATGCAGTTATTATCGCTAGAACTATAATAATTATACTTATTACTCCCAATATTGTCAATATACCATGCATTATTACCCATATTATTCAGTTATTATCGTCAGAACTATAATAAATATACTTATTACTCCCAATATTATCAATATAACATGCATTATTACCCATATTATGCAGTTATTATCGCTAGAACTACAATAATTATACTTATTACTCCCAATGCTATCAATATAACATGCATTATTACCCATATTATGCAGTTATTATCGCTAGAACTACAATAATTATACTTATTACTTTTATTATTATCAATATAACATGCACTATTACCCATATTATGCAGTTATTATCGCTAGAACTACAATAATTATACTTATTACTTTTATTATTATCAATATAACATGCATTATTACCCCTATTATGCAGTTATTATCGCTAGAACTATAATAATTATACTTATTAGTCCCAATATTATCAATATAACATGCATTATTACCCATATTATACTGTTATTATCGTCAGAACTATAATAAATATACTTATTACTCCCAATATTATCAATATAACATGCATTATTACCCATATTATGAAGTTATTATCGCTAGAACTACAATAATTATACTTATTACTCCCAATATTATCAACATAACGTGCATTATTACCCATATTATGAAGTTATTATCGCTAGAACTACAATAATTATACTTATTACTCCCAATATTATCAATATAACATGCATTATTGCCCATATTATACTGTTATTACCGTCAGAACTATAATAAATATACTTATTACTCCCAATATTATCAATATAACATGCATTTTTACCCATATTATGCAGTTATTATCGCTAGAACTACAATAATTATACTTATTACTTTTATTGTTATCAATATAACATGCATTATTACCCCTATTATGCAGTTATTATCGCTAGAACTACAATAATTATACTTATTAGTCCCAATATTATCAATATAACATGCATTATTACCCATATTATACTGTTATTATCGTCAGAACTATAATAAATATACTCATTATTCCCAATATTATCAATATAACATGCATTATTCCCCTTATTATGCAGTTATTATCGCTAGAACTACAATAATTATACTTATTACTTTTATTATTGTCAATATAACATGCACTATTACTCATATTATGCAGTTACTATCGCTAGAACTATAATAATTATACTTATTATTCCCAATATTATCAATATAACATGTATTATTACCCATATTATACTGTTATTATCGTCAGAACTATAATAAATATACTTATTACTCCCAATATTATCAACATAACATGCATTATTACCCATATTATGCAGTTATTATCGCTAGAACTACAATAATTATACTTATTACTCCCAATGTTATCAACATAACATGCATTATTACGGATATAATTCGGCAGTTATTATCGCTAGAACTACAATAATTATACTTATTACTCCCAATATTATCAAGATAACATGCATTATTACCCATATTATACAGTTATTAGCTCTAGAACTATAATAGTTATATTTATTACTTATATTATTATCCGTATAACATGCATCATTACTCCTATTATGCAGTTACTATCGCTGGAACTATAATAATTATACTTATTACTTCCAATATTATCAATATAACTTGCAATATTCCCCATATTGTACTGTTATTATCGTCAGAACTATAATAAATATACTTATTACACCCAATATTATCAATATAACATGTATTATTACCCATATTATACTGTTATTATCGTCAGAACTATAATAAATATACTTATTATTCCCAATATTATCAATATAACATGCATTATTACCCATATTATGCACTTATTATCGCTAGAACTATAATAATTATACTTATTATTCCCAATATTATCAATATAACATGTATTATTACCCATATTATACTGTTATTATCGTCAGAACTATAATAAATATACTTATTACTCCCAATATTATCAACATAACATGCATTATTACCCATATTATGCAGTTATTATCGCTAGAACTACAATAATTATACTTATTACTCCCAATGTTATCAACATAACATGCATTATTACGGATATAATTCGGCAGTTATTATCGCTAGAACTACAATAATTATACTTATTACTCCCAATATTATCAAGATAACATGCATTATTACCCATATTATACAGTTATTAGCTCTAGAACTATAATAGTTATATTTATTACTTATATTATTATCCGTATAACATGCATCATTACTCCTATTATGCAGTTACTATCGCTGGAACTATAATAATTATACTTATTACTTCCAATATTATCAATATAACTTGCAATATTCCCCATATTGTACTGTTATTATCGTCAGAACTATAATAAATATACTTATTACACCCAATATTATCAATATAACATGTATTATTACCCATATTATACTGTTATTATCGTCAGAACTATAATAAATATACTTATTATTCCCAATATTATCAATATAACATGCATTATTACCCATATTATGCACTTATTATCGCTAGAACTATAATAATTATACTTATTATTCCCAATATTATCAATATAACATGTATTATTACCCATATTATACTGTTATTATCGTCAGAACTATAATAAATATACTTATTACTCCCAATATTATCAACATAACATGCATTATTACCCATATTATGCAGTTATTATCGCTAGAACTACAATAATTATACTTATTACTCCCAATGTTATCAACATAACATGCATTATTACGGATATAATTCTGTTATTATCGTCAGAACTATAATAAATACACTTATTACTCCCAATATTATGAATATAACATGCATTATTACCCATATTATGCAGTTATTATCGCTAGAACTACAATAATTATACTTACTACTCCCAATATTATCAATATAACATGCATTATTACCCATATTATACAGTTATTATCGCTAGAGCTATAATAGTTATACTTATTACTTATATTATTATCCGTATAACATGCATTATTACTCCTATTATGCAGTTATTACCGCTGGAACTATAATAATTATACTTATTACTTCCAATATTATCAATATAACTTGCAATATTCCCCATATTGTACTGTTATTATCGTCAGAACTATAATAAATACACTTATTACTCCCAATATTATCAATATAACATGCATTATTACCCATATTATACTGTTATTATCGTCAGAACTATAATAAATATACTTATTATTCCCAATATTATCAATATAATATGCATTATTACCCATATTATGCACTTATTATCGCTAGAACTATAATAATTATACATATTATTCCCAATATTATCAATATAACATGTATTATTACCCATATTATAATGTTATTATCGCTAGAACTATAATAGTTATACTTATTACTTATATTATTATCCGTATAACATGCATTATTACTCCTATTATGCAGTTATTATCGCTGGAACTATAATAATTATACTTATTACTTCCAATATTATCAATATAACTTGCAATATTCCCCATATTGTACTGTTATTATCGTCAGAACTATAATAAATACACTTATTACTCCCAATATTATCAATATAGCATGTATTATTACCCATATTATACTGTTATTATCGTCAGAACTATAATAAATATACTTATTATTCCCAATATTATCAATATAACATGCATTATTACCCCTGTTATGCACTTATTATCGCTAGAACTATAATAACTATACTTATTACTCCCAATATTATCAATATAACATGCATTATTACCCATATTATACTGTTATTACCGTCCGAACTATAATAAATATACTAATTACTCCCAATATTATCAATATAACATGCATTATTACCCATATTATACTGTTATTATCGTCAGAACTATAATAAATATACTAATTACTCCCAATGTTATCAATATAACATGCATTATTACCCATATTATGCAGTTATTGTCGCTAGAACTACAATAATTATACTTATTACTCCCAATATTGTCAATATAACATGCATTATTACCCATATTATACAGTTATTAGCGCTAGAACTATAATAGTTATACTTATTACTTATATTATTATCCGTATAACATGCATTATTACTCCTATTATGCAGTTACTATCGCTGGAACTATAATAATTATACATATTACTTCCAATATTATCAATATAACTTGCAATATTCCCCATACTGTACTGTTATTATCATCAGAACTATAATAAATATACTTATTGCTCCCAATATTATCAATATAACATGCATTACTACCAATATTATGCAGTTATTGTCGCTAGAACTACAATAATTATACTTATTACTTTTATTATTATCAATATAACATGCACTATTACCCATCTTATGCAGTTATTATAGCTGGATCTATAATAATTATACTTATTACTTTTATTACTATCAATATAACATGCGCTATTACCCATATTATGCAGTTATTATCCCTCGAACTATAATAATTATACTTATTACTTGTATTACTATCAATATAACATGCGCTATTACCCATATTATGCAGTTATTATCGCTCGAACTATAATAATTATACTTATTACTTGTATTATTATCAGTATAACATGCATTATTACCCATATTATGCAGTTATTATCGCTAGAACTATAATAGTTATACTTATTACTTTTACTATTATCAATATAACATGCACTATTACCCATATTATGCACTTATTATCGCTAGAACTATAATAATTATACTTATTATTCCCAATATTATCAATATAACATGTATTATTACCCATATTATACTGTTATTATCGTCAGAACTATAATAAATATACTTATTACTCCCAATATTATCAACATAACATGCATTATTACCAATATTATGCAGTTATTATCGCTAGAACTACAATAATTATACTTATTACTCCCAATGTTATCAACATAACATGCATTATTACGGATATAATTCGGCAGTTATTATCGCTAGAACTACAATAATTATACTTATTACTCCCAATATTATCAAGATAACATGCATTATTACCCATATTATACAGTTATTAGCTCTAGAACTATAATAGTTATATTTATTACTTATATTATTATCCGTATAACATGCATCATTACTCCTATTATGCAGTTACTATCGCTGGAACTATAATAATTATACTTATTACTTCCAATATTATCAATATAACTTGCAATATTCCCCATATTGTACTGTTATTATCGTCAGAACTATAATAAATATACTTATTACACCCAATATTATCAATATAACATGTATTATTACACATATTATACTGTTATTATCGTCAGAACTATAATAAATATACTTATTATTCCCAATATTATCAATATAACATGCATTATTACCCATATTATGCAGTTATTATCGCTAGAACTACAATAATTATACTTACTACTCCCAATATTATCAATATAACATGCATTATTGCCCATATTATACAGTTATTATCGCTAGAACTATAATAGTTATACTTATTACTTATATTATTACCCGTATAACATGCATTATTACTCCTATTATGCAGTTATTATCGCTGGAACTATAATAATTATACTTATTACTTCCAATATTATCAATATAACTTGCAATATTCCCCATATTGTACTGTTATTATCGTCAGAACTATAATAAATACACTTATTACTCCCAATATTATCAATATAACATGCATTATTACCCATATTATGCAGTTATTATCGCTAGAACTACAATAATTATACTGACTACTCCCAATATTATCAATATAACATGCATTATTACCCATATTATACAGTTATTATCGCTAGAACTATAATAGTTATACTTATTACTTATATTATTATCCGTATAACATGCATTATTACTCCTATTATGCAGTTATTATCGATGGAACTATAATAATTATACTTATTACTTCCAATATTATCAATATAACTTGCAATATTCCCCATATTGTACTGTTATTATCGTCAGAACTATAATAAATACACTTATTACTCCCAATATTATCAATATAACATGTATTATTACCCATATTATACTGTTATTATCGTCAGAACTATAATAAATATACTTATTATTCCCAATATTATCAATATAATATGCATTATTACCCATATTATGCACTTATTATCGCTAGAACTATAATAATTATACTTACTATTCCCAATATTATCAATATAACATGTATTATTACCCATATTATAATGTTATTATCGCTAGAAATATAATAATTATACTTACTACTTTTATTGTTATCAATATAACATGCACTATTACCCACATTATGCACTTATTATCGCTAGAACTATAATAATTATACTTATTACTCCTAATATTATCAATATTTCATGCATTATTACGCATATTATACAGTTATTATCGCTAGAACTATAATAGTTATACTTATTACTCCCAATATTATCAACATAACATGCATTATTACCCATATTATACAGTTATTAGCGCTAGAACTATAATAGTTATACTTATTACTTATATTATTATCAGTATAACATGCATTATTACTCCTATTATGCAGTTATTATCGCTGGAACTATAATAATTATACTTATTACTTCCAATATTATCAATATAACTTGCAATATTCCCCATATTGTACTGTTATTATCGTCAGAACTATAAAAAATACACTTATTACTCCCAATATTATCAATATAACATGTATTATTACCCATATTATACTGTTATTATCGCTGGAACTATAATAATTATACTTATTACTCCCAATATTATCAATATAACATGCATTATTACCCATATTATATTGTTATTATCGTCAGAACTACAATAATTATACCTACTACTCCCAATATTATCAATATAACATGCATTATTACCCATATTATACAGTTATTATCGCTAGAACTATAATAGTTATACTTATTACTTATATTATTATCCGTATAACATGCATTATTACTCCTATTATGCAGTTATTATCGCTGGAACTATAATAATTATACTTATTACTTCCAATATTATCAATATAACTTGCAATATTCCCCATATTGTACTGTTATTATCGTCAGAACTATAATAAATACACTTATTACTCCCAATATTATCAATATAACATGTATTATTACCCATATTATACTGTTATTATCGTCAGAACTATAATAAATATACTTATTATTCCCAATATTATCAATATAATATGCATTATTACCCATATTATGCACTTATTATCGCTAGAACTATAATAATTATACTTATTATTCCCAATATTATCAATATAACATGTATTATTACCCATATTATAATGTTATTATCGCTAGAACTATAATAGTTATACTTATAACTTATATTATTATCCGTATAACATGCATTATTACTCCTATTATGCAGTTATTATCGCTGGAACTATAATAATTATACTTATTACTTCCAATATTATCATTATAACTTGCAATATTCTCCATATTGTACTGTTATTATCGTCAGAACTATAATAAATACACTTATTACTCCCAATATTATCAATATAACATGCATTATTACCCATATTATACTGTTATTATCGTCAGAACTATAATAAATATACTAATTACTCCCAATGTTATCAATATAACATGCATTATTACCCATATTATGCAGTTATTGTCGCTAGAACTACAATAATTATACTTATTACTCCCAATATTGTCAATATAACATGCATTATTACCCATATTATACAGTTATTAGCGCTAGAACTATAATAGTTATACTTATTACTTATATTATTATCCGTCTAACATGCATTATTACTCCTATTATGCAGTTACTATCGCTGGAACTATAATAATTATACTTATTACTTCCAATGTTATCAATATAACTTGCAATATTCCCCATATTATGCAGTTATTGTCGCTAGAACTACAATAATTATACTTATTACTCCCAATATTGTCAATATAACATGCATTATTACCCATATTATACAGTTATTAGCGCTAGAACTATAATAGTTATACTTATTACTTATATTATTATCCGTATAACATGCATTATTACTCCTATTATGCAGTTACTATCGCTGGAACTATAATAATTATACTTATTACTTCCAATATCATCAATATAACTTGCAATATTCCCCATATTGTACTGTTATTATCGTCAGAACTATAATAAATACACTTATTACTCCCAATATTATCAATATAACATGTATTATTACCCATATTATACTGTTATTATCGTCAGAACTATAATAAATATACTTATTATTCCCAATATTATCAATATAATATGCATTATTACCCATATTATGCACTTATTATCGCTAGAACTATAATAATTATACATATTATTCCCAATATTATCAATATAACATGTATTATTACCCATATTATAATGTTATTATCGCTAGAACTATAATTGTTATACTTATTACTTATATTATTATCCGTATAACATGCATTATTACTCCTATTATGCAGTTATTATCGCTGGAACTATAATAATTATACTTATTACTTCCAATATTATCAATATAACTTGCAATATTCCCCATATTGTACTGTTATTATCGTCAGAACTATAATAAATATACTTATTACTCCCAATATTATCAACATAACATGCATTATTACCAATATTATGCAGTTATTATCGCTAGAACTACAATAATTATACTTATTACTCCCAATGTTATCAACATAACATGCATTATTACGGATATAATTCGGCAGTTATTATCGCTAGAACTACAATAATTATACTTATTACTCCCAATATTATCAAGATAACATGCATTATTACCCATATTATACAGTTATTAGCTCTAGAACTATAATAGTTATATTTATTACTTATATTATTATCCGTATAACATGCATCATTACTCCTATTATGCAGTTACTATCGCTGGAACTATAATAATTATACTTATTACTTCCAATATTATCAATATAACTTGCAATATTCCCCATATTGTACTGTTATTATCGTCAGAACTATAATAAATATACTTATTACACCCAATATTATCAATATAACATGTATTATTACCCATATTATACTGTTATTATCGTCAGAACTATAATAAATATACTTATTATTCCCAATATTATCAATATAACATGCATTATTACCCATATTATGCAGTTATTATCGCTAGAACTACAATAATTATACTTACTACTCCCAATATTATCAATATAACATGCATTATTACCCATATTATACAGTTATTATCGCTAGAACTATAATAGTTATACTTATTACTTATATTATTACCCGTATAACATGCATTATTACTCCTATTATGCAGTTATTATCGCTGGAACTATAATAATTATACTTATTACTTCCAATATTATCAATATAACTTGCAATATTCCCCATATTGTACTGTTATTATCGTCAGAACTATAATAAATACACTTATTACTCCCAATATTATCAATATAACATGCATTATTACCCATATTATGCAGTTATTATCGCTAGAACTACAATAATTATACTTACTACTCCCAATATTATCAATATAACATGCATTATTACCCATATTATACAGTTATTATCGCTAGAACTATAATAGTTATACTTATTACTTATATTATTATCCGTATAACATGCATTATTACTCCTATTATGCAGTTATTATCGCTGGAACTATAATAATTATACTTATTACTTCCAATATTATCAATATAACTTGCAATATTCCCCATATTGTACTGTTATTATCGTCAGAACTATAATAAATACACTTATTACTCCCAATATTATCAATATAACATGTATTATTACCCATATTATACTGTTATTATCGTCAGAACTATAATAAATATACTTATTATTCCCAATATTATCAATATAATATGCATTATTACCCATATTATGCACTTATTATCGCTAGAACTATAATAATTATACATATTACTCCCAATATTGTCAATATAACATGCATTATTACCCATATTATACAGTTATTAGCGCTAGAACTATAATAGTTATACTTATTACTTATATTATTATCCGTATAACATGCATTATTACTCCTATTATGCAGTTACTATCGCTGGAACTATAATAATTATACTTATTACTTCCAATATCATCAATATAACTTGCAATATTCCCCATATTGTACTGTTATTATCGTCAGAACTATAATAAATACACTTATTACTCCCAATATTATCAATATAACATGTATTATTACCCATATTATACTGTTATTATCGTCAGAACTATAATAAATATACTTATTATTCCCAATATTATCAATATAATATGCATTATTACCCATATTATGCACTTATTATCGCTAGAACTATAATAATTATACATATTATTCCCAATATTATCAATATAACATGTATTATTACCCATATTATAATGTTATTATCGCTAGAACTATAATTGTTATACTTATTACTTATATTATTATCCGTATAACATGCATTATTACTCCTATTATGCAGTTATTATCGCTGGAACTATAATAATTATACTTATTACTTCCAATATTATCAATATAACTTGCAATATTCCCCATATTGTACTGTTATTATCGTCAGAACTATAATAAATATACTTATTACTCCCAATATTATCAACATAACATGCATTATTACCAATATTATGCAGTTATTATCGCTAGAACTACAATAATTATACTTATTACTCCCAATGTTATCAACATAACATGCATTATTACGGATATAATTCGGCAGTTATTATCGCTAGAACTACAATAATTATACTTATTACTCCCAATATTATCAAGATAACATGCATTATTACCCATATTATACAGTTATTAGCTCTAGAACTATAATAGTTATATTTATTACTTATATTATTATCCGTATAACATGCATCATTACTCCTATTATGCAGTTACTATCGCTGGAACTATAATAATTATACTTATTACTTCCAATATTATCAATATAACTTGCAATATTCCCCATATTGTACTGTTATTATCGTCAGAACTATAATAAATATACTTATTACACCCAATATTATCAATATAACATGTATTATTACCCATATTATACTGTTATTATCGTCAGAACTATAATAAATATACTTATTATTCCCAATATTATCAATATAACATGCATTATTACCCATATTATGCAGTTATTATCGCTAGAACTACAATAATTATACTTACTACTCCCAATATTATCAATATAACATGCATTATTACCCATATTATACAGTTATTATCGCTAGAACTATAATAGTTATACTTATTACTTATATTATTACCCGTATAACATGCATTATTACTCCTATTATGCAGTTATTATCGCTGGAACTATAATAATTATACTTATTACTTCCAATATTATCAATATAACTTGCAATATTCCCCATATTGTACTGTTATTATCGTCAGAACTATAATAAATACACTTATTACTCCCAATATTATCAATATAACATGCATTATTACCCATATTATGCAGTTATTATCGCTAGAACTACAATAATTATACTTACTACTCCCAATATTATCAATATAACATGCATTATTACCCATATGATACAGTTATTATCGCTAGAACTATAATAGTTATACTTATTACTTATATTATTATCCGTATAACATGCATTATTACTCCTATTATGCAGTTATTATCGCTGGAACTATAATAATTATACTTATTACTTCCAATATTATCAATATAACTTGCAATATTCCCCATATTGTACTGTTATTATCGTCAGAACTATAATAAATACACTTATTACTCCCAATATTATCAATATAACATGTATTATTACCCATATTATACTGTTATTATCGTCAGAACTATAATAAATATACTTATTATTCCCAATATTATCAATATAATATGCATTATTACCCATATTATGCACTTATTATCGCTAGAACTATAATAATTATACATATTATTCCCAATATTATCAATATAACATGTATTATTACCCATATTATAATGTTATTATCGCTAGAACTATAATAGTTATACTTATTACTTATATTATTATCCGTATAACATGCATTATTACTCCTATTATGCAGTTATTATCGCTGGAACTATAATAATTATACTTATTACTTCCAATATTATCAATATAACTTGCAATATTCCCCATATTGTACTGTTATTATCGTCAGAACTATAATAAATACACTTATTACTCCCAATATTATCAATATAACATGTATTATTACCCATATTATACTGTTATTATCGTCAGAACTATAATAAATATACTTATTATTCCCAATATTATCAATATAATATGCATTATTACCCATATTATGCACTTATTATCGCTAGAACTATAATAATTATACTTATTATTCCCAATATTATCAATATAACATGTATTATTACCCATATTATAATGTTATTATCGCTAGAAATATAATAATTATACTTATTACTTTTATTGTTATCAATATAACATGCACTATTACCCACATTATGCACTTATTATCGCTAGAACTATAATAATTATACTTATTACTCCTAATATTATCAATATTTCATGCATTATTACGCATATTATACAGTTATTATCGCTAGAACTATAATAGTTATACTTATTACTCCCAATATTGTCAATATAACATGCATTATTACCCATATTATACAGTTATTAGCGCTAGAACTATAATAGTGATACTTATTACTTATATTATTATCCGTCTAACATGCATTATTACTCCTATTATGCAGTTACTATCGCTGGAACTATAATAATTATACTTATTACTTCCAATGTTATCAATATAACTTGCAATATTCCCCATATTATGCAGTTATTGTCGCTAGAACTACAATAATTATACTTATTACTCCCAATATTGTCAATATAACATGCATTATTACCCATATTATACAGTTATTAGCGCTAGAACTATAATAGTTATACTTATTACTTATATTATTATCCGTATAACATGCATTATTACTCCTATTATGCAGTTACTATCGCTGGAACTATAATAATTATACTTATTACTTCCAATATCATCAATATAACTTGCAATATTCCCCATATTGTACTGTTATTATCATCAGAACTATAATAAATATACTTATTACTCCCAATATTATCAATATAACATGCATTATTACCAATATTATGCAGTTATTATCGCTAGAACTACAATAATTATACTTATTACTTTTATTATTATCAATATAACATGCACTATTACCCATCTTATGCAGTTATTATAGCTGGATCTATAATAATTATACTTATTACTTTTATTACTATCAATATAACATGCGCTATTACCCATATTATGCAGTTATTATCGCTCGAACTATAATAATTATACTTATTACTCGTATTATTATCAGTATAACATGCATTATTACCCATATTATGCAGTTATTATCGCTAGAGCTATAATAGTTATACTTATTACTTTTACTATTATCAATATAACATGCACTATTACCCATATTATGCACTTATTATCGCTAGAACTATAATAATTATACTTATTATTCCCAATATTATCAATATAACATGTATTATTACCCATATTATACTGTTATTATCGTCAGAACTATAATAAATATACTTATTACTCCCAATATTATCAACATAACATGCATTATTACCCATATTATGCAGTTATTATCGCTAGAACTACAATAATTATACTTATTACTCCCAATGTTATCAACATAACATGCATTATTACGGATATAATTCGGCAGTTATTATCGCTAGAACTACAATAATTATACTTATTACTTCCAATATTATCAATATAACTTGCAATATTCCCCATGTTGTACTGTTATTATCGTCAGAACTATAATAAATATACTTATTACACCCAATATTATCAATATAACATGTATTATTACCCATATTATACTGTTATTATCGTCACAACTATAATAAATATACTTATTATTCCCAATATTATCAAAATAACATGCATTATTACCCATATTATGCAGTTATTATCGCTAGAACTACAATAATTATACCTACTACTCCCAATATTATCAATATAACATGCATTATTACCCATATTATACAGTTATTATCGCTAGAACTATAATAGTTATACTTATTACTTATATTATTATCCGTATAACATGCATTATTACTCCTATTATGCAGTTATTATCGCTGGAACTATAATAATTATACTTATTACTTCCAATATTATCAATATAACTTGCAATATTCCCCATATTGTACTGTTATTATCGTCAGAACTATAATAAATACACTTATTACTCCCAATATTATCAATATGACATGTATTATTACCCATATTATACTGTTATTATCGTCAGAACTATAATAAATATACTTATTATTCCCAATATTATCAATATAATATGCATTATTACCCATATTATGCACTTATTATCGCTAGAACTATAATAATTATACTTATTATTCCCAATATTATCAATATAACATGTATTATTACCCATATTATAATGTTATTATCGCTAGAACTATAATAGTTATACTTATAACTTATATTATTATCCGTATAACATGCATTATTACTCCTATTATGCAGTTATTATCGCTGGAACTATAATAATTATACTTATTACTTCCAATATTATCATTATAACTTGCAATATTCCCCATATTGTACTGTTATTATCGTCAGAACTATAATAAATACACTTATTACTCCCAATATTATCAATATAACATGCATTATTACCCATATTATACTGTTATTATCGTCAGAACTATAATAAATATACTAATTACTCCCAATGTTATCAATATAACATGCATTATTACCCATATTATGCAGTTATTGTCGCTAGAACTACAATAATTATACTTATTACTCCCAATATTGTCAATATAACATGCATTATTACCCATATTATACAGTTATTAGCGCTAGAACTATAATAGTTATACTTATTACTTATATTATTATCCGTATAACATGCATTATTACTCCTATTATGCAGTTATTATCGCTGGAACTATAATAATTATACTTATTACTTCCAATATTATCAATATAACTTGCAATATTCCCCATATTGTACTGTTATTATCGTCAGAACTATAATAAATACACTTATTACTCCCAATATTATCAATATAACATGTATTATTACCCATATTATACTGTTATTATCGTCAGAACTATAATAAATATACTTATTATTCCCAATATTATCAATATAATATGCATTATTACCCATATTATGCACTTATTATCGCTAGAACTATAATAATTATACTTATTATTCCCAATATTATCAATATAACATGTATTATTACCCATATTATAATGTTATTATCGCTAGAAATATAATAATTATACTTATTACTTTTATTGTTATCAATATAACATGCACTATTACCCACATTATGCACTTATTATCGCTAGAACTATAATAATTATACTTATTACTCCTAATATTATCAATATTTCATGCATTATTACGCATATTATACAGTTATTATCGCTAGAACTATAATAGTTATACTTATTACTCCCAATATTGTCAATATAACATGCATTATTACCCATATTATACAGTTATTAGCGCTAGAACTATAATAGTGATACTTATTACTTATATTATTATCCGTCTAACATGCATTATTACTCCTATTATGCAGTTACTATCGCTGGAACTATAATAATTATACTTATTACTTCCAATGTTATCAATATAACTTGCAATATTCCCCATATTATGCAGTTATTGTCGCTAGAACTACAATAATTATACTTATTACTCCCAATATTGTCAATATAACATGCATTATTACCCATATTATACAGTTATTAGCGCTAGAACTATAATAGTTATACTTATTACTTATATTATTATCCGTATAACATGCATTATTACTCCTATTATGCAGTTACTATCGCTGGAACTATAATAATTATACTTATTACTTCCAATATCATCAATATAACTTGCAATATTCCCCATATTGTACTGTTATTATCATCAGAACTATAATAAATATACTTATTACTCCCAATATTATCAATATAACATGCATTATTACCAATATTATGCAGTTATTATCGCTAGAACTACAATAATTATACTTATTACTTTTATTATTATCAATATAACATGCACTATTACCCATCTTATGCAGTTATTATAGCTGGATCTATAATAATTATACTTATTACTTTTATTACTATCAATATAACATGCGCTATTACCCATATTATGCAGTTATTATCGCTCGAACTATAATAATTATACTTATTACTCGTATTATTATCAGTATAACATGCATTATTACCCATATTATGCAGTTATTATCGCTAGAGCTATAATAGTTATACTTATTACTTTTACTATTATCAATATAACATGCACTATTACCCATATTATGCACTTATTATCGCTAGAACTATAATAATTATACTTATTATTCCCAATATTATCAATATAACATGTATTATTACCCATATTATACTGTTATTATCGTCAGAACTATAATAAATATACTTATTACTCCCAATATTATCAACATAACATGCATTATTACCCATATTATGCAGTTATTATCGCTAGAACTACAATAATTATACTTATTACTCCCAATGTTATCAACATAACATGCATTATTACGGATATAATTCGGCAGTTATTATCGCTAGAACTACAATAATTGTACTTATTACTTCCAATATTATCAATATAACTTGCAATATTCCCCATATTGTACTGTTATTATCGTCAGAACTATAATAAATATACTTATTACACCCAATATTATCAATATAACATGTATTATTACCCATATTATACTGTTATTATCGTCAGAACTATAATAAATATACTTATTATTCCCAATATTATCAATATAACATGCATTATTACCCATATTATGCAGTTATTATCGCTAGAACTACAATAATTATACCTACTGCTCCCAATATTATCAATATAACATGCATTATTACCCATATTATACAGTTATTATCGCTAGAACTATAATAGTTATACTTATTACTTATATTATTATCCGTATAACATGCATTATTACTCCTATTATGCAGTTATTATCGCTGGAACTATAATAATTATACTTATTACTTCCAATATTATCAATATAACTTGCAATATTCCCCATATTGTACTGTTATTATCGTCAGAACTATAATAAATACACTTATTACTCCCAATATTATCAATATGACATGTATTATTACCCATATTATACTGTTATTATCGTCAGAACTATAATAAATATACTTATTATTCCCAATATTATCAATATAATATGCATTATTACCCATATTATGCACTTATTATCGCTAGAACTATAATAATTATACTTATTACTCCTAATATTATCAATATTTCATGCATTATTACGCATATTATACAGTTATTATCGCTAGAACTATAATAGTTATACTTATTACTTATATTATTATCCGCATAACATGCATTATTACTCCTATTATGCAGTTATTATCGCTGGAACTATAATAATTATACTTATTACTTCCAATATTATCAATATAACTTGCAATATTCCCCATATTGTACTGTTATTATCGTCAGAACTATAATAAATACACTTATTACTCCCAATATTATCAATATAACATGTATTATTACCCATATTATACTGTTATTATCGTCAGAACTATAATAAATATACTTATTATTCCCAATATTATCAATATAATATGCATTATTACCCATATTATGCACTTATTATCGCTAGAACTATAATAATTATACTTATTATTCCCAATATTATCAATATAACATGTATTATTACCCATATTATAATGTTATTATCGCTAGAAATATAATAATTATACTTATTACTTTTATTGTTATCAATATAACATGCACTATTACCCACATTATGCACTTATTATCGCTAGAACTATAATAATTATACTTATTACTCCTAATATTATCAATATTTCATGCATTATTACGCATATTATACAGTTATTATCGCTAGAACTATAATAGTTATACTTATTACTCCCAATATTATCAACATAACATGCATTATTACCCATATTATACAGTTATTAGCGCTAGAACTATAATAGTTATACTTATTACTTATATTATTATCAGTATAACATGCATTATTACTCCTATTATGCAGTTATTATCGCTGGAACAATAATAATTATACTTATTACTTCCAATATTATCAATATAACTTGCAATATTCCCCATATTGTACTGTTATTATCGTCAGAACTATAATAAATACACTTATTACTCCCAATATTATCAATATAACATGTATTATTACCCATATTATACTGTTATTATCGCTGGAACTATAATAATTATACTTATTACTCCCAATATTATCAATATAACATGCATTATTACCCATATTATATTGTTATTATCGTCAGAACTACAATAATTATACCTACTACTCCCAATATTATCAATATAACATGCATTATTACCCATATTATACAGTTATTATCGCTAGAACTATAATAGTTATACTTATTACTTATATTATTATCCGTATAACATGCATTATTACTCCTATTATGCAGTTATTATCGCTGGAACTATAATAATTATACTTATTACTTCCAATATTATCAATATAACTTGCAATATTCCCCATATTGTACTGTTATTATCGTCAGAACTATAATAAATACACTTATTACTCCCAATATTATCAATATAACATGCATTATTACCCATATTATACTGTTATTATCGTCAGAACTATAATAAATATACTAATTACTCCCAATGTTATCAATATAACATGCATTATTACCCATATTATGCAGTTATTGTCGCTAGAACTACAATAATTATACTTATTACTCCCAATATTGTCAATATAACATGCATTATTACCCATATTATACAGTTATTAGCGCTAGAACTATAATAGTTATACTTATTACTTATATTATTATCCGTCTAACATGCATTATTACTCCTATTATGCAGTTACTATCGCTGGAACTATAATAATTATACTTATTACTTCCAATGTTATCAATATAACTTGCAATATTCCCCATATTATGCAGTTATTGTCGCTAGAACTACAATAATTATACTTATTACTCCCAATATTGTCAATATAACATGCATTATTACCAATATTATGCAGTTATTATCGCTAGAACTACAATAATTATACTTATTACTTTTATTATTATCAATATAACATGCACTATTACCCATCTTATGCAGTTATTATAGCTGGATCTATAATAATTATACTTATTACTTTTATTACTATCAATATAACATGCGCTATTACCCATATTATGCAGTTATTATCGCTCGAACTATAATAATTATACTTATTACTTGTATTATTATCAGTATAACATGCATTATTACCCATATTATGCAGTTATTATCGCTAGAGCTATAATAGTTATACTTATTACTTTTACTATTATCAATATAACATGCACTATTACCCATATTATGCACTTATTATCGCTAGAACTATAATAATTATACTTATTATTCCCAATATTATCAATATAACATGTATTATTACCCATATTATACTGTTATTATCGTCAGAACTATAATAAATATACTTATTACTCCCAATATTATCAACATAACATGCATTATTACCCATATTATGCAGTTATTATCGCTAGAACTACAATAATTATACTTATTACTCCCAATGTTATCAACATAACATGCATTATTACGGATATAATTCGGCAGTTATTATCGCTAGAACTACAATAATTGTACTTATTACTTCCAATATTATCAATATAACTTGCAATATTCCCCATATTGTACTGTTATTATCGTCAGAACTATAATAAATATACTTATTACACCCAATATTATCAATATAACATGTATTATTACCCATATTATACTGTTATTATCGTCAGAACTATAATAAATATACTTATTAGTCCCAATATTATCAATATAACATGCATTATTACCCATATTATGCAGTTATTATCGCTAGAACTACAATAATTATACCTACTGCTCCCAATATTATCAATATAACATGCATTATTACCCATATTATACAGTTATTATCGCTAGAACTATAATAGTTATACTTATTACTTATATTATTATCCGTATAACATGCATTATTACTCCTATTATGCAGTTATTATCGCTGGAACTATAATAATTATACTTATTACTTCCAATATTATCAATATAACTTGCAATATTCCCCATATTGTACTGTTATTATCGTCAGAACTATAATAAATACACTTATTACTCCCAATATTATCAATATGACATGTATTATTACCCATATTATACTGTTATTATCGTCAGAACTATAATAAATATACTTATTATTCCCAATATTATCAATATAATATGCATTATTACCCATATTATGCACTTATTATCGCTAGAACTATAATAATTATACTTATTACTCCTAATATTATCAATATTTCATGCATTATTACGCATATTATACAGTTATTATCGCTAGAACTACAATAATTATACCTACTACTCCCAATATTATCAATATAACATGCATTATTACCCATATTATACAGTTATTATCGCTAGAACTATAATAGTTATACTTATTATTCCCAATATTATCAATATAACATGTATTATTACCCATATTATAATGTTATTATCGCTAGAAATATAATAGTTATACTTATTACTTTTATTGTTATCAATATAACATGCACTATTACCCACATTATGCACTTATTATCGCTAGAACTATAATAATTATACTTATTACTCCTAATATTATCAATATTTCATGCATTATTACGCATATTATACAGTTATTATCGCTAGAACTATAATAGTTATACTTATTACTCCCAATATTATCAACATAACATGCATTATTACCCATATTATACAGTTATTAGCGCTAGAACTATAATAGTTATACTTATTACTTATATTATTATCCGCATAACATGCATTATTACTCCTATTATGCAGTTATTATCGCTGGAACTATAATAATTATACTTATTACTTCCAATATTATCAATATAACTTGCAATATTCCCCATATTGTACTGTTATTATCGTCAGAACTATAATAAATACACTTATTACTCCCAATATTATCAATATAACATGTATTATTACCCATATTATACTGTTATTATCGTCAGAACTATAATAAATATACTTATTATTCCCAATATTATCAATATAATATGCATTATTACCCATATTATGCACTTATTATCGCTAGAACTATAATAATTATACTTATTATTCCCAATATTATCAATATAACATGTATTATTACCCATATTATAATGTTATTATCGCTAGAAATATAATAATTATACTTATTACTTTTATTGTTATCAATATAACATGCACTATTACCCACATTATGCACTTATTATCGCTAGAACTATAATAATTATACTTATTACTCCTAATATTATCAATATTTCATGCATTATTACGCATATTATACAGTTATTATCGCTAGAACTATAATAGTTATACTTATTACTCCCAATATTATCAACATAACATGCATTATTACCCATATTATACAGTTATTAGCGCTAGAACTATAATAGTTATACTTATTACTTATATTATTATCAGTATAACATGCATTATTACTCCTATTATGCAGTTATTATCGCTGGAACTATAATAATTATACTTATTACTTCCAATATTATCAATATAACTTGCAATATTCCCCATATTGTACTGTTATTATCGTCAGAACTATAATAAATACACTTATTACTCCCAATATTATCAATATAACATGTATTATTACCCATATTATACTGTTATTATCGCTGGAACTATAATAATTATACTTATTACTCCCAATATTATCAATATAACATGCATTATTACCCATATTATATTGTTATTATCGTCAGAACTACAATAATTATACCTACTACTCCCAATATTATCAATATAACATGCATTATTACCCATATTATACAGTTATTATCGCTAGAACTATAATAGTTATACTTATTACTTATATTATTATCCGTATAACATGCATTATTACTCCTATTATGCAGTTATTATCGCTGGAACTATAATAATTATACTTATTACTTCCAATATTATCAATATAACTTGCAATATTCCCCATATTGTACTGTTATTATCGTCAGAACTATAATAAATACACTTATTACTCCCAATATTATCAATATAACATGTATTATTACCCATATTATACTGTTATTATCGTCAGAACTATAATAAATATACTTATTATTCCCAATATTATCAATATAATATGCATTATTACCCATATTATGCACTTATTATCGCTAGAACTATAATAATTATACTTATTATTCCCTATATTATCAATATAACATGTATTATTACCCATATTATAATGTTATTATCGCTAGAACTATAATAGTTATACTTATATCTTATATTATTATCCGTATAACATGCATTATTACTCCTATTATGCAGTTATTATCGCTGGAACTATAATAATTATACTTATTACTTCCAATATTATCATTATAACTTGCAATATTCCCCATATTGTACTGTTATTATCGTCAGAACTATAATAAATACACTTATTACTCCCAATATTATCAATATAACATGCATTATTACCCATATTATACTGTTATTATCGTCAGAACTATAATAAATATACTAATTACTCCCAATGTTATCAATATAACATGCATTATTACCCATATTATGCAGTTATTGCCGCTAGAACTACAATAATTATACTTATTACTCCCAATATTGTCAATATAACATGCATTATTACCCATATTATACAGTTATTAGCGCTAGAACTATAATAGTTATACTTATTACTTATATTATTATCCGTCTAACATGCATTATTACTCCTATTATGCAGTTACTATCGCTGGAACTATAATAATTATACTTATTACTTCCAATGTTATCAATATAACTTGCAATATTCCCCATATTATGCAGTTATTGTCGCTAGAACTACAATAATTATACTTATTACTCCCAATATTGTCAATATAACATGCATTATTACCAATATTATGCAGTTATTATCGCTAGAACTACAATAATTATACTTATTACTTTTATTATTATCAATATAACATGCACTATTACCCATCTTATGCAGTTATTATAGCTGGATCTATAATAATTATACTTATTACTTTTATTACTATCAATATAACATGCGCTATTACCCATATTATGCAGTTATTATCGCTCGAACTATAATAATTATACTTATTACTTGTATTATTATCAGTATAACATGCATTATTACCCATATTATGCAGTTATTATCGCTAGAGCTATAATAGTTATACTTATTACTTTTACTATTATCAATATAACATGCACTATTACCCATATTATGCACTTATTATCGCTAGAACTATAATAATTATACTTATTATTCCCAATATTATCAATATAACATGTATTATTACCCATATTATACTGTTATTATCGTCAGAACTATAATAAATATACTTATTACTCCCAATATTATCAACATAACATGCATTATTACCCATATTATGCAGTTATTATCGCTAGAACTACAATAATTATACTTATTACTCCCAATGTTATCAACATAACATGCATTATTACGGATATAATTCGGCAGTTATAATCGCTAGAACTACAATAATTATACTTATTACTTCCAATATTATCAATATAACTTGCAATATTCCCCATATTGTACTGTTATTATCGTCAGAACTATAATAAATATACTTATTACACCCAATATTATCAATATAACATGTATTATTACCCATATTATACTGTTATTATCGTCAGAACTATAATAAATATACTTATTATTCCCAATATTATCAATATAACATGCATTATTACCCATATTATGCAGTTATTATCGCTAGAACTACAATAATTATACCTACTACTCCCAATATTATCAATATAACATGCATTATTACCCATATTATACAGTTATTATCGCTAGAACTATAATAGTTATACTTATTACTTATATTATTATCCGTATAACATGCATTATTACTCCTATTATGCAGTTGTTATCGCTGGAACTATAATAATTATACTTATTACTTCCAATATTATCAATATAACTTGCAATATTCCCCATATTGTACTGTTATTATCGTCAGAACTATAATAAATACACTTATTACTCCCAATATTATCAATATAACATGTATTATTACCCATATTATACTGTTATTATCGTCAGAACTATAATAAATATACTTATTATTCCACAATATTATCAATATAATATGCATTATTACCCATATTATGCACTTATTATCGCTAGAACTATAATAATTATACTTATTATTCCCAATATTATCAATATAACATGTATTATTACCCATATTATAATGTTATTATCGCTAGAAATATAATTGTTATACTTATTACTTTTATTGTTATCAATATAACATGCACTATTACCCACATTATGCACTTATTATCGCTAGAACTATAATAATTATACTTATTACTCCTAATATTATCAATATTTCATGCATTATTACGCATATTATACAGTTATTATCGCTAGAACTATAATAGTTATACTTATTACTCCCAATATTATCAACATAACATGAATTATTACCCATATTATACAGTTATTAGCGCTAGAACTATAATAGTTATACTTATTACTTATATTATTATCAGTATAACATGCACTATTACCCATATTATGCAGTTATTATCGCTCGAACTATAATAATTATACATATTACTTTTATTATTATCAATATAACTTGCAATATTCCCCATATTATACTGTTATTATCGTCAGAACTATAATAAATATACTTATTGTTTCCAATATTATCAATATAACATGCATTATTACCCATATTATGCAGTTATTATCGCTAGAACTACAATAATTATACTTACTACTCCCAATATTATCAATATAACATGCATTATTACCCATATTATACAGTTATTATCGCTAGAACTATAATAGTTATACTTATTACTTATATTATTATCCGTATAACATGCATTATTACCCCTATTATGCAGTTATTATCGCTAGAACTATAATAGTTATACTTATTAGTCCCAATATTATCAATATAACATGCATTATTACCCATATTATACCGTTATTACCGTCAGAACTATAATAAATATACATATTAATCCCAATATTATCAATATAACATGCATTATTACCCATATTATACTATTATTATCGTCAGAGCTATAATAAATATACTAATTACTCCCAATATTATCAATATTACATGCATTATTACCCATATTATGCAGTTATTATCGCTAGAACTACAATAATTATACTTATTACTCCCAATATTGTCAATATAACATGCATTATTACCCATATTATACTGTTATTATCGTCAGAACTATAATAAATATACTTACTACTCCCAATATTATCAATATAACATGCATTATTACCCATATTATACTGTTATTACCGTCAGAACTATAATAAATATACATATTAATCCCAATATTATCAATATAACATGCATTATTACCCATATTATACTGTTATTATCGTCAGAACTATAATAAATATACTTACTACTCCCAATATTATCAATATAACATGCATTATTACCCATATTATACAGTTGTTATCGCTAGAACTATAATAGTTATACTTATTACTTATATTATTATCAGTATAACATGCATTATTACCCATATTATGCTGTTATTATCGCTAGAACTATAATAGTTATACTTATTACTTATATTATTATCAGTATAACATGAATTATTACTCCTATTATGCAGTTATTATCGCTGGAACTATAATAATTATACATATTACTTCCAATATTATCAATATAACTTGCAATATTCCCCATATTGTACTGTTATTATCGTCAGAACTATAATAAATATACTTACTACTCCCAATATTATCAATATAACATGCATTATTACCCATATTATACAGTTGTTATCGCTAGAACTATAATAGTTATACTTATTACTTATATTATTATCAGTATAACATGCATTATTACCCATATTATGCTGTTATTATCGCTACAACTACAATAATTTTACTTATTACTTTTATGATTATCAACATAACATGCACTATTACCCATATTATGCAGTTATTATCGCTAGAACTATAATAATTATACTTATTACACCTAATATTATCAATATGTCATGCATTATTACCCCTATTATGCAGTTATTATCGCTAGAACTATAATAGTTATACTTATTACTCCCAATATTATCAATATAACATGCATTCTTACCCATATTATACAGTTATTATCGCTAGAACTATAATAGTTATACTTATTACTTACATTATTATCAGTATAACATGCATTATTACCCCTATTATGCAGTTATTATCGCTAGAACTATAATAATTATACTTATTACTCCCAATATTGTCAATATAACATGCATTATTACCAATATTATGCAGTTATTATCGCTAGAACTACAATAATTATACTTATTACTTTTATTATTATCAATATAACATGCACTATTACCCATCTTATGCAGTTATTATAGCTGGATCTATAATAATTATACTTATTACTTTTATTACTATCAATATAACATGCGCTATTACCCATATTATGCAGTTATTATCGCTCGAACTATAATAATTATACTTATTACTTGTATTATTATCAGTATAACATGCATTATTACCCATATTATGCAGTTATTATCGCTAGAGCTATAATAGTTATACTTATTACTTTTACTATTATCAATATAACATGCACTATTACCCATATTATGCACTTATTATCGCTAGAACTATAATAATTATACTTATTATTCCCAATATTATCAATATAACATGTATTATTACCCATATTATACTGTTATTATCGTCAGAACTATAATAAATATACTTATTACTCCCAATATTATCAACATAACATGCATTATTACCCATATTATGCAGTTATTATCGCTAGAACTACAATAATTATACTTATTACTCCCAATGTTATCAACATAACATGCATTATTACGGATATAATTCGGCAGTTATAATCGCTAGAACTACAATAATTATACTTATTACTTCCAATATTATCAATATAACTTGCAATATTCCCCATATTGTACTGTTATTATCGTCAGAACTATAATAAATATACTTATTACACCCAATATTATCAATATAACATGTATTATTACCCATATTATACTGTTATTATCGTCAGAACTATAATAAATATACTTATTATTCCCAATATTATCAATATAACATGCATTATTACCCATATTATGCAGTTATTATCGCTAGAACTACAATAATTATACCTACTACTCCCAATATTATCAATATAACATGCATTATTACCCATATTATACAGTTATTATCGCTAGAACTATAATAGTTATACTTATTACTTATATTATTATCCGTATAACATGCATTATTACTCCTATTATGCAGTTGTTATCGCTGGAACTATAATAATTATACTTATTACTTCCAATATTATCAATATAACTTGCAATATTCCCCATATTGTACTGTTATTATCGTCAGAACTATAATAAATACACTTATTACTCCCAATATTATCAATATAACATGTATTATTACCCATATTATACTGTTATTATCGTCAGAACTATAATAAATATACTTATTATTCCACAATATTATCAATATAATATGCATTATTACCCATATTATGCACTTATTATCGCTAGAACTATAATAATTATACTTATTATTCCCAATATTATCAATATAACATGTATTATTACCCATATTATAATGTTATTATCGCTAGAAATATAATTGTTATACTTATTACTTTTATTGTTATCAATATAACATGCACTATTACCCACATTATGCACTTATTATCGCTAGAACTATAATAATTATACTTATTACTCCTAATATTATCAATATTTCATGCATTATTACGCATATTATACAGTTATTATCGCTAGAACTATAATAGTTATACTTATTACTCCCAATATTATCAACATAACATTAATTATTACCCATATTATACAGTTATTAGCGCTAGAACTATAATAGTTATACTTATTACTTATATTATTATCAGTATAACATGCACTATTACCCATATTATGCAGTTATTATCGCTCGAACTATAATAATTATACATATTACTTTTATTATTATCAATATAACTTGCAATATTCCCCATATTATACTGTTATTATCGTCAGAACTATAATAAATATACTTATTGTTTCCAATATTATCAATATAACATGCATTATTACCCATATTATGCAGTTATTATCGCTAGAACTACAATAATTATACTTACTACTCCCAATATTATCAATATAACATGCATTATTACCCATATTATACAGTTATTATCGCTAGAACTATAATAGTTATACTTATTACTTATATTATTATCCGTATAACATGCATTATTACCCCTATTATGCAGTTATTATCGCTAGAACTATAATAGTTATACTTATTAGTCCCAATATTATCAATATAACATGCATTATTACCCATATTATACCGTTATTACCGTCAGAACTATAATAAATATACATATTAATCCCAATATTATCAATATAACATGCATTATTACCCATATTATACTATTATTATCGTCAGAGCTATAATAAATATACTAATTACTCCCAATATTATCAATATTACATGCATTATTACCCATATTATGCAGTTATTATCGCTAGAACTACAATAATTATACTTATTACTCCCAATATTGTCAATATAACATGCATTATTACCCATATTATACTGTTATTATCGTCAGAACTATAATAAATATGCTTACTACTCCCAATATTATCAATATAACATGCATTATTACCCATATTATACTGTTATTACCGTCAGAACTATAATAAATATACATATTAATCCCAATATTATCAATATAACATGCATTATTACCCATATTATACTGTTATTATCGTCAGAACTATAATAAATATACTTACTACTCCCAATATTATCAATATAACATGCATTATTACCCATATTATACAGTTGTTATCGCTAGAACTATAATAGTTATACTTATTACTTATATTATTATCAGTATAACATGCATTATTACCCATATTATGCTGTTATTATCGCTAGAACTATAATAGTTATACTTATTACTTATATTATTATCAGTATAACATGAATTATTACTCCTATTATGCAGTTATTATCGCTGGAACTATAATAATTATACATATTACTTCCAATATTATCAATATAACTTGCAATATTCCCCATATTGTACTGTTATTATCGTCAGAACTATAATAAATATACTTACTACTCCCAATATTATCAATATAACATGCATTATTACCCATATTATACAGTTGTTATCGCTAGAACTATAATAGTTATACTTATTACTTATATTATTATCAGTATAACATGCATTATTACCCATATTATGCTGTTATTATCGCTACAACTACAATAATTTTACTTATTACTTTTATGATTATCAACATAACATGCACTATTACCCATATTATGCAGTTATTATCGCTAGAACTATAATAATTATACTTATTACACCTAATATTATCAATATGTCATGCATTATTACCCCTATTATGCAGTTATTATCGCTAGAACTATAATAGTTATACTTATTACTCCCAATATTATCAATATAACATGCATTCTTACCCATATTATACAGTTATTATCGCTAGAACTATAATAGTTATACTTATTACTTACATTATTATCAGTATAACATGCATTATTACCCCTATTATGCAGTTATTATCGCTAGAACTATAATAATTATACTTATTACTCCCAATATTATCAATATAACATGCATTATTACCCATATTATGCAGTTATTACCGCTAGAACTACAATAATTATACTTATTACTTTTATTATTATCAATATAACATGCACTATTACCCATATTATGCAGTTATTATCGCTCGAACTATAATAATTATACATATTACTTTTATTATTATCAATATAACATGCATTATTACCCATATTATGCAGTTATTATCGTCAGAATTATAATAAATATACTTATTACTCCCAATATTGTCAATATAACATGCGTTATTACCCATAATATGCAGTTATTAACGCTAGGACTACAATTATTATACTTATCACTCCCAATGTTATCAATATAACATGCATTATTACCAATATTATGCAGTTACTATCGCTAGAACTATAATAATTATACTTATTACTCCTAATATTATCAATATGTCATGCATTATTACCCATATTATACATTTATTATCGCTAGAACTATAATAGTTATACTTATTACTTATATTACTATCAGTATAACATGCATTATTACCCCTATTATGCAGTTATTATCGCTAGAACTATAATAATTATACTTATTACTCCCAATATTATCAATATAACATGCATTATTACCCATATTATGACGTTATTATCGCTACAACTACAATAATTTTACTTATTACTTATATTATTATCAGTATAACATGCATTATTACCCCTATTATGCAGTTATTATCGCTAGAACTATAATAATTATACTTATTACTCCCAATATTATCAATATAACATGCATTATTACCCATATTATGCAGTTATTACCGCTAGAACTACAATAATTATACTTATTACTTTTATTATTATCAATATAACATGCACTATTACCCATATTATGCAGTTATTATCGCTCGAACTATAATAATTATACATATTACTTTTATTATTATCAATATAACATGCATTATTACCCATATTATGCAGTTATTATCGTCAGAATTATAATAAATATACTTATTACTCCCAATGTTATCAATATAACATGCGTTATTACCCATATTATGCAGTTATTAACGCTAGGACTCCAATTATTATACTTATTACTCCCAATGTTATCAATATAACATGCATTATTACCCATATTATGCAGTTATTATAGCTAGAACTATAATAATTATACTTATTATTCCCAATATTATCAATATAACATGTATTATTACCCATATTATAATGTTATTATCGCTAGAACTATAATAGTTATACTTATAACTTATATTATTATCCGTATAACATGCATTATTACTCCTATTATGCAGTTGTTATCGCTGGAACTATAATAATTATACTTATTACTTCCAATATTATCAATATAACTTGCAATATTCCCCATATTGTACTGTTATTATCGTCAGAACTATAATAAATACACTTATTACTCCCAATATTATCAATATAACATGTATTATTACCCATATTATACTGTTATTATCGTCAGAACTATAATAAATATACTTATTATTCCACAATATTATCAATATAATATGCATTATTACCCATATTATGCACTTATTATCGCTAGAACTATAATAATTATACTTATTATTCCCAATATTATCAATATAACATGTATTATTACCCATATTATAATGTTATTATCGCTAGAAATATAATTGTTATACTTATTACTTTTATTGTTATCAATATAACATGCACTATTACCCACATTATGCACTTATTATCGCTAGAACTATAATAATTATACTTATTACTCCTAATATTATCAATATTTCATGCATTATTACGCATATTATACAGTTATTATCGCTAGAACTATAATAGTTATACTTATTACTCCCAATATTATCAACATAACATGCATTATTACCCATATTATACAGTTATTAGCGCTAGAACTATAATAGTTATACTTATTACTTATATTATTATCAGTATAACATGCATTATTACTCCTATTATGCAGTTATTATCGCTGGAACTATAATAATTATACTTATTACTTCCAATATTATCAATATAACTTGGAATATTCCCCATATTGTACTGTTATTATCGTCAGAACTATAATAAATACACTTATTACTCCCAATATTATCAATATAACATGTATTATTACCCATATTATACTGTTATTATCGTCAGAACTATAATAAATATACTTATTATTCCACAATATTATCAATATAATATGCATTATTACCCATATTATGCACTTATTATCGCTAGAACTATAATAATTAAACTTATTATTCCCAATATTATCAATATAACATGTATTATTACCCATATTATAATGTTATTATCGCTAGAAATATAATAGTTATACTTATTACTTTTATTGTTATCAATATAACATGCACTATTACCCACATTATGCACTTATTATCGCTAGAACTATAATAATTATACTTATTACTCCTAATATTATCAATATTTCATGCATTATTACGCATATTATACAGTTATTATCGCTAGAACTATAATAGTTATACTTATTACTTACATTATTATCAGTATAACATGCATTATTACCCCTATTATGCAGTTATTATCGCTAGAACTATAATAATTATACTTATTACTCCCAATATTATCAATATAACATGCATTATTACCCATATTATGCAGTTATTACCGCTAGAACTACAATAATTATACTTATTACTTTTATTATTATCAATATAACATGCACTATTACCCATATTATGCAGTTATTATCGCTCGAACTATAATAATTATACATATTACTTTTATTATTATCAATATAACATGCATTATTACCCATATTATGCAGTTATTATCGTCAGAATTATAATAAATATACTTATTACTCCCAATATTGTCAATATAACATGCGTTATTACCCATAATATGCAGTTATTAACGCTAGGACTACAATTATTATACTTATCACTCCCAATGTTATCAATATAACATGCATTATTACCAATATTATGCAGTTACTATCGCTAGAACTATAATAATTATACTTATTACTCCTAATATTATCAATATGTCATGCATTATTACCCATATTATACATTTATTATCGCTAGAACTATAATAGTTATACTTATTACTTATATTACTATCAGTATAACATGCATTATTACCCCTATTATGCAGTTATTATCGCTAGAACTATAATAATTATACTTATTACTCCCAATATTATCAATATAACATGCATTATTACCCATATTATGCAGTTATTACCGCTAGAACTACAATAATTATACTTATTACTTTTATTATTATCAATATAACATGCACTACTACCCATATTATGCAGTTATTATCGCTCGAACTATAATAATTATACATATTACTTTTATTATTATCAATATAACATGCATTATTACCCATATTATGCAGTTATTATCGTCAGAATTATAATAAATATACTTATTACTCCCAATGTTATCAATATAACATGCGTTATTACCCATATTATGCAGTTATTAACGCTAGGACTCCAATTATTATACTTATTACTCCCAATGTTATCAATATAACATGCATTATTACCCATATTATGCAGTTATTATAGCTAGAACTATAATAATTATACTTATTATTCCCAATATTATCAATATAACATGTATTATTACCCATATTATAATGTTATTATCGCTAGAACTATAATAGTTATACTTATAACTTATATTATTATCCGTATAACATGCATTATTACTCCTATTATGCAGTTGTTATCGCTGGAACTATAATAATTATACTTATTACTTCCAATATTATCAATATAACTTGCAATATTCCCCATATTGTACTGTTATTATCGTCAGAACTATAATAAATACACTTATTACTCCCAATATTATCAATATGACATGTATTATTACCCATATTATACTGTTATTATCGTCAGAACTATAATAAAAATACTTATTATTCCCAATATTATCAATATAATATGCATTATTACCCATATTATGCACTTAATATCGCTAGAACTATAATAATTATACTTATTATTCCCAATATTATCAATATAACATGTATTATTACCCATATTATAATGTTATTATCGCTAGAACTATAATAGTTATACTTATAACTTATATTATTATCCGTATAACATGCATTATTACTCCTATTATGCAGTTGTTATCGCTGGAACTATAATAATTATACTTATTACTTCCAATATTATCAATATAACTTGCAATATTCCCCATATTGTACTGTTATTATCGTCAGAACTATAATAAATACACTTATTACTCCCAATATTATCAATATAACATGTATTATTACCCATATTATACTGTTATTATCGTCAGAACTATAATAAATATACTTATTATTCCACAATATTATCAATATAATATGCATTATTACCCATATTATGCACTTATTATCGCTAGAACTATAATAATTATACTTATTATTCCCAATATTATCAATATAACATGTATTATTACCCATATTATAATGTTATTATCGCTAGAAATATAATTGTTATACTTATTACTTTTATTGTTATCAATATAACATGCACTATTACCCACATTATGCACTTATTATCGCTAGAACTATAATAATTATACTTATTACTCCTAATATTATCAATATTTCATGCATTATTACGCATATTATACAGTTATTATCGCTAGAACTATAATAGTTATACTTATTACTCCCAATATTATCAACATAACATGCATTATTACCCATATTATACAGTTATTAGCGCTAGAACTATAATAGTTATACTTATTACTTATATTATTATCAGTATAACATGCATTATTACTCCTATTATGCAGTTATTATCGCTGGAACTATAATAATTATACTTATTACTTCCAATATTATCAATATAACTTGGAATATTCCCCATATTGTACTGTTATTATCGTCAGAACTATAATAAATACACTTATTACTCCCAATATTATCAATATAACATGTATTATTACCCATATTATACTGTTATTATCGTCAGAACTATAATAAATATACTTATTATTCCACAATATTATCAATATAATATGCATTATTACCCATATTATGCACTTATTATCGCTAGAACTATAATAATTAAACTTATTATTCCCAATATTATCAATATAACATGTATTATTACCCATATTATAATGTTATTATCGCTAGAAATATAATAGTTATACTTATTACTTTTATTGTTATCAATATAACATGCACTATTACCCACATTATGCACTTATTATCGCTAGAACTATAATAATTATACTTATTACTCCTAATATTATCAATATTTCATGCATTATTACGCATATTATACAGTTATTATCGCTAGAACTATAATAGTTATACTTATTACTCCCAATATTATCAACATAACATGAATTATTACCCATATTATACAGTTATTAGCGCTAGAACTATAATAGTTATACTTATTACTTATATTATTATCAGTATAACATGCATTATTACTCCTATTATGCAGTTATTATCGCTGGAACTATAATAATTATACTTATTACTTCCAATATTATCAATATAACTTGCAATATTCCCCATATTGTACTGTTATTATCGTCAGAACTATAATAAATACACTTATTACTCCCAATATTATCAATATAACATGCATTATTACCCATATTATGTAGTTATTATCGCTAGAACTACAATAATTATACTTATTACTTATATTATTATCCGTATAACATGCATTATTACTCCTATTATGCAGTTATTATCGCTGGAACTATAATAGTTATACTTATTAGTCCCAATATTATCAATATAACATGCATTATTACCCATATTATACTGTTATTACCGTCAGAACTATAATAAATATACATATTAATCCCAATATTATCAATATAACATGCATTATTACCCATATTATACTATTATTATCGTCAGAGCTATAATAAATATACTAATTACTCCCAATATTATCAATATTACATGCATTATTACCCATATTATGCAGTTATTATCGCTAGAACTACAATAATTATACTTATTACTCCCAATATTGTCAATATAACATGCATTATTACCCATATTATACTGTTATTATCGTCAGAACTATAATAAATATACTTACTACTCCCAATATTATCAATATAACATGCATTATTACCCATATTATACAGTTGTTATCGCTAGAACTATAATAGTTATACTTATTACTTATATTATTATCAGTATAACATGCATTATTACCCATATTATGCTGTTATTATCGCTAGAACTATAATAGTTATACTTATTACTTATATTATTATCAGTATAACATGCATTATTACTCCTATTATGCAGTTATTATCGCTGGAACTATAATAATTATACATATTACTTCCAATATTATCAATACAACTTGCAATATTCCCCATATTGTACTGTTATTATCGTCAGAACTATAATAAATATACTTACTACTCCCAATATTATCAATATAACATGCATTATTACCCATATTATGCAGTTATTATCGCTAGAACTACAATAATTATACTTATTACTCCCAATATTGTCAATATAACATGCATTATTACCCATATTATACTGTTATTATCGTCAGAACTATAATAAATATACTTACTACTCCCAATATTATCAATATAACATGCATTATTACCCATATTATACAGTTGTTATCGCTAGAACTATAATAGTTATACTTATTACTTATATTATTATCAGTATAACATGCATTATTACCCATATTATGCTGTTATTATCGCTAGAACTATAATAGTTATACTTATTACTTATATTATTATCAGTATAACATGCATTATTACTCCTATTATGCAGTTATTATCGCTGGAACTATAATAATTATACATATTACTTCCAATATTATCAATACAACTTGCAATATTCCCCATATTGTACTGTTATTATCGTCAGAACTATAATAAATATACTTACTACTCCCAATATTATCAATATAACATGCATTATTACCCATATTATACTGTTATTACCGTCAGAACTATAATAAATATACATATTAATCCCAATATTATCAATATAACATGCATTATTACCCATATTATACTGTTATTATCGTCAGAACTATAATAAATATACTTACTACTCCCAATATTATCAATATAACATGCATTATTACCCATATTATACAGTTGTTATCGCTAGAACTATAATAGTTATACTTATTACTTATATTATTATCAGTATAACATGCATTATTACCCATATTATGCTGTTATTATCGCTAGAACTATAATAGTTATACTTATTACTTATATTATTATCAGTATAACATGCATTATTACTCCTATTATGCAGTTATTATCGCTGGAACTATAATAATTATACATATTACTTCCAATATTATCAATATAACTTGCAATATTCCCCATATTGTACTGTTATTATCGTCAGAACTATAATAAATATACTTACTACTCCCAATATTATCAATATAACATGCATTATTACCCATATTATACAGTTGTTATCGCTAGAACTATAATAGTTATACTTATTACTTATATTATTATCAGTATAACATGCATTATTACCCATATTATGCTGCTATTATCGCTACAACTACAATAATTTTACTTACTACTTTTATGATTATCAACATAACATGCACTATTACCCATATTATGCAGTTATTATCGCTAGAACTATAATAATTATACTTATTACACCTAATATTATCAATATGTCATGCATTATTACCCCTATTATGCAGTTATTATCGCTAGAACTATAATAGTTATACTTATTACTCCCAATATTATCAATATAACATGCATTCTTACCCATATTATACAGTTATTATCGCTAGAACTATAATAGTTATACTTATTACTTACATTATTATCAGTATAACATGCATTATTACCCCTATTATGCAGTTATTATCGCTAGAACTATAATAATTATACTTATTACTCCCAATATTATCAATATAACATGCATTATTACCCATATTATGCAGTTATTACCGCTAGAACTACAATAATTATACTTATTACTTTTATTATTATCAATATAACATGCACTATTACCCATATTATGCAGTTATTATCGCTCGAACTATAATAATTATACATATTACTTTTATTATTATCAATATAACATGCATTATTACCCATATTATGCAGTTATTATCGTCAGAATTATAATAAATATACTTATTACTCCCAATATTATCAATATAACATGCGTTATTACCCATAATATGCAGTTATTAACGCTAGGACTACAATTATTATACTTATCACTCCCAATGTTATCAATATAACATGCATTATTACCAATATTATGCAGTTACTATCGCTAGAACTATAATAATTATACTTATTACTCCTAATATTATCAATATGTCATGCATTATTACCCATATTATACATTTATTATCGCTAGAACTATAATAGTTATACTTATTACTTATATTACTATCAGTATAACATGCATTATTACCCCTATTATGCAGTTATTATCGCTAGAACTATAATAATTATACTTATTACTCCCAATATTATCAATATAACATGCATTATTACCCATATTATGACGTTATTATCGCTACAACTACAATAATTTTACTTATTACTTATATTATTATCAGTATAACATGCATTATTACCCCTATTATGCAGTTATTATCGCTAGAACTATAATAATTATACTTATTACTCCCAATATTATCAATATAACATGCATTATTACCCATATTATGCAGTTATTACCGCTAGAACTACAATAATTATACTTATTACTTTTATTATTATCAATATAACATGCACTATTACCCATATTATGCAGTTATTATCGCTCGAACTATAATAATTATACATATTACTTTTATTATTATCAATATAACATGCATTATTACCCATATTATGCAGTTATTATCGTCAGAATTATAATAAATATACTTATTACTCCCAATGTTATCAATATAACATGCGTTATTACCCATATTATGCAGTTATTAACGCTAGGACTCCAATTATTATACTTATTACTCCCAATGTTATCAATATAACATGCATTATTACCCATATTATGCAGTTATTATAGCTAGAACTATAATAATTATACTTATTATTCCCAATATTATCAATATAACATGTATTATTACCCATATTATAATGTTATTATCGCTAGAACTATAATAGTTATACTTATAACTTATATTATTATCCGTATAACATGCATTATTACTCCTATTATGCAGTTGTTATCGCTGGAACTATAATAATTATACTTATTACTTCCAATATTATCAATATAACTTGCAATATTCCCCATATTGTACTGTTATTATCGTCAGAACTATAATAAATACACTTATTACTCCCAATATTATCAATATGACATGTATTATTACCCATATTATACTGTTATTATCGTCAGAACTATAATAAATATACTTATTATTCCCAATATTATCAATATAATATGCATTATTACCCATATTATGCACTTATTATCGCTAGAACTATAATAATTATACTTATTATTCCCAATATTATCAATATAACATGTATTATTACCCATATTATAATGTTATTATCGCTAGAAATATAATTGTTATACTTATTACTTTTATTGTTATCAATATAACATGCACTATTACCCACATTATGCACTTATTATCGCTAGAACTATAATAATTATACTTATTACTCCTAATATTATCAATATTTCATGCATTATTACGCATATTATACAGTTATTATCGCTAGAACTATAATAGTTATACTTATTACTCCCAATATTATCAACATAACATGCATTATTACCCATATTATACAGTTATTAGCGCTAGAACTATAATAGTTATACTTATTACTTATATTATTATCAGTATAACATGCATTATTACTCCTATTATGCAGTTATTATCGCTGGAACTATAATAATTATACTTATTACTTCCAATATTATCAATATAACTTGGAATATTCCCCATATTGTACTGTTATTATCGTCAGAACTATAATAAATACACTTATTACTCCCAATATTATCAATATAACATGTATTATTACCCATATTATACTGTTATTATCGTCAGAACTATAATAAATATACTTATTATTCCACAATATTATCAATATAATATGCATTATTACCCATATTATGCAGTTATTACCGCTAGAACTACAATAATTATACTTATTACTTTTATTATTATCAATATAACATGCACTATTACCCATATTATGCAGTTATTATCGCTCGAACTATAATAATTATACATATTACTTTTATTATTATCAATATAACATGCATTATTACCCATATTATGCAGTTATTATCGTCAGAATTATAATAAATATACTTATTACTCCCAATATTGTCAATATAACATGCGTTATTACCCATAATATGCAGTTATTAACGCTAGGACTACAATTATTATACTTATCACTCCCAATGTTATCAATATAACATGCATTATTACCAATATTATGCAGTTACTATCGCTAGAACTATAATAATTATACTTATTACTCCTAATATTATCAATATGTCATGCATTATTACCCATATTATACATTTATTATCGCTAGAACTATAATAGTTATACTTATTACTTATATTACTATCAGTATAACATGCATTATTACCCCTATTATGCAGTTATTATCGCTAGAACTATAATAATTATACTTATTACTCCCAATATTATCAATATAACATGCATTATTACCCATATTATGACGTTATTATCGCTACAACTACAATAATTTTACTTATTACTTATATTATTATAAGTATAACATGCATTATTACCCCTATTATGCAGTTATTATCGCTAGAACTATAATAATTATACTTATTACTCCCTTATATTATCAATATAACATGCATTATTACCCATATTATGCAGTTATTACCGCTAGAACTACAATAATTATACTTATTACTTTTATTATTATCAATATAACATGCACTATTACCCATATTATGCAGTTATTATCGCTCGAACTATAATAATTATACATATTACTTTTATTATTATCAATATAACATGCATTATTACCCATATTATGCAGTTATTATCGTCAGAATTATAATAAATATACTTATTACTCCCAATGTTATCAATATAACATGCGTTATTACCCATATTATGCAGTTATTAACGCTAGGACTCCAATTATTATACTTATTACTCCCAATGTTATCAATATAACATGCATTATTACCCATATTATGCAGTTATTATAGCTAGAACTATAATAATTATACTTATTATTCCCAATATTATCAATATAACATGTATTATTACCCATATTATAATGTTATTATCGCTAGAACTATAATAGTTATACTTATAACTTATATTATTATCCGTATAACATGCATTATTACTCCTATTATGCAGTTGTTATCGCTGGAACTATAATAATTATACTTATTACTTCCAATATTATCAATATAACTTGCAATATTCCCCATATTGTACTGTTATTATCGTCAGAACTATAATAAATACACTTATTACTCCCAATATTATCAATATGACATGTATTATTACCCATATTATACTGTTATTATCGTCAGAACTATAATAAATATACTTATTATTCCCAAAATTATCAATATAATATGCATTATTACCCATATTATGCACTTATTATCGCTAGAACTATAATAATTATACTTATTATTCCCAATATTATCAATATAACATGTATTATTACCCATATTATAATGTTATTATCGCTAGAACTATAATAGTTATACTTATAACTTATATTATTATCCGTATAACATGCATTATTACTCCTATTATGCAGTTGTTATCGCTGGAACTATAATAATTATACTTATTACTTCCAATATTATCAATATAACTTGCAATATTCCCCATATTGTACTGTTATTATCGTCAGAACTATAATAAATACACTTATTACTCCCAATATTATCAATATAACATGCATTATTACCCATATTATGCAGTTATTACCGCTAGAACTACAATAATTATACTTATTACTTTTATTATTATCAATATAACATGCACTATTACCCATATTATGCAGTTATTATCGCTCGAACTATAATAATTATACATATTACTTTTATTATTATCAATATTTCATGCATTATTAACCATATTATGCAGTTATTATCGTCAGAATTATAATAAATATACTTATTACTCCCAATATTATCAATATAACATGCGTTATTACCCATATTATGCAGTTATTAACGCTAGGACTACAATTATTATACTTATCACTCCCAATGTTATCAATATAACATGCATTATTACCCATATTATGCAGTTACTATCGCTAGAACTATAATAATTATACTTATTACTCCTAATATTATCAATATGTCATGCATTATTACCCATATTATACAGTTATTATCGCTAGAACTATAATAGTTATACTTATTACTTATATTGCTATCAGTATAACATGCATTATTACCCCTATTATGCAGTTATTATCGCTAGAACTATAATAAATATACTTATTACTCCCAATATTATCAATATAACATGCATTATTACCCATATTATACTGTTATTATCGTCAGAACTATAATAAATATACTTATTACTCCCAATATTATCAATATAACATGCATTATTGCCCATATTATGCAGTTATTATCGCTAGATCTACAATAATTATACTTATTTTTCCCAATATTATCAATATAACATGCATTATTACCCATATTATACTGTTATTATCGTAAGAACTATAATAATTATACTTATTACTCCCAATGTTATCAATATAACATGCATTATTACCCATATTATGCAGTTATTATCGCTAGAACTATAATAATTATATCTATTACTCCTAATATTATCAATATGTCATGCATTATTACACATATTATGCAGTTATTATCGCTAGAACTATAATAGTTATACTTATTACTTATATTATTATCAGTATAACATGCATTATTACCCCTATTATGCAGTTATTATCTCTAGAACTACAATAATTATACGTATTACTCCCAATGTTATCAATATAACATGCATTATTACCCATATTATGCAGTTATTATCGCTAGAACTACAATAATTATACTTACTACTCCCAATATTATCAATATAACATGCATTATTACCCATATTATACAGTTATTATCGCTAGAACTATAATAGTTATACTTATTACTTATATTATTATCCGTATAACATGCATTATTACCCCTATTATGCAGTTATTATCGCTAGAACTATAATAGTTATACTTATTAGTCCCAATATTATCAATATAACATGCATTATTACCCATATTATACTGTTATTACCGTCAGAACTATAATAAATATACATATTAATCCCAATATTATCAATATAACATGCATTATTACCCATATTATACTATTATTATCGTCAGAGCTATAATAAATATACTAATTACTCCCAATATTATCAATATTACATGCATTATTACCCATATTATGCAGTTATTATCGCTAGAACTACAATAATTATACTTATTACTCCCAATATTGTCAATATAACATGCATTATTACCCATATTATATTGTTATTACCGTCAGAACTATAATAAATATACATATTAATCCCAATATTATCAATATAACATGCATTATTACCCATATTATACTATTATTATCGTCAGAGCTATAATAAATATACTAATTACTCCCAATATTATCAATATTACATGCATTATTACCCATATTATGCAGTTATTATCGCTAGAACTACAATAATTATACTTATTACTCCCAATATTGTCAATATAACATGCATTATTACCCATATTATACTGTTATTATCGTCAGAACTATAATAAATATACTTACTACTCCCAATATTATCAATATAACATGCATTATTACCCATATTATGCAGTTATTACCGCTAGAACTACAATAATTATACTTATTACTTTTATTATTATCAATATAACATGCACTATTACCCATATTATGCAGTTATTATCGCTAGAACTATAATAATTATACTTATTACTCCCTTATATTATCAATATAACATGCATTATTACCCATATTATGCAGTTATTACCGCTAGAACTACAATAATTATACTTATTACTTTTATTATTATCAATATAACATGCACTATTACCCATATTATGCAGTTATTATCGCTCGAACTATAATAATTATACATATTACTTTTATTATTATCAATATAACATGCATTATTACCCATATTATGCAGTTATTATCGTCAGAATTATAATAAATATACTTATTACTCCCAATGTTATCAATATAACATGCGTTATTACCCATATTATGCAGTTATTAACGCTAGGACTCCAATTATTATACTTATTACTCCCAATGTTATCAATATAACATGCATTATTACCCATATTATGCAGTTATTATAGCTAGAACTATAATAATTATACTTATTATTCCCAATATTATCAATATAACATGTATTATTACCCATATTATAATGTTATTATCGCTAGAACTATAATAGTTATACTTATAACTTATATTATTATCCGTATAACATGCATTATTACTCCTATTATGCAGTTGTTATCGCTGGAACTATAATAATTATACTTATTACTTCCAATATTATCAATATAACTTGCAATATTCCCCATATTGTACTGTTATTATCGTCAGAACTATAATAAATACACTTATTACTCCCAATATTATCAATATGACATGTATTATTACCCATATTATACTGTTATTATCGTCAGAACTATAATAAATATACTTATTATTCCCAAAATTATCAATATAATATGCATTATTACCCATATTATGCACTTATTATCGCTAGAACTATAATAATTATACTTATTATTCCCAATATTATCAATATAACATGTATTATTACCCATATTATAATGTTATTATCGCTAGAACTATAATAGTTATACTTATAACTTATATTATTATCCGTATAACATGCATTATTACTCCTATTATGCAGTTGTTATCGCTGGAACTATAATAATTATACTTATTACTTCCAATATTATCAATATAACTTGCAATATTCCCCATATTGTACTGTTATTATCGTCAGAACTATAATAAATACACTTATTACTCCCAATATTATCAATATAACATGCATTATTACCCATATTATGCAGTTATTACCGCTAGAACTACAATAATTATACTTATTACTTTTATTATTATCAATATAACATGCACTATTACCCATATTATGCAGTTATTATCGCTCGAACTATAATAATTATACATATTACTTTTATTATTATCAATATTTCATGCATTATTAACCATATTATGCAGTTATTATCGTCAGAATTATAATAAATATACTTATTACTCCCAATATTATCAATATAACATGCGTTATTACCCATATTATGCAGTTATTAACGCTAGGACTACAATTATTATACTTATCACTCCCAATGTTATCAATATAACATGCATTATTACCCATATTATGCAGTTACTATCGCTAGAACTATAATAATTATACTTATTACTCCTAATATTATCAATATGTCATGCATTATTACCCATATTATACAGTTATTATCGCTAGAACTATAATAGTTATACTTATTACTTATATTGCTATCAGTATAACATGCATTATTACCCCTATTATGCAGTTATTATCGCTAGAACTATAATAAATATACTTATTACTCCCAATATTATCAATATAACATGCATTATTACCCATATTATACTGTTATTATCGTCAGAACTATAATAAATATACTTATTATTCCCAATATTATCAATATAACGTGCATTATTACCCATATTATACTGTTATTATCGTCAGAACTATAATAAATATACTTATTACTCCCAATATTATCAATATAACATGCATTATTGCCCATATTATGCAGTTATTATCGCTAGATCTACAATAATTATACTTATTTTTCCCAATATTATCAATATAACATGCATTATTACCCATATTATACTGTTATTATCGTAAGAACTATAATAATTATACTTATTACTCCCAATGTTATCAATATAACATGCATTATTACCCATATTATGCAGTTATTATCGCTAGAACTATAATAATTATATCTATTACTCCTAATATTATCATATGTCATGCATTATTACACATATTATGCAGTTATTATCGCTAGAACTATAATAGTTATACTTATTACTTATATTATTATCAGTATAACATGCATTATTACCCCTATTATGCAGTTATTATCTCTAGAACTACAATAATTATACGTATTACTCCCAATGTTATCAATATAACATGCATTATTACCCATATTATGCAGTTATTATCGCTAGAACTACAATAATTATACTTACTACTCCCAATATTATCAATATAACATGCATTATTACCCATATTATACAGTTATTATCGCTAGAACTATAATAGTTATACTTATTACTTATATTATTATCCGTATAACATGCATTATTACCCCTATTATGCAGTTATTATCGCTAGAACTATAATAGTTATACTTATTAGTCCCAATATTATCAATATAACATGCATTATTACCCATATTATACTGTTATTACCGTCAGAACTATAATAAATATACATATTAATCCCAATATTATCAATATAACATGCATTATTACCCATATTATACTATTATTATCGTCAGAGCTATAATAAATATACTAATTACTCCCAATATTATCAATATTACATGCATTATTACCCATATTATGCAGTTATTATCGCTAGAACTACAATAATTATACTTATTACTCCCAATATTGTCAATATAACATGCATTATTACCCATATTATATTGTTATTACCGTCAGAACTATAATAAATATACATATTAATCCCAATATTATCAATATAACATGCATTATTACCCATATTATACTATTATTATCGTCAGAGCTATAATAAATATACTAATTACTCCCAATATTATCAATATTACATGCATTATTACCCATATTATGCAGTTATTATCGCTAGAACTACAATAATTATACTTATTACTCCCAATATTGTCAATATAACATGCATTATTACCCATATTATACTGTTATTATCGTCAGAACTATAATAAATATACTTACTACTCCCAATATTATCAATATAACATGCATTATTACCCATATTATACAGTTGTTATCGCTAGAACTATAATAGTTATACTTATTACTTATATTATTATCAGTATAACATGCATTATTACCCGTATTATGCTGTTATTATCGCTAGAACTATAATAGTTATACTTATTACTTATATTATTATCAGTATAACATGCATTATTACTCCTATTATGCAGTTATTATCGCTGGAACTATAATAATTATACATATTACTTCCAATATTATCAATATAACTTGCAATATTCCCATATTGTACTGTTATTATCGTCAGAACTATAATAAATATACTTACTACTCCCAATATTATCAATATAACATGCATTATTACCCATATTATACAGTTGTTATCGCTAGAACTATAATAGTTATACTTATTACTTATATTATTATCAGTATAACATGCATTATTACCCATATTATGCTGTTATTATCGCTACAACTACAATAATTTTACTTATTACTTTTATGATTATCAACATAACATGCACTATTACCCATATTATGCAGTTATTATCGCTAGAACTATAATAATTATACTTATTACACCTAATATTATCAATATGTCATGCATTATTACCCCTATTATGCAGTTATTATCGCTAGAACTATAATAGTTATACTTATTACTCCCAATATTATCAATATAACATGCATTCTTACCCATATTATACAGTTATTATCGCTAGAACTATAATAGTTATACTTATTACTTACATTATTATCAGTTATAACATGCATTATGACCCCTATTATGCAGTTATTATCGCTAGAACTATAATAATTATACTTATTACTCCCAATATTATCAATATAACATGCATTATTACCCATATTATGCAGTTATTACCGCTAGAACTATAATAATTATACTTATTACTCCTAATATTATCAATATGTCATGCATTATTACCCATATTATGCAGTTATTATAGCTAGAACTATAATAATTATACTTATTATTCCCAATATTATCAATATAACATGTATTATTACCCATATTATAATGTTATTATCGCTAGAACTATAATAGTTATACTTATAACTTATATTATTATCCGTATAACATGCATTATTACTCCTATTATGCAGTTGTTATCGCTGGAACTATAATAATTATACTTATTACTTCCAATATTATCAATATAACTTGCAATATTCCCATATTGTACTGTTATTATCGTCAGAACTATAATAAATACACTTATTACTCCCAATATTATCAATATGACATGTATTATTACCCATATTATACTGTTATTATCGTCAGAACTATAATAAATATACTTATTATTCCCAATATTATCAATATAATATGCATTATTACCCATATTATGCACTTATTATCGCTAGAACTATAATAATTATACTTATTATTCCCAATATTATCAATATAACATGTATTATTACCCATATTATAATGTTATTATCGCTAGAAATATAATTGTTATACTTATTACTTTTATTGTTATCAATATAACATGCACTATTACCCACATTATGCACTTATTATCGCTAGAACTATAATAATTATACTTATTACTCCTAATATTATCAATATTTCATGCATTATTACGCATATTATACAGTTATTATCGCTAGAACTATAATAGTTATACTTATTACTCCCAATATTATCAACATAACATGCATTATTACCCATATTATACAGTTATTAGCGCTAGAACTATAATAGTTATACTTATTACTTATATTATTATCAGTATAACATGCATTATTACTCCTATTATGCAGTTATTATCGCTGGAACTATAATAATTATACTTATTACTTCCAATATTATCAATATAACTTGGAATATTCCCATATTGTACTGTTATTATCGTCAGAACTATAATAAATACACTTATTACTCCCAATATTAAATATAACATGTATTATTACCCATATTATACTGTTATTATCGTCAGAACTATAATAAATATACTTATTATTCCACAATATTATCAATATAATATGCATTATTACCCATATTATGCAGTTATTACCGCTAGAACTACAATAATTATACTTATTACTTTTATTATTATCAATATAACATGCACTATTACCCATATTATGCAGTTATTATCGCTCGAACTATAATAATTATACATATTACTTTTATTATTATCAATATAACATGCATTATTACCCATATTATGCAGTTATTATCGTCAGAATTATAATAAATATACTTATTACTCCCAATATTGTCAATATAACATGCGTTATTACCATAATATGCAGTTATTAACGCTAGGACTACAATTATTATACTTATCACTCCCAATGTTATCAATATAACATGCATTATTACCAATATTATGCAGTTACTATCGCTAGAACTATAATAATTATACTTATTACTCCTAATATTATCAATATGTCATGCATTATTACCCATATTATACATTTATTATCGCTAGAACTATAATAGTTATACTTATTACTTATATTACTATCAGTATAACATGCATTATTACCCCTATTATGCAGTTATTATCGCTAGAACTATAATAATTATACTTATTACTCCAATATTATCAATATAACATGCATTATTACCCATATTATGACGTTATTATCGCTACAACTACAATAATTTTACTTATTACTTATATTATTATCAGTATAACATGCATTATTACCCCTATTATGCAGTTATTATCGCTAGAACTAATAATATTATACTTATTACTCCCTTATATTATCAATATAACATGCATTATTACCCATATTATGCAGTTATTACCGCTTAGAACTACAATAATTGTACTTATTACTTTTATTATTATCAATATAACATGCACTATTACCCATATTATGCAGTTATTATCGCTCGAACTATAATAATTATACATATTACTTTTATTATTATCAATATACATGCATTATTACCCATATTATGCAGTTATTATCGTCAGAATTATAATAAATATACTTATTACTCCCAATGTTATCAATATAACATGCGTTATTACCCATATTATGCAGTTATTAACGCTAGGACTCCAATTATTATACTTATTACTCCCAATGTTATCAATATAACATGCATTATTACCCATATTATGCAGTTATTATAGCTAGAACTATAATAATTATACTTATTATTCCCAATTATTATCAATATAACATGTATTATTACCCATATTATAATGTTATTATCGCTAGAACTATAATAGTTATACTTATAACTTATATTATTATCCGTATAACATGCATTATTACTCCTATTATGCAGTTGTTATCGCTGGAACTATAATAATTATACTTATTACTTCCAATATTATCAATATAACTTGCAATATTCCCCATATTGTACTGTTATTATCGTCAGAACTATAATAAATACACTTATTACTCCCAATATTATCAATATGACATGTATTATTACCCATATTATACTGTTATTATCGTCAGAACTATAATAAATATACTTATTATTCCCAAAATTATCAATATAATATGCATTATTACCCATATTATGCACTTATTATCGCTAGAACTATAATAATTATACTTATTATTCCCAATATTATCAATATAACATGTATTATTACCCATATTATAATGTTATTATCGCTAGAACTATAATAGTTATACTTATAACTTATATTATTATCCGTATAACATGCATTATTACTCCTATTATGCAGTTGTTATCGCTGGAACTATAATAATTATACTTATTACTTCCAATATTATCAATATAACTTGCAATATTCCCCATATTGTACTGTTATTATCGTCAGAACTATAATAAATACACTTATTACTCCCAATATTATCAATATAACATGCATTATTACCCATATTATGCAGTTATTACCGCTAGAACTACAATAATTATACTTATTACTTTTATTATTATCAATATAACATGCACTATTACCCATATTATGCAGTTATTATCGCTCGAACTATAATAATTATACATATTACTTTTATTATTATCAATATTTCATGCATTATTAACCATATTATGCAGTTATTATCGTCAGAATTATAATAAATATACTTATTACTCCCAATATTATCAATATAACATGCGTTATTACCCATATTATGCAGTTATTAACGCTAGGACTACAATTATTATACTTATCACTCCCAATGTTATCAATATAACATGCATTATTACCCATATTATGCAGTTACTATCGCTAGAACTATAATAATTATACTTATTACTCCTAATATTATCAATATGTCATGCATTATTACCCATATTATACAGTTATTATCGCTAGAACTATAATAGTTATACTTATTACTTATATTATTATCCGTATAACATGCATTATTACCCCTATTATGCAGTTATTATCGCTAGAACTATAATAGTTATACTTATTAGTCCCAATATTATCAATATAACATGCATTATTACCCATATTATACTGTTATTACCGTCAGAACTATAATAAATATACATATTAATCCCAATATTATCAATATAACATGCATTATTACCCATATTATACTATTATTATCGTCAGAGCTATAATAAATATACTAATTACTCCCAATATTATCAATATTACATGCATTATTACCCATATTATGCAGTTATTATCGCTAGAACTACAATAATTATACTTATTACTCCCAATATTGTCAATATAACATGCATTATTACCCATATTATATTGTTATTACCGTCAGAACTATAATAAATATACATATTAATCCCAATATTATCAATATAACATGCATTATTACCCATATTATACTATTATTATCGTCAGAGCTATAATAAATATACTAATTACTCCCAATATTATCAATATTACATGCATTATTACCCATATTATGCAGTTATTATCGCTAGAACTACAATAATTATACTTATTACTCCCAATATTGTCAATATAACATGCATTATTACCCATATTATACTGTTATTATCGTCAGAACTATAATAAATATACTTACTACTCCCAATATTATCAATATAACATGCATTATTACCCATATTATACAGTTGTTATCGCTAGAACTATAATAGTTATACTTATTACTTATATTATTATCAGTATAACATGCATTATTACCCGTATTATGCTGTTATTATCGCTAGAACTATAATAGTTATACTTATTACTTATATTATTATCAGTATAACATGCATTATTACTCCTATTATGCAGTTATTATCGCTGGAACTATAATAATTATACATATTACTTCCAATATTATCAATATAACTTGCAATATTCCCCATATTGTACTGTTATTATCGTCAGAACTATAATAAATATACTTACTACTCCCAATATTATCAATATAACATGCATTATTACCCATATTATACAGTTGTTATCGCTAGAACTATAATAGTTATACTTATTACTTATATTATTATCAGTATAACATGCATTATTACCCATATTATGCTGTTATTATCGCTACAACTACAATAATTTTACTTATTACTTTTATGATTATCAACATAACATGCACTATTACCCATATTATGCAGTTATTATCGCTAGAACTATAATAATTATACTTATTACACCTAATATTATCAATATGTCATGCATTATTACCCCTATTATGCAGTTATTATCGCTAGAACTATAATAGTTATACTTATTACTCCCAATATTATCAATATAACATGCATTCTTACCCATATTATACAGTTATTATCGCTAGAACTATAATAGTTATACTTATTACTTACATTATTATCAGTATAACATGCATTATGACCCCTATTATGCAGTTATTATCGCTAGAACTATAATAATTATACTTATTACTCCCAATATTATCAATATAACATGCATTATTACCCATATTATGCAGTTATTACCGCTAGAACTATAATAATTATACTTATTACTCCTAATATTATCAATATGTCATGCATTATTACCCATATTATACATTTATTATCGCTAGAACTATAATAGTTATACTTATTACTTATATTACTATCAGTATAACATGCATTATTACCCCTATTATGCAGTTATTATCGCTAGAACTATAATAATTATACTTATTACTCCCAATATTATCAATATAACATGCATTATTACCCATATTATACTGTTATTATCGTCAGAAATATAATAAATATACTTATTATTCCCAATATTATCAATATAACGTGCATTATTACCCATATTATACTGTTATTATCGTCAGAACTATAATAAATATACTTATTACTCCCAATATTATCAATATAACATGCATTATTACCCATATTATGACGTTATTATCGCTACAACTACAATAATTTTACTTATTACTTTTATGATTATCAACATAACATGCACTATTACCCATATTATGCAGTTATTATCGCTAGAACTATAATAATTATACTTATTACACCTAATATTATCAATATGTCATGCATTATTACCCCTATTATGCAGTTATTATCGCTAGAACTATAATAGTTATACTTATTACTCCCAATATTATCAATATAACATGCATTCTTACCCATATTATACAGTTATTATCGCTAGAACTATAATAGTTATACTTATTACTTATATTATTATCAGTATAACATGCATTATTACCCCTATTATGCAGTTATTATCGCTAGAACTATAATAATTATACTTATTACTCCCAATATTATCAATATAACATGCATTATTACCCATATTATGCAGTTATTACCGCTAGAACTACAATAATAATACTTATTACTTTTATTATTATCAATATAACATGCACTATTACCCATATTATGCAGTTATTATCGCTCGAACTATAATAATTATACATATTACTTTTATTATTATCAATATAACATGCATTATTACCCATATTATGCAGTTATTATCGTCAGAATTATAATAAATATACTTATTACTCCCAATGTTATCAATATAACATGCGTTATTACCCATATTATGCAGTTATTAACGCTAGGACTACAATTATTATACTTATTACTCCCAATGTTATCAATATAACATGCATTATTACCCATATTATGCAGTTATTATCGCTAGAACTATAATAATTATACCTATTACTCCTAATATTATCAATATGTCATGCATTATTACACATATTATGCAGTTATTATCGCTAGAACTATAATAGTTATACTTATTACTTATATTATTATCAGTATAACATGCATTATTACCCCTATTATGCAGTTATTATCTCTAGAACTACAATAATTATACGTATTACTCCCAATGTTATCAATATAACATGCATTATTACCCATATTATGCAGTTATTATCGCTAGAACTATAATAAATATACTTATTACTCCCAATGTTATCAATATAACATGCATCATTACCCCTATTATGCAGTTATAATCGCTAGAACTATAATAATTATACTTATTACTTCCAATATTATCAATATAACATGCATTATTACCCATATTATGCAGTTATTACCGCTAGAACTACAATAATTATACTTATTACTTTTATTATTATCAATATAACATGCACTATTACCCACATTATGCAGTTATTATCGCTCGAACTATAATAATTATACATATTACTTTTATTATTATCAATATAACATGCATTATTAACCATATTATGCAGTTATTATCGTCAGAATTATAATAAATATACTTATTACTCCCAATATTATCAATATAACATGCGTTATTACCCATATTATGCAGTTATTATCGCTAGAACTATAATAAATATACTTATTGCTCCCAATATTATCAATATAACATGCATTATTACCCATATTATACTGTTATTATCGTCAGAACTATAATAAATATACTTATTATTCCCAATATTATCAATATAACGTGCATTATTACCCATATTATACTGTTATTATCGTCAGAACTATAATAAATATACTTATTACTCCCAATATTATCAATATAACATGCATTATTGCCCATATTATGCAGTTATTATCGCTAGATCTACAATAATTATACTTATTTTTCCCAATATTATCAATATAACATGCATTATTACCCATATTATACTGTTATTATCGTAAGAACTATAATAATTATACTTATTACTCCCAATGTTATCAATATAACATGCATTATTACCCATATTATGCAGTTATTATCGCTAGAACTATAATAATTATATCTATTACTCCTAATATTATCAATATGTCATGCATTATTACACATATTATGCAGTTATTATCGCTAGAACTATAATAGTTATACTTATTACTTATATTATTATCAGTATAACATGCATTATTACCCCTATTATGCAGTTATTATCTCTAGAACTACAATAATTATACGTATTACTCCCAATGTTATCAATATAACATGCATTATTACCCATATTATGCAGTTATTATCGCTAGAACTACAATAATTATACTTACTACTCCCAATATTATCAATATAACATGCATTATTACCCATATTATACAGTTATTATCGCTAGAACTATAATAGTTATACTTATTACTTATATTATTATCCGTATAACATGCATTATTACCCCTATTATGCAGTTATTATCGCTAGAACTATAATAGTTATACTTATTAGTCCCAATATTATCAATATAACATGCATTATTACCCATATTATACTGTTATTACCGTCAGAACTATAATAAATATACATATTAATCCCAATATTATCAATATAACATGCATTATTACCCATATTATACTATTATTATCGTCAGAGCTATAATAAATATACTAATTACTCCCAATATTATCAATATTACATGCATTATTACCCATATTATGCAGTTATTATCGCTAGAACTACAATAATTATACTTATTACTCCCAATATTGTCAATATAACATGCATTATTACCCATATTATATTGTTATTACCGTCAGAACTATAATAAATATACATATTAATCCCAATATTATCAATATAACATGCATTATTACCCATATTATACTATTATTATCGTCAGAGCTATAATAAATATACTAATTACTCCCAATATTATCAATATTACATGCATTATTACCCATATTATGCAGTTATTATCGCTAGAACTACAATAATTATACTTATTACTCCCAATATTGTCAATATAACATGCATTATTACCCATATTATACTGTTATTATCGTCAGAACTATAATAAATATACTTACTACTCCCAATATTATCAATATAACATGCATTATTACCCATATTATACAGTTGTTATCGCTAGAACTATAATAGTTATACTTATTACTTATATTATTATCAGTATAACATGCATTATTACCCGTATTATGCTGTTATTATCGCTAGAACTATAATAGTTATACTTATTACTTATATTATTATCAGTATAACATGCATTATTACTCCTATTATGCAGTTATTATCGCTGGAACTATAATAATTATACATATTACTTCCAATATTATCAATATAACTTGCAATATTCCCCATATTGTACTGTTATTATCGTCAGAACTATAATAAATTATACTTACTACTCCCAATATTATCAATATAACATGCATTATTACCCATATTATACAGTTGTTATCGCTAGAACTATAATAGTTATACTTATTACTTATATTATTATCAGTATAACATGCATTATTACCCATATTATGCTGTTATTATCGCTACAACTACAATAATTTTACTTATTACTTTTATGATTATCAACATAACATGCACTATTACCCATATTATGCAGTTATTATCGCTAGAACTATAATAATTATACTTATTACACCTAATATTATCAATATGTCATGCATTATTACCCCTATTATGCAGTTATTATCGCTAGAACTATAATAGTTATACTTATTACTCCCAATATTATCAATAGAACATGCATTCTTACCCATATTATACAGTTATTATCGCTAGAACTATAATAGTTATACTTATTACTTACATTATTATCAGTATAACATGCATTATGACCCCTATTATGCAGTTATTATCGCTAGAACTATAATAATTATACTTATTACTCCCAATATTATCAATATAACATGCATTATTACCCATATTATGCAGTTATTACCGCTAGAACTATAATAATTATACTTATTACTCCTAATATTATCAATATGTCATGCATTATTACCCATATTATACATTTATTATCGCTAGAACTATAATAGTTATACTTATTACTTATATTACTATCAGTATAACATGCATTATTACCCCTATTATGCAGTTATTATCGCTAGAACTATAATAATTATACTTATTACTCCCAATATTATCAATATAACATGCATTATTACCCATATTATACTGTTATTATCGTCAGAACTATAATAAATATACTTATTATTCCCAATATTATCAATATAACGTGCATTATTACCCATATTATACTGTTATTATCGTCAGAACTATAATAAATATACTTATTACTCCCAATATTATCAATATAACATGCATTATTACCCATATTATGACGTTATTATCGCTACAACTACAATAATTTTACTTATTACTTTTATGATTATCAACATAACATGCACTATTACCCATATTATGCAGTTATTATCGCTAGAACTATAATAGTTATACTTATTACTCCCAATATTATCAATATAACATGCATTCTTACCCATATTATACAGTTATTATCGCTAGAACTATAATAGTTATACTTATTACTTATATTATTATCAGTATAACATGCATTATTACCCCTATTATGCAGTTATTATCGCTAGAACTATAATAATTATACTTATTACTCCCAATATTATCAATATAACATGCATTATTACCCATATTATGCAGTTATTACCGCTAGAACTACAATAATAATACTTATTACTTTTATTATTATCAATATAACATGCACTATTACCCATATTATGCAGTTATTATCGCTCGAACTATAATAATTATACATATTACTTTTATTATTATCAATATAACATGCATTATTACCCATATTATGCAGTTATTATCGTCAGAATTATAATAAATATACTTATTACTCCCAATGTTATCAATATAACATGCGTTATTACCCATATTATGCAGTTATTAACGCTAGGACTACAATTATTATACTTATTACTCCCAATGTTATCAATATAACATGCATTATTACCCATATTATGCAGTTATTATCGCTAGAACTATAATAATTATACCTATTACTCCTAATATTATCAATATGTCATGCATTATTACACATATTATGCAGTTATTATCGCTAGAACTATAATAGTTATACTTATTACTTATATTATTATCAGTATAACATGCATTATTACCCCTATTATGCAGTTATTATCTCTAGAACTACAATAATTATACGTATTACTCCCAATGTTATCAATATAACATGCATTATTACCCATATTATGCAGTTATTATCGCTAGAACTATAATAAATATACTTATTACTCCCAATGTTATCAATATAACATGCATCATTACCCCTATTATGCAGTTATAATCGCTAGAACTATAATAATTATACTTATTACTTCCAATATTATCAATATAACATGCATTATTACCCATATTATGCAGTTATTACCGCTAGAACTACAATAATTATACTTATTACTTTTATTATTATCAATATAACATGCACTATTACCCACATTATGCAGTTATTATCGCTCGAACTATAATAATTATACATATTACTTTTATTATTATCAATATAACATGCATTATTAACCATATTATGCAGTTATTATCGTCAGAATTATAATAAATATACTTATTACTCCCAATATTATCAATATAACATGCGTTATTACCCATATTATGCAGTTATTATCGCTAGAACTATAATAAATATACTTATTGCTCCCAATATTATCAATATAACATGCATTATTACCCATATTATACTGTTATTATCGTCAGAACTATAATAAATATACTTATTATTCCCAATATTATCAATATAACGTGCATTATTACCCATATTATACTGTTATTATCGTCAGAACTATAATAAATATACTTATTACTCCCAATATTATCAATATAACATGCATTATTGCCCATATTATGCAGTTATTATCGCTAGATCTACAATAATTATACTTATTTTTCCCGATATTATCAATATAACATGCATTATTACCCATATTATACTGTTATTATCGTAAGAACTATAATAATTATACTTATTACTCCCAATGTTATCAATATAACATGCATTATTACCCATATTATACTGTTATTATCGTCAGAACTATAATAAATATACTTATTACTCCCAATATTATCAATATAACATGCATTATTACCCATATTATACTGTTATTATCGTCAGAACTATAATAAATATACTTATTACTCCCAATATTATCAATATAACGTGCATTATTACCCATATTATGAAGTTATTATCGCTAGAACTATAATAATTATACTTATTACTCCCAATATTATCAATATAACATGCATTTTTACCCATATTATACTGTTATTATCGTCAGAATTATAATAAATATACTTATTACTCCCAATATTATCAATATAACGTGCATTATTACCCATATTATGAAGTTGTTATCGCTAGAACTACAATAATTATACTTATTGCTTTTATTATTATCAATATAACATGCATTATTACCCCTATTATGCAGTTATTATCGCTACAACTATAATAATTATACTTATTAGTCCCAATATTATCAATATAACATGCATTATTACCCATATTATACTGTTATTATCGTCAGAACTATAATAAATATACTTATTACTCCCAATATTATCAATATAACATGCATTATTACCCATATTATACTGTTATTATCGACAGAACTATAATAAATATACTTATTACTCCCAATATTATCAATATAACGTGCATTATTACCCATATTATGAAGTTATTATCGCTAGAACTACAATAATTATACTTATTACTCCCAATATTGTCAATATACCATGCATTATTACCCATATTATGCAGATATTATCGTCAGAACTATAATAAATATACTTATTACTCCCAATATTATCAATATAACATGCATTATTACCCATATTATGAAGTTATTATCGCTAGAACTACAATAATTATACTTATTACTCCCAATATTATCAATATAACGTGCATTATTACCCATATTATGAAGTTATTATCGCTAGAACTACAATAATTATACTTATTACTCCCAATATTATCAATATAACATGCATTATTACCCATATTATACTGTTATTACCGTCAGAACTATAATAAATATACTTATTACTCCCAATATTATCAATATAACATGCATTTTTACCCATATTATGCAGTTATTATCGCTAGAACTACAATAATTATACTTATTACTTTTATTGTTATCAATATAACATGCATTATTACCCCTATTATGCAGTTATTATCGCTAGAACTACAATAATTATACTTATTAGTCCCAATATTATCATTATAACATGCATTATTACCCATATTATACTGTTATTATCGTCAGAACTATAATAAATATACTCATTATTCCCAATATTATCAATATAACATGCATTTTTACCCATATTATGCAGTTATTATCGCTAGAACTACAATAATTATACTTATTACTTTTATTGTTATCAATATAACATGCATTATTACCCCTATTATGCAGTTATTATCGCTAGAACTACAATAATTATACTTATTACTTTTATTATTATCAATATAACATGCATTATTACCCCTATTATGCAGTTATTATCGCTAGAACTATAATAATTATACTTATTACTCCCAATATTTTCAATATACCATGCATTATTACCCATATTATTCAGTTATTATCGTCAGAACTATAATAAATATAATAATTACTCCCAATATTATCAATATAACATGCATTATTACCCATATTATGCAGTTATTATCGCTAGAACTACAATAATTATACTTATTACTCCCAATGTTATCAATATAACATGCATTATTACCCATATTATGCAGTTATTATCGCTAGAACTACAATAATTATACTTATTACTTTTATTATTATCAATATAACATGCACTATTACCCATATTATGCAGTTATTATCGCTAGAACTACAATAATTATACTTATTACTTTTATTATTATCAATATAACATGCATTATTACCCCTATTATGCAGTTATTATCGCTAGAACTATAATAATTATACTTATTAGTCTCAATATTATCAATATAACATGCATTATTACCCATATTATACTGTTATTATCGTCAGAACTATAATAAATATACTTATTACTCCCAATATTATCAATATAACATGCATTATTACCCATATTATGAAGTTATTATCGCTAGAACTACAATAATTATTCTTATTACTCCCAATATTATCAATATAACGTGCATTATTACCCATATTGTGAAGTTATTATCGCTAGAACTACAATAATTATACTTATTACTCCCAATATTATCAATATAACATGCATTATTACCCCTATTATGCAGTTATTATCGCTAGAACTACAATAATTATACTTATTAGTCCCAATATTATCAATATAACATGCATTATTACCCATATTATACTGTTATTATCGTCAGAACTATAATAAATATACTCATTATTCCCAATATTATCAATATAACATGCATTATTCCCCTTATTATGCAGTTATTATCGCTAGAACTACAATAATTATACTTATTACTTTTATTATTGTCAATATAACATGCACTATTACTCATATTATGCAGTTACTATCGCTAGAACTATAATAATTATACTTATTACTCCTAATATTATCCATATGTCATGCATTATTACCCATATTATGCAGTTATTATCGCTAGAACTATAATAGTTATACTTATTACTTATATTATTATCAGTATAACATGCATTATTACCCCTATTATGCAGTTATTATCTCTAGAACTACAATAACTATACTTATTACTCCCAATGTTATCAATATCACATGCATTATTACCCATATTATGCAGTTATTATCGCTAGAACTATAATAAATATACTTATTACTCCCAATGTTATCAATATAACATGCATTATTACCCCTATTATGCAGTTATTATCGCTAGAACTATAATAATTATACTTATTACTCCCAATATTGTCAATATAACATGCATTATTACCCATATTATACTGTTATTACCGTCAGAACTATAGTAAATATACTTATTACTCCCAATACTATCAATATAACATGCATTATTACCCATATTATACTGTTATTATCGTCAGAACTATAATAAATATACTAATTACTCCCAATGTTATCAATATAACATGCATTATTACCCATATTATGCAGTTATTGTCGCTAGAACTACAATAATTATACTTATTACTCCCAATATTGTCAATATAACATGCATTATTACCCATATTATACAGTTATTAGCGCTAGAACTATAATAGTTATACTTATTACTTATATTATTATCCGTGAAACATGCATTATTACTCCTATTATGCAGTTATTATCGCTAGAACTACAATAATTATACTTATTAGTCCCAATATTATCAATATAACATGCATTATTACCCATATTATACTGTTATTATCGTCAGAACTGTAATAAATATACTAATTACTCCCAATGTTATCAATATAACATGCATTATTACCCATATTATGCAGTTATTGTCGCTAGAACTACAATAATTATACTTATTACTCCCAATATTGTCAATATAACATGCATTATTACCCATATTATACAGTTATTAGCGCTAGAACTATAATAGTTATACTTATTACTTATATTATTATCCGTATAACATGCATTATTACCCCTATTATGCAGTTATTATCTCTAGAACTACAATAATTATACGTATTACTCCCAATGTTATCAATATAACATGCATTATTACCCATATTATGCAGTTATTATCGCTAGAACTATAATAAATATACTTATTAATCCCAATGTTATCAATATAACATGCATTATTACCCCTATTATGCAGTTATTATCGCTAGAACTATCATAATTATACTTATTACTCCCAATATTATCAATATAACATGCATTATTACCCATATTATACTGTTATTATCGTCAGAACTATAATAAATATACTCATTATTCCCAATATTATCAATATGAAATGCATTATTCCCCTTATTATGCAGTTATTATCGCTAGAACTACCATAATTATACTTATTACTTTTATTATTATCAATATAACATGCACTATTACCCATATTATGCAGTTACTATCGCTAGAACTATAATAATTATACTTATTACTCCTAATATTATCCATATGTCATGCATTATTTCCCATATTATACAGTTATAATCGCTACAACTATAATAGTTATACTTATTACTTATATTATTATCAGTATAACATGCATTATTACCCCTATTATGCAGTTATTATCTCTAGAACTACAATAACTATACTTATTACTCCCAATGTTATCAATATAACATGCATTATTACCCCTATTATGCAGTTATTATCGCTAGAACTACAATAATTATACTTATTACTTTTATTATTATCAATATAACATGCATTATTACCCCTATTATGCAGTTATTATCTCTAGAACTACAATAACTATACTTATTACTCCCAATGTTATCAATATAACATGCATTATTACCCCTATTATGCAGTTATTATCGCTAGAACTATAATAATTATACTTATTACTCCCAATATTTTCAATATACCATGCATTATTACCCATATTATTCAGTTATTATCGTCAGAACTATAATAAATATAATAATTACTCCCAATATTATCAATATAACATGCATTATTACCCATATTATGCAGTTATTATCGCTAGAACTACAATAATTATACTTATTACTCCCAATGTTATCAATATAACATGCATTATTACCCATATTATGCAGTTATTATCGCTAGAACTACAATAATTATACTTATTACTTTTATTATTATCAATATAACATGCACTATTACCCATATTATGCAGTTATTATCGCTAGAACTACAATAATTATACTTATTACTTTTATTATTATCAATATAACATGCATTATTACCCCTATTATGCAGTTATTATCGCTAGAACTATAATAATTATACTTATTAGTCTCAATATTATCAATATAACATGCATTATTACCCATATTATACTGTTATTATCGTCAGAACTATAATAAATATACTTATTACTCCCAATATTATCAATATAACATGCATTATTACCCATATTATGAAGTTATTATCGCTAGAACTACAATAATTATTCTTATTACTCCCAATATTATCAATATAACGTGCATTATTACCCATATTGTGAAGTTATTATCGCTAGAACTACAATAATTATACTTATTACTCCCAATATTATCAATATAACATGCATTATTACCCCTATTATGCAGTTATTATCGCTAGAACTACAATAATTATACTTATTAGTCCCAATATTATCAATATAACATGCATTATTACCCATATTATACTGTTATTATCGTCAGAACTATAATAAATATACTCATTATTCCCAATATTATCAATATAACATGCATTATTCCCCTTATTATGCAGTTATTATCGCTAGAACTACAATAATTATACTTATTACTTTTATTATTGTCAATATAACATGCACTATTACTCATATTATGCAGTTACTATCGCTAGAACTATAATAATTATACTTATTACTCCTAATATTATCCATATGTCATGCATTATTACCCATATTATGCAGTTATTATCGCTAGAACTATAATAGTTATACTTATTACTTATATTATTATCAGTATAACATGCATTATTACCCCTATTATGCAGTTATTATCTCTAGAACTACAATAACTATACTTATTACTCCCAATGTTATCAATATCACATGCATTATTACCCATATTATGCAGTTATTATCGCTAGAACTATAATAAATATACTTATTACTCCCAATGTTATCAATATAACATGCATTATTACCCCTATTATGCAGTTATTATCGCTAGAACTATAATAATTATACTTATTACTCCCAATATTGTCAATATAACATGCATTATTACCCATATTATACTGTTATTACCGTCAGAACTATAGTAAATATACTTATTACTCCCAATACTATCAATATAACATGCATTATTACCCATATTATACTGTTATTATCGTCAGAACTATAATAAATATACTAATTACTCCCAATGTTATCAATATAACATGCATTATTACCCATATTATGCAGTTATTGTCGCTAGAACTACAATAATTATACTTATTACTCCCAATATTGTCAATATAACATGCATTATTACCCATATTATACAGTTATTAGCGCTAGAACTATAATAGTTATACTTATTACTTATATTATTATCCGTGAAACATGCATTATTACTCCTATTATGCAGTTATTATCGCTAGAACTACAATAATTATACTTATTAGTCCCAATATTATCAATATAACATGCATTATTACCCATATTATACTGTTATTATCGTCAGAACTGTAATAAATATACTAATTACTCCCAATGTTATCAATATAACATGCATTATTACCCATATTATGCAGTTATTGTCGCTAGAACTACAATAATTATACTTATTACTCCCAATATTGTCAATATAACATGCATTATTACCCATATTATACAGTTATTAGCGCTAGAACTATAATAGTTATACTTATTACTTATATTATTATCCGTATAACATGCATTATTACCCCTATTATGCAGTTATTATCTCTAGAACTACAATAATTATACGTATTACTCCCAATGTTATCAATATAACATGCATTATTACCCATATTATGCAGTTATTATCGCTAGAACTATAATAAATATACTTATTAATCCCAATGTTATCAATATAACATGCATTATTACCCCTATTATGCAGTTATTATCGCTAGAACTATCATAATTATACTTATTACTCCCAATATTATCAATATAACATGCATTATTACCCATATTATACTGTTATTATCGTCAGAACTATAATAAATATACTCATTATTCCCAATATTATCAATATGAAATGCATTATTCCCCTTATTATGCAGTTATTATCGCTAGAACTACCATAATTATACTTATTACTTTTATTATTATCAATATAACATGCACTATTACCCATATTATGCAGTTACTATCGCTAGAACTATAATAATTATACTTATTACTCCTAATATTATCCATATGTCATGCATTATTTCCCATATTATACAGTTATAATCGCTACAACTATAATAGTTATACTTATTACTTATATTATTATCAGTATAACATGCATTATTACCCCTATTATGCAGTTATTATCTCTAGAACTACAATAACTATACTTATTACTCCCAATGTTATCAATATAACATGCATTATTACCCCTATTATGCAGTTATTATCGCTAGAACTACAATAATTATACTTATTACTTTTATTATTATCAATATAACATGCATTATTACCCATATTGTGCAGTTATTGTCGCTAGAACTACAATAATTATACTTGTTACTCCCAATGATATCAATATAACATGCATTATTACCCATATTATGCAGTTATTATCGCTAGAACTATAATAGTTATACTTATTACTTATATTATTATCAGTATAACATGCATTATTACTCCTATTATGCAGTTATTATCGCTAGAACTATAATAATTATACTTATTACTCCCAATATTATCAATATAACATGCATTTTTACCCATATTATACTGTTATTATCGTCAGAACTATAATAAATATACTTATTACTCCCAATATTATCAATATAACGTGCATTATTACCCATATTATGAAGTTATTATCGCTAGAACTACAATAATTATACTTATCACTTTTATTATTATCAATATAACATGCATTATTACCCCTATTATGCAGTTATTATCGCTAGAACTATAATAATTATACTTATTAGTCCCAATATTATCAATATAACATGCATTATTACCCCTATTATGCAGTTATTATCGCTAGAACTATAATAATTATACTTATTAGTCTCAATATTATCAATATAACATGCATTATTACCCATATTATACTGTTATTATCGTCAGAACTATAATACATATACTTATTACTCCCAATATTATCAATATAACATGCATTATTACCCATATTATGAAGTTATTATCGCTAGAACTACAATAATTATTCTTATTACTCCCAATATTATCAATATAACGTGCATTATTACCCATATTATGAAGTTATTATCGCTAGAACTACAATAATTATACTTATTACTCCCAATATTATCAATATAACATGCATTATTGCCCATATTATACTGTTATTACCGTCAGAACTAGAATAAATATACTTATTACACCCAATATTATCGATATAACATGCATTTTTACCCATATTATGCAGTTATTATCGCTAGAACTACAATAATTATACTTATTACTTTTATTGTTATCAATATAACATGCATTATTCCCCTTATTATGCAGTTATTATCGCTAGAACTACAATAATTATACTTATTACTTTTATTATTGTCAATATAACATGCACTATTACTCATATTATGCAGTTACTATCGCTAGAACTATAATAATTATACTTATTACTCCTAATTTTATCCATATGTCATGCATTATTACCCATATTATACAGTTATAATCGTTACAACTATAATAGTTATACTTATTACTTATATTATTATCCGTATAACATGCATTATTACCCCTATTATGCAGTTATTATCTCTAGAACTACAATAATTATACGTATTACTCCCAATGTTATCAATATAACATGCATTATTACCCATATTATGCAGTTATTATCGCTAGAACTATAATAAATATACTTATTAATCCCAATGTTATCAATATAACATGCATTATTACCCCTATTATGCAGTTATTATCGCTAGAACTATCATAATTATACTTATTACTCCCAATATTATCAATATAACATGCATTATTACCCATATTATACTGTTATTATCGTCAGAACTATAATAAATATACTCATTATTCCCAATATTATCAATATGAAATGCATTATTCCCCTTATTATGCAGTTATTATCGCTAGAACTACCATAATTATACTTATTACTTTTATTATTATCAATATAACATGCACTATTACCCATATTATGCAGTTACTATCGCTAGAACTATAATAATTATACTTATTACTCCTAATATTATCCATATGTCATGCATTATTTCCCATATTATACAGTTATAATCGCTACAACTATAATAGTTATACTTATTACTTATATTATTATCAGTATAACATGCATTATTACCCCTATTATGCAGTTATTATCTCTAGAACTACAATAACTATACTTATTACTCCCAATGTTATCAATATAACATGCATTATTACCCCTATTATGCAGTTATTATCGCTAGAACTACAATAATTATACTTATTACTTTTATTATTATCAATATAACATGCATTATTACCCATATTGTGCAGTTATTGTCGCTAGAACTACAATAATTATACTTGTTACTCCCAATGATATCAATATAACATGCATTATTACCCATATTATGCAGTTATTATCGCTAGAACTATAATAGTTATACTTATTACTTATATTATTATCAGTATAACATGCATTATTACTCCTATTATGCAGTTATTATCGCTAGAACTATAATAATTATACTTATTACTCCCAATATTATCAATATAACATGCATTTTTACCCATATTATACTGTTATTATCGTCAGAATTATAATAAATATACTTATTACTCCCAATATTATCAATATAACGTGCATTATTACCCATATTATGAAGTTGTTATCGCTAGAACTACAATAATTATACTTATTGCTTTTATTATTATCAATATAACATGCATTATTACCCCTATTATGCAGTTATTATCGCTACAACTATAATAATTATACTTATTAGTCCCAATATTATCAATATAACATGCATTATTACCCATATTATACTGTTATTATCGTCAGAACTATAATAAATATACTTATTACTCCCAATATTATCAATATAACATGCATTATTACCCATATTATACTGTTATTATCGACAGAACTATAATAAATATACTTATTACTCCCAATATTATCAATATAACGTGCATTATTACCCATATTATGAAGTTATTATCGCTAGAACTACAATAATTATACTTATTACTCCCAATATTGTCAATATACCATGCATTATTACCCATATTATGCAGATATTATCGTCAGAACTATAATACATATACTTATTACTCCCAATATTATCAATATAACATGCATTATTACCCATATTATGAAGTTATTATCGCTAGAACTACAATAATTATTCTTATTACTCCCAATATTATCAATATAACGTGCATTATTACCCATATTATGAAGTTATTATCGCTAGAACTACAATAATTATACTTATTACTCCCAATATTATCAATATAACATGCATTATTGCCCATATTATACTGTTATTACCGTCAGAACTAGAATAAATATACTTATTACACCCAATATTATCGATATAACATGCATTTTTACCCATATTATGCAGTTATTATCGCTAGAACTACAATAATTATACTTATTACTTTTATTGTTATCAATATAACATGCATTATTCCCCTTATTATGCAGTTATTATCGCTAGAACTACAATAATTATACTTATTACTTTTATTATTGTCAATATAACATGCACTATTACTCATATTATGCAGTTACTATCGCTAGAACTATAATAATTATACTTATTACTCCTAATTTTATCCATATGTCATGCATTATTACCCATATTATACAGTTATAATCGTTACAACTATAATAGTTATACTTATTACTTATATTATTATCCGTATAACATGCATTATTACCCCTATTATGCAGTTATTATCTCTAGAACTACAATAATTATACGTATTACTCCCAATGTTATCAATATAACATGCATTATTACCCATATTATGCAGTTATTATCGCTAGAACTATAATAAATATACTTATTAATCCCAATGTTATCAATATAACATGCATTATTACCCCTATTATGCAGTTATTATCGCTAGAACTATCATAATTATACTTATTACTCCCAATATTATCAATATAACATGCATTATTACCCATATTATACTGTTATTATCGTCAGAACTATAATAAATATACTCATTATTCCCAATATTATCAATATGAAATGCATTATTCCCCTTATTATGCAGTTATTATCGCTAGAACTACCATAATTATACTTATTACTTTTATTATTATCAATATAACATGCACTATTACCCATATTATGCAGTTACTATCGCTAGAACTATAATAATTATACTTATTACTCCTAATATTATCCATATGTCATGCATTATTTCCCATATTATACAGTTATAATCGCTACAACTATAATAGTTATACTTATTACTTATATTATTATCAGTATAACATGCATTATTACCCCTATTATGCAGTTATTATCTCTAGAACTACAATAACTATACTTATTACTCCCAATGTTATCAATATAACATGCATTATTACCCCTATTATGCAGTTATTATCGCTAGAACTACAATAATTATACTTATTACTTTTATTATTATCAATATAACATGCATTATTACCCATATTGTGCAGTTATTGTCGCTAGAACTACAATAATTATACTTGTTACTCCCAATGATATCAATATAACATGCATTATTACCCATATTATGCAGTTATTATCGCTAGAACTATAATAGTTATACTTATTACTTATATTATTATCAGTATAACATGCATTATTACTCCTATTATGCAGTTATTATCGCTAGAACTATAATAATTATACTTATTACTCCCAATATTATCAATATAACATGCATTTTTACCCATATTATACTGTTATTATCGCTAGAACTATAATAGTTATACTTATTACTTATATTATTATCAGTATAACATGCATTATTACTCCTATTATGCAGTTATTATCGCTGGAACTATAATAATTATACATATTACTTCCAATATTATCAATATAACTTGCAATATTCCCCATATTGTACTGTTATTATCGTCAGAACTATAATAAATTATACTTACTACTCCCAATATTATCAATATAACATGCATTATTACCCATATTATACAGTTGTTATCGCTAGAACTATAATAGTTATACTTATTACTTATATTATTATCAGTATAACATGCATTATTACCCATATTATGCTGTTATTATCGCTACAACTACAATAATTTTACTTATTACTTTTATGATTATCAACATAACATGCACTATTACCCATATTATGCAGTTATTATCGCTAGAACTATAATAATTATACTTATTACACCTAATATTATCAATATGTCATGCATTATTACCCCTATTATGCAGTTATTATCGCTAGAACTATAATAGTTATACTTATTACTCCCAATATTATCAATAGAACATGCATTCTTACCCATATTATACAGTTATTATCGCTAGAACTATAATAGTTATACTTATTACTTACATTATTATCAGTATAACATGCATTATGACCCCTATTATGCAGTTATTATCGCTAGAACTATAATAATTATACTTATTACTCCCAATATTATCAATATAACATGCATTATTACCCATATTATGCAGTTATTACCGCTAGAACTATAATAATTATACTTATTACTCCTAATATTATCAATATGTCATGCATTATTACCCATATTATACATTTATTATCGCTAGAACTATAATAGTTATACTTATTACTTATATTACTATCAGTATAACATGCATTATTACCCCTATTATGCAGTTATTATCGCTAGAACTATAATAATTATACTTATTACTCCCAATATTATCAATATAACATGCATTATTACCCATATTATACTGTTATTATCGTCAGAACTATAATAAATATACTTATTATTCCCAATATTATCAATATAACGTGCATTATTACCCATATTATACTGTTATTATCGTCAGAACTATAATAAATATACTTATTACTCCCAATATTATCAATATAACATGCATTATTACCCATATTATGACGTTATTATCGCTACAACTACAATAATTTTACTTATTACTTTTATGATTATCAACATAACATGCACTATTACCCATATTATGCAGTTATTATCGCTAGAACTATAATAGTTATACTTATTACTCCCAATATTATCAATATAACATGCATTCTTACCCATATTATACAGTTATTATCGCTAGAACTATAATAGTTATACTTATTACTTATATTATTATCAGTATAACATGCATTATTACCCCTATTATGCAGTTATTATCGCTAGAACTATAATAATTATACTTATTACTCCCAATATTATCAATATAACATGCATTATTACCCATATTATGCAGTTATTACCGCTAGAACTACAATAATAATACTTATTACTTTTATTATTATCAATATAACATGCACTATTACCCATATTATGCAGTTATTATCGCTCGAACTATAATAATTATACATATTACTTTTATTATTATCAATATAACATGCATTATTACCCATATTATGCAGTTATTATCGTCAGAATTATAATAAATATACTTATTACTCCCAATGTTATCAATATAACATGCGTTATTACCCATATTATGCAGTTATTAACGCTAGGACTACAATTATTATACTTATTACTCCCAATGTTATCAATATAACATGCATTATTACCCATATTATGCAGTTATTATCGCTAGAACTATAATAATTATACCTATTACTCCTAATATTATCAATATGTCATGCATTATTACACATATTATGCAGTTATTATCGCTAGAACTATAATAGTTATACTTATTACTTATATTATTATCAGTATAACATGCATTATTACCCCTATTATGCAGTTATTATCTCTAGAACTACAATAATTATACGTATTACTCCCAATGTTATCAATATAACATGCATTATTACCCATATTATGCAGTTATTATCGCTAGAACTATAATAAATATACTTATTACTCCCAATGTTATCAATATAACATGCATCATTACCCCTATTATGCAGTTATAATCGCTAGAACTATAATAATTATACTTATTACTTCCAATATTATCAATATAACATGCATTATTACCCATATTATGCAGTTATTACCGCTAGAACTACAATAATTATACTTATTACTTTTATTATTATCAATATAACATGCACTATTACCCACATTATGCAGTTATTATCGCTCGAACTATAATAATTATACATATTACTTTTATTATTATCAATATAACATGCATTATTAACCATATTATGCAGTTATTATCGTCAGAATTATAATAAATATACTTATTACTCCCAATATTATCAATATAACATGCGTTATTACCCATATTATGCAGTTATTATCGCTAGAACTATAATAAATATACTTATTGCTCCCAATATTATCAATATAACATGCATTATTACCCATATTATACTGTTATTATCGTCAGAACTATAATAAATATACTTATTATTCCCAATATTATCAATATAACGTGCATTATTACCCATATTATACTGTTATTATCGTCAGAACTATAATAAATATACTTATTACTCCCAATATTATCAATATAACATGCATTATTGCCCATATTATGCAGTTATTATCGCTAGATCTACAATAATTATACTTATTTTTCCCGATATTATCAATATAACATGCATTATTACCCATATTATACTGTTATTATCGTAAGAACTATAATAATTATACTTATTACTCCCAATGTTATCAATATAACATGCATTATTACCCATATTATACTGTTATTATCGTCAGAACTATAATAAATATACTTATTACTCCCAATATTATCAATATAACATGCATTATTACCCATATTATACTGTTATTATCGTCAGAACTATAATAAATATACTTATTACTCCCAATATTATCAATATAACGTGCATTATTACCCATATTATGAAGTTATTATCGCTAGAACTATAATAATTATACTTATTACTCCCAATATTATCAATATAACATGCATTTTTACCCATATTATACTGTTATTATCGTCAGAATTATAATAAATATACTTATTACTCCCAATATTATCAATATAACGTGCATTATTACCCATATTATGAAGTTGTTATCGCTAGAACTACAATAATTATACTTATTGCTTTTATTATTATCAATATAACATGCATTATTACCCCTATTATGCAGTTATTATCGCTACAACTATAATAATTATACTTATTAGTCCCAATATTATCAATATAACATGCATTATTACCCATATTATACTGTTATTATCGTCAGAACTATAATAAATATACTTATTACTCCCAATATTATCAATATAACATGCATTATTACCCATATTATACTGTTATTATCGACAGAACTATAATAAATATACTTATTACTCCCAATATTATCAATATAACGTGCATTATTACCCATATTATGAAGTTATTATCGCTAGAACTACAATAATTATACTTATTACTCCCAATATTGTCAATATACCATGCATTATTACCCATATTATGCAGATATTATCGTCAGAACTATAATAAATATACTTATTACTCCCAATATTATCAATATAACATGCATTATTACCCATATTATGAAGTTATTATCGCTAGAACTACAATAATTATACTTATTACTCCCAATATTATCAATATAACGTGCATTATTACCCATATTATGAAGTTATTATCGCTAGAACTACAATAATTATACTTATTACTCCCAATATTATCAATATAACATGCATTATTACCCATATTATACTGTTATTACCGTCAGAACTATAATAAATATACTTATTACTCCCAATATTATCAATATAACATGCATTTTTACCCATATTATGCAGTTATTATCGCTAGAACTACAATAATTATACTTATTACTTTTATTGTTATCAATATAACATGCATTATTACCCCTATTATGCAGTTATTATCGCTAGAACTACAATAATTATACTTATTAGTCCCAATATTATCATTATAACATGCATTATTACCCATATTATACTGTTATTATCGTCAGAACTATAATAAATATACTCATTATTCCCAATATTATCAATATAACATGCATTTTTACCCATATTATGCAGTTATTATCGCTAGAACTACAATAATTATACTTATTACTTTTATTGTTATCAATATAACATGCATTATTACCCCTATTATGCAGTTATTATCGCTAGAACTACAATAATTATACTTATTACTTTTATTATTATCAATATAACATGCATTATTACCCCTATTATGCAGTTATTATCGCTAGAACTATAATAATTATACTTATTACTCCCAATATTTTCAATATACCATGCATTATTACCCATATTATTCAGTTATTATCGTCAGAACTATAATAAATATAATAATTACTCCCAATATTATCAATATAACATGCATTATTACCCATATTATGCAGTTATTATCGCTAGAACTACAATAATTATACTTATTACTCCCAATGTTATCAATATAACATGCATTATTACCCATATTATGCAGTTATTATCGCTAGAACTACAATAATTATACTTATTACTTTTATTATTATCAATATAACATGCACTATTACCCATATTATGCAGTTATTATCGCTAGAACTACAATAATTATACTTATTACTTTTATTATTATCAATATAACATGCATTATTACCCCTATTATGCAGTTATTATCGCTAGAACTATAATAATTATACTTATTAGTCTCAATATTATCAATATAACATGCATTATTACCCATATTATACTGTTATTATCGTCAGAACTATAATAAATATACTTATTACTCCCAATATTATCAATATAACATGCATTATTACCCATATTATGAAGTTATTATCGCTAGAACTACAATAATTATTCTTATTACTCCCAATATTATCAATATAACGTGCATTATTACCCATATTGTGAAGTTATTATCGCTAGAACTACAATAATTATACTTATTACTCCCAATATTATCAGTATAACATGCATTATTACCCCTATTATGCAGTTATTATCTCTAGAACTACAATAACTATACTTATTACTCCCAATGTTATCAATATCACATGCATTATTACCCATATTATGCAGTTATTATCGCTAGAACTATAATAAATATACTTATTACTCCCAATGTTATCAATATAACATGCATTATTACCCCTATTATGCAGTTATTATCGCTAGAACTATAATAATTATACTTATTACTCCCAATATTGTCAATATAACATGCATTATTACCCATATTATACTGTTATTACCGTCAGAACTATAGTAAATATACTTATTACTCCCAATACTATCAATATAACATGCATTATTACCCATATTATACTGTTATTATCGTCAGAACTATAATAAATATACTAATTACTCCCAATGTTATCAATATAACATGCATTATTACCCATATTATGCAGTTATTGTCGCTAGAACTACAATAATTATACTTATTACTCCCAATATTGTCAATATAACATGCATTATTACCCATATTATACAGTTATTAGCGCTAGAACTATAATAGTTATACTTATTACTTATATTATTATCCGTGAAACATGCATTATTACTCCTATTATGCAGTTATTATCGCTAGAACTACAATAATTATACTTATTAGTCCCAATATTATCAATATAACATGCATTATTACCCATATTATACTGTTATTATCGTCAGAACTGTAATAAATATACTAATTACTCCCAATGTTATCAATATAACATGCATTATTACCCATATTATGCAGTTATTGTCGCTAGAACTACAATAATTATACTTATTACTCCCAATATTGTCAATATAACATGCATTATTACCCATATTATACAGTTATTAGCGCTAGAACTATAATAGTTATACTTATTACTTATATTATTATCCGTATAACATGCATTATTACCCCTATTATGCAGTTATTATCTCTAGAACTACAATAATTATACGTATTACTCCCAATGTTATCAATATAACATGCATTATTACCCATATTATGCAGTTATTATCGCTAGAACTATAATAAATATACTTATTAATCCCAATGTTATCAATATAACATGCATTATTACCCCTATTATGCAGTTATTATCGCTAGAACTATCATAATTATACTTATTACTCCCAATATTATCAATATAACATGCATTATTACCCATATTATACTGTTATTATCGTCAGAACTATAATAAATATACTCATTATTCCCAATATTATCAATATGAAATGCATTATTCCCCTTATTATGCAGTTATTATCGCTAGAACTACCATAATTATACTTATTACTTTTATTATTATCAATATAACATGCACTATTACCCATATTATGCAGTTACTATCGCTAGAACTATAATAATTATACTTATTACTCCTAATATTATCCATATGTCATGCATTATTTCCCATATTATACAGTTATAATCGCTACAACTATAATAGTTATACTTATTACTTATATTATTATCAGTATAACATGCATTATTACCCCTATTATGCAGTTATTATCTCTAGAACTACAATAACTATACTTATTACTCCCAATGTTATCAATATAACATGCATTATTACCCCTATTATGCAGTTATTATCGCTAGAACTACAATAATTATACTTATTACTTTTATTATTATCAATATAACATGCATTATTACCCATATTGTGCAGTTATTGTCGCTAGAACTACAATAATTATACTTGTTACTCCCAATGATATCAATATAACATGCATTATTACCCATATTATGCAGTTATTATCGCTAGAACTATAATAGTTATACTTATTACTTATATTATTATCAGTATAACATGCATTATTACTCCTATTATGCAGTTATTATCGCTAGAACTATAATAATTATACTTATTACTCCCAATATTATCAATATAACATGCATTTTTACCCATATTATACTGTTATTATCGTCAGAACTATAATAAATATACTTATTACTCCCAATATTATCAATATAACGTGCATTATTACCCATATTATGAAGTTATTATCGCTAGAACTACAATAATTATACTTATCACTTTTATTATTATCAATATAACATGCATTATTACCCCTATTATGCAGTTATTATCGCTAGAACTATAATAATTATACTTATTAGTCCCAATATTATCAATATAACATGCATTATTACCCCTATTATGCAGTTATTATCGCTAGAACTATAATAATTATACTTATTAGTCTCAATATTATCAATATAACATGCATTATTACCCATATTATACTGTTATTATCGTCAGAACTATAATACATATACTTATTACTCCCAATATTATCAATATAACATGCATTATTACCCATATTATGAAGTTATTATCGCTAGAACTACAATAATTATTCTTATTACTCCCAATATTATCAATATAACGTGCATTATTACCCATATTATGAAGTTATTATCGCTAGAACTACAATAATTATACTTATTACTCCCAATATTATCAATATAACATGCATTATTGCCCATATTATACTGTTATTACCGTCAGAACTAGAATAAATATACTTATTACACCCAATATTATCGATATAACATGCATTTTTACCCATATTATGCAGTTATTATCGCTAGAACTACAATAATTATACTTATTACTTTTATTGTTATCAATATAACATGCATTATTCCCCTTATTATGCAGTTATTATCGCTAGAACTACAATAATTATACTTATTACTTTTATTATTGTCAATATAACATGCACTATTACTCATATTATGCAGTTACTATCGCTAGAACTATAATAATTATACTTATTACTCCTAATTTTATCCATATGTCATGCATTATTACCCATATTATACAGTTATAATCGTTACAACTATAATAGTTATACTTATTACTTATATTATTATCCGTATAACATGCATTATTACCCCTATTATGCAGTTATTATCTCTAGAACTACAATAATTATACGTATTACTCCCAATGTTATCAATATAACATGCATTATTACCCATATTATGCAGTTATTATCGCTAGAACTATAATAAATATACTTATTAATCCCAATGTTATCAATATAACATGCATTATTACCCCTATTATGCAGTTATTATCGCTAGAACTATCATAATTATACTTATTACTCCCAATATTATCAATATAACATGCATTATTACCCATATTATACTGTTATTATCGTCAGAACTATAATAAATATACTCATTATTCCCAATATTATCAATATGAAATGCATTATTCCCCTTATTATGCAGTTATTATCGCTAGAACTACCATAATTATACTTATTACTTTTATTATTATCAATATAACATGCACTATTACCCATATTATGCAGTTACTATCGCTAGAACTATAATAATTATACTTATTACTCCTAATATTATCCATATGTCATGCATTATTTCCCATATTATACAGTTATAATCGCTACAACTATAATAGTTATACTTATTACTTATATTATTATCAGTATAACATGCATTATTACCCCTATTATGCAGTTATTATCTCTAGAACTACAATAACTATACTTATTACTCCCAATGTTATCAATATAACATGCATTATTACCCCTATTATGCAGTTATTATCGCTAGAACTACAATAATTATACTTATTACTTTTATTATTATCAATATAACATGCATTATTACCCATATTGTGCAGTTATTGTCGCTAGAACTACAATAATTATACTTGTTACTCCCAATGATATCAATATAACATGCATTATTACCCATATTATGCAGTTATTATCGCTAGAACTATAATAGTTATACTTATTACTTATATTATTATCAGTATAACATGCATTATTACTCCTATTATGCAGTTATTATCGCTAGAACTATAATAATTATACTTATTACTCCCAATATTATCAATATAACATGCATTTTTACCCATATTATACTGTTATTATCGTCAGAACTATAATAAATATACTTATTACTCCCAATATTATCAACATAACGTGCATTATTACCCATATTATGAAGTTATTATCGCTAGAACTACAATAATTATACTTATCACTTTTATTATTATCAATATAACATGCATTATTACCCCTATTATGCAGTTATTATCGCTAGAACTATAATAATTATACTTATTACTCCCAATATTATCAATATAACATGCATTTTTACCCATATTATACTGTTATTATCGTCAGAACTATAATAAATATACTTATTACTCCCAATATTATCAATATAACATGCATTATTACCCATATTATACTGTTATTATCGTCAGAACTATAATAAATATACTTATTACTCCCAATATTATCAATATAACGTGCATTATTACCCATATTATGAAGTTATTATCGCTAGAACTACAATAATTATACTTATTACTCCCAATATTGTCAATATACCATGCATTATTACCCATATTATGCAGTTATTATCGTCAGAACTATAATAAATATACTTATTACTCCCAATATTATCAATATAACATGCATTATTACCCATATTATGCTGTTATTATCGTCAGAACTATAATAAATATACTTATTACTCCCAATATTATCAATATAACGTGCATTATTACCCATATTATGAAGTTATTATCGCTAGAACTACAATAATTATACTTATTACTCCCAATGTTATCAATATAACATGCATTATTACCCATATTATGCAGTTATTATCGCTAGAACTAGAATAATTATACTTATTACTTTTATTATTATCAATATAACATGCACTATTACCCATATTATGCAGTTATTATCGCTAGAACTACAATAATTATACTTATTACTTTTATTCTTATCAATATAACATGCATTATTACCCCTATTATGCAGTTATTATCGCTAGAACTATAATAATTATACTTATTAGTCTCAATATTATCAATATAACATGCATTATTACCCATATTATACTGTTATTATCGTCAGAACTATAATAAATATACTTATTACTCCCAATATTATCAATATAACATGCATTATTACCCATATTATGAAGTTATTATCGCTAGAACTACAATAATTATTCTTATTACTCCCAATATTATCAATATAACGTGCATTATTACCCATATTATGAAGTTATTATCGCTAGAACTACAATAATTATACTTATTACTCCCAATATTATCAATATAACATGCATTATTGCCCATATTATACTGTTATTACCGTCAGAACTATAATAAATATACTTATTACACCCAATATTATCAATACAACATGCATTTTTACCCATATTATGCAGTTATTATCGCTAGAACTACAATAATTATACTTATTACTTTTATTGTTATCAATATAACATGCATTATTACCCCTATTATGCAGTTATTATCGCTAGAACTATAATAATTATACTTATTAGTCTCAATATTATCAATATAACATGCATTATTCCCCTTATTATGCAGTTATTATCGCTAGAACTACAATAATTATACTTATTACTTTTATTATTATCAATATAACATGCACTATTACCCATATTATGCAGTTACTATCGCTAGAACTATAATAATTGTACTTATTACTCCTAATATTATCCATATGTCATGCATTATTACCCATATTATACAGTTATTATCGCTAGAACTATAATAGTTATACTTATTACTTATATTATTATCAGTATAACATGCATTATTACCCCTATTATGCAGTTATTATCTCTAGAACTACAATAACTATACTTATTACTCCCAATGTTATCAATATAACATGCATTATTACCCCTATTATGCATTTATTATCGCTAGAACTACAATAATTATACTTATTACTTTTATTATTATCAATATAACATGCATTATTACCCATATTGTGCAGTTATTGTCGCTAGAACTACAATAATTATACTTGTTACTCCCAATGTTATCAATATAACATGCATTATTACCCATATTATGCAGTTATTATCGCTAGAACTATAATAGTTATACTTATTACTTATATTATTATCAGTATAACATGCATTATTACTCCTATTATGCAGTTATTATCGCTAGAACTATAATAATTATACTTATTACTCCCAATATTATCAATATAACATGCATTTTTTCCCATATTATACTGTTATTATCGTCAGAACTATAATAAATATACTTATTACTCCCAATATTATCAATATAACGTGCATTATTACCCATATTATGAAGTTATTATCGCTAGAACTACAATAATTATACTTATTACTTTTATTATTATCAATATAACATGCATTATTACCCCTATTATGCAGTTATTATCGCTAGAACTATAATAATTATACTTATTAGTCCCAATATTATCAATATAACATGCATTATTACCCATATTATACTATTATTATCGTCAGAACTATAATAAATATACTTATTACTCCCAATATTATCAATATAACATGCATTATTACCCATATTATACTGTTATTATCGTCAGAACTATAATAAATATACTTATTACTCCCAATATTATCAATATAACGTGCATTATTACCCATATTATGAAGTTATTATCGCTAGAACTACAATAATTATACTTATTACTCCCAATATTGTCAATATACCATGCATTATTACCCATATTATGCAGTTATTATCGTCAGAACTATAATAAATATACTTATTACTCCCAATATTATCAATATAACATGTATTATTACCCATATTATACTGTTATTATCGTCAGAACTATAATAAATATACTTATTATTCCCAATATTATCAATATAACATGCATTATTACCCATATTATGCAGTTATTATCGCTAGAACTACAATAATTATACTTATTACTCCCAATATTGTCAATATAACATGCATTATTACCCATATTATACAGTTATTAGCGCTAGAACTATAATAGTTATACTTATTACTTATATTATTATCCGTATAACATGCATTATTACCCCTATTATGCAGTTATTATCTCTAGAACTACAATAATTATACGTATTACTCCCAATGTTATCAATATAACATGCATTATTACCCATATTATGCAGTTATTATCGCTAGAACTATAATAAATATACTTATTAATCCCAATGTTATCAATATAACATGCATTATTACCCCTATTATGCAGTTATTATCGCTAGAACTATCATAATTATACTTATTACTCCCAATATTATCAATATAACATGCATTATTACCCATATTATACTGTTATTATCGTCAGAACTATAATAAATATACTCATTATTCCCAATATTATCAATATAAAATGCATTATTCCCCTTATTATGCAGTTATTATCGCTAGAACTACCATAATTATACTTATTACTTTTATTATTATCAATATAACATGCACTATTACCCACATTATGCAGTTACTATCGCTAGAACTATAATAATTATACTTATTACTCCTAATATTATCCATATGTCATGCATTATTACCCATATTATACAGTTATAATCGCTACAACTATAATAGTTATACTTATTACTTATATTATTATCAGTATAACATGCATTATTACCCCTATTATGCAGTTATTATCTCTAGAACTACAATAACTATACTTATTACTCCCAATGTTATCAATATAACATGCATTATTACCCCTATTATGCAGTTATTATCGCTAGAACTACAATAATTATACTTATTACTTTTATTATTATGAATATAACATGCATTATTACCCATATTGTGCAGTTATTGTCGCTAGAACTACAATAATTATACTTGTTACTCCCAATGTTATCAATATAACATGCATTATTACCCATATTATGCAGTTATTATCGCTAGAACTATAATAGTTATACTTATTACTTATATTATTATCAGTATAACATGCATTATTACTCCTATTATGCAGTTATTATCGCTAGAACTATAATAATTATACTTATTACTCCCAATATTATCAATATAACATGCATTTTTACCCATATTATACTGTTATTATCGTCAGAACTATAATAAATATACTTATTACTCCCAATATTATCAATATAACGTGCATTTTTACCCATATTATGAAGTTATTATCGCTAGAACTACAATAATTATACTTATTACTTTTATTATTATCAATATAACATGCATTATTACCCCTATTATGCAGTTATTATCGCTAGAACTATAATAATTATACTTATTAGTCTCAATATTATCAATATAACATGCATTATTACCCATATTATACTGTTATTATCGTCAGAACTATAATAAATATACTTATTACTCCCAATATTATCAATATAACATGCATTATTACCCATATTATGAAGTTATTATCGCTAGAACTACAATAATTATTCTTATTACTCCCAATATTATCAATGTAACGTGCATTATTACCCATATTATGAAGTTATTATCGCTAGAACTACAATAATTATACTTATTACTCCCAATATTATCAATATAACATGCATTATTGCCCATGTTATACTGTTATTACCGTCAGAACTATAATAAATATACTCATTACTCCCAATATTATCAATATAACATGCATTTTTACCCATATTATGCAGTTATTATCGCTAGAACTACAATAATTATACTTATTTCTTTTATTGTTATCAATATAACATGCATTATTACCCCTATTATGCAGTTATTATCGCTAGAACTACAATAATTATACTTATTAGTCCCAATATTATCAATATAACATGCATTATTACCCATATTATACTGTTATTATCGTCAGAACTATAATAAATATACTCATTATTCCCAATATTATCAATATAACATGCATTATTTCCCTTATTATGCAGTTATTATCGCTAGAACTACAATAATTATACTTATTACTTTTATTATTGTCAATATAACATGCACTATTACTCATATTATGCAGTTACTATCGCTAGAACTATAATAATTATACTTATTACTCCTAATATTATCCATATGTCATGCATTATTACCCATATTATGCAGTTATTATCGCTAGAACTATAATAGTTATACTTATTACTTATATTATTATCATTATAACATGCATTATTACCCCTATTATGCAGTTATTATCTCTAGAACTACAATAACTATACTTATTACTCCCAATGTTATCAATATCACATGCATTATTACCCATATTATGCAGTTATTATCGCTAGAACTATAATGAATATACTTATTACTCCCAATGTTATCAATATAACATGCATTATTACCCCTATTATGCAGTTATTATCGCTAGAACTATAATAATTATACTTATTACTCCCAATATTATCAATATAACATGCATTATTACCCATATTATACAGTTATTAGCGCTAGAACTATAATAGTTATACTTATTACTTATATTATTATCCGTGAAACATGCATTATTACTCCTATTATGCAGTTATTATCGCTAGAACTACAATAATTATACTTATTACTCCCAATATTGTCAATATAACATGCATTATTACCCATATTATACAGTTATTAGCGCTAGAACTATAATAGTTATACTTATTACTTATATTATTATCCGTATAACATGCATTATTACCCCTATTATGAAGTTATTATCGCTAGAACTACAATAATTATACTTATTACTCCCAATATTGTCAATATACCATGCATTATTACCCATATTATGCAGTTATTATCGTCAGAACTATAATAAATATACTTATTACTCCCAATATTATCAATATAACATGCATTATTACCCATATTATGCTGTTATTATCGTCAGAACTATAATAAATATACTTATTACTCCCAATATTATCAATATAACGTGCATTATTACCCATATTATGAAGTTATTATCGCTAGAACTACAATAATTATACTTATTACTCCCAATGTTATCAATATAACATGCATTATTACCCATATTATGCAGTTATTATCGCTAGAACTAGAATAATTATACTTATTACTTTTATTATTATCAATATAACATGCACTATTACCCATATTATGCAGTTATTATCGCTAGAACTACAATAATTATACTTATTACTTTTATTCTTATCAATATAACATGCATTATTACCCCTATTATGCAGTTATTATCGCTAGAACTATAATAATTATACTTATTAGTCTCAATATTATCAATATAACATGCATTATTACCCATATTATACTGTTATTATCGTCAGAACTATAATAAATATACTTATTACTCCCAATATTATCAATATAACATGCATTATTACCCATATTATGAAGTTATTATCGCTAGAACTACAATAATTATTCTTATTACTCCCAATATTATCAATATAACGTGCATTATTACCCATATTATGAAGTTATTATCGCTAGAACTACAATAATTATACTTATTACTCCCAATATTATCAATATAACATGCATTATTGCCCATATTATACTGTTATTACCGTCAGAACTATAATAAATATACTTATTACACCCAATATTATCAATACAACATGCATTTTTACCCATATTATGCAGTTATTATCGCTAGAACTACAATAATTATACTTATTACTTTTATTGTTATCAATATAACATGCATTATTACCCCTATTATGCAGTTATTATCGCTAGAACTATAATAATTATACTTATTAGTCTCAATATTATCAATATAACATGCATTATTCCCCTTATTATGCAGTTATTATCGCTAGAACTACAATAATTATACTTATTACTTTTATTATTATCAATATAACATGCACTATTACCCATATTATGCAGTTACTATCGCTAGAACTATAATAATTGTACTTATTACTCCTAATATTATCCATATGTCATGCATTATTACCCATATTATACAGTTATTATCGCTAGAACTATAATAGTTATACTTATTACTTATATTATTATCAGTATAACATGCATTATTACCCCTATTATGCAGTTATTATCTCTAGAACTACAATAACTATACTTATTACTCCCAATGTTATCAATATAACATGCATTATTACCCCTATTATGCATTTATTATCGCTAGAACTACAATAATTATACTTATTACTTTTATTATTATCAATATAACATGCATTATTACCCATATTGTGCAGTTATTGTCGCTAGAACTACAATAATTATACTTGTTACTCCCAATGTTATCAATATAACATGCATTATTACCCATATTATGCAGTTATTATCGCTAGAACTATAATAGTTATACTTATTACTTATATTATTATCAGTATAACATGCATTATTACTCCTATTATGCAGTTATTATCGCTAGAACTATAATAATTATACTTATTACTCCCAATATTATCAATATAACATGCATTTTTTCCCATATTATACTGTTATTATCGTCAGAACTATAATAAATATACTTATTACTCCCAATATTATCAATATAACGTGCATTATTACCCATATTATGAAGTTATTATCGCTAGAACTACAATAATTATACTTATTACTTTTATTATTATCAATATAACATGCATTATTACCCCTATTATGCAGTTATTATCGCTAGAACTATAATAATTATACTTATTAGTCCCAATATTATCAATATAACATGCATTATTACCCATATTATACTATTATTATCGTCAGAACTATAATAAATATACTTATTACTCCCAATATTATCAATATAACATGCATTATTACCCATATTATACTGTTATTATCGTCAGAACTATAATAAATATACTTATTACTCCCAATATTATCAATATAACGTGCATTATTACCCATATTATGAAGTTATTATCGCTAGAACTACAATAATTATACTTATTACTCCCAATATTGTCAATATACCATGCATTATTACCCATATTATGCAGTTATTATCGTCAGAACTATAATAAATATACTTATTACTCCCAATATTATCAATATAACATGTATTATTACCCATATTATACTGTTATTATCGTCAGAACTATAATAAATATACTTATTATTCCCAATATTATCAATATAACATGCATTATTACCCATATTATGCAGTTATTATCGCTAGAACTACAATAATTATACTTATTACTCCCAATATTGTCAATATAACATGCATTATTACCCATATTATACAGTTATTAGCGCTAGAACTATAATAGTTATACTTATTACTTATATTATTATCCGTATAACATGCATTATTACCCCTATTATGCAGTTATTATCTCTAGAACTACAATAATTATACGTATTACTCCCAATGTTATCAATATAACATGCATTATTACCCATATTATGCAGTTATTATCGCTAGAACTATAATAAATATACTTATTAATCCCAATGTTATCAATATAACATGCATTATTACCCCTATTATGCAGTTATTATCGCTAGAACTATCATAATTATACTTATTACTCCCAATATTATCAATATAACATGCATTATTACCCATATTATACTGTTATTATCGTCAGAACTATAATAAATATACTCATTATTCCCAATATTATCAATATAAAATGCATTATTCCCCTTATTATGCAGTTATTATCGCTAGAACTACCATAATTATACTTATTACTTTTATTATTATCAATATAACATGCACTATTACCCACATTATGCAGTTACTATCGCTAGAACTATAATAATTATACTTATTACTCCTAATATTATCCATATGTCATGCATTATTACCCATATTATACAGTTATAATCGCTACAACTATAATAGTTATACTTATTACTTATATTATTATCAGTATAACATGCATTATTACCCCTATTATGCAGTTATTATCTCTAGAACTACAATAACTATACTTATTACTCCCAATGTTATCAATATAACATGCATTATTACCCCTATTATGCAGTTATTATCGCTAGAACTACAATAATTATACTTATTACTTTTATTATTATGAATATAACATGCATTATTACCCATATTGTGCAGTTATTGTCGCTAGAACTACAATAATTATACTTGTTACTCCCAATGTTATCAATATAACATGCATTATTACCCATATTATGCAGTTATTATCGCTAGAACTATAATAGTTATACTTATTACTTATATTATTATCAGTATAACATGCATTATTACTCCTATTATGCAGTTATTATCGCTAGAACTATAATAATTATACTTATTACTCCCAATATTATCAATATAACATGCATTTTTACCCATATTATACTGTTATTATCGTCAGAACTATAATAAATATACTTATTACTCCCAATATTATCAATATAACGTGCATTTTTACCCATATTATGAAGTTATTATCGCTAGAACTACAATAATTATACTTATTACTTTTATTATTATCAATATAACATGCATTATTACCCCTATTATGCAGTTATTATCGCTAGAACTATAATAATTATACTTATTAGTCTCAATATTATCAATATAACATGCATTATTACCCATATTATACTGTTATTATCGTCAGAACTATAATAAATATACTTATTACTCCCAATATTATCAATATAACATGCATTATTACCCATATTATGAAGTTATTATCGCTAGAACTACAATAATTATTCTTATTACTCCCAATATTATCAATGTAACGTGCATTATTACCCATATTATGAAGTTATTATCGCTAGAACTACAATAATTATACTTATTACTCCCAATATTATCAATATAACATGCATTATTGCCCATGTTATACTGTTATTACCGTCAGAACTATAATAAATATACTCATTACTCCCAATATTATCAATATAACATGCATTTTTACCCATATTATGCAGTTATTATCGCTAGAACTACAATAATTATACTTATTTCTTTTATTGTTATCAATATAACATGCATTATTACCCCTATTATGCAGTTATTATCGCTAGAACTACAATAATTATACTTATTAGTCCCAATATTATCAATATAACATGCATTATTACCCATATTATACTGTTATTATCGTCAGAACTATAATAAATATACTCATTATTCCCAATATTATCAATATAACATGCATTATTTCCCTTATTATGCAGTTATTATCGCTAGAACTACAATAATTATACTTATTACTTTTATTATTGTCAATATAACATGCACTATTACTCATATTATGCAGTTACTATCGCTAGAACTATAATAATTATACTTATTACTCCTAATATTATCCATATGTCATGCATTATTACCCATATTATGCAGTTATTATCGCTAGAACTATAATAGTTATACTTATTACTTATATTATTATCATTATAACATGCATTATTACCCCTATTATGCAGTTATTATCTCTAGAACTACAATAACTATACTTATTACTCCCAATGTTATCAATATCACATGCATTATTACCCATATTATGCAGTTATTATCGCTAGAACTATAATGAATATACTTATTACTCCCAATGTTATCAATATAACATGCATTATTACCCCTATTATGCAGTTATTATCGCTAGAACTATAATAATTATACTTATTACTCCCAATATTATCAATATAACATGCATTATTACCCATATTATACAGTTATTAGCGCTAGAACTATAATAGTTATACTTATTACTTATATTATTATCCGTGAAACATGCATTATTACTCCTATTATGCAGTTATTATCGCTAGAACTACAATAATTATACTTATTACTCCCAATATTGTCAATATAACATGCATTATTACCCATATTATACAGTTATTAGCGCTAGAACTATAATAGTTATACTTATTACTTATATTATTATCCGTATAACATGCATTATTACCCCTATTATGCAGTTATTATCTCTAGAACTACAATAATTATACGTATTACTCCCAATGTTATCAATATAACATGCATTATTACCCATATTATGCAGTTATTATCGCTAGAACTATAATAAATATACTTATTAATCCCAATGTTATCAATATAACATGCATTATTACCCCTATTATGCAGTTATTATCGCTAGAACTATCATAATTATACTTATTACTCCCAATATTATCAATATAACATGCATTATTACCCATATTATACTGTTATTATCGTCAGAACTATAATAAATATACTCATTATTCCCAATATTATCAATATAAAATGCATTATTCCCCTTATTATGCAGTTATTATCGCTAGAACTACCATAATTATACTTATTACTTTTATTATTATCAATATAACATGCACTATTACCCACATTATGCAGTTACTATCGCTAGAACTATAATAATTATACTTATTACTCCTAATATTATCCATATGTCATGCATTATTACCCATATTATACAGTTATAATCGCTACAACTATAATAGTTATACTTATTACTTATATTATTATCAGTATAACATGCATTATTACCCCTATTATGCAGTTATTATCTCTAGAACTACAATAACTATACTTATTACTCCCAATGTTATCCATATAACATGCATTATTACCCCTATTATGCAGTTATTATCGCTAGAACTACAATAATTATACTTATTACTTTTATTATTATGAATATAACATGCATTATTACCCATATTGTGCAGTTATTGTCGCTAGAACTACAATAATTATACTTGTTACTCCCAATGTTATCAATATAACATGCATTATTACCCATATTATGCAGTTATTATCGCTAGAACTATAATAGTTATACTTATTACTTATATTATTATCAGTATAACATGCATTATTACTCCTATTATGCAGTTATTATCGCTAGAACTATAATAATTATACTTATTACTCCCAATATTATCAATATAACATGCATTTTTACCCATATTATACTGTTATTATCGTCAGAACTATAATAAATATACTTATTACTCCCAATATTATCAATATAACGTGCATTTTTACCCATATTATGAAGTTATTATCGCTAGAACTACAATAATTATACTTATTACTTTTATTATTATCAATATAACATGCATTATTACCCCTATTATGCAGTTATTATCGCTAGAACTATAATAATTATACTTATTAGTCCCAATATTATCAATATAACATGCATTATTACCCCTATCATGCAGTTATTATCGCTAGAACTATAATAATTATACTTATTAGTCTCAATATTATCAATATAACATGCATTATTACCCATATTATACTGTTATTATCGTCAGAACTATAATAAATATACTTATTACTCCCAATATTATCAATATAACATGCATTATTACCCATATTATGAAGTTATTATCGCTAGAACTACAATAATTATTCTTATTACTCCCAATATTATCAATATAACGTGCATTATTACCCATATTATGAAGTTATTATCGCTAGAACTACAATAATTATACTTATTACTCCCAATATTATCAATATAACATGCATTATTGCCCATGTTATACTGTTATTACCGTCAGAACTATAATAAATATACTCATTACTCCCAATATTATCAATATAACATGCATTTTTACCCATATTATGCAGTTATTATCGCTAGAACTACAATAATTATACTTATTTCTTTTATTGTTATCAATATAACATGCATTATTACCCCTATTATGCAGTTATTATCGCTAGAACTACAATAATTATACTTATTAGTCCCAATATTATCAATATAACATGCATTATTACCCATATTATACTGTTATTATCGTCAGAACTATAATAAATATACTCATTATTCCCAATATTATCAATATAACATGCATTATTTCCCTTATTATGCAGTTATTATCGCTAGAACTACAATAATTATACTTATTACTTTTATTATTGTCAATATAACATGCACTATTACTCATATTATGCAGTTACTATCGCTAGAACTATAATAATTATACTTATTACTCCTAATATTATCCATATGTCATGCATTATTACCCATATTATGCAGTTATTATCGCTAGAACTATAATAGTTATACTTATTACTTATATTATTATCAGTATAACATGCATTATTACCCCTATTATGCAGTTATTATCTCTAGAACTACAATAACTATACTTATTACTCCCAATGTTATCAATATCACATGCATTATTACCCATATTATGCAGTTATTATCGCTAGAACTATAATGAATATACTTATTACTCCCAATGTTATCAATATAACATGCATTATTACCCCTATTATGCAGTTATTATCGCTAGAACTATAATAATTATACTTATTACTCCCAATATTATCAATATAACATGCATTATTACCCATATTATACTGTTATTACCGTCAGAACTATAATAAATATACTTATTACTCCCAATATTATCAATATAACATGCATTATTACCCATATTATACTGTTATTATCGTCAGAACTGTAATAAATATACTAATTACTCCCAATGTTATCAATATAACATGCATTATTACCCATATTATGCAGTTATTGTCGCTAGAACTACAATAATTATACTTATTACTCCCAATATTGTCAATATAACATGCATTATTACCCATATTATACAGTTATTAGCGCTAGAACTATAATAGTAATACTTATTACTTATATTATTATCCGTGAAACATGCATTATTACTCCTATTATGCAGTTATTATCGCTGGAACTATAATAATTATACTTATTACTTCCAATATTATCAATATAACTTGCAATATTCCCCATATTGTACTGTTATTATCGTCAGAACTATAATAAATATACTTATTACTCCCAATATTATCAATATAACATGTATTATTACCCATATTATACTGTTATTATCGTCAGAACTGTAATAAATGTACTTGTTATTCCCAATATTATCAATATAACATGCATTATTACCCATATTATGCAGTTATTATCGCTAGAACTACAATAATTATACTTATTACTCCCAATATTGTCAATATAACATGCATTATTACCCATATTATACAGTTATTAGCGCTAGAACTATAATAATTATACTTATTAGTCTCAATATTATCAATATAACATGCATTATTACCCATATTATACTGTTATTATCGTCAGAACTATAATAAATATACTTATTACTCCCAATATTATCAATATAACATGCATTATTACCCATATTATGAAGTTATTATCGCTAGAACTACAATAATTATTCTTATTACTCCCAATATTATCAATATAACGTGCATTATTACCCATATTATGAAGTTATTATCGCTAGAACTACAATAATTATACTTATTACTCCCAATATTATCAATATAACATGCATTATTGCCCATGTTATACTGTTATTACCGTCAGAACTATAATAAATATACTCATTACTCCCAATATTATCAATATAACATGCATTTTTACCCATATTATGCAGTTATTATCGCTAGAACTACAATAATTATACTTATTTCTTTTATTGTTATCAATATAACATGCATTATTACCCCTATTATGCAGTTATTATCGCTAGAACTACAATAATTATACTTATTAGTCCCAATATTATCAATATAACATGCATTATTACCCATATTATACTGTTATTATCGTCAGAACTATAATAAATATACTCATTATTCCCAATATTATCAATATAACATGCATTATTTCCCTTATTATGCAGTTATTATCGCTAGAACTACAATAATTATACTTATTACTTTTATTATTGTCAATATAACATGCACTATTACTCATATTATGCAGTTACTATCGCTAGAACTATAATAATTATACTTATTACTCCTAATATTATCCATATGTCATGCATTATTACCCATATTATGCAGTTATTATCGCTAGAACTATAATAGTTATACTTATTACTTATATTATTATCAGTATAACATGCATTATTACCCCTATTATGCAGTTATTATCTCTAGAACTACAATAACTATACTTATTACTCCCAATGTTATCAATATCACATGCATTATTACCCATATTATGCAGTTATTATCGCTAGAACTATAATGAATATACTTATTACTCCCAATGTTATCAATATAACATGCATTATTACCCCTATTATGCAGTTATTATCGCTAGAACTATAATAATTATACTTATTACTCCCAATATTATCAATATAACATGCATTATTACCCATATTATACTGTTATTACCGTCAGAACTATAATAAATATACTTATTACTCCCAATATTATCAATATAACATGCATTATTACCCATATTATACTGTTATTATCGTCAGAACTGTAATAAATATACTAATTACTCCCAATGTTATCAATATAACATGCATTATTACCCATATTATGCAGTTATTGTCGCTAGAACTACAATAATTATACTTATTACTCCCAATATTGTCAATATAACATGCATTATTACCCATATTATACAGTTATTAGCGCTAGAACTATAATAGTAATACTTATTACTTATATTATTATCCGTGAAACATGCATTATTACTCCTATTATGCAGTTATTATCGCTGGAACTATAATAATTATACTTATTACTTCCAATATTATCAATATAACTTGCAATATTCCCCATATTGTACTGTTATTATCGTCAGAACTATAATAAATATACTTATTACTCCCAATATTATCAATATAACATGTATTATTACCCATATTATACTGTTATTATCGTCAGAACTGTAATAAATGTACTTGTTATTCCCAATATTATCAATATAACATGCATTATTACCCATATTATGCAGTTATTATCGCTAGAACTACAATAATTATACTTATTACTCCCAATATTGTCAATATAACATGCATTATTACCCATATTATACAGTTATTAGCGCTAGAACTATAATAGTTATACTTATTACTTATATTATTATCCGTATAACATGCATTATTACCCCTATTATGCAGTTATTATCTCTAGAACTACAATAATTATACTTATTACTCCCAATGTTATCAATATAACATGCATTATTACCCATATTATGCAGTTATTATCGCTAGAACTATAATAGTTATACTTATTACTTATATTATTATCAGTATAACATGCATTATTACTCCTATTATGCAGTTATTATCGCTAGAACTATAATAATTATACTTATTACTCCCAATATTATCAATATAACATGCATTATTACCCATATTATGCAGTTATTATCGCTAGAACTATAATAATTATGCTTATTACTCCCAATATTATCAATATAACATGCATTATTACCCATATTATACAGTTATTATCGCTAGAACTACAATAATTGTACTTAATACTTTTATTATTATCAATATAACATGCACTATTACCCATATTATGCGGTTATTATCGCTAGAACTATAATAATTATACTCATTACTCCCAATATTATCAATATAACATGCATTATTACCCATATTATACTGTTATTATCGTCAGAACTGTAATAGTTATACTTATTACTTATATTATTATCAGTATAACATGCATTATTACCCCTATTATGCAGTTATTATCACTAGAACTATAATAGTTATACTTATTACTTATATTATTATCAGTATAACATGCATTATTACCACTATTATGCAGTTATTATCGCTAGAACTATAATAATTATACTTATTACTCCCAATATTATCAATATAACATGCATTATTACCCATATTATACTGTTATTATCGCTAGAACTATAATAATTATACTTATTACTCCCACTATTATCAATATAAAATGCATTATTACCCATATTATACTGTTATTATCGTCAGATATATAATAAATATACTTATTACTCCCAATATTATCAATATAACATGCATTATTACCCATATTATACTGTTATTATCGTCAGAACTATAATAAGTATACTTATTAATCCCAATATTATCAATATAACATGCATTATTACCCATATTATGCAGTTATTATCGCTAGAACTATAATAATTATGCTTATTACTCCCAATATTATCAATATAACATGCATTATTACCCATATTATACAGTTATTATCGCTAGAACTACAATAATTGTACTTAATACTTTTATTATTATCAATATAACATGCACTATTACAAATATTATGCGGTTATTATCGCTAGAACTATAATAATTATACTCATTACTCCCAATATTATCAATATAACATGCATTATTACCCATATTATACTGTTATTATCGTCAGAACTGTAATAGTTATACTTATTACTTATATTATTATCAGTATAACATGCATTATTACCCCTATTATGCAGTTATTATCACTAGAACTATAATAGTTATACTTATTACTTATATTATTATCAGTATAACATGCATTATTACCACTATTATGCAGTTATTATCGCTAGAACTATAATAATTATACTTATTACTCCCAATATTATCAATGTAACATGCATTATTACCCATATTATACTGTTATTATCGTCAGAACTATAATAAATATACTCATTATTCCCAATATTATCAATATAAAATGCATTATTCCCCTTATTATGCAGTTATTATCGCTAGAACTACCATAATTATACTTATTACTTGTATTATTATCAGTATAACATGCATTATTACCACTATTATGCAGTTATTATCGCTAGAACTATAATAATTATACTTATTACTCCCAATATTATCAATATAACATGCATTATTACCCATATTATACTGTTATTATCGTCAGAACTATAATAAATATACTTATTACTCCCAATATTATCAATATAACATGCATTATTACCCATATTATGCAGTTATTATCGCTAGAACTATAATAATTATACTTATTACTCCCACTATTATCAATATAAAATGCATTATTACCCATATTATACCGTTATAATCGTCAGATATATAATAAATATACTTATTACTCCCAATATTATCAATATAACATGCATTATTACCCATATTATACTGTTATTATCGTCAGAACTATAATAAGTATACTTATTAATCCCAATATTATCAGTATAACATGCATTATTACCCATATTATACTGTTATTATCGTCAGAACTATAATAAATATACTATTTACTCCCAATACTATCAATATAACATGCATTATTACCCATATTATGCAATTATTATCGCTAGAACTACAATAATTATACTTATATCTCCCAATATTATCAATATAACATGCATCATTACCCATATTATACTGTTATTATCGTCAGAACTATAATAAATATACTTATTACAACCAATATTATCAATATAACATGCACTATTACCCATATTATGCACTTGTTATCGCTAGAACTATAATAGTTATACTTATTACTTATATTATTATCAGTATAACATGCATTATTACTCCCAATATTATCAATATAACATGCATTATTACCCATATTATACTGTTATTATCGTCAGAACTATAATAAATATACTTATTACTCCCAATATTATCAGTATAACATGCATTATTACCCATATTATGCAGTTATTATCGCTAGAACTACAATAATTATACTTATTACTCCCAATATTATCAATATAACATGCATTATTACCCATATTATGCAGTTATTATCGCTAGAACTATAATAATTATACTTATTACTCCCAATATTATCAATATAACATGCATTATTACCCATATTATACTGTTATTACCGTCAGAACTATAATAAATATACTTATTACTCCCAATATTATCAGTATAACATGCATTATTGCCCATATTATGCAGTTATTATCGCTAGAACTACAATAATTATACTTATTACTCCCAATATTATCAATATAACATGCATTATTACCCATATTATGCAGTTATTATCGCTAGAACTATAATAGTTATACTTATTACTTTTATTATTATCAATATAACATGCACTATTACCCATATTATGCACTTATTATCGCTAGAACAATAATAATTATACTTATAACTCCTAATATTATCAGTATTTCATGCATTATTACCCATATTATACAGTTATTATCGCTAGAACTATAATAGTTATTCTTATTACTTATATTATTATCAGTATAACATGCATTATTACCCCTATTATACTGTTATTATCGTCAGATATATAATAAATATACTTATTACTCCCAATATTATCAATATAACATGCATTATTACCCATATTATACTGCTATTATCGTCAGAACTATAATAAATATACTTATTAATCCCAATATTATCAGTATAACATGCATTATTACCCATATTACGCAGTTATTATCGCTAGAACTACAATAATTATACTTATTACTCCCAATATTATCAATATAACATGCATTATTACCCATATTATACTGTTATTATCGTCAGAACTACAATAAATATACTTATTACTCCCAATATTATCAATATAACATGCATTATTACCTATATTATACTGTTATTATCGTCAGAACTATAATAAAAATACTTATTACTCCCAATATTATCAATATAACATGCATTATTACCCATATTATGCAGTTATTATCGCTAGAACTATAATAGTTATACTTATTACTTTTATTATTATCAATATAACATGCACTATTACCCATATTATGCACTTATTATCGCTAGAACAATAATAATTATACTTATAACTCCTAATATTATCAGTATTTCATGCATTATTACCCATATTATACAGTTATTATCGCTAGAACTATAGTAATTATACTTATTACTCCCAATATTATCAATATAAAATGCATTATTACCCATATTATACTGTTATTATCGTCAGAACTATAATAAAAATACTTATTACTCCCAATATTATCAATATAACATGCATTATTACCCATATTATGCACTTATTATCGCTAGAACTACAATAATTATACTTATTACTCCCAATATTATCAATATAACATGCATTATTACTCATATTATGCAGTTATTATCGCTAGAACTATAATAATTATGCTTATTACTCCCAATATTATCAATATAACATGCATTATTACCCATATTATACAGTTATTATCGCTAGAACTACAATAATTGTACTTAATACTTTTATTATTATCAATATAACATGCACTATTACCCATATTATGCGGTTATTATCGCTAGAACTATAATAATTATACTCATTACTCCCAATATTATCAATATAACATGCATTATTACCCATATTATACTGCTATTATCGTCAGAACTATAATAAATATACTTATTAATCCCAATATTATCAGTATAACATGCATTATTACCCATATTATGCAGTTATTATCGCTAGAACTATAATAATTATACTTATTACTCCCAATATTATCAATATAACATGCATTATTACCCATATTATACTGTTATTATCGTCAGAACTATAATAGTTATACTTATTACTTATATTATTATCAGTATAACATGCATTATTGCCCATATTATGCAGTTACTATCGCTAGAACTATAATAATTATACTTATTACTCCCAATATTATCAATATAACATGCATTATTACCCATATTATACTGTTATTATCGTCAGAACTATAATAAATATACTTATTAATCCCAATATTATCAATATAAACATGCATTATTACCCATATTATGCAGTTATTATCGCTAGAACTATAATAATTATACTTATTACTCCCAATATTATCAATATAAAATGCATTATTACCCATATTATACTGTTATTATCGTCAGAACTATAATAAATATACTAATTACTCCCAATATTACCAATATAACATGCACTATTACCCATATTATGCGGTTATTATCGCTAGAACTATAATAATTATACTCATTACTCCCAATATTATCAATATAACATGCATTATTACCCATATTATACTGTTATTATCGTCAGAACTATAATAGTTATACTTATTACTTATATTATTATCAATATGACATGCATTATTACCCATATTATACTGTTATTATCGTCAGAACTATAATAAATATACTTATTAATCCCAATATTATCAATATAAACATGCATTATTACCCATATTATGCAGTTATTATCGCTAGAACTATAATAATTATACTTATTACTCCCAATATTATCAATATAACATGCATTATTACCCATATTATACTGTTATTATCGTCAGAACTATAATAAATATACTTATTAATCCCAATATTATCAATATAAACATGCATTATTACCCATATTATGCAGTTATTATCGCTAGAACTATAATAATTATACTTATTACTCCCAATATTATCAATATAACATGCATTATTACCCATATTATACTGTTATTATCGTCAGAACTATAATAAATATACTTATTACAACCAATATTATCAATATAACTTGCACTATTACCCATATTATGCAGTTGTTATCGCTAGAACTACAATAATTATACTTATTACTCCCAATATTATCAATATAACATGCATCATTACCCATATTATACTGTTATTATCGTCAGAACTATAATAAATATACTTATTACTCCCAATATTATCAATATAACATGCATTATTACCCATATTATGCAGTTATTATCGCTAGAACTACAATAATTATACTTATTACTCCCAATATTATCAATATAACATGCATTATTACCCATATTATACTGATATTATCGTCAGAACTATAATAAATATACTTATTACTACCAATATTATCAACATAACATGCATTATTACCCATATTATGCAGTTATGTTCGCTAGAAATACAATATTTATACTTAATACTTTTATTGTTATCAATATAACATGCACTATTACCCATATTATGCAGTTATTATCGCTAGAACTATAATAATTATACTTATTACTCCCAATATTATGAATATAACATGCATTATTACCCATATTATACAGTTATTATCGCTAGAACTATAATAGTTATACTTATTACTTATATTATTATCAGTATAACATGCATTATTGCCCATATTATGCAGTTATTATCGCTAGAACTACAATAATTATACTTATTACTCCCAATATTATCAATATAACATGCATTATTACCCATATTATGCAGTTATTATCGCTAGAACTATAATAGTTATACTTATTACTTTTATTATTATCAATATAACATGCACTATTACCCATATTATGCACTTATTATCGCTAGAACAATAATAATTATACTTATAACTCCTAATATTATCAGTATTTCATGCATTATTACCCATATTATACAGTTATTATCGCTAGAACTATAATAGTTATTCTTATTACTTATATTATTATCAGTATAACATGCATTATTACCCATATTATACTGTTATTATCGTCAGAACTACAATAAATATACTTATTACTCCCAATATTATCAATATAACATGCATTATTACCCATATTATACTGTTATTATCGTCAGAACTATAATAAATATACTTATTACAACCAATATTATCAATATAACTTGCACTATTACCCATATTATGCAGTTGTTATCGCTAGAACTACAATAATTATACTTATTACTCCCAATATTATCAATATAACATGCATCATTACCCATATTATACTGTTATTATCGTCAGAACTATAATAAATATACTTATTACTCCCAATATTATCAATATAACATGCATTATTACCCATATTATGCAGTTATTATCGCTAGAACTACAATAATTATACTTATTACTCCCAATATTATCAATATAACATGCATTATTACCCATATTATACTGATATTATCGTCAGAACTATAATAAATATACTTATTACTACCAATATTATCAACATAACATGCATTATTACCCATATTATGCAGTTATGTTCGCTAGAAATACAATATTTATACTTAATACTTTTATTGTTATCAATATAACATGCACTATTACCCATATTATGCAGTTATTATCGCTAGAACTATAATAATTATACTTATTACTCCCAATATTATGAATATAACATGCATTATTACCCATATTATACAGTTATTATCGCTAGAACTATAATAGTTATACTTATTACTTATATTATTATCCGTATAACATGCATTATTGCCCATATTATGCAGTTATTATCGCTAGAACTACAATAATTATACTTATTACTCCCAATATTATCAATATAACATGCATTATTACCCATATTATGCAGTTATTATCGCTAGAACTATAATAGTTATACTTATTACTTTTATTATTATCAATATAACATGCACTATTACCCATATTATGCACTTATTATCGCTAGAACAATAATAATTATACTTATAACTCCTAATATTATCAGTATTTCATGCATTATTACCCATATTATACAGTTATTATCGCTAGAACTATAATAGTTATTCTTATTACTTATATTATTATCAGTATAACATGCATTATTACCCCTATTATACTGTTATTATCGTCAGATATATAATAAATATACTTATTACTACCAATATTATCAACATAACATGCATTATTACCCATATTATGCAGTTATGTTCGCTAGAAATACAATATTTATACTTAATACTTTTATTGTTATCAATATAACATGCACTATTACCCATATTATGCAGTTATTATCGCTAGAACTATAATAGTTATACTTATTACTTTTATTATTATCAATATAACATGCACTATTACCCATATTATGCACTTATTATCGCTAGAACAATAATAATTATACTTATAACTCCTAATATTATCAGTATTTCATGCATTATTACCCATATTATACAGTTATTATCGCTAGAACTATAATAGTTATTCTTATTACTTATATTATTATCAGTATAACATGCATTATTACCCCTATTATACTGTTATTATCGTCAGATATATAATAAATATACTTATTACTCCCAATATTATCAATATAACATGCATTATTACCCATATTATACTGCTATTATCGTCAGAACTATAATAAATATACTTATTAATCCCAATATTATCAGTATAACATGCATTATTACCCATATTACGCAGTTATTATCGCTAGAACTACAATAATTATACTTATTACTCCCAATATTATCAATATAACATGCATTATTACCCATATTATACTGTTATTATCGTCAGAACTACAATAAATATACTTATTACTCCCAATATTATCAATATAACATGCATTATTACCTATATTATACTGTTATTATCGTCAGAACTATAATAAAAATACTTATTACTCCCAATATTATCAATATAACATGCATTATTACCCATATTATGCAGTTATTATCGCTAGAACTATAATAGTTATACTTATTACTTTTATTATTATCAATATAACATGCACTATTACCCATATTATGCACTTATTATCGCTAGAACAATAATAATTATACTTATAACTCCTAATATTATCAGTATTTCATGCATTATTACCCATATTATACAGTTATTATCGCTAGAACTATAGTAATTATACTTATTACTCCCAATATTATCAATATAAAATGCATTATTACCCATATTATACTGTTATTATCGTCAGAACTATAATAAAAATACTTATTACTCCCAATATTATCAATATAACATGCATTATTACCCATATTATGCACTTATTATCGCTAGAACTACAATAATTATACTTATTACTCCCAATATTATCAATATAACATGCATTATTACTCATATTATGCAGTTATTATCGCTAGAACTATAATAATTATGCTTATTACTCCCAATATTATCAATATAACATGCATTATTACCCATATTATACAGTTATTATCGCTAGAACTACAATAATTGTACTTAATACTTTTATTATTATCAATATAACATGCACTATTACCCATATTATGCGGTTATTATCGCTAGAACTATAATAATTATACTCATTACTCCCAATATTATCAATATAACATGCATTATTACCCATATTATACTGCTATTATCGTCAGAACTATAATAAATATACTTATTAATCCCAATATTATCAGTATAACATGCATTATTACCCATATTATGCAGTTATTATCGCTAGAACTATAATAATTATACTTATTACTCCCAATATTATCAATATAACATGCATTATTACCCATATTATACTGTTATTATCGTCAGAACTATAATAGTTATACTTATTACTTATATTATTATCAGTATAACATGCATTATTGCCCATATTATGCAGTTACTATCGCTAGAACTATAATAATTATACTTATTACTCCCAATATTATCAATATAACATGCATTATTACCCATATTATACTGTTATTATCGTCAGAACTATAATAAATATACTTATTAATCCCAATATTATCAATATAAACATGCATTATTACCCATATTATGCAGTTATTATCGCTAGAACTATAATAATTATACTTATTACTCCCAATATTATCAATATAAAATGCATTATTACCCATATTATACTGTTATTATCGTCAGAACTATAATAAATATACTAATTACTCCCAATATTACCAATATAACATGCACTATTACCCATATTATGCGGTTATTATCGCTAGAACTATAATAATTATACTCATTACTCCCAATATTATCAATATAACATGCATTATTACCCATATTATACTGTTATTATCGTCAGAACTATAATAGTTATACTTATTACTTATATTATTATCAATATGACATGCATTATTACCCATATTATACTGTTATTATCGTCAGAACTATAATAAATATACTTATTAATCCCAATATTATCAATATAAACATGCATTATTACCCATATTATGCAGTTATTATCGCTAGAACTATAATAATTATACTTATTACTCCCAATATTATCAATATAACATGCATTATTACCCATATTATACTGTTATTATCGTCAGAACTATAATAAATATACTTATTAATCCCAATATTATCAATATAAACATGCATTATTACCCATATTATGCAGTTATTATCGCTAGAACTATAATAATTATACTTATTACTCCCAATATTATCAATATAACATGCATTATTACCCATATTATACTGTTATTATCGTCAGAACTATAATAAATATACTTATTACAACCAATATTATCAATATAACTTGCACTATTACCCATATTATGCAGTTGTTATCGCTAGAACTACAATAATTATACTTATTACTCCCAATATTATCAATATAACATGCATCATTACCCATATTATACTGTTATTATCGTCAGAACTATAATAAATATACTTATTACTCCCAATATTATCAATATAACATGCATTATTACCCATATTATGCAGTTATTATCGCTAGAACTACAATAATTATACTTATTACTCCCAATATTATCAATATAACATGCATTATTACCCATATTATACTGATATTATCGTCAGAACTATAATAAATATACTTATTACTACCAATATTATCAACATAACATGCATTATTACCCATATTATGCAGTTATGTTCGCTAGAAATACAATATTTATACTTAATACTTTTATTGTTATCAATATAACATGCACTATTACCCATATTATGCAGTTATTATCGCTAGAACTATAATAATTATACTTATTACTCCCAATATTATGAATATAACATGCATTATTACCCATATTATACAGTTATTATCGCTAGAACTATAATAGTTATACTTATTACTTATATTATTATCAGTATAACATGCATTATTGCCCATATTATGCAGTTATTATCGCTAGAACTACAATAATTATACTTATTACTCCCAATATTATCAATATAACATGCATTATTACCCATATTATGCAGTTATTATCGCTAGAACTATAATAGTTATACTTATTACTTTTATTATTATCAATATAACATGCACTATTACCCATATTATGCACTTATTATCGCTAGAACAATAATAATTATACTTATAACTCCTAATATTATCAGTATTTCATGCATTATTACCCATATTATACAGTTATTATCGCTAGAACTATAATAGTTATTCTTATTACTTATATTATTATCAGTATAACATGCATTATTACCCATATTATACTGTTATTATCGTCAGAACTACAATAAATATACTTATTACTCCCAATATTATCAATATAACATGCATTATTACCTATATTATACTGTTATTATCGTCAGAACTATAATAAAAATACTTATTACTCCCAATATTATCAATATAACATGCATTATTACCCATATTATGCAGTTATTATCGCTAGAACTATAATAGTTATACTTATTACTTTTATTATTATCAATATAACATGCACTATTACCCATATTATTCACTTATTATCGTTAGAACAATAATAATTATACTTATAACTCCTAATATTATCAGTATTTCATGCATTATTACCCATATTATACAGTTATTATCGCTAGAACTATAGTAATTATACTTATTACTCCCAATATTATCAATATAAAATGCATTATTACCCATATTATACTGTTATTATCGTCAGAACTATAATAAAAATACTTATTACTCCCAATATTATCAATATAACATGCATTATTACCCATATTATGCACTTATTATCGCTAGAACTACAATAATTATACTTATTACTCCCAATATTATCAATATAACATGCATTATTACTCATATTATGCAGTTATTATCGCTAGAACTATAATAATTATGCTTATTACTCCCAATATTATCAATATAACATGCATTATTACCCATATTATACAGTTATTATCGCTAGAACTACAATAATTGTACTTAATACTTTTATTATTATCAATATAACATGCACTATTACCCATATTATGCGGTTATTATCGCTAGAACTATAATAATTATACTCATTACTCCCAATATTATCAATATAACATGCATTATTACCCATATTATACTGTTATTATCGTCAGAACTGTAATAGTTATACTTATTACTTATATTATTATCAGTATAACATGCATTATTACCCCTATTATGCAGTTATTATCACTAGAACTATAATAGTTATACTTATTACTTATATTATTATCAGTATAACATGCATTATTACCACTATTATGCAGTTATTATCGCTAGAACTATAATAATTATACTTATTACTCCCAATATTATCAATATAACATGCATTATTACCCATATTATACAGTTGTTATCGCTAGAACTATAATAGTTTACTTATTACTTATATTATTATCAGTATAACATGCATTATTGCCCATATTATGCAGTTATTATCGCTAGAACTATAATAATTATACTTATTACTCCCAATATTATCAATATAACATGCACCATTACCCATATTATACTGTTATTATCGTCAGAACTATAATAAATATACTTATTACAACCAATATTACCAATATAACATGCACTATTACCCATATTATGCAGTTATTATCGCTAGAACTACAATAATTATACTTATTACTCCCAATATTATCAATATAACATGCATTATTACCCATATTATACTGTTATTATCGTCAGAACTACAATAAATATACTTATTACTCCCAATATTATCAATATAACATGCATTATTACCCATATTATACTGTTATTATCGTCAGAACTATAATAAAAATACTTATTACTCCCAATATTATCAATATAACATGCATTATTACCCATATTATGCAGTTATTATCGCTAGAACTATAATAGTTATACTTATTACTCCCAATATTATCAATATAACATGCATTATTACCCATATAATACTGTTATTATCGCTAGAACTATAATAGTTATACTTATTACTTATATTATTATCAGTATAACATGCATTATTACCCATATTATTCTGTTATTATCGTCATAACTATAATAAATATACTTATTAATCTCAATATTATCAATATAAACATGCATTATTACCCATATTATGCAGTTATTATCGCTAGAACTATAATAATTATACTTATTACTCCCAATATTATCAATATAACATGCATTATTACCCATATTATACTGTTATTATCGTCAGAACTATAATAAATATACTTATTACAACCAATATTATCAATATAACATGCACTATTACCCATATTATGCAGTTGTTATCGCTAGAACTACAATAATTATACTTATTACTCCCAATATTATCAATATAACATGCATTATTACCCATATTATACTGTTATTATCGTCAGAACTATAATAAATATACTTATTACTCCCAATATTATCAATATAACATGCATTATTACCCATATTATGCAGTTATTATCGCTAGAACTACAATAATTATACTTATTACTTTTATTATTATCAATATAACATGCACTATTACCCATGTTATGCAGTTATTATCGCTCGAACTATAATAATTACACTTATTACTTTTATTATTATCAATATAGCATGCACTATTACCCATATTATACTGTTATTATCCTCAGAACTATAATAAATATACTTATTACTCCCAATATTATCAATATAACATGCATTATTACCCATATTATACAGTTATTATCACTAGAACTATAATAGTTATACTTATTACTTATATTATTATCAGTATCACATGCATTATTACCCCTATTATGCAGTTATTATCGCTAGAACTATAATAATTATACTTATTACTCCCAATATTATCAATATAACATGCATTATTACCCATATTATACTGTTATTATCGTCAGAACTATAATAGTTATACTTATTACTTATATTATTATCAGTATAACGTGCATTATTACCCCTATTATGCAGTTATTATCGCTAGAACTATAATAATTATACTTATTACTCCCAATATTATCAATATAACATGCATTATTACCCATATAATACTGTTATTATCGCTAGAACTATAATAGTTATACTTATTACTTATATTATTATCAGTATAACGTGCATTATTACCCCTATTATGCAGTTATTATCGCTAGAACTATAATAATTATACTTATTACTCCCAATATTATCAATATAACATGCATTATTACCCATATTATACTGCTATTATCGTCAGAACTATAATAAATATACTTATTAATCCCAATATTATCAGTATAACATGCATTATTACCCATATTATGCAGTTATTATCGCTAGAACTACAATAATTATACTTATTACTCCCAATATTATCAATATAACATGCATTATTACCCATATTATACTGTTATTATCGTCAGAACTACAATAAATATACTTATTACTCCCAATATTATCAATATAACATGCATTATTACCCATATTATACTGTTATTATCGTCAGAACTATAATAAAAATACTTATTACTCCCAATGTTATCAATATAACATGCATTATTACCCATATTATGCAGTTATTATCGCTAGAACTATAATAGTTATACTTATTACTTTTATTATTATCAATATAACATGCACTATTACCCATATTATGCACTTATTATCGCTAGAACAATAATAATTATACTTATAACTCCTAATATTATCAGTATTTCATGCATTATTACCCATATTATACAGTTATTATCGTCAGAACTATAATAAATATACTTATTAATCCCAATATTATCAATATAAACATGCATTATTACCCATATTATGCAGTTATTATCGCTAGAACTATAATAATTATACTTATTACTCCCAATATTATCAATATAAAATGCATTATTACCCATATTATACTGTTATTATCGTCAGAACTATAATAAATATACTAATTACTCCCAATATTACCAATATAACATGCACTATTACCCATATTATGCGGTTATTATCGCTAGAACTATAATAATTATACTCATTACTCCCAATATTATCAATATAACATGCATTATTACCCATATTATACTGTTATTATCGTCAGAACTATAATAGTTATACTTATTACTTATATTATTATCAATATGACATGCATTATTACCCATATTATACTGTTATTATCGTCAGAACTATAATAAATATACTTATTAATCCCAATATTATCAATATAAACATGCATTATTACCCATATTATGCAGTTATTATCGCTAGAACTATAATAATTATACTTATTACTCCCAATATTATCAATATAACATGCATTATTACCCATATTATACTGTTATTATCGTCAGAACTATAATAAATATACTTATTAATCCCAATATTATCAATATAAACATGCATTATTACCCATATTATGCAGTTATTATCGCTAGAACTATAATAATTATACTTATTACTCCCAATATTATCAATATAACATGCATTATTACCCATATTATACTGTTATTATCGTCAGAACTATAATAAATATACTTATTACAACCAATATTATCAATATAACTTGCACTATTACCCATATTATGCAGTTGTTATCGCTAGAACTACAATAATTATACTTATTACTCCCAATATTATCAATATAACATGCATCATTACCCATATTATACTGTTATTATCGTCAGAACTATAATAAATATACTTATTACTCCCAATATTATCAATATAACATGCATTATTACCCATATTATGCAGTTATTATCGCTAGAACTACAATAATTATACTTATTACTCCCAATATTATCAATATAACATGCATTATTACCCATATTATACTGATATTATCGTCAGAACTATAATAAATATACTTATTACTACCAATATTATCAACATAACATGCATTATTACCCATATTATGCAGTTATGTTCGCTAGAAATACAATATTTATACTTAATACCTTTATTGTTATCAATATAACATGCACTATTACCCATATTATGCAGTTATTATCGCTAGAACTATAATAATTATACTTATTACTCCCAATATTATGAATATAACATGCATTATTACCCATATTATACAGTTATTATCGCTAGAACTATAATAGTTATACTTATTACTTATATTATTATCAGTATAACATGCATTATTGCCCATATTATGCAGTTATTATCGCTAGAACTACAATAATTATACTTATTACTCCCAATATTATCAATATAACATGCATTATTACCCATATTATGCAGTTATTATCGCTAGAACTATAATAGTTATACTTATTACTTTTATTATTATCAATATAACATGCACTATTACCCATATTATGCACTTATTATCGCTAGAACAATAATAATTATACTTATAACTCCTAATATTATCAGTATTTCATGCATTATTACCCATATTATACAGTTATTATCGCTAGAACTATAATAGTTATTCTTATTACTTATATTATTATCAGTATAACATGCATTATTACCCCTATTATACTGTTATTATCGTCAGATATATAATAAATATACTTATTACTCCCAATATTATCAATATAACATGCATTATTACCCATATTATACTGCTATTATCGTCAGAACTATAATAAATATACTTATTAATCCCAATATTATCAGTATAACATGCATTATTACCCATATTATGCAGTTATTATCGCTAGAACTACAATAATTATACTTATTACTCCCAATATTATCAATATAACATGCATTATTACCCATATTATACTGTTATTATCGTCAGAACTACAATAAATATACTTATTACTCCCAATATTATCAATATAACATGCATTATTACCTATATTATACTGTTATTATCGTCAGAACTATAATAAAAATACTTATTACTCCCAATATTATCAATATAACATGCATTATTACCCATATTATGCAGTTATTATCGCTAGAACTATAATAGTTATACTTATTACTTTTATTATTATCAATATAACATGCACTATTACCCATATTATTCACTTATTATCGTTAGAACAATAATAATTATACTTATAACTCCTAATATTATCAGTATTTCATGCATTATTACCCATATTATACAGTTATTATCGCTAGAACTATAGTAATTATACTTATTACTCCCAATATTATCAATATAAAATGCATTATTACCCATATTATACTGTTATTATCGTCAGAACTATAATAAAAATACTTATTACTCCCAATATTATCAATATAACATGCATTATTACCCATATTATGCACTTATTATCGCTAGAACTACAATAATTATACTTATTACTCCCAATATTATCAATATAACATGCATTATTACTCATATTATGCAGTTATTATCGCTAGAACTATAATAATTATGCTTATTACTCCCAATATTATCAATATAACATGCATTATTACCCATATTATACAGTTATTATCGCTAGAACTACAATAATTGTACTTAATACTTTTATTATTATCAATATAACATGCACTATTACCCATATTATGCGGTTATTATCGCTAGAACTATAATAATTATACTCATTACTCCCAATATTATCAATATAACATGCATTATTACCCATATTATACTGTTATTATCGTCAGAACTGTAATAGTTATACTTATTACTTATATTATTATCAGTATAACATGCATTATTACCCCTATTATGCAGTTATTATCACTAGAACTATAATAGTTATACTTATTACTTATATTATTATCAGTATAACATGCATTATTACCACTATTATGCAGTTATTATCGCTAGAACTATAATAATTATACTTATTACTCCCAATATTATCAATATAACATGCATTATTACCCATATTATACAGTTGTTATCGCTAGAACTATAATAGTTTACTTATTACTTATATTATTATCAGTATAACATGCATTATTGCCCATATTATGCAGTTATTATCGCTAGAACTATAATAATTATACTTATTACTCCCAATATTATCAATATAACATGCACCATTACCCATATTATACTGTTATTATCGTCAGAACTATAATAAATATACTTATTACAACCAATATTACCAATATAACATGCACTATTACCCATATTATGCAGTTATTATCGCTAGAACTACAATAATTATACTTATTACTCCCAATATTATCAATATAACATGCATTATTACCCATATTATACTGTTATTATCGTCAGAACTACAATAAATATACTTATTACTCCCAATATTATCAATATAACATGCATTATTACCCATATTATACTGTTATTATCGTCAGAACTATAATAAAAATACTTATTACTCCCAATATTATCAATATAACATGCATTATTACCCATATTATGCAGTTATTATCGCTAGAACTATAATAGTTATACTTATTACTCCCAATATTATCAATATAACATGCATTATTACCCATATAATACTGTTATTATCGCTAGAACTATAATAGTTATACTTATTACTTATATTATTATCAGTATAACATGCATTATTACCCATATTATTCTGTTATTATCGTCATAACTATAATAAATATACTTATTAATCTCAATATTATCAATATAAACATGCATTATTACCCATATTATGCAGTTATTATCGCTAGAACTATAATAATTATACTTATTACTCCCAATATTATCAATATAACATGCATTATTACCCATATTATACTGTTATTATCGTCAGAACTATAATAAATATACTTATTACAACCAATATTATCAATATAACATGCACTATTACCCATATTATGCAGTTGTTATCGCTAGAACTACAATAATTATACCTATTACTCCCAATATTATCAATATAACATGCATTATTACCCATATTATACTGTTATTATCGTCAGAACTATAATAAATATACTTATTACTCCCAATATTATCAATATAACATGCATTATTACCCATATTATGCAGTTATTATCGCTAGAACTACAATAATTATACTTATTACTTTTATTATTATCAATATAACATGCACTATTACCCATGTTATGCAGTTATTATCGCTCGAACTATAATAATTACACTTATTACTTTTATTATTATCAATATAGCATGCACTATTACCCATATTATACTGTTATTATCCTCAGAACTATAATAAATATATTTATTACTCCCAATATTATCAATATAACATGCATTATTACCCATATTATACAGTTATTATCACTAGAACTATAATAGTTATACTTATTACTTATATTATTATCAGTATCACATGCATTATTACCCCTATTATGCAGTTATTATCGCTAGAACTATAATAATTATACTTATTACTCCCAATATTATCAATATAACATGCATTATTACCCATATTATACTGTTATTATCGTCAGAACTATAATAGTTATACTTATTACTTATATTATTATCAGTATAACGTGCATTATTACCCCTATTATGCAGTTATTATCGCTAGAACTATAATAATTATACTTATTACTCCCAATATTATCAATATAACATGCATTATTACCCATATAATACTGTTATTATCGCTAGAACTATAATAGTTATACTTATTACTTATATTATTATCAGTATAACGTGCATTATTACCCCTATTATGCAGTTATTATCGCTAGAACTATAATAATTATACTTATTACTCCCAATATTATCAATATAACATGCATTATTACCCATATTATACTGCTATTATCGTCAGAACTATAATAAATATACTTATTAATCCCAATATTATCAGTATAACATGCATTATTACCCATATTATGCAGTTATTATCGCTAGAACTACAATAATTATACTTATTACTCCCAATATTATCAATATAACATGCATTATTACCCATATTATACTGTTATTATCGTCAGAACTACAATAAATATACTTATTACTCCCAATATTATCAATATAACATGCATTATTACCCATATTATACTGTTATTATCGTCAGAACTATAATAAAAATACTTATTACTCCCAATGTTATCAATATAACATGCATTATTACCCATATTATGCAGTTATTATCGCTAGAACTATAATAGTTATACTTATTACTTTTATTATTATCAATATAACATGCACTATTACCCATATTATGCACTTATTATCGCTAGAACAATAATAATTATACTTATAACTCCTAATATTATCAGTATTTCATGCATTATTACCCATATTATACAGTTATTATCGCTAGAACTATAATAATTATACTTATTACTTATATTATTATCAGTATAACACTCATTATTACTCCCAATATTATCAATATAACATGCTTTATTACCCATATTATACTGCTATTATCGTCAGAGCTATAATAAATATACTTATTAATCCCAATATTATCAATATAAACATGCATTATTACCCATATTATGCAGTTATTATCGCTAGAACTATAATAATTATACTTATTACTCCCAATATTATCAATATAACATGCATTATTACCCATATTATACTGTTATTATCGTCAGAACTATAATAAATATACTTATTAATCCCAATATTATCAATATAAACATGCATTATTACCCATATTATGCAGTTATTATCGCTAGAACTATAATAATTATACTTATTACTCCCAATATTATCAATATAACATGCATTATTACCCATATTATGCAGTTATTATCGCTAGAACTACAATAATTATACTTATTACTTTTATTATTATCAATATAACATGCACTATTACCCATGTTATGCAGTTATTATCGCTCGAACTATAATAATTACACTTATTACTTTTATTATTATCAATATAGCATGCACTATTACCCATATTATACTGTTATTATCCTCAGAACTATAATAAATATACTTATTACTCCCAATATTATCAATATAACATGCATCATTACCCATATTATACTGTTATTATCGTCAGAACTATAATAAATATACTTATTACAACCAATATTATCAATATAACATGCACTATTACCCATATTATGCACTTGTTATCGCTAGAACTACAATAATTATACTTATTACTCCCAATGTTATCAATATAACATGCATTATTACCCATATTATACTGTTATTATCGTCAGAACTATAATAAATATACTTATTACTCCCAATATTATCAATATAACATGCATTATTACCCATATTATGCAGTTATTATCGCTAGAACTATAATAATTATACTTATTACTCCCAATATTATCAATATAAAATGCATTATTACCCATATTATACTGTTATTATCGTCAGAACTATAATAAAAATACTTATTACTCCCAATATTATCAATATAACATGCATTATTACCCATATTATGCACTTATTATCACTAGAACTACAATAATTATACTTATTACTCCCAATATTATCAATATAACATGCATTATTACCCATATTATGCAGTTATTATCGCTAGAACTATAATAATTATGCTTATTACTCCCAATATTATCAATATAACATGCATTATTACCCATATTATACAGTTATTATCGCTAGAACTACAATAATTGTACTTAATACTTTTATTATTATCAGTATAACATGCATTATTACCCCTATTATGCAGTTATTATCGCTAGAACTATAATAATTATACTTATTACTCCCAATATTATCAATATAACATGCATTATTACCCATATTATACTGTTATTATCGTCAGAACTATAATAGTTATACTTATTACTTATATTATTATCAGTATAACGTGCATTATTACCCCTATTATGCAGTTATTATCGCTAGAACTATAATAATTATACTTATTACTCCCAATATTATCAATATAACATGCATTATTACCCATATAATACTGTTATTATCGCTAGAACTATAATAGTTATACTTATTACTTATATTATTATCAGTATAACATGCATTATTGCCCATATTATGCAGTTATTATCGCTAGAACTATAATAATTATACTTATTACTCCCAATATTATCAATATAACATGCATTATTACCCATATTATACTGTTATTATCGTCAGAACTATAATAAATATACTTATCAATCCCAATATTATCAATATAAACATGCATTATTACCCATATTATGCAGTTATTATCGCTAGAACTATAATAATTATACTTATTACTCCCAATATTATCAATATAAAATGCATTATTACCCATATTATACTGTTATTATCGTCAGAACTATAATAAATATACTAATTACTCCCAATATTATCAATATAACATGCATTATTACCCATATTATGCAGTTATTATCGCTAGAACTACAATAATTATACTTATAACTCCCAATATTATCAATATAACATGCATCATTACCCATATTATACTGTTATTATCGTCAGAACTATAATAAATATACTTATTACAACCAATATTATCAATATAACATGCACTATTACCCATATTATGCACTTGTTATCGCTAGAACTACAATAATTATACTTATTACTCCCAATGTTATCAATATAACATGCATTATTACCCATATTATACTGTTATTATCGTCAGAACTATAATAAATATACTTATTACTCCCAATATTATCAATATAACATGCATTATTACCCATATTATGCAGTTATTATCGCTAGAACTATAATAATTATACTTATTACTCCCAATATTATCAATATACAATGCATTATTACCCATATTATACTGTTATTATCGTCAGAACTATAATAAAAATACTTATTACTCCCAATATTATCAATATAACATGCATTATTACCCATATTATGCACTTATTATCGCTAGAACTACAATAATTATACTTATTACTCCCAATATTATCAATATAACATGCATTATTACCCATATTATGCAGTTATTATCGCTAGAACTATAATAATTATGCTTATTACTCCCAATATTATCAATATAACATGCATTATTACCCATATTATACAGTTATTATCGCTAGAACTACAATAATTGTACTTAATACTTTTATTATTATCAGTATAACATGCATTATTACCCCTATTATGCAGTTATTATCGCTAGAACTATAATAATTATACTTATTACTCCCAATATTATCAATATAACATGCATTATTACCCATATTATACTGTTATTATCGTCAGAACTATAATAGTTATACTTATTACTTATATTATTATCAGTATAACGTGCATTATTACCCCTATTATGCAGTTATTATCGCTAGAACTATAATAATTATACTTATTACTCCCAATATTATCAATATAACATGCATTATTACCCATATAATACTGTTATTATCGCTAGAACTATAATAGTTATACTTATTACTTATATTGTTATCAGTATAACATGCATTATTGCCCATATTATGCAGTTATTATCGCTAGAACTATAATAATTATACTTATTACTCCCAATATTATCAATATAACATGCATTATTACCCATATTATACTGTTATTATCGCTAGAACTATAATAATTATACTTATTACTCCCAATATTATCAATATAAAATGCATTATTACCCATATTATACTGTTATTATCGTCAGAACTATAATAAATATACTAATTACTCCCAATATTATCAATATAACATGCATTATTACCCATATTATGCAGTTATTATCGCTAGAACTACAATAATTATACTTATAACTCCCAATATTATCAATATAACATGCATCATTACCCATATTATACTGTTATTGTCGTCAGAACTATAATAAATATACTTATTACAACCAATATTATCAATATAACATGCATTATTACCCATATTATGCAGTTATTATCGCTAGAACTACAATAATTATACTTATTACTCCCAATATTATCAATATAACATGCATTATTACCCCTATTATGCAGTTATTATCGCTAGAACTATAAGAATTATACTTATTACTCCCAATATTATCAATATAACATGCATTATTACCAATATTATGCAGTTATTATCGCTAGAACTATAAGAATTATACTTATTACTCCCAATAATATCAATATAACATGCATTTTTAGCCATATTATACTGTTATTATCGTCAGAACTATAATAATTATACTCATTACTCCCAATATTATCAATATAACATGCATTATTACCCATATTATACAGTTATTATCGCTAGAACTATAATAGTTATAATTATTACTTATATTATTATCAGTATTACATGCATAATTACCCATATTATGCAGTTACTATCGCTAGAACTATAATAATTATACTTATTACTCCTAATATTATCCATATGTCATGCATTATTACCCATATTATACAGTTATTATCGCTAGAACTATAATAGTTATACTTATTACTTATATTATTATCAGTATAACATGCATTATTACCCCTATTATGCAGTTATTATCTCTAGAACTACAATAACTATACTTATTACTCCCAATGTTATCAATATAACATGCATTATTACCCCTATTATGCAGTTATTATCGCTAGAACTACAATAATTATACTTATTACTTTTATTATTATCAATATAACATGCATTATTACCCATATTGTGCAGTTATTGTCGCTAGAACTACAATAATTATACTTGTTACTCCCAATGTTATCAATATAACATGCATTATTACCCATATTATGCAGTTATTATCGCTAGAACTATAATAAATATACTTATTACTCCCAATGTTATCAATATAACATGCATTATTACCCCTATTATGCAGTTATTATCGCTAGAACTATCATAATTATACTTATTACTCCCAATATTATCAATATAACATGCATTATTACCCATATTATACTGTTATTATCGTCAGAACTATAATAAATATACTCATTATTCCCAATATTATCAATATAAAATGCATTATTCCCCTTATTATGCAGTTATTATCGCTAGAACTACAATAATTATACTTATTACTTTTATTATTATCAATATAACATGCACTATTACCCATATTATGCAGTTACTATCGCTAGAACTATAATAATTATACTTATTACTCCTAATATTATCCATATGTCATGCATTATTACCCATATTATACAGTTATTATCGCTAGAACTATAATAGTTATACTTATTACTTATATTATTATCAGTATAACATGCATTATTACCCCTATTATGCAGTTATTATCTCTAGAACTACAATAACTATACTTATTACTCCCAATGTTATCAATATAACATGCATTATTACCCCTATTATGCAGTTATTATCGCTAGAACTACAATAATTATACTTATTACTTTTATTATTACCAATATAACATGCATTATTACCCATATTGTGCAGTTATTGTCGCTAGAACTACAATAATTATACTTGTTACTCCCAATGTTATCAATATAACATGCATTATTACCCATATTATGCAGTTATTATCGCTAGAACTATAATAGTTATACTTATTACTTATATTATTATCAGTTTAACATGCATTATTACTCCTATTATGCAGTTATTATCGCTAGAACTATAATAATTATACTTATTACTCCCAATATTATCAGTATAACATGCATTATTACCCATATTATACAGTTATTATCGCTAGAACTACAATAATTGTACTTAATACTTTTATTATTATCAATATAACATGCATCATTACCCATATTATACTGTTATTATCGTCAGAACTATAATAAATATACTTATTACAACCAATATTATCAATATAACATGCACTATTACCCATATTATGCACTTGTTATCGCTAGAACTATAATAGTTATACTTATTACTTATATTATTATCAGTATAACATGCATTATTACTCCCAATATTATCAATATAACATGCATTATTACCAATATTATACTGTTATTATCGTCAGAACTATAATAAATATACTTATTACTCCCAATATTATCAGTATAACATGCATTATTACCCACATTATGCAGTTATTATCGCTAGAACTACAATAATTATACTTATATCTCCCAATATTATCAATATAACATGCATTATTACCCATATTATACTGTTATTATCGTCAGAACTATAATAAATATACTTATTACTCCCAATATTATCAATATAACATGCATTATTACCCATATTATGCAGTTATTATCGCTAGAACTACAATAATTATACTTATTACTTTTATTATTATCAATATAACATGCACTATTACCCATATTATGCAGTTATTATCGCTCGAACTATAATAATTACACTTATTACTTTTATTATTATCAATATAGCATGCACTATTACCCATATTATACTGTTATTATCCTCAGAACTATAATAAATATACTTATTACTCCGAATATTATCAATATAACATGCATTATTACCGATATTATACAGTTATTATCACTAGAACTATAATAGTTATACTTATTACTTATATTATTATCAGTATAACATGCATTATTACCCCTATTATGCAGTTATTATCGCTAGAACTATAATAATTATACTTATTACTCCCAATATTATCAATATAACATGCATTATTACCCATATTATACTGTTATTGTCGTCAGAACTATAATAGTTATACTTATTACTTATATTATTATCAGTATAACGTGCATTATTACCCCTATTATGCAGTTATTATCGCTAGAACTATAATAATTATACTTATTACTCCCAATATTATCAATATAACATGCATTATTACCCATATAATACTGTTATTATCGCTAGAACTATAATAGTTATACTTATTACTTATATTATTATCAGTATAACATGCATTATTGCCCATATTATGCAGTTACTATCGCTAGAACTATAATAATTATACTTATTACTCCCAATATTATCAATATAACATGCATTATTACCCATATTATACTGTTATTATCGTCAGAACTATAATAAATATACTTATTAATCCCAATATTATCAATATAAACATGCATTATTACCCATATTATGCAGTTATTATCGCTAGAACTATAATAATTATACTTATTACTCCCAATATTATCAATATAAAATGCATTATTACCCATATTATACTGTTATTATCGTCAGAACTATAATAAATATACTAATTACTCCCAATATTATCAATATAACATGCACTATTACCCATATTATGCGGTTATTATCGCTAGAACTATAATAATTATACTCATTACTCCCAATATTATCAATATAACATGCATTATTACCCATATTATACTGTTATTATCGTCAGAACTATAATAGTTATACTTATTACTTATATTATTATCAATATAACATGCATTATTACCCATATTATACTGTTATTATCGTCAGAACTATAATAAATATACTTATTAATCCCAATATTATCAATATAAACATGCATTATTACCCATATTATGCAGTTATTATCGCTAGAACTATAATAATTATACTTATTACTCCCAATATTATCAATATAACATGCATTATTACCCATATTATACTGTTATTATCGTCAGAACTATAATAAATATACTTATTAATCCCAATATTATCAATATAAACATGCATTATTACCCATATTATGCAGTTATTATCGCTAGAACTATAATAGTTATACTTATTACTTATATTATTATCAGTATAACATGCATTATTGCCCATATTATGCAGTTACTATCGCTAGAACTATAATAATTATACTTATTACTCCCAATATTATCAATATAACATGCATTATTACCCATATTATACTGTTATTATCGTCAGAACTATAATAAATATACTTATTAATCCCAATATTATCAATATAAACATGCACTATTACCCATATTATGCAGTTATTATCGCTAGAACTATAATAATTATACTTATTACTCCCAATATTATGAATATAACATGCATTATTACCCATATTATACAGTTATTATCGCTAGAACTATAATAGTTATACTTATTACTTATATTATTATCAGTATAACATGCATTATTGCCCATATTATGCAGTTATTATCGTCAGAACTATAATAAATATACTTATTAATCCCAATATTATCAATATAAACATGCATTATTACCCATATTATGCAGTTATTATCGCTAGAACTATAATAATTATACTTATTACTCCCAATATTATCAATATAACATGCATTATTACCCATATTATACTGTTATTATCGTCAGAACTATAATAAATATACTTATTAATCCCAATATTATCAATATAAACATGCATTATTACCCATATTATGCAGTTATTATCGCTAGAACTATAATAGTTATACTTATTACTTATATTATTATCAGTATAACATGCATTATTGCCCATATTATGCAGTTACTATCGCTAGAACTATAATAATTATACTTATTACTCCCAATATTATCAATATAACATGCATTATTACCCATATTATACTGTTATTATCGTCAGAACTATAATAAATATACTTATTAATCCCAATATTATCAATATAAACATGCACTATTACCCATATTATGCAGTTATTATCGCTAGAACTATAATAATTATACTTATTACTCCCAATATTATGAATATAACATGCATTATTACCCATATTATACAGTTATTATCGCTAGAACTATAATAGTTATACTTATTACTTATATTATTATCAGTATAACATGCATTATTGCCCATATTATGCAGTTATTATCGCTAGAACTACAATAATTATACTTATTACTCCCAATATTATCAATATAACATGCATTATTACCCATATTATGCAGTTATTATCGCTAGAACTATAATAGTTATACTTATTACTTTTATTATTATCAATATAACATGCACTATTACCCATATTATGCACTTATTATCGCTAGAACAATAATAATTATACTTATAACTCCTAATATTATCAGTATTTCATGCATTATTACCCATATTATACAGTTATTATCGCTAGAACTATAATAATTATACTTATTACTTATATTATTATCAGTATAACACTCATTATTACTCCCAATATTATCAATATAACATGCTTTATTACCCATATTATACTGTTATTATCGTCAGAGCTATAATAAATATACTTATTTCTCCCAATATTATCAGTATAACATGCATTATTACCCATATTATGCAGTTATTATCGCTAGAACTACAATAATTATACTTATTACTCCCAATATTATCAATATAACATGCATTATTACCCATATAATACTGTTATTATCGCTAGAACTATAATAGTTATACTTATTACTTATATTATTATCAGTATAACATGCATTATTACCCCTATTATGCAGTTATTATCGCTAGAACTATAATAATTATACTTATTACTCCCAATATTATCAATATAACATGCATTATTACCCATATTATACTGTTATTGTCGTCAGAACTATAATAGTTATACTTATTACTTATATTATTATCAGTATAACGTGCATTATTACCCCTATTATGCAGTTATTATCGCTAGAACTATAATAATTATACTTATTACTCCCAATATTATCAATATAACATGCATTATTACCCATATAATACTGTTATTATCGCTAGAACTATAATAGTTATACTTATTACTTATATTATTATCAGTATAACATGCATTATTGCCCATATTATGCAGTTACTATCGCTAGAACTATAATAATTATACTTATTACTCCCAATATTATCAATATAACATGCATTATTACCCATATTATACTGTTATTATCGTCAGAACTATAATAAATATACTTATTAATCCCAATATTATCAATATAAACATGCATTATTACCCATATTATGCAGTTATTATCGCTAGAACTATAATAATTATACTTATTACTCCCAATATTATCAATATAAAATGCATTATTACCCATATTATACTGTTATTATCGTCAGAACTATAATAAATATACTAATTACTCCCAATATTATCAATATAACATGCACTATTACCCATATTATGCGGTTATTATCGCTAGAACTATAATAATTATACTCATTACTCCCAATATTATCAATATAACATGCATTATTACCCATATTATACTGTTATTATCGTCAGAACTATAATAGTTATACTTATTACTTATATTATTATCAATATAACATGCATTATTACCCATATTATACTGTTATTATCGTCAGAACTATAATAAATATACTTATTAATCCCAATATTATCAATATAAACATGCATTATTACCCATATTATGCAGTTATTATCGCTAGAACTATAATAATTATACTTATTACTCCCAATATTATCAATATAACATGCATTATTACCCATATTATACTGTTATTATCGTCAGAACTATAATAAATATACTTATTAATCCCAATATTATCAATATAAACATGCATTATTACCCATATTATGCAGTTATTATCGCTAGAACTATAATAGTTATACTTATTACTTATATTATTATCAGTATAACATGCATTATTGCCCATATTATGCAGTTACTATCGCTAGAACTATAATAATTATACTTATTACTCCCAATATTATCAATATAACATGCATTATTACCCATATTATACTGTTATTATCGTCAGAACTATAATAAATATACTTATTAATCCCAATATTATCAATATAAACATGCACTATTACCCATATTATGCAGTTATTATCGCTAGAACTATAATAATTATACTTATTACTCCCAATATTATGAATATAACATGCATTATTACCCATATTATACAGTTATTATCGCTAGAACTATAATAGTTATACTTATTACTTATATTATTATCAGTATAACATGCATTATTGCCCATATTATGCAGTTATTATCGCTAGAACTACAATAATTATACTTATTACTCCCAATATTATCAATATAACATGCATTATTACCCATATTATGCAGTTATTATCGCTAGAACTACAATAATTATACTTATTACTTTTATTATTATCAATATAACATGCACTATTACCCATATTATGCAGTTATTATCGCTCGAACTATAATAATTACACTTATTACTTTTATTATTATCAATATAGCATGCACTATTACCCATATTATACTGTTATTATCCTCAGAACTATAATAAATATACTTATTACTCCGAATATTATCAATATAACATGCATTATTACCGATATTATACAGTTATTATCACTAGAACTATAATAGTTATACTTATTACTTATATTATTATCAGTATAACATGCATTATTACCCCTATTATGCAGTTATTATCGCTAGAACTATAATAATTATACTTATTACTCCCAATATTATCAATATAACATGCATTATTACCCATATTATACTGTTATTGTCGTCAGAACTATAATAGTTATACTTATTACTTATATTATTATCAGTATAACGTGCATTATTACCCCTATTATGCAGTTATTATCGCTAGAACTATAATAATTATACTTATTACTCCCAATATTATCAATATAACATGCATTATTACCCATATAATACTGTTATTATCGCTAGAACTATAATAGTTATACTTATTACTTATATTATTATCAGTATAACATGCATTATTGCCCATATTATGCAGTTACTATCGCTAGAACTATAATAATTATACTTATTACTCCCAATATTATCAATATAACATGCATTATTACCCATATTATACTGTTATTATCGTCAGAACTATAATAAATATACTTATTAATCCCAATATTATCAATATAAACATGCATTATTACCCATATTATGCAGTTATTATCGCTAGAACTATAATAATTATACTTATTACTCCCAATATTATCAATATAAAATGCATTATTACCCATATTATACTGTTATTATCGTCAGAACTATAATAAATATACTAATTACTCCCAATATTATCAATATAACATGCACTATTACCCATATTATGCGGTTATTATCGCTAGAACTATAATAATTATACTCATTACTCCCAATATTATCAATATAACATGCATTATTACCCATATTATACTGTTATTATCGTCAGAACTATAATAGTTATACTTATTACTTATATTATTATCAATATAACATGCATTATTACCCATATTATACTGTTATTATCGTCAGAACTATAATAAATATACTTATTAATCCCAATATTATCAATATAAACATGCATTATTACCCATATTATGCAGTTATTATCGCTAGAACTATAATAATTATACTTATTACTCCCAATATTATCAATATAACATGCATTATTACCCATATTATACTGTTATTATCGTCAGAACTATAATAAATATACTTATTAATCCCAATATTATCAATATAAACATGCATTATTACCCATATTATGCAGTTATTATCGCTAGAACTATAATAGTTATACTTATTACTTATATTATTATCAGTATAACATGCATTATTGCCCATATTATGCAGTTACTATCGCTAGAACTATAATAATTATACTTATTACTCCCAATATTATCAATATAACATGCATTATTACCCATATTATACTGTTATTATCGTCAGAACTATAATAAATATACTTATTAATCCCAATATTATCAATATAAACATGCACTATTACCCATATTATGCAGTTATTATCGCTAGAACTATAATAATTATACTTATTACTCCCAATATTATGAATATAACATGCATTATTACCCATATTATACAGTTATTATCGCTAGAACTATAATAGTTATACTTATTACTTATATTATTATCAGTATAACATGCATTATTGCCCATATTATGCAGTTATTATCGCTAGAACTACAATAATTATACTTATTACTCCCAATATTATCAATATAACATGCATTATTACCCATATTATGCAGTTATTATCGCTAGAACTATAATAGTTATACTTATTACTTTTATTATTATCAATATAACATGCACTATTACCCATATTATGCACTTATTATCGCTAGAACAATAATAATTATACTTATAACTCCTAATATTATCAGTATTTCATGCATTATTACCCATATTATACAGTTATTATCGCTAGAACTATAATAATTATACTTATTACTTATATTATTATCAGTATAACACTCATTATTACTCCCAATATTATCAATATAACATGCTTTATTACCCATATTATACTGTTATTATCGTCAGAGCTATAATAAATATACTTATTTCTCCCAATATTATCAGTATAACATGCATTATTACCCATATTATGCAGTTATTATCGCTAGAACTACAATAATTATACTTATTACTCCCAATATTATCAATATAACATGCATTATTACCCATATAATACTGTTATTATCGCTAGAACTATAATAGTTATACTTATTACTTATATTATTATCAGTATAACATGCATTATTACCCATATTATACTGTTATTATCGTCAGAACTATAATAAATATACTTATTAATCCCAATATTATCAATATAAACATGCATTATTACCCATATTATGCAGTTATTATCGCTAGAACTATAATAATTATACTTATTACTCCCAATATTATCAATATAACATGCATTATTACCCATATTATACTGTTATTATCGTCAGAACTATAATAAATATACTTATTAATCCCAATATTATCAATATAAACATGCATTATTACCCATATTATGCAGTTATTATCGCTAGAACTATAATAATTATACTTATTACTCCCAATATTATCAATATAACATGCATTATTACCCATATTATGCAGTTATTATCGCTAGAACTATAATAATTATGCTTATTACTCCCAATATTATCAATATAACATGCATTATTACCCATATTATACAGTTATTATCGCTAGAACTACAATAATTGTACTTAATACTTTTATTATTATCAGTATAACATGCATTATTACCCCTATTATGCAGTTATTATCGCTAGAACTATAATAATTATACTTATTACTCCCAATATTATCAATATAACATGCATTATTACCCATATTATACTGTTATTATCGTCAGAACTATAATAGTTATACTTATTACTTATATTATTATCAGTATAACGTGCATTATTACCCCTATTATGCAGTTATTATCGCTAGAACTACAATAATTATACTTATTACTCCCAATATTATCAATATAACATGCATTATTACCCATATTATGCAGTTATTATCGCTAGAACTATAATAATTATGCTTATTACTCCCAATATTATCAATATAACATGCATTATTACCCATATTATACAGTTATTATCGCTAGAACTACAATAATTGTACTTAATACTTTTATTATTATCAATATAACATGCACTATTACCCATATTATGCGGTTATTATCGCTAGAACTATAATAATTATACTCATTACTCCCAATATTATCAATATAACATGCATTATTACCCATATTATACTGTTATTATCGTCAGAACTGTAATAGTTATACTTATTACTTATATTATTATCAGTATAACATGCATTATTACCCCTATTATGCAGTTATTATCACTAGAACTATAATAGTTATACTTATTACTTATATTATTATCAGTATAACATGCATTATTACCACTATTATGCAGTTATTATCGCTAGAACTATAATAATTATACTTATTACTCCCAATATTATCAATATAACATGCATTATTACCCATATTACACTGTTATTATCGTCAGAACTATAATAAATATACTTATTAATCCCAATATTATCAATATAACATGCATTATTACCAATATTATACTGTTATTATCGTCAGAACTATAATAAATATACTTATTACTACCAATATTATCAATATAACATGCATTATTACCCATATTATGGAGTTATTATCACTAGAACTACAATAATTATACTTAATACTTTTATTATTATCAATATAACATGCACTATTACCCATATTATGCAGTTATTATCGCTAGAACTATAATAATTATACTTATTACTTATATTATTATCAGTATAACATGCATTATTGCCCATATTATGCAGTTATTATCGCTAGAACTATAATAATTATACTTATTACTCCCAATATTATCAATATAACATGCATCATTACCCATATCATACTGTTATTATCGTCAGAACTATAATAAATATACTTATTACAACCAATATTATCAATATAACATGCACTATTACCCATATTATGCAGTTATTATCGCTAGAACTACAATAATTATACTTATTACTCCCAATATTATCAATATAACATGCATTATTACCCATATTATACTGATATTATCGTCAGAACTATAATAAATATACTTATTACTACCAATATTATCAACATAACATGCATTATTACCCATATTATGCAGTTATGTTCGCTAGAAATACAATATTTATACTTAATACTTTTATTGTTATCAATATAACATGCACTATTACCCATATTATGCAGTTATTATCGCTAGAACTATAATAATTATACTTATTACTCCCAATATTATGAATATAACATGCATTATTACCCATATTATACAGTTATTATCGCTAGAACTATAATAGTTATACTTATTACTTATATTATTATCAGTATAACATGCATTATTGCCCATATTATGCAGTTATTATCGCTAGAACTACAATAATTATACTTATTACTCCCAATATTATCAATATAACATGCATTATTACCCATATTATGCAGTTATTATCGCTAGAACTATAATTGTTATACTTATTACTTTTATTATTATCAATATAACATGCACTATTACCCATATTATACTGTTATTATCGTCAGAACTATAATAAATATACTTATTAATCCCAATATTATCAATATAACATGCATTATTACCCATTTTATGCAGTTATTATCGCTAGAACTATAATAATTGTACTTATTACTCCCAATATTATCAATATAACATGCATTATTACCCATATAATACTGTTATTATCGTCAGAACTATAATAAATATACTTATTACCACCAGTATTATCAATATAACATGCACTATTACCCATATTATACTGTTACTATCGTCAGAACTATAATAAAAATACTTATTACTCCGAATATTATCAGTATAACATGTATTATTACCCCTATTATGCAGTTATTATCGCTAGAACTATAATAATTATACTTATTACTCCCAATATTATCAATATAACATGCATTATTACCCATATTATACTGTTATTATCGTCAGAACTATAATAAATATACTTATTAATCCCAATATTATCAATATAACATGCATTATTACCCATATTATACTGTTATTATCGTCAGAACTATAATAAATATACTAATAACTCCCAATATTATCAATATAACCTGCATTATTACCCATATTATGCAGTTATTATCGCTAGAACTACAATAATTATACTTATTACTCCCAATATTATCAATATAACATGCATTATTACCCCTATTATGCAGTTATTATCGCTAGAACTATAAGAATTATACTTATTACTCCCAATATTATCAATATAACATGCATTATTACCCATATAATACTGTTATTATCGTCAGAACTATAATAAATATACTAATTACAACCAATATTATCAATATAACATGCACTATTACTCATATTATGCAGTTATTAATGCTAGAACTACAATAATTATACTTATTACTCCCAATATTATCAATATAACATGCATTATTACCAATATTATACTGTTATTATCGTCAGATCTATAATAAATATACTTATTACTACCAATATTATCAAGATAACATGCATTATTACCCATATTATGCAGTCATTATCGCTAGAACTATAATAATTATACTTATTACTCCCAATATTATGAATATAACATGCATTATTACCCATATTATGCAGTTATTATCGCTAGAACTATAATAATTATACTTATTACTCCCAATATTATCAATACAACATGCATTATTACCCATATTATACTGTTATTATCGTCAGAACCATAATAAATATACTTATTAATCCCAAAATTATCAATATAATATGCATTATTACCCATATTATGCAGTTATTATCGCTAGAACTATAATAATTATACTTATTACTCCCAATATTATCAATATAAAATGCATTATTACCCATATTATACTGTTATTATCGTCAGAACTATAATAAATATACTAATTACTCCCAATATTATCAATATAACATGCATTATTACCCATATTATGCAGTTATTATCGATAGAACTATAATAATTATACTTATTACTCCCAATATTATCAATATAAAATGCATTATTACCCATATTATACAGTTATTATCGCTAGAACTATAATAGTTATACTTATTACTTATATTATTATCAGTATAACATGCATAATTACCCCTATTATGCAGTTATTATCGCTAGAACTATAATAATTATACTTATTACTCCCAATATTATCAATATAAAATGCATTATTACCCATATTATACAGTTATTATCGCTAGAACTATAATAGTTATACTTATTACTTATATTATTATCAGTATAACATGCATAATTACCCCTATTATGCAGTTATTATCGCTAGAACTATAATAATTATACTTATTACTTATATTATTATCAGTATAACATGCATTATTGCCCATATTATGCAGTTATTATCGCTAGAACTATAATAATTATACTTATTACTCCCAATATTATCAATATAACATGCATTATTACCCATATTATACTGTTATTATCGTCAGAACTATAATAAATATACTTATTAATCCCAAAATTATCAATATAACATGCATTATTACCCATATTATGCAGTTATTATCGCTAGAACTATAATAATTATACTTATTACTCCCAATATTATCAATATAAAATGCATTATTACCCATATTATACTGTTATTATCGTCAGAACTATAATAAATATACTAATTACTCCCAATATTATCAATATAACATGCATTATTACCCATATTATGCAGTTATTATCGATAGAATTATAATAATTATACTTATTACTCCCAATATTATCAATATAAAATGCATTATTACCCATATTATACAGTTATTATCGCTAGAACTATAATAGTTATACTTATTACTTATATTATTATCAGTATAACATGCATAATTACCCCTATTATGCAGTTATTATCGCTAGAACTATAATAATTATACTTATTACTCCCAATATTATCAATATAACATGCATTATTACCCATATTATACTGTTATAATCGTCAGAACTATAATAAATATACTTATTAATCCCAATATTATCAATATAACATGCATTATTACCCATATTATACTGTTATTATCGTCAGAACTATAATACATGTACTAATTACTCCCAATATTATCAATATAACATGCATTATTACCCATATTATGCAGTTATTATCGCTAGAACTACAATAATTATACTTATAACTCCCTATATTATCAATATAACATGCATCATTACCCATATTATACTGTTATTATCGTCAGAACTATAATAAATATACTTATTACAACCAATATTACCAATATAACATGCACTATTACCAATATTATGCAGTTATTATCCCTAGAACTACAATAATTATACTTAATACTTTTATTGTTATCAATATAACATGCACTATTACCCATATTATGCAGTTATTATCGCTAGAACTATAATAATTATACTTATTACTCCCAATATTATCATTATAACATGCATTATTACCCATATTATACTGTTATTATCGTCAGAACTATAATAAATATACTTATTAATCCCTATATTATCAGTATAACATGCATTATTACCCATATTATGCAGTTATTATCGCTAGAACTACAATAATTATACTTATTACTCCCAATATTATCAATATAACATGCATTATTACCCATATTATACTGTTATAATCGTCAGAACTATAATAAATATACTTATTAATCCCAATATTATCAATATAACATGCATTATTCACCCATATTATGCAGTTATTATCGCTAGAACTATAATAATTATACTTATTACTCCCAATATTATCAATATAACATGCATTATTACCCCTATTATGCAGTTATTATCGCTAGAACTATAAGAATTATACTTATTACTCCCAATATTATCAATATAACATGCATTATTACCCATATAATACTGTTATTATCGTCAGAACTATAATGAATATACTAATTACAACCAATATTATCAATATAACATGCACTATTACCCATATTATGCAGTTATTTATGCTAGAACTACAATAATTATACTTATTACTCCCAATATTATCAATATAACATGCATTATTACCAATATTATACTGTTATTATCGTCAGATCTATAATAAATATACTTATTACTACCAATATTATCAAGATAACATGCATTATTACCCATATTATGGAGTTATTATCACTAGAACTACAATAATTATACTTAATACTTTTATTATTATCAATATAACATGCACTATTACCCATATTATGCAGTCATTATCGCTAGAACTATAATAATTATACTTATTACTCCCAATATTATGAATATAACATGCATTATTACCCATATTATGCAGTTATTATCGCTAGAACTATAATAATTATACTTATTACTCCCAATATTATCAATATAAAATGCATTATTACCCATATTATACTGTTATTATCGTCAGAACTATAATAAATATACTAATTACTCCCAATATTATCAATATAACATGCATTATTACCCATATTATGCAGTTATTATCGATAGAACTATAATAATTATACTTATTACTCCCAATATTATCAATATAAAATGCATTATTACCCATATTATACAGTTATTATCGCTAGAACTATAATAGTTATACTTATTACTTATATTATTATCAGTATAACATGCATAATTACCCCTATTATGCAGTTATTATCGCTAGAACTATAATAATTATACTTATTACTTATATTATTATCAGTATAACATGCATTATTGCCCATATTATGCAGTTATTATCGCTAGAACTATAATAATTATACTTATTACTCCCAATATTATCAATATAACATGCATTATTACCCATATTATACTGTTATTATCGTCAGAACTATAATAAATATACTTATTAATCCCAAAATTATCAATATAACATGCATTATTACCCATATTATGCAGTTATTATCGCTAGAACTATAATAATTATACTTATTACTCCCAATATTATCAATATAAAATGCATTATTACCCATATTATACTGTTATTATCGTCAGAACTATAATAAATATACTAATTACTCCCAATATTATCAATATAACATGCATTATTCACCCATATTATGCAGTTATTATCGCTAGAACTATAATAATTATACTTATTACTCCCAATATTATCAATATAACATGCATTATTACCCATATTATACAGTTATTATCGCTAGAACTACAATAATTGTACGTAATAGTTTTATTATTATCAATATAACATGCACTATTACCCATATTATGCGGTTATTATCGCTAGAACTATAATAATTATACTTATTACTCCCAATATTATCAATATAACATGCATTATTACCCATATTATACAGTTATTATCGCTAGAACTATAATAGTTATACTTATTACTTATATTATTATCAGTATAACATGCATAATTACCCCTATTATGCAGTTATTATCGCTAGAACTATAATAATTATACTTATTACTTATATTATTATCAGTATAACATGCATTATTGCCCATATTATGCAGTTATTATCGCTAGAACTATAATAATTATACTTATTACTCCCAATATTATCAATATAACATGCATTATTACCCATATAATACTGTTATTATCGTCAGAACTATAATAAATATACTAATTACAACCAATATTATCAATATAACATGCACTATTACCCATATTATGCAGTTATTAATGCTAGAACTACAATAATTATACTTATTACTCCCAATATTATCAATATAACATGCATTATTACCAATATTATACTGTTATTATCGTCAGATCTATAATAAATATACTTATTACTACCAATATTATCAAGATAACATGCATTATTACCCATATTATGGAGTTATTATCACTAGAACTACAATAATTATACTTAATACTTTTATTATTATCAATATAACATGCACTATTACCCATATTATGCAGTCATTATCGCTAGAACTATAATAATTATACTTATTACTCCCAATATTATGAATATAACATGCATTATTACCCATATTATGCAGTTATTATCGCTAGAACTATAATAATTATACTTATTACTCCCAATATTATCAATATAAAATGCATTATTACCCATATTATACTGTTATTATCGTCAGAACTATAATAAATATACTAATTACTCCCAATATTATCAATATAACATGCATTATTACCCATATTATGCAGTTATTATCGATAGAACTATAATAATTATACTTATTACTCCCAATATTATCAATATAAAATGCATTATTACCCATATTATACAGTTATTATCGCTAGAACTATAATAGTTATACTTATTACTTATATTATTATCAGTATAACATGCATAATTACCCCTATTATGCAGTTATTATCGCTAGAACTATAATAATTATACTTATTACTTATATTATTATCAGTATAACATGCATTATTGCCCATATTATGCAGTTATTATCGCTAGAACTATAATAATTATACTTATTACTCCCAATATTATCAATATAACATGCATTATTACCCATATAATACTGTTATTATCGTCAGAACTATAATAAATATACTAATTACAACCAATATTATCAATATAACATGCACTATTACCCATATTATGCAGTTATTAATGCTAGAACTACAATAATTATACTTATTACTCCCAATATTATCAATATAACATGCATTATTACCAATATTATACTGTTATTATCGTCAGATCTATAATAAATATACTTATTACTACCAATATTATCAAGATAACATGCATTATTACCCATATTATGGAGTTATTATCACTAGAACTACAATAATTATACTTAATACTTTTATTATTATCAATATAACATGCACTATTACCCATATTATGCAGTCATTATCGCTAGAACTATAATAATTATACTTATTACTCCCAATATTATGAATATAACATGCATTATTACCCATATTATGCAGTTATTATCGCTAGAACTATAATAATTATACTTATTACTCCCAATATTATCAATATAAAATGCATTATTACCCATATTATACTGTTATTATCGTCAGAACTATAATAAATATACTAATTACTCCCAATATTATCAATATAACATGCATTATTACCCATATTATGCAGTTATTATCGATAGAACTATAATAATTATACTTATTACTCCCAATATTATCAATATAAAATGCATTATTACCCATATTATACAGTTATTATCGCTAGAACTATAATAGTTATACTTATTACTTATATTATTATCAGTATAACATGCATAATTACCCCTATTATGCAGTTATTATCGCTAGAACTATAATAATTATACTTATTACTTATATTATTATCAGTATAACATGCATTATTGCCCATATTATGCAGTTATTATCGCTAGAACTATAATAATTATACTTATTACTCCCAATATTATCAATATAACATGCATTATTACCCATATTATACTGTTATTATCGTCAGAACTATAATAAATATACTTATTAATCCCAAAATTATCAATATAACATGCATTATTACCCATATTATGCAGTTATTATCGCTAGAACTATAATAATTATACTTATTACTCCCAATATTATCAATATAAAATGCATTATTACCCATATTATACTGTTATTATCGTCAGAACTATAATAAATGTACTAATTACTCCCAATATTATCAATATAACATGCATTATTCACCCATATTATGCAGTTATTATCGCTAGAACTATAATAATTATACTTATTACTCCCAATATTATCAATATAACATGCATTATTACCCATATTATACAGTTATTATCGCTAGAACTACAATAATTGTGCGTAATAGTTTTATTATTATCAATATAACATGCACTATTACCCATATTATGCGGTTATTATCGCTAGAACTATAATAATTATACTTATTACTCCCAATATTATCAATATAACATGCATTATTACCCATATTATACAGTTATTATCACTAGAACTATAATAGTTATACTTATTACTTATATTATTATCAGTATAACATGCATTATTACCCCTATTATGCAGTTATTATCGCTAGAACTATAATAATTGTACTTATTACTCCCAATATTATCAATATAACATGCATTATTACCCATATTATACTGTTATTATCGTCAGAACTATAATAAATATACTTATTAATCCCAATATTATCAATATAGCATGCATTATTACCCATATTATGCAGTTATTATCGCTAGAACTATAATAATTATACTTATTACTCCCAATATTATCAAAATAACATGCATTATTACCCATATAATACTGTTATTATCGTCAGAACTATAATAAATATACTTATTAATCCCAATATTATCAATATAACATGCATTGTTACCCATATTATACTGTTATTATCGTCAGAACTATAATAAATATACTAATAACTCCCAATATTATCAATATAACCTGCATTATTACCCATATTATGCAGTTATTATCGCTAGAACTACAATAATTATACTTATTACTCCCAATATTATCAATATAACATGCATTATTACCCCTATTATGCAGTTATTATCGCTAGAACTATAAGAATTATACTTATTACTCCCAATATTATCAATATAACATGCATTTTTAGCCATATTATACGGTTATTATCGTCAGAACTATAATAAAAATACTTATTACTCCCAATATTATCAATATAACATGCATTATTCCACATATTATGCAGTTATTATCGCTAGAACTATAATAGTTATACTTATTACTTCTATTATTATCAATATAACATGCACTATTACCCATATTATGCACTTATTATCGCTAGAACTACAATAATTATACTTATTACTCCCAATATTATCAATATAACATGCATTATTACCCATATTATGCAGTTATTATCGCTAGAACTATAATAATTATGCTTATTACTCCCAATATTATTAATATAACATGCATTATTACCCATATTATACAGTTATTATCGCTAGAACTACAATAATTGTACTTAATACTTTTATTATTATCAATATAACATGCACTATTACCCGTATTATGCGGTTATTATCGCTAGAACTATAATAATTATACTCATTACTCCCAATATTATCAATATAACAAGCATTATTACCCATATTATACTGTTATTATCGTCAGAACTATAGTAGTTATACTTATTACTTATATTATTATCAGTATAACATGCATTATTACCTCTATTATGCAGTTATTATCACTAGAACTACAATAATTATACTTAATACTTTTATTATTATCAATATAACATGCACTATTACCCATATTATGCAGTTATTATCGCTAGAACTATAATAATCATACTTATTACTCCCAATATTATGAATATAACATGCATTATTACCCATATTATGCAGTTATTATCGCTAGAACTATAATAATTATACTTATTACTCCCAATATTATCAATATAACATGCATTATTACCCTTATTATACTGTTATTATCGTCAGAACTATAATAAATATTGTTATTAATCCCAATATTATCAATATAACATGCATTGTTACCCATATTATACTGTTATTATCGTCAGAACTATAATAAATATACTAATAAGTCCCAATATTATCAATATAACCTGCATTATTACCCATATTATGCAGTTATTATCGCTAGAACTACAATAATTATACTTATTACTCCCAATATTATCAATATAACATGCATTATTACCTATATTATGCAGTTATTATCGCTAGAACTATAAGAATTATACTTATTACTCCCAATATTATCAATATAACATGCATTTTTAGCCATATTATACTGTTATTATCGTCAGAACTATAATAAAAATACTTATTACTCCCAATATTATCAATATAACATGCATTATTAGCCATATTATGCAGTTATTATCGCTAGAACTATAATAGTTATACTTATTACTTCTATTATTATCAATATAACATGCACTATTACCCATATTATGCACTTATTATCGCTAGAACTACAATAATTATACTTATTACTCCCAATATTATCAATATAACATGCATTATTACCCATATTATGCAGTTATTATCGCTAGAACTATAATAATTATGCTTATTACTCCCAATATTATCAATATAACATGCATTATTACCCATATTATACAGTTATTATCGCTAGAACCACAATAATTATACTTATTACTCCCAATATTATCATTATAACATGCATTATTACCCATATTATACTGTTATTATCGTCAGAAATAATAAATATACTTATTAATCCCTATATTATCAGTATAACATGCATTATTACCCATATTATGCAGTTACTATCGCTAGAACTACAATAATTATACTTATTACAACCAATATTATCAATATAACATGCATTATTACCCATATTATACTGTTATTATCGTCAGAACTATAATAAATATACTTATTAATCCCAATATTATCAATATAACATGCATTATTACCCATATTATGCAGTTATTATCGCTAGAACTATAATAATTATACTTATTACTCCCAATATTATCAATATAAAATGCATTATTACCCATATTATACTGTTATTATCGTCAGAACTATAATAAATATACTAATTACTCCCAATATTATCAATATAACATGCATTATTACCCATATTATGCAGTTATTATCGATAGAACTATAATAATTATACTTATTACTCCCAATATTATCAATATAAAATGCATTTTTACCCATATTATACAGTTATTATCGCTAGAACTATAATAGTTATACTTATTACTTATATTATTATCAGTATAACATGCATTATTGCCCATATTATGCAGTTATTATCGCTAGAACTATAATAATTATACTTATTACTCCCAATATTATCAATATAACATGCATTATTACCCATATTATACTGTTATTATCGTCAGAACTATAATAAATATACTTATTAATCCCAAAATTATCAATATAACATGCATTATTACCCATATTATGCAGTTATTATCGCTAGAACTATAATAATTATACTTATTACTCCCAATATTATCAATATAAAATGCATTATTACCCATATTATACTGTTATTATCGTCAGAACTATAATAAATATACTAATTACTCCCAATATTATCAATATAACATGCATTATTACCCATATTATGCAGTTATTATCGATAGAATTATAATAATTATACTTATTACTCCCAATATTATCAATATAAAATGCATTATTACCCATATTATACAGTTATTATCGCTAGAACTATAATAGTTATACTTATTACTTATATTATTATCAGTATAACATGCATAATTACCCCTATTATGCAGTTATTATCGCTAGAACTATAATAATTATACTTATTACTCCCAATATTATCAATATAACATGCATTATTACCCATATTATACTGTTATAATCGTCAGAACTATAATAAATATACTTATTAATCCCAATATTATCAATATAACATGCATTATTACCCATATTATACTGTTATTATCGTCAGAACTATAATACATGTACTAATTACTCCCAATATTATCAATATAACATGCATTATTACCCATATTATGCAGTTATTATCGCTAGAACTACAATAATTATACTTATAACTCCCTATATTATCAATATAACATGCATCATTACCCATATTATACTGTTATTATCGTCAGAACTATAATAAATATACTTATTACAACCAATATTACCAATATAACATGCACTATTACCAATATTATGCAGTTATTATCCCTAGAACTACAATAATTATACTTAATACTTTTATTGTTATCAATATAACATGCACTATTACCCATATTATGCAGTTATTATCGCTAGAACTATAATAATTATACTTTTTACTCCCAATATTATCATTATAACATGCATTATTACCCATATTATACTGTTATTATCGTCAGAACTATAATAAATATACTTATTAATCCCAATACTATCAATATAACATGCATTATTACCCATATTATACTGTTATTATCGTCAGAACTATAATAAAAATACTTATTACTCCCAATATTATCAATATAACATGCATTATTCCACATATTATGCAGTTATTATCGCTAGAACTATAATAGTTATACTTATTACTTCTATTATTATCAATATAACATGCACTATTACCCATATTATGCACTTATTATCGCTAGAACTACAATAATTATACTTATTACTCCCAATATTATCAATATAACATGCATTATTACCCATATTATGCAGTTATTATCGCTAGAACTATAATAATTATGCTTATTACTCCCAATATTATTAATATAACATGCATTATTACCCATATTATACAGTTATTATCGCTAGAACTACAATAATTGTACTTAATACTTTTATTATTATCAATATAACATGCACTATTACCCGTATTATGCGGTTATTATCGCTAGAACTATAATAATTATACTCATTACTCCCAATATTATCAATATAACAAGCATTATTACCCATATTATACTGTTATTATCGTCAGAACTATAGTAGTTATACTTATTACTTATATTATTATCAGTATAACATGCATTATTACCTCTATTATGCAGTTATTATCACTAGAACTACAATAATTATACTTAATACTTTTATTATTATCAATATAACATGCACTATTACCCATATTATGCAGTTATTATCGCTAGAACTATAATAATCATACTTATTACTCCCAATATTATGAATATAACATGCATTATTACCCATATTATGCAGTTATTATCGCTAGAACTATAATAATTATACTTATTACTCCCAATATTATCAATATAACATGCATTATTACCCTTATTATACTGTTATTATCGTCAGAACTATAATAAATATTGTTATTAATCCCAATATTATCAATATAACATGCATTGTTACCCATATTATACTGTTATTATCGTCAGAACTATAATAAATATACTAATAAGTCCCAATATTATCAATATAACCTGCATTATTACCCATATTATGCAGTTATTATCGCTAGAACTACAATAATTATACTTATTACTCCCAATATTATCAATATAACATGCATTATTACCTATATTATGCAGTTATTATCGCTAGAACTATAAGAATTATACTTATTACTCCCAATATTATCAATATAACATGCATTTTTAGCCATATTATACTGTTATTATCGTCAGAACTATAATAAAAATACTTATTACTCCCAATATTATCAATATAACATGCATTATTAGCCATATTATGCAGTTATTATCGCTAGAACTATAATAGTTATACTTATTACTTCTATTATTATCAATATAACATGCACTATTACCCATATTATGCACTTATTATCGCTAGAACTACAATAATTATACTTATTACTCCCAATATTATCAATATAACATGCATTATTACCCATATTATGCAGTTATTATCGCTAGAACTATAATAATTATGCTTATTACTCCCAATATTATCAATATAACATGCATTATTACCCATATTATACAGTTATTATCGCTAGAACCACAATAATTATACTTAATACTTTTATTGTTATCAATATAACATGCACTATTACCCATATTATGCAGTTATTATCGCTAGAACTATAATAATTATACTTATTACTCCCAATATTATCATTATAACATGCATTATTACCCATATTATACTGTTATTATCGTCAGAAATAATAAATATACTTATTAATCCCTATATTATCAGTATAACATGCATTATTACCCATATTATGCAGTTATTATCGCTAGAACTACAATAATTATACTTATTACAACCAATATTATCAATATAACATGCATTATTACCCATATTATACTGTTATTATCGTCAGAACTATAATAAATATACTTATTAATCCCAATATTATCAATATAACATGCATTATTACCCATATTATGCAGTTATTATCGATAGAACTATAATAATTATACTTATTACTCCCAATATTATCAATATAAAATGCATTATTACCCATATTATACAGTTATTATCGCTAGAACTATAATAGTTATACTTATTACTTATATTATTATCAGTATAACATGCATAATTACCCCTATTATGCAGTTATTATCGCTAGAACTATAATAATTATACTTATTACTTATATTATTATCAGTATAACATGCATTATTGCCCATATTATGCAGTTATTATCGCTAGAACTATAATAATTATACTTATTACTCCCAATATTATCAATATAACATGCATTATTACCCATATTATACTGTTATTATCGTCAGAACTATAATAAATATACTTATTAATCCCAAAATTATCAATATAACATGCATTATTACCCATATTATGCAGTTATTATCGCTAGAACTATAATAATTATACTTATTACTCCCAATATTATCAATATAAAATGCATTATTACCCATATTATACTGTTATTATCGTCAGAACTATAATAAATATACTAATTACTCCCAATATTATCAATATAACATGCATTATTACCCATATTATGCAGTTATTATCGATAGAACTATAATAATTATACTTATTACTCCCAATATTATCAATATAAAATGCATTTTTACCCATATTATACAGTTATTATCGCTAGAACTATAATAGTTATACTTATTACTTATATTATTATCAGTATAACATGCATAATTACCCCTATTATGCAGTTATTATCGCTAGAACTATAATAATTATACTTATTACTCCCAATATTATCAATATAAAATGCATTATTACCCATATTATACAGTTATTATCGCTAGAACTATAATAGTTATACTTATTACTTATATTATTATCAGTATAACATGCATAATTACCCCTATTATGCAGTTATTATCGCTAGAACTATAATAATTATACTTATTACTTATATTATTATCAGTATAACATGCATTATTGCCCATATTATGCAGTTATTATCGCTAGAACTATAATAATTATACTTATTACTCCCAATATTATCAATATAACATGCATTATTACCCATATTATACTGTTATTATCGTCAGAACTATAATAAATATACTTATTAATCCCAAAATTATCAATATAACATGCATTATTACCCATATTATGCAGTTATTATCGCTAGAACTATAATAATTATACTTATTACTCCCAATATTATCAATATAAAATGCATTATTACCCATATTATACTGTTATTATCGTCAGAACTATAATAAATATACTAATTACTCCCAATATTATCAATATAACATGCATTATTACCCATATTATGCAGTTATTATCGATAGAATTATAATAATTATACTTATTACTCCCAATATTATCAATATAAAATGCATTATTACCCATATTATACAGTTATTATCGCTAGAACTATAATAGTTATACTTATTACTTATATTATTATCAGTATAACATGCATAATTACCCCTATTATGCAGTTATTATCGCTAGAACTATAATAATTATACTTATTACTCCCAATATTATCAATATAACATGCATTATTACCCATATTATACTGTTATAATCGTCAGAACTATAATAAATATACTTATTAATCCCAATATTATCAATATAACATGCATTATTACCCATATTATACTGTTATTATCGTCAGAACTATAATACATGTACTAATTACTCCCAATATTATCAATATAACATGCATTATTACCCATATTATGCAGTTATTATCGCTAGAACTACAATAATTATACTTATAACTCCCTATATTATCAATATAACATGCATCATTACCCATATTATACTGTTATTATCGTCAGAACTATAATAAATATACTTATTACAACCAATATTACCAATATAACATGCACTATTACCAATATTATGCAGTTATTATCCCTAGAACTACAATAATTATACTTAATACTTTTATTGTTATCAATATAACATGCACTATTACCCATATTATGCAGTTATTATCGCTAGAACTATAATAATTATACTTTTTACTCCCAATATTATCATTATAACATGCATTATTACCCATATTATACTGTTATTATCGTCAGAACTATAATAAATATACTTATTAATCCCAATACTATCAATATAACATGCATTATTACCCATATTATACTGTTATTATCGTCAGAACTATAATCAATATACTTATTACTACCAATATTATCAATATAACATGCATTTTTACCCATATTATGCAGTTATTATCCCTAGAACTACAATAATTATACTTAATACTTTTATTGTTATCAATATAACATGCACTATTACCCATATTATGCAGTTATTATCGCTAGAACTATAATAATTATACTTATTACTCCCAATATTATCAGTATTTCATGCATTATTACCCATATTATACAGTTATTATCGCTAGAACTATAATAGTTATACTTATTACTTATATTATTATCAGTATAATATGCATTATTACCCCTATTATGCAGTTATTATCGCTAGAACTGTAATAATTATACTTATTACTCCCAATATTATCATTATAACATGCATTATTACCCATATTATACTGTTATTATCGTCAGAACTATAATAAATATACTTATTAATCCCTATATTATCAGTATAACATGCATTATTACCCATATTATGCAGTTATTATCGCTAGAACTACAATAATTATACTTATTACTCCCAATATTATCAATATAACATGCATTATTACCCATATTATGCAGTTATTATCGCTAGAACTACAATAATTGTACTTAATACTTTTATTATTATCAATATAACATGCACTATTACCCATATTATGCGGTTATTATCGCTAGAACTATAATAATTATACTCATTACTCCCAATATTATCAATATAACATGCATTATTACCCATGTTATACAGTTATTATCGCTAGAACTATAATAGTTATACTTATTACTTATATTATTATCAGTATAACATGCATTATTACCCCTATTATGCAGTTATTATCGCTAGAACTATAATAATTATACTCATTACTCCCAATATTATCAATATAACATGCATTATTACCCATATTATACTGTTATTATCGTCAGAACTACAATAATTGTACTTAATACTTTTATTATTATCAATATAACATGCATTATTACCCATATTATGCAGTTATTATCGCTAGAACTACAATAATTATACTTATTACTCCCAATATTAATAATATAACATGCATTATTACCCATATTATGCAGTTATTATCGCTAGAACTACAATAATTGTACTTAATACTTTTATTATTATCAATATAACATGCACTATTACCCATATTATGCGGTTATTATCGCTAGAACTATAATAATTATACTCATTACTCCCAATATTATCAATATAACATGCATTATTACCCATGTTATACAGTTATTATCGCTAGAACTATAATAGTTATACTTATTACTTATATTATTATCAGTATAACATGCATAATTACCCCTATTATGCAGTTATTATCGCTAGAACTATAATAATTATACTTATTACTCCCAATATTATCAATATAACATGCATTATTACCCATATAATACTGTTATAATCGTCAGAACTATAATAAATATACTTATTAATCCCAATATTATCAATATAACATGCATTATTACCCATATTATACTGTTATTATCGTCAGAACTATAATAAATGTACTAATTACTCCCAATATTATCAATATAACATGCATTATTACCCATATTATGCAGTTATTATCGCTAGAACTACAATAATTACACTTATAACTCCCAATATTATCAATATAACATGCATCATTACCCATATTATACTGTTATTATCGTCAGAACTATAATAAATATACTTATTACAACCAATATTACCAATATAACATGCACTATTACCCATATTATGCAGTTATTATCGCTAGAACTACAATAATTATACTTATTACTCCCAATATTATCAATATAACATGCATTATTACCCATATTATGCAGTTATTATCGCTAGAACTATAATAATTATACTCATTACTCCCAATATTATCAATATAACATGCATTATTACCCATATTATACTGTTATTATCGTCAGAACTATAATAGTTATACTTATTACTTATATTATTATCAGTATAACATGCATTATTACCTCTATTATGCAGTTATTATCAGTAGAACTACAATAATTATACTTAATACTTTTATTATTATCAATATAACATGCACTATTACCCATATTATGCAGTTATTATCGCTAGAACTATAATAATTATACTTATTACTCCCAATATTATGAATACAACATGCATTATTACCCATATTATACAGTTATTATCGCTAGAACTATAATAGTTATACTTATTACTTATATTATTATCAGTATAACATGCATTATTGCCCATATTATGCAGTTATTATCGCTAGAACTATAATAATTATACTTATTACTCCCAATATTATCAATATAACATGCATTATTACCCATATTATACTGTTATTATCGTCAGAACTATAATAAATATACTTATTAATCCCAATATTATCAATATAACATGCATTATTACCCATATTATGCAGTTATTATCGCTAGAACTATAATAATTGTACTTATTACTCCCAATATTATCAATATAACATGCATTATTACCCATATAATACTGTTATTATCGTCAGAACTATAATAAATATACTTATTACCACCAGTATTATCAATATAACATGCACTATTACCCATATTATACTGTTACTATCGTCAGAACTATAATAAAAATACTTATTACTCCGAATATTATCAGTATAACATGCATTATTACCCCTATTATGCAGTTATTATCGCTAGAACTATAATAATTATACTTATTACTCCCAATATTATCAATATAACATGCATTATTACCCATATTATACTGTTATTATCGTCAGAACTATAATAAATATACTTATTAATCCCAATATTATCAATATAACATGCATTATTACCAATATTATACTGTTATTATCGTCAGAACTATAATAAATATACTAATAACTCCCAATATTATCAATATAACCTGCATTATTACCCATATTATGCAGTTATTATCGCTAGAACTATAATAAATATACTTATTAATCCCAATATTATCAATATAACATGCATTAATACCCATATTGTGCAGTTATTATCGCTAGAACTATAATAATTGTACTTATTACTCCCAATATTATCAATATAACATGCATTATTACCCATATAATACTGTTATTATCGTCAGAACTATAATAAATATACTTATTACCACCAGTATTATCAATATAACATGCACTATTACCCATATTATACTGTTACTATCGTCAGAACTATAATAAAAATACTTATTACTCCGAATATTATCAGTATAACATGCATTATTACCCCTATTATGCAGTTATTATCGCTAGAACTATAATAATTATACTTATTACTCCCAATATTATCAATATAACATGCATTATTACCCATATTATACTGTTATTATCGTCAGAACTATAATAAATGTACTTATTAATCCCAATATTATCAATATAACATGCATTATTACCCATATTATACTGTTATTATCGTCAGAACTATAATAAATATACTAATAACTCCCAATATTATCAATATAACCTGCATTATTACCCATATTATGCAGTTATTATCGCTAGAACTACAATAATTATACTTATTACTCCCAATATTATCAATATAACATGCATTATTACCCCTATTATGCAGTTATTATCGCTAGAACTATAAGAATTATACTTATTAATCCCAATATTATCAATATAACATGCATTATTACCCATATTATACTGTTATTATCGTCAGAACTATAATAAATATACTAATAACTCCCAATATTATCAATATAACCTGCATTATTACCCATATTATACAGTTATTATCGCTAGAACTATAATAGTTATACTTATTACTTATATTATTATCAGTATAACATGCATTATTGCCCATATTATGCAGTTATTATCGCTAGAACTATAATAATTATACTTATTACTCCCAATATTATCAATATAACATGCATTATTACCCATATTATACTGTTATTATCGTCAGAACTATAATAAATATACTTATTAATCCCAATATTATCAATATAACATGCATTATTACCCATATTATACTGTTATTATCGTCAGAACTATAATAAATGTACTAATTACTCCCAATATTATCAATATAACATGCATTATTACCCATATTATGCAGTTATTATCGCTAGAACTACAATAATTATACTTATAAATCCCTATATTATCAATATAACATGCATCATTACCCATATTATACTGTTATTATCGTCAGAACTATAATAAATATACTTATTACAACCAATATTACCAATATAACATGCACTATTACCAATATTATGCAGTTATTATCCCTAGAACTACAATAATTATACTTAATACTTTTATTGTTATCAATATAACATGCACTATTACCCATATTATGCAGTTATTATCGCTAGAACTATAATAATTATACTTATTACTCCCAATATTATCATTATAACATGCATTATTACCCATATTATACTGTTATTATCGTCAGAACTATAATAAATATACTTATTAATCCCTATATTATCAGTATAACATGCATTATTACCCATATTATGCAGTTATTATCGCTAGAACTACAATAATTATACTTATTACTCCCAATATTATCAATATAACATGCATTATTACCCATATTATACTGTTATAATCGTCAGAACTATAATAAATATACTTATTAATCCCTATATTATCAGTATAACATGCATTATTACCCATATTATGCAGTTATTATCGCTAGAACTACAATAATTATACTTATTACTCCCAATATTATCAATATAACATGCATTATTACCCATATTATGCAGTTATTATCGCTAGAACTACAATAATTGTACTTAATACTTTTATTATTATCAATATAACATGCACTATTACCCATATTATGCGGTTATTATCGCTAGAACTATAATAATTATACTCATTACTCCCAATATTATCAATATAACATGCATTATTACCCATGTTATACAGTTATTATCGCTAGAACTATAATAGTTATACTTATTACTTATATTATTATCAGTATAACATGCATAATTACCCCTATTATGCAGTTATTATCGCTAGAACTATAATAATTATACTTATTACTCCCAATATTATCAATATAACATGCATTATTACCCATATAATACTGTTATAATCGTCAGAACTATAATAAATATACTTATTAATCCCAATATTATCAATATAACATGCATTATTACCCATATTATACTGTTATTATCGTCAGAACTATAATAAATGTACTAATTACTCCCAATATTATCAATATAACATGCATTATTACCCATATTATGCAGTTATTATCGCTAGAACTACAATAATTACACTTATAACTCCCAATATTATCAATATAACATGCATTATTACCCATATAATACTGTTATAATCGTCAGAACTATAATAAATATACTTATTAATCCCAATATTATCAATATAACATGCATTATTACCCATATTATACTGTTATTATCGTCAGAACTATAATAAATGTACTAATTACTCCCAATATTATCAATATAACATGCATTATTACCCATATTATGCAGTTATTATCGCTAGAACTACAATAATTATACTTATTACTCCCAATATTATCAATATAACATGCATTATTACCCATATTATGCAGTTATTATCGCTAGAACTATAATAATTATGCTTATTACTCCCAATATTATTAATATAACATGCATTATTACCCATATTATACAGTTATTATCGCTAGAACTACAATAATTGTACTTAATACTTTTATTATTATCAATATAACATGCACTATTACCCGTATTATGCGGTTATTATCGCTAGAACTATAATAATTATACTCATTACTCCCAATATTATCAATATAACATGCATTATTACCCATATTATACTGTTATTATCGTCAGAACTATAATAGTTATACTTATTACTTATATTATTATCAGTATAACATGCATTATTACCTCTATTATGCAGTTATTATCACTAGAACTACAATAATTATACTTAATGCTTTTATTATTATCAATATAACATGCACTATTACCCATATTATGCAGTTATTATCGCTAGAACTATAATAATTATACTTATTACTCCCAATATTATGAATACAACATGCATTATTACCCATATTATACAGTTATTATCGCTAGAACTATAATAGTTATACTTATTACTTATATTATTATCAGTATAACATGCATTATTGCCCATATTATGCAGTTATTATCGCTAGAACTATAATAATTATACTTATTACTCCCAATATTATCAATATAACATGCATTATTACCCATATTATACTGTTATTATCGTCAGAACTATAATAAATATACTTATTAATCCCAATATTATCAATATAACATGCATTATTACCCATATTATACTGTTATTATCGTCAGAACTATAATAAATGTACTAATTACTCCCAATATTATCAATATAACATGCATTATTACCCATATTATGCAGTTATTATCGCTAGAACTACAATAATTATACTTATAACTCCCTATATTATCAATATAACATGCATCATTACCCATATTATACTGTTATTATCGTCAGAACTATAATAAATATACTTATTACAACCAATATTACCAATATAACATGCACTATTACCAATATTATGCAGTTATTATCCCTAGAACTACAATAATTATACTTAATACTTTTATTGTTATCAATATAACATGCACTATTACCCATATTATGCAGTTATTATCGCTAGAACTATAATAATTATACTTATTACTCCCAATATTATCATTATAACATGCATTATTACCCATATTATACTGTTATTATCGTCAGAACTATAATAAATATACTTATTAATCCCTATATTATCAGTATAACATGCATTATTACCCATATTATGCAGTTATTATCGCTAGAACTACAATAATTATACTTATTACTCCCAATATTATCAATATAACATGCATTATTACCCATATTATACTGTTATAATCGTCAGAACTATAATAAATATACTTATTAATCCCTATATTATCAGTATAACATGCATTATTACCCATATTATGCAGTTATTATCGCTAGAACTACAATAATTATACTTATTACTCCCAATATTATCAGTATTTCATGCATTATTACCCATATTATACAGTTATTATCGCTAGAACTATAATAGTAATACTTATTACTTATATTATTATCAGTATAACATGCATTATTACCCCTATTATGCAGTTATTATCGCTAGAACTGTAATAATTATACTTATTACTCCCAATATTATCATTATAACATGCATTATTACCCATATTATACTGTTATTATCGTCAGAACTATAATAAGTATACTTATTAATCCCTATATTATCAGTATAACATGCATTATTACCCATATTATGCAGTTATTATCGCTAGAACTACAATAATTATACTTATTACTCCCAATATTAATAATATAACATGCATTATTACCCATATTATGCAGTTATTATCGCTAGAACTACAATAATTGTACTTAATACTTTTATTATTATCAATATAACATGCACTATTACCCATATTATGCGGTTATTATCGCTAGAACTATAATAATTATACTCATTACTCCCAATATTATCAATATAACATGCATTATTACCCATGTTATACAGTTATTATCGCTAGAACTATAATAGTTATACTTATTACTTATATTATTATCAGTATAACATGCATAATTGCCCCTATTATGCAGTTATTATCGCTAGAACTATAATAATTATACTTATTACTCCCAATATTATCAATATAACATGCATTATTACCCATATAATACTGTTATAATCGTCAGAACTATAATAAATATACTTATTAATCCCAATATTATCAATATAACATGCATTATTACCCATATTATACTGTTATTATCGTCAGAACTATAATAAATGTACTAATTACTCCCAATATTATCAATATAACATGCATTATTACCCATATTATGCAGTTATTATCGCTAGAACTACAATAATTACACTTATAACTCCCAATATTATCAATATAACATGCATCATTACCCATATTATACTGTTATTATCGTCAGAACTATAATAAATATACTTATTACAACCAATATTACCAATATAACATGCACTATTACCCATATTATGCAGTTATTATCGCTAGAACTACAATAATTATACTTATTACTCCCAATATTATCAATATAACATGCATTATTACCCATATTATGCAGTTATTATCGCTAGAACTATAATAATTATACTCATTACTCCCAATATTATCAATATAACATGCATTATTACCCATATTATACTGTTATTATCGTCAGAACTATAATAGTTATACTTATTACTTATATTATTATCAGTATAACATGCATTATTACCTCTATTATGCAGTTATTATCAGTAGAACTACAATAATTATACTTAATACTTTTATTATTATCAATATAACATGCACTATTACCCATATTATGCAGTTATTATCGCTAGAACTATAATAATTATACTTATTACTCCCAATATTATGAATACAACATGCATTATTACCCATATTATACAGTTATTATCGCTAGAACTATAATAGTTATACTTATTACTTATATTATTATCAGTATAACATGCATTATTGCCCATATTATGCAGTTATTATCGCTAGAACTATAATAATTATACTTATTACTCCCAATATTATCAATATAACATGCATTATTACCCATATTATACTGTTATTATCGTCAGAACTATAATAAATATACTTATTAATCCCAATATTATCAATATAACATGCATTATTACCCATATTATGCAGTTATTATCGCTAGAACTATAATAATTGTACTTATTACTCCCAATATTATCAATATAACATGCATTATTACCCATATAATACTGTTATTATCGTCAGAACTATAATAAATATACTTATTACCACCAGTATTATCAATATAACATGCACTATTACCCATATTATACTGTTACTATCGTCAGAACTATAATAAAAATACTTATTACTCCGAATATTATCAGTATAACATGCATTATTACCCCTATTATGCAGTTATTATCGCTAGAACTATAATAATTATACTTATTACTCCCAATATTATCAATATAACATGCATTATTACCCATATTATACTGTTATTATCGTCAGAACTATAATAAATATACTTATTAATCCCAATATTATCAATATAACATGCATTATTACCAATATTATACTGTTATTATCGTCAGAACTATAATAAATATACTAATAACTCCCAATATTATCAATATAACCTGCATTATTACCCATATTATGCAGTTATTATCGCTAGAACTATAATAAATATACTTATTAATCCCAATATTATCAATATAACATGCATTAATACCCATATTGTGCAGTTATTATCGCTAGAACTATAATAATTGTACTTATTACTCCCAATATTATCAATATAACATGCATTATTACCCATATAATACTGTTATTATCGTCAGAACTATAATAAATATACTTATTACCACCAGTATTATCAATATAACATGCACTATTACCCATATTATACTGTTACTATCGTCAGAACTATAATAAAAATACTTATTACTCCGAATATTATCAGTATAACATGCATTATTACCCCTATTATGCAGTTATTATCGCTAGAACTATAATAATTATACTTATTACTCCCAATATTATCAATATAACATGCATTATTACCCATATTATACTGTTATTATCGTCAGAACTATAATAAATGTACTTATTAATCCCAATATTATCAATATAACATGCATTATTACCCATATTATACTGTTATTATCGTCAGAACTATAATAAATATACTAATAACTCCCAATATTATCAATATAACCTGCATTATTACCCATATTATGCAGTTATTATCGCTAGAACTACAATAATTATACTTATTACTCCCAATATTATCAATATAACATGCATTATTACCCCTATTATGCAGTTATTATCGCTAGAACTATAAGAATTATACTTATTAATCCCAATATTATCAATATAACATGCATTATTACCCATATTATACTGTTATTATCGTCAGAACTATAATAAATATACTAATAACTCCCAATATTATCAATATAACCTGCATTATTACCCATATTATACAGTTATTATCGCTAGAACTATAATAGTTATACTTATTACTTATATTATTATCAGTATAACATGCATTATTGCCCATATTATGCAGTTATTATCGCTAGAACTATAATAATTATACTTATTACTCCCAATATTATCAATATAACATGCATTATTACCCATATTATACTGTTATTATCGTCAGAACTATAATAAATATACTTATTAATCCCAATATTATCAATATAACATGCATTATTACCCATATTATACTGTTATTATCGTCAGAACTATAATAAATGTACTAATTACTCCCAATATTATCAATATAACATGCAGTATTACCCATATTATGCAGTTATTATCGCTAGAACTACAATAATTATACTTATAAATCCCTATATTATCAATATAACATGCATCATTACCCATATTATACTGTTATTATCGTCAGAACTATAATAAATATACTTATTACAACCAATATTACCAATATAACATGCACTATTACCAATATTATGCAGTTATTATCCCTAGAACTACAATAATTATACTTAATACTTTTATTGTTATCAATATAACATGCACTATTACCCATATTATGCAGTTATTATCGCTAGAACTATAATAATTATACTTATTACTCCCAATATTATCATTATAACATGCATTATTACCCATATTATACTGTTATTATCGTCAGAACTATAATAAATATACTTATTAATCCCTATATTATCAGTATAACATGCATTATTACCCATATTATGCAGTTATTATCGCTAGAACTACAATAATTATACTTATTACTCCCAATATTATCAATATAACATGCATTATTACCCATATTATACTGTTATAATCGTCAGAACTATAATAAATATACTTATTAATCCCTATATTATCAGTATAACATGCATTATTACCCATATTATGCAGTTATTATCGCTAGAACTACAATAATTATACTTATTACTCCCAATATTATCAGTATTTCATGCATTATTACCCATATTATACAGTTATTATCGCTAGAACTATAATAGTAATACTTATTACTTATATTATTATCAGTATAACATGCATTATTACCCCTATTATGCAGTTATTATCGCTAGAACTGTAATAATTATACTTATTACTCCCAATATTATCATTATAACATGCATTATTACCCATATTATACTGTTATTATCGTCAGAACTATAATAAATATACTTATTAATCCCTATATTATCAGTATAACATGCATTATTACCCATATTATGCAGTTATTATCGCTAGAACTACAATAATTATACTTATTACTCCCAATATTATCAATATAACATGCATTATTACCCATATTATGCAGTTATTATCGCTAGAACTACAATAATTGTACTTAATACTTTTATTATTATCAATATAACATGCACTATTACCCATATTATGCGGTTATTATCGCTAGAACTATAATAATTATACTCATTACTCCCAATATTATCAATATAACATGCATTATTACCCATGTTATACAGTTATTATCGCTAGAACTATAATAGTTATACTTATTACTTATATTATTATCAGTATAACATGCATAATTACCCCTATTATGCAGTTATTATCGCTAGAACTATAATAATTATACTTATTACTCCCAATATTATCAATATAACATGCATTATTACCCATATAATACTGTTATAATCGTCAGAACTATAATAAATATACTTATTAATCCCAATATTATCAATATAACATGCATTATTACCCATATTATACTGTTATTATCGTCAGAACTATAATAAATGTACTAATTACTCCCAATATTATCAATATAACATGCATTATTACCCATATTATGCAGTTATTATCGCTAGAACTACAATAATTACACTTATAACTCCCAATATTATCAATATAACATGCATTATTACCCATATAATACTGTTATAATCGTCAGAACTATAATAAATATACTTATTAATCCCAATATTATCAATATAACATGCATTATTACCCATATTATACTGTTATTATCGTCAGAACTATAATAAATGTACTAATTACTCCCAATATTATCAATATAACATGCATTATTACCCATATTATGCAGTTATTATCGCTAGAACTACAATAATTATACTTATTACTCCCAATATTATCAATATAACATGCATTATTACCCATATTATGCAGTTATTATCGCTAGAACTATAATAATTATGCTTATTACTCCCAATATTATTAATATAACATGCATTATTACCCATATTATACAGTTATTATCGCTAGAACTACAATAATTGTACTTAATACTTTTATTATTATCAATATAACATGCACTATTACCCGTATTATGCGGTTATTATCGCTAGAACTATAATAATTATACTCATTACTCCCAATATTATCAATATAACATGCATTATTACCCATATTATACTGTTATTATCGTCAGAACTATAATAGTTATACTTATTACTTATATTATTATCAGTATAACATGCATTATTACCTCTATTATGCAGTTATTATCACTAGAACTACAATAATTATACTTAATGCTTTTATTATTATCAATATAACATGCACTATTACCCATATTATGCAGTTATTATCGCTAGAACTATAATAATTATACTTATTACTCCCAATATTATGAATACAACATGCATTATTACCCATATTATACAGTTATTATCGCTAGAACTATAATAGTTATACTTATTACTTATATTATTATCAGTATAACATGCATTATTGCCCATATTATGCAGTTATTATCGCTAGAACTATAATAATTATACTTATTACTCCCAATATTATCAATATAACATGCATTATTACCCATATTATACTGTTATTATCGTCAGAACTATAATAAATATACTTATTAATCCCAATATTATCAATATAACATGCATTATTACCCATATTATACTGTTATTATCGTCAGAACTATAATAAATGTACTAATTACTCCCAATATTATCAATATAACATGCATTATTACCCATATTATGCAGTTATTATCGCTAGAACTACAATAATTATACTTATAACTCCCTATATTATCAATATAACATGCATCATTACCCATATTATACTGTTATTATCGTCAGAACTATAATAAATATACTTATTACAACCAATATTACCAATATAACATGCACTATTACCAATATTATGCAGTTATTATCCCTAGAACTACAATAATTATACTTAATACTTTTATTGTTATCAATATAACATGCACTATTACCCATATTATGCAGTTATTATCGCTAGAACTATAATAATTATACTTATTACTCCCAATATTATCATTATAACATGCATTATTACCCATATTATACTGTTATTATCGTCAGAACTATAATAAATATACTTATTAATCCCTATATTATCAGTATAACATGCATTATTACCCATATTATGCAGTTATTATCGCTAGAACTACAATAATTATACTTATTACTCCCAATATTATCAATATAACATGCATTATTACCCATATTATACTGTTATAATCGTCAGAACTATAATAAATATACTTATTAATCCCTATATTATCAGTATAACATGCATTATTACCCATATTATGCAGTTATTATCGCTAGAACTACAATAATTATACTTATTACTCCCAATATTATCAGTATTTCATGCATTATTACCCATATTATACAGTTATTATCGCTAGAACTATAATAGTAATACTTATTACTTATATTATTATCAGTATAACATGCATTATTACCCCTATTATGCAGTTATTATCGCTAGAACTGTAATAATTATACTTATTACTCCCAATATTATCATTATAACATGCATTATTACCCATATTATACTGTTATTATCGTCAGAACTATAATAAGTATACTTATTAATCCCTATATTATCAGTATAACATGCATTATTACCCATATTATGCAGTTATTATCGCTAGAACTACAATAATTATACTTATTACTCCCAATATTAATAATATAACATGCATTATTACCCATATTATGCAGTTATTATCGCTAGAACTACAATAATTGTACTTAATACTTTTATTATTATCAATATAACATGCACTATTACCCATATTATGCGGTTATTATCGCTAGAACTATAATAATTATACTCATTACTCCCAATATTATCAATATAACATGCATTATTACCCATGTTATACAGTTATTATCGCTAGAACTATAATAGTTATACTTATTACTTATATTATTATCAGTATAACATGCATAATTGCCCCTATTATGCAGTTATTATCGCTAGAACTATAATAATTATACTTATTACTCCCAATATTATCAATATAACATGCATTATTACCCATATAATACTGTTATAATCGTCAGAACTATAATAAATATACTTATTAATCCCAATATTATCAATATAACATGCATTATTACCCATATTATACTGTTATTATCGTCAGAACTATAATAAATGTACTAATTACTCCCAATATTATCAATATAACATGCATTATTACCCATATTATGCAGTTATTATCGCTAGAACTACAATAATTACACTTATAACTCCCAATATTATCAATATAACATGCATCATTACCCATATTATACTGTTATTATCGTCAGAACTATAATAAATATACTTATTACAACCAATATTACCAATATAACATGCACTATTACCCATATTATGCAGTTATTATCGCTAGAACTACAATAATTATACTTATTACTCCCAATATTATCAATATAACATGCATTATTACCCATATTATGCAGTTATTATCGCTAGAACTATAATAATTATACTCATTACTCCCAATATTATCAATATAACATGCATTATTACCCATATTATACTGTTATTATCGTCAGAACTATAATAGTTATACTTATTACTTATATTATTATCAGTATAACATGCATTATTACCTCTATTATGCAGTTATTATCAGTAGAACTACAATAATTATACTTAATACTTTTATTATTATCAATATAACATGCACTATTACCCATATTATGCAGTTATTATCGCTAGAACTATAATAATTATACTTATTACTCCCAATATTATGAATACAACATGCATTATTACCCATATTATACAGTTATTATCGCTAGAACTATAATAGTTATACTTATTACTTATATTATTATCAGTATAACATGCATTATTGCCCATATTATGCAGTTATTATCGCTAGAACTATAATAATTATACTTATTACTCCCAATATTATCAATATAACATGCATTATTACCCATATTATACTGTTATTATCGTCAGAACTATAATAAATATACTTATTAATCCCAATATTATCAATATAACATGCATTATTACCCATATTATGCAGTTATTATCGCTAGAACTATAATAATTGTACTTATTACTCCCAATATTATCAATATAACATGCATTATTACCCATATAATACTGTTATTATCGTCAGAACTATAATAAATATACTTATTACCACCAGTATTATCAATATAACATGCACTATTACCCATATTATACTGTTACTATCGTCAGAACTATAATAAAAATACTTATTACTCCGAATATTATCAGTATAACATGCATTATTACCCCTATTATGCAGTTATTATCGCTAGAACTATAATAATTATACTTATTACTCCCAATATTATCAATATAACATGCATTATTACCCATATTATACTGTTATTATCGTCAGAACTATAATAAATATACTTATTAATCCCAATATTATCAATATAACATGCATTATTACCAATATTATACTGTTATTATCGTCAGAACTATAATAAATATACTAATAACTCCCAATATTATCAATATAACCTGCATTATTACCCATATTATGCAGTTATTATCGCTAGAACTATAATAAATATACTTATTAATCCCAATATTATCAATATAACATGCATTAATACCCATATTGTGCAGTTATTATCGCTAGAACTATAATAATTGTACTTATTACTCCCAATATTATCAATATAACATGCATTATTACCCATATAATACTGTTATTATCGTCAGAACTATAATAAATATACTTATTACCACCAGTATTATCAATATAACATGCACTATTACCCATATTATACTGTTACTATCGTCAGAACTATAATAAAAATACTTATTACTCCGAATATTATCAGTATAACATGCATTATTACCCCTATTATGCAGTTATTATCGCTAGAACTATAATAATTATACTTATTACTCCCAATATTATCAATATAACATGCATTATTACCCATATTATACTGTTATTATCGTCAGAACTATAATAAATGTACTTATTAATCCCAATATTATCAATATAACATGCATTATTACCCATATTATACTGTTATTATCGTCAGAACTATAATAAATATACTAATAACTCCCAATATTATCAATATAACCTGCATTATTACCCATATTATGCAGTTATTATCGCTAGAACTACAATAATTATACTTATTACTCCCAATATTATCAATATAACATGCATTATTACCCCTATTATGCAGTTATTATCGCTAGAACTATAAGAATTATACTTATTAATCCCAATATTATCAATATGACATGCATTATTACCCATATTATACTGTTATTATCGTCAGAACTATAATAAATATACTAATAACTCCCAATATTATCAATATAACCTGCATTATTACCCATATTATACAGTTATTATCGCTAGAACTATAATAGTTATACTTATTACTTATATTATTATCAGTATAACATGCATTATTGCCCATATTATGCAGTTATTATCGCTAGAACTATAATAATTATACTTATTACTCCCAATATTATCAATATAACATGCATTATTACCCATATTATACTGTTATTATCGTCAGAACTATAATAAATATACTTATTAATCCCAATATTATCAATATAACATGCATTATTACCCATATTATACTGTTATTATCGTCAGAACTATAATAAATGTACTAATTACTCCCAATATTATCAATATAACATGCAGTATTACCCATATTATGCAGTTATTATCGCTAGAACTACAATAATTATACTTATAAATCCCTATATTATCAATATAACATGCATCATTACCCATATTATACTGTTATTATCGTCAGAACTATAATAAATATACTTATTACAACCAATATTACCAATATAACATGCACTATTACCAATATTATGCAGTTATTATCCCTAGAACTACAATAATTATACTTAATACTTTTATTGTTATCAATATAACATGCACTATTACCCATATTATGCAGTTATTATCGCTAGAACTATAATAATTATACTTATTACTCCCAATATTATCATTATAACATGCATTATTACCCATATTATACTGTTATTATCGTCAGAACTATAATAAATATACTTATTAATCCCTATATTATCAGTATAACATGCATTATTACCCATATTATGCAGTTATTATCGCTAGAACTACAATAATTATACTTATTACTCCCAATATTATCAATATAACATGCATTATTACCCATATTATACTGTTATAATCGTCAGAACTATAATAAATATACTTATTAATCCCTATATTATCAGTATAACATGCATTATTACCCATATTATGCAGTTATTATCGCTAGAACTACAATAATTATACTTATTACTCCCAATATTATCAGTATTTCATGCATTATTACCCATATTATACAGTTATTATCGCTAGAACTATAATAGTAATACTTATTACTTATATTATTATCAGTATAACATGCATTATTACCCCTATTATGCAGTTATTATCGCTAGAACTGTAATAATTATACTTATTACTCCCAATATTATCATTATAACATGCATTATTACCCATATTATACTGTTATTATCGTCAGAACTATAATAAATATACTTATTAATCCCTATATTATCAGTATAACATGCATTATTACCCATATTATGCAGTTATTATCGCTAGAACTACAATAATTATACTTATTACTCCCAATATTATCAATATAACATGCATTATTACCCATATTATGCAGTTATTATCGCTAGAACTACAATAATTGTACTTAATACTTTTATTATTATCAATATAACATGCACTATTACCCATATTATGCGGTTATTATCGCTAGAACTATAATAATTATACTCATTACTCCCAATATTATCAATATAACATGCATTATTACCCATGTTATACAGTTATTATCGCTAGAACTATAATAGTTATACTTATTACTTATATTATTATCAGTATAACATGCATAATTACCCCTATTATGCAGTTATTATCGCTAGAACTATAATAATTATACTTATTACTCCCAATATTATCAATATAACATGCATTATTACCCATATAATACTGTTATAATCGTCAGAACTATAATAAATATACTTATTAATCCCAATATTATCAATATAACATGCATTATTACCCATATTATACTGTTATTATCGTCAGAACTATAATAAATGTACTAATTACTCCCAATATTATCAATATAACATGCATTATTACCCATATTATGCAGTTATTATCGCTAGAACTACAATAATTATACTTATAACTCCCAATATTATCAATATAACATGCATCATTACCCATATTATACTGTTATTATCGTCAGAACTATAATGAATATACTTATTACAACCAATATTACCAATATAACATGCACTATTACCCATATTATGCAGTTATTATCGCTAGAACTACAATAATTATACTTACTACTCCCAATATTATCAATATAACATGCATTATTACCCATATTATGCAGTTATTATCGCTAGAACTATAATAATTATGCTTATTACTCCCAATATTATTAATATAACATGCATTATTACCCATATTATACAGTTATTATCGCTAGAACTACAATAATTGTACTTAATACTTTTATTATTATCAATATAACATGCACTATTACCCGTATTATGCGGTTATTATCGCTAGAACTATAATAATTATACTCATTACTCCCAATATTATCAATATAACATGCATTATTACCCATATTATACTGTTATTATCGTCAGAACTATAATAGTTATACTTATTACTTATATTATTATCAGTATAACATGCATTATTACCTCTATTATGCAGTTATTATCACTAGAACTACAATAATTATACTTAATACTTTTATTATTATCAATATAACATGCACTATTACCCATATTATGCAATTATTATCGCTAGAACTATAATAATTATACTTATTACTCCCAATATTATGAATACAACATGCATTATTACCCATATTATACAGTTATTATCGCTAGAACTATAATAGTTATACTTATTACTTATATTATTATCAGTATAACATGCATTATTGCCCATATTATGCAGTTATTATCGCTAGAACTATAATAATTATACTTATTACTCCCAATATTATCAATATAACATGCATTATTACCCATATTATACTGTTATTATCGTCAGAACTATAATAAATATACTTATTAATCCCAATATTATCAATATAACATGCATTATTACCCATATTATGCAGTTATTATCGCTAGAACTATAATAATTATGCTTATTACTCCCAATATTATCAATATAACATGCATTATTACCCATATTATACAGTTATTATCGCTAGAACCACAATAATTATACTTAATACTTTTATTGTTATCAATATAACATGCACTATTACCCATATTATGCAGTTATTATCGCTAGAACTATAATAATTATACTTATTACTCCAAATATTATCATTATAACATGCATTATTACCCATATTATACTGTTATTATCGTCAGAAATAATAAATATACTTATTAATCCCTATATTATCAGTATAACATGCATTATTACCCATATTATGCAGTTATTATCGCTAGAACTACAATAATTATACTTATTACAACCAATATTATCAATATAACATGCATTATTACCCATATTATACTGTTATTATCGTCAGAACTATAATAAATATACTTATTAATCCCTATATTATCAGTATAACATGCATTATTACCCATATTATGCAGTTATTATCGCTAGAACTACAATAATTATACTTATTACTCCCAATATTATCAATATAACATGCATTATTACCCATATTATGCAGTTATTATCGCTAGAACTACAATAATTATACTTATTACTCCCAATATTATCAATATAACATGCATTATTACCCATATTATGCAGTTATTATCGCTAGAACTATAATAATTATGCTTATTACTCCCAATATTATTAATATAACATGCATTATTACCCATATTATACAGTTATTATCGCTAGAACTACAATAATTGTACTTAATACTTTTATTATTATCAATATAACATGCACTATTACCCGTATTATGCGGTTATTATCGCTAGAACTATAATAATTATACTCATTACTCCCAATATTATCAATATAACATGCATTATTACCCATATTATACTGTTATTATCGTCAGAACTATAATAGTTATACTTATTACTTATATTATTATCAGTATAACATGCATTATTACCTCTATTATGCAGTTATTATCACTAGAACTACAATAATTATACTTAATGCTTTTATTATTATCAATATAACATGCACTATTACCCATATTATGCAGTTATTATCGCTAGAACTATAATAATTATACTTATTACTCCCAATATTATGAATACAACATGCATTATTACCCATATTATACAGTTATTATCGCTAGAACTATAATAGTTATACTTATTACTTATATTATTATCAGTATAACATGCATTATTGCCCATATTATGCAGTTATTATCGCTAGAACTATAATAATTATACTTATTACTCCCAATATTATCAATATAACATGCATTATTACCCATATTATACTGTTATTATCGTCAGAACTATAATAAATATACTTATTAATCCCAATATTATCAATATAACATGCATTATTACCCATATTATACTGTTATTATCGTCAGAACTATAATAAATGTACTAATTACTCCCAATATTATCAATATAACATGCATTATTACCCATATTATGCAGTTATTATCGCTAGAACTACAATAATTATACTTATAACTCCCTATATTATCAATATAACATGCATCATTACCCATATTATACTGTTATTATCGTCAGAACTATAATAAATATACTTATTACAACCAATATTACCAATATAACATGCACTATTACCAATATTATGCAGTTATTATCCCTAGAACTACAATAATTATACTTAATACTTTTATTGTTATCAATATAACATGCACTATTACCCATATTATGCAGTTATTATCGCTAGAACTATAATAATTATACTTATTACTCCCAATATTATCATTATAACATGCATTATTACCCATATTATACTGTTATTATCGTCAGAACTATAATAAATATACTTATTAATCCCTATATTATCAGTATAACATGCATTATTACCCATATTATGCAGTTATTATCGCTAGAACTACAATAATTATACTTATTACTCCCAATATTATCAATATAACATGCATTATTACCCATATTATACTGTTATAATCGTCAGAACTATAATAAATATACTTATTAATCCCTATATTATCAGTATAACATGCATTATTACCCATATTATGCAGTTATTATCGCTAGAACTACAATAATTATACTTATTACTCCCAATATTATCAGTATTTCATGCATTATTACCCATATTATACAGTTATTATCGCTAGAACTATAATAGTAATACTTATTACTTATATTATTATCAGTATAACATGCATTATTACCCCTATTATGCAGTTATTATCGCTAGAACTGTAATAATTATACTTATTACTCCCAATATTATCATTATAACATGCATTATTACCCATATTATACTGTTATTATCGTCAGAACTATAATAAATATACTTATTAATCCCTATATTATCAGTATAACATGCATTATTACCCATATTATGCAGTTATTATCGCTAGAACTACAATAATTATACTTATTACTCCCAATATTAATAATATAACATGCATTATTACCCATATTATGCAGTTATTATCGCTAGAACTACAATAATTGTACTTAATACTTTTATTATTATCAATATAACATGCACTATTACCCATATTATGCGGTTATTATCGCTAGAACTATAATAATTATACTCATTACTCCCAATATTATCAATATAACATGCATTATTACCCATGTTATACAGTTATTATCGCTAGAACTATAATAGTTATACTTATTACTTATATTATTATCAGTATAACATGCATAATTGCCCCTATTATGCAGTTATTATCGCTAGAACTATAATAATTATACTTATTACTCCCAATATTATCAATATAACATGCATTATTACCCATATAATACTGTTATAATCGTCAGAACTATAATAAATATACTTATTAATCCCAATATTATCAATATAACATGCATTATTACCCATATTATACTGTTATTATCGTCAGAACTATAATAAATGTACTAATTACTCCCAATATTATCAATATAACATGCATTATTACCCATATTATGCAGTTATTATCGCTAGAACTACAATAATTACACTTATAACTCCCAATATTATCAATATAACATGCATCATTACCCATATTATACTGTTATTATCGTCAGAACTATAATAAATATACTTATTACAACCAATATTACCAATATAACATGCACTATTACCCATATTATGCAGTTATTATCGCTAGAACTACAATAATTATACTTATTACTCCCATATTATCAATATAACATGCATTATTACCCATATTATGCAGTTATTATCGCTAGAACTATAATAATTATACTCATTACTCCCAATATTATCAATATAACATGCATTATTACCCATATTATACTGTTATTATCGTCAGAACTATAATAGTTATACTTATTACTTATATTATTATCAGTATAACATGCATTATTACCTCTATTATGCAGTTATTATCAGTAGAACTACAATAATTATACTTAATACTTTTATTATTATCAATATAACATGCACTATTTACCCATATTATGCAGTTATTATCGCTAGAACTATAATAATTATACTTATTACTCCCAATATTATGAATACAACATGCATTATTACCCATATTATACTGTTATTATCGCTAGAACTATAATAGTTATACTTATTACTTATATTATTATCAGTATAACATGCATTATTGCCCATATTATGCAGTTATTATCGCTAGAACTATAATAATTATACTTATTACTCCCAATATTATCAATATAACATGCATTATTACCCATATTATACTGTTATTATCGTCAGAACTATAATAAATATACTTATTATCCCAATATTATCAATATAACATGCATTATTACCCATATTATGCAGTTATTATCGCTAGAACTATAATAATTGTACTTATTACTCCCAATATTATCAATATAACATGCATTATTACCCATATAATACTGTTATTATCGTCAGAACTATAATAAATATACTTATTACCACCAGTATTATCAATATAACATGCACTATTACCCATATTATACTGTTACTATCGTCAGAACTATAATAAAAATACTTATTACTCCGAATATTATCAGTATAACATGCATTATTACCCCTATTATGCAGTTATTATCGCTAGAACTATAATAATTATACTTATTACTCCCAATATTATCAATATAACATGCATTATTACCCATATTATACTGTTATTATCGTCAGAACTATAATAAATATACTTATTAATCCCAATATTATCAATATAACATGCATTATTACCAATATTATACTGTTATTATCGTCAGAACTATAATAAATATACTAATAACTCCCAATATTATCAATATAACCTGCATTATTACCCATATTATGCAGTTATTATCGCTAGAACTATAATAAATATACTTATTAATCCCAATATTATCAATATAACATGCATTAATACCCATATTGTGCAGTTATTATCGCTAGAACTATAATAATTGTACTTATTACTCCCAATATTATCAATATAACATGCATTATTACCCATATAATACTGTTATTATCGTCAGAACTATAATAAATATACTTATTACCACCAGTATTATCAATATAACATGCACTATTACCCATATTATACTGTTACTATCGTCAGAACTGTAATAAAAATACTTATTACTCCGAATATTATCAGTATAACATGCATTATTACCCCTATTATGCAGTTATTATCGCTAGAACTATAATAATTATACTTATTACTCCCAATATTATCAATATAACATGCATTATTACCCATATTATACTGTTATTATCGTCAGAACTATAATAAATGTACTTATTAATCCCAATATTATCAATATAACATGCATTATTACCCATATTATACTGTTATTATCGTCAGAACTATAATAAATATACTAATAACTCCCAATATTATCAATATAACCTGCATTATTACCCATATTATGCAGTTATTATCGCTAGAACTACAATAATTATACTTATTACTCCCAATATTATCAATATAACATGCATTATTACCCCTATTATGCAGTTATTATCGCTAGAACTATAAGAATTATACTTATTAATCCCAATATTATCAATATAACATGCATTATTACCCATATTATACTGTTATTATCGTCAGAACTATAATAAATATACTAATAACTCCCAATATTATCAATATAACCTGCATTATTACCCATATTATACAGTTATTATCGCTAGAACTATAATAGTTATACTTATTACTTATATTATTATCAGTATAACATGCATTATTGCCCATATTATGCAGTTATTATCGCTAGAACTATAATAATTATACTTATTACTCCCAATATTATCAATATAACATGCATTATTACCCATATTATACTGTTATTATCGTCAGAACTATAATAAATATACTTATTAATCCCAATATTATCAATATAACATGCATTATTACCCATATTATACTGTTATTATCGTCAGAACTATAATAAATGTACTAATTACTCCCAATATTATCAATATAACATGCATTATTACCCATATTATGCAGTTATTATCGCTAGAACTACAATAATTATACTTATAAATCCCTATATTATCAATATAACATGCATCATTACCCATATTATACTGTTATTATCGTCAGAACTATAATAAATATACTTATTACAACCAATATTACCAATATAACATGCACTATTACCAATATTATGCAGTTATTATCCCTAGAACTACAATAATTATACTTAATACTTTTATTGTTATCAATATAACATGCACTATTACCCATATTATGCAGTTATTATCGCTAGAACTATAATAATTATACTTATTACTCCCAATATTATCATTATAACATGCATTATTACCCATATTATACTGTTATTATCGTCAGAACTATAATAAATATACTTATTAATCCCTATATTATCAGTATAACATGCATTATTACCCATATTATGCAGTTATTATCGCTAGAACTACAATAATTATACTTATTACTCCCAATATTATCAATATAACATGCATTATTACCCATATTATACTGTTATAATCGTCAGAACTATAATAAATATACTTATTAATCCCTATATTATCAGTATAACATGCATTATTACCCATATTATGCAGTTATTATCGCTAGAACTACAATAATTATACTTATTACTCCCAATATTATCAGTATTTCATGCATTATTACCCATATTATACAGTTATTATCGCTAGAACTATAATAGTAATACTTATTACTTATATTATTATCAGTATAACATGCATTATTACCCCTATTATGCAGTTATTATCGCTAGAACTGTAATAATTATACTTATTACTCCCAATATTATCATTATAACATGCATTATTACCCATATTATACTGTTATTATCGTCAGAACTATAATAAATATACTTATTAATCCCTATATTATCAGTATAACATGCATTATTACCCATATTATGCAGTTATTATCGCTAGAACTACAATAATTATACTTATTACTCCCAATATTATCAATATAACATGCATTATTACCCATATTATGCAGTTATTATCGCTAGAACTACAATAATTGTACTTAATACTTTTATTATTATCAATATAACATGCACTATTACCCATATTATGCGGTTATTATCGCTAGAACTATAATAATTATACTCATTACTCCCAATATTATCAATATAACATGCATTATTACCCATGTTATACAGTTATTATCGCTAGAACTATAATAGTTATACTTATTACTTATATTATTATCAGTATAACATGCATAATTACCCCTATTATGCAGTTATTATCGCTAGAACTATAATAATTATACTTATTACTCCCAATATTATCAATATAACATGCATTATTACCCATATAATACTGTTATAATCGTCAGAACTATAATAAATATACTTATTAATCCCAATATTATCAATATAACATGCATTATTACCCATATTATACTGTTATTATCGTCAGAACTATAATAAATGTACTAATTACTCCCAATATTATCAATATAACATGCATTATTACCCATATTATGCAGTTATTATCGCTAGAACTACAATAATTATACTTATAACTCCCAATATTATCAATATAACATGCATCATTACCCATATTATACTGTTATTATCGTCAGAACTATAATGAATATACTTATTACAACCAATATTACCAATATAACATGCACTATTACCCATATTATGCAGTTATTATCGCTAGAACTACAATAATTATACTTACTACTCCCAATATTATCAATATAACATGCATTATTACCCATATTATGCAGTTATTATCGCTAGAACTATAATAATTATGCTTATTACTCCCAATATTATTAATATAACATGCATTATTACCCATATTATACAGTTATTATCGCTAGAACTACAATAATTGTACTTAATACTTTTATTATTATCAATATAACATGCACTATTACCCGTATTATGCGGTTATTATCGCTAGAACTATAATAATTATACTCATTACTCCCAATATTATCAATATAACATGCATTATTACCCATATTATACTGTTATTATCGTCAGAACTATAATAGTTATACTTATTACTTATATTATTATCAGTATAACATGCATTATTACCTCTATTATGCAGTTATTATCACTAGAACTACAATAATTATACTTAATACTTTTATTATTATCAATATAACATGCACTATTACCCATATTATGCAGTTATTATCGCTAGAACTATAATAATTATACTTATTACTCCCAATATTATGAATACAACATGCATTATTACCCATATTATACAGTTATTATCGCTAGAACTATAATAGTTATACTTATTACTTATATTATTATCAGTATAACATGCATTATTGCCCATATTATGCAGTTATTATCGCTAGAACTATAATAATTATACTTATTACTCCCAATATTATCAATATAACATGCATTATTACCCATATTATACTGTTATTATCGTCAGAACTATAATAAATATACTTATTAATCCCAATATTATCAATATAACATGCATTATTACCCATATTATGCAGTTATTATCGCTAGAACTATAATAATTGTACTTATTACTCCCAATATTATCAATATAACATGCATTATTACCCATATAATACTGTTATTATCGTCAGAACTATAATAAATATACTTATTACCACCAGTATTATCAATATAACATGCACTATTACCCATATTATACTGTTACTATCGTCAGAACTATAATAAAAATACTTATTACTCCGAATATTATCAGTATAACATGCATTATTACCCCTATTATGCAGTTATTATCGCTAGAACTATAATAATTATACTTATTACTCCCAATATTATCAATATAACATGCATTATTACCCATATTATACTGTTATTATCGTCAGAACTATAATAAATATACTTATTAATCCCAATATTATCAATATAACATGCATTATTACCAATATTATACTGTTATTATCGTCAGAACTATAATAAATATACTAATAACTCCCAATATTATCAATATAACCTGCATTATTACCCATATTATGCAGTTATTATCGCTAGAACTATAATAAATATACTTATTAATCCCAATATTATCAATATAACATGCATTATTACCCATATTATGCAGTTATTATCGCTAGAACTATAATAATTGTACTTATTACTCCCAATATTATCAATATAACATGCATTATTACCCATATAATACTGTTATTATCGTCAGAACTATAATAAATATACTTATTACCACCAGTATTATCAATATAACATGCACTATTACCCATATTATACTGTTACTATCGTCAGAACTATAATAAAAATACTTATTACTCCGAATATTATCAGTATAACATGCATTATTACCCCTATTATGCAGTTATTATCGCTAGAACTATAATAATTATACTTATTACTCCCAATATTATCAATATAACATGCATTATTACCCATATTATACTGTTATTATCGTCAGAACTATAATAAATATACTTATTAATCCCAATATTATCAATATAACATGCATTATTACCCATATTATACTGTTATTATCGTCAGAACTATAATAAATATACTAATAACTCCCAATATTATCAATATAACCTGCATTATTACCCATATTATGCAGTTATTATCGCTAGAACTACAATAATTATACTTATTACTCCCAATATTATCAATATAACATGCATTATTACCCCTATTATGCAGTTATTATCGCTAGAACTATAAGAATTATACTTATTACTCCCAATATTATCAATATAACGTGCATTATTACCCATATAATACTGTTATTATCGTCAGAACTATAATAAATATACTAACTACAACCAATATTATCAATATAACATGCACTATTACCCATATTATGCAGTTATTAATGCTAGAACTACAATAATTATACTTATTACTCCCAATATTATCAATATAACATGCATTATTACCAATATTATACTGTTATTATCGTCAGATCTATAATAAATATACTTATTACTACCAATATTATCAATATAACATGCATTATTACCCATATTATGGAGTTATTATCACTAGAACTACAATAATTATACTTAATACTTTTATTATTATCAATATAACATGCACTATTACCCATATTATGCAGTCATTATCGATAGAACTATAATAAATATACTTATTAATCCCAATATTATCAATATAACATGCATTATTACCCATATTATGCAGTTATTATCGCTAGAACTATAATAATTATACTTATTACTCCCAATATTATCAATATAAAATGCATTATTACCCATATTATACTGTTATTATCGTCAGAACTATAATAAATGTACTAATTACTCCCAATATTATCAATATAACATGCATTATTACCCATATTATGCAGTTATTATCGCTGGAACTACAATAATTATACTTATAACTCCCAATATTATCAATATAACATGCATCATTACCCATATTATACTGTTATTATCGTCAGAACTATAATAAATATACTTATTACAACCAATATTACCAATATAACATGCACTATTACCAATATTATGCAGTTATTATCCCTAGAACTACAATAATTATACTTAATACTTTTATTGTTATCAATATAACATGCACTATTACCCATATTATGCAGTTATTATCGCTAGAACTATAATAATTATACTTATTACTCCCAATATTATCATTATAACATGCATTATTACCCATATTATACTGTTATTATCGTCAGAACTATAATAAATATACTTATTAATCCCTATATTATCAGTATAACATGCATTATTACCCATATTATGCAGTTATTATCGCTAGAACTACAATAATTATACTTATTACTCCCAATATTATCAATATAACATGCATTATTACCCATATTATACTGTTATAATCGTCAGAACTATAATAAATATACTTACTAATCCCAATATTATCAATATAACATGCATTATTACCCATATTATACTGTTATTATCGTCAGAACTATAATCAATATACTTATTACTACCAATATTATCAATATAACATGCATTTTTACCCATATTATGCAGTTATTATCCCTAGAACTACAATAATTATACTTAATACTTTTATTGTTATCAATATAACATGCACTATTACCCATATTATGCAGTTATTATCGCTAGAACTATAATAATTATACTTATTACTCCCAATATTATCAGTATTTCATGCATTATTACCCATATTATACAGTTATTATCGCTAGAACTATAATAGTTATACTTATTACTTATATTATTATCAATATAACATGCATTATTACCCCTATTATGCAGTTATTATCGCTAGAACTGTAATAATTATACTTATTACTCCCAATATTATCATTATAACATCCATTATTACCCATATTATACTGTTATTATCGTCAGAACTATAATAAATATACTTACTAATCCCTATATTATCAGTATAACATGCATTATTACCCATATTATGCAGTTATTATCGCTAGAACTACAATAATTATACTTATTGCTCCCAATATTATCAATATAACATGCATTATTACCCATATTATGCAGTTATTATCGCTAGAACTATAATAATTATACTTATTACTCCCAATATTATCAATATAACATGCATTATTACCCATATTATACTGTTATTATCGTCAGAACTATAATAAATATACTTATTAATCCCAATATTATCAGTATAACATGCATTATTACCCATATTATGCAGTTATTATCGCTAGAACTACAATAATTATACTTATTACTCCCAATATTATCAATATAACATGCATTATTACCCATATTATACAGTTATTATCGCTAGAACTACAATAATTGCACTTAATACTTTTATTATTATCAATATAACATGCACTATTACCCATATAATGCGGTTATTATCGCTAGAACTATAATAATTATACTCATTACTCCCAATATTATCAATATAACATGCATTATTACCCATATTATACAGTTATTACCGCTAGAACTATAATAATTATACTTATTACTCCCAATATTATCAATATAACATGCATTATTACCCATATTATACTGTTATTATCGTCAGAACTATAATAAATATACTTATTAATCCCAATATTATCAGTATAACATGCATTATTACCCATATTATGCAGTTATTATCGCTAGAACTACAATAATTATACTTATTACTCCCAATATTATCAATATAACATGCATTATTACCCATATTATACAGTTATTATCGCTAGAACTACAATAATTGCACTTAATACTTTTATTATTATCAATATAACATGCACTATTACCCATATTATGCGGTTATTATCGCTAGAACTATAATAAATATACTTATTACTACCAATATTATCAATATAACATGCATTATTACCCATATTATGCAGTTATGTTCGCTAGAAATACAATATTTATACTTAATACTTTTATTGTTATCAATATAACATGCACTATTACCCATATTATGCAGTTATTATCGTCAGAACTATAATAAATATACTAATTACTCCCAATATTATCAATATAACATGCATTATTACCCATGTTATGCAGTGATTATCGCTAGAACTACAATAATTATACTTATAGCTCCCAATATTATCAATATAACATGCATCATTACCCATATTATACTGTTATTATCGTCAGAACTATAATAAATATACTTATTACAACCAATATTACCAATATAACATGCACTATTACCCATATTATGCAGTTATTATCGCTAGAACTACAATAATTATACTTATTACTCCCAATATTATCAATATAACATGCATTATTACCCATATTATACTGTTATTATCGTCAGAACTATAATCAATATACTTATTACTACCAATATTATCAATATAACATGCATTATTACCCATATTATGCAGTTATTATCCCTAGAACTACAATAATTATACTTAATACTTTTATTGTTATCAATATAACTTGCACTATTACCCATATTATGCAGTTATTATCGCTAGAACTACAATAATTATACTTATTACTCCCAATATTATCAATATAACATGCATTATTACCCATATTATGCAGTTATTATCGCTAGAACTACAATAATTGTACTTAATACTTTTATTATTATCAATATAACATGCACTATTACCCATATTATGCGGTTATTATCGCTAGAACTATAATAATTATACTCATTACTCCCTATATTATCAATATAACATGCATTATTACCCATATAATACTGTTATTATCGTCAGAACTATAATAAATATACTTATTAATCCCAATATTATCAATATAACATGCATTATTACCCATATTGTGCAGTTATTATCGCTAGAACTATAATAATTATACTTATTACTCCTAATATTATCAATATAAAATGCATTATTACCCATATTATACTGTTATTATCGTCAGAACTATAATAAATATACTTATTACTCCCAATATTATCAATATAACATGCATTATAACCCATATTATGCAGTTATTATCGCTAGAACTACAATAATTGTACTTAATACTTTTATTATTATCAATATAACATGCACTATTACCCATATTATGCGGTTATTATCGCTAGAACTATAATAATTATACTCATTACTCCCAATATTATCAATATAACATGCATTATTACCCATATTATACAGTTATTACCGCTAGAACTATAATAATTATACTTATTACTCCCAATATTATCAATATAAGATGCATTATTACCCATATTATACTGTTATTATCGTCAGAACTATAATAAATATACTTATTAATCCCAATATTATCAGTATAACATGCATTATTACCCATATTATGCAGTTATTATCGCTAGAACTACAATAATTATACTTATTACTCCCAATATTATCAATATAACATGCATTATTACCCATATTATACAGTTATTATCGCTAGAACTATAATAGTTATACTTATTACTTATATTATTATCAGTATAACATGCATTATTACCCCTATTATGCAGTTATTATCGCTAGAACTATAATAGTTATACTTATTACTTATATTATTATCAGTATAACATGCATTATTACCCCTATTATGCAGTTATTATCGCTAGAACTATAATAATTATACTTATTACTCCCAATATTATCAGTATTTCATGCATTATTACCCATATTATACAGTTATTATCGCTAGAACTATAATAGTTATACTTATTACTTATATTATTATCAGTATAACATGCATTATTACCCCTATTGTGCAGTTATTATCGCTAGAACTATAATAATTATACTTATTACTCCCAATATTATCAATATAACATGCATTATTACCCATATTATACTGTTATAATCGTCAGAACTATAATAAATATACTTACTAATCCCAATATTATCAATATAACATGCATTATTACCCATATTATACTGTTATTATCGTCAGAACTATAATCAATATACTTATTACTACCAATATTATCAATATAACATGCATTTTTACCCATATTATGCAGTTATTATCCCTAGAACTACAATAATTATACTTAATACTTTTATTGTTATCAATATAACATGCACTATTACCCATATTATGCAGTTATTATCGCTAGAACTATAATAATTATACTTATTACTCCCAATATTATCAGTATTTCATGCATTATTACCCATATTATACAGTTATTATCGCTAGAACTATAATAGTTATACTTATTACTTATATTATTATCAATATAACATGCATTATTACCCCTATTATGCAGTTATTATCGCTAGAACTGTAATAATTATACTTATTACTCCCAATATTATCATTATAACATCCATTATTACCCATATTATACTGTTATTATCGTCAGAACTATAATAAATATACTTACTAATCCCTATATTATCAGTATAACATGCATTATTACCCATATTATGCAGTTATTATCGCTAGAACTACAATAATTATACTTATTGCTCCCAATATTATCAATATAACATGCATTATTACCCATATTATGCAGTTATTATCGCTAGAACTATAATAATTATACTTATTACTCCCAATATTATCAATATAACATGCATTATTACCCATATTATACTGTTATTATCGTCAGAACTATAATAAATATACTTATTAATCCCAATATTATCAGTATAACATGCATTATTACCCATATTATGCAGTTATTATCGCTAGAACTACAATAATTATACTTATTACTCCCAATATTATCAATATAACATGCATTATTACCCATATTATACAGTTATTATCGCTAGAACTACAATAATTGCACTTAATACTTTTATTATTATCAATATAACATGCACTATTACCCATATAATGCGGTTATTATCGCTAGAACTATAATAATTATACTCATTACTCCCAATATTATCAATATAACATGCATTATTACCCATATTATACAGTTATTACCGCTAGAACTATAATAATTATACTTATTACTCCCAATATTATCAATATAACATGCATTATTACCCATATTATACTGTTATTATCGTCAGAACTATAATAAATATACTTATTAATCCCAATATTATCAGTATAACATGCATTATTACCCATATTATGCAGTTATTATCGCTAGAACTACAATAATTATACTTATTACTCCCAATATTATCAATATAACATGCATTATTACCCATATTATACAGTTATTATCGCTAGAACTACAATAATTGCACTTAATACTTTTATTATTATCAATATAACATGCACTATTACCCATATTATGCGGTTATTATCGCTAGAACTATAATAAATATACTTATTACTACCAATATTATCAATATAACATGCATTATTACCCATATTATGCAGTTATGTTCGCTAGAAATACAATATTTATACTTAATACTTTTATTGTTATCAATATAACATGCACTATTACCCATATTATGCAGTTATTATCGTCAGAACTATAATAAATATACTAATTACTCCCAATATTATCAATATAACATGCATTATTACCCATGTTATGCAGTGATTATCGCTAGAACTACAATAATTATACTTATAGCTCCCAATATTATCAATATAACATGCATCATTACCCATATTATACTGTTATTATCGTCAGAACTATAATAAATATACTTATTACAACCAATATTACCAATATAACATGCACTATTACCCATATTATGCAGTTATTATCGCTAGAACTACAATAATTATACTTATTACTCCCAATATTATCAATATAACATGCATTATTACCCATATTATACTGTTATTATCGTCAGAACTATAATCAATATACTTATTACTACCAATATTATCAATATAACATGCATTATTACCCATATTATGCAGTTATTATCCCTAGAACTACAATAATTATACTTAATACTTTTATTGTTATCAATATAACTTGCACTATTACCCATATTATGCAGTTATTATCGCTAGAACTACAATAATTATACTTATTACTCCCAATATTATCAATATAACATGCATTATTACCCATATTATGCAGTTATTATCGCTAGAACTACAATAATTGTACTTAATACTTTTATTATTATCAATATAACATGCACTATTACCCATATTATGCGGTTATTATCGCTAGAACTATAATAATTATACTCATTACTCCCTATATTATCAATATAACATGCATTATTACCCATATAATACTGTTATTATCGTCAGAACTATAATAAATATACTTATTAATCCCAATATTATCAATATAACATGCATTATTACCCATATTGTGCAGTTATTATCGCTAGAACTATAATAATTATACTTATTACTCCTAATATTATCAATATAAAATGCATTATTACCCATATTATACTGTTATTATCGTCAGAACTATAATAAATATACTTATTACTCCCAATATTATCAATATAACATGCATTATAACCCATATTATGCAGTTATTATCGCTAGAACTACAATAATTGTACTTAATACTTTTATTATTATCAATATAACATGCACTATTACCCATATTATGCGGTTATTATCGCTAGAACTATAATAATTATACTCATTACTCCCAATATTATCAATATAACATGCATTATTACCCATATTATACAGTTATTACCGCTAGAACTATAATAATTATACTTATTACTCCCAATATTATCAATATAAGATGCATTATTACCCATATTATACTGTTATTATCGTCAGAACTATAATAAATATACTTATTAATCCCAATATTATCAGTATAACATGCATTATTACCCATATTATGCAGTTATTATCGCTAGAACTACAATAATTATACTTATTACTCCCAATATTATCAATATAACATGCATTATTACCCATATTATACAGTTATTATCGCTAGAACTATAATAGTTATACTTATTACTTATATTATTATCAGTATAACATGCATTATTACCCCTATTATGCAGTTATTATCGCTAGAACTATAATAGTTATACTTATTACTTATATTATTATCAGTATAACATGCATTATTACCCCTATTATGCAGTTATTATCGCTAGAACTATAATAATTATACTTATTACTCCCAATATTATCAGTATTTCATGCATTATTACCCATATTATACAGTTATTATCGCTAGAACTATAATAGTTATACTTATTACTTATATTATTATCAGTATAACATGCATTATTACCCCTATTGTGCAGTTATTATCGCTAGAACTATAATAATTATACTTATTACTCCCAATATTATCAATATAACATGCATTATTGCCCATATTATACTGTTATTATCGTCAGAACTATAATAAATATACTTATTAATCCCAATATTATCAGTATAACATGCATTATTACCCATACTATGCAGTTATTATCGCTAGAACTACAATAATTATACTTATTACTCCCAATATTATCAATATAACATGCATTATTACCCATATTATGCAGTTATTATCGCTAGAACTACAATAAATGTACTTAATACTTTTATTATTATCAATATAACATGCACTATTACCCATATTATGCCGTTATTATCGCTAGAACTATAATAATTATACTCATTACTCCCTATATTATCAATATAACATGCATTTTTACCCATATTATACAGTTATTATCGCTAGAACTATAATAGTTATACTTATTACTTACATTATTATCAGTATAACATGCATAATTACCCCTATTATGCAGTTATTATCGCTAGAACTATAATAATTATACTTATTACTCCCAATATTATCAATATAACATGCATTATTACCCATATAATACTGTTATTATCGTCAGAACTATAATAAATATACTAATTACAACCAATATTATCAATATAACATGCACTATTACCCATATTATGCAGTTATTAATGCTAGAACTACAATAATTATACTTATTACTCCCAATATTATCAATATAACATGCATTATTACCAATATTATACTGTTATTATCGTCAGATCTATAATAAATATACTTATTACTACCAATATTATCAATATAACATGCATTATTACCCATATTATGCAGTTATTATCCCTAGAACTACAATAATTATACTTAATACTTTTATTGTTATCAATATAACATGCACTATTACCCATATTATGCAGTTATTATCGCTAGAACTATAATAATTATACTTATTACTCCCAATATTATCAGTATTTCATGCATTATTACCCATATTATACAGTTATTATCGCTAGAACTATAATAGTTATACTTATTACTTATATTATTATCAGTATAACATGCATTATTACCCCTATTATGCAGTTATTATCGCTAGAAGTATAATAATTATACTTATTACTCCCAATATTATCAATATAACATGCATTATTACCCATATTATACTGTTATTATCGTCAGAACTATAATAAATATACTAATAACTCCCAATATTATCAATATAACATGCATTATTACCCATATTATACTGTTATTATCGTCAGAACTATAATAAATATACTTATTAATCCCAATATTATCAATATAACATGCATTATTACCCATATTGTGCAGTTATTATCGCTAGAACTATAATAATTATACTTATTACTCCTAATATTATCAATATAAAATGCATTATTACCCATATTATACTGTTATTATCGTCAGAACTATAATAAATATACTTATTACTCCCAATATTATCAATATAACATGCATTATTACCCATATTATGCAGTTATTATCGCTAGAACTACAATAATTATACTTATTACTCCCAATATTATCAATATAACATGCATTATTACCCATATTATACAGTTATTATCGCTAGAACTACAATAATTGCACTTAATACTTTTATTATTATCAATATAACATGCACTATTACCCATATAATGCGGTTATTATCGCTAGAACTATAATAATTATACTCATTACTCCCAATATTATCAATATAACATGCATTATTACCCATATTATACAGTTATTACCGCTAGAACTATAATAATTATACTTATTACTCCCAATATTATCAATATAACATGCATTATTACCCATATTATACTGTTATTATCGTCAGAACTATAATAAATATACTTATTAATCCCAATATTATCAGTATAACATGCATTATTACCCATATTATGCAGTTATTATCGCTAGAACTACAATAATTATACTTATTACTCCCAATATTATCAATATAACATGCATTATTACCCATATTATACAGTTATTATCCCTAGAACTACAATAATTGCACTTAATACTTTTATTATTATCAATATAACATGCACTATTACCCATATTATGCGGTTATTATCGCTAGAACTATAATAAATATACTTATTACTACCAATATTATCAATATAACATGCATTATTACCCATATTATGCAGTTATGTTCGCTAGAAATACAATATTTATACTTAATACTTTTATTGTTATCAATATAACATGCACTATTACCCATATTATGCAGTTATTATCGTCAGAACTATAATAAATATACTAATTACTCCCAATATTATCAATATAACATGCATTATTACCCATGTTATGCAGTGATTATCGCTAGAACTACAATAATTATACTTATAGCTCCCAATATTATCAATATAACATGCATTATTACCCATATTATGCAGTTATGTTCGCTAGAAATACAATATTTATACTTAATACTTTTATTGTTATCAATATAACATGCACTATTACCCATATTATGCAGTTATTATCGTCAGAACTATAATAAATATACTAATTACTCCCAATATTACCAATATAACATGCACTATTACCCATATTATGCAGTTATTATCGCTAGAACTACAATAATTGTACTTAATACTTTTATTATTATCAATATAACATGCACTATTACCCATATTATGCGGTTATTATCGCTAGAACTATAATAATTATACTCATTACTCCCTATATTATCAATATAACATGCATTATTACCCATATAATACTGTTATTATCGTCAGAACTATAATAAATATACTTATTAATCCCAATATTATCAATATAACATGCATTATTACCCATATTATACTGTTATTATCGTCAGAACTATAATAAATATACTAATAACTCCCAATATTATCAATATAACCTGCATTATTACCCATATTATGCAGTTATTATCGCTAGAACTACAATAATTATACTTATTACTCCCAATATTATCAATATAACATGCATTATTACCCCTATTATGCAGTTATTATCGCTAGAACTATAAGAATTATACTTATTACTCCCAATATTATCAATATAACATGCATTTTTAGCCATATTATACTGTTATTATCGTCAGAACTATAATAAAAATACTTATTACTCCCAATATTATCAATATAACATGCATTATTAGCCATATTATGCAGTTATTATCGCTAGAACTATAATAGTTATACTTATTACTTCTATTATTATCAATATAACATGCACTATTACCCATATTATGCACTTATTATCGCTAGAACTACAATAATTATACTTATTACTCCCAATATTATCAATTTAACATGCATTATTACCCATATTATGCAGTTATTATCGCTAGAACTATAATAATTATGCTTATTACTCCCAATATTATCAATATAACATGCATTATTACCCATATTATACAGTTATTATCGCTAGAACCACAATAATTATACTTAATACTTTTATTGTTATCAATATAACATGCACTATTACCCATATTATGCAGTTATTATCGCTAGAACTATAATAATTATACTTATTACTCCCAATATTATCATTATAACATGCATTATTACCCATATTATACTGTTATTATCGTCAGAAATAATAAATATACTTATTAATCCCTATATTATCAGTATAACATGCATTATTACCCATATTATGCAGTTATTATCGCTAGAACTACAATAATTATACTTATTACAACCAATATTATCAATATAACATGCATTATTACCCATATTATACTGTTATTATCGTCAGAACTATAATAAATATACTTATTAATCCCTATATTATCAGTATAACATGCATTATTACCCATATTATGCAGTTATTATCGCTAGAACTACAATAATTATACTTATTACTCCCAATATTATCAATATAACATGCATTATTACTCATATTATGCAGTTATTATCGCTAGAACTACAATAATTGTACTTAATACTTTTATTATTATCAATATAACATGCACTATTACCCATATTATGCGGTTATTATCGCTAGAACTACAATAATTATACTCATTACTCCCAATATTATCAATATAACATGCATTATTACCCATATTATACAGTTATTATCGCTAGAACTATAATAGTTATACTTATTACTTATATTATTATCAGTATAACATGCATAATTACCCCTATTATGCAGTTATTATCGCTAGAACTATAATAATTATACTTATTACTCCCAATATTATCAGTATAACATGCATTATTACCCATATTATGCAGTTATTATCGCTAGAACTACAATAATTATACTTATTACTCCCAATATTATCAATATAACATGCATTATTACCCATATTATACAGTTATTATCGCTAGAACTACAATAATTGCACTTAATACTTTTATTATTATCAATATAACATGCACTATTACCCATATTATGCGGTTATTATCGCTAGAAATATAATAATTATACTCATTACTCCCAATATTATCAATATAACATGCATTATTACCCATATTATACTGTTATTATCGTCAGAACTATAATAAATATACTTATTACTACCAATATTATCAATATAACATGCATTATTACCCATATTATGCAGTTATGTTCGCTAGAAATACAATATTTATACTTTATACTTTTATTGTTATCAATATAACATGCACTATTACCCATATTATGCAGTTATTATCGCTAGAACTATAATAATTATACTCATTACTCCCAATATTATCAATATAACATGCATTATTACCCATCTTATACTGTTATTATCGTCAGAACTATAATAAATATACTAATTACTCCCAATATTATCAATATAACATGCATTATTACCCATATTATGCAGTTATTATCGCTAAAACTACAATAATTGTACTTAATACTTTTATTATTATCAATATAACATGCCCTATTACCCATATTATGCGGTTATTATCGCTAGAACTATAATAATTATACTCATTACTCCCTATATTATCAATATAACATGCATTATTACCCATATTATACAGTTATTATCGCTAGAACTATAATAGTTATACTTATAACTTACATTATTATCAGTATAACATGCATAATTACCCCTATTATGCAGTTATTATCGCTAGAACTATAATAATTATACTTATTACTCCCAATATTATCAGTATTTCATGCATTATTACCCATATTATACAGTTATTATCGCTAGAACTATAATAATTATACTTATTACTCCCAATATTATCAATATAACATGCATTATTACCCATATAATACTGTTATAATCGTCAGAACTATAATAAATATACTTATTAATCCCAATATTATCAATATAACATGCATTATTACCCATATTATACTGTTATTATCGTCAAAACTATAATAAATGTACTAATTACTCCCAATATTATCAATATAACATGCATTAATACCCATATTATACAGTTATTATCGCTAGAACTACAATAATTGTACTTAATACTTTTATTATTATCAATATAACATGCACTATTACCCATATTATGCGGTTATTATCGCTAGAACTATAATAATTATACTCATTACTCCCAATATTATCAATATAACATGCATTATTACCCATATTATACTGTTATTATCGTCAGAACTATAATAGTTATACTTATTACTTACATTATTATCAGTATAACATGCATTATTACCTCTATTATGCAGTTATTATCACTAGAACTATAATAGTTATACTTATTACTTATATTATTATCAGTATAACATGCATTATTACCCCTATTATGCAGTTATTATCGCTAGAACTATAATAATTATACTTATTACTCCCAATTTTATCAATATAACATGCATTATTACCCATATTATACTGTTATTATCGTCAGAACTATAATAAATATACTTATTAATCCCAATATTACCAATATAACATGCATTATTGCCCATATTATGCAGTTATTATCGCTAGAACTATAATAATTATACTTATTACTCCCAATATTATCAATATAACATGCATTATTACCCATATTATACTGTTATTATCGTCAGAACTATAATAAATATACTTATTACAACCAATATTACCAATATAACATGCACTATTACCCATATTATGCAGTTATTATCGCTAGAACTACAATAATTATACTTATTACTCCCAATATTATCAATATAACATGCATTATTACCCATATTATACTGTTATTATCGTCAGAACTATAATAAATATACTTATTACTACCAATATTATCAATATAACATGCATTATTACCCATATTATACAGTTATTATCGCTAGAACTATAATAATTATACTTATTACTCCCAATATTATGAATATAACATGCATTATTACCCATATTATACAGTTATTATCGCTAGAACTACAATAATTGCACTTAATACTGTTATTATTATCAATATAACATGCACTATTACCCATATTATGCGGTTATTATCGCTAGAACTATAATAATTATACTCATTACTCCCAATATTATCAATATAACATGCATTATTACCCATATTATACAGTTATTACCGCTAGAACTATAATAATTATACTTATTACTCCCAATATTATCAATATAACATGCATTATTACCCATATTATACTGTTATTATCGTTAGAACTATAATAAATATACTTATTAATCCCAATATTATCTGTATAACATGCATTATTACCCATATTATGCAGTTATTATCGCTAGAACTACAATAATTATACTTATTACTCCCAATATTATCTATATAACATGCATTATTACCCATATTATACAGTTATTATCGCTAGAACTACAATAATTGTACTTAATACTTTTATTATTATCAATATAACATGCACTATTACCCATATTATGCGGTTATTATCGCTAGAACTATAATAATTATACTCATTACTCCCTATATTATCAATATAACATGCATTATTACCCATATTATACAGTTATTATCGCTAGAACTATTATAGTTATACTTATTAATTACATTATTATCAGTATAACATGCATAATTACCCCTATTATGCAGTTATTATCGCTAGAACTATAATAATTATACTTATTACTCCCAATATTATCAATATAACATGCATTATTACCCATATAATAATGTTATAATCGTCAGGACTATAATAAATATACTCATTAATCCCAATATTATCAATATAACATGCATTATTACCCATATTATACTGTTATTATCGTCAAAACTATAATAAATGTACTAATTACTCCCAATATTATCAATATCACATGCATTATTACCCATATTATACAGTTATTATCGCTAGAACTACAATAATTGTACTTAATACTTTTATTATTATCAATATAACATGCACTATTACCCATATTATGCGTTTATTATCGCTAGAACTATAATAATTATACTCATTACTCCCAATATTATCGATATAACATGCATTATTACCCATATTATACTGTTATTATCGTCAGAACTATAATAGTTATACTTATTACTTACATTATTATCAGTATAACATCCATTATTACCTCTATTATGCAGTTATTATCACTAGAACTATAATAGTTATACTTATTACTTATATTATTATCAGTATAACATGCATTATTACCCCTATTATGCAGTTATTATCGCTAGAACTATAATAATTATACTTATTACTCCCAATATTATCAATATAACATGCATTATTACCCATATTATACTGTTATTATCGTCAGAACTATAATAAATATACTTATTAATCCCAATATTATCAATATAACATGCATTATTACCCATATTATGCAGTTATTATCGCTAGAACTATAATAATTATACTTATTACTCCTAATATTATCAATATAACATGCATTATTACCCATATAATACTGTTATTATCGTCAGAACTATAATAAATATACTAATTACAACCAATATTATCAATATAACATGCACTATTACCCATATTATGCAGTTATTAATGCTAGAACTACAATAATTATACTTATTACTCCCAATATTATCAATATAACATGCATTATTACCAATATTATACTGTTATTATCGTCAGATCTATAATAAATATACTTATTACTACCAATATTATCAATATAACATGCATTATTACCCATATTATGCAGTTATTATCCCTAGAACTACAATAATTATACTTAATACTTTTATTGTTATCAATATAACATGCACTATTACCCATATTATGCAGTTATTATCGCTAGAACTATAATAATTATACTTATTACTCCCAATATTATCAGTATTTCATGCATTATTACCCATATTATACAGTTATTATCGCTAGAACTATAATAGTTATACTTATTACTTATATTATTATCAGTATAACATGCATTATTACCCCTATTGTGCAGTTATTATCGCTAGAACTATAATAATTATACTTATTACTCCCAATATTATCAATATAACATGCATTATTGCCCATATTATACTGTTATTATCGTCAGAACTATAATAAATATACTTATTAATCCCAATATTATCAGTATAACATGCATTATTACCCATATTATGCAGTTATTATCGCTAGAACTACAATAATTATACTTATTACTCCCAATATTATCAATATAACATGCATTATTACCCATATTATGCAGTTATTATCGCTAGAACTACAATAAATGTACTTAATACTTTTATTATTATCAATATAACATGCACTATTACCCATATTATGCCGTTATTATCGCTAGAACTATAATAATTATACTCATTACTCCCTATATTATCAATATAACATGCATTTTTACCCATATTATACAGTTATTATCGCTAGAACTATAATAGTTATACTTATTACTTACATTATTATCAGTATAACATGCATAATTACCCCTATTATGCAGTTATTATCGCTAGAACTATAATAATTATACTTATTACTCCCAATATTATCAATATAACATGCATTATTACCCATATAATACTGTTATTATCGTCAGAACTATAATAAATATACTAATTACAACCAATATTATCAATATAACATGCACTATTACCCATATTATGCAGTTATTAATGCTAGAACTACAATAATTATACTTATTACTCCCAATATTATCAATATAACATGCATTATTACCAATATTATACTGTTATTATCGTCAGATCTATAATAAATATACTTATTACTACCAATATTATCAATATAACATGCATTATTACCCATATTATGCAGTTATTATCCCTAGAACTACAATAATTATACTTAATACTTTTATTGTTATCAATATAACATGCACTATTACCCATATTATGCAGTTATTATCGCTAGAACTATAATAATTATACTTATTACTCCCAATATTATCAGTATTTCATGCATTATTACCCATATTATACAGTTATTATCGCTAGAACTATAATAGTTATACTTATTACTTATATTATTATCAGTATAACATGCATTATTACCCCTATTATGCAGTTATTATCGCTAGAAGTATAATAATTATACTTATTACTCCCAATATTATCAATATAACATGCATTATTACCCATATTATACTGTTATTATCGTCAGAACTATAATAAATATACTAATAACTCCCAATATTATCAATATAACATGCATTATTACCCATATTATACTGTTATTATCGTCAGAACTATAATAAATATACTTATTAATCCCAATATTATCAATATAACATGCATTATTACCCATATTGTGCAGTTATTATCGCTAGAACTATAATAATTATACTTATTACTCCTAATATTATCAATATAAAATGCATTATTACCCATATTATACTGTTATTATCGTCAGAACTATAATAAATATACTTATTACTCCCAATATTATCAATATAACATGCATTATAACCCATATTATGCAGTTATTATCGCTAGAACTACAATAATTGTACTTAATACTTTTATTATTATCAATATAACATGCACTATTACCCATATTATGCGGTTATTATCGCTAGAACTATAATAATTATACTCATTACTCCCAATATTATCAATATAACATGCATTATTACCCATATTATACAGTTATTACCGCTAGAACTATAATAATTATACTTATTACTCCCAATATTATCAATATAAGATGCATTATTACCCATATTATACTGTTATTATCGTCAGAACTATAATAAATATACTTATTAATCCCAATATTATCAGTATAACATGCATTATTACCCATATTATGCAGTTATTATCGCTAGAACTACAATAATTATACTTATTACTCCCAATATTATCAATATAACATGCATTATTACCCATATTATACAGTTATTATCGCTAGAACTATAATAGTTATACTTATTACTTATATTATTATCAGTATAACATGCATTATTACCCCTATTATGCAGTTATTATCGCTAGAACTATAATAATTATACTTATTACTCCCAATATTATCAATATAACATGCATTATTACCCATATTATACTATTATTATCGTCAGAACTATAATAAATATACTTATTAATCCCAATATTATCAGTATAACATGCATTATTACCCATATTATGCAGTTATTATCGCTAGAACTACAATAATTATACTTATTACTCCCAATATTATCAATATAACATGCATTATTACCCATATTATGCAGTTATTATCGCTAGAACTACAATAATTGTACTTAATACTTTTATTATTATCAATATCACATGCACTATTACCCATATTATGCGGTTATTATCGCTAGAACTATAATAATTATACTCATTACTCCCAATATTATCAATTTAACATGCATTATTACCCATATTATACAGTTATTATCGCTAGAACTATAATAGTTATACTTATTACTTACATTATTATCAGTATAACATGCATAATTACCCCTATTATGCAGTTATTATCGCTAGAACTATAATAATTATACTTATTACTCCCAATATTATCAATATAACATGCATTATTACCCATATTATACAGTTATTATCGCTAGAACTACAATAATTGTACGTAATACTTTTATTATTATCAATATAACATGCACTATTACCCATATTATGCGGTTATTATCGCTAGAACTACAATAATTATACTTATTACTCCCAATATTATCAATATAACATGCATTATTACCCATATTATACAGTTATTATCACTAGAACTATAATAGTTATACTTATTACTTATATTATTATCAGTATAACATGCATTATTACCCCTATTATGCAGTTATTATCGCTAGAACTATAATAATTATACTTATTACTCCCAATATTATCAATATAACATGCATTATTACCCATATTATACTGTTATTATCGTCAGAACTATAATAAATATACTTATTAATCCCAATATTATCAATATAGCATGCATTATTACCCATATTATGCAGTTATTATCGCTAGAACTATAATAATTATACTTATTACTCCCAATATTATCAATATAACATGCATTATTACCCATATAATACTGTTATTATCGTCAGAACTATAATAAATATACTTATTAATCCCAATATTATCAATATAACATGCATTGTTACCCATATTATACTGTTACTATCGTCAGAACTATAATAAATATACTAATAACTCCCAATATTATCAATATAACCTGCATTATTACCCATATTATGCAGTTATTATCGCTAGAACTACAATAATTATACTTATTACTCCCAATATTATCAATATAACATGCATTATTACCCCTATTATGCAGTTATTATCGCTAGAACTATAAGAATTATACTTATTACTCCCAATATTATCAATATAACATGCATTTTTAGCCATATTATACTGTTATTATCGTCAGAACTATAATAATTATACTCATTACTCCCAATATTATCAATATAACATGCATTATTACCCATATTATACAGTTATTATCGCTAGAACTATAATAGTTATAATTATTACTTATATTATTATCAGTATTACATGCATAATTACCCCTATTATGCAGTTATTATCGCTAGAACTGTAATAATTATACTTATTACTCCCAATATTATCAATATAACCTGCATTATTACCGATATTATACTGTTATAATCGTCAGAACTATAATAAATATACTTATTAATCCTAATATTATTAATATAACATGCATTATTACCCATATTATACTGTTATAATCGTCAGAACTATAATAAATATACTTATTAATCCCAATATTATCAATATAACATGCATTATTACCCATATTATACTGTTATTATCGTCAGAACTATAATAAATGTACTTATTAATCCTAATATTATTAATATAACATGCATTATTACCCATATTATACTGTTATTATCGTCAGAACTATAATAAATGTACTAATTACTCCCAATATTATCAATATAACAGCATTATTACCCATATTATGCAGTTATTATCGCTAGAACTACAATAATTATACTTATAACTCCCAATATTATCAATATAACATGCATCATTACCCATATTATACTGTTATTATCGTCAGAACTATAATAAATATACTTATTACAACCAATATTATCAATATAACATGCATCGTTACCCATATTATACTGTTATTATCGTCAGAACTATAATAGTTATACTTATTACTTATATTATTATCAGTATAACATGCATTATTACCTCTATTATGCAGTTATTATCACTAGAACTATAATAGTTATACTTATTACTTATATTATTATCAGTATAACATGCATTATTACCCCTATTATGCAGTTATTATCGCTAGAACTATAATAATTATACTTATTACTCCCAATATTATCAATATAACATGCATTATTGCCCATATTATACTGTTATTATCGTCAGAACTATAATAAATATACTTATTAATCCCAATATTATCAGTATAACATGCATTATTACCCATATTATGCAGTTATTATCGTTAGAACTACAATAATTATACTTATTACTCCCAATATTATCAATATAACATGCATTATTACCCATATTATACAGTTATTATCGCTAGAACTATAATAGTTATACTTATTACTTATATTATTATCAGTATAACATGCATAATTACCCCTATTATGCAGTTATTATCGCTAGAACTATAATAATTATACTTATTACTCCCAATATTATCAATATAACATGCATTATTACCCATATAATACTGTTATAATCGTCAGAACTATAATAAATATACTTATTAATCCCAATATTATCAATATAACATGCATTATTACCCATATTATACTGTTATTATCGTCAGAACTATAATAAATGTACAAATTACTCCCAATATTATCAATATAACATGCATTATTACCCATATTATGCAGTTATTATCGCTAGAACTACAATAATTATACTTATAACTCCCAATATTATCAATATAACATGCATCATTACCCATATTATACTGTTATTATCGTCAGAACTATAATAAATATACTTATTACAACCAATATTACCAATATAACATGCACTATTACCAATATTATGCAGTTATTATCCCTAGAACTACAATAATTATACTTAATACTTTTATTGTTATCAATATAACATGCACTATTACCCATATTATGCAGTTATTATCGCTAGAACTATAATAATTATACTTATTACTCCCAATATTATCATTATAACATGCATTATTACCCATATTATACTGTTATTATCGTCAGAACTATAATAAATATACTTATTAATCCCTATATTATCAGTATAACATGCATTATTACCCATATTATGCAGTTATTATCGCTAGAACTACAATAATTATACTTATTACTCCCAATATTATCAATATAACATGCATTATTACCCATATTATACTGTTATAATCGTCAGAACTATAATAAATATACTTATTAATCCCAATATTATCAATATAACATGCATTATTACCCATATTATACTGTTATTATCGTCAGAACTATAATCAATATACTTATTACTACCAATATTATCAATATAACATGCATTTTTAGCCATATTATACTGTTATTATCGTCAGAACTATAATAATTATACTCATTACTCCCAATATTATCAATATAACATGCATTATTACCCATATTATACAGTTATTATCACTAGAACTATAATAGTTATACTTATTACTTATATTATTATCAGTATAACATGCATTATTACCCCTATTATGCAGTTATTATCGCTAGAACTATAATAATTATACTTATTACTCCCAATATTATCAATATAACATGCATTATTACCCATATTATACTGTTATTATCGTCAGAACAATAATAAATATACTTATTAATCCCAATATTATCAATATAGCATGCATTATTACCCATATTATACTGTTATAATCGTCAGAACTATAATAAATATACTTATTAATCCCAATATTATCAATATAACATGCATTATTACCCATATTATACTGTTATAATCGTCAGAACTATAATAAATATACTTATTAATCCTAATATTATTAATATAACATGCATTATTACCCATATTATACTGTTAGAATCGTCAGAACTATAATAAATATACTTATTAATCCCAATATTATCAATATAACATGCATTATTACCCATATTATACTGTTATTATCGTCAGAACTATAATAAATGTACTTATTAATCCTAATATTATTAATATAACGTGCATTATTACCCATATTATACTGTTATTATCGTCAGAACTATAATAAATATACTAATTACTCCCAATATTATCAATATAACAGCATTATTACCCATATTATGCAGTTATTATCGCTAGAACTACAATAATTATACTTATTACTCCCAATATTATCAATATAACATGCATTATTACCCCTATTATGCAGTTATTATCGCTAGAACTATAAGAATTATACTTATTACTCCCAATATTATCAATATAACATGCATTTTTAGCCATATTATACTGTTATTATCGTCAGAACTATAATAATTATACTCATTACTCCCAATATTATCAATATAACATGCATTATTACCCATATTATACAGTTATTATCGCTAGAACTATAATAGTTATAATTATTACTTATATTATTATCAGTATTACATGCATAATTACCCCTATTATGCAGTTATTATCGCTAGAACTGTAATAATTATACTTATTACTCCCAATTTATCAATATAACCTGCATTATTACCCATATTATACTGTTATAATCGTCAGAACTATAATAAATATACTTATTAATCCCAATATTATCAATATAACATGCATTATTACCCATATTATACTGTTGTTATCGTCAGAACTATAATAAATATACTAATTACTCCCAATATTATCAATATAACATGCATTATTACCCCTATTATGCAGTTATTATCGCTAGAACTATAATAATTATACTTATTACTCCCAATATTATCAATATAACATGCATTATTACCCATATTATACTGTTATTATCGTCAGAACTATAATAAATATACTTATTAATCCCAATATTATCAGTATAACATGCATTATTACCCAAATTATGCAGTTATTATCGCTAGAACTACAATAATTATACCTATTACTCCCAATATTATCAATATAACATGCATTATTACCCATATTATACAGTTATTATCGCTAGAACTACAATAATTGCACTTAATACTTTTATTATTATCAATATAACATGCACTGTTACCCATATTATGCGGTTATTATCGCTAGAACTATAATAATTACGCTCATTACTCCCAATATTATCAATATAACATGCATTATTACCCATATTATACAGTTATTATCGCTAGAACTATAATAATTATACTTATTACTCCCAACATTATCAATATAACATGCATTATTACCCATATTATACTGTTATTATCGTCAGAACTATAATAAATACACTTATTAATCCCAATATTATCAATATAACATGCATTATTACCCATATTATGCAGTTATTATCGCTAGAACTATAATAATTATACTCATTACTCCCAATATTATCAATATAACATGCATCATTACCCATATTATACTGTTATTATCGTCAGAACTATAATAAATATACTTATTACAACCAATATTACCAATATAACATGCACTATTACCAATATTATGCAGTTATTATCCCTAGAACTACAATAATTATACTTAATACTTTTATTGTTATCAATATAACATGCACTATTACCCATATTATGCAGTTATTATCGCTAGAACTATAATAATTATACTTAGTACTCCCAATATTATCATTATAACATGCATTATTACCCATATTATACTGTTATTATCGTCAGAACTATAATAAATATACTTATTAATCCCTATATTATCAGTATAACATGCATTATTACCCATATTATGCAGTTATTATCGCTAGAACTACAATAATTATACTTATTACTCCCAATATTATCAATATAACATGCATTATTACCCATATTATACTGTTATAATCGTCAGAACTATAATAAATATACTTATTAATCCCAATATTATCAATATAACATGCATTATTACCCATATTATACTGTTATTATCGTCAGAACTATAATCAATATACTTATTACTACCAATATTATCAATATAACATGCATTTTTACCCATATTATGCAGTTATTATCGTCAGAACTATAATAAATATACTAATAACTCCCAATATTATCAATATAACCTGCATTATTACCCATATTATACAGTTATTATCACTAGAACTATAATAGTTATACTTATTACTTATATTATTATCAGTATAACATGCATTATTACCCCTATTATGCAGTTATTATCGCTAGAACTATAATAATTATACTTATTACTCCCAATATTATCAATATAACATGCATTATTACCCATATTATACTGTTATTATCGTCAGAACAATAATAAATATACTTATTAATCCCAATATTATCAATATAGCATGCATTATTACCCATATTATGCAGTTATTATCGCTAGAACTATAATAATTATACTTATTACTCCCAATATTATCAATATAACATGCATTATTACCCATATAATACTGTTATTATCGTCAGAACTATAATAAATATACTTATTAATCCCAATATTATCAATATAACATGCATTGTTACCCATATTATACTGTTATTATCGTCAGAACTATAATAAATATACTAATAACTCCCAATATTATCAATATAACCTGCATTATTACCCATATTATGCAGTTATTATCGCTAGAACTACAATAATTATACTTATTACTCCCAATATTATCAATATAACATGCATTATTACCCCTATTATGCAGTTATTATCGCTAGAACTATAAGAATTATACTTATTACTCCCAATATTATCAATATAACATGCATTTTTAGCCATATTATACTGTTATTATCGTCAGAACTATAATAATTATACTCATTACTCCCAATATTATCAATATAACATGCATTATTACCCATATTATACAGTTATTATCGCTAGAACTATAATAGTTATACTTAATACTTTTATTGTTATCAATATAACATGCACTATTACCCATATTATGCAGTTATTATCGCTAGAACTATAATAATTATACTTATTACTCCCAATATTATCATTATAACATGCATTATTACCCATATTATACTGTTATTATCGTCAGAACTATAATAAATATACTTATTAATCCCTATATTATCAGTATAACATGCATTATTACCCATATTATGCAGTTATTATCGCTAGAACTACAATAATTATACTTATTACTCCCAATATTATCAATATAACATGCATTATTACCCATATTATACTGTTATAATCGTCAGAACTATAATAAATATACTTATTAATCCCAATATTATCAATATAACATGCATTATTACCCATATTATACTGTTATTATCGTCAGAACTATAATCAATATACTTATTACTACCAATATTATCAATATAACATGCATTTTTAGCCATATTATACTGTTATTATCGTCAGAACTATAATAATTATACTCATTACTCCCAATATTATCAATATAACATGCATTATTACCCATATTATACAGTTATTATCACTAGAACTATAATAGTTATACTTATTACTTATATTATTATCAGTATAACATGCATTATTACCCCTATTATGCAGTTATTATCGCTAGAACTATAATAATTATACTTATTACTCCCAATATTATCAATATAACATGCATTATTACCCATATTATACTGTTATTATCGTCAGAACAATAATAAATATACTTATTAATCCCAATATTATCAATATAGCATGCATTATTACCCATATTATACTGTTATAATCGTCAGAACTATAATAAATATACTTATTAATCCCAATATTATCAATATAACATGCATTATTACCCATATTATACTGTTATAATCGTCAGAACTATAATAAATATACTTATTAATCCTAATATTATTAATATAACATGCATTATTACCCATATTATACTGTTAGAATCGTCAGAACTATAATAAATATACTTATTAATCCCAATATTATCAATATAACATGCATTATTACCCATATTATACTGTTATTATCGTCAGAACTATAATAAATGTACTTATTAATCCTAATATTATTAATATAACGTGCATTATTACCCATATTATACTGTTATTATCGTCAGAACTATAATAAATATACTAATTACTCCCAATATTATCAATATAACAGCATTATTACCCATATTATGCAGTTATTATCGCTAGAACTACAATAATTATACTTATTACTCCCAATATTATCAATATAACATGCATTATTACCCCTATTATGCAGTTATTATCGCTAGAACTATAAGAATTATACTTATTACTCCCAATATTATCAATATAACATGCATTTTTAGCCATATTATACTGTTATTATCGTCAGAACTATAATAATTATACTCATTACTCCCAATATTATCAATATAACATGCATTATTACCCATATTATACAGTTATTATCGCTAGAACTATAATAGTTATAATTATTACTTATATTATTATCAGTATTACATGCATAATTACCCCTATTATGCAGTTATTATCGCTAGAACTGTAATAATTATACTTATTACTCCCAATTTATCAATATAACCTGCATTATTACCCATATTATACTGTTATAATCGTCAGAACTATAATAAATATACTTATTAATCCCAATATTATCAATATAACATGCATTATTACCCATATTATACTGTTGTTATCGTCAGAACTATAATAAATATACTAATTACTCCCAATATTATCAATATAACATGCATTATTACCCCTATTATGCAGTTATTATCGCTAGAACTATAATAATTATACTTATTACTCCCAATATTATCAATATAACATGCATTATTACCCATATTATACTGTTATTATCGTCAGAACTATAATAAATATACTTATTAATCCCAATATTATCAGTATAACATGCATTATTACCCAAATTATGCAGTTATTATCGCTAGAACTACAATAATTATACTTATTACTCCCAATATTATCAATATAACATGCATTATTACCCATATTATACAGTTATTATCGCTAGAACTACAATAATTGCACTTAATACTTTTATTATTATCAATATAACAAGCACTGTTACCCATATTATGCGGTTATTATCGCTAGAACTATAATAATTATGCTCATTACTCCCAATATTATCAATATAACATGCATTATTACCCATATTATACAGTTATTATCGCTAGAACTATAATAATTATACTTATTACTCCCAACATTATCAATATAACATGCATTATTACCCATATTATACTGTTATTATCGTCAGAACTATAATAAATACACTTATTAATCCCAATATTATCAATATAACATGCATTATTACCCATATTATGCAGTTATTATCGCTAGAACTATAATAATTATACTCATTACTCCCAATATTATCAATATAACATGCATCATTACCCATATTATACTGTTATTATCGTCAGAACTATAATAAATATACTAATAACTCCCAATATTATCAATATAACCTGCATTATTACCCATATTATGCAGTTATTATCGCTGGAACTACAATAATTATACTTATTACTCCCAATATTATCAATATAACATGCATTATTACCCCTATTATGCAGTTATTATCGCTAGAACTATAAGAATTATACTTATTACTCCCAATATTATCAATATAACATGCATTTTTAGCCATATTATACTGTTATTATCGTCAGAACTATAATAATTATACTCATTACTCCCAATATTATCAATATAACATGCATTATTACCCATATTATACAGTTATTATCGCTAGAACTATAATAGTTATACTTATTACTTACATTATTATCAGTATAACATGCATAATTACCCCTATTATGCAGTTATTATCGCTAGAACTATAATAATTATACTTATTACTCCCAATATTATCAATATAACATGCATTATTACCCATATTATACAGTTATTATCGCTAGAACTACAATAATTGTACGTAATACTTTTATTATTATCAATATAACATGCACTATTACCCATATTATGCGGTTATTATCGCTAGAACTATAATAATTATACTTATTACTCCCAATATTATCAATATAACATGCATTATTACCCATATTATACAGTTATTATCACTAGAACTATAATAGTTATACTTATTACTTATATTATTATCAGTATAACATGCATTATTACCCCTATTATGCAGTTATTATCGCTAGAACTATAATAATTATACTTATTACTCCCAATATTATCAATATAACATGCATTATTACCCATATTATACTGTTATTATCGTCAGAACTATAATAAATATACTTATTAATCCCAATATTATCAATATAGCATGCATTATTACCCATATTATGCAGTTATTATCGCTAGAACTATAATAATTATACTTATTACTCCCAATATTATCAATATAACATGCATTATTACCCATATTATACAGTTATTATCGCTAGAACTATAATAGTTATAATTATTACTTATATTATTATCAGTATTACATGCATAATTACCCCTATTATGCAGTTATTATCGCTAGAACTGTAATAATTATACTTATTACTCCCAATATTATCAATATAACCTGCATTATTACCCATATTATACTGTTATAATCGTCAGAACTATAATAAATATACTTATTAATCCCAATATTATCAATATAACATGCATTATTACCCATATTATACTGTTGTTATCGTCAGAACTATAATAAATATACTAATTACTCCCAATATTATCAATATAACATGCATTATTACCCATATTATGCAGTTATGATCGCTAGAACTACAATAATTATACCTATAACTCCCAATATTATCAATATAACATGCATCATTACCCATATTATACTGTTATTATCGTCAGAACTATAATAAATATACTTATTACAACCAATATTATCAATATAACATGCATTATTACCCATATTATACTGTTATTATCGTCAGAACTATAATAAATGTACTTATTAATCCCAATATTATCAATATAACATGCATTATTACCCATATTATACTGTTATTATCGTCAGAACTATAATAAATATACTAATTACTCCCAATATTATCAATATAACAGCATTATTACCCATATTATGCAGTTATTATCGCTAGAACTACAATAATTATACTTATAACTCCCAATATTATCAATATAACATGCATCATTACCCATATTATACTGTTATTATCGTCAGAACTATAATAAATATACTTATTAATCCCAATATTATCAATATAGCATGCATTATTACCCATATTATGCAGTTATTATCGCTAGAACTATAATAATTATACTTATTACTCCCAATATTATCAATATAACATGCATTATTACCCATATAATACTGTTATTATCGTCAGAACTATAATAAATATACATATTAATCCCAATATTATCAATATAACATGCATTGTTACCCATATTATACTGTTATTATCGTCAGAACTATAATAAATATACTAATAACTCCCAATATTATCAATATAACCTGCATTATTACCCATATTATGCAGTTATTATCCCTAGAACTACAATAATTATACTTATTACTCCCAATATTATCAATATAACATGCATTATTACCCATATTATACTGTTATTATCGTCAGAACTATAATAAATATACTTATTAATCCCAATATTATCAGTATAACATGCATTATTACCCAAATTATGCAGTTATTATCGCTAGAACTACAATAATTATACTTATTACTCCCAATATTATCAATATAACATGCATTATTACCCATATTATACAGTTATTACCGCTAGAACTACAATAATTGCACTTAATACTTTTATTATTATCAATATAACATGCACTGTTACCCATATTATGCGGTTATTATCGCTAGAACTATAATAATTATGCTCATTACTCCCAATATTATCAATATAACATGCATTAATACCCATATTATACAGTTATTATCGCTAGAACTATAATAATTATACTTATTACTCCCAACATTATCAATATAACATGCATTATTACCCATATTATACTGTTATTATCGTCAGAACTATAATAAATACACTTATTAATCCCAATATTATCAATATAACATGCATTATTACCCATATTATGCAGTTATTATCGCTAGAACTATAATAATTATACTTATTACTCCCAATATTATCAATATAAAATGCATTATTACCCATATTATACTGTTATTATCGTCAGAACTATAATGAATATACTAATTACTCCCAATATTATCAATATAACACGCATTATTACCCATATTATACTGTTATTATCGTCAGAACTATAATAAATATACTTATTAATCCCAATATTATCAATATAACATGCATTATTACCCATATTATGCAGTTATTATCGCTAGAACTACAATAATTGTACTTAATACTTTTATTATTATCAATATAACATGCACTATTACCCATATTATGCGGTTATTATCGCTAGAACTATAATAATTATACTCATTACTACCAATATTATCAATATAACATGCATTATTACCCATATTATGCAGTTATTATCGCTAGAACTACAATAATTATACTTATAACTCCCAATATTATCAATATAACATGCATCATTACCCATATTATACTGTTATTATCGTCAGAACTATAATAAATATACTTATTACAACCAATATTACCAATATAACATGCACTATTACCCATATTATGCAGTTATTATCGCTAGAACTACAATAATTATACGTATTACTCCCAATATTATCAATATAACATGAATTATTACCCATATTATACTGTTATTATCGTCAGAACTATAATAAATATACTTATTACTACCAATATTATCAATATAACATGCATTATTACCCATATTATGCAGTTATGTTCGCTAGAAATACAATATTTATACTTAATACTTTTATTGTTATCAATATAACATGCACTATTACCCATATTATGCAGTTATTATCGCTAGAACTATAATAATTATACTTATTACTCCCAATATTATGAATATAACATGCATTATTACCCATATTATACAGTTATTATCGCTAGAACTATAATAGTTATACTTATTACTTATATTATTATCAGTATAACATGCATTATTACCCATATTATGCAGTTATTATCGCTAGAACTATAATAGTTATACTTATTACTTTTATTATTATCAATATAACATGCACTATTACCCATATTATGCACTTATTATCGCTAGAACAATAATAATTATACTTATAACTCCTAATATTATCAGTATTTCATGCATTATTACCCATATTATACAGTTATTATCGCTAGAACTATAATAGTTATACTTATTACTTATATTATTATCCGTATAACATGCATTATTACCCCTATTATGCAGTTATTATCGCTAGAACTATAATAATTATACTTATTACTCCCAATATTATCAATATAACATGCATTATTACCCATATTATACTGTTATTATCGTCAGAACTATAATAAATATACTTATTACAACCAATATTACCAATATAAAATGCACTATTACCAATATTATGCAGTTATTATCCCTAGAACTACAATAATTATACTTAATACTTTTATTGTTATCAATATAACATGCACTATTACCCATATTATGCAGTTATTATCGCTAGAACTATAATAATTATACTTATTACTCCCAATATTATCATTATAACATGCATTATTACCCATATTATACTGTTATTATCGTCAGAACTATAATAAATATACTTATTAATCCCTATATTATCAGTATAACATGCATTATTACCCATATTATGGAGTTATTATCGCTAGAACTACAATAATTATACTTATTACTCCCAATATTATCAATATAACATGCATTATTACCCATATTATACTGTTATAATCGTCAGAACTATAATAAATATACTTATTAATCCCAATATTATCAATATAACATGCATTATTACCCATATTATACTGTTATTATCGTCAGAACTATAATCAATATACTTATTACTACCAATATTATCAATATAACATGCATTTTTACCCATATTATGCAGTTATTATCGTCAGAACTATAATAAATATACTAATAACTCCCAATATTATCAATATAACCTGCATTATTACCCATATTATACAGTTATTATCACTAGAACTATAATAGTTATACTTATTACTTATATTATTATCAGTATAACGTGCATTATTACCCCTATTATGCAGTTATTATCGCTAGAACTATAATAATTATACTTATTACTCCCAATATTATCAATATAACATGCATTATTACCCATATTATACTGTTATTATCGTCAGAACAATAATAAATATACTTATTAATCCCAATATTATCAATATAGCATGCATTATTACCCATATTATGCAGTTATTATCGCTAGAACTATAATAATTATACTTATTACTCCCAATATTATCAATATAACATGCATTATTACCCATATAATACTGTTATTATCGTCAGAACTATAATAAATATACTTATTAATCCCAATATTATCAATATAACATGCATTGTTACCCATATTATACTGTTATTATCGTCAGAACTATAATAAATATACTAATAACTCCCAATATTATCAATATAACCTGCATTATTACCCTTATTATGCAGTTATTATCGCTAGAACTACCATAATTATACTTATTACTCCCAATATTATCAATACAACATGCATTATTACCCCTATTATGCAGTTATTATCGCTAGAACTATAAGAATTATACTTATTACTCCCAATATTATCAATATAACATGCATTTTTAGCCATATTATACTGTTATTATCGTCAGAACTATAATAATTATACTCATTACTCCCAATATTATCAATATAACATGCATTATTACCCATATTATACAGTTATTATCGCTAGAACTATAATAGTTATACTTATTACTTACATTATTATCAGTATAACATGCATAATTACCCCTATTATGCAGTTATTATCGCTAGAACTATAATAATTATACTTATTACTCCCAATATTATCAATATAACATGCATTATTACCCATATTATACAGTTATTATCGCTAGAACTACAATAATTGTACGTAATACTTTTATTATTATCAATATAACATGCACTATTACCCATATTATGCGGTTATTATCGCTAGAACTATAATAATTATACTTATTACTCCCAATATTATCAATATAACATGCATTATTACCCATATTATACAGTTATTATCACTAGAACTATAATAGTTATACTTATTACTTATATTATTATCAGTATAACATGCATTATTACCCCTATTATGCAGTTATTATCGCTAGAACTATAATAATTATACTTATTACTCCCAATATTATCAATATAACATGCATTATTACCCATATTATACTGTTATAATCGTCAGAACTATAATAAATATACTTATTAATCCTAATATTATTAATATAACATGCATTATTACCCATATTATACTGTTAGAATCGTCAGAACTATAATAAATATACTTATTAATCCCAATATTATCAATATAACATGCATTATTACCCATATTATACTGTTATTATCGTCAGAACTATAATAAATGTACTTATTAATCCTAATATTATTAATATAACGTGCATTATTACCCATATTATACTGTTATTATCGTCAGAACTATAATAAATATACTAATTACTCCCAATATTATCAATATAACAGCATTATTACCCATATTATGCAGTTATTATCGCTAGAACTACAATAATTATACTTATTACTCCCAATATTATCAATATAACATGCATTATTACCCCTATTATGCAGTTATTATCGCTAGAACTATAAGAATTATACTTATTACTCCCAATATTATCAATATAACATGCATTTTTAGCCATATTATACTGTTATTATCGTCAGAACTATAACAATTATACTCATTACTCCCAATATTATCAATATAACATGCATTATTACCCATATTATACAGTTATTATCGCTAGAACTATAATAGTTATAATTATTACTTATATTATTATCAGTATTACATGCATAATTACCCCTATTATGCAGTTATTATCGCTAGAACTGTAATAATTATACTTATTACTCCCAATTTATCAATATAACCTGCATTATTACCCATATTATACTGTTATAATCGTCAGAACTATAATAAATATACTTATTAATCCCAATATTATCAATATAACATGCATTATTACCCATATTATACTGTTGTTATCGTCAGAACTATAATAAATATACTAATTACTCCCAATATTATCAATATAACATGCATTATTACCCCTATTATGCAGTTATTATCGCTAGAACTATAATAATTATACTTATTACTCCCAATATTATCAATATAACATGCATTATTACCCATATTATACTGTTATTATCGTCAGAACTATAATAAATATACTTATTAATCCCAATATTATCAGTATAACATGCATTATTACCCAAATTATGCAGTTATTATCGCTAGAACTACAATAATTATACTTATTACTCCCAATATTATCAATATAACATGCATTATTACCCATATTATACAGTTATTATCGCTAGAACTACAATAATTGCACTTAATACTTTTATTATTATCAATATAACAAGCACTGTTACCCATATTATGCGGTTATTATCGCTAGAACTATAATAATTATGCTCATTACTCCCAATATTATCAATATAACATGCATTATTACCCATATTATGCAGTTATTATCGCTAGAACTATAATAATTATACTCATTACTCCCAATATTATCAATATAACATGCATCATTACCCATATTATACTGTTATTATCGTCAGAACTATAATAAATATACTTATTACAACCAATATTACCAATATAACATGCACTATTACCAATATTATGCAGTTATTATCCCTAGAACTACAATAATTATACTTAATACTTTTATTGTTATCAATATAACATGCACTATTACCCATATTATGCAGTTATTATCGCTAGAACTATAATAATTATACTTAGTACTCCCAATATTATCATTATAACATGCATTATTACCCATATTATACTGTTATTATCGTCAGAACTATAATAAATATACTTATTAATCCCTATATTATCAGTATAACATGCATTATTACCCATATTATGCAGTTATTATCGCTAGAACTACAATAATTATACTTATTACTCCCAATATTATCAATATAACATGCATTATTACCCATATTATACTGTTATAATCGTCAGAACTATAATAAATATACTTATTAATCCCAATATTATCAATATAACATGCATTATTACCCATATTATACTGTTATTATCGTCAGAACTATAATCAATATACTTATTACTACCAATATTATCAATATAACATGCATTTTTACCCATATTATGCAGTTATTATCGTCAGAACTATAATAAATATACTAATAACTCCCAATATTATCAATATAACCTGCATTATTACCCATATTATACAGTTATTATCACTAGAACTATAATAGTTATACTTATTACTTATATTATTATCAGTATAACATGCATTATTACCCCTATTATGCAGTTATTATCGCTAGAACTATAATAATTATACTTATTACTCCCAATATTATCAATATAACATGCATTATTACCCATATTATACTGTTATTATCGTCAGAACAATAATAAATATACTTATTAATCCCAATATTATCAATATAGCATGCATTATTACCCATATTATGCAGTTATTATCGCTAGAACTATAATAATTATACTTATTACTCCCAATATTATCAATATAACATGCATTATTACCCATATAATACTGTTATTATCGTCAGAACTATAATAAATATACTTATTAATCCCAATATTATCAATATAACATGCATTGTTACCCATATTATACTGTTATTATCGTCAGAACTATAATAAATATACTAATAACTCCCAATATTATCAATATAACCTGCATTATTACCCATATTATGCAGTTATTATCGCTAGAACTACAATAATTATACTTATTACTCCCAATATTATCAATATAACATGCATTATTACCCCTATTATGCAGTTATTATCGCTAGAACTATAAGAATTATACTTATTACTCCCAATATTATCAATATAACATGCATTTTTAGCCATATTATACTGTTATTATCGTCAGAACTATAATAATTATACTCATTACTCCCAATATTATCAATATAACATGCATTATTACCCATATTATACAGTTATTATCGCTAGAACTATAATAGTTATACTTATTACTTACATTATTATCAGTATAACATGCATAATTACCCCTATTATGCAGTTATTATCGCTAGAACTATAATAATTATACTTATTACTCCCAATATTATCAATATAACATGCATTATTACCCATATTATACAGTTATTATCGCTAGAACTACAATAATTGTACGTAATACTTTTATTATTATCAATATAACATGCACTATTACCCATATTATGCGGTTATTATCGCTAGAACTATAATAATTATACTTATTACTCCCAATATTATCAATATAACATGCATTATTACCCATATTATACAGTTATTATCACTAGAACTATAATAGTTATACTTATTACTTATATTATTATCAGTATAACATGCATTATTACCCCTATTATGCAGTTATTATCGCTAGAACTATAATAATTATACTTATTACTCCCAATATTATCAATATAACATGCATTATTACCCATATTATACTGTTATTATCGTCAGAACTATAATAAATATACTTATTAATCCCAATATTATCAATATAGCATGCATTATTACCCATATTATGCAGTTATTATCGCTAGAACTATAATAATTATACTTATTACTCCCAATATTATCAATATAACATGCATTATTACCCATATTATACAGTTATTATCGCTAGAACTATAATAGTTATAATTATTACTTATATTATTATCAGTATTACATGCATAATTACCCCTATTATGCAGTTATTATCGCTAGAACTGTAATAATTATACTTATTACTCCCAATATTATCAATATAACCTGCATTATTACCCATATTATACTGTTATAATCGTCAGAACTATAATAAATATACTTATTAATCCCAATATTATCAATATAACATGCATTATTACCCATATTATACTGTTGTTATCGTCAGAACTATAATAAATATACTAATTACTCCCAATATTATCAATATAACATGCATTATTACCCATATTATGCAGTTATGATCGCTAGAAGTACAATAATTATACCTATAACTCCCAATATTATCAATATAACATGCATCATTACCCATATTATACTGTTATTATCGTCAGAACTATAATAAATATACTTATTACAACCAATATTATCAATATAACATGCATTATTACCCATATTATACTGTTATTATCGTCAGAACTATAATAAATGTACTTATTAATCCCAATATTATCAATATAACATGCATTATTACCCATATTATACTGTTATTATCGTCAGAACTATAATAAATATACTAATTACTCCCAATATTATCAATATAACAGCATTATTACCCATATTATGCAGTTATTATCGCTAGAACTACAATAATTATACTTATAACTCCCAATATTATCAATATAACATGCATCATTACCCATATTATACTGTTATTATCGTCAGAACTATAATAAATATACTTATTAATCCCAATATTATCAATATAGCATGCATTATTACCCATATTATGCAGTTATTATCGCTAGAACTATAATAATTATACTTATTACTCCCAATATTATCAATATAACATGCATTATTACCCATATAATACTGTTATTATCGTCAGAACTATAATAAATATACATATTAATCCCAATATTATCAATATAACATGCATTGTTACCCATATTATACTGTTATTATCGTCAGAACTATAATAAATATACTAATAACTCCCAATATTATCAATATAACCTGCATTATTACCCATATTATGCAGTTATTATCCCTAGAACTACAATAATTATACTTATTACTCCCAATATTATCAATATAACATGCATTATTACCCATATTATACTGTTATTATCGTCAGAACTATAATAAATATACTTATTAATCCCAATATTATCAGTATAACATGCATTATTACCCAAATTATGCAGTTATTATCGCTAGAACTACAATAATTATACTTATTACTCCCAATATTATCAATATAACATGCATTATTACCCATATTATACAGTTATTACCGCTAGAACTACAATAATTGCACTTAATACTTTTATTATTATCAATATAACATGCACTGTTACCCATATTATGCGGTTATTATCGCTAGAACTATAATAATTATGCTCATTACTCCCAATATTATCAATATAACATGCATTATTACCCATATTATACAGTTATTATCGCTAGAACTATAATAATTATACTTATTACTCCCAACATTATCAATATAACATGCATTATTACCCATATTATACTGTTATTATCGTCAGAACTATAATAAATACACTTATTAATCCCAATATTATCAATATAACATGCATTATTACCCATATTATGCAGTTATTATCGCTAGAACTATAATAATTATACTTATTACTCCCAATATTATCAATATAAAATGCATTATTACCCATATTATACTGTTATTATCGTCAGAACTATAATGAATATACTAATTACTCCCAATATTATCAATATAACACGCATTATTACCCATATTATACTGTTATTATCGTCAGAACTATAATAAATATACTTATTAATCCCAATATTATCAATATAACATGCATTATTACCCATATTATGCAGTTATTATCGCTAGAACCACAATAATTGTACTTAATACTTTTATTATTATCAATATAACATGCACTATTACCCATATTATGCGGTTATTATCGCTAGAACTATAATAATTATACTCATTACTACCAATATTATCAATATAACATGCATTATTACCCATATTATGCAGTTATTATCGCTAGAACTACAATAATTATACTTATAACTCCCAATATTATCAATATAACATGCATCATTACCCATATTATACTGTTATTATCGTCAGAACTATAATAAATATACTTATTACAACCAATATTACCAATATAACATGCACTATTACCCATATTATACTGTTATTATCGTCAGAACTATAATAAATATACTTATTACAACCAATATTATCAATATAACATGCATTATTACCCATATTATACTGTTATTATCGTCAGAACTATAATAAATGTACTTATTAATCCCAATATTATCAATATAACATGCATTATTACCCATATTATACTGTTATTATCGTCAGAACTATAATAAATATACTAATTACTCCCAATATTATCAATATAACAGCATTATTACCCATATTATGCAGTTATTATCGCTAGAACTACAATAATTATACTTATAACTCCCAATATTATCAATATAACATGCATCATTACCCATATTATACTGTTATTATCGTCAGAACTATAATAAATATACTTATTAATCCCAATATTATCAATATAGCATGCATTATTACCCATATTATGCAGTTATTATCGCTAGAACTATAATAATTATACTTATTACTCCCAATATTATCAATATAACATGCATTATTACCCATATAATACTGTTATTATCGTCAGAACTATAATAAATATACATATTAATCCCAATATTATCAATATAACATGCATTGTTACCCATATTATACTGTTATTATCGTCAGAACTATAATAAATATACTAATAACTCCCAATATTATCAATATAACCTGCATTATTACCCATATTATGCAGTTATTATCCCTAGAACTACAATAATTATACTTATTACTCCCAATATTATCAATATAACATGCATTATTACCCATATTATACTGTTATTATCGTCAGAACTATAATAAATATACTTATTAATCCCAATATTATCAGTATAACATGCATTATTACCCAAATTATGCAGTTATTATCGCTAGAACTACAATAATTATACTTATTACTCCCAATATTATCAATATAACATGCATTATTACCCATATTATACAGTTATTACCGCTAGAACTACAATAATTGCACTTAATACTTTTATTATTATCAATATAACATGCACTGTTACCCATATTATGCGGTTATTATCGCTAGAACTATAATAATTATGCTCATTACTCCCAATATTATCAATATAACATGCATTATTACCCATATTATACAGTTATTATCGCTAGAACTATAATAATTATACTTATTACTCCCAACATTATCAATATAACATGCATTATTACCCATATTATACTGTTATTATCGTCAGAACTATAATAAATACACTTATTAATCCCAATATTATCAATATAACATGCATTATTACCCATATTATGCAGTTATTATCGCTAGAACTATAATAATTATACTTATTACTCCCAATATTATCAATATAAAATGCATTATTACCCATATTATACTGTTATTATCGTCAGAACTATAATGAATATACTAATTACTCCCAATATTATCAATATAACACGCATTATTACCCATATTATACTGTTATTATCGTCAGAACTATAATAAATATACTTATTAATCCCAATATTATCAATATAACATGCATTATTACCCATATTATGCAGTTATTATCGCTAGAACCACAATAATTGTACTTAATACTTTTATTATTATCAATATAACATGCACTATTACCCATATTATGCGGTTATTATCGCTAGAACTATAATAATTATACTCATTACTACCAATATTATCAATATAACATGCATTATTACCCATATTATGCAGTTATTATCGCTAGAACTACAATAATTATACTTATAACTCCCAATATTATCAATATAACATGCATCATTACCCATATTATACTGTTATTATCGTCAGAACTATAATAAATATACTTATTACAACCAATATTACCAATATAACATGCACTATTACCCATATTATGCAGTTATTATCGCTAGAACTACAATAATTATACGTATTACTCCCAATATTATCAATATAACATGAATTATTACCCATATTATACTGTTATTATCGTCAGAACTATAATAAATATACTTATTACTACCAATATTATCAATATAACATGCATTATTACCCATATTATGCAGTTATGTTCGCTAGAAATACAATATTTATACTTAATACTTTTATTGTTATCAATATAACATGCACTATTACCCATATTATGCAGTTATTATCGCTAGAACTATAATAATTATACTTATTACTCCCAATATTATGAATATAACATGCATTATTACCCATATTATACAGTTATTATCGCTAGAACTATAATAGTTATACTTATTACTTATATTATTATCAGTATAACATGCATTATTACCCATATTATGCAGTTATGTTCGCTAGAAATACAATATTTATACTTAATACTTTTATTGTTATCAATATAACATGCACTATTACCCATATTATGCAGTTATTATCGCTAGAACTATAATAATTATACTTATTACTCCCAATATTATGAATATAACATGCATTATTACCCATATTATACAGTTATTATCGCTAGAACTATAATAGTTATACTTATTACTTATATTATTATCAGTATAACATGCATTATTACCCATATTATGCAGTTATTATCGCTAGAACTATAATAGTTATACTTATTACTTTTATTATTATCAATATAACATGCACTATTACCCATATTATGCACTTATTATCGCTAGAACAATAATAATTATACTTATAACTCCTAATATTATCAGTATTTCATGCATTATTACCCATATTATACAGTTATTATCGCTAGAACTATAATAGTTATACTTATTACTTATATTATTATCCGTATAACATGCATTATTACCCCTATTATGCAGTTATTATCGCTAGAACTATAATAATTATACTTATTACTCCCAATATTATCAATATAACATGCATTATTACCCATATTATACTGTTATTATCGTCAGAACTATAATAAATATACTTATTACAACCAATATTACCAATATAAAATGCACTATTACCAATATTATGCAGTTATTATCCCTAGAACTACAATAATTATACTTAATACTTTTATTGTTATCAATATAACATGCACTATTACCCATATTATGCAGTTATTATCGCTAGAACTATAATAATTATACTTATTACTCCCAATATTATCATTATAACATGCATTATTACCCATATTATACTGTTATTATCGTCAGAACTATAATAAATATACTTATTAATCCCTATATTATCAGTATAACATGCATTATTACCCATATTATGCAGTTATTATCGCTAGAACTACAATAATTATACTTATTACTCCCAATATTATCAATATAACATGCATTATTACCCATATTATACTGTTATAATCGTCAGAACTATAATAAATATACTTATTAATCCCAATATTATCAATATAACATGCATTATTACCCATATTATACTGTTATTATCGTCAGAACTATAATCAATATACTTATTACTACCAATATTATCAATATAACATGCATTTTTACCCATATTATGCAGTTATTATCGTCAGAACTATAATAAATATACTAATAACTCCCAATATTATCAATATAACCTGCATTATTACCCATATTATACAGTTATTATCACTAGAACTATAATAGTTATACTTATTACTTATATTATTATCAGTATAACGTGCATTATTACCCCTATTATGCAGTTATTATCGCTAGAACTATAATAATTATACTTATTACTCCCAATATTATCAATATAACATGCATTATTACCCATATTATACTGTTATTATCGTCAGAACAATAATAAATATACTCATTAATCCCAATATTATCAATATAGCATGCATTATTACCCATATTATGCAGTTATTATCGCTAGAACTATAATAATTATACTTATTACTCCCAATATTATCAATATAACATGCATTATTACCCATATAATACTGTTATTATCGTCAGAACTATAATAAATATACTTATTAATCCCAATATTATCAATATAACATGCATTGTTACCCATATTATACTGTTATTATCGTCAGAACTATAATAAATATACTAATAACTCCCAATATTATCAATATAACCTGCATTATTACCCTTATTATGCAGTTATTATCGCTAGAACTACCATAATTATACTTATTACTCCCAATATTATCAATACAACATGCATTATTACCCCTATTATGCAGTTATTATCGCTAGAACTATAAGAATTATACTTATTACTCCCAATATTATCAATATAACATGCATTTTTAGCCATATTATACTGTTATTATCGTCAGAACTATAATAATTATACTCATTACTCCCAATATTATCAATATAACATGCATTATTACCCATATTATACAGTTATTATCGCTAGAACTATAATAGTTATACTTATTACTTACATTATTATCAGTATAACATGCATAATTACCCCTATTATGCAGTTATTATCGCTAGAACTATAATAATTATACTTATTACTCCCAATATTATCAATATAACATGCATTATTACCCATATTATACAGTTATTATCGCTAGAACTACAATAATTGTACGTAATACTTTTATTATTATCAATATAACATGCACTATTACCCATATTATGCGGTTATTATCGCTAGAACTATAATAATTATACTTATTACTCCCAATATTATCAATATAACATGCATTATTACCCATATTATACAGTTATTATCACTAGAACTATAATAGTTATACTTATTACTTATATTATTATCAGTATAACATGCATTATTACCCCTATTATGCAGTTATTATCGCTAGAACTATAATAATTATACTTATTACTCCCAATATTATCAATATAACATGCATTATTACCCATATTATACTGTTATTATCGTCAGAACAATAATAAATATACTTATTAATCCCAATATTATCAATATAGCATGCATTATTACCCATATTATGCAGTTATTATCGCTAGAACTATAATAATTATACTTATTACTCCCAATATTATCAATATAACATGCATTATTACCCATATAATACTGTTATTATCGTCAGAACTATAATAAATATACTTATTAATCCCAATATTATCAATATAACATGCATTGTTACCCATATTATACTGTTATTATCGTCAGAACTATAATAAATATACTAATAACTCCCAATATTATCAATATAACCTGCATTATTACCCTTATTATGCAGTTATTATCGCTAGAACTACAATAATTATACTTATTACTCCCAATATTATCAATACAACATGCATTATTACCCCTATTATGCAGTTATTATCGCTAGAACTATAAGAATTATACTTATTACTCCCAATATTATCAATATAACATGCATTTTTAGCCATATTATACTGTTATTATCGTCAGAACTATAATAATTATACTCATTACTCCCAATATTATCAATATAACATGCATTATTACCCATATTATACAGTTATTATCGCTAGAACTATAATAGTTATACTTATTACTTACATTATTATCAGTATAACATGCATAATTACCCCTATTATGCAGTTATTATCGCTAGAACTATAATAATTATACTTATTACTCCCAATATTATCAATATAACATGCATTATTACCCATATTATACAGTTATTATCGCTAGAACTACAATAATTGTACGTAATACTTTTATTATTATCAATATAACATGCACTATTACCCATATTATGCGGTTATTATCGCTAGAACTATAATAATTATACTTATTACTCCCAATATTATCACTATAACATGCATTATTACCCATATTATACAGTTATTATCACTAGAACTATAATAGTTATACTTATTACTTATATTATTATCAGTATAACATGCATTATTACCCCTATTATGCAGTTATTATCGCTAGAACTATAATAATTATACTTATTACTCCCAATATTATCAATATAACATGCATTATTACCCATATTATACTGTTATTATCGTCAGAACTATAATAAATATACTTATTAATCCCAATATTATCAATATAGCATGCATTATTACCCATATTATGCAGTTATTATCGCTAGAACTATAATAATTATACTTATTACTCCCAATATTATCAATATAACATGCATTATTACCCATATAATACTGTTATTATCGTCAGAACTATAATAAATATACTTATTAATCCCAATATTATCAATATAACATGCATTGTTACCCATATTATACTGTTATTATCGTCAGAACTATAATAAATATACTAATAACTCCCAATATTATCAATATAACCTGCATTATTACCCATATTATGCAGTTATTATCGCTAGAACTACAATAATTATACTTATTACTCCCAATATTATCAATATAACATGCATTATTACCCCTATTATGCAGTTATTATCGCTAGAACTATAAGAATTATACTTATTACTCCCAATATTATCAATATAACATGCATTTTTAGCCATATTATACTGTTATTATCGTCAGAACTATAATAATTATACTCATTACTCCCAATATTATCAATATAACATGCATTATTACCCATATTATACAGTTATTATCGCTAGAACTATAATAGTTATAATTATTACTTATATTATTATCAGTATTACATGCATAATTACCCCTATTATGCAGTTATTATCGCTAGAACTGTAATAATTATACTTATTACTCCCAATTTATCAATATAACCTGCATTATTACCCATATTATACTGTTATAATCGTCAGAACTATAATAAATATACTTATTAATCCCAATATTATCAATATAACATGCATTATTACCCATATTATACTGTTGTTATCGTCAGAACTATAATAAATATACTAATTACTCCCAATATTATCAATATAACATGCATTATTACCCCTATTATGCAGTTATTATCGCTAGAACTATAATAATTATACTTATTACTCCCAATATTATCAATATAACATGCATTATTACCCATATTATACTGTTATTATCGTCAGAACTATAATAAATATACTTATTAATCCCAACATTATCAGTATAACATGCATTATTACCCAAATTATGCAGTTATTATCGCTAGAACTACAATAATTATACTTATTACTCCCAATATTATCAATATAACATGCATTATTACCCATATTATACAGTTATGATCGCTAGAACTACAATAATTGCACTTAATACTTTTATTATTATCAATATAACATGCACTGTTACCCATATTATGCGGTTATTATCGCTAGAACTATAATAATTATGCTCATTAATCCCAATATTATCAATATAACATGCATTATTACCCATATTATGCAGTTATTATCGCTAGAACTATAATAATTATACTCATTACTCCCAATATTATCAATATAACATGCATCATTACCCATATTATACTGTTATTATCGTCAGAACTATAATAAATATACTTATTACAACCAATATTACCAATATAACATGCACTATTACCAATATTATGCAGTTATTATCCCTAGAACTACAATAATTATACTTAATACTTTTATTGTTATCAATATAACATGCACTATTACCCATATTATGCAGTTATTATCGCTAGAACTATAATAATTATACTTAGTACTCCCAATATTATCATTATAACATGCATTATTACCCATATTATACTGTTATTATCGTCAGAACTATAATAAATATACTTATTAATCCCTATATTATCAGTATAACATGCATTATTACCCATATTATGCAGTTATTATCGCTAGAACTACAATAATTATACTTATTACTCCCAATATTATCAATATAACATGCATTATTACCCATATTATACTGTTATAATCGTCAGAACTATAATAAATATACTTATTAATCCCAATATTATCAATATAACATGCATTATTACCCATATTATACTGTTATTATCGTCAGAACTATAATCAATATACTTATTACTACCAATATTATCAATATAACATGCATTTTTACCCATATTATGCAGTTATTATCGTCAGAACTATAATAAATATACTAATAACTCCCAATATTATCAATATAACCTGCATTATTACCCATATTATACAGTTATTATCACTAGAACTATAATAGTTATACTTATTACTTATATTATTATCAGTATAACATGCATTATTACCCCTATTATGCAGTTATTATCGCTAGAACTATAATAATTATACTTATTACTCCCAATATTATCAATATAACATGCATTATTACCCATATTATACTGTTATTATCGTCAGAACAATAATAAATATACTTATTAATCCCAATATTATCAATATAACATGCATTATTACCCATATTATACTATTATTATCGTCAGAACTATAATAAATATACTTATTAATCCCAATATTATCAGTATAACATGCATTATTACCCATATTATGCAGTTATTATCGCTAGAACTACAATAATTATACTTATTACTCCCAATATTATCAATATAACATGCATTATTACCCATATTATGCAGTTATTATCGCTAGAACTACAATAATTGTACTTAATACTTTTATTATTATCAATATAACATGCACTATTACCCATATTATGCGGTTATTATCGCTAGAACTATAATAATTATACTCATTACTCCCAATATTATCAACATAACATGCATTATTACCCATATTATACTGTTATTATCGTCAGAACTATAATAGTTATACTTATTACTTATATTATTATCAGTATAACATGCATTATTACCTCTATTATGCAGTTATTATCACTAGAACAATAATAGTTATACTTATTACTTATATTATTATCAGTATAACATGCATTATTACCCCTATTATGCAGTTATTATCGCTAGAACTATAACAATTATACTTATTACTCCCAATATTATCAATATAACATGCATTATTACCCATATTATGCAGTTATTATCGCTAGAACTACAATAATTATACTTATTACTCCCAATATTACCAATATAACATGCATTATTACCCATATTATACTATTATTATCGTCAGAACTATAATAAATATACTTATTAATCCCAATATTATCAGTATAACATGCATAATTACCCCTATTATGCAGTTATTATCGCTAGAACTACAATAATTATACTTATTACTCCCAATATTATCAATATAACATGCATTATTACCCATATTATGCAGTTATTATCGCTAGAACTACAATAATTGTACTTAATACTTTTATTATTATCAATATCACATGCACTATTACCCATATTATGCGGTTATTATCGCTAGAATTATAATAATTATACTCATTACTCCCAATATTATCAATATAACATGCATTATTACCCATATTATACAGTTATTATCGCTAGAACTATAATAGTTATACTTATTACTTACATTATTATCAGTATAACATGCATTATTACCCAAATTATGCAGTTATTATCGCTAGAACTACAATAATTATACTTATTACTCCCAATATTATCAATATAACATGCATTATTACCCATATTATACAGTTATTACCGCTAGAACTACAATAATTGCACTTAATACTTTTATTATTATCAATATAACATGCACTGTTACCCATATTATGCGGTTATTATCGCTAGAACTATAATAATTATGCTCATTACTCCCAATATTATCAATATAACATGCATTATTACCCATATTATACAGTTATTATCGCTAGAACTATAATAATTATACTTATTACTCCCAACATTATCAATATAACATGCATTATTACCCATATTATACTGTTATTATCGTCAGAACTATAATAAATACACTTATTAATCCCAATATTATCAATATAACATGCATTATTACCCATATTATGCAGTTATTATCGCTAGAACTATAATAATTATACTTATTACTCCCAATATTATCAATATAAAATGCATTATTACCCATATTATACTGTTATTATCGTCAGAACTATAATAAATATACTAATTACTCCCAATATTATCAATATAACACGCATTATTACCCATATTATACTGTTATTATCGTCAGAACTATAATAAATATACTTATTAATCCCAATATTATCAATATAACATGCATTATTACCCATATTATGCAGTTATTATCGCTAGAACTACAATAATTGTACTTAATACTTTTATTATTATCAATATAACATGCACTATTACCCATATTATGCGGTTATTATCGCTAGAACTATAATAATTATACTCATTACTCCCAATATTATCAATATAACACGCATTATTACCCATATTATACTGTTATTATCGTCAGAACTATAATAAATATACTTATTACAACCAATATTACCAATATAACATGCACTATTACCCATATTATGCAGTTATTATCGCTAGAACTATAATAGTTATACTTATTACTTTTATTATTATCAATATAACATGCACTATTACCCATATTATGCACTTATTATCGCTAGAACAATAATAATTATACTTATAACTCCTAATATTATCAGTATTTCATGCATTATTACCCATATTATACAGTTATTATCGCTAGAACTATAATAGTTATACTTATTACTTATATTATTATCCGTATAACATGCATTATTACCCCTATTATGCAGTTATTATCGCTAGAACTATAATAATTATACTTATTACTCCCAATATTATCAATATAACATGCATTATTACCCATATTATACTGTTATTATCGTCAGAACTATAATAAATATACTTATTAATCCCAATATTATCAGTATAACATGCATTATTACCCATATTATGCAGTTATTATCGCTAGAACTATAATAATTATACTTTTTACTCCCAATATTATCAATATAACATGCATTATTACCCATATAATACTGTTATTATCGTCAGAACTATAATAAATATACTTATTAATCCCAATATTATCAATATAACATGCATTGTTACCCATATTATACTGTTATTATCGTCAGAACTATAATAAATATACTAATAACTCCCAATATTATCAATATAACCTGCATTATTACCCATATTATGCAGTTATTATCGCTAGAACTATAATAATTATACTTATTACTCCCAATATTATCAATATAACATGCATTATTACCCATATTATACTGTTATTATCGTCAGAACTATAATAAATATACTTATTAATCCCAATATTATCAGTATAACATGCATTATTACCCAAATTATGCAGTTATTATCGCTAGAACTACAATAATTATACTTATTACTCCCAATATTATCAATATAACATGCATTATTACCCATATTATACAGTTATTACCGCTAGAACTACAATAATTGCACTTAATACTTTTATTATTATCAATATAACATGCACTGTTACCCATATTATGCGGTTATTATCGCTAGAACTATAATAATTATGCTCATTACTCCCAATATTATCAATATAACATGCATTATTACCCATATTATACAGTTATTATCGCTAGAACTATAATAATTATACTTATTACTCCCAACATTATCAATATAACATGCATTATTACCCATATTATACTGTTATTATCGTCAGAACTATAATAAATACACTTATTAATCCCAATATTATCAATATAACATGCATTATTACCCATATTATGCAGTTATTATCGCTAGAACTATAATAATTATACTTATTACTCCCAATATTATCAATATAAAATGCATTATTACCCATATTATACTGTTATTATCGTCAGAACTATAATAAATATACTAATTACTCCCAATATTATCAATATAACACGCATTATTACCCATATTATACTGTTATTATCGTCAGAACTATAATAAATATACTTATTAATCCCAATATTATCAATATAACATGCATTATTACCCATATTATGCAGTTATTATCGCTAGAACTACAATAATTGTACTTAATACTTTTATTATTATCAATATAACATGCACTATTACCCATATTATGCGGTTATTATCGCTAGAACTATAATAATTATACTCATTACTCCCAATATTATCAATATAACATGCATTATTACCCATATTATGCAGTTATTATCGCTAGAACTACAATAATTATACTTATAACTCCCAATATTATCAATATAACATGCATCATTACCCATATTATACTGTTATTATCGTCAGAACTATAATAAATATACTTATTACAACCAATATTACCAATATAACATGCACTATTACCCATATTATGCAGTTATTATCGCTAGAACTACAATAATTATACGTATTACTCCCAATATTATCAATATAACATGAATTATTACCCATATTATACTGTTATTATCGTCAGAACTATAATAAATATACTTATTACTACCAATATTATCAATATAACATGCATTATTACCCATATTATGCAGTTATGTTCGCTAGAAATACAATATTTATACTTAATACTTTTATTGTTATCAATATAACATGCACTATTACCCATATTATGCAGTTATTATCGCTAGAACTATAATAATTATACTTATTACTCCCAATATTATGAATATAACATGCATTATTACCCATATTATACAGTTATTATCGCTAGAACTATAATAGTTATACTTATTACTTATATTATTATCAGTATAACATGCATTATTACCCATATTATGCAGTTATTATCGCTAGAACTATAATAGTTATACTTATTACTTTTATTATTATCAATATAACATGCACTATTACCCATATTATGCACTTATTATCGCTAGAACAATAATAATTATACTTATAACTCCTAATATTATCAGTATTTCATGCATTATTACCCATATTATACAGTTATTATCGCTAGAACTATAATAGTTATACTTATTACTTATATTATTATCCGTATAACATGCATTATTACCCCTATTATGCAGTTATTATCGCTAGAACTATAATAATTATACTTATTACTCCCAATATTATCAATATAACATGCATTATTACCCATATTATACTGTTATTATCGTCAGAACTATAATAAATATACTTATTAATCCCAATATTATCAGTATAACATGCATTATTACCCATATTATGCAGTTATTATCGCTAGAACTATAATAATTATACTTTTTACTCCCAATATTATCAATATAACATGCATTATTACCCATATAATACTGTTATTATCGTCAGAACTATAATAAATATACTTATTAATCCCAATATTATCAATATAACATGCATTGTTACCCATATTATACTGTTATTATCGTCAGAACTATAATAAATATACTAATAACTCCCAATATTATCAATATAACCTGCATTATTACCCATATTATGCAGTTATTATCGCTAGAACTACAATAATTATACTTATTACTCCCAATATTATCAATATAACATGCATTATTACCCCTATTATGCAGTTATTATCGCTAGAACTATAAGAATTATACTTATTACTCCCAATATTATCAATATAACATGCATTTTTAGCCATATTATACTGTTATTATCGTCAGAACTATAATAATTATACTCATTACTCCCAATATTATCAATATAACATGCATTATTACCCATATTATACAGTTATTATCGCTAGAACTATAATAGTTATAATTATTACTTATATTATTATCAGTATTACATGCATAATTACCCCTATTATGCAGTTATTATCGCTAGAACTGTAATAATTATACTTATTACTCCCAATTTATCAATATAACCTGCATTATTACCCATAATATACTGTTATAATCGTCAGAACTATAATAAATATACTTATTAATCCCAATATTATCAATATAACATGCATTATTACCCATATTATACTGTTGTTATCGTCAGAACTATAATAAATATACTAATTACTCCCAATATTATCAATATAACATGCATTATTACCCCTATTATGCAGTTATTATCGCTAGAACTATAATAATTATACTTATTACTCCCAATATTATCAATATAACATGCATTATTACCCATATTATACTGTTATTATCGTCAGAACTATAATAAATATACTTATTAATCCCAATATTATCAGTATAACATGCATTATTACCCAAATTATGCAGTTATTATCGCTAGAACTACAATAATTATACTTATTACTCCCAATATTATCAATATAACATGCATTATTACCCATATTATACAGTTATTATCGCTAGAACTACAATAATTGCACTTAATACTTTTATTATTATCAATATAACATGCACTGTTACCCATATTATGCGGTTATTATCGCTAGAACTATAATAATTATGCTCATTACTCCCAATATTATCAATATAACATGCATTATTACCCATATTATACAGTTATTATCGCTAGAACTATAATAATTATACTTATTACTCCCAACATTATCAATATAACATGCATTATTACCCATATTATACTGTTATTATCGTCAGAACTATAATAAATACACTTATTAATCCCAATATTATCAATATAACATGCATTATTACCCATATTATGCAGTTATTATCGCTAGAACTATAATAATTATACTTATTACTCCCAATATTATCAATATAAAATGCATTATTACCCATATTATACTGTTATTATCGTCAGAACTATAATAAATATACTAATTACTCCCAATATTATCAATATAACACGCATTATTACCCATATTATACTGTTATTATCGTCAGAACTATAATAAATATACTTATTAATCCCAATATTATCAATATAACATGCATTATTACCCATATTATGCAGTTATTATCGCTAGAACTACAATAATTGTACTTAATACTTTTATTATTATCAATATAACATGCACTATTACCCATATTATGCGGTTATTATCGCTAGAACTATAATAATTATACTCATTACTCCCAATATTATCAATATAACATGCATTATTACCCATATTATGCAGTTATTATCGCTAGAACTACAATAATTATACTTATAACTCCCAATATTATCAATATAACATGCATCATTACCCATATTATACTGTTATTATCGTCAGAACTATAATAAATATACTTATTACAACCAATATTACCAATATAACATGCACTATTACCCATATTATGCAGTTATTATCGCTAGAACTACAATAATTATACGTATTACTCCCAATATTATCAATATAACATGAATTATTACCCATATTATACTGTTATTATCGTCAGAACTATAATAAATATACTTATTACTACCAATATTATCAATATAACATGCATTATTACCCATATTATGCAGTTATGTTCGCTAGAAATACAATATTTATACTTAATACTTTTATTGTTATCAATATAACATGCACTATTACCCATATTATGCAGTTATTATCGCTAGAACTATAATAATTATACTTATTACTCCCAATATTATGAATATAACATGCATTATTACCCATATTATACAGTTATTATCGCTAGAACTATAATAGTTATACTTATTACTTATATTATTATCAGTATAACATGCATTATTGCCAATATTATGCAGTTATTATCGCTAGAACTATAATAATTATACTTATTACTCCCAATATTATCAATATAACATGCATTATTACCCATATTATACTGTTATTATCGTCAGAACTATAATAAATATACTTATTAATCCCAATATTATCAGTATAACATGCATTATTACCCATATTATGCAGTTATTATCGCTAGAACTATAATAATTATACTTATTACTCCCAATATTATCAATATAACATGCATTATTACCCATATTAATCTGTTATTATCGTCAGAACTATAATAAATATACTTATTAATCCCAATATTATCAATATAACATGCATTATTACCCATATTATGCAGTTATTATCGCTAGAACTATAATAATTATACTTATTACTCCCAATAGTATCAATATAACATGCATTATTACCCATATTATGCAGTTATGTTCGCTAGAAATACAATATTTATACTTAATACTTTTATTGTTATCAATATAACATGCACTATTACCCATATTATGCAGTTATTATCGCTAGAACTATAATACTTATACTTATTACTTATATTATTATCAGTATAACATGCATAATTACCCCTATTATGCAGTTATTATCGCTAGAACTATAATAATTATACTTATTACTCCCAATATTATCAATATAACATGCATTATTACCCATATTATACTGTTATAATCGTCAGAACTATAATAAATATACTTATTAATCCCAATATTATCAATATAACATGCATTATTACCCATATTATACTGTTATTATCGTCAGAACTATAATAAATATACTAATTACTCCCAATATTATCAATATAACATGCATTATTACCCATATTATGCAGTTATTATCGCTAGAACTATAATAGTTATAATTATTACTTATATTATTATCAGTATTACATGCATAATTACCCCTATTATGCAGTTATTATCGCTAGAACTGTAATAATTATACTTATTACTCCCAATTTATCAATATAACCTGCATTATTACCCATATTATACTGTTATAATCGTCAGAACTATAATAAATATACTTATTAATCCCAATATTATCAATATAACATGCATTATTACCCATATTATACAGTTATTATCGCTAGAACTATAATAATTATACTTATTACTCCCAACATTATCAATATAACATGCATTATTACCCATATTATACTGTTATTATCGTCAGAACTATAATAAATACACTTATTAATCCCAATATTATCAATATAACATGCATTATTACCCATATTATGCAGTTATTATCGCTAGAACTATAATAATTATACTTATTACTCCCAATATTATCAATATAAAATGCATTATTACCCATATTATACTGTTATTATCGTCAGAACTATAATAAATATACTAAATACTCGCAATATTATCAATATAACACGCATTATTACCCATATTATACTGTTATTATCGTCAGAACTATAATAAATATACTTATTAATCCCAATATTATCAATATAACATGCATTATTACCCATATTATGCAGTTATTATCGCTAGAACTACAATAATTGCACTTAATACTTTTATTATTATCAATATAACATGCACTATTACCCATATTATGCGGTTATTATCGCTAGAACTATAATAATTATACTCATTACTCCCAATATTATCAATATAACATGCATTATTACCCATATTATGCAGTTATTATCGCTAGAACTATAATAGTTATACTTATTACTTATATTATTATCAGTATAACATGCATTATTGCCCATATTATGCAGTTATTATCGCTAGAACTACAATAATTATACTTATTACTCCCAATATTATCAATATAACATGCATTATTACCCATATTATGCAGTTATTATCGCTAGAACTATAATAGTTATACTTATTACTTTTATTATTATCAATATAACATGCACTATTACCCATATTATGCACTTATTATCGCTAGAACAATAATAATTATACTTATAACTCCTAATATTATCAGTATTTCATGCATTATTACCCATATTATACAGTTATTATCGCTAGAACTATAATAGTTATACTTATTACTTATATTATTATCCGTATAACATGCATTATTACCCCTATTATGCAGTTATTATCGCTAGAACTATAATAATTATACTTATTACTCCCAATATTATCAATATAACATGCATTATTACCCATATTATACTGTTATTATCGTCAGAACTATAATAAATATACGTATTAATCCCAATATTATCAGTATAACATGCATTATTACCCATATTATGCAGTTATTATCGCTAGAACTACAATAATTATACTTATAACTCCCAATATTATGAATATAACATGCATCATTACCCATATTATACTGTTATTATCGTCAGAACTATAATAAATATACTTATTACTCCCAATATTATCAATATAACATGCATTATTACCCATATTATACTATTATTATCGTCAGAACTATAATAAATATACTTATTAATCCCAATATTATCAGTATAACATGCATTATTACCCATATTATGCAGTTATTATCGCTAGAACTACAATAATTATACTTATTACTCCCAATATTATCAATATAACATGCATTATTACCCATATTATGCAGTTATTATCGCTAGAACTACAATAATTGTACTTAATACTTTTATTATTATCAATATAACATGCACTATTACCCATATTATGCGGTTATTATCGCTAGAACTATAATAATTATACTCATTACTCCCAATATTATCAACATAACATGCATTATTACCCATATTATACTGTTATTATCGTCAGAACTATAATAGTTATACTTATTACTTATATTATTATCAGTATAACATGCATTATTACCTCTATTATGCAGTTATTATCACTAGAACTATAATAGTTATACTTATTACTTATATTATTATCAGTATAACATGCATTATTACCCCTATTATGCAGTTATTATCGCTAGAACTATAACAATTATACTTATTACTCCCAATATTATCAATATAACATGCATTATTACCCATATTATACTGTTATTATCGTCAGAACTATAATAAATATACTTATTACTCCCAATATTATCAATATAACATGCATTATTACCCATATTATGCAGTTATTATCGCTAGAACTACAATAATTATACTTATAACTCCCAATATTATCAATATAACATGCATCATTACCCATATTATACTGTTATTATCGTCAGAACTATAATAAATATACCTATTACAACCAATATTACCAATATAACATGCACTATTACCCATATTATGCAGTTATTATCGCTAGAACTACAATAATTATACTTATTACTCCCAATATTATCAATACAACATGCATTATTACCCATATTATACTGTTATTGTCGTCAGAACTATAATCAATATACTTATTACTACCAATATTATCAATATAACATGCATTATTACCCATATTATGCAGTTATTATCCCTAGAACTACAATAATTATACTTAATACTTTTATTGTTATCAATATAACATGCACTATTACCCATATTATGCAGTTATTATCGCTAGAACTATAATAATTATACTTATTACTCCCAATATTATCAGTATTTCATGCATTATTACCCATATTATACTGTTATAATCGTCAGAACTATAATAAATATAATTATTAATCCCAATATTATCAATATAACATGCATTATTACCCATATTATACTGTTATAATCGTCAGAACTATAATAAATATACTTATTAATCCTAATATTATTAATATAACATGCATTATTACCCATATTATACTGTTAGAATCGTCAGAACTATAATAAATATACTTATTAATCCCAATATTATCAATATAACATGCATTATTACCCATATTATACTGTTATTATCGTCAGAACTATAATAAATGTACTTATTAATCCTAATATTATTAATATAACGTGCATTATTACCCATATTATACTGTTATTATCGTCAGAACTATAATAAATATACTAATTACTCCCAATATTATCAATATAACAGCATTATTACCCATATTATGCAGTTATTATCGCTAGAACTACAATAATTATACTTATTACTCCCAATATTATCAATATAACATGCATTATTACCCCTATTATGCAGTTATTATCGCTAGAACTATAAGAATTATACTTATTACTCCCAATATTATCAATATAACATGCATTTTTAGCCATATTATACTGTTATTATCGTCAGAACTATAATAATTATACTCATTACTCCCAATATTATCAATATAACATGCATTATTACCCATATTATACAGTTATTATCGCTAGAACTATAATAGTTATAATTATTACTTATATTATTATCAGTATTACATGCATAATTACCCCTATTATGCAGTTATTATCGCTAGAACTGTAATAATTATACTTATTACTCCCAATTTATCAATATAACCTGCATTATTACCCATATTATACTGTTATAATCGTCAGAACTATAATAAATATACTTATTAATCCCAATATTATCAATATAACATGCATTATTACCCATATTATACTGTTGTTATCGTCAGAACTATAATAAATATACTAATTACTCCCAATATTATCAATATAACATGCATTATTACCCCTATTATGCAGTTATTATCGCTAGAACTATAATAATTATACTTATTACTCCCAATATTATCAATATAACATGCATTATTACCCATATTATACTGTTATTATCGTCAGAACTATAATAAATATACTTATTAATCCCAATATTATCAGTATAACATGCATTATTACCCAAATTATGCAGTTATTATCGCTAGAACTACAATAATTATACTTATTACTCCCAATATTATCAATATAACATGCATTATTACCCATATTATACAGTTATTATCGCTAGAACTACAATAATTGCACTTAATACTTTTATTATTATCAATATAACATGCACTGTTACCCATATTATGCGGTTATTATCGCTAGAACTATAATAATTATGCTCATTACTCCCAATATTATCAATATAACATGCATTATTACCCATATTATACAGTTATTATCGCTAGAACTATAATAATTATACTTATTACTCCCAACATTATCAATATAACATGCATTATTACCCATATTATACTGTTATTATCGTCAGAACTATAATAAATACACTTATTAATCCCAATATTATCAATATAACATGCATTATTACCCATATTATGCAGTTATTATCGCTAGAACTATAATAATTATACTCATTACTCCCAATATTATCAATATAACATGCATCATTACCCATATTATACTGTTATTATCGTCAGAACTATAATAAATATACTTATTACAACCAATATTACCAATATAACATGCACTATTACCAATATTATGCAGTTATTATCCCTAGAACTACAATAATTATACTTAATACTTTTATTGTTATCAATATAACATGCACTATTACCCATATTATGCAGTTATTATCGCTAGAACTATAATAATTATACTTAGTACTCCCAATATTATCATTATAACATGCATTATTACCCATATTATACTGTTATTATCGTCAGAACTATAATAAATATACTTATTAATCCCTATATTATCAGTATAACATGCATTATTACCCATATTATGCAGTTATTATCGCTAGAACTACAATAATTATACTTATTACTCCCAATATTATCAATATAACATGCATTATTACCCATATTATACTGTTATAATCGTCAGAACTATAATAAATATACTTATTAATCCCAATATTATCAATATAACATGCATTATTACCCATATTATACTGTTATTATCGTCAGAACTATAATCAATATACTTATTACTACCAATATTATCAATATAACATGCATTTTTACCCATATTATGCAGTTATTATCGTCAGAACTATAATAAATATACTAATAACTCCCAATATTATCAATATAACCTGCATTATTACCCATATTATACAGTTATTATCACTAGAACTATAATAGTTATACTTATTACTTATATTATTATCAGTATAACATGCATTATTACCCCTATTATGCAGTTATTATCGCTAGAACTATAATAATTATACTTATTACTCCCAATATTATCAATATAACATGCATTATTACCCATATTATACTGTTATTATCGTCAGAACAATAATAAATATACTTATTAATCCCAATATTATCAATATAGCATGCATTATTACCCATATTATGCAGTTATTATCGCTAGAACTATAATAATTATACTTATTACTCCCAATATTATCAATATAACATGCATTATTACCCATATAATACTGTTATTATCGTCAGAACTATAATAAATATACTTATTAATCCCAATATTATCAATATAACATGCATTGTTACCCATATTATACTGTTATTATCGTCAGAACTATAATAAATATACTAATAACTCCCAATATTATCAATATAACCTGCATTATTACCCATATTATGCAGTTATTATCGCTAGAACTACAATAATTATACTTATTACTCCCAATATTATCAATATAACATGCATTATTACCCCTATTATGCAGTTATTATCGCTAGAACTATAAGAATTATACTTATTACTCCCAATATTATCAATATAACATGCATTTTTAGCCATATTATACTGTTATTATCGTCAGAACTATAATAATTATACTCATTACTCCCAATATTATCAATATAACATGCATTATTACCCATATTATACAGTTATTATCGCTAGAACTATAATAGTTATACTTAATACTTTTATTGTTATCAATATAACATGCACTATTACCCATATTATGCAGTTATTATCGCTAGAACTATAATAATTATACTTATTACTCCCAATATTATCATTATAACATGCATTATTACCCATATTATACTGTTATTATCGTCAGAACTATAATAAATATACTTATTAATCCCTATATTATCAGTATAACATGCATTATTACCCATATTATGCAGTTATTATCGCTAGAACTACAATAATTATACTTATTACTCCCAATATTATCAATATAACATGCATTATTACCCATATTATACTGTTATAATCGTCAGAACTATAATAAATATACTTATTAATCCCAATATTATCAATATAACATGCATTATTACCCATATTATACTGTTATTATCGTCAGAACTATAATCAATATACTTATTACTACCAATATTATCAATATAACATGCATTTTTAGCCATATTATACTGTTATTATCGTCAGAACTATAATAATTATACTCATTACTCCCAATATTATCAATATAACATGCATTATTACCCATATTATACAGTTATTATCACTAGAACTATAATAGTTATACTTATTACTTATATTATTATCAGTATAACATGCATTATTACCCCTATTATGCAGTTATTATCGCTAGAACTATAATAATTATACTTATTACTCCCAATATTATCAATATAACATGCATTATTACCCATATTATACTGTTATTATCGTCAGAACAATAATAAATATACTTATTAATCCCAATATTATCAATATAGCATGCATTATTACCCATATTATACTGTTATAATCGTCAGAACTATAATAAATATACTTATTAATCCCAATATTATCAATATAACATGCATTATTACCCATATTATACTGTTATAATCGTCAGAACTATAATAAATATACTTATTAATCCTAATATTATTAATATAACATGCATTATTACCCATATTATACTGTTAGAATCGTCAGAACTATAATAAATATACTTATTAATCCCAATATTATCAATATAACATGCATTATTACCCATATTATACTGTTATTATCGTCAGAACTATAATAAATGTACTTATTAATCCTAATATTATTAATATAACGTGCATTATTACCCATATTATACTGTTATTATCGTCAGAACTATAATAAATATACTAATTACTCCCAATATTATCAATATAACAGCATTATTACCCATATTATGCAGTTATTATCGCTAGAACTACAATAATTATACTTATTACTCCCAATATTATCAATATAACATGCATTATTACCCCTATTATGCAGTTATTATCGCTAGAACTATAAGAATTATACTTATTACTCCCAATATTATCAATATAACATGCATTTTTAGCCATATTATACTGTTATTATCGTCAGAACTATAATAATTATACTCATTACTCCCAATATTATCAATATAACATGCATTATTACCCATATTATACAGTTATTATCGCTAGAACTATAATAGTTATAATTATTACTTATATTATTATCAGTATTACATGCATAATTACCCCTATTATGCAGTTATTATCGCTAGAACTGTAATAATTATACTTATTACTCCCAATTTATCAATATAACCTGCATTATTACCCATATTATACTGTTATAATCGTCAGAACTATAATAAATATACTTATTAATCCCAATATTATCAATATAACATGCATTATTACCCATATTATACTGTTGTTATCGTCAGAACTATAATAAATATACTAATTACTCCCAATATTATCAATATAACATGCATTATTACCCCTATTATGCAGTTATTATCGCTAGAACTATAATAATTATACTTATTACTCCCAATATTATCAATATAACATGCATTATTACCCATATTATACTGTTATTATCGTCAGAACTATAATAAATATACTTATTAATCCCAATATTATCAGTATAACATGCATTATTACCCAAATTATGCAGTTATTATCGCTAGGACTACAATAATTATACTTATTACTCCCAATATTATCAATATAACATGCATTATTACCCATATTATACAGTTATTATCGCTAGAACTACAATAATTGCACTTAATACTTTTATTATTATCAATATAACAAGCACTGTTACCCATATTATGCGGTTATTATCGCTAGAACTATAATAATTATGCTCATTACTCCCAATATTATCAATATAACATGCATTATTACCCATATTATACAGTTATTATCGCTAGAACTATAATAATTATACTTATTACTCCCAACATTATCAATATAACATGCATTATTACCCATATTATACTGTTATTATCGTCAGAACTATAATAAATACACTTATTAATCCCAATATTATCAATATAACATGCATTATTACCCATATTATGCAGTTATTATCGCTAGAACTATAATAATTATACTCATTACTCCCAATATTATCAATATAACATGCATCATTACCCATATTATACTGTTATTATCGTCAGAACTATAATAAATATACTTATTACAACCAATATTACCAATATAACATGCACTATTACCAATATTATGCAGTTATTATCCCTAGAACTACAATAATTATACTTAATACTTTTATTGTTATCAATATAACATGCACTATTACCCATATTATGCAGTTATTATCGCTAGAACTATAATAATTATACTTAGTACTCCCAATATTATCATTATAACATGCATTATTACCCATATTATACTGTTATTATCGTCAGAACTATAATAAATATACTTATTAATCCCTATATTATCAGTATAACATGCATTATTACCCATATTATGCAGTTATTATCGCTAGAACTACAATAATTATACTTATTACTCCCAATATTATCAATATAACATGCATTATTACCCATATTATACTGTTATAATCGTCAGAACTATAATAAATATACTTATTAATCCCAATATTATCAATATAACATGCATTATTACCCATATTATACTGTTATTATCGTCAGAACTATAATCAATATACTTATTACTACCAATATTATCAATATAACATGCATTTTTACCCATATTATGCAGTTATTATCGTCAGAACTATAATAAATATACTAATAACTCCCAATATTATCAATATAACCTGCATTATTACCCATATTATACAGTTATTATCACTAGAACTATAATAGTTATACTTATTACTTATATTATTATCAGTATAACATGCATTATTACCCCTATTATGCAGTTATTATCGCTAGAACTATAATAATTATACTTATTACTCCCAATATTATCAATATAACATGCATTATTACCCATATTATACTGTTATTATCGTCAGAACAATAATAAATATACTTATTAATCCCAATATTATCAATATAGCATGCATTATTACCCATATTATGCAGTTATTATCGCTAGAACTATAATAATTATACTTATTACTCCCAATATTATCAATATAACATGCATTATTACCCATATAATACTGTTATTATCGTCAGAACTATAATAAATATACTTATTAATCCCAATATTATCAATATAACATGCATTGTTACCCATATTATACTGTTATTATCGTCAGAACTATAATAAATATACTAATAACTCCCAATATTATCAATATAACCTGCATTATTACCCATATTATGCAGTTATTATCGCTAGAACTACAATAATTATACTTATTACTCCCAATATTATCAATATAACATGCATTATTACCCCTATTATGCAGTTATTATCGCTAGAACTATAAGAATTATACTTATTACTCCCAATATTATCAATATAACATGCATTTTTAGCCATATTATACTGTTATTATCGTCAGAACTATAATAATTATACTCATTACTCCCAATATTATCAATATAACATGCATTATTACCCATATTATACAGTTATTATCGCTAGAACTATAATAGTTATACTTAATACTTTTATTGTTATCAATATAACATGCACTATTACCCATATTATGCAGTTATTATCGCTAGAACTATAATAATTATACTTATTACTCCCAATATTATCATTATAACATGCATTATTACCCATATTATACTGTTATTATCGTCAGAACTATAATAAATATACTTATTAATCCCTATATTATCAGTATAACATGCATTATTACCCATATTATGCAGTTATTATCGCTAGAACTACAATAATTATACTTATTACTCCCAATATTATCAATATAACATGCATTATTACCCATATTATACTGTTATAATCGTCAGAACTATAATAAATATACTTATTAATCCCAATATTATCAATATAACATGCATTATTACCCATATTATACTGTTATTATCGTCAGAACTATAATCAATATACTTATTACTACCAATATTATCAATATAACATGCATTTTTAGCCATATTATACTGTTATTATCGTCAGAACTATAATAATTATACTCATTACTCCCAATATTATCAATATAACATGCATTATTACCCATATTATACAGTTATTATCACTAGAACTATAATAGTTATACTTATTACTTATATTATTATCAGTATAACATGCATTATTACCCCTATTATGCAGTTATTATCGCTAGAACTATAATAATTATACTTATTACTCCCAATATTATCAATATAACATGCATTATTACCCATATTATACTGTTATTATCGTCAGAACAATAATAAATATACTTATTAATCCCAATATTATCAATATAGCATGCATTATTACCCATATTATACTGTTATAATCGTCAGAACTATAATAAATATACTTATTAATCCCAATATTATCAATATAACATGCATTATTACCCATATTATACTGTTATAATCGTCAGAACTATAATAAATATACTTATTAATCCTAATATTATTAATATAACATGCATTATTACCCATATTATACTGTTAGAATCGTCAGAACTATAATAAATATACTTATTAATCCCAATATTATCAATATAACATGCATTATTACCCATATTATACTGTTATTATCGTCAGAACTATAATAAATGTACTTATTAATCCTAATATTATTAATATAACGTGCATTATTACCCATATTATACTGTTATTATCGTCAGAACTATAATAAATATACTAATTACTCCCAATATTATCAATATAACAGCATTATTACCCATATTATGCAGTTATTATCGCTAGAACTATAATAATTATACTTAGTACTCCCAATATTATCATTATAACATGCATTATTACCCATATTATACTGTTATTATCGTCAGAACTATAATAAATATACTTATTAATCCCTATATTATCAGTATAACATGCATTATTACCCATATTATGCAGTTATTATCGCTAGAACTACAATAATTATACTTATTACTCCCAATATTATCAATATAACATGCATTATTACCCATATTATACTGTTATAATCGTCAGAACTATAATAAATATACTTATTAATCCCAATATTATCAATATAACATGCATTATTACCCATATTATACTGTTATTATCGTCAGAACTATAATCAATATACTTATTACTACCAATATTATCAATATAACATGCATTTTTACCCATATTATGCAGTTATTATCGTCAGAACTATAATAAATATACTAATAACTCCCAATATTATCAATATAACCTGCATTATTACCCATATTATACAGTTATTATCACTAGAACTATAATAGTTATACTTATTACTTATATTATTATCAGTATAACATGCATTATTACCCCTATTATGCAGTTATTATCGCTAGAACTATAATAATTATACTTATTACTCCCAATATTATCAATATAACATGCATTATTACCCATATTATACTGTTATTATCGTCAGAACAATAATAAATATACTTATTAATCCCAATATTATCAATATAGCATGCATTATTACCCATATTATGCAGTTATTATCGCTAGAACTATAATAATTATACTTATTACTCCCAATATTATCAATATAACATGCATTATTACCCATATAATACTGTTATTATCGTCAGAACTATAATAAATATACTTATTAATCCCAATATTATCAATATAACATGCATTGTTACCCATATTATACTGTTATTATCGTCAGAACTATAATAAATATACTAATAACTCCCAATATTATCAATATAACCTGCATTATTACCCATATTATGCAGTTATTATCGCTAGAACTACAATAATTATACTTATTACTCCCAATATTATCAATATAACATGCATTATTACCCCTATTATGCAGTTATTATCGCTAGAACTATAAGAATTATACTTATTACTCCCAATATTATCAATATAACATGCATTTTTAGCCATATTATACTGTTATTATCGTCAGAACTATAATAATTATACTCATTACTCCCAATATTATCAATATAACATGCATTATTACCCATATTATACAGTTATTATCGCTAGAACTATAATAGTTATACTTAATACTTTTATTGTTATCAATATAACATGCACTATTACCCATATTATGCAGTTATTATCGCTAGAACTATAATAATTATACTTATTACTCCCAATATTATCATTATAACATGCATTATTACCCATATTATACTGTTATTATCGTCAGAACTATAATAAATATACTTATTAATCCCTATATTATCAGTATAACATGCATTATTACCCATATTATGCAGTTATTATCGCTAGAACTACAATAATTATACTTATTACTCCCAATATTATCAATATAACATGCATTATTACCCATATTATACTGTTATAATCGTCAGAACTATAATAAATATACTTATTAATCCCAATATTATCAATATAACATGCATTATTACCCATATTATACTGTTATTATCGTCAGAACTATAATCAATATACTTATTACTACCAATATTATCAATATAACATGCATTTTTAGCCATATTATACTGTTATTATCGTCAGAACTATAATAATTATACTCATTACTCCCAATATTATCAATATAACATGCATTATTACCCATATTATACAGTTATTATCACTAGAACTATAATAGTTATACTTATTACTTATATTATTATCAGTATAACATGCATTATTACCCCTATTATGCAGTTATTATCGCTAGAACTATAATAATTATACTTATTACTCCCAATATTATCAATATAACATGCATTATTACCCATATTATACTGTTATTATCGTCAGAACAATAATAAATATACTTATTAATCCCAATATTATCAATATAGCATGCATTATTACCCATATTATACTGTTATAATCGTCAGAACTATAATAAATATACTTATTAATCCCAATATTATCAATATAACATGCATTATTACCCATATTATACTGTTATAATCGTCAGAACTATAATAAATATACTTATTAATCCTAATATTATTAATATAACATGCATTATTACCCATATTATACTGTTAGAATCGTCAGAACTATAATAAATATACTTATTAATCCCAATATTATCAATATAACATGCATTATTACCCATATTATACTGTTATTATCGTCAGAACTATAATAAATGTACTTATTAATCCTAATATTATTAATATAACGTGCATTATTACCCATATTATACTGTTATTATCGTCAGAACTATAATAAATATACTAATTACTCCCAATATTATCAATATAACAGCATTATTACCCATATTATGCAGTTATTATCGCTAGAACTACAATAATTATACTTATTACTCCCAATATTATCAATATAACATGCATTATTACCCCTATTATGCAGTTATTATCGCTAGAACTATAAGAATTATACTTATTACTCCCAATATTATCAATATAACATGCATTTTTAGCCATATTATACTGTTATTATCGTCAGAACTATAATAATTATACTCATTACTCCCAATATTATCAATATAACATGCATTATTACCCATATTATACAGTTATTATCGCTAGAACTATAATAGTTATAATTATTACTTATATTATTATCAGTATTACATGCATAATTACCCCTATTATGCAGTTATTATCGCTAGAACTGTAATAATTATACTTATTACTCCCAATTTATCAATATAACCTGCATTATTACCCATATTATACTGTTATAATCGTCAGAACTATAATAAATATACTTATTAATCCCAATATTATCAATATAACATGCATTATTACCCATATTATACTGTTGTTATCGTCAGAACTATAATAAATATACTAATTACTCCCAATATTATCAATATAACATGCATTATTACCCCTATTATGCAGTTATTATCGCTAGAACTATAATAATTATACTTATTACTCCCAATATTATCAATATAACATGCATTATTACCCATATTATACTGTTATTATCGTCAGAACTATAATAAATATACTTATTAATCCCAATATTATCAGTATAACATGCATTATTACCCAAATTATGCAGTTATTATCGCTAGAACTACAATAATTATACTTATTACTCCCAATATTATCAATATAACATGCATTATTACCCATATTATACAGTTATTATCGCTAGAACTACAATAATTGCACTTAATACTTTTATTATTATCAATATAACAAGCACTGTTACCCATATTATGCGGTTATTATCGCTAGAACTATAATAATTATGCTCATTACTCCCAATATTATCAATATAACATGCATTATTACCCATATTATACAGTTATTATCGCTAGAACTATAATAATTATACTTATTACTCCCAACATTATCAATATAACATGCATTATTACCCATATTATACTGTTATTATCGTCAGAACTATAATAAATACACTTATTAATCCCAATATTATCAATATAACATGCATTATTACCCATATTATGCAGTTATTATCGCTAGAACTATAATAATTATACTCATTACTCCCAATATTATCAATATAACATGCATCATTACCCATATTATACTGTTATTATCGTCAGAACTATAATAAATATACTTATTACAACCAATATTACCAATATAACATGCACTATTACCAATATTATGCAGTTATTATCCCTAGAACTACAATAATTATACTTAATACTTTTATTGTTATCAATATAACATGCACTATTACCCATATTATGCAGTTATTATCGCTAGAACTATAATAATTATACTTAGTACTCCCAATATTATCATTATAACATGCATTATTACCCATATTATACTGTTATTATCGTCAGAACTATAATAAATATACTTATTAATCCCTATATTATCAGTATAACATGCATTATTACCCATATTATGCAGTTATTATCGCTAGAACTACAATAATTATACTTATTACTCCCAATATTATCAATATAACATGCATTATTACCCATATTATACTGTTATAATCGTCAGAACTATAATAAATATACTTATTAATCCCAATATTATCAATATAACATGCATTATTACCCATATTATACTGTTATTATCGTCAGAACTATAATCAATATACTTATTACTACCAATATTATCAATATAACATGCATTTTTACCCATATTATGCAGTTATTATCGTCAGAACTATAATAAATATACTAATAACTCCCAATATTATCAATATAACCTGCATTATTACCCATATTATACAGTTATTATCACTAGAACTATAATAGTTATACTTATTACTTATATTATTATCAGTATAACATGCATTATTACCCCTATTATGCAGTTATTATCGCTAGAACTATAATAATTATACTTATTACTCCCAATATTATCAATATAACATGCATTATTACCCATATTATACTGTTATTATCGTCAGAACAATAATAAATATACTTATTAATCCCAATATTATCAATATAGCATGCATTATTACGCATATTATGCAGTTATTATCGCTAGAACTATAATAATTATACTTATTACTCCCAATATTATCAATATAACATGCATTATTACCCATATAATACTGTTATTATCGTCAGAACTATAATAAATATACTTATTAATCCCAATATTATCAATATAACATGCATTGTTACCCATATTATACTGTTATTATCGTCAGAACTATAATAAATATACTAATAACTCCCAATATTATCAATATAACCTGCATTATTACCCATATTATGCAGTTATTATCGCTAGAACTACAATAATTATACTTATTACTCCCAATATTATCAATATAACATGCATTATTACCCCTATTATGCAGTTATTATCGCTAGAACTATAAGAATTATACTTATTACTCCCAATATTATCAATATAACATGCATTTTTAGCCATATTATACTGTTATTATCGTCAGAACTATAATAATTATACTCATTACTCCCAATATTATCAATATAACATGCATTATTACCCATATTATACAGTTATTATCGCTAGAACTATAATAGTTATACTTATTACTTACATTATTATCAGTATAACATGCATAATTACCCCTATTATGCAGTTATTATCGCTAGAACTATAATAATTATACTTATTACTCCCAATATTATCAATATAACATGCATTATTACCCATATTATACAGTTATTATCGCTAGAACTACAATAATTGTACGTAATACTTTTATTATTATCAATATAACATGCACTATTACCCATATTATGCGGTTATTATCGCTAGAACTATAATAATTATACTTATTACTCCCAATATTATCAATATAACATGCATTATTACCCATATTATACAGTTATTATCACTAGAACTATAATAGTTATACTTATTACTTATATTATTATCAGTATAACATGCATTATTACCCCTATTATGCAGTTATTATCGCTAGAACTATAATAATTATACTTATTACTCCCAATATTATCAATATAACATGCATTATTACCCATATTATACTGTTATTATCGTCAGAACTATAATAAATATACTTATTAATCCCAATATTATCAATATAGCATGCATTATTACCCATATTATGCAGTTATTATCGCTAGAACTATAATAATTATACTTATTACTCCCAATATTATCAATATAACATGCATTATTACCCATATTATACAGTTATTATCGCTAGAACTATAATAGTTATAATTATTACTTATATTATTATCAGTATTACATGCATAATTACCCCTATTATGCAGTTATTATCGCTAGAACTGTAATAATTATACTTATTACTCCCAATATTATCAATATAACCTGCATTATTACCCATATTATACTGTTATAATCGTCAGAACTATAATAAATATACTTATTAATCCCAATATTATCAATATAACATGCATTATTACCCATATTATACTGTTGTTATCGTCAGAACTATAATAAATATACTAATTACTCCCAATATTATCAATATAACATGCATTATTACCCATATTATGCAGTTATGATCGCTAGAACTACAATAATTATACCTATAACTCCCAATATTATCAATATAACATGCATCATTACCCATATTATACTGTTATTATCGTCAGAACTATAATAAATATACTTATTACAACCAATATTATCAATATAACATGCATTATTACCCATATTATACTGTTATTATCGTCAGAACTATAATAAATGTACTTATTAATCCCAATATTATCAATATAGCATGCATTATTACCCATATTATGCAGTTATTATCGCTAGAACTATAATAATTATACTTATTACTCCCAATATTATCAATATAACATGCATTATTACCCATATTATACAGTTATTATCGCTAGAACTATAATAGTTATAATTATTACTTATATTATTATCAGTATTACATGCATAATTACCCCTATTATGCAGTTATTATCGCTAGAACTGTAATAATTATACTTATTACTCCCAATATTATCAATATAACCTGCATTATTACCCATATTATACTGTTATAATCGTCAGAACTATAATAAATATACTTATTAATCCCAATATTATCAATATAACATGCATTATTACCCATATTATACTGTTGTTATCGTCAGAACTATAATAAATATACTAATTACTCCCAATATTATCAATATAACATGCATTATTACCCATATTATGCAGTTATGATCGCTAGAACTACAATAATTATACCTATAACTCCCAATATTATCAATATAACATGCATCATTACCCATATTATACTGTTATTATCGTCAGAACTATAATAAATATACTTATTACAACCAATATTATCAATATAACATGCATTATTACCCATATTATACTGTTATTATCGTCAGAACTATAATAAATGTACTTATTAATCCCAATATTATCAATATAACATGCATTATTACCCATATTATACTGTTATTATCGTCAGAACTATAATAAATATACTAATTACTCCCAATATTATCAATATAACAGCATTATTACCCATATTATGCAGTTATTATCGCTAGAACTACAATAATTATACTTATAACTCCCAATATTATCAATATAACATGCATCATTACCCATATTATACTGTTATTATCGTCAGAACTATAATAAATATACTTATTAATCCCAATATTATCAATATAGCATGCATTATTACCCATATTATGCAGTTATTATCGCTAGAACTATAATAATTATACTTATTACTCCCAATATTATCAATATAACATGCATTATTACCCATATAATACTGTTATTATCGTCAGAACTATAATAAATATACATATTAATCCCAATATTATCAATATAACATGCATTGTTACCCATATTATACTGTTATTATCGTCAGAACTATAATAAATATACTTATTAATCCCAATATTATCAGTATAACATGCATTATTACCCAAATTATGCAGTTATTATCGCTAGAACTACAATAATTATACTTATTACTCCCAATATTATCAATATAACATGCATTATTACCCATATTATACAGTTATTATCGCTAGAACTACAATAATTGCACTTAATACTTTTATTATTATCAATATAACAAGCACTGTTACCCATATTATGCGGTTATTATCGCTAGAACTATAATAATTATGCTCATTACTCCCAATATTATCAATATAACATGCATTATTACCCATATTATACAGTTATTATCGCTAGAACTATAATAATTATACTTATTACTCCCAACATTATCAATATAACATGCATTATTACCCATATTATACTGTTATTATCGTCAGAACTATAATAAATACACTTATTAATCCCAATATTATCAATATAACATGCATTATTACCCATATTATGCAGTTATTATCGCTAGAACTATAATAATTATACTCATTACTCCCAATATTATCAATATAACATGCATCATTACCCATATTATACTGTTATTATCGTCAGAACTATAATAAATATACTTATTACAACCAATATTACCAATATAACATGCACTATTACCAATATTATGCAGTTATTATCCCTAGAACTACAATAATTATACTTAATACTTTTATTGTTATCAATATAACATGCACTATTACCCATATTATGCAGTTATTATCGCTAGAACTATAATAATTATACTTAGTACTCCCAATATTATCATTATAACATGCATTATTACCCATATTATACTGTTATTATCGTCAGAACTATAATAAATATACTTATTAATCCCTATATTATCAGTATAACATGCATTATTACCCATATTATGCAGTTATTATCGCTAGAACTACAATAATTATACTTATTACTCCCAATATTATCAATATAACATGCATTATTACCCATATTATACTGTTATAATCGTCAGAACTATAATAAATATACTTATTAATCCCAATATTATCAATATAACATGCATTATTACCCATATTATACTGTTATTATCGTCAGAACTATAATCAATATACTTATTACTACCAATATTATCAATATAACATGCATTTTTACCCATATTATGCAGTTATTATCGTCAGAACTATAATAAATATACTAATAACTCCCAATATTATCAATATAACCTGCATTATTACCCATATTATACAGTTATTATCACTAGAACTATAATAGTTATACTTATTACTTATATTATTATCAGTATAACATGCATTATTACCCCTATTATGCAGTTATTATCGCTAGAACTATAATAATTATACTTATTACTCCCAATATTATCAATATAACATGCATTATTACCCATATTATACTGTTATTATCGTCAGAACAATAATAAATATACTTATTAATCCCAATATTATCAATATAGCATGCATTATTACCCATATTATGCAGTTATTATCGCTAGAACTATAATAATTATACTTATTACTCCCAATATTATCAATATAACATGCATTATTACCCATATAATACTGTTATTATCGTCAGAACTATAATAAATATACTTATTAATCCCAATATTAGCAATATAACATGCATTGTTACCCATATTATACTGTTATTATCGTCAGAACTATAATAAATATACTAATAACTCCCAATATTATCAATATAACCTGCATTATTACCCATATTATGCAGTTATTATCGCTAGAACTACAATAATTATACTTATTACTCCCAATATTATCAATATAACATGCATTATTACCCCTATTATGCAGTTATTATCGCTAGAACTATAAGAATTATACTTATTACTCCCAATATTATCAATATAACATGCATTTTTAGCCATATTATACTGTTATTATCGTCAGAACTATAATAATTATACTCATTACTCCCAATATTATCAATATAACATGCATTATTACCCATATTATACAGTTATTATCGCTAGAACTATAATAGTTATACTTATTACTTACATTATTATCAGTATAACATGCATAATTACCCCTATTATGCAGTTATTATCGCTAGAACTATAATAATTATACTTATTACTCCCAATATTATCAATATAACATGCATTATTACCCATATTATACAGTTATTATCGCTAGAACTACAATAATTGTACGTAATACTTTTATTATTATCAATATAACATGCACTATTACCCATATTATGCGGTTATTATCGCTAGAACTATAATAATTATACTTATTACTCCCAATATTATCAATATAACATGCATTATTACCCATATTATACAGTTATTATCACTAGAACTATAATAGTTATACTTATTACTTATATTATTATCAGTATAACATGCATTATTACCCCTATTATGCAGTTATTATCGCTAGAACTATAATAATTATACTTATTACTCCCAATATTATCAATATAACATGCATTATTACCCATATTATACTGTTATTATCGTCAGAACTATAATAAATATACTTATTAATCCCAATATTATCAATATAGCATGCATTATTACCCATATTATGCAGTTATTATCGCTAGAACTATAATAATTATACTTATTACTCCCAATATTATCAATATAACATGCATTATTACCCATATTATACAGTTATTATCGCTAGAACTATAATAGTTATAATTATTACTTATATTATTATCAGTATTACATGCATAATTACCCCTATTATGCAGTTATTATCGCTAGAACTGTAATAATTATACTTATTACTCCCAATATTATCAATATAACCTGCATTATTACCCATATTATACTGTTATAATCGTCAGAACTATAATAAATATACTTATTAATCCCAATATTATCAATATAACATGCATTATTACCCATATTATACTGTTGTTATCGTCAGAACTATAATAAATATACTAATTACTCCCAATATTATCAATATAACATGCATTATTACCCATATTATGCAGTTATGATCGCTAGAACTACAATAATTATACCTATAACTCCCAATATTATCAATATAACATGCATCATTACCCATATTATACTGTTATTATCGTCAGAACTATAATAAATATACTTATTACAACCAATATTATCAATATAACATGCATTATTACCCATATTATACTGTTATTATCGTCAGAACTATAATAAATGTACTTATTAATCCCAATATTATCAATATAACATGCATTATTACCCATATTATACTGTTATTATCGTCAGAACTATAATAAATATACTAATTACTCCCAATATTATCAATATAACAGCATTATTACCCATATTATGCAGTTATTATCGCTAGAACTACAATAATTATACTTATAACTCCCAATATTATCAATATAACATGCATCATTACCCATATTATACTGTTATTATCGTCAGAACTATAATAAATATACTTATTAATCCCAATATTATCAATATAGCATGCATTATTACCCATATTATGCAGTTATTATCGCTAGAACTATAATAATTATACTTATTACTCCCAATATTATCAATATAACATGCATTATTACCCATATAATACTGTTATTATCGTCAGAACTATAATAAATATACATATTAATCCCAATATTATCAATATAACATGCATTGTTACCCATATTATACTGTTATTATCGTCAGAACTATAATAAATATACTAATAACTCCCAATATTATCAATATAACCTGCATTATTACCCATATTATGCAGTTATTATCCCTAGAACTACAATAATTATACTTATTACTCCCAATATTATCAATATAACATGCATTATTACCCATATTATACTGTTATTATCGTCAGAACTATAATAAATATACTTATTAATCCCAATATTATCAGTATAACATGCATTATTACCCAAATTATGCAGTTATTATCGCTAGAACTACAATAATTATACTTATTACTCCCAATATTATCAATATAACATGCATTATTACCCATATTATACAGTTATTACCGCTAGAACTACAATAATTGCACTTAATACTTTTATTATTATCAATATAACATGCACTGTTACCCATATTATGCGGTTATTATCGCTAGAACTATAATAATTATGCTCATTACTCCCAATATTATCAATATAACATGCATTATTACCCATATTATACAGTTATTATCGCTAGAACTATAATAATTATACTTATTACTCCCAACATTATCAATATAACATGCATTATTACCCATATTATACTGTTATTATCGTCAGAACTATAATAAATACACTTATTAATCCCAATATTATCAATATAACATGCATTATTACCCATATTATGCAGTTATTATCGCTAGAACTATAATAATTATACTTATTACTCCCAATATTATCAATATAAAATGCATTATTACCCATATTATACTGTTATTATCGTCAGAACTGTAATGAATATACTAATTACTCCCAATATTATCAATATAACACGCATTATTACCCATATTATACTGTTATTATCGTCAGAACTATAATAAATATACTTATTAATCCCAATATTATCAATATAACATGCATTATTACCCATATTATGCAGTTATTATCGCTAGAACTACAATAATTGTACTTAATACTTTTATTATTATCAATATAACATGCACTATTACCCATATTATGCGGTTATTATCGCTAGAACTATAATAATTATACTCATTACTACCAATATTATCAATATAACATGCATTATTACCCATATTATGCAGTTATTATCGCTAGAACTACAATAATTATACTTATAACTCCCAATATTATCAATATAACATGCATCATTACCCATATTATACTGTTATTATCGTCAGAACTATAATAAATATACTTATTACAACCAATATTACCAATATAACATGCACTATTACCCATATTATGCAGTTATTATCGCTAGAACTACAATAATTATACGTATTACTCCCAATATTATCAATATAACATGAATTATTACCCATATTATACTGTTATTATCGTCAGAACTATAATAAATATACTTATTACTACCAATATTATCAATATAACATGCATTATTACCCATATTATGCAGTTATGTTCGCTAGAAATACAATATTTATACTTAATACTTTTATTGTTATCAATATAACATGCACTATTACCCATATTATGCAGTTATTATCGCTAGAACTATAATAATTATACTTATTACTCCCAATATTATGAATATAACATGCATTATTACCCATATTATACAGTTATTATCGCTAGAACTATAATAGTTATACTTATTACTTATATTATTATCAGTATAACATGCATTATTACCCATATTATGCAGTTATTATCGCTAGAACTATAATAGTTATACTTATTACTTTTATTATTATCAATATAACATGCACTATTACCCATATTATGCACTTATTATCGCTAGAACAATAATAATTATACTTATAACTCCTAATATTATCAGTATTTCATGCATTATTACCCATATTATACAGTTATTATCGCTAGAACTATAATAATTATACTTATTACTCCCAACATTATCAATATAACATGCATTATTACCCATATTATACTGTTATTATCGTCAGAACTATAATAAATACACTTATTAATCCCAATATTATCAATATAACATGCATTATTACCCATATTATGCAGTTATTATCGCTAGAACTATAATAATTATACTTATTACTCCCAATATTATCAATATAAAATGCATTATTACCCATATTATACTGTTATTATCGTCAGAACTATAATAAATATACTAATTACTCCCAATATTATCAATATAACACGCATTATTACCCATATTATACTGTTATTATCGTCAGAACTATAATAAATATACTTATTAATCCCAATATTATCAATATAACATGCATTATTACCCATATTATGCAGTTATTATCGCTAGAACTACAATAATTGTACTTAATACTTTTATTATTATCAATATAACATGCACTATTACCCATATTATGCGGTTATTATCGCTAGAACTATAATAATTATACTCATTACTCCCAATATTATCAATATAACACGCATTATTACCCATATTATACTGTTATTATCGTCAGAACTATAATAAATATACTTATTACAACCAATATTACCAATATAACATGCACTATTACCCATATTATGCAGTTATTATCGCTAGAACTATAATAGTTATACTTATTACTTTTATTATTATCAATATAACATGCACTATTACCCATATTATGCACTTATTATCGCTAGAACAATAATAATTATACTTATAACTCCTAATATTATCAGTATTTCATGCATTATTACCCATATTATACAGTTATTATCGCTAGAACTATAATAGTTATACTTATTACTTATATTATTATCCGTATAACATGCATTATTACCCCTATTATGCAGTTATTATCGCTAGAACTATAATAATTATACTTATTACTCCCAATATTATCAATATAACATGCATTATTACCCATATTATACTGTTATTATCGTCAGAACTATAATAAATATACTTATTAATCCCAATATTATCAGTATAACATGCATTATTACCCATATTATGCAGTTATTATCGCTAGAACTATAATAATTATACTTTTTACTCCCAATATTATCAATATAACATGCATTATTACCCATATAATACTGTTATTATCGTCAGAACTATAATAAATATACTTATTAATCCCAATATTATCAATATAACATGCATTGTTACCCATATTATACTGTTATTATCGTCAGAACTATAATAAATATACTAATAACTCCCAATATTATCAATATAACCTGCATTATTACCCATATTATGCAGTTATTATCGCTAGAACTATAATAATTATACTTATTACTCCCAATATTATCAATATAACATGCATTATTACCCATATTATACTGTTATTATCGTCAGAACTATAATAAATATACTTATTAATCCCAATATTATCAGTATAACATGCATTATTACCCAAATTATGCAGTTATTATCGCTAGAACTACAATAATTATACTTATTACTCCCAATATTATCAATATAACATGCATTATTACCCATATTATACAGTTATTACCGCTAGAACTACAATAATTGCACTTAATACTTTTATTATTATCAATATAACATGCACTGTTACCCATATTATGCGGTTATTATCGCTAGAACTATAATAATTATGCTCATTACTCCCAATATTATCAATATAACATGCATTATTACCCATATTATACAGTTATTATCGCTAGAACTATAATAATTATACTTATTACTCCCAACATTATCAATATAACATGCATTATTACCCATATTATACTGTTATTATCGTCAGAACTATAATAAATACACTTATTAATCCCAATATTATCAATATAACATGCATTATTACCCATATTATGCAGTTATTATCGCTAGAACTATAATAATTATACTTATTACTCCCAATATTATCAATATAAAATGCATTATTACCCATATTATACTGTTATTATCGTCAGAACTATAATAAATATACTAATTACTCCCAATATTATCAATATAACACGCATTATTACCCATATTATACTGTTATTATCGTCAGAACTATAATAAATATACTTATTAATCCCAATATTATCAATATAACATGCATTATTACCCATATTATGCAGTTATTATCGCTAGAACTACAATAATTGTACTTAATACTTTTATTATTATCAATATAACATGCACTATTACCCATATTATGCGGTTATTATCGCTAGAACTATAATAATTATACTCATTACTCCCAATATTATCAATATAACATGCATTATTACCCATATTATGCAGTTATTATCGCTAGAACTACAATAATTATACTTATAACTCCCAATATTATCAATATAACATGCATCATTACCCATATTATACTGTTATTATCGTCAGAACTATAATAAATATACTTATTACAACCAATATTACCAATATAACATGCACTATTACCCATATTATGCAGTTATTATCGCTAGAACTACAATAATTATACGTATTACTCCCAATATTATCAATATAACATGAATTATTACCCATATTATACTGTTATTATCGTCAGAACTATAATAAATATACTTATTACTACCAATATTATCAATATAACATGCATTATTACCCATATTATGCAGTTATGTTCGCTAGAAATACAATATTTATACTTAATACTTTTATTGTTATCAATATAACATGCACTATTACCCATATTATGCAGTTATTATCGCTAGAACTATAATAATTATACTTATTACTCCCAATATTATGAATATAACATGCATTATTACCCATATTATACAGTTATTATCGCTAGAACTATAATAGTTATACTTATTACTTATATTATTATCAGTATAACATGCATTATTACCCATATTATGCAGTTATTATCGCTAGAACTATAATAGTTATACTTATTACTTTTATTATTATCAATATAACATGCACTATTACCCATATTATGCACTTATTATCGCTAGAACAATAATAATTATACTTATAACTCCTAATATTATCAGTATTTCATGCATTATTACCCATATTATACAGTTATTATCGCTAGAACTATAATAGTTATACTTATTACTTATATTATTATCCGTATAACATGCATTATTACCCCTATTATGCAGTTATTATCGCTAGAACTATAATAATTATACTTATTACTCCCAATATTATCAATATAACATGCATTATTACCCATATTATACTGTTATTATCGTCAGAACTATAATAAATATACTTATTAATCCCAATATTATCAGTATAACATGCATTATTACCCATATTATGCAGTTATTATCGCTAGAACTATAATAATTATACTTTTTACTCCCAATATTATCAATATAACATGCATTATTACCCATATAATACTGTTATTATCGTCAGAACTATAATAAATATACTTATTAATCCCAATATTATCAATATAACATGCATTGTTACCCATATTATACTGTTATTATCGTCAGAACTATAATAAATATACTAATAACTCCCAATATTATCAATATAACCTGCATTATTACCCATATTATGCAGTTATTATCGCTAGAACTACAATAATTATACTTATTACTCCCAATATTATCAATATAACATGCATTATTACCCCTATTATGCAGTTATTATCGCTAGAACTATAAGAATTATACTTATTACTCCCAATATTATCAATATAACATGCATTTTTAGCCATATTATACTGTTATTATCGTCAGAACTATAATAATTATACTCATTACTCCCAATATTATCAATATAACATGCATTATTACCCATATTATACAGTTATTATCGCTAGAACTATAATAGTTATAATTATTACTTATATTATTATCAGTATTACATGCATAATTACCCCTATTATGCAGTTATTATCGCTAGAACTGTAATAATTATACTTATTACTCCCAATTTATCAATATAACCTGCATTATTACCCATAATATACTGTTATAATCGTCAGAACTATAATAAATATACTTATTAATCCCAATATTATCAATATAACATGCATTATTACCCATATTATACTGTTGTTATCGTCAGAACTATAATAAATATACTAATTACTCCCAATATTATCAATATAACATGCATTATTACCCCTATTATGCAGTTATTATCGCTAGAACTATAATAATTATACTTATTACTCCCAATATTATCAATATAACATGCATTATTACCCATATTATACTGTTATTATCGTCAGAACTATAATAAATATACTTATTAATCCCAATATTATCAGTATAACATGCATTATTACCCAAATTATGCAGTTATTATCGCTAGAACTACAATAATTATACTTATTACTCCCAATATTATCAATATAACATGCATTATTACCCATATTATACAGTTATTATCGCTAGAACTACAATAATTGCACTTAATACTTTTATTATTATCAATATAACATGCACTGTTACCCATATTATGCGGTTATTATCGCAAGAACTATAATAATTATGCTCATTACTCCCAATATTATCAATATAACATGCATTATTACCCATATTATACAGTTATTATCGCTAGAACTATAATAATTATACTTATTACTCCCAACATTATCAATATAACATGCATTATTACCCATATTATACTGTTATTATCGTCAGAACTATAATAAATACACTTATTAATCCCAATATTATCAATATAACATGCATTATTACCCATATTATGCAGTTATTATCGCTAGAACTATAATAATTATACTTATTACTCCCAATATTATCAATATAAAATGCATTATTACCCATATTATACTGTTATTATCGTCAGAACTATAATAAATATACTAATTACTCCCAATATTATCAATATAACACGCATTATTACCCATATTATACTGTTATTATCGTCAGAACTATAATAAATATACTTATTAATCCCAATATTATCAATATAACATGCATTATTACCCATATTATGCAGTTATTATCGCTAGAACTACAATAATTGTACTTAATACTTTTATTATTATCAATATAACATGCACTATTACCCATATTATGCGGTTATTATCGCTAGAACTATAATAATTATACTCATTACTCCCAATATTATCAATATAACATGCATTATTACCCATATTATGCAGTTATTATCGCTAGAACTACAATAATTATACTTATAACTCCCAATATTATCAATATAACATGCATCATTACCCATATTATACTGTTATTATCGTCAGAACTATAATAAATATACTTATTACAACCAATATTACCAATATAACATGCACTATTACCCATATTATGCAGTTATTATCGCTAGAACTACAATAATTATACGTATTACTCCCAATATTATCAATATAACATGAATTATTACCCATATTATACTGTTATTATCGTCAGAACTATAATAAATATACTTATTACTACCAATATTATCAATATAACATGCATTATTACCCATATTATGCAGTTATGTTCGCTAGAAATACAATATTTATACTTAATACTTTTATTGTTATCAATATAACATGCACTATTACCCATATTATGCAGTTATTATCGCTAGAACTATAATAATTATACTTATTACTCCCAATATTATGAATATAACATGCATTATTACCCATATTATACAGTTATTATCGCTAGAACTATAATAGTTATACTTATTACTTATATTATTATCAGTATAACATGCATTATTGCCAATATTATGCAGTTATTATCGCTAGAACTATAATAATTATACTTATTACTCCCAATATTATCAATATAACATGCATTATTACCCATATTATACTGTTATTATCGTCAGAACTATAATAAATATACTTATTAATCCCAATATTATCAGTATAACATGCATTATTACCCATATTATGCAGTTATTATCGCTAGAACTATAATAATTATACTTATTACTCCCAATATTATCAATATAACATGCATTATTACCCATATTAATCTGTTATTATCGTCAGAACTATAATAAATATACTTATTAATCCCAATATTATCAATATAACATGCATTATTACCCATATTATGCAGTTATTATCGCTAGAACTATAATAATTATACTTATTACTCCCAATAGTATCAATATAACATGCATTATTACCCATATTATGCAGTTATGTTCGCTAGAAATACAATATTTATACTTAATACTTTTATTGTTATCAATATAACATGCACTATTACCCATATTATGCAGTTATTATCGCTAGAACTATAATACTTATACTTATTACTTATATTATTATCAGTATAACATGCATAATTACCCCTATTATGCAGTTATTATCGCTAGAACTATAATAATTATACTTATTACTCCCAATATTATCAATATAACATGCATTATTACCCATATTATACTGTTATAATCGTCAGAACTATAATAAATATACTTATTAATCCCAATATTATCAATATAACATGCATTATTACCCATATTATACTGTTATTATCGTCAGAACTATAATAAATATACTAATTACTCCCAATATTATCAATATAACATGCATTATTACCCATATTATGCAGTTATTATCGCTAGAACTATAATAGTTATAATTATTACTTATATTATTATCAGTATTACATGCATAATTACCCCTATTATGCAGTTATTATCGCTAGAACTGTAATAATTATACTTATTACTCCCAATTTATCAATATAACCTGCATTATTACCCATATTATACTGTTATAATCGTCAGAACTATAATAAATATACTTATTAATCCCAATATTATCAATATAACATGCATTATTACCCATATTATACAGTTATTATCGCTAGAACTATAATAATTATACTTATTACTCCCAACATTATCAATATAACATGCATTATTACCCATATTATACTGTTATTATCGTCAGAACTATAATAAATACACTTATTAATCCCAATATTATCAATATAACATGCATTATTACCCATATTATGCAGTTATTATCGCTAGAACTATAATAATTATACTTATTACTCCCAATATTATCAATATAAAATGCATTATTACCCATATTATACTGTTATTATCGTCAGAACTATAATAAATATACTAAATACTCGCAATATTATCAATATAACACGCATTATTACCCATATTATACTGTTATTATCGTCAGAACTATAATAAATATACTTATTAATCCCAATATTATCAATATAACATGCATTATTACCCATATTATGCAGTTATTATCGCTAGAACTACAATAATTGCACTTAATACTTTTATTATTATCAATATAACATGCACTATTACCCATATTATGCGGTTATTATCGCTAGAACTATAATAATTATACTCATTACTCCCAATATTATCAATATAACATGCATTATTACCCATATTATGCAGTTATTATCGCTAGAACTACAATAATTATACTTATAACTCCCAATATTATCAATATAACATGCATGATTACCCATATTATACTGTTATTATCGTCAGAACTATAATAAATATACTTATTACAACCAATGTTACCAATATAACATGCACTATTACCCATATTATGCAGTTATTATCGCTAGAACTACAATAATTATACGTATTACTCACAATATTATCAATATAACATGAATTATTACCCATATTATACTGTTATTATCGTCAGAACTATAATAAATATACTTATTACTACCAATATTATCAATATAACATGCATTATTACCCATATTATGCAGTTATGTTCGCTAGAAATACAATATTTATACTTAATACTTTTATTGTTATCAATATAACATGCACTATTACCCATATTATGCAGTTATTATCGCTAGAACTATAATAATTATACTTATTACTCCCAATATTATGAATATAACATGCATTATTACCCATATTATACAGTTATTATCGCTAGAACTATAATAGTTATACTTATTACTTATATTATTATCAGTATAACATGCATTATTGCCCATATTATGCAGTTATTATCGCTAGAACTACAATAATTATACTTATTACTCCCAATATTATCAATATAACATGCATTATTACCCATATTATGCAGTTATTATCGCTAGAACTATAATAGTTATACTTATTACTTTTATTATTATCAATATAACATGCACTATTACCCATATTATGCACTTATTATCGCTAGAACAATAATAATTATACTTATAACTCCTAATATTATCAGTATTTCATGCATTATTACCCATATTATACAGTTATTATCGCTAGAACTATAATAGTTATACTTATTACTTATATTATTATCCGTATAACATGCATTATTACCCCTATTATGCAGTTATTATCGCTAGAACTATAATAATTATACTTATTACTCCCAATATTATCAATATAACATGCATTATTACCCATATTATACTGTTATTATCGTCAGAACTATAATAAATATACGTATTAATCCCAATATTATCAGTATAACATGCATTATTACCCATATTATGCAGTTATTATCGCTAGAACTACAATAATTATACTTATTACTCCCAATATTATCAATATAACATGCATTATTACCCATATTATGCAGTTATTATCGCTAGAACTACAATAATTGTACTTAATACTTTTATTATTATCAATATAACATGCACTATTACCCATATTATGCGGTTATTATCGCTAGAACTATAATAATTATACTCATTACTCCCAATATTATCAACATAACATGCATTATTACCCATATTATACTGTTATTATCGTCAGAACTATAATAGTTATACTTATTACTTATATTATTATCAGTATAACATGCATTATTACCTCTATTATGCAGTTATTATCACTAGAACTATAATAGTTATACTTATTACTTATATTATTATCAGTATAACATGCATTATTACCCCTATTATGCAGTTATTATCGCTAGAACTATAACAATTATACTTATTACTCCCAATATTATCAATATAACATGCATTATTACCCATATTATACTGTTATTATCGTCAGAACTATAATAAATATACTTATTACTCCCAATATTATCAATATAACATGCATTATTACCCATATTATGCAGTTATTATCGCTAGAACTACAATAATTATACTTATAACTCCCAATATTATCAATATAACATGCATCATTACCCATATTATACTGTTATTATCGTCAGAACTATAATAAATATACCTATTACAACCAATATTACCAATATAACATGCACTATTACCCATATTATGCAGTTATTATCGCTAGAACTACAATAATTATACTTATTACTCCCAATATTATCAATACAACATGCATTATTACCCATATTATACTGTTATTGTCGTCAGAACTATAATCAATATACTTATTACTACCAATATTATCAATATAACATGCATTATTACCCATATTATGCAGTTATTATCCCTAGAACTACAATAATTATACTTAATACTTTTATTGTTATCAATATAACATGCACTATTACCCATATTATGCAGTTATTATCGCTAGAACTATAATAATTATACTTATTACTCCCAATATTATCAGTATTTCATGCATTATTACCCATATTATACAGTTATTATCGCTAGAACTATAATAGTTATACTTATTACTTATATTATTATCAGTATAACATGCATTATTACCCCTATTATGCAGTTATTATCGCTAGAACTATAATAATTATACTTATTACTCCCAATATTATCAATATAACATGCATTATTACCCATATTATACTGTTATTATCGTCAGAACTATAATAAATATACGTATTAATCCCAATATTATCAGTATAACATGCATTATTACCCATATTATGCAGTTATTATCGCTAGAACTACAATAATTATACTTATAACTCCCAATATTATGAATATAACATGCATCATTACCCATATTATACTGTTATTATCGTCAGAACTATAATAAATATACTTATTACTCCCAATATTACCAATATAACATGCATTATTACCCATATTATACTATTATTGTCGTCAGAACTATAATAAATATACTTATTAATCCCAATATTATCAGTATAACATGCATAATTACCCCTATTATGCAGTTATTATCGCTAGAACTACAATAATTATACTTATTACTCCCAATATTATCAATATAACATGCATTATTACCCATATTATGCAGTTATTATCGCTAGAACTACAATAATTGTACTTAATACTTTTATTATTATCAATATCACATGCACTATTACCCATATTATGCGGTTATTATCGCTAGAATTATAATAATTATACTCATTACTCCCAATATTATCAATATAACATGCATTATTACCCATATTATACTGTTATTATCGTCAGAACTATAATAAATATACCTATTACAACCAATATTACCAATATAACATGCACTATTACCCATATTATGCAGTTATTATCGCTAGAACTACAATAATTATACTTATTACTCCCAATATTATCAATACAACATGCATTATTACCCATATTATACTGTTATTGTCGTCAGAACTATAATCAATATACTTATTACTACCAATATTATCAATATAACATGCATTATTACCCATATTATGCAGTTATTATCCCTAGAACTACAATAATTATACTTAATACTTTTATTGTTATCAATATAACATGCACTATTACCCATATTATGCAGTTATTATCGCTAGAACTATAATAATTATACTTATTACTCCCAATATTATCAGTATTTCATGCATTATTACCCATATTATACAGTTATTATCGCTAGAACTATAATAGTTATACTTATTACTTATATTATTATCAGTATAACATGCATTATTACCCCTATTATGCAGTTATTATCGCTAGAACTATAATAATTATACTTATTACTCCCAATATTATCAATATAACATGCATTATTACCCATATTATACTGTTATTATCGTCAGAACTATAATAAATATACGTATTAATCCCAACATTATCAGTATAACATGCATTATTACCCATATTATGCAGTTATTATCGCTAGAACTACAATAATTATACTTATAACTCCCAATATTATGAATATAACATGCATCATTACCCATATTATACTGTTATTATCGTCAGAACTATAATAAATATACTTATTACTCCCAATATTACCAATATAACATGCATTATTACCCATATTATACTATTATTGTCGTCAGAACTATAATAAATATACTTATTAATCCCAATATTATCAGTATAACATGCATAATTACCCCTATTATGCAGTTATTATCGCTAGAACTACAATAATTATACTTATTACTCCCAATATTATCAATATAACATGCATTATTACCCATATTATGCAGTTATTATCGCTAGAACTACAATAATTGTACTTAATACTTTTATTATTATCAATATCACATGCACTATTACCCATATTATGCGGTTATTATCGCTAGAATTATAATAATTATACTCATTACTCCCAATATTATCAATATAACATGCATTATTACCCATATTATACAGTTATTATCGCTAGAACTATAATAGTTATACTTATTACTTACATTATTATCAGTATAACATGCATAATTACCCCTATTATGCAGTTATTATCGCTAGAACTATAATAATTATACTTATAACTCCCAATATTATCAATATAACATGCATTATTACCCATATTATACAGTTATTATCGCTAGAACTACAATAATTGTACGTAATACTTTTATTATTATCAATATAACATGCACTATTACCCATATTATGCGGTTATTATCGCTAGAACTATAATAATTATACTTATTACTCCCAATATTATCAATATAACATGCATTATTACCCATATTATACAGTTATTATCACTAGAACTATAATAGTTGTACTTATTACTTATATTATTATCAGTATAACATGCATTATTACCCCTATTATGCAGTTATTATCGCTAGAACTATAATAATTATACTTATTACTCCCAATATTATCAATATAACATGCATTATTACCCATATTATACTGTTATTATCGTCAGAACTATAATAAATATACTTATTAATCCCAATATTATCAATATAACATGCATTGTTACCCATATTATACTGTTATTATCGTCAGAACTATAATAAATATACTAATAACTCCCAATATTATCAATATAACCTGCATTATTACCCATATTATGCAGTTATTATCGCTAGAACTACAATAATTATACTTATTACTCCCAATATTATCAATATAACATGCATTATTACCCCCATTATGCAGTTATTATCGCTAGAACTATAAGAATTATACTTATTACTCCCAATATTATCAATATAACATGCATTTTTAGCCATATTATACTGTTATTATCGTCAGAACTATAATAATTATACTCATTACTCCCAATATTATCAGTATAACATGCATTATTACCCATATTATACAGTTATTATCGCTAGAACTATAATAGTTATAATTATTACTTATATTATTATCAGTATTACATGCATAATTACCCCTATTATGCAGTTATTATCGCTAGAACTGTAATAATTATACTTATTACTCCCAATTTATCAATATAACCTGCATTATTACCCATATTATGCAGTTATTATCGCTAGAACTATAATAATTATACTTATTACTCCCAATGTTATCAATATAACATGCATTATTACCCATATAATACTGTTATTATCGTCAGAACTATAATAAATATACTTATTAATCCCAATATTATCAGTATAACATGCATTATTACCCAAATTATGCAGTTATTATCGCTAGAACTACAATAATTATACTTATTACTCCCAATATTATCAATATAACATGCATTATTACCCATATTATACAGTTATTATCGCTAGAACTACAATAATTGCACTTAATACTTTTATTATTATCAATATAACATGCACTGTTACCCATATTATGCGGTTATTATCGCTAGAACTATAATAATTATGCTCATTACTCCCAATATTATCAATATAACATGCATTATTACCCATATTATACAGTTATTATCGCTAGAACTATAATAATTATACTTATTACTCCCAACATTATCAATATAACATGCATTATTACCCATATTATACTGTTATTATCGTCAGAACTATAATAAATACACTTATTAATCCCAATATTATCAATATAACATGCATTATTACCCATATTATGCAGTTATTATCGCTAGAACTATAATAATTATACTTATTACTCCCAATATTATCAATATAAAATGCATTATTACCCATATTATACTGTTATTATCGTCAGAACTATAATAAATATACTAATTACTCCCAATATTATCAATATAACACGCATTATTACCCATATTATACTGTTATTATCGTCAGAACTATAATAAATATACTTATTAATCCCAATATTATCAATATAACATGCATTATTACCCATATTATGCAGTTATTATCGCTTGAACTACAATAATTGCACTTAATACTTTTATTATTATCAATATAACATGCACTATTACCCATATTATGCGGTTATTATCGCTAGAACTATAATAATTATACTCATTACTCCCAATATTATCAATATAACATGCATTATTACCCATATTATGCAGTTATTATCGCTAGAACTACAATAATTATACTTATAACTCCCAATATTATCAATATAACATGCATCATTACCCATATTATACTGTTATTATCGTCAGAACTATAATAAATATACTTATTACAACCAATATTACCAATATAACATGCACTATTACCCATATTATGCAGTTATTATCGCTAGAACTACAATAATTATACGTATTACTCCCAATATTATCAATATAACATGAATTATTACCCATATTATACTGTTATTATCGTCAGAACTATAATAAATATACTTATTACTACCAATATTATCAATATAACATGCATTAATACCCATATTATGCAGTTATGTTCGCTAGAAATACAATATTTATACTTAATACTTTTATTGTTATCAATATAACATGCACTATTACCCATATTATGCAGTTATTATCGCTAGAACTATAATTATTATACTTATTACTCCCAATATTATGAATATAACATGCATTATTACCCATATTATACAGTTATTATCGCTAGAACTATAATAGTTATACTTATTACTTATATTATTATCAGTATAACATGCATTATTGCCCATATTATGCAGTTATTATCGCTAGAACTACAATAATTATACTTATTACTCCCAATATTATCAATATAACATGCATTATTACCCATATTATGCAGTTATTATCGCTAGAACTATAATAGTTATACTTATTACTTTTATTATTATCAATATAACATGCACTATTACCCATATTATGCACTTATTATCGCTAGAACAATAATAATTATACTTATAACTCCTAATATTATCAGTATTTCATGCATTATTACCCATATTATACAGTTATTATCGCTAGAACTATAATAGTTATACTTATTACTTATATTATTATCCGTATAACATGCATTATTACCCCTATTATGCAGTTATTATCGCTAGAACTATAATAATTATACTTATTACTCCCAATATTATCAATATAACATGCATTATTACCCATATTATACTGTTATTATCGTCAGAACTATAATAAATATACTTATTAATCCCAATATTATCAGTATAACATGCATTATTACCCATATTATGCAGTTATTATCGCTAGAACTACAATAATTGTACTTACTACTCCCAATATTATCAATATAACATGCATTGTTACCCATATTGTGCAGTTATTATCGCTAGAACTATAATAATTATACTTATTACTCCCAATATTATCAATATAACATGCATTATTACCCATATTATACAGTTATTATCGCTAGAACTACAATAATTGCACTTAATACTTTTATTATTATCAATATAACATGCACTATTACCCATATTATGCGGTTATTATCGCTAGAACTATAATAATTATACTCATTACTCCCAATATTATCTATATAACATGCATTATTACCCATATTATACAGTTATTATCGCTAGAACTATAATAATTATACTTATTACTCCCAATATTATCAATATAACATGCATTATTACCCATATTATACTGTTATTATCGTCAGAACTATAATAAATATACTTATTAATCCCAATATTATCAATATAACATGCATTATTACCCATATTATGCAGTTATTATCGCTAGAACTATAATAATTATACTTATTACTCCCAATATTATCAATATAACATGCATTATTACCCATATTATACTGTTATTATCGTCAGAACTATAATAAATATACTAATTACTCCCAATATTATCAATATAACATGCATTATTACCCATATTATACAGTTATTATCGCTAGAACTATAATACTTATACTTATTACTTATATTATTATCAGTATAACATGCATAATTACCCCTATTATGCAGTTATTATCGCTAGAACTATAATAATTATACTTATTACTCCCAATATTATCAATATAACATGCATTATTACCCATATTATACTGTTATAATCGTCAGAACTATAATAAATATACTTATTAATCCCAATATTATCAATATAACATGCATTATTACCCATATTATACTGTTATTATCGTCAGAACTATAATAAATATACTAATTACTCCCAATATTATCAATATAACATGCATTATTACCCATATTATGCAGTTATTATCGCTAGAACTACAATAATTATACTTATAACTCCCAATATTATGAATATAACATGCATCATTACCCATATTATACTGTTATTATCGTCAGAACTATAATAAATATACTTATTACAACCAATATTACCAATATAACATGCACTATTACCCATATTATGCAGTTATTATCGCTAGAACTACAATAATTATACTTATTACTCCCAATATTATCAATATAACATGCATTATTACCCATATTATACTGTTATTATCGTCAGAACTATAATCAATATACTTATTACTACCAATATTATCAATATAACATGCATTATTATCCATATTATGCAGTTATTACCCCTAGAACTACAATAATTATACTTAATACTTTTATTGTTATCAATATAACATGCACTATTACCCATATTATGCAGTTATTATCGCTAGAACTATAATAATTATACTTATTACTCCCAATATTATCAGTATTTCATGCATTATTACCCATATTATACAGTTATTATCGCTAGAACTATAATAGTTATACTTATTACTTATATTATTATCAGTATAACATGCATTATTACCCCTATTATGCAGTTATTATCGCTAGAACTATAATAATTATACTTATTACTCCCAATATTATCAATATAACATGCATTATTACCCATATTATACTATTATTATCGTCAGAACTATAATAAATATACTTATTAATCCCAATATTATCAGTATAACATGCATTATTACCCATATTATGCAGTTATTATCGCTAGAACTACAATAATTATACTTATTACTCCCAATATTATCAATATAACATGCATTATTACCCATATTATGCAGTTATTATCGCTAGAACTACAATAATTGTACTTAATACTTTTATTATTATCAATATCACATGCACTATTACCCATATTATGCGGTTATTATCGCTAGAACTATAATAATTATACTCATTACTCCCAATATTATCAATATAACATGCATTATTACCCATATTATACAGTTATTATCGCTAGAACTACAATAATTGTACTTAATACTTTTATTATTATCAATATAACATGCACTATTACCCATATTATGCGGTTATTATCGCTAGAACTATAATAATTATACTCATTACTCCCAATATTATCAATATAACATGCATTATTACCCATATTATACTGTTATTATCGCCAGAACTATAATAGTTATACTTATTACTTATATTATTATCAGTATAACATGCATTATTACCTCTATTATGCAGTTATTATCACTAGAACTATAATAGTTATACTTATTACTTATATTATTATCAGTATAACATGCATTATTACCCCTATTATGCAGTTATTATCGCTAGAACTATAACAATTATACTTATTACTCCCAATATTATCAATATAACATGCATTATTACCCATATAATACTGTTATTATCGTCAGAACTATAATAAATATACTTATTACTCCCAATATTATCAATATAACATGCATTATTACCCATATTATGCAGTTATTATCGCTAGAGCTACAATAATTATACTTATAACTCCCAATATTATCAATATAACATGCATCATTACCCATATTATACTGTTATTATCGTCAGAACTATAATAAATATACTTATTACAACCAATATTACCAATATAACATGCATTATTACCCCTATTATGCAGTTATTATCGCTAGAACTATAATAATTATACTTATTACTCCCAATATTATCAATATAACATGCATTATTACCCATATTAAACTGTTATTATCGTCAGAACTATAATAAATATACGTATTAATCACAATATTATCAGTATAACATGCATTATTACCCATATTATGCAGTTATTATCGCTAGAACTACAATAATTATACTTATAACTCCCAATATTATGAATATAACATGCATCATTACCCATATTATACTGTTATTATCGTCAGAACTATAATAAATATACTTATTACAACCAATATTACCAATATAACATGCACTATTACCCATATTATGCAGTTATTATCGCTAGAACTACAATAATTATACCTATTACTCCCAATATTATCAATATAACATGCATTATTACCCATATTATACTGTTATTATCGTCAGAACTATAATAAATATACTTATTAATCCCAATATTATCAGTATAACATGCATTATTACCCATATTATGCAATTATTATCGCTAGAACTACAATAATTATACTTACTACTCCCAATATTATCAATATAACATGCATTGTTACCCATATTATGCAGTTATTATCGCTAGAACTATAATAATTATACTTATTACTCCCAATATTGTCAATATAACATGCATTATTACCCATATTATACAGTTATTATCGCTAGAACTACAATAATTGCACTTAATACTTTTATTATTATCAATATAACATGCACTATTACCCATATTATGCGGTTATTATCGCTAGAACTATAATAATTATACTCATTACTCCCAATATTATCTATATAACATGCATTATTACCCATATTATACAGTTATTATCGCTAGAACTATAATAATTATACTTATTACTCCCAATATTATCAATATAACATGCATTATTACCCATATTATACTGTTATTATCGTCAGAACTATAATAAATATACTTATTAATCCCAATATTATCAATATAACATGCATTATTACCCATATTATGCAGTTATTATCGCTAGAACTACAATAATTGTACTTAATACTTTTATTATTATCAATATCACATGCACTATTACCCATATTATGCGGTTATTATCGCTAGAACTATAATAATTATACTCATTACTCCCAATATTATCAATATAACATGCATTATTACCCATATTATACAGTTATTATCGCTAGAACTACAATAATTGTACTTAATACTTTTATTATTATCAATATAACATGCACTATTACCCATATTATGCGGTTATTATCGCTAGAACTATAATAATTATACTCATTACTCCCAATATTATCAATATAACATGCATTATTACCCATATTATACTGTTATTATCGTCAGAACTATAATAAATATACTTATTACAACCAATATTACCAATATAACATGCACTATTACCCATATTATGCAGTTATTATCGCTAGAACTACAATAATTATACCTATTACTCCCAATATTATCAATATAACATGCATTATTACCCATATTATACTGTTATTATCGTCAGAACTATAATAAATATACTTATTAATCCCAATATTATCAGTATAACATGCATTATTACCCATATTATGCAATTATTATCGCTAGAACTACAATAATTATACTTACTACTCCCAATATTATCAATATAACATGCATTGTTACCCATATTATGCAGTTATTATCGCTAGAACTATAATAATTATACTTATTACTCCCAATATTGTCAATATAACATGCATTATTACCCATATTATACAGTTATTATCGCTAGAACTACAATAATTGCACTTAATACTTTTATTATTATCAATATAACATGCACTATTACCCATATTATGCGGTTATTATCGCTAGAACTACAATAATTATACCTATTACTCCCAATATTATCTATATAACATGCATTATTACCCATATTATACTGTTATTATCGTCAGAACTATAATAAATATACATATTAATCCCAATATTATCAATATAACATGCATTGTTACCCATATTATACTGTTATTATCGTCAGAACTATAATAAATATACTAATAACTCCCAATATTATCAATATAACCTGCATTATTACCCATATTATGCAGTTATTATCCCTAGAACTACAATAATTATACTTATTACTCCCAATATTATCAATATAACATGCATTATTACCCATATTATACTGTTATTATCGTCAGAACTATAATAAATATACTTATTAATCCCAATATTATCAGTATAACATGCATTATTACCCAAATTATGCAGTTATTATCGCTAGAACTACAATAATTATACTTATTACTCCCAATATTATCAATATAACATGCATTATTACCCATATTATACAGTTATTACCGCTAGAACTACAATAATTGCACTTAATACTTTTATTATTATCAATATAGCATGCACTGTTACCCATATTATGCGGTTATTATCGCTAGAACTATAATAATTATGCTCATTACTCCCAATATTATCAATATAACATGCATTATTACCCATATTATACAGTTATTATCGCTAGAACTATAATAATTATACTTATTACTCCCAACATTATCAATATAACATGCATTATTACCCATATTATACTGTTATTATCGTCAGAACTATAATAAATACACTTATTAATCCCAATATTATCAATATAACATGCATTATTACCCATATTATGCAGTTATTATCGCTAGAACTATAATAATTATACTTATTACTCCCAATATTATCAATATAAAATGCATTATTACCCATATTATACTGTTATTATCGTCAGAACTATAATGAATATACTAATTACTCCCAATATTATCAATATAACACGCATTATTACCCATATTATACTGTTATTATCGTCAGAACTATAATAAATATACTTATTAATCCCAATATTATCAATATAACATGCATTATTACCCATATTATGCAGTTATTATCGCTAGAACTACAATAATTGTACTTAATACTTTTATTATTATCAATATAACATGCACTATTACCCATATTATGCGGTTATTATCGCTAGAACTATAATAATTATACTCATTACTACCAATATTATCAATATAACATGCATTATTACCCATATTATGCAGTTATTATCGCTAGAACTACAATAATTATACTTATAACTCCCAATATTATCAATATAACATGCATCATTACCCATATTATACTGTTATTATCGTCAGAACTATAATAAATATACTTATTACAACCAATATTACCAATATAACATGCACTATTACCCATATTATGCAGTTATTATCGCTAGAACTACAATAATTATACGTATTACTCCCAATATTATCAATATAACATGAATTATTACCCATATTATACTGTTATTATCGTCAGAACTATAATAAATATACTTATTACTACCAATATTATCAATATAACATGCATTATTACCCATATTATGCAGTTATGTTCGCTAGAAATACAATATTTATACTTAATACTTTTATTGTTATCAATATAACATGCACTATTACCCATATTATGCAGTTATTATCGCTAGAACTATAATAATTATACTTATTACTCCCAATATTATGAATATAACATGCATTATTACCCATATTATACAGTTATTATCGCTAGAACTATAATAGTTATACTTATTACTTATATTATTATCAGTATAACATGCATTATTACCCATATTATGCAGTTATTATCGCTAGAACTATAATAGTTATACTTATTACTTTTATTATTATCAATATAACATGCACTATTACCCATATTATGCACTTATTATCGCTAGAACAATAATAATTATACTTATAACTCCTAATATTATCAGTATTTCATGCATTATTACCCATATTATACAGTTATTATCGCTAGAACTATAATAATTATACTTATTACTCCCAACATTATCAATATAACATGCATTATTACCCATATTATACTGTTATTATCGTCAGAACTATAATAAATACACTTATTAATCCCAATATTATCAATATAACATGCATTATTACCCATATTATGCAGTTATTATCGCTAGAACTATAATAATTATACTTATTACTCCCAATATTATCAATATAAAATGCATTATTACCCATATTATACTGTTATTATCGTCAGAACTATAATAAATATACTAATTACTCCCAATATTATCAATATAACACGCATTATTACCCATATTATACTGTTATTATCGTCAGAACTATAATAAATATACTTATTAATCCCAATATTATCAATATAACATGCATTATTACCCATATTATGCAGTTATTATCGCTAGAACTACAATAATTGTACTTAATACTTTTATTATTATCAATATAACATGCACTATTACCCATATTATGCGGTTATTATCGCTAGAACTATAATAATTATACTCATTACTCCCAATATTATCAATATAACACGCATTATTACCCATATTATACTGTTATTATCGTCAGAACTATAATAAATATACTTATTACAACCAATATTACCAATATAACATGCACTATTACCCATATTATGCAGTTATTATCGCTAGAACTATAATAGTTATACTTATTACTTTTATTATTATCAATATAACATGCACTATTACCCATATTATGCACTTATTATCGCTAGAACAATAATAATTATACTTATAACTCCTAATATTATCAGTATTTCATGCATTATTACCCATATTATACAGTTATTATCGCTAGAACTATAATAGTTATACTTATTACTTATATTATTATCCGTATAACATGCATTATTACCCCTATTATGCAGTTATTATCGCTAGAACTATAATAATTATACTTATTACTCCCAATATTATCAATATAACATGCATTATTACCCATATTATACTGTTATTATCGTCAGAACTATAATAAATATACTTATTAATCCCAATATTATCAGTATAACATGCATTATTACCCATATTATGCAGTTATTATCGCTAGAACTATAATAATTATACTTTTTACTCCCAATATTATCAATATAACATGCATTATTACCCATATAATACTGTTATTATCGTCAGAACTATAATAAATATACTTATTAATCCCAATATTATCAATATAACATGCATTGTTACCCATATTATACTGTTATTATCGTCAGAACTATAATAAATATACTAATAACTCCCAATATTATCAATATAACCTGCATTATTACCCATATTATGCAGTTATTATCGCTAGAACTATAATAATTATACTTATTACTCCCAATATTATCAATATAACATGCATTATTACCCATATTATACTGTTATTATCGTCAGAACTATAATAAATATACTTATTAATCCCAATATTATCAGTATAACATGCATTATTACCCAAATTATGCAGTTATTATCGCTAGAACTACAATAATTATACTTATTACTCCCAATATTATCAATATAACATGCATTATTACCCATATTATACAGTTATTACCGCTAGAACTACAATAATTGCACTTAATACTTTTATTATTATCAATATAACATGCACTGTTACCCATATTATGCGGTTATTATCGCTAGAACTATAATAATTATGCTCATTACTCCCAATATTATCAATATAACATGCATTATTACCCATATTATACAGTTATTATCGCTAGAACTATAATAATTATACTTATTACTCCCAACATTATCAATATAACATGCATTATTACCCATATTATACTGTTATTATCGTCAGAACTATAATAAATACACTTATTAATCCCAATATTATCAATATAACATGCATTATTACCCATATTATGCAGTTATTATCGCTAGAACTATAATAATTATACTTATTACTCCCAATATTATCAATATAAAATGCATTATTACCCATATTATACTGTTATTATCGTCAGAACTATAATAAATATACTAATTACTCCCAATATTATCAATATAACACGCATTATTACCCATATTATACTGTTATTATCGTCAGAACTATAATAAATATACTTATTAATCCCAATATTATCAATATAACATGCATTATTACCCATATTATGCAGTTATTATCGCTAGAACTACAATAATTGTACTTAATACTTTTATTATTATCAATATAACATGCACTATTACCCATATTATGCGGTTATTATCGCTAGAACTATAATAATTATACTCATTACTCCCAATATTATCAATATAACATGCATTATTACCCATATTATGCAGTTATTATCGCTAGAACTACAATAATTATACTTATAACTCCCAATATTATCAATATAACATGCATCATTACCCATATTATACTGTTATTATCGTCAGAACTATAATAAATATACTTATTACAACCAATATTACCAATATAACATGCACTATTACCCATATTATGCAGTTATTATCGCTAGAACTACAATAATTATACGTATTACTCCCAATATTATCAATATAACATGAATTATTACCCATATTATACTGTTATTATCGTCAGAACTATAATAAATATACTTATTACTACCAATATTATCAATATAACATGCATTATTACCCATATTATGCAGTTATGTTCGCTAGAAATACAATATTTATACTTAATACTTTTATTGTTATCAATATAACATGCACTATTACCCATATTATGCAGTTATTATCGCTAGAACTATAATAATTATACTTATTACTCCCAATATTATGAATATAACATGCATTATTACCCATATTATACAGTTATTATCGCTAGAACTATAATAGTTATACTTATTACTTATATTATTATCAGTATAACATGCATTATTACCCATATTATGCAGTTATTATCGCTAGAACTATAATAGTTATACTTATTACTTTTATTATTATCAATATAACATGCACTATTACCCATATTATGCACTTATTATCGCTAGAACAATAATAATTATACTTATAACTCCTAATATTATCAGTATTTCATGCATTATTACCCATATTATACAGTTATTATCGCTAGAACTATAATAGTTATACTTATTACTTATATTATTATCCGTATAACATGCATTATTACCCCTATTATGCAGTTATTATCGCTAGAACTATAATAATTATACTTATTACTCCCAATATTATCAATATAACATGCATTATTACCCATATTATACTGTTATTATCGTCAGAACTATAATAAATATACTTATTAATCCCAATATTATCAGTATAACATGCATTATTACCCATATTATGCAGTTATTATCGCTAGAACTATAATAATTATACTTTTTACTCCCAATATTATCAATATAACATGCATTATTACCCATATAATACTGTTATTATCGTCAGAACTATAATAATTATACTCATTACTCCCAATATTATCAATATAACATGCATTATTACCCATATTATACAGTTATTATCGCTAGAACTATAATAGTTATAATTATTACTTATATTATTATCAGTATTACATGCATAATTACCCCTATTATGCAGTTATTATCGCTAGAACTGTAATAATTATACTTATTACTCCCAATTTATCAATATAACCTGCATTATTACCCATAATATACTGTTATAATCGTCAGAACTATAATAAATATACTTATTAATCCCAATATTATCAATATAACATGCATTATTACCCATATTATACTGTTGTTATCGTCAGAACTATAATAAATATACTAATTACTCCCAATATTATCAATATAACATGCATTATTACCCCTATTATGCAGTTATTATCGCTAGAACTATAATAATTATACTTATTACTCCCAATATTATCAATATAACATGCATTATTACCCATATTATACTGTTATTATCGTCAGAACTATAATAAATATACTTATTAATCCCAATATTATCAGTATAACATGCATTATTACCCAAATTATGCAGTTATTATCGCTAGAACTACAATAATTATACTTATTACTCCCAATATTATCAATATAACATGCATTATTACCCATATTATACAGTTATTATCGCTAGAACTACAATAATTGCACTTAATACTTTTATTATTATCAATATAACATGCACTGTTACCCATATTATGCGGTTATTATCGCTAGAACTATAATAATTATGCTCATTACTCCCAATATTATCAATATAACATGCATTATTACCCATATTATACAGTTATTATCGCTAGAACTATAATAATTATACTTATTACTCCCAACATTATCAATATAACATGCATTATTACCCATATTATACTGTTATTATCGTCAGAACTATAATAAATACACTTATTAATCCCAATATTATCAATATAACATGCATTATTACCCATATTATGCAGTTATTATCGCTAGAACTATAATAATTATACTTATTACTCCCAATATTATCAATATAAAATGCATTATTACCCATATTATACTGTTATTATCGTCAGAACTATAATAAATATACTAATTACTCCCAATATTATCAATATAACACGCATTATTACCCATATTATACTGTTATTATCGTCAGAACTATAATAAATATACTTATTAATCCCAATATTATCAATATAACATGCATTATTACCCATATTATGCAGTTATTATCGCTAGAACTACAATAATTGTACTTAATACTTTTATTATTATCAATATAACATGCACTATTACCCATATTATGCGGTTATTATCGCTAGAACTATAATAATTATACTCATTACTCCCAATATTATCAATATAACATGCATTATTACCCATATTATGCAGTTATTATCGCTAGAACTACAATAATTATACTTATTACTTATATTATTAGCAATATAACGTGCATTATTACCCATATAATGCAGTTATTATCGCTAGAACTGTAATAATTGTACTCATTACTTATATTATTAGCAATATAACGTGCATTATTACCCATATTATGCAGTTATTATCGCTAGAACTGTAATAATTATACTTACTACTTATACTACTAGCAATATAACGTGCATTACTACCCATATAATGCAGCTATTATCGCTAGAACTGTAATAATTATACTTATTACTTATATTATTATCAATATAACATGCATTATTACCCATATAATGGAGGTATTATCGCAAGAACTGTAATAATTATACTTATTACTTATACTATTAGCAATATAACGTGCATTATTACCCATATAATGCAGTTATTATCGCCAGAACTGTAATAATTATACTTATTACTTATATTATTCTCAATATAACATGCATTATTACCCATATTATGCAGTTATTATCGCTAGAACTATAATAAATATACGTATTACTTTCATTATCATCAATATAACATGCATTATTACCCATATAATGGAGGTATTATCGCTAGAACTGTAATAATTATACTTATTACTTATATTGTTAGCAATATAACGTGCATTATTACCCATATAATGCAGTTATTATCGCTACAACTGTAATAATTATACTTATTACTTATATTATTATCAATATAACATGCATTATTACCCATATTATGCAGTTATTATCTCTAGAACCATAATAAATATACTTATTACTCCCAATATTATCAATATAACATGCATTTTTACCCATATAATGCAGTTACAATCGCTAGAACTGTAATAATTGTACTCATTACTTATATTATTATCAATATAACATGCATTATTACCCATATTATGCAGTTATTATCGCTAGAACTATAATAAATATACGTATTACTTTTATTATCATCAATATAACATGCATTATTACCCATATTATGCAGTTATTATCGATAGAACTGTAATAAATATACTTATTACTTTTATTATTATCAATATAACATGCACTATTTGCCATATTTTACTATTATTATCGCTAGAACTATAATAATTATACTTATTACTCCCGATATTATCAATATAACATGCATTATTACCCATATTATACTGTTATTATCGTCAGAACTATAATAAATATACTTATTACAACCAATATTACCAATATAACATGCACTATTACCCATATTATGCAGTTATTATCGCTAGAACTATAATAGTTATACTTATTACTTTTATTATTATCAATATAACATGCACTATTACCCATATTATGCACTTATTATCGCTAGAACAATAATAATTATACTTATAACTCCTAATATTATCAGTATTTCATGCATTATTACCCATATTATGCAGTTATTATCGCTAGAACTACAATAATTATACTTATTACTTATATTATTAGCAATATAACGTGCATTATTACCCATATAATGCAGTTATTATCGCTAGAACTGTAATAATTGTACTCATTACTTATATTATTAGCAATATAACGTGCATTATTACCCATATTATGCAGTTATTATCGCTAGAACTGTAATAATTATACTTACTACTTATACTACTAGCAATATAACGTGCATTACTACCCATATAATGCAGCTATTATCGCTAGAACTGTAATAATTATACTTATTACTTATATTATTATCAATATAACATGCATTATTACCCATATAATGGAGGTATTATCGCAAGAACTGTAATAATTATACTTATTACTTATACTATTAGCAATATAACGTGCATTATTACCCATATAATGCAGTTATTATCGCCAGAACTGTAATAATTATACTTATTACTTATATTATTCTCAATATAACATGCATTATTACCCATATTATGCAGTTATTATCGCTAGAACTATAATAAATATACGTATTACTTTCATTATCATCAATATAACATGCATTATTACCCATATAATGGAGGTATTATCGCTAGAACTGTAATAATTATACTTATTACTTATATTGTTAGCAATATAACGTGCATTATTACCCATATAATGCAGTTATTATCGCTACAACTGTAATAATTATACTTATTACTTATATTATTATCAATATAACATGCATTATTACCCATATTATGCAGTTATTATCTCTAGAACCATAATAAATATACTTATTACTCCCAATATTATCAATATAACATGCATTTTTACCCATATAATGCAGTTACAATCGCTAGAACTGTAATAATTGTACTCATTACTTATATTATTATCAATATAACATGCATTATTACCCATATTATGCAGTTATTATCGCTAGAACTATAATAAATATACGTATTACTTTTATTATCATCAATATAACATGCATTATTACCCATATTATGCAGTTATTATCGATAGAACTGTAATAAATATACTTATTACTTTTATTATTATCAATATAACATGCACTATTTGCCATATTTTACTATTATTATCGCTAGAACTATAATAATTATACTTATTACTCCCGATATTATCAATATAACATGCATTATTACCCATATTATACTGTTATTATCGTCAGAACTATAATAAATATACTTATTACAACCAATATTACCAATATAACATGCACTATTACCCATATTATGCAGTTATTATCGCTAGAACTATAATAGTTATACTTATTACTTTTATTATTATCAATATAACATGCACTATTACCCATATTATGCACTTATTATCGCTAGAACAATAATAATTATACTTATAACTCCTAATATTATCAGTATTTCATGCATTATTACCCATATTATACAGTTATTATCGCTAGAACTATAATAGTTATACTTATTACTTATATTATTATCCGTATAACATGCATTATTACCCCTATTATGCAGTTATTATCGCTAGAACTATAATAATTATACTTATTACTCCCAATATTATCAATATAACATGCATTATTACCCATATTATACTGTTATTATCGTCAGAACTATAATAAATATACTTATTAATCCCAATATTATCAGTATAACATGCATTATTACCCATATTATGCAGTTATTATCGCTAGAACTATAATAATTATACTTTTTACTCCCAATATTATCAATATAACATGCATTATTACCCATATAATACTGTTATTATCGTCAGAACTATAATAAATATACTTATTAATCCCAATATTATCAATATAACATGCATTGTTACCCATATTATACTGTTATTATCGTCAGAACTATAATAAATATACTAATAACTCCCAATATTATCAATATAACCTGCATTATTACCCATATTATGCAGTTATTATCGCTAGAACTATAATAATTATACTTATTACTCCCAATATTATCAATATAACATGCATTATTACCCATATTATACTGTTATTATCGTCAGAACTATAATAAATATACTTATTAATCCCAATATTATCAGTATAACATGCATTATTACCCAAATTATGCAGTTATTATCGCTAGAACTACAATAATTATACTTATTACTCCCAATATTATCAATATAACATGCATTATTACCCATATTATACAGTTATTACCGCTAGAACTACAATAATTGCACTTAATACTTTTATTATTATCAATATAACATGCACTGTTACCCATATTATGCGGTTATTATCGCTAGAACTATAATAATTATGCTCATTACTCCCAATATTATCAATATAACATGCATTATTACCCATATTATACAGTTATTATCGCTAGAACTATAATAATTATACTTATTACTCCCAACATTATCAATATAACATGCATTATTACCCATATTATACTGTTATTATCGTCAGAACTATAATAAATACACTTATTAATCCCAATATTATCAATATAACATGCATTATTACCCATATTATGCAGTTATTATCGCTAGAACTATAATAATTATACTTATTACTCCCAATATTATCAATATAAAATGCATTATTACCCATATTATACTGTTATTATCGTCAGAACTATAATAAATATACTAATTACTCCCAATATTATCAATATAACACGCATTATTACCCATATTATACTGTTATTATCGTCAGAACTATAATAAATATACTTATTAATCCCAATATTATCAATATAACATGCATTATTACCCATATTATGCAGTTATTATCGCTAGAACTACAATAATTGTACTTAATACTTTTATTATTATCAATATAACATGCACTATTACCCATATTATGCGGTTATTATCGCTAGAACTATAATAATTATACTCATTACTCCCAATATTATCAATATAACATGCATTATTACCCATATTATGCAGTTATTATCGCTAGAACTACAATAATTATACTTATAACTCCCAATATTATCAATATAACATGCATCATTACCCATATTATACTGTTATTATCGTCAGAACTATAATAAATATACTTATTACAACCAATATTACCAATATAACATGCACTATTACCCATATTATGCAGTTATTATCGCTAGAACTACAATAATTATACGTATTACTCCCAATATTATCAATATAACATGAATTATTACCCATATTATACTGTTATTATCGTCAGAACTATAATAAATATACTTATTACTACCAATATTATCAATATAACATGCATTATTACCCATATTATGCAGTTATGTTCGCTAGAAATACAATATTTATACTTAATACTTTTATTGTTATCAATATAACATGCACTATTACCCATATTATGCAGTTATTATCGCTAGAACTATAATAATTATACTTATTACTCCCAATATTATGAATATAACATGCATTATTACCCATATTATACAGTTATTATCGCTAGAACTATAATAGTTATACTTATTACTTATATTATTATCAGTATAACATGCATTATTACCCATATTATGCAGTTATTATCGCTAGAACTATAATAGTTATACTTATTACTTTTATTATTATCAATATAACATGCACTATTACCCATATTATGCACTTATTATCGCTAGAACAATAATAATTATACTTATAACTCCTAATATTATCAGTATTTCATGCATTATTACCCATATTATACAGTTATTATCGCTAGAACTATAATAGTTATACTTATTACTTATATTATTATCCGTATAACATGCATTATTACCCCTATTATGCAGTTATTATCGCTAGAACTATAATAATTATACTTATTACTCCCAATATTATCAATATAACATGCATTATTACCCATATTATACTGTTATTATCGTCAGAACTATAATAAATATACTTATTAATCCCAATATTATCAGTATAACATGCATTATTACCCATATTATGCAGTTATTATCGCTAGAACTATAATAATTATACTTTTTACTCCCAATATTATCAATATAACATGCATTATTACCCATATAATACTGTTATTATCGTCAGAACTATAATAAATATACTTATTAATCCCAATATTATCAATATAACATGCATTGTTACCCATATTATACTGTTATTATCGTCAGAACTATAATAAATATACTAATAACTCCCAATATTATCAATATAACCTGCATTATTACCCATATTATGCAGTTATTATCGCTAGAACTACAATAATTATACTTATTACTCCCAATATTATCAATATAACATGCATTATTACCCCTATTATGCAGTTATTATCGCTAGAACTATAAGAATTATACTTATTACTCCCAATATTATCAATATAACATGCATTTTTAGCCATATTATACTGTTATTATCGTCAGAACTATAATAATTATACTCATTACTCCCAATATTATCAATATAACATGCATTATTACCCATATTATACAGTTATTATCGCTAGAACTATAATAGTTATAATTATTACTTATATTATTATCAGTATTACATGCATAATTACCCCTATTATGCAGTTATTATCGCTAGAACTGTAATAATTATACTTATTACTCCCAATTTATCAATATAACCTGCATTATTACCCATAATATACTGTTATAATCGTCAGAACTATAATAAATATACTTATTAATCCCAATATTATCAATATAACATGCATTATTACCCATATTATACTGTTGTTATCGTCAGAACTATAATAAATATACTAATTACTCCCAATATTATCAATATAACATGCATTATTACCCCTATTATGCAGTTATTATCGCTAGAACTATAATAATTATACTTATTACTCCCAATATTATCAATATAACATGCATTATTACCCATATTATACTGTTATTATCGTCAGAACTATAATAAATATACTTATTAATCCCAATATTATCAGTATAACATGCATTATTACCCAAATTATGCAGTTATTATCGCTAGAACTACAATAATTATACTTATTACTCCCAATATTATCAATATAACATGCATTATTACCCATATTATACAGTTATTATCGCTAGAACTACAATAATTGCACTTAATACTTTTATTATTATCAATATAACATGCACTGTTACCCATATTATGCGGTTATTATCGCTAGAACTATAATAATTATGCTCATTACTCCCAATATTATCAATATAACATGCATTATTACCCATATTATACAGTTATTATCGCTAGAACTATAATAATTATACTTATTACTCCCAACATTATCAATATAACATGCATTATTACCCATATTATACTGTTATTATCGTCAGAACTATAATAAATACACTTATTAATCCCAATATTATCAATATAACATGCATTATTACCCATATTATGCAGTTATTATCGCTAGAACTATAATAATTATACTTATTACTCCCAATATTATCAATATAAAATGCATTATTACCCATATTATACTGTTATTATCGTCAGAACTATAATAAATATACTAATTACTCCCAATATTATCAATATAACACGCATTATTACCCATATTATACTGTTATTATCGTCAGAACTATAATAAATATACTTATTAATCCCAATATTATCAATATAACATGCATTATTACCCATATTATGCAGTTATTATCGCTAGAACTACAATAATTGTACTTAATACTTTTATTATTATCAATATAACATGCACTATTACCCATATTATGCGGTTATTATCGCTAGAACTATAATAATTATACTCATTACTCCCAATATTATCAATATAACATGCATTATTACCCATATTATGCAGTTATTATCGCTAGAACTACAATAATTATACTTATAACTCCCAATATTATCAATATAACATGCATCATTACCCATATTATACTGTTATTATCGTCAGAACTATAATAAATATACTTATTACAACCAATATTACCAATATAACATGCACTATTACCCATATTATGCAGTTATTATCGCTAGAACTACAATAATTATACGTATTACTCCCAATATTATCAATATAACATGAATTATTACCCATATTATACTGTTATTATCGTCAGAACTATAATAAATATACTTATTACTACCAATATTATCAATATAACATGCATTATTACCCATATTATGCAGTTATGTTCGCTAGAAATACAATATTTATACTTAATACTTTTATTGTTATCAATATAACATGCACTATTACCCATATTATGCAGTTATTATCGCTAGAACTATAATAATTATACTTATTACTCCCAATATTATGAATATAACATGCATTATTACCCATATTATACAGTTATTATCGCTAGAACTATAATAGTTATACTTATTACTTATATTATTATCAGTATAACATGCATTATTGCCAATATTATGCAGTTATTATCGCTAGAACTATAATAATTATACTTATTACTCCCAATATTATCAATATAACATGCATTATTACCCATATTATACTGTTATTATCGTCAGAACTATAATAAATATACTTATTAATCCCAATATTATCAGTATAACATGCATTATTACCCATATTATGCAGTTATTATCGCTAGAACTATAATAATTATACTTATTACTCCCAATATTATCAATATAACATGCATTATTACCCATATTAATCTGTTATTATCGTCAGAACTATAATAAATATACTTATTAATCCCAATATTATCAATATAACATGCATTATTACCCATATTATGCAGTTATTATCGCTAGAACTATAATAATTATACTTATTACTCCCAATAGTATCAATATAACATGCATTATTACCCATATTATGCAGTTATGTTCGCTAGAAATACAATATTTATACTTAATACTTTTATTGTTATCAATATAACATGCACTATTACCCATATTATGCAGTTATTATCGCTAGAACTATAATACTTATACTTATTACTTATATTATTATCAGTATAACATGCATAATTACCCCTATTATGCAGTTATTATCGCTAGAACTATAATAATTATACTTATTACTCCCAATATTATCAATATAACATGCATTATTACCCATATTATACTGTTATAATCGTCAGAACTATAATAAATATACTTATTAATCCCAATATTATCAATATAACATGCATTATTACCCATATTATACTGTTATTATCGTCAGAACTATAATAAATATACTAATTACTCCCAATATTATCAATATAACATGCATTATTACCCATATTATGCAGTTATTATCGCTAGAACTATAATAGTTATAATTATTACTTATATTATTATCAGTATTACATGCATAATTACCCCTATTATGCAGTTATTATCGCTAGAACTGTAATAATTATACTTATTACTCCCAATTTATCAATATAACCTGCATTATTACCCATATTATACTGTTATAATCGTCAGAACTATAATAAATATACTTATTAATCCCAATATTATCAATATAACATGCATTATTACCCATATTATACAGTTATTATCGCTAGAACTATAATAATTATACTTATTACTCCCAACATTATCAATATAACATGCATTATTACCCATATTATACTGTTATTATCGTCAGAACTATAATAAATACACTTATTAATCCCAATATTATCAATATAACATGCATTATTACCCATATTATGCAGTTATTATCGCTAGAACTATAATAATTATACTTATTACTCCCAATATTATCAATATAAAATGCATTATTACCCATATTATACTGTTATTATCGTCAGAACTATAATAAATATACTAAATACTCGCAATATTATCAATATAACACGCATTATTACCCATATTATACTGTTATTATCGTCAGAACTATAATAAATATACTTATTAATCCCAATATTATCAATATAACATGCATTATTACCCATATTATGCAGTTATTATCGCTAGAACTACAATAATTGCACTTAATACTTTTATTATTATCAATATAACATGCACCATTACCCATATTATGCGGTTATTATCGCTAGAACTATAATAATTATACTCATTACTCCCAATATTATCAATATAACATGCATTATTACCCATATTATGCAGTTATTATCGCTAGAACTACAATAATTATACTTATAACTCCCAATATTATCAATATAACATGCATGATTACCCATATTATACTGTTATTATCGTCAGAACTATAATAAATATACTTATTACAACCAATGTTACCAATATAACATGCACTATTACCCATATTATGCAGTTATTATCGCTAGAACTACAATAATTATACGTATTACTCACAATATTATCAATATAACATGAATTATTACCCATATTATACTGTTATTATCGTCAGAACTATAATAAATATACTTATTACTACCAATATTATCAATATAACATGCATTATTACCCATATTATGCAGTTATGTTCGCTAGAAATACAATATTTATACTTAATACTTTTATTGTTATCAATATAACATGCACTATTACCCATATTATGCAGTTATTATCGCTAGAACTATAATAATTATACTTATTACTCCCAATATTATGAATATAACATGCATTATTACCCATATTATACAGTTATTATCGCTAGAACTATAATAGTTATACTTATTACTTATATTATTATCAGTATAACATGCATTATTGCCCATATTATGCAGTTATTATCGCTAGAACTACAATAATTATACTTATTACTCCCAATATTATCAATATAACATGCATTATTACCCATATTATGCAGTTATTATCGCTAGAACTATAATAGTTATACTTATTACTTTTATTATTATCAATATAACATGCACTATTACCCATATTATGCACTTATTATCGCTAGAACAATAATAATTATACTTATAACTCCTAATATTATCAGTATTTCATGCATTATTACCCATATTATACAGTTATTATCGCTAGAACTATAATAGTTATACTTATTACTTATATTATTATCCGTATAACATGCATTATTACCCCTATTATGCAGTTATTATCGCTAGAACTATAATAATTATACTTATTACTCCCAATATTATCAATATAACATGCATTATTACCCATATTATACTGTTATTATCGTCAGAACTATAATAAATATACGTATTAATCCCAATATTATCAGTATAACATGCATTATTACCCATATTATGCAGTTATTATCGCTAGAACTACAATAATTATACTTATTACTCCCAATATTATCAATATAACATGCATTATTACCCATATTATGCAGTTATTATCGCTAGAACTACAATAATTGTACTTAATACTTTTATTATTATCAATATAACATGCACTATTACCCATATTATGCGGTTATTATCGCTAGAACTATAATAATTATACTCATTACTCCCAATATTATCAACATAACATGCATTATTACCCATATTATACTGTTATTATCGTCAGAACTATAATAGTTATACTTATTACTTATATTATTATCAGTATAACATGCATTATTACCTCTATTATGCAGTTATTATCACTAGAACTATAATAGTTATACTTATTACTTATATTATTATCAGTATAACATGCATTATTACCCCTATTATGCAGTTATTATCGCTAGAACTATAACAATTATACTTATTACTCCCAATATTATCAATATAACATGCATTATTACCCATATTATACTGTTATTATCGTCAGAACTATAATAAATATACTTATTACTCCCAATATTATCAATATAACATGCATTATTACCCATATTATGCAGTTATTATCGCTAGAACTACAATAATTATACTTATAACTCCCAATATTATCAATATAACATGCATCATTACCCATATTATACTGTTATTATCGTCAGAACTATAATAAATATACCTATTACAACCAATATTACCAATATAACATGCACTATTACCCATATTATGCAGTTATTATCGCTAGAACTACAATAATTATACTTATTACTCCCAATATTATCAATACAACATGCATTATTACCCATATTATACTGTTATTGTCGTCAGAACTATAATCAATATACTTATTACTACCAATATTATCAATATAACATGCATTATTACCCATATTATGCAGTTATTATCCCTAGAACTACAATAATTATACTTAATACTTTTATTGTTATCAATATAACATGCACTATTACCCATATTATGCAGTTATTATCGCTAGAACTATAATAATTATACTTATTACTCCCAATATTATCAGTATTTCATGCATTATTACCCATATTATACAGTTATTATCGCTAGAACTATAATAGTTATACTTATTACTTATATTATTATCAGTATAACATGCATTATTACCCCTATTATGCAGTTATTATCGCTAGAACTATAATAATTATACTTATTACTCCCAATATTATCAATATAACATGCATTATTACCCATATTATACTGTTATTATCGTCAGAACTATAATAAATATACGTATTAATCCCAATATTATCAGTATAACATGCATTATTACCCATATTATGCAGTTATTATCGCTAGAACTACAATAATTATACTTATAACTCCCAATATTATGAATATAACATGCATCATTACCCATATTATACTGTTATTATCGTCAGAACTATAATAAATATACTTATTACTCCCAATATTACCAATATAACATGCATTATTACCCATATTATACTATTATTGTCGTCAGAACTATAATAAATATACTTATTAATCCCAATATTATCAGTATAACATGCATAATTACCCCTATTATGCAGTTATTATCGCTAGAACTACAATAATTATACTTATTACTCCCAATATTATCAATATAACATGCATTATTACCCATATTATGCAGTTATTATCGCTAGAACTACAATAATTGTACTTAATACTTTTATTATTATCAATATCACATGCACTATTACCCATATTATGCGGTTATTATCGCTAGAATTATAATAATTATACTCATTACTCCCAATATTATCAATATAACATGCATTATTACCCATATTATACTGTTATTATCGTCAGAACTATAATAAATATACCTATTACAACCAATATTACCAATATAACATGCACTATTACCCATATTATGCAGTTATTATCGCTAGAACTACAATAATTATACTTATTACTCCCAATATTATCAATACAACATGCATTATTACCCATATTATACTGTTATTGTCGTCAGAACTATAATCAATATACTTATTACTACCAATATTATCAATATAACATGCATTATTACCCATATTATGCAGTTATTATCCCTAGAACTACAATAATTATACTTAATACTTTTATTGTTATCAATATAACATGCACTATTACCCATATTATGCAGTTATTATCGCTAGAACTATAATAATTATACTTATTACTCCCAATATTATCAGTATTTCATGCATTATTACCCATATTATACAGTTATTATCGCTAGAACTATAATAGTTATACTTATTACTTATATTATTATCAGTATAACATGCATTATTACCCCTATTATGCAGTTATTATCGCTAGAACTATAATAATTATACTTATTACTCCCAATATTATCAATATAACATGCATTATTACCCATATTATACTGTTATTATCGTCAGAACTATAATAAATATACGTATTAATCCCAACATTATCAGTATAACATGCATTATTACCCATATTATGCAGTTATTATCGCTAGAACTACAATAATTATACTTATAACTCCCAATATTATGAATATAACATGCATCATTACCCATATTATACTGTTATTATCGTCAGAACTATAATAAATATACTTATTACTCCCAATATTACCAATATAACATGCATTATTACCCATATTATACTATTATTGTCGTCAGAACTATAATAAATATACTTATTAATCCCAATATTATCAGTATAACATGCATAATTACCCCTATTATGCAGTTATTATCGCTAGAACTACAATAATTATACTTATTACTCCCAATATTATCAATATAACATGCATTATTACCCATATTATGCAGTTATTATCGCTAGAACTACAATAATTGTACTTAATACTTTTATTATTATCAATATCACATGCACTATTACCCATATTATGCGGTTATTATCGCTAGAATTATAATAATTATACTCATTACTCCCAATATTATCAATATAACATGCATTATTACCCATATTATACAGTTATTATCGCTAGAACTATAATAGTTATACTTATTACTTACATTATTATCAGTATAACATGCATAATTACCCCTATTATGCAGTTATTATCGCTAGAACTATAATAATTATACTTATAACTCCCAATATTATCAATATAACATGCATTATTACCCATATTATACAGTTATTATCGCTAGAACTACAATAATTGTACGTAATACTTTTATTATTATCAATATAACATGCACTATTACCCATATTATGCGGTTATTATCGCTAGAACTACAATAATTATACTTATTACTCCCAATATTATCAATATAACATGCATTATTACCCATATTATGCAGTTATTATCGCTAGAACTACAATAATTATACTTATAACTCCCAATATTATCAATATAACATGCATGATTACCCATATTATACTGTTATTATCGTCAGAACTATAATAAATATACTTATTACAACCAATGTTACCAATATAACATGCACTATTACCCATATTATGCAGTTATTATCGCTAGAACTACAATAATTATACGTATTACTCACAATATTATCAATATAACATGAATTATTACCCATATTATACTGTTATTATCGTCAGAACTATAATAAATATACTTATTACTACCAATATTATCAATATAACATGCATTATTACCCATATTATGCAGTTATGTTCGCTAGAAATACAATATTTATACTTAATACTTTTATTGTTATCAATATAACATGCACTATTACCCATATTATGCAGTTATTATCGCTAGAACTATAATAATTATACTTATTACTCCCAATATTATGAATATAACATGCATTATTACCCATATTATACAGTTATTATCGCTAGAACTATAATAGTTATACTTATTACTTATATTATTATCAGTATAACATGCATTATTGCCCATATTATGCAGTTATTATCGCTAGAACTACAATAATTATACTTATTACTCCCAATATTATCAATATAACATGCATTATTACCCATATTATGCAGTTATTATCGCTAGAACTATAATAGTTATACTTATTACTTTTATTATTATCAATATAACATGCACTATTACCCATATTATGCACTTATTATCGCTAGAACAATAATAATTATACTTATAACTCCTAATATTATCAGTATTTCATGCATTATTACCCATATTATACAGTTATTATCGCTAGAACTATAATAGTTATACTTATTACTTATATTATTATCCGTATAACATGCATTATTACCCCTATTATGCAGTTATTATCGCTAGAACTATAATAATTATACTTATTACTCCCAATATTATCAATATAACATGCATTATTACCCATATTATACTGTTATTATCGTCAGAACTATAATAAATATACGTATTAATCCCAATATTATCAGTATAACATGCATTATTACCCATATTATGCAGTTATTATCGCTAGAACTACAATAATTATACTTATTACTCCCAATATTATCAATATAACATGCATTATTACCCATATTATGCAGTTATTATCGCTAGAACTACAATAATTGTACTTAATACTTTTATTATTATCAATATAACATGCACTATTACCCATATTATGCGGTTATTATCGCTAGAACTATAATAATTATACTCATTACTCCCAATATTATCAACATAACATGCATTATTACCCATATTATACTGTTATTATCGTCAGAACTATAATAGTTATACTTATTACTTATATTATTATCAGTATAACATGCATTATTACCTCTATTATGCAGTTATTATCACTAGAACTATAATAGTTATACTTATTACTTATATTATTATCAGTATAACATGCATTATTACCCCTATTATGCAGTTATTATCGCTAGAACTATAACAATTATACTTATTACTCCCAATATTATCAATATAACATGCATTATTACCCATATTATACTGTTATTATCGTCAGAACTATAATAAATATACTTATTACTCCCAATATTATCAATATAACATGCATTATTACCCATATTATGCAGTTATTATCGCTAGAACTACAATAATTATACTTATAACTCCCAATATTATCAATATAACATGCATCATTACCCATATTATACTGTTATTATCGTCAGAACTATAATAAATATACCTATTACAACCAATATTACCAATATAACATGCACTATTACCCATATTATGCAGTTATTATCGCTAGAACTACAATAATTATACTTATTACTCCCAATATTATCAATACAACATGCATTATTACCCATATTATACTGTTATTGTCGTCAGAACTATAATCAATATACTTATTACTACCAATATTATCAATATAACATGCATTATTACCCATATTATGCAGTTATTATCCCTAGAACTACAATAATTATACTTAATACTTTTATTGTTATCAATATAACATGCACTATTACCCATATTATGCAGTTATTATCGCTAGAACTATAATAATTATACTTATTACTCCCAATATTATCAGTATTTCATGCATTATTACCCATATTATACAGTTATTATCGCTAGAACTATAATAGTTATACTTATTACTTATATTATTATCAGTATAACATGCATTATTACCCCTATTATGCAGTTATTATCGCTAGAACTATAATAATTATACTTATTACTCCCAATATTATCAATATAACATGCATTATTACCCATATTATACTGTTATTATCGTCAGAACTATAATAAATATACGTATTAATCCCAATATTATCAGTATAACATGCATTATTACCCATATTATGCAGTTATTATCGCTAGAACTACAATAATTATACTTATAACTCCCAATATTATGAATATAACATGCATCATTACCCATATTATACTGTTATTATCGTCAGAACTATAATAAATATACTTATTACTCCCAATATTACCAATATAACATGCATTATTACCCATATTATACTATTATTGTCGTCAGAACTATAATAAATATACTTATTAATCCCAATATTATCAGTATAACATGCATAATTACCCCTATTATGCAGTTATTATCGCTAGAACTACAATAATTATACTTATTACTCCCAATATTATCAATATAACATGCATTATTACCCATATTATGCAGTTATTATCGCTAGAACTACAATAATTGTACTTAATACTTTTATTATTATCAATATCACATGCACTATTACCCATATTATGCGGTTATTATCGCTAGAATTATAATAATTATACTCATTACTCCCAATATTATCAATATAACATGCATTATTACCCATATTATACTGTTATTATCGTCAGAACTATAATAAATATACCTATTACAACCAATATTACCAATATAACATGCACTATTACCCATATTATGCAGTTATTATCGCTAGAACTACAATAATTATACTTATTACTCCCAATATTATCAATACAACATGCATTATTACCCATATTATACTGTTATTGTCGTCAGAACTATAATCAATATACTTATTACTACCAATATTATCAATATAACATGCATTATTACCCATATTATGCAGTTATTATCCCTAGAACTACAATAATTATACTTAATACTTTTATTGTTATCAATATAACATGCACTATTACCCATATTATGCAGTTATTATCGCTAGAACTATAATAATTATACTTATTACTCCCAATATTATCAGTATTTCATGCATTATTACCCATATTATACAGTTATTATCGCTAGAACTATAATAGTTATAGTTATTACTTATATTATTATCAGTATAACATGCATTATTACCCCTATTATGCAGTTATTATCGCTAGAACTATAATAATTATACTTATTACTCCCAATATTATCAATATAACATGCATTATTACCCATATTATACTGTTATTATCGTCAGAACTATAATAAATATACGTATTAATCCCAACATTATCAGTATAACATGCATTATTACCCATATTATGCAGTTATTATCGCTAGAACTACAATAATTATACTTATAACTCCCAATATTATGAATATAACATGCATCATTACCCATATTATACTGTTATTATCGTCAGAACTATAATAAATATACTTATTACTCCCAATATTACCAATATAACATGCATTATTACCCATATTATACTATTATTGTCGTCAGAACTATAATAAATATACTTATTAATCCCAATATTATCAGTATAACATGCATAATTACCCCTATTATGCAGTTATTATCGCTAGAACTACAATAATTATACTTATTACTCCCAATATTATCAATATAACATGCATTATTACCCATATTATGCAGTTATTATCGCTAGAACTACAATAATTGTACTTAATACTTTTATTATTATCAATATCACATGCACTATTACCCATATTATGCGGTTATTATCGCTAGAATTATAATAATTATACTCATTACTCCCAATATTATCAATATAACATGCATTATTACCCATATTATACAGTTATTATCGCTAGAACTATAATAGTTATACTTATTACTTACATTATTATCAGTATAACATGCATAATTACCCCTATTATGCAGTTATTATCGCTAGAACTATAATAATTATACTTATAACTCCCAATATTATCAATATAACATGCATTATTACCCATATTATACAGTTATTATCGCTAGAACTACAATAATTGTACGTAATACTTTTATTATTATCAATATAACATGCACTATTACCCATATTATGCGGTTATTATCGCTAGAACTATAATAATTATACTTATTACTCCCAATATTATCAATATAACATGCATTATTACCCATATTATACAGTTATTATCACTAGAACTATAATAGTTGTACTTATTACTTATATTATTATCAGTATAACATGCATTATTACCCCTATTATGCAGTTATTATCGCTAGAACTATAATAATTATACTTATTACTCCCAATATTATCAATATAACATGCATTATTACCCATATTATACTGTTATTATCGTCAGAACTATAATAAATATACTTATTAATCCCAATATTATCAATATAACATGCATTGTTACCCATATTATACTGTTATTATCGTCAGAACTATAATAAATATACTAATAACTCCCAATATTATCAATATAACCTGCATTATTACCCATATTATGCAGTTATTATCGCTAGAACTACAATAATTATACTTATTACTCCCAATATTATCAATATAACATGCATTATTACCCCCATTATGCAGTTATTATCGCTAGAACTATAAGAATTATACTTATTACTCCCAATATTATCAATATAACATGCATTTTTAGCCATATTATACTGTTATTATCGTCAGAACTATAATAATTATACTCATTACTCCCAATATTATCAGTATAACATGCATTATTACCCATATTATACAGTTATTATCGCTAGAACTATAATAGTTATAATTATTACTTATATTATTATCAGTATTACATGCATAATTACCCCTATTATGCAGTTATTATCGCTAGAACTGTAATAATTATACTTATTACTCCCAATTTATCAATATAACCTGCATTATTACCCATATTATACTGTTATAATCGTCAGAACTATAATAAATATACTTATTAATCCCAATATTATCAATATAACATGCATTATTACCCATATTATACTGTTATTATCGTCAGAACTATAATAAATATACTTATTAATCCCAATATTATCAATATAGCATGCATTATTACCCATATTATGCAGTTATTATCGCTAGAACTATAATAATTATACTTATTACTCCCAATGTTATCAATATAACATGCATTATTACCCATATAATACTGTTATTATCGTCAGAACTATAATAAATATACTTATTAATCCCAATATTATCAGTATAACATGCATTATTACCCAAATTATGCAGTTATTATCGCTAGAACTACAATAATTATACTTATTACTCCCAATATTATCAATATAACATGCATTATTAACCATATTATACAGTTATTATCGCTAGAACTACAATAATTGCACTTAATACTTTTATTATTATCAATATAACATGCACTGTTACCCATATTATGCGGTTATTATCGCTAGAACTATAATAATTATGCTCATTACTCCCAATATTATCAATATAACATGCATTATTACCCATATTATACAGTTATTATCGCTAGAACTATAATAATTATACTTATTACTCCCAACATTATCAATATAACATGCATTATTACCCATATTATACTGTTATTATCGTCAGAACTATAATAAATACACTTATTAATCCCAATATTATCAATATAACATGCATTATTACCCATATTATGCAGTTATTATCGCTAGAACTATAATAATTATACTTATTACTCCCAATATTATCAATATAAAATGCATTATTACCCATATTATACTGTTATTATCGTCAGAACTATAATAAATATACTAATTACTCCCAATATTATCAATATAACACGCATTATTACCCATATTATACTGTTATTATCGTCAGAACTATAATAAATATACTTATTAATCCCAATATTATCAATATAACATGCATTATTACCCATATTATGCAGTTATTATCGCTTGAACTACAATAATTGCACTTAATACTTTTATTATTATCAATATAACATGCACTATTACCCATATTATGCGGTTATTATCGCTAGAACTATAATAATTATACTCATTACTCCCAATATTGTCAATATAACATGCATTATTACCCATATTATGCAGTTATTATCGCTAGAACTACAATAATTATACTTATAACTCCCAATATTATCAATATAACATGCATCATTACCCATATTATACTGTTATTATCGTCAGAACTATAATAAATATACTTATTACAACCAATATTACCAATATAACATGCACTATTACCCATATTATGCAGTTATTATCGCTAGAACTACAATAATTATACGTATTACTCCCAATATTATCAATATAACATGAATTATTACCCATATTATACTGTTATTATCGTCAGAACTATAATAAATATACTTATTACTACCAATATTATCAATATAACATGCATTAATACCCATATTATGCAGTTATGTTCGCTAGAAATACAATATTTATACTTAATACTTTTATTGTTATCAATATAACATGCACTATTACCCATATTATGCAGTTATTATCGCTAGAACTATAATTATTATACTTATTACTCCCAATATTATGAATATAACATGCATTATTACCCATATTATACAGTTATTATCGCTAGAACTATAATAGTTATACTTATTACTTATATTATTATCAGTATAACATGCATTATTGCCCATATTATGCAGTTATTATCGCTAGAACTACAATAATTATACTTATTACTCCCAATATTATCAATATAACATGCATTATTACCCATATTATGCAGTTATTATCGCTAGAACTATAATAGTTATACTTATTACTTTTATTATTATCAATATAACATGCACTATTACCCATATTATGCACTTATTATCGCTAGAACAATAATAATTATACTTATAACTCCTAATATTATCAGTATTTCATGCATTATTACCCATATTATACAGTTATTATCGCTAGAACTATAATAGTTATACTTATTACTTATATTATTATCCGTATAACATGCATTATTACCCCTATTATGCAGTTATTATCGCTAGAACTATAATAATTATACTTATTACTCCCAATATTATCAATATAACATGCATTATTACCCATATTATACTGTTATTATCGTCAGAACTATAATAAATATACTTATTAATCCCAATATTATCAGTATAACATGCATTATTACCCATATTATGCAGTTATTATCGCTAGAACTACAATAATTATACTTACTACTCCCAATATTATCAATATAACATGCATTGTTACCCATATTGTGCAGTTATTATCGCTAGAACTATAATAATTATACTTATTACTCCCAATATTATCAATATAACATGCATTATTACCCATATTATACAGTTATTATCGCTAGAACTACAATAATTGCACTTAATACTTTTATTATTATCAATATAACATGCACTATTACCCATATTATGCGGTTATTATCGCTAGAACTATAATAATTATACTCATTACTCCCAATATTATCTATATAACATGCATTATTACCCATATTATACAGTTATTATCGCTAGAACTATAATAATTATACTTATTACTCCCAATATTATCAATATAACATGCATTATTACCCATATTATACTGTTATTATCGTCAGAACTATAATAAATATACTTATTAATCCCAATATTATCAATATAACATGCATTATTACCCATATTATGCAGTTATTATCGCTAGAACTATAATAATTATACTTATTACTCCCAATATTATCAATATAACATGCATTATTACCCATATTATACTGTTATTATCGTCAGAACTATAATAAATATACTAATTACTCCCAATATTATCAATATAACATGCATTATTACCCATATTATACAGTTATTATCGCTAGAACTATAATACTTATACTTATTACTTATATTATTATCAGTATAACATGCATAATTACCCCTATTATGCAGTTATTATCGCTAGAACTATAATAATTATACTTATTACTCCCAATATTATCAATATAACATGCATTATTACCCATATTATACTGTTATAATCGTCAGAACTATAATAAATATACTTATTAATCCCAATATTATCAATATAACATGCATTATTACCCATATTATACTGTTATTATCGTCAGAACTATAATAAATATACTAATTACTCCCAATATTATCAATATAACATGCATTATTACCCATATTATGCAGTTATTATCGCTAGAACTACAATAATTATACTTATAACTCCCAATATTATGAATATAACATGCATCATTACCCATATTATACTGTTATTATCGTCAGAACTATAATAAATATACTTATTACAACCAATATTACCAATATAACATGCACTATTACCCATATTATGCAGTTATTATCGCTAGAACTACAATAATTATACTTATTACTCCCAATATTATCAATATAACATGCATTATTACCCATATTATACTGTTATTATCGTCAGAACTATAATCAATATACTTATTACTACCAATATTATCAATATAACATGCATTATTATCCATATTATGCAGTTATTACCCCTAGAACTACAATAATTATACTTAATACTTTTATTGTTATCAATATAACATGCACTATTACCCATATTATGCAGTTATTATCGCTAGAACTATAATAATTATACTTATTACTCCCAATATTATCAGTATTTCATGCATTATTACCCATATTATACAGTTATTATCGCTAGAACTATAATAGTTATACTTATTACTTATATTATTATCAGTATAACATGCATTATTACCCCTATTATGCAGTTATTATCGCTAGAACTATAATAATTATACTTATTACTCCCAATATTATCAATATAACATGCATTATTACCCATATTATACTATTATTATCGTCAGAACTATAATAAATATACTTATTAATCCCAATATTATCAGTATAACATGCATTATTACCCATATTATGCAGTTATTATCGCTAGAACTACAATAATTATACTTATTACTCCCAATATTATCAATATAACATGCATTATTACCCATATTATGCAGTTATTATCGCTAGAACTACAATAATTGTACTTAATACTTTTATTATTATCAATATCACATGCACTATTACCCATATTATGCGGTTATTATCGCTAGAACTATAATAATTATACTCATTACTCCCAATATTATCAATATAACATGCATTATTACCCATATTATACAGTTATTATCGCTAGAACTACAATAATTGTACTTAATACTTTTATTATTATCAATATAACATGCACTATTACCCATATTATGCGGTTATTATCGCTAGAACTATAATAATTATACTCATTACTCCCAATATTATCAATATAACATGCATTATTACCCATATTATACTGTTATTATCGCCAGAACTATAATAGTTATACTTATTACTTATATTATTATCAGTATAACATGCATTATTACCTCTATTATGCAGTTATTATCACTAGAACTATAATAGTTATACTTATTACTTATATTATTATCAGTATAACATGCATTATTACCCCTATTATGCAGTTATTATCGCTAGAACTATAACAATTATACTTATTACTCCCAATATTATCAATATAACATGCATTATTACCCATATTATACTGTTATTATCGTCAGAACTATAATAAATATACTTATTACTCCCAATATTATCAATATAACATGCATTATTACCCATATTATGCAGTTATTATCGCTAGAGCTACAATAATTATACTTATAACTCCCAATATTATCAATATAACATGCATCATTACCCATATTATACTGTTATTATCGTCAGAACTATAATAAATATACTTATTACAACCAATATTACCAATATAACATGCATTATTACCCCTATTATGCAGTTATTATCGCTAGAACTATAATAATTATACTTATTACTCCCAATATTATCAATATAACATGCATTATTACCCATATTAAACTGTTATTATCGTCAGAACTATAATAAATATACGTATTAATCACAATATTATCAGTATAACATGCATTATTACCCATATTATGCAGTTATTATCGCTAGAACTACAATAATTATACTTATAACTCCCAATATTATGAATATAACATGCATCATTACCCATATTATACTGTTATTATCGTCAGAACTATAATAAATATACTTATTACAACCAATATTACCAATATAACATGCACTATTACCCATATTATGCAGTTATTATCGCTAGAACTACAATAATTATACCTATTACTCCCAATATTATCAATATAACATGCATTATTACCCATATTATACTGTTATTATCGTCAGAACTATAATAAATATACTTATTAATCCCAATATTATCAGTATAACATGCATTATTACCCATATTATGCAATTATTATCGCTAGAACTACAATAATTATACTTACTACTCCCAATATTATCAATATAACATGCATTGTTACCCATATTATGCAGTTATTATCGCTAGAACTATAATAATTATACTTATTACTCCCAATATTGTCAATATAACATGCATTATTACCCATATTATACAGTTATTATCGCTAGAACTACAATAATTGCACTTAATACTTTTATTATTATCAATATAACATGCACTATTACCCATATTATGCGGTTATTATCGCTAGAACTATAATAATTATACTCATTACTCCCAATATTATCTATATAACATGCATTATTACCCATATTATACAGTTATTATCGCTAGAACTATAATAATTATACTTATTACTCCCAATATTATCAATATAACATGCATTATTACCCATATTATACTGTTATTATCGTCAGAACTATAATAAATATACTTATTAATCCCAATATTATCAATATAACATGCATTATTACCCATATTATGCAGTTATTATCGCTAGAACTACAATAATTGTACTTAATACTTTTATTATTATCAATATCACATGCACTATTACCCATATTATGCGGTTATTATCGCTAGAACTATAATAATTATACTCATTACTCCCAATATTATCAATATAACATGCATTATTACCCATATTATACAGTTATTATCGCTAGAACTACAATAATTGTACTTAATACTTTTATTATTATCAATATAACATGCACTATTACCCATATTATGCGGTTATTATCGCTAGAACTATAATAATTATACTCATTACTCCCAATATTATCAATATAACATGCATTATTACCCATATTATACTGTTATTATCGTCAGAACTATAATAAATATACTTATTACAACCAATATTACCAATATAACATGCACTATTACCCATATTATGCAGTTATTATCGCCAGAACTACAATAATTATACCTATTACTCCCAATATTATCAATATAACATGCATTATTACCCATATTATACTGTTATTATCGTCAGAACTATAATAAATATACTTATTAATCCCAATATTATCAGTATAACATGCATTATTACCCATATTATGCAATTATTATCGCTAGAACTACAATAATTATACTTACTACTCCCAATATTATCAATATAACATGCATTGTTACCCATATTATGCAGTTATTATCGCTAGAACTATAATAATTATACTTATTACTCCCAATATTGTCAATATAACATGCATTATTACCCATATTATACAGTTATTATCGCTAGAACTACAATAATTGCACTTAATACTTTTATTATTATCAATATAACATGCACTATTACCCATATTATGCGGTTATTATCGCTAGAACTATAATAATTATACTCATTACTCCCAATATTATCTATATAACATGCATTATTACCCATATTATACTATTATTATCGTCAGAACTATAATAAATATACTTATTAATCCCAATATTATCAGTATAACATGCATTATTACCCATATTATGCAGTTATTATCGCTAGAACTACAATAATTATACTTATTACTCCCAATATTATCAATATAACATGCATTATTACCCATATTATGCAGTTATTATCGCTAGAACTACAATAATTGTACTTAATACTTTTATTATTATCAATATCACATGCACTATTACCCATATTATGCGGTTATTATCGCTAGAACTATAATAATTATACTCATTACTCCCAATATTATCAATATAACATGCATTATTACCCATATTATACAGTTATTATCGCTAGAACTACAATAATTGTACTTAATACTTTTATTATTATCAATATAACATGCACTATTACCCATATTATGCGGTTATTATCGCTAGAACTATAATAATTATACTCATTACTCCCAATATTATCAATATAACATGCATTATTACCCATATTATACTGTTATTATCGCCAGAACTATAATAGTTATACTTATTACTTATATTATTATCAGTATAACATGCATTATTACCTCTATTATGCAGTTATTATCACTAGAACTATAATAGTTATACTTATTACTTATATTATTATCAGTATAACATGCATTATTACCCCTATTATGCAGTTATTATCGCTAGAACTATAACAATTATACTTATTACTCCCAATATTATCAATATAACATGCATTATTACCCATATTATACTGTTATTATCGTCAGAACTATAATAAATATACTTATTACTCCCAATATTATCAATATAACATGCATTATTACCCATATTATGCAGTTATTATCGCTAGAGCTACAATAATTATACTTATAACTCCCAATATTATCAATATAACATGCATCATTACCCATATTATACTGTTATTATCGTCAGAACTATAATAAATATACTTATTACAACCAATATTACCAATATAACATGCACTATTACCCATATTATGCAGTTATTATCGCTAGAACTACAATAATTATACTTATTACTCCCAATATTATCAATATAACATGCATTATTACCCATATTATACTGTTATTATCGTCAGAACTATAATCAATATACTTATTACTACCAATATTATCAATATAACATGCATTATTACCCATATTATGCAGTTATTATCCCTAGAACTACAATAATTATACTTAATACTTTTATTGTTATCAATATAACATGCACTATTACCCATATTATGCAGTTATTATCGCTAGAACTATAATAATTATACTTATTACTCCCAATATTATCAGTATTTCATGCATTATTACCCATATTATACAGTTATTATCGCTAGAACTATAATAGTTATACTTATTACTTATATTATTATCAGTATAACATGCATTATTACCCCTATTATGCAGTTATTATCGCTAGAACTATAATAATTATACTTATTACTCCCAATATTATCAATATAACATGCATTATTACCCATATTAAACTGTTATTATCGTCAGAACTATAATAAATATACGTATTACTTTTATTATCATCAATATAACATGCATTATTACCCATATTATGCAGTTATTATCGATAGAACTGTAATAAATATATTTATTACTTTTATTATTATCAATATAACATGCACTATTTGCCATATTTTACTATTACTATCGCTAGAACTATAATAATTATACTTATTACTCACGATATTATCAATATAACATGCATTATTACCCATATAATGCAGTTATTATCGCTGGAACTGTAATAATTATACTTATTACTTATACTACTAGCAATATAACGTGCATTATTACCCATATAATGCAGTTATTATCGCTAGAACTGTAATAATTATACTTATTACTTATACTATTATCAATATAACGTGCATTATTACCCATATTGTGCAGTTATTATCGCTAGAACTGTAATAATTATACTTATTACTTATACTACTAGCAATATAACGTGCATTATTACCCATATAATGCAGTTATTATCGCTAGAACTGTAATAATTATACTTATTACTTATACTACTAGCAATATAACGTGCATTATTACCCATATAATGCAGTTATTATCGCTAGAACTGTAATAATTATACTCATTACTTATATTATTAGCAATATAACGTTCATTATTACCCATATAATGCAGTTATTATCGCTAGAACTGTAATAATTGTACTCATTACTTATATTATTAGCAATATAACGTGCATTATTAACCATATTATGCCGTTATTATCGCTAGAACTGTAATAATTATACTTATTACTTATACTACTAGCAATATAACGTGCATTATTACCCATATAATGCAGTTATTATCGCTAGAACTGTAATAATTATACTTATTGCTTATATTATTATCAATATAACATGCATTATTACCCATATAATGCAGTTATTATCGCTAGAACTGTAATAATTATACTTATTACTTATATTATTAGCAATATAACGTGCATTATTACCCATATAATGCAGTAATTATCGCTAGAACTGTAATAATTATACTTATTACTTATATTATTATCAATAGAACATGCATTATTACCCATAAAATGGAGGTATTATCGCAAGAACTGTAATAATTATACTTATTACTTATACTATTAGCAATATAACGTGCATTATTACCCATATAATGCAGTTATTATCGCTAGAACTGTAATAATTATACTTATTACTTATATTATTATCAATATAACATGCATTATTACCCATATTATGCAGTTATTATCTCTAGAACCATAATAAATATACTTATTACTCCCAATATTATCAATGTAACATGCATTTTTACCCATATAATGCAGTTATTATCGCTAGAACTGTAATAATTATACTTATTACTTATATTGTTAGCAATATAACGTGCATTATTACCCATATAATGCAGTTATTATCGCTAGAACTGTAATAATTATACTTATTACTTATATTATTATCAATATAACCTGCATTATTACCCATATTATGCAGTTATTATCGCTAGAACTATAATAAATATACGTATTACTTTTATTATCATCAATATAACATGCATTATTACCCATATTATGCAGTTATTATCGATAGAACTGTAATAAATAGACTTATTACTTTTATTATTATCAATATAACATGCACTATTTGCCATATTTTACTATTATTATCGCTAGAACTATAATAATTATACTTATTACTCCCGATATTATCAACATAACATGCATTATTACCCATATAATGCAGTTATTATCGCTAGAACTGTAATAATTATACTTATTACTTATATTATTATCAATATAACATGCATTATTACCCATATAATGCAGTTATTATCGCTAGAACTGTAATAATTATACATATTACTTATATTATTCTCAATATAACATGCATTATTACCCATATAATGGAGGTATTATTGCTAGAACTGTAATAATTATACTTATTACTTATACTATTAGCAATATAACGTGCATTGTTACCCATATAATGCAGTTATTATCGCTAGAACTGTAATAATTATACTTATTACTTAGATTATTATCAATATAACGTGCATTATTACCCATATTATGCAGTTATTATCGCTAGAACTATAATAAATATACGTATTACTTTTATTATCATCAATATAACATGCATTATTACCCATATTGTGCAGTTATTATCGATAGAACTGTAATAAATATATTTATTACTTTTATTATTATCAATATAACATGCACTATTTGCCATATTTTACTATTACTATCGCTAGAACTATAATAATTATACTTATTACTCACGATATTATCAATATAACATGCATTATTACCCATATAATGCAGTTATTATCGCTGGAACTGTAATAATTATACTTATTACTTATACTACTAGCAATATAACGTGCATTATTACCCATATAATGCAGTTATTATCGCTAGAACTGTAATAATTATACTTATTACTTATACTATTATCAATATAACGTGCATTATTACCCATATTATGCAGTTATTATCGCTAGAACTGTAATAATTATACTTATTACTTATAGTACTAGCAATATAACGTGCATTATTACCCATATAATGCAGTTATTATCGCTAGAACTGTAATAATTATACTTATTACTTATACTACTAGCAATATAACGTGCATTATTACCCATATAATGCAGTTATTATCGCTAGAACTATAATAATTATACTTATTACTTATATTATTATCAATATAACATGCATTATTACCCATATAATGCAGTTATTATCGCTAGAACTGTAATAATTATACTTATTACTTATATTATTATCAATATAACATGCATTATTACCCATATAATGCAGTTATTATCGCTAGAACTGTAATAATTATACTTATTACTTATATTATTAGCAATATAACGTGCATTATTACCCATATAATGCAGTTATTATCGCTAGAACTGTAATAATTATACTTATTACTTATACTATTATCAATATAACGTGCATTGTTACCCATATAATGCAGTTATTATCGCCAGAACTGTAATAATTATACTTATTACTTATATTATTCTCAATATAACATGCATTATTACCCATATGATGCAGTTATTATCGCAAGAACTATAATAAATATACGTATCATTTTCATTATCATCAATATAACATGCATTATTACCCATATAATGAAGGTATTATTGCTAGAACTGTAATAATTATACTTATTACTTATATTATTATCAATATAACATGCATTATTACCCATATTATGCAGTTATTATCGCTAGAACTATAATAAATACACTTATTACTCCCAATATTATCAATGTAACATGCATTATTACCCATATAATGCAGTTATTATCGCTAGAACTGTAATAATTATACTCATTACTTATATTATTAGCAATATAACGTTCATTATTACCCATATAATGCAGTTATTATCGCTAGAACTGTAATAATTGTACTCATTACTTATATTATTAGCAATATAACGTGCATTATTAACCATATTATGCCGTTATTATCGCTAGAATTGTAATAATTATACTTATTACTTATACTACTAGCAATATAACGTGCATTATTACCCATATAATGCAGTTATTATCGCTAGAACTGTAATAATTATACTTATTGCTTATATTATTATCAATATAACATGCATTATTACCCATATAATGCAGTTATTATCGCTAGAACTGTAATAATTATACTTATTACTTATATTATTAGCAATATAACGTGCATTATTACCCATATAATGCAGTAATTATCGCTAGAACTGTAATAATTATACTTATTACTTATATTATTATCAATAGAACATGCATTATTACCCATAAAATGGAGGTATTATCGCAAGAACTGTAATAATTATACTTATTACTTATACTATTAGCAATATAACGTGCATTATTACCCATATAATGCAGTTATTATCGCCAGAACTGTAATAATTATACTTATTACTTATATTATTCTCAATATAACATGCATTATTACCCATATTATGCAGTTATTATCGCTAGAACTATAATAAATATACGTATTACTTTCATTATCATCAATATAACATGCATTATTACCCATATAATGGAGGTATTATCGCTAGAACTGTAATAATTATACTTATTACTTATATTATTATCAATATAACATGCATTATTACCCATATTATGCAGTTATTATCTCTAGAACCATAATAAATATACTTATTACTCCCAATATTATCAATGTAACATGCATTTTTACCCATATAATGCAGTTATTATCGCTAGAACTGTAATAATTATACTTATTACTTATATTGTTAGCAATATAACGTGCATTATTACCCATATAATGCAGTTATTATCGCTAGAACTGTAATAATTATACTTATTACTTATATTATTATCAATATAACCTGCATTATTACCCATATTATGCAGTTATTATCGCTAGAACTATAATAAATATACGTATTACTTTTATTATCATCAATATAACATGCATTATTACCCATATTATGCAGTTATTATCGATAGAACTGTAATAAATAGACTTATTACTTTTATTATTATCAATATAACATGCACTATTTGCCATATTTTACTATTATTATCGCTAGAACTATAATAATTATACTTATTACTCCCGATATTATCAATATAACATGCATTATTACCCATATAATGCAGTTATTATCGCTAGAACTGTAATAATTATACTTATTACTTATATTATTATCAATATAACATGCATTATTACCCATATAATGCAGTTATTATCGCTAGAACTGTAATAATTGTACTCATTACTTATATTATTAGCAATATAACGTGCATTATTACCCATATTATGCAGTTATTATCGCTAGAACTGTAATAATTATACTTATTACTTATACTACTAGCAATATAACGTGCATTCTTACCCATATAATGCAGTTATTATCGCTAGAACTGTAATAATTATACTTATTACTTATATTATTATCAATATAACATGCATTATTACCCATATAATGCAGTTATTATTGCTAGAACTGTAATAATTATACTTATTACTTATATTATTATCAATATAACATGCATTATTACCCATATTATGCAGTTATTATCTCTAGAACCATAATAAATATACTTATTACTCCCAATATTATCAATATAACATGCATTTTTACCCATATAATGCAGTTATTATCGCTAGAACTGTAATAATTATACTTATTACTTATATTATTATCAATATAACATGCATTATTACCCATATAATGCAGTTATTATTGCTAGAACTGTAATAATTATACTTATTACTTATATTATTATCAATATAACATGCATTATTACCCATATTATGCAGTTATTATCTCTAGAACCATAATAAATATACTTATTACTCCCAATATTATCAATATAACATGCATTTTTACCCATATAATGCAGTTATTATCGCTAGAACTGTAATAATTATACTTATTACTTATATTGTTAGCAATATAACGTGCATTATTACCCATATAATGCAGTTATTATCGCTAGAACTGTAATAATTATACTTATTACTTATATTATTATCAATATAACATGCATTATTACCCATATTATGCAGTTATTATCGCTAGAACTATAATAAATATTCGTATTACTTTCATTATCATCAATATAACATGCATTATTACCCATATAATGCAGTTATTATCTATAGAACTGTAATAAATATATTTGTTACTTTTATTATTATCAATATAACATGCACTATTTGCCATATTTTACTATTATTATCGCTAGAACTATAATAATTATACTTATTACTCCCGATATTCTCAATATAACATGCATTATTACCCATATTATGCAGTTATTATCGCTAGAACTATAATAAATATACGTATTACTTTCATTATCATCAATATAACATGCATTATTACCCATATAATGCAGTTATTATCGCTAGAACTGTAATAATTATACTTATTACTTATATTGTTAGCAATATAACGTGCATTATTACCCATATAATGCAGTTATTATCGCTAGAACTGTAATAATTATACTTATTACTTAGATTATTATCAATATAACGTGCATTATTACCCATATTATGCAGTTATTATCGCTAGAACTATAATAAATATACGTATTACTTTTATTATCATCAATATAACATGCATTATTACCCATATTATGCAGTTATTATCGATAGAACTGTAATAAATATATTTATTACTTTTATTATTATCAATATAACATGCACTATTTGCCATATTTTACTATTATTACCGGTAGAACTATAATAATTATACTTATTACTCCCGATATTATCAATATAACATGCATTATTACCCATATAATGCAGTTATTATCGCTAGAACTGTAATAATTATACTTATTACTTATATTATTATCAATATAACATGCATTATTATCCATATAATGGAGGTATTATTGCTAGAACTGTAATAATTATACTTATTACTTATACTATTAGCAATATAACGTGCATTATTACCCATATAATGCAGTTATTATCGCTAGAACTGTAATAATTATACTTATTACTTATACTATTATCAATATAACATGCATTATTACCCATATTATGCAGTTATTATCGCTAGAACTATAATAAATATACTTATTACTCCCAATATTATCAATATAACATGCATTATTACCCATATGATGCAGTTATTATCGCAAGAACTATAATAAATATACATATCACTTTCATTATGATCAATATAACATGCATTATTACCCATATAATGGAGGTATTATTGCTAGAACTGTAATAATTATACTTATTACTTATATTATTATCAATATAACATGCATTATTACCCATATTATGCAGTTATTATCGCTAGAACTATAATAAATACACTTATTACTCCCAATATTATCAATGTAACATGCATTATTACCCATATAATGCAGTTATTATCGCTAGAACTGTAATAATTATACTTATTACTTATATTATTAGCAATATAACGTGCATTATTACCCATATAATGCAGTTATTATCGCTAGAACTGTAATAATTGTACTCATTACTTATATTATTAGCAATATAACGTGCATTATTACCCATATTATGCAGTTATTATCGCTAGAACTGTAATAATTATACTTACTACTTATACTACTAGCAATATAACGTGCATTACTACCCATATAATGCAGCTATTATCGCTAGAACTGTAATAATTATACTTATTACTTATATTATTATCAATATAACATGCATTATTACCCATATAATGGAGGTATTATCGCAAGAACTGTAATAATTATACTTATTACTTATACTATTAGCAATATAACGTGCATTATTACCCATATAATGCAGTTATTATCGCCAGAACTGTAATAATTATACTTATTACTTATATTATTCTCAATATAACATGCATTATTACCCATATTATGCAGTTATTATCGCTAGAACTATAATAAATATACGTATTACTTTCATTATCATCAATATAACATGCATTATTACCCATATAATGGAGGTATTATCGCTAGAACTGTAATAATTATACTTATTACTTATATTGTTAGCAATATAACGTGCATTATTACCCATATAATGCAGTTATTATCGCTACAACTGTAATAATTATACTTATTACTTATATTATTATCAATATAACATGCATTATTACCCATATTATGCAGTTATTATCTCTAGAACCATAATAAATATACTTATTACTCCCAATATTATCAATATAACATGCATTTTTACCCATATAATGCAGTTACAATCGCTAGAACTGTAATAATTGTACTCATTACTTATATTATTATCAATATAACATGCATTATTACCCATATTATGCAGTTATTATCGCTAGAACTATAATAAATATACGTATTACTTTTATTATCATCAATATAACATGCATTATTACCCATATTATGCAGTTATTATCGATAGAACTGTAATAAATATACTTATTACTTTTATTATTATCAATATAACATGCACTATTTGCCATATTTTACTATTATTATCGCTAGAACTATAATAATTATACTTATTACTCCCGATATTATCAATATAACATGCATTATTACCCATATAATGCAGTTATTATCGCTAGAACTGTAATAATTATACTTATTACTTATATTATTATCAATATAACGTGCATTATTACCCATATAATGCAGGTATTATTGCTAGAACTGTAATAATTATACTTATTACTTATACTATTAGCAATATAACGTGCATTGTTACCCATATAATGCAGTTATTATCGCCAGAACTGTAATAATTATACTTATTACTTATATTATTCTCAATATAACATGCATTATTACCCATATGATGCAGTTATTATCGCAAGAGCTATAATAAATATACGTATCACTTTCATTATCATCAATATAACATGCATTATTACCCATATAATGGAGGTATTATTGCTAGAACTATAATAATTATACTTATTACTTATATTATTATCAATATAACATGCATTATTACCCATATTATGCAGTTATTATCGCTAGAACTATAATAAATACACTTATTACTCCCAATATTATCAATGTAACATGCATTATTACCCATATAATGCAGTTATTATCGCTAGAACTGTAATAATTGTACTCATTACTTATATTATTAGCAATATAACGTGCATTATTACCCATATTATGCAGTTATTATCGCTAGAACTGTAATAATTATACTTATTACTTATACTACTAGCAATATAACGTGCATTATTACCCATATTATGCAGTTATTATCGCTAGAACTATAATAAATATACGTATTACTTTTATTATCATCAATATAACATGCATTATTACCCATATTATGCAGTTATTATCGATAGAACTGTAATAAATATACTTATTACTTTTATTATTATCAATATAACATGCACTATTTGCCATATTTTACTATTATTATCGCTAGAACTATAATAATTATACTTATTACTCCCGATATTCTCAATATAACATGCATTATTACCCATATTATGCAGTTATTATCGCTAGAACTATAATAAATATACGTATTACTTTCATTATCATCAATATAACATGCATTATTACCCATATAATGCAGTTATTATCGCTAGAACTGTAATAATTATACTTATTACTTATATTGTTAGCAATATAACGTGCATTATTACCCATATAATGCAGTTATTATCGCTAGAACTGTAATAATTATACTTATTACTTAGATTATTATCAATATAACGTGCATTATTACCCATATTATGCAGTTATTATCGCTAGAACTATAATAAATATACGTATTACTTTTATTATCATCAATATAACATGCATTATTACCCATATTATGCAGTTATTATCGATAGAACTGTAATAAATATATTTATTACTTTTATTATTATCAATATAACATGCACTATTTGCCATATTTTACTATTATTACCGGTAGAACTATAATAATTATACTTATTACTCCCGATATTATCAATATAACATGCATTATTACCCATATAATGCAGTTATTATCGCTAGAACTGTAATAATTATACTTATTACTTATATTATTAGCAATATAACGTGCATTATTACCCATATAATGCAGTTATTATCGCTAGAACTGTAATAATTATACTTATTACTTATATTATTAGCAATATAACGTGCATTATTACCCATATAATGCAGTTATTATCGCTAGAACTGTAATAATTATACTAATTACTTATACTACTAGCAATATAACGTGCATTATTACCCATATAATGCAGTTATTATCGCTAGAACTGTAATAATTATACTTATTGCTTATATTATTATCAATATAACATGCATTATTACCCATATAATGGAGGTATTATTGCTAGAACTGTAATAATTATACTTATTACTTATACTATTAGCAATATAACGTGCATTGTTACCCATATAATGCAGTTATTATCGCCAGAACTGTAATAATTATACTTATTACTTATATTATTATCAATATAACATGCATTATTACCCATATTATGCAGTTATTATCGCTAGAACTATAATAAATACACTTATTACTCCCAATATTATCAATGTAACATGCATTATTACCCATATAATGCAGTTATTATCGCTAGAACTGTAATAATTATACTAATTACTTATATTATTAGCAATATAACGTTCATTATTACCCATATAATGCAGTTATTATCGCTAGAACTGTAATAATTGTTCTCATTACTTATATTATTAGCAATATAACGTGCATTATTAACCATATTATGCCGTTATTATCGCTAGAACTGTAATAATTATACTTATTACTTATACTACTAGCAATATAACGTGCATTATTACCCATATAATGCAGTTATTATCGCTAGAACTGTAATAATTATACTTATTGCTTATATTATTATCAATATAACATGCATTATTACCCATATAATGCAGTTATTATCGCTAGAACTGTAATAATTATACTTATTAAGTATATTATTAGCAATATAACGTGCATTATTACCCATATAATGCAGTAATTATCGCTAGAACTGTAATAATTATACTTATTACTTATATTATTATCAATAGAACATGCATTATTACCCATAAAATGGAGGTATTATCGCAAGAACTGTAATAATTATACTTATTACTTATACTATTAGCAATATAACGTGCATTATTACCCATATAATGCAGTTATTATCGCTAGAACTGTAATAATTATACTTATTACTTATATTGTTATCAATATAACCTGCATTATTACCCATATTATGCAGTTATTATCGCTAGAACTATAATAAATATACGTATTACTTTTATTATCATCAATATAACATGCATTATTACCCATATTATGCAGTTATTATCGATAGAACTGTAATAAATAGACTTATTACTTTTATTATTATCAATATAACATGCACTATTTGCCATATTTTACTATTATTATCGCTAGAACTATAATAATTATACTTATTACTCCCGATATTATCAATATAACATGCATTATTACCCATATAATGCAGTTATTATCGCTAGAACTGTAATAATTATACTTATTACTTATATTATTATCAATATAACATGCATTATTACCCATATAATGCAGTTATTATCGCTAGAACTGTAATAATTGTACTCATTACTTATATTATTAGCAATATAACGTGCATTATTACCCATATTATGCAGTTATTATCGCTAGAACTGTAATAATTATACTTATTACTTATACTACTAGCAATATAACGTGCATTCTTACCCATATAATGCAGTTATTATCGCTAGAACTGTAATAATTATACTTATTACTTATATTATTATCAATATAACATGCATTATTACCCATATAATGCAGTTATTATTGCTAGAACTGTAATAATTATACTTATTACTTATATTATTATCAATATAACATGCATTATTACCCATATTATGCAGTTATTATCTCTAGAACCATAATAAATATACTTATTACTCCCAATATTATCAATATAACATGCATTTTTACCCATATAATGCAGTTATTATCGCTAGAACTGTAATAATTATACTTATTACTTATATTGTTAGCAATATAACGTGCATTATTACCCATATAATGCAGTTATTATCGCTAGAACTGTAATAATTATACTTATTACTTATATTATTATCAACATAACATGCATTATTACCCATATTATGCAGTTATTATCGCTAGAACTATAATAAATATACGTATTACTTTCATTATCATCAATATAACATGCATTATTACCCATATAATGGAGGTATTATCGCTAGAACTGTAATAATTATACTTATTACTTATATTGTTAGCAATATAACGTGCATTATTACCCATATAATGCAGTTATTATCGCTACAACTGTAATAATTATACTTATTACTTATATTATTATCAATATAACATGCATTATTACCCATATTATGCAGTTATTATCTCTAGAACCATAATAAATATACTTATTACTCCCAATATTATCAATATAACATGCATTTTTACCCATATAATGCAGTTACAATCGCTAGAACTGTAATAATTGTACTCATTACTTATATTATTATCAATATAACATGCATTATTGCCCATATTATGCAGTTATTATCGCTAGAACTATAATAAATATACGTATTACTTTTATTATCATCAATATAACATGCATTATTACCCATATTATGCAGTTATTATCGATAGAACTGTAATAAATATACTTATTACTTTTATTATTATCAATATAACATGCACTATTTGCCATATTTTACTATTATTATCGCTAGAACTATAATAATTATACTTATTACTCCCGATATTATCAATATAACATGCATTATTACCCATATAATGCAGTTATTATCGCTAGAACTGTAATAATTATACTTATTACTTATTTTATTATCAATATAACGTGCATTATTACCCATATAATGCAGGTATTATTGCTAGAACTGTAATAATAATACTTATTACTTATACTATTAGCAATATAACGTGCATTGTTACCCATATAATGCAGTTATTATCGCCAGAACTGTAATAATTATACTTATTACTTATATTATTCTCAATATAACATGCATTATTACCCATATGATGCAGTTATTATCGCAAGAGCTATAATAAATATACGTATCACTTTCATTATCATCAATATAACATGCATTATTACCCATATAATGGAGGTATTATTGCTAGAACTATAATAATTATACTTATTACTTATATTATTATCAATATAACATGCATTATTACCCATATTATGCAGTTATTATCGCTAGAACTATAATAAATACACTTATTACTCCCAATATTATCAATGTAACATGCATTATTACCCATATAATGCAGTTATTATCGCTAGAACTGTAATAATTGTACTCATTACTTATATTATTAGCAATATAACGTGCATTATTACCCATATTATGCAGTTATTATCGCTAGAACTGTAATAATTATACTTATTACTTATACTACTAGCAATATAACGTGCATTATTACCCATATTATGCAGTTATTATCGCTAGAACTATAATAAATATACGTATTACTTTTATTATCATCAATATAACATGCATTATTACCCATATTATGCAGTTATTATCGATAGAACTGTAATAAATATACTTATTACTTTTATTATTATCAATATAACATGCACTATTTGCCATATTTTACTATTATTATCGCTAGAACTATAATAATTATACTTATTACTCCCGATATTCTCAATATAACATGCATTATTACCCATATTATGCAGTTATTATCGCTAGAACTATAATAAATATACGTATTACTTTCATTATCATCAATATAACATGCATTATTACCCATATAATGCAGTTATTATCGCTAGAACTGTAATAATTATACTTATTACTTATATTGTTAGCAATATAACGTGCATTATTACCCATATAATGCAGTTATTATCGCTAGAACTGTAATAATTATACTTATTACTTAGATTATTATCAATATAACGTGCATTATTACCCATATTATGCAGTTATTATCGCTAGAACTATAATAAATATACGTATTACTTTTATTATCATCAATATAACATGCATTATTACCCATATTATGCAGTTATTATCGATAGAACTGTAATAAATATATTTATTACTTTTATTATTATCAATATAACATGCACTATTTGCCATATTTTACTATTATTACCGGTAGAACTATAATAATTATACTTATTACTCCCGATATTATCAATATAACATGCATTATTACCCATATAATGCAGTTATTATCGCTAGAACTGTAATAATTATACTTATTACTTATATTATTAGCAATATAACGTGCATTATTACCCATATAATGCAGTTATTATCGCTAGAACTGTAATAATTATACTTATTACTTATACTATTATCAATATAACATGCATTATTACCCATATTATGCAGTTATTATCGCTAGAACTATAATAAATATACTTATTACTCCCAATATTATCAATATAACATGCATTATTTCCCATATAATGCAGTCTTTATCGCTAGAACTGTAATAATTATACTTATTACTTATATTATTATCAATATAACATGCATTATTATCCATATAATGGAGGTATTATTGCTAGAACTGTAATAATTATACTTATTACTTATACTATTAGCAATATAACGTGCATTGTTACCCATATAATGCAGTTATTATCGCCAGAACTGTAATAATTATACTTATTACTTATATTATTCTCAATATAACATGCATTATTACCCATATAATGCAGTTATTATCGCTAGAACTGTAATAATTGTACTCATTACTTATATTATTAGCAATACAACGTGCATTATTACCCATATTATGCAGTTATTATCGCTAGAACTGTAATAATTATACTTATTACTTATATTATTCTCAATATAACATGCATTATTACCCATATAATGGAGGTATTATTGCTAGAACTGTAATAATTATACTTATTACTTATACTATTAGCAATATAACGTGCATTGTTACCCATATAATGCAGTTATTATCGCCAGAACTGTAATAATTATACTTATTACTTATATTATTCTCAATATAACATGCATTATTACCCATATTATGCAGTTATTATCGCAAGAACTATAATAAATATACGTATTACTTTCATTATCATCAATATAACATGCATTATTACCCATATAATGCAGTTATTATCGCTAGAACTGTAATAATTATACGTATTACTTATATTGTTAGCAATATAACGTGCATTATTACCCATATAATGCAGTTATTATCGCTAGAACTGTAATAATTATACTTATTACTTAGATTATTATCAATATAACGTGCATTATTACCCATATTATGCAGTTATTATCGCTAGAACTATAATAAATATACGTATTACTTTTATTATCATCAATATAACATGCATTATTACCCATATTATGCAGTTATTATCGATAGAACTGTAATAAATATATTTATTACTTTTATTATTATCAATATAACATGCACTATTTGCCATATTTTACTATTATTATCGCTAGAACTATAATAATTATACTTATTACTCACGATATTATCAATATAACATGCATTATTACCCATATAATGCAGTTATTATCGCTAGAACTGTAATAATTATACTTATTACTTATACTACTAGCAATATAACGTGCATTATTACCCATATAATGCAGTTATTATCGCTAGAACTGTAATAATTATACTTATTACTTATACTATTATCAATATAACGTGCATTATTACCCATATTGTGCAGTTATTATCGCTAGAACTGTAATAATAATACTTATCACTTATACTACTAGCAATATAACGTGCATTATTACCCATATAATGCAGTTATTATCGCTAGAACTGTAATAATTATACTTATTACTTATACTACTAGCAATATAACGTGCATTATTACCCATATAATGCAGTTATTATCGCTAGAACTGTAATAATTATACTTATTACTTATATTATTATCAATATAACATGCATTATTACCCATATAATGCAGTTATTATCGCTAGAACTGTAATAATTATACTTATTACTTATATTATTCTCAATATAACATGCATTATTACCCATATAATGGAGGTATTATTGCTAGAACTGTAATAATTATACTTATTACTTATACTATTAGCAATATAACGTGCATTGTTACCCATATAATGCAGTTATTATCGCTAGAACTGTAATAATTATACTTATTACTTAGATTATTATCAATATAACGTGCATTATTACCCATATTATGCAGTTATTATCGCTAGAACTATAATAAATATACGTATTACTTTTATTATCATCAATATAACATGCATTATTACCCATATTATGCAGTTATTATCGATAGAACTGTAATAAATATATTTATTACTTTTATTATTATCAATATAACATGCACTATTTGCCATATTTTACTATTACTATCGCTAGAACTATAATAATTATACTTATTACTCACGATATTATCAGTATAACATGCATTATTACCCATATAATGCAGTTATTATCGCTAGAACTGTAATAATTATACTTATTACTTATACTACTAGCAATATAACGTGCATTATTACCCATATAATGCAGTTATTATCGCTAGAACTGTAATAATTATACTTATTACTTATACTATTATCAATATAACGTGCATTATTACCCATATTATGCAGTTATTATCGCTAGAACTGTAATAATTATACTTATTACTTATACTACTAGCAATATAACGTGCATTATTACCCATATAATGCAGGTATTATTGCTAGAACTGTAATAATAATACTTATTACTTATACTATTAGCAATATAACGTGCATTGTTACCCATATAATGCAGTTATTATCGCCAGAACTGTAATAATTATACTTATTACTTATATTATTCTCAATATAACATGCATTATTACCCATATGATGCAGTTATTATCGCAAGAGCTATAATAAATATACGTATCACTTTCATTATCATCAATATAACATGCATTATTACCCATATAATGGAGGTATTATTGCTAGAACTATAATAATTATACTTATTACTTATATTATTATCAATATAACATGCATTATTACCCATATTATGCAGTTATTATCGCTAGAACTATAATAAATACACTTATTACTCCCAATATTATCAATGTAACATGCATTATTACCCATATAATGCAGTTATTATCGCTAGAACTGTAATAATTGTACTCATTACTTATATTATTAGCAATATAACGTGCATTATTACCCATATTATGCAGTTATTATCGCTAGAACTGTAATAATTATACTTATTACTTATACTACTAGCAATATAACGTGCATTATTACCCATATTATGCAGTTATTATCGCTAGAACTATAATAAATATACGTATTACTTTTATTATCATCAATATAACATGCATTATTACCCATATTATGCAGTTATTATCGATAGAACTGTAATAAATATACTTATTACTTTTATTATTATCAATATAACATGCACTATTTGCCATATTTTACTATTATTATCGCTAGAACTATAATAATTATACTTATTACTCCCGATATTCTCAATATAACATGCATTATTACCCATATTATGCAGTTATTATCGCTAGAACTATAATAAATATACGTATTACTTTCATTATCATCAATATAACATGCATTATTACCCATATAATGCAGTTATTATCGCTAGAACTGTAATAATTATACTTATTACTTATATTGTTAGCAATATAACGTGCATTATTACCCATATAATGCAGTTATTATCGCTAGAACTGTAATAATTATACTTATTACTTAGATTATTATCAATATAACGTGCATTATTACCCATATTATGCAGTTATTATCGCTAGAACTATAATAAATATACGTATTACTTTTATTATCATCAATATAACATGCATTATTACCCATATTATGCAGTTATTATCGATAGAACTGTAATAAATATATTTATTACTTTTATTATTATCAATATAACATGCACTATTTGCCATATTTTACTATTATTACCGGTAGAACTATAATAATTATACTTATTACTCCCGATATTATCAATATAACATGCATTATTACCCATATAATGCAGTTATTATCGCTAGAACTGTAATAATTATACTTATTACTTATATTATTAGCAATATAACGTGCATTATTACCCATATAATGCAGTTATTATCGCTAGAACTGTAATAATTATACTTATTACTTATACTATTATCAATATAACATGCATTATTACCCATATTACGCAGTTATTATCGCTAGAACTATAATAAATATACTTATTACTCCCAATATTATCAATATAACATGCATTATTACCCATATAATGCAGTTATTATCGCTAGAACTGTAATAATTATACTTATTACTTATATTATTATCAATATAACATGCATTATTATCCATATAATGGAGGTATTATTGCCAGAACTGTAATAATTATACTTATTACTTATACTATTAGCAATATAACGTGCATTGTTACCCATATAATGCAGTTATTATCGCCAGAACTGTAATAATTATACTTATTACTTATATTATTCTCAATATAACATGCATTATTACCCATATAATGCAGTTATTATCGCTAGAACTGTAATAATTGTACTCATTACTTATATTATTAGCAATACAACGTGCATTATTACCCATATTATGCAGTTATTATCGCTAGAACTGTAATAATTATACTTATTACTTATATTATTCTCAATATAACATGCATTATTACCCATATAATGGAGGTATTATTGCTAGAACTGTAATAATTATACTTATTACTTATACTATTAGCAATATAACGTGCATTGTTACCCATATAATGCAGTTATTATCGCCAGAACTGTAATAATTATACTTATTACTTATATTATTATCAATATAACATGCATTATTACCCATATTATGCAGTTATTATCGCTAGAACTATAATAAATACACTTATTACTCCCAATATTATCAATGTAACATGCATTATTACCCATATAATGCAGTTATTATCGCTAGAACTGTAATAATTATACTAATTACTTATATTATTAGCAATATAACGTTCATTATTACCCATATAATGCAGTTATTATCGCTAGAACTGTAATAATTGTACTCATTACTTATATTATTAGCAATATAACGTGCATTATTAACCATATTATGCCGTTATTATCGCTAGAACTGTAATAATTATACTTATTACTTATACTACTAGCAATATAACGTGCATTATTACCCATATAATGCAGTTATTATCGCTAGAACTGTAATAATTATACTTATTGCTTATATTATTATCAATATAACATGCATTATTACCCATATAATGCAGTTATTATCGCTAGAACTGTAATAATTATACTTATTACTTATATTATTAGCAATATAACGTGCATTATTACCCATATAATGCAGTAATTATCGCTAGAACTGTAATAATTATACTTATTACTTATATTATTATCAATAGAACATGCATTATTACCCATAAAATGGAGGTATTATCGCAAGAACTGTAATAATTATACTTATTACTTATACTATTAGCAATATAACGTGCATTATTACCCATATAATGCAGTTATTATCGCTAGAACTGTAATAATTATACTTATTACTTATATTGTTATCAATATAACCTGCATTATTACCCATATTATGCAGTTATTATCGCTAGAACTATAATAAATATACGTATTACTTTTATTATCATCAATATAACATGCATTATTACCCATATTATGCAGTTATTATCGATAGAACTGTAATAAATAGACTTATTACTTTTATTATTATCAATATAACATGCACTATTTGCCATATTTTACTATTATTATCGCTAGAACTATAATAATTATACTTATTACTCCCGATATTATCAATATAACATGCATTATTACCCATATAATGCAGTTATTATCGCTAGAACTGTAATAATTATACTTATTACTTATATTATTATCAATATAACATGCATTATTACCCATATAATGCAGTTATTATCGCTAGAACTGTAATAATTGTACTCATTACTTATATTATTAGCAATATAACGTGCATTATTACCCATATTATGCAGTTATTATCGCTAGAACTGTAATAATTATACTTATTACTTATACTACTAGCAATATAACGTGCATTATTACCCATATTATGCAGTTATTATCGCTAGAACTATAATAAATATACGTATTACTTTTATTATCATCAATATAACATGCATTATTACCCATATTATGCAGTTATTATCGATAGAACTGTAATAAATATACTTATTACTTTTATTATTATCAATATAACATGCACTATTTGCCATATTTTACTATTATTATCGCTAGAACTATAATAATTATACTTATTACTCCCGATATTCTCAATATAACATGCATTATTACCCATATTATGCAGTTATTATCGCTAGAACTATAATAAATATACGTATTACTTTCATTATCATCAATATAACATGCATTATTACCCATATAATGCAGTTATTATCGCTAGAACTGTAATAATTATACTTATTACTTATATTGTTAGCAATATAACGTGCATTATTACCCATATAATGCAGTTATTATCGCTAGAACTGTAATAATTATACTTATTACTTAGATTATTATCAATATAACGTGCATTATTACCCATATTATGCAGTTATTATCGCTAGAACTATAATAAATATACGTATTACTTTTATTATCATCAATATAACATGCATTATTACCCATATTATGCAGTTATTATCGATAGAACTGTAATAAATATATTTATTACTTTTATTATTATCAATATAACATGCACTATTTGCCATATTTTACTATTATTACCGGTAGAACTATAATAATTATACTTATTACTCCCGATATTATCAATATAACATGCATTATTACCCATATAATGCAGTTATTATCGCTAGAACTGTAATAATTATACTTATTACTTATATTATTAGCAATATAACGTGCATTATTACCCATATAATGCAGTTATTATCGCTAGAACTGTAATAATTATACTTATTACTTATACTATTATCAATATAACATGCATTATTACCCATATTATGCAGTTATTATCGCTAGAACTATAATAAATATACTTATTACTCCCAATATTATCAATATAACATGCATTATTACCCATATAATGCAGTTATTATCGCTAGAACTGTAATAATTATACTTATTACTTATATTATTATCAATATAACATGCATTATTATCCATATAATGGAGGTATTATTGCTAGAACTGTAATAATTATACTTATTACTTATACTATTAGCAATATAACGTGCATTGTTACCCATATAATGCAGTTATTATCGCCAGAACTGTAATAATTATACTTATTACTTATATTATTCTCAATATAACATGCATTATTACCCATATAATGCAGTTATTATCGCTAGAACTGTAATAATTGTACTCATTACTTATATTATTAGCAATACAACGTGCATTATTACCCATATTATGCAGTTATTATCGCTAGAACTGTAATAATTATACTTATTACTTATATTATTCTCAATATAACATGCATTATTACCCATATAATGGAGGTATTATTGCTAGAACTGTAATAATTATACTTATTACTTATACTATTAGCAATATAACGTGCATTGTTACCCATATAATGCAGTTATTATCGCCAGAACTGTAATAATTATACTTATTACTTATATTATTCTCAATATAACATGCATTATTACCCATATTATGCAGTTATTATCGCTAGAACTATAATAAATACACGTATTACTTTTATTATCATCAATATAACATGCATTATTACCCATATTATGCAGTTATTATCGATAGAACTGTAATAAATATATTTATTACTTTTATTATTATCAATATAACATGCACTATTTGCCATATTTTACTATTATTACCGGTAGAACTATAATAATTATACTTATTACTCCCGATATTATCAATATAACATGCATTATTACCCATATAATGCAGTTATTATCGCTAGAACTGTAATAATTATACTTATTACTTATATTATTAGCAATATAACGTGCATTATTACCCATATAATGCAGTTATTATCGCTAGAACTGTAATAATTATACTTATTACTTATACTATTATCAATATAACATGCATTATTACCCATATTATGCAGTTATTATCGCTAGAACTATAATAAATATACTTATTACTCCCAATATTATCAATATAACATGCATTATTACCCATATAATGCAGTTATTATCGCTAGAACTGTAATAATTATACTTATTACTTATATTATTATCAATATAACATGCATTATTATCCATATAATGGAGGTATTATTGCCAGAACTGTAATAATTATACTTATTACTTATACTATTAGCAATATAACGTGCATTGTTACCCATATAATGCAGTTATTATCGCCAGAACTGTAATAATTATACTTATTACTTATATTATTCTCAATATAACATGCATTATTACCCATATAATGCAGTTATTATCGCTAGAACTGTAATAATTGTACTCATTACTTATATTATTAGCAATACAACGTGCATTATTACCCATATTATGCAGTTATTATCGCTAGAACTGTAATAATTATACTTATTACTTATATTATTCTCAATATAACATGCATTATTACCCATATAATGGAGGTATTATTGCTAGAACTGTAATAATTATACTTATTACTTATACTATTAGCAATATAACGTGCATTGTTACCCATATAATGCAGTTATTATCGCCAGAACTGTAATAATTATACTTATTACTTATATTATTATCAATATAACATGCATTATTACCCATATTATGCAGTTATTATCGCTAGAACTATAATAAATACACTTATTACTCCCAATATTATCAATGTAACATGCATTATTACCCATATAATGCAGTTATTATCGCTAGAACTGTAATAATTATACTAATTACTTATATTATTAGCAATATAACGTTCATTATTACCCATATAATGCAGTTATTATCGCTAGAACTGTAATAATTGTACTCATTACTTATATTATTAGCAATATAACGTGCATTATTAACCATATTATGCCGTTATTATCGCTAGAACTGTAATAATTATACTTATTACTTATACTACTAGCAATATAACGTGCATTATTACCCATATAATGCAGTTATTATCGCTAGAACTGTAATAATTATACTTATTGCTTATATTATTATCAATATAACATGCATTATTACCCATATAATGCAGTTATTATCGCTAGAACTGTAATAATTATACTTATTACTTATATTATTAGCAATATAACGTGCATTATTACCCATATAATGCAGTAATTATCGCTAGAACTGTAATAATTATACTTATTACTTATATTATTATCAATAGAACATGCATTATTACCCATAAAATGGAGGTATTATCGCAAGAACTGTAATAATTATACTTATTACTTATACTATTAGCAATATAACGTGCATTATTACCCATATAATGCAGTTATTATCGCTAGAACTGTAATAATTATACTTATTACTTATATTGTTATCAATATAACCTGCATTATTACCCATATTATGCAGTTATTATCGCTAGAACTATAATAAATATACGTATTACTTTTATTATCATCAATATAACATGCATTATTACCCATATTATGCAGTTATTATCGATAGAACTGTAATAAATAGACTTATTACTTTTATTATTATCAATATAACATGCACTATTTGCCATATTTTACTATTATTATCGCTAGAACTTTAATAATTATACTTATTACTCCCGATATTATCAATATAACATGCATTATTACCCATATAATGCAGTTATTATCGCTAGAACTGTAATAATTATACTTATTACTTATATTATTATCAATATAACATGCATTATTACCCATATAATGCAGTTATTATCGCTAGAACTGTAATAATTGTACTCATTACTTATATTATTAGCAATATAACGTGCATTATTACCCATATTATGCAGTTATTATCGCTAGAACTGTAATAATTATACTTATTACTTATACTATTAGCAATATAACGTGCATTGTTACCCATATAATGCAGTTATTATCGCCAGAACTGTAATAATTATACTTATTACTTATATTATTCTCAATATAACATGCATTATTACCCATATAATGCAGTTATTATCGCTAGAACTGTAATAATTGTACTCATTACTTATATTATTAGCAATACAACGTGCATTATTACCCATATTATGCAGTTATTATCGCTAGAACTGTAATAATTATACTTATTACTTATATTACTCTCAATATAACATGCATTATTACCCATATAATGGAGGTATTATTGCTAGAACTGTAATAATTATACTTATTACTTATACTATTAGCAATATAACGTGCATTGTTACCCATATAATGCAGTTATTATCGCCAGAACTGTAATAATTATACTTATTACTTATATTATTCTCAATATAACATGCATTATTACCCATATTATGCAGTTATTATCGCAAGAACTATAATAAATATACGTATTACTTTCATTATCATCAATATAACATGCATTATTACCCATATAATGCAGTTATTATCGCTAGAACTGTAATAATTATACGTATTACTTATATTGTTAGCAATATAACGTGCATTATTACCCATATTATGCAGTTATTATCGATAGAACTGTAATAAATATATTTATTACTTTTATTATTATCAATATAACATGCACTATTTGCCATATTTTACTATTATTATCGCTAGAACTATAATAATTATACTTATTACTCACGATATTATCAATATAACATGCATTATTACCCATATAATGCAGTTATTATCGCTAGAACTGTAATAATTATACTTATTACTTATACTACTAGCAATATAACGTGCATTATTACCCATATAATGCAGTTATTATCGCTAGAACTGTAATAATTATACTTATTACTTATACTATTATCAATATAACGTGCATTATTACCCATATTGTGCAGTTATTATCGCTAGAACTGTAATAATAATACTTATCACTTATACTACTAGCAATATAACGTGCATTATTACCCATATAATGCAGTTATTATCGCTAGAACTGTAATAATTATACTTATTACTTATACTACTAGCAATATAACGTGCATTATTACCCATATAATGCAGTTATTATCGCTAGAACTGTAATAATTATACTTATTACTTATATTATTATCAATATAACATGCATTATTACCCATATAATGCAGTTATTATCGCTAGAACTGTAATAATTATACTTATTACTTATATTATTCTCAATATAACATGCATTATTACCCATATAATGGAGGTATTATTGCTAGAACTGTAATAATTATACTTATTACTTATACTATTAGCAATATAACGTGCATTGTTACCCATATAATGCAGTTATTATCGCTAGAACTGTAATAATTATACTTATTACTTAGATTATTATCAATATAACGTGCATTATTACCCATATTATGCAGTTATTATCGCTAGAACTATAATAAATATACGTATTACTTTTATTATCATCAATATAACATGCATTATTACCCATATTATGCAGTTATTATCGATAGAACTGTAATAAATATATTTATTACTTTTATTATTATCAATATAACATGCACTATTTGCCATATTTTACTATTACTATCGCTAGAACTATAATAATTATACTTATTACTCACGATATTATCAATATAACATGCATTATTACCCATATAATGCAGTTATTATCGCTAGAACTGTAATAATTATACTTATTACTTATACTACTAGCAATATAACGTGCATTATTACCCATATAATGCAGTTATTATCGCTAGAACTGTAATAATTATACTTATTACTTATACTATTATCAATATAACGTGCATTATTACCCATATTATGCAGTTATTATCGCTAGAACTGTAATAATTATACTTATTACTTATACTACTAGCAATATAACGTGCATTATTACCCATATAATGCAGGTATTATTGCTAGAACTGTAATAATAATACTTATTACTTATACTATTAGCAATATAACGTGCATTGTTACCCATATAATGCAGTTATTATCGCCAGAACTGTAATAATTATACTTATTACTTATATTATTCTCAATATAACATGCATTATTACCCATATGATGCAGTTATTATCGCAAGAGCTATAATAAATATACGTATCACTTTCATTATCATCAATATAACATGCATTATTACCCATATAATGGAGGTATTATTGCTAGAACTATAATAATTATACTTATTACTTATATTATTATCAATATAACATGCATTATTACCCATATTATGCAGTTATTATCGCTAGAACTATAATAAATACACTTATTACTCCCAATATTATCAATGTAACATGCATTATTACCCATATAATGCAGTTATTATCGCTAGAACTGTAATAATTGTACTCATTACTTATATTATTCGCAATATAACGTGCATTATTACCCATATTATGCAGTTATTATCGCTAGAACTGTAATAATTATACTTATTACTTATACTACTAGCAATATAACGTGCATTATTACCCATATTATGCAGTTATTATCGCTAGAACTATAATAAATATACGTATTACTTTTATTATCATCAATATAACATGCATTATTACCCATATTATGCAGTTATTATCGATAGAACTGTAATAAATATACTTATTACTTTTATTATTATCAATATAACATGCACTATTTGCCATATTTTACTATTATTATCGCTAGAACTATAATAATTATACTTATTACTCCCGATATTCTCAATATAACATGCATTATTACCCATATTATGCAGTTATTATCGCTAGAACTATAATAAATATACGTATTACTTTCATTATCATCAATATAACATGCATTATTACCCATATAATGCAGTTATTATCGCTAGAACTGTAATAATTATACTTATTACTTATATTGTTAGCAATATAACGTGCATTATTACCCATATAATGCAGTTATTATCGCTAGAACTGTAATAATTATACTTATTACTTAGATTATTATCAATATAACGTGCATTATTACCCATATTATGCAGTTATTATCGCTAGAACTATAATAAATATACGTATTACTTTTATTATCATCAATATAACCTGCATTATTACCCATATTATGCAGTTATTATCGCTAGAACTATAATAAATATACGTATTACTTTTATTATCATCAATATAACATGCATTATTACCCATATTATGCAGTTATTATCGATAGAACTGTAATAAATAGACTTATTACTTTTATTATTATCAATATAACATGCACTATTTGCCATATTTTACTATTATTATCGCTAGAACTATAATAATTATACTTATTACTCCCGATATTATCAATATAACATGCATTATTACCCATATAATGCAGTTATTATCGCTAGAACTGTAATAATTATACTTATTACTTATATTATTATCAATATAACATGCATTATTACCCATATAATGCAGTTATTATCGCTAGAACTGTAATAATTGTACTCATTACTTATATTATTAGCAATATAACGTGCATTATTACCCATATTATGCAGTTATTATCGCTAGAACTGTAATAATTATACTTATTACTTATACTACTAGCAATATAACGTGCATTCTTACCCATATAATGCAGTTATTATCGCTAGAACTGTAATAATTATACTTATTACTTATATTATTATCAATATAACATGCATTATTACCCATATAATGCAGTTATTATTGCTAGAACTGTAATAATTATACTTATTACTTATATTATTATCAATATAACATGCATTATTACCCATATTATGCAGTTATTATCTCTAGAACCATAATAAATATACGTATTACTTTTATTATCATCAATATAACATGCATTATTACCCATATTATGCAGTTATTATCGATAGAACTGTAATAAATATATTTATTACTTTTATTATTATCAATATAACATGCACTATTTGCCATATTTTACTATTATTACCGGTAGAACTATAATAATTATACTTATTACTCCCGATATTATCAATATAACATGCATTATTACCCATATAATGCAGTTATTATCGCTAGAACTGTAATAATTATACTTATTACTTATATTATTAGCAATATAACGTGCATTATTACCCATATAATGCAGTTATTATCGCTAGAACTGTAATAATTATACTTATTACTTATACTATTATCAATATAACATGCATTATTACCCATATTATGCAGTTATTATCGCTAGAACTATAATAAATATACTTATTACTCCCAATATTATCAATATAACATGCATTATTACCCATATAATGCAGTTATTATCGCTAGAACTGTAATAATTATACTTATTACTTATATTATTATCAATATAACATGCATTATTATCCATATAATGGAGGTATTATTGCTAGAACTGTAATAATTATACTTATTACTTATACTATTAGCAATATAACGTGCATTGTTACCCATATAATGCAGTTATTATCGCCAGAACTGTAATAATTATACTTATTACTTATATTATTCTCAATATAACATGCATTATTACCCATATAATGCAGTTATTATCGCTAGAACTGTAATAATTGTACTCATTACTTATATTATTAGCAATACAACGTGCATTATTACCCATATTATGCAGTTATTATCGCTAGAACTGTAATAATTATACTTATTACTTATATTATTCTCAATATAACATGCATTATTACCCATATAATGGAGGTATTATTGCTAGAACTGTAATAATTATACTTATTACTTATACTATTAGCAATATAACGTGCATTGTTACCCATATAATGCAGTTATTATCGCCAGAACTGTAATAATTATACTTATTACTTATATTATTCTCAATATAACATGCATTATTACCCATATTATGCAGTTATTATCGCAAGAACTATAATAAATATACGTATTACTTTCATTATCATCAATATAACATGCATTATTACCCATATAATGCAGTTATTATCGCTAGAACTGTAATAATTATACGTATTACTTATATTGTTAGCAATATAACGTGCATTATTACCCATATTATGCAGTTATTATCGCTAGAACTATAATAAATATACGTATTACTTTTATTATCATCAATATAACATGCATTATTACCCATATTATGCAGTTATTATCGATAGAACTGTAATAAATATATTTATTACTTTTATTATTATCAATATAACATGCACTATTTGCCATATTTTACTATTATTATCGCTAGAACTATAATAATTATACTTATTACTCACGATATTATCAATATAACATGCATTATTACCCATATAATGCAGTTATTATCGCTAGAACTGTAATAATTATACTTATTACTTATACTACTAGCAATATAACGTGCATTATTACCCATATTATGCAGTTATTATCGCTAGAACTGTAATAATTATACTTATTACTTATACTATTATCAATATAACGTGCATTATTACCCATATTGTGCAGTTATTATCGCTAGAACTGTAATAATAATACTTATCACTTATACTACTAGCAATATAACGTGCATTATTACCCATATAATGCAGTTATTATCGCTAGAACTGTAATAATTATACTTATTACTTATACTACTAGCAATATAACGTGCATTATTACCCATATAATGCAGTTATTATCGCTAGAACTGTAATAATTATACTTATTACTTATATTATTATCAATATAACATGCATTATTACCCATATAATGCAGTTATTATCGCTAGAACTGTAATAATTATACTTATTACTTATACTACTAGCAATATAACGTGCATTATTACCCATATAATGCAGTTATTATCGCTAGAACTGTAATAATTATACTTATTACTTATACTATTATCAATATAACGTGCATTATTACCCATATTATGCAGTTATTATCGCTAGAACTGTAATAATTATACTTATTACTTATACTACTAGCAATATAACGTGCATTATTACCCATATAATGCAGGTATTATTGCTAGAACTGTAATAATAATACTTATTACTTATACTATTAGCAATATAACGTGCATTGTTACCCATATAATGCAGTTATTATCGCCAGAACTGTAATAATTATACTTATTACTTATATTATTCTCAATATAACATGCATTATTACCCATATAATGCAGTTATTATCGCTAGAACTGTAATAATTATACTTATTACTTATACTACTAGCAATATAACGTGCATTATTACCCATATAATGCAGTTATTATCGCTAGAACTGTAATAATTATACTTATTACTTATACTATTATCAATATAACGTGCATTATTACCCATATTATGCAGTTATTATCGCTAGAACTGTAATAATTATACTTATTACTTATACTACTAGCAATATAACGTGCATTATTACCCATATAATGCAGGTATTATTGCTAGAACTGTAATAATAATACTTATTACTTATACTATTAGCAATATAACGTGCATTGTTACCCATATAATGCAGTTATTATCGCCAGAACTGTAATAATTATACTTATTACTTATATTATTCTCAATATAACATGCATTATTACCCATATGATGCAGTTATTATCGCAAGAGCTATAATAAATATACGTATCACTTTCATTATCATCAATATAACATGCATTATTACCCATATAATGGAGGTATTATTGCTAGAACTATAATAATTATACTTATTACTTATATTATTATCAATATAACATGCATTATTACCCATATTATGCAGTTATTATCGCTAGAACTATAATAAATACACTTATTACTCCCAATATTATCAATGTAACATGCATTATTACCCATATAATGCAGTTATTATCGCTAGAACTGTAATAATTGTACTCATTACTTATATTATTAGCAATATAACGTGCATTATTACCCATATTATGCAGTTATTATCGCTAGAACTGTAATAATTATACTTATTACTTATACTACTAGCAATATAACGTGCATTATTACCCATATTATGCAGTTATTATCGCTAGAACTATAATAAATATACGTATTACTTTTATTATCATCAATATAACATGCATTATTACCCATATTATGCAGTTATTATCGATAGAACTGTAATAAATATACTTATTACTTTTATTATTATCAATATAACATGCACTATTTGCCATATTTTACTATTATTATCGCTAGAACTATAATAATTATACTTATTACTCCCGATATTCTCAATATAACATGCATTATTACCCATATTATGCAGTTATTATCGCTAGAACTATAATAAATATACGTATTACTTTCATTATCATCAATATAACATGCATTATTACCCATATAATGCAGTTATTATCGCTAGAACTGTAATAATTATACTTATTACTTATATTGTTAGCAATATAACGTGCATTATTACCCATATAATGCAGTTATTATCGCTAGAACTGTAATAATTATACTTATTACTTAGATTATTATCAATATAACGTGCATTATTACCCATATTATGCAGTTATTATCGCTAGAACTATAACAAATATACGTATTACTTTTATTATCATCAATATAACATGCATTATTACCCATATTATGCAGTTATTATCGATAGAACTGTAATAAATATATTTATTACTTTTATTATTATCAATATAACATGCACTATTTGCCATATTTTACTATTATTACCGGTAGAACTATAATAATTATACTTATTACTCCCGATATTATCAATATAACATGCATTATTACCCATATAATGCAGTTATTATCGCTAGAACTGTAATAATTATACTTATTACTTATATTATTAGCAATATAACGTGCATTATTACCCATATAATGCAGTTATTATCGCTAGAACTGTAATAATTATACTTATTACTTATACTATTATCAATATAACATGCATTATTACCCATATTATGCAGTTATTATCGCTAGAACTATAATAAATATACTTATTACTCCCAATATTATCAATATAACATGCATTATTACCCATATAATGCAGTTATTATCGCTAGAACTGTAATAATTATACTTATTACTTATATTATTATCAATATAACATGCATTATTATCCATATAATGGAGGTATTATTGCCAGAACTGTAATAATTATACTTATTACTTATACTATTAGCAATATAACGTGCATTGTTACCCATATAATGCAGTTATTATCGCCAGAACTGTAATAATTATACTTATTACTTATATTATTCTCAATATAACATGCATTATTACCCATATAATGCAGTTATTATCGCTAGAACTGTAATAATTGTACTCATTACTTATATTATTAGCAATACAACGTGCATTATTACCCATATTATGCAGTTATTATCGCTAGAACTGTAATAATTATACTTATTACTTATATTATTCTCAATATAACATGCATTATTACCCATATAATGGAGGTATTATTGCTAGAACTGTAATAATTATACTTATTACTTATACTATTAGCAATATAACGTGCATTGTTACCCATATAATGCAGTTATTATCGCCAGAACTGTAATAATTATACTTATTACTTATATTATTATCAATATAACATGCATTATTACCCATATTATGCAGTTATTATCGCTAGAACTATAATAAATATACTTATTACTCCCAATATTATCAATATAACATGCATTATTACCCATATAATGCAGTTATTATCGCTAGAACTGTAATAATTATACTTATTACTTATATTATTATCAATATAACATGCATTATTATCCATATAATGGAGGTATTATTGCCAGAACTGTAATAATTATACTTATTACTTATACTATTAGCAATATAACGTGCATTGTTACCCATATAATGCAGTTATTATCGCCAGAACTGTAATAATTATACTTATTACTTATATTATTCTCAATATAACATGCATTATTACCCATATAATGCAGTTATTATCGCTAGAACTGTAATAATTGTACTCATTACTTATATTATTAGCAATACAACGTGCATTATTACCCATATTATGCAGTTATTATCGCTAGAACTGTAATAATTATACTTATTACTTATATTATTCTCAATATAACATGCATTATTACCCATATAATGGAGGTATTATTGCTAGAACTGTAATAATTATACTTATTACTTATACTATTAGCAATATAACGTGCATTGTTACCCATATAATGCAGTTATTATCGCCAGAACTGTAATAATTATACTTATTACTTATATTATTATCAATATAACATGCATTATTACCCATATTATGCAGTTATTATCGCTAGAACTATAATAAATACACTTATTACTCCCAATATTATCAATGTAACATGCATTATTACCCATATAATGCAGTTATTATCGCTAGAACTGTAATAATTATACTAATTACTTATATTATTAGCATTATAACGTTCATTATTACCCATATAATGCAGTTATTATCGCTAGAACTGTAATAATTGTACTCATTACTTATATTATTAGCAATATAACGTGCATTATTAACCATATTATGCCGTTATTATCGCTAGAACTGTAATAATTATACTTATTACTTATACTACTAGCAATATAACGTGCATTATTACCCATATAATGCAGTTATTATCGCTAGAACTGTAATAATTATACTTATTGCTTATATTATTATCAATATAACATGCATTATTACCCATATAATGCAGTTATTATCGCTAGAACTGTAATAATTATACTTATTACTTATATTATTAGCAATATAACGTGCATTATTACCCATATAATGCAGTAATTATCGCTAGAACTGTAATAATTATACTTATTACTTATATTATTATCAATAGAACATGCATTATTACCCATAAAATGGAGGTATTATCGCAAGAACTGTAATAATTATACTTATTACTTATACTATTAGCAATATAACGTGCATTATTACCCATATAATGCAGTTATTATCGCTAGAACTGTAATAATTATACTTATTACTTATATTGTTATCAATATAACCTGCATTATTACCCATATTATGCAGTTATTATCGCTAGAACTATAATAAATATACGTATTACTTTTATTATCATCAATATAACATGCATTATTACCCATATTATGCAGTTATTATCGATAGAACTGTAATAAATAGACTTATTACTTTTATTATTATCAATATAACATGCACTATTTGCCATATTTTACTATTATTATCGCTAGAACTATAATAATTATACTTATTACTCCCGATATTATCAATATAACATGCATTATTACCCATATAATGCAGTTATTATCGCTAGAACTGTAATAATTATACTTATTACTTATATTATTATCAATATAACATGCATTATTACCCATATAATGCAGTTATTATCGCTAGAACTGTAATAATTGTACTCATTACTTATATTATTAGCAATATAACGTGCATTATTACCCATATTATGCAGTTATTATCGCTAGAACTGTAATAATTATACTTATTACTTATACTACTAGCAATATAACGTGCATTCTTACCCATATAATGCAGTTATTATCGCTAGAACTGTAATAATTATACTTATTACTTATATTATTATCAATATAACATGCATTATTACCCATATAATGCAGTTATTATTGCTAGAACTGTAATAATTATACTTATTACTTATATTATTATCAATATAACATGCATTATTACCCATATTATGCAGTTATTATCTCTAGAACCATAATAAATATACTTATTACTCCCAATATTATCAATATAACATGCATTTTTACCCATATAATGCAGTTATTATCGCTAGAACTGTAATAATTATACTTATTACTTATATTGTTAGCAATATAACGTGCATTATTACCCATATAATGCAGTTATTATCGCTAGAACTGTAATAATTATACTTATTACTTATATTATTATCAATATAACATGCATTATTACCCATATTATGCAGTTATTATCGCTAGAACTATAATAAATATACGTATTACTTTCATTATCATCAATATAACATGCATTATTACCCATATAATGGAGGTATTATCGCTAGAACTGTAATAATTATACTTATTACTTATATTGTTAGCAATATAACGTGCATTATTACCCATATAATGCAGTTATTATCGCTACAACTGTAATAATTATACTTATTACTTATATTATTATCAATATAACATGCATTATTACCCATATTATGCAGTTATTATCTCTAGAACCATATTAAATATACTTATTACTCCCAATATTATCAATATAACATGCATTTTTACCCATATAATGCAGTTACAATCGCTAGAACTGTAATAATTGTACTCATTACTTATATTATTATCAATATAACATGCATTATTGCCCATATTATGCAGTTATTATCGCTAGAACTATAATAAATATACGTATTACTTTTATTATCATCAATATAACATGCATTATTACCCATATTATGCAGTTATTATCGATAGAACTGTAATAAATATACTTATTACTTTTATTATTATCAATATAACATGCACTATTTGCCATATTTTACTATTATTATCGCTAGAACTATAATAATTATACTTATTACTCCCGATATTATCAATATAACATGCATTATTACCCATATAATGCAGTTATTATCGCTAGAACTGTAATAATTATACTTATTACTTATTTTATTATCAATATAACGTGCATTATTACCCATATAATGCAGGTATTATTGCTAGAACTGTAATAATAATACTTATTACTTATACTATTAGCAATATAACGTGCATTGTTACCCATATAATGCAGTTATTATCGCCAGAACTGTAATAATTATACTTATTACTTATATTATTCTCAATATAACATGCATTATTACCCATATGATGCAGTTATTATCGCAAGAGCTATAATAAATATACGTATCACTTTCATTATCATCAATATAACATGCATTATTACCCATATAATGGAGGTATTATTGCTAGAACTATAATAATTATACTTATTACTTATATTATTATCAATATAACATGCATTATTACCCATATAATGCAGTTATTATCGCCAGAACTGTAATAATTATACTTATTACTTATATTATTATCAATATAACATGCATTATTACCCATATTATGCAGTTATTATCGCTAGAACTATAATAAATACACTTATTACTCCCAATATTATCAATGTAACATGCATTATTACCCATATAATGCAGTTATTATCGCTACAACTGTAATAATTATACTTATTACTTATATTATTATCAATATAACATGCATTATTACCCATATTATGCAGTTATTATCTCTAGAACCATAATAAATATACTTATTACTCCCAATATTATCAATATAACATGCATTTTTACCCATATAATGCAGTTACAATCGCTAGAACTGTAATAATTGTACTCATTACTTATATTATTATCAATATAACATGCATTATTGCCCATATTATGCAGTTATTATCGCTAGAACTATAATAAATATACGTATTACTTTTATTATCATCAATATAACATGCATTATTACCCATATTATGCAGTTATTATCGATAGAACTGTAATAAATATACTTATTACTTTTATTATTATCAATATAACATGCACTATTTGCCATATTTTACTATTATTATCGCTACAACTATAATAATTATACTTATTACTCCCGACATTATCAATATAACATGCATTATTACCCATATAATGCAGTTATTATCGCTAGAACTGTAATAATTATACTTATTACTTATTTTATTATCAATATAACGTGCATTATTACCCATATAATGCAGGTATTATTGCTAGAACTGTAATAATAATACTTATTACTTATACTATTAGCAATATAACGTGCATTGTTACCCATATAATGCAGTTATTATCGCCAGAACTGTAATAATTATACTTATTACTTATATTATTCTCAATATAACATGCATTATTACCCATATGATGCAGTTATTATCGCAAGAGCTATAATAAATATACGTATCACTTTCATTATCATCCATATAACATGCATTATTACCCATATAATGGAGGTATTATTGCTAGAACTATAATAATTATACTTATTACTTATATTATTATCAATATAACATGCATTATTACCCATATAATGCAGTTATTATCGCCAGAACTGTAATAATTATACTTATTACTTATATTATTATCAATATAACATGCATTATTACCCATATTATGCAGTTATTATCGCAAGAGCTATAATAAATATACGTATCACTTTCATTATCATCAATATAACATGCATTATTACCCATATAATGGAGGTATTATTGCTAGAACTATAATAATTATACTTATTACTTATATTATTATCAATATAACATGCATTATTACCCATATTATGCAGTTATTATCGCTAGAACTATAATAAATACACTTATTACTCCCAATATTATCAATGTAACATGCATTATTACCCATATAATGCAGTTATTATCGCTAGAACTGTAATAATTGTACTCATTACTTATATTATTAGCAATATAACGTGCATTATTACCCATATTATGCAGTTATTATCGCTAGAACTGTAATAATTATACTTATTACTTATACTACTAGCAATATAACGTGCATTATTACCCATATTATGCAGTTATTATCGCTAGAACTATAATAAATATACGTATTACTTTTATTATCATCAATATAACATGCATTATTACCCATATTATGCAGTTATTATCGATAGAACTGTAATAAATATACTTATTACTTTTATTATTATCAATATAACATGCACTATTTGCCATATTTTACTATTATTATCGCTAGAACTATAATAATTATACTTATTACTCCCGATATTCTCAATATAACATGCATTATTACCCATATTATGCAGTTATTATCGCTAGAACTATAATAAATATACGTATTACTTTCATTATCATCAATATAACATGCATTATTACCCATATAATGCAGTTATTATCGCTAGAACTGTAATAATTATACTTATTACTTATATTGTTAGCAATATAACGTGCATTATTACCCATATAATGCAGTTATTATCGCTAGAACTGTAATAATTATACTTATTACTTAGATTATTATCAATATAACGTGCATTATTACCCATATTATGCAGTTATTATCGCTAGAACTATAATAAATATACGTATTACTTTTATTATCATCAATATAACATGCATTATTACCCATATTATGCAGTTATTATCGATAGAACTGTAATAAATATATTTATTACTTTTATTATTATCAATATAACATGCACTATTTGCCATATTTTACTATTATTACCGGTAGAACTATAATAATTATACTTATTACTCCCGATATTATCAATATAACATGCATTATTACCCATATAATGCAGTTATTATCGCTAGAACTGTAATAATTATACTTATTACTTATACTATTATCAATATAACGTGCATTATTACCCATATAATGCAGTTATTATCGCTAGAACTGTAATAATTATACTTATTACTTATACTATTATCAATATAACATGCATTATTACCCATATAATGCAGTTATTATCGCTAGAACTGTAATAATTGTACTCATTACTTATACTATTAGCAATATAACGTGCATTGTTACCCATATAATGCAGTTATTATCGCCAGAACTGTAATAATTATACTTATTACTTATATTATTCTCAATATAACATGCATTATTACCCATATTATGCAGTTATTATCGCAAGAACTATAATAAATATACGTATTACTTTTATTATCATCAATATAACATGCATTATTACCCATATTATGCAGTTATTATCGATAGAACTGTAATAAATATATTTATTACTTTTATTATTATCAATATAACATGCACTATTTGCCATATTTTACTATTATTATCGCTAGAACTATAATAATTATACTTATTACTCACGATATTATCAATATAACATGCATTATTACCCATATAATGCAGTTATTATCGCTAGAACTGTAATAATTATACTTATTACTTATATTATTATCAATATAACATGCATTATTACCCATATAATGCAGTTATTATCGCTAGAACTGTAATAATTATACTTATTACTTATATTATTCTCAATATAACATGCATTATTACCCATATAATGGAGGTATTATTGCTAGAACTGTAATAATTATACTTATTACTTATACTATTAGCAATATAACGTGCATTGTTACCCATATAATGCAGTTATTATCGCTAGAACTGTAATAATTATACTTATTACTTATACTATTATCAATATAACATGCATTATTACCCATATAATGCAGTTATTATCGCTAGAACTGTAATAATTGTACTCATTACTTATACTATTAGCAATATAACGTGCATTATTACCCATATAATGCAGTTATTATCGCTAGAACTGTAATAATTATACTTATTACTTATACTATTATCAATATAACGTGCATTATTACCCATATTATGCAGTTATTATCGCTAGAACTGTAATAATTATACTTATTACTTATACTACTAGCAATATAACGTGCATTATTACCCATATAATGCAGTTATTATCGCTAGAACTGTAATAATTATACTTATTACTTATACTACTAGCAATATAACGTGCATTATTACCCATATAATGCAGTTATTATCGCTAGAACTATAATAATTATACTTATTACTTATATTATTATCAATATAACATGCATTATTACCCATATAATGCAGTTATTATCGCTAGAACTGTAATAATTATACTTATTACTTATATTATTATCAATATAACATGCATTATTACCCATATAATGCAGTTATTATCGCTAGAACTGTAATAATTATACTTATTACTTATATTATTAGCAATATAACGTGCATTATTACCCATATAATGCAGTTATTATCGCTAGAACTGTAATAATTATACTTATTACTTATACTATTATCAATATAACGTGCATTGTTACCCATATAATGCAGTTATAATCGCCAGAACTGTAATAATTATACTTATTACTTATATTATTCTCAATATAACATGCATTATTACCCATATGATGCAGTTATTATCGCAAGAACTATAATAAATATACGTATCATTTTCATTATCATCAATATAACATGCATTATTACCCATATAATGGAGGTATTATTGCTAGAACTGTAATAATTATACTTATTACTTATATTATTATCAATATAACATGCATTATTACCCATATTATGCAGTTATTATCGCTAGAACTATAATAAATACACTTATTACTCCCAATATTATCAATGTAACATGCATTATTACCCATATAATGCAGTTATTATCGCTAGAACTGTAATAATTATACTAATTACTTATATTATTAGCAATATAACGTTCATTATTACCCATATAATGCAGTTATTATCGCTAGAACTGTAATAATTGTACTCATTACTTATATTATTAGCAATATAACGTGCATTATTAACCATATTATGCCGTTATTATCGCTAGAACTGTAATAATTATACTCATTACTTATACTACTAGCAATATAACGTGCATTATTACCCATATAATGCAGTTATTATCGCTAGAACTGTAATAATTATACTTATTGCTTATATTATTATCAATATAACATGCATTATTACCCATATAATGCAGTTATTATCGCTAGAACTGTAATAATTATACTTATTACTTATATTATTAGCAATATAACGTGCATTATTACCCATATAATGCAGTAATTATCGCTAGAACTGTAATAATTATACTTATTACTTATATTATTATCAATAGAACATGCATTATTACCCATAAAATGGAGGTATTATCGCAAGAACTGTAATAATTATACTTATTACTTATACTATTAGCAATATAACGTGCATTATTACCCATATAATGCAGTTATTATCGCTAGAACTGTAATAATTATACTTATTACTTATATTGTTATCAATATAACCTGCATTATTACCCATATTATGCAGTTATTATCGCTAGAACTATAATAAATATACGTATTACTTTTATTATCATCAATATAACATGCATTATTACCCATATTATGCAGTTATTATCGATAGAACTGTAATAAATAGACTTATTACTTTTATTATTATCAATATAACATGCACTATTTGCCATATTTTACTATTATTATCGCTAGAACTATAATAATTATACTTATTACTCCCGATATTATCAATATAACATGCATTATTACCCATATAATGCAGTTATTATCGCTAGAACTGTAATAATTATACTTATTACTTATATTATTATCAATATAACATGAATTATTACCCATATAATGCAGTTATTATCGCTAGAACTGTAATAATTGTACTCATTACTTATATTATTAGCAATATAACGTGCATTATTACCCATATTATGCAGTTATTATCGCTAGAACTGTAATAATTATACTTATTACTTATACTACTAGCAATATAACGTGCATTCTTACCCATATAATGCAGTTATTATCGCTAGAACTGTAATAATTATACTTATTACTTATATTATTATCAATATAACATGCATTATTACCCATATAATGCAGTTATTATTGCTAGAACTGTAATAATTATACTTATTACTTATATTATTATCAATATAACATGCATTATTACCCATATTATGCAGTTATTATCGCTAGAACTATAATAAATACACTTATTACTCCCAATATTATCAATGTAACATGCATTATTACCCATATAATGCAGTTATTATCGCTACAACTGTAATAATTATACTTATTACTTATATTATTATCAATATAACATGCATTATTACCCATATTATGCAGTTATTATCTCTAGAACCATAATAAATATACTTATTACTCCCAATATTATCAATATAACATGCATTTTTACCCATATAATGCAGTTACAATCGCTAGAACTGTAATAATTGTACTCATTACTTATATTATTATCAATATAACATGCATTATTGCCCATATTATGCAGTTATTATCGCTAGAACTATAATAAATATACGTATTACTTTTATTATCATCAATATAACATGCATTATTACCCATATTATGCAGTTATTATCGATAGAACTGTAATAAATATACTTATTACTTTTATTATTATCAATATAACATGCACTATTTGCCATATTTTACTATTATTATCGCTACAACTATAATAATTATACTTATTACTCCCGACATTATCAATATAACATGCATTATTACCCATATAATGCAGTTATTATCGCTAGAACTGTAATAATTATACTTATTACTTATTTTATTATCAATATAACGTGCATTATTACCCATATAATGCAGGTATTATTGCTAGAACTGTAATAATAATACTTATTACTTATACTATTAGCAATATAACGTGCATTGTTACCCATATAATGCAGTTATTATCGCCAGAACTGTAATAATTATACTTATTACTTATATTATTCTCAATATAACATGCATTATTACCCATATGATGCAGTTATTATCGCAAGAGCTATAATAAATATACGTATCACTTTCATTATCATCAATATAACATGCATTATTACCCATATAATGGAGGTATTATTGCTAGAACTATAATAATTATACTTATTACTTATATTATTATCAATATAACATGCATTATTACCCATATAATGCAGTTATTATCGCCAGAACTGTAATAATTATACTTATTACTTATATTATTATCAATATAACATGCATTATTACCCATATTATGCAGTTATTATCGCAAGAGCTATAATAAATATACGTATCACTTTCATTATCATCAATATAACATGCATTATTACCCATATAATGGAGGTATTATTGCTAGAACTATAATAATTATACTTATTACTTATATTATTATCAATATAACATGCATTATTACCCATATTATGCAGTTATTATCGCTAGAACTATAATAAATACACTTATTACTCCCAATATTATCAATGTAACATGCATTATTACCCATATAATGCAGTTATTATCGCTAGAACTGTAATAATTGTACTCATTACTTATATTATTAGCAATATAACGTGCATTATTACCCATATTATGCAGTTATTATCGCTAGAACTGTAATAATTATACTTATTACTTATACTACTAGCAATATAACGTGCATTATTACCCATATTATGCAGTTATTATCGCTAGAACTATAATAAATATACGTATTACTTTTATTATCATCAATATAACATGCATTATTACCCATATTATGCAGTTATTATCGATAGAACTGTAATAAATATACTTATTACTTTTATTATTATCAATATAACATGCACTATTTGCCATATTTTACTATTATTATCGCTAGAACTATAATAATTATACTTATTACTCCCGATATTCTCAATATAACATGCATTATTACCCATATTATGCAGTTATTATCGCTAGAACTATAATAAATATACGTATTACTTTCATTATCATCAATATAACATGCATTATTACCCATATAATGCAGTTATTATCGCTAGAACTGTAATAATTATACTTATTACTTATATTGTTAGCAATATAACGTGCATTATTACCCATATAATGCAGTTATTATCGCTAGAACTGTAATAATTATACTTATTACTTAGATTATTATCAATATAACGTGCATTATTACCCATATTATGCAGTTATTATCGCTAGAACTATAATAAATATACGTATTACTTTTATTATCATCAATATAACATGCATTATTACCCATATTATGCAGTTATTATCGATAGAACTGTAATAAATATATTTATTACTTTTATTATTATCAATATAACATGCACTATTTGCCATATTTTACTATTATTACCGGTAGAACTATAATAATTATACTTATTACTCCCGATATTATCAATATAACATGCATTATTACCCATATAATGCAGTTATTATCGCTAGAACTGTAATAATTATACTTATTACTTATACTATTATCAATATAACGTGCATTATTACCCATATAATGCAGTTATTATCGCTAGAACTGTAATAATTATACTTATTACTTATACTATTATCAATATAACATGCATTATTACCCATATAATGCAGTTATTATCGCTAGAACTGTAATAATTGTACTCATTACTTATACTATTAGCAATATAACGTGCATTGTTACCCATATAATGCAGTTATTATCGCCAGAACTGTAATAATTATACTTATTACTTATATTATTCTCAATATAACATGCATTATTACCCATATTATGCAGTTATTATCGCAAGAACTATAATAAATATACGTATTACTTTTATTATCATCAATATAACATGCATTATTACCCATATTATGCAGTTATTATCGATAGAACTGTAATAAATATATTTATTACTTTTATTATTATCAATATAACATGCACTATTTGCCATATTTTACTATTATTATCGCTAGAACTATAATAATTATACTTATTACTCACGATATTATCAATATAACATGCATTATTACCCATATAATGCAGTTATTATCGCTAGAACTGTAATAATTATACTTATTACTTATATTATTATCAATATAACATGCATTATTACCCATATAATGCAGTTATTATCGCTAGAACTGTAATAATTATACTTATTACTTATATTATTCTCAATATAACATGCATTATTACCCATATAATGGAGGTATTATTGCTAGAACTGTAATAATTATACTTATTACTTATACTATTAGCAATATAACGTGCATTGTTACCCATATAATGCAGTTATTATCGCTAGAACTGTAATAATTATACTTATTACTTATACTATTATCAATATAACATGCATTATTACCCATATAATGCAGTTATTATCGCTAGAACTGTAATAATTGTACTCATTACTTATACTATTAGCAATATAACGTGCATTATTACCCATATAATGCAGTTATTATCGCTAGAACTGTAATAATTATACTTATTACTTATACTATTATCAATATAACGTGCATTATTACCCATATTATGCAGTTATTATCGCTAGAACTGTAATAATTATACTTATTACTTATACTACTAGCAATATAACGTGCATTATTACCCATATAATGCAGTTATTATCGCTAGAACTGTAATAATTATACTTATTACTTATACTACTAGCAATATAACGTGCATTATTACCCATATAATGCAGTTATTATCGCTAGAACTATAATAATTATACTTATTACTTATATTATTATCAATATAACATGCATTATTACCCATATAATGCAGTTATTATCGCTAGAACTGTAATAATTATACTTATTACTTATATTATTATCAATATAACATGCATTATTACCCATATAATGCAGTTATTATCGCTAGAACTGTAATAATTATACTTATTACTTATATTATTAGCAATATAACGTGCATTATTACCCATATAATGCAGTTATTATCGCTAGAACTGTAATAATTATACTTATTACTTATACTATTATCAATATAACGTGCATTGTTACCCATATAATGCAGTTATAATCGCCAGAACTGTAATAATTATACTTATTACTTATATTATTCTCAATATAACATGCATTATTACCCATATGATGCAGTTATTATCGCAAGAACTATAATAAATATACGTATCATTTTCATTATCATCAATATAACATGCATTATTACCCATATAATGGAGGTATTATTGCTAGAACTGTAATAATTATACTTATTACTTATATTATTATCAATATAACATGCATTATTACCCATATTATGCAGTTATTATCGCTAGAACTATAATAAATACACTTATTACTCCCAATATTATCAATGTAACATGCATTATTACCCATATAATGCAGTTATTATCGCTAGAACTGTAATAATTATACTAATTACTTATATTATTAGCAATATAACGTTCATTATTACCCATATAATGCAGTTATTATCGCTAGAACTGTAATAATTGTACTCATTACTTATATTATTAGCAATATAACGTGCATTATTAACCATATTATGCCGTTATTATCGCTAGAACTGTAATAATTATACTTATTACTTATACTACTAGCAATATAACGTGCATTATTACCCATATAATGCAGTTATTATCGCTAGAACTGTAATAATTATACTTATTGCTTATATTATTATCAATATAACATGCATTATTACCCATATAATGCAGTTATTATCGCTAGAACTGTAATAATTATACTTATTACTTATATTATTAGCAATATAACGTGCATTATTACCCATATAATGCAGTAATTATCGCTAGAACTGTAATAATTATACTTATTACTTATATTATTATCAATAGAACATGCATTATTACCCATAAAATGGAGGTATTATCGCAAGAACTGTAATAATTATACTTATTACTTATACTATTAGCAATATAACGTGCATTATTACCCATATAATGCAGTTATTATCGCTAGAACTGTAATAATTATACTTATTACTTATATTGTTATCAATATAACCTGCATTATTACCCATATTATGCAGTTATTATCGCTAGAACTATAATAAATATACGTATCATTTTCATTATCATCAATATAACATGCATTATTACCCATATAATGGAGGTATTATTGCTAGAACTGTAATAATTATACTTATTACTTATATTATTATCAATATAACATGCATTATTACCCATATTATGCAGTTATTATCGCTAGAACTATAATAAATACACTTATTACTCCCAATATTATCAATGTAACATGCATTATTACCCATATAATGCAGTTATTATCGCTAGAACTGTAATAATTATACTAATTACTTATATTATTAGCAATATAACGTTCATTATTACCCATATAATGCAGTTATTATCGCTAGAACTGTAATAATTGTACTCATTACTTATATTATTAGCAATATAACGTGCATTATTAACCATATTATGCCGTTATTATCGCTAGAACTGTAATAATTATACTCATTACTTATACTACTAGCAATATAACGTGCATTATTACCCATATAATGCAGTTATTATCGCTAGAACTGTAATAATTATACTTATTGCTTATATTATTATCAATATAACATGCATTATTACCCATATAATGCAGTTATTATCGCTAGAACTGTAATAATTATACTTATTACTTATATTATTAGCAATATAACGTGCATTATTACCCATATAATGCAGTAATTATCGCTAGAACTGTAATAATTATACTTATTACTTATATTATTATCAATAGAACATGCATTATTACCCATAAAATGGAGGTATTATCGCAAGAACTGTAATAATTATACTTATTACTTATACTATTAGCAATATAACGTGCATTATTACCCATATAATGCAGTTATTATCGCTAGAACTGTAATAATTATACTTATTACTTATATTGTTATCAATATAACCTGCATTATTACCCATATTATGCAGTTATTATCGCTAGAACTATAATAAATATACGTATTACTTTTATTATCATCAATATAACATGCATTATTACCCATATTATGCAGTTATTATCGATAGAACTGTAATAAATAGACTTATTACTTTTATTATTATCAATATAACATGCACTATTTGCCATATTTTACTATTATTATCGCTAGAACTATAATAATTATACTTATTACTCCCGATATTATCAATATAACATGCATTATTACCCATATAATGCAGTTATTATCGCTAGAACTGTAATAATTATACTTATTACTTATATTATTATCAATATAACATGCATTATTACCCATATAATGCAGTTATTATCGCTAGAACTGTAATAATTGTACTCATTACTTATATTATTAGCAATATAACGTGCATTATTACCCATATTATGCAGTTATTATCGCTAGAACTGTAATAATTATACTTATTACTTATACTACTAGCAATATAACGTGCATTCTTACCCATATAATGCAGTTATTATCGCTAGAACTGTAATAATTATACTTATTACTTATATTATTATCAATATAACATGCATTATTACCCATATAATGCAGTTATTATTGCTAGAACTGTAATAATTATACTTATTACTTATATTATTATCAATATAACATGCATTATTACCCATATTATGCAGTTATTATCTCTAGAACCATAATAAATATACTTATTACTCCCAATATTATCAATATAACATGCATTTTTACCCATATAATGCAGTTATTATCGCTAGAACTGTAATAATTATACTTATTACTTATATTGTTAGCAATATAACGTGCATTATTACCCATATAATGCAGCTATTATCGCTAGAACTGTAATAATTATACTTATTACTTATATTATTATCAATATAACATGCATTATTACCCATATTATGCAGTTATTATCGCTAGAACTATAATAAATATACGTATTACTTTTATTATCATCAATATAACATGCATTATTACCCATATTATGCAGTTATTATCGATAGAACTGTAATAAATATACTTATTACTTTTATTATTATCAATATAACAGGCACTATTTGCCATATTTTACTATTATTATCGCCAGAACTGTAATAATTATACTTATTACTTATATTATTCTCAATATAACATGCATTATTACCCATATTATGCAGTTATTATCGCTAGAACTATAATAAATATTCGTATTACTTTCATTATCATCAACATAACATGCATTATTACCCATATAATGCAGTTATTATCGATAGAACTGTAATAAATATATTTGTTACTTTTATTATTATCAATATAACATGCACTATTTGCCATATTTTACTATTATTATCGCTAGAACTATAATAATTATACTTATTACTCCCGATATTCTCAATATAACATGCATTATTACCCATATTATGCAGTTATTATCGCTAGAACTATAATAAATATACGTATTACTTTCATTATCATCAATATAACATGCATTATTACCCATATAATGCAGTTATTATCGCTAGAACTGTAATAATTATACTTATTACTTATATTGTTAGCAATATAACGTGCATTATTACCCATATAATGCAGTTATTATCGCTAGAACTGTAATAATTATACTTATTACTTATATTATTATCAATATAACATGCATTATTACCCATATAATGCAGTTATTATCGCTAGAACTGTAATAATTATACTTATTACTTATATTATTAGCAATATAACGTGCATTATTACCCATATAATGCAGTTATTATCGCTAGAACTGTAATAATTGTACTCATTACTTATATTATTAGCAATATAACGTGCATTATTAACCATATTATGCCGTTATTATCGCTAGAACTGTAATAATTATACTTATTACTTATACTACTAGCAATATAACGTGCATTATTACCCATATAATGCAGTTATTATCGCTAGAACTGTAATAATTATACTTATTACTTATATTATTATCAATATAACATGCATTATTACCCATATAATGCAGTTATTATCGCTAGAACTGTAATAATTGTACTCATTACTTATATTATTAGCAATATAACGTGCATTATTACCCATATTATGCAGTTATTATCGCTAGAACTGTAATAATTATACTTATTACTTATACTACTAGCAATATAACGTGCATTCTTACCCATATAATGCAGTTATTATCGCTAGAACTGTAATAATTATACTTATTACTTATATTATTATCAATATAACATGCATTATTACCCATATAATGCAGTTATTATTGCTAGAACTGTAATAATTATACTTATTACTTATATTATTATCAATATAACATGCATTATTACCCATATTATGCAGTTATTATCTCTAGAACCATAATAAATATACTTATTACTCCCAATATTATCAATATAACATGCATTTTTACCCATATAATGCAGTTATTATCGCTAGAACTGTAATAATTATACTTATTACTTATATTGTTAGCAATATAACGTGCATTATTACCCATATAATGCAGTTATTATCGCTAGAACTGTAATAATTATACTTATTACTTATATTATTATCAATATAACATGCATTATTACCCATATTATGCAGTTATTATCGTGCTAGAACTATAATAAATATACGTATTACTTTTATTATCATCAATATAACATGCATTATTACCCATATTATGCAGTTATTACTCGATAGAACTATAATAAATATACTTATTACTTTTATTATTATCAATATAACAGGCACTATTTGCCATATTTTACTATTATTATCGCCAGAACTGTAATAATTATACTTATTACTTATATTATTCTCAATATAACATGCATTATTACCCATATTATGCAGTTATTATCGCTAGAACTATAATAAATATTCGTTATTACTTTCATTATCATCAATATAACATGCATTATTAGCCCATATAATGCAGTATTATCGATAGAACTGTAATAAATATATTTGTTACTTTTATTATTATCAATATAACATGCACTATTTGCATATTTTACTAGTTATTATCGCTAGAACTATAATAATTATACTTATTACTCCCGATATTCCTCAATATAACATGCATTATTACCCATATTATGCAGTTATTATCGCTAGAACTATAATAAATATACGTATTACTTTCATTATCATCAATATAACATGCATTATTACCCATATAATGCAGTTATTATCGCTAGAACTGTAATAATTATACTTATTACTTATATTGTTAGCAATATAACGTGCATTATTACCCATATAATGCAGTTATTATCGCTAGAACTGTAATAATTATACTTATTACTTATATTATTATCAATATAACATGCATTAATTACCCATATAATGCAGTTATTATCGCTAGAACTGTAATAATTATACTTATTACTTATATTATTAGCAATATAACGTGCATTTATTACCCATATAATGCAGTTATTAGTCGCTAGAACTGTAATAATTGTACTCATTACTTATATTATTAGCAATATAACGTGCATTATTAACCATATTATGCCGTTATTATCGCTAGAACTGTAATAATTATACTTATTAGCTTATACTACTAGCAATATAACGTTGCATTATTACCCATATAATGCAGTTATTATCGCTAGAACTGTAATAATTATACTTATTGCTTATATTATTCTCAATATAACATGCATTATTACCCATATGATGCAGTTATTATCGCATAGAACTATAATAAATATACGTATCATTTTCATTATCATCAATATAAACATGCATTATTACCCATATAATGGAGGTATTATTGCTAGAACTGTAATAATTATACACTTATTACTTATATTATTATCAATATAACATGCATTATTACCCATATTATGCAGTTTATTAGTCGCTAGAACTATAATAAATACACTTATTACTCTCCAATATTATCAATGTAACATGCATTATTACCCATATAATGCAGTTATTAATTATACTAATTACTTATATTATTAGCAATATAACGTTCATTATTACCCATATAATGCAGTTATTATCGCTAGAACTGTAATAATTGTACTCATTACTTATATTATTAGCAATATAACGTGCATTATTAACCATATTATGCCGTTATTATCGCTAGAACTGTAATAATTATACTTATTACTTATACTACTAGCAATATAACGTGCATTATTACCCATATAATGCAGTTATTATCGCTAGAACTGTAATAATTATACTTATTGCTTATATTATTATCAATATAACATGCATTATTACCCATATAATGCAGTTATTATCGCTAGAACTGTAATAATTATACTTATTACTTATATTATTAGCAATATAACGTGCATTATTACCCATATAATGCAGTAATTATCGCTAGAACTGTAATAATTATACTTATTACTTATATTATTATCAATAGAACATGCATTATTACCCATAAAATGGAGGTATTATCGCAAGAACTGTAATAATTATACTTATTACTTATACTATTAGCAATATAACGTGCATTATTACCCATATAATGCAGTTATTATCGCTAGAACTGTAATAATTATACTTATTACTTATATTGTTATCAATATAACCTGCATTATTACCCATATTATGCAGTTATTATCGCTAGAACTATAATAAATATACGTATTACTTTTATTATCATCAATATAACATGCATTATTACCCATATTATGCAGTTATTATCGATAGAACTGTAATAAATAGACTTATTACTATTATTATTATCAATATAACATGCACTATTTGCCATATTTTACTATTATTATCGCTAGAACTATAATAATTATACTTATTACTCCCGATATTATCAATATAACATGCATTATTACCCATATAATGCAGTTATTATCGCTAGAACTGTAATAATTATACTTATTACTTATATTATTATCAATATAACATGCATTATTACCCATATAATGCAGTTATTATCGCTAGAACTGTAATAATTGTACTCATTACTTATATTATTAGCAATATAACGTGCATTATTACCCATATTATGCAGTTATTATCGCTAGAACTGTAATAATTATATTTGTTACTTTTATTATTATCAATATAACATGCACTATTTGCCATATTTTACTATTATTATCGCTAGAACTATAATAATTATACTTATTACTCCCGATATTCTCAATATAACATGCATTATTACCCATATTATGCAGTTATTATCGCTAGAACTATAATAAATATACGTATTACTTTCATTATCATCAATATAACATGCATTATTACCCATATAATGCAGTTATTATCGCTAGAACTGTAATAATTATACTTATTACTTATATTGTTAGCAATATAACGTGCATTATTACCCATATAATGCAGTTATTATCGCTAGAACTGTAATAATTATACTTATTACTTATATTATTATCAATATAACATGCATTATTACCCATATAATGCAGTTATTATCGCTAGAACTGTAATAATTATACTTATTACTTATATTATTAGCAATATAACGTGCATTATTACCCATATAATGCAGTTATTATCGCTAGAACTGTAATAATTGTACTCATTACTTATATTATTAGCAATATAACGTGCATTATTAACCATATTATGCCGTTATTATCGCTAGAACTGTAATAATTATACTTATTACTTATACTACTAGCAATATAACGTGCATTATTACCCATATAATGCAGTTATTATCGCTAGAACTGTAATAATTATACTTATTGCTTATATTATTATCAATATAACATGCATTATTACCCATATAATGCAGTTATTATCGCTAGAACTGTAATAATTATACTTATTACTTATATTATTATCAATATAACATGCATTATTACCCATATAATGCAGTTATTATCGCTAGAACTGTAATAATTGTACTCATTACTTATATTATTAGCAATATAACGTGCATTATTACCCATATTATGCAGTTATTATCGCTAGAACTGTAATAATTATACTTATTACTTATACTACTAGCAATATAACGTGCATTCTTACCCATATAATGCAGTTATTATCGCTAGAAATGTAATAATTATACTTATTACTTATATTATTATCAATATAACATGCATTATTACCCATATAATGCAGTTATTATTGCTAGAACTGTAATAATTATACTTATTACTTATATTATTATCAATATAACATGCATTATTACCCATATTATGCAGTTATTATCTCTAGAACCATAATAAATATACTTATTACTCCCAATATTATCAATATAACATGCATTTTTACCATATAATGCAGTTATTATCGCTAGAACTGTAATAATTATACTTATTACTTATATTGTTAGCAATATAACGTGCATTATTACCCATATAATGCAGTTATTATCGCTAGAACTGTAATAATTATACTTATTACTTATATTATTATCAATATAACATGCATTATTACCCATATTATGCAGTTATTATCGCTAGAACTATAATAAATATACGTATTACTTTTATTATCATCAATATAACATGCATTATTACCCATATTATGCAGTTATTATCGATAGAACTGTAATAAATATACTTATTACTTTTATTATTATCAATATAACAGGCACTATTTGCCATATTTTACTATTATTATCGCCAGAACTGTAATAATTATACTTATTACTTATATTATTCTCAATATAACATGCATTATTACCCATATTATGCAGTTATTATCGCTAGAACTATAATAAATATTCGTATTACTTTCATTATCATCAATATAACATGCATTATTACCCATATAATGCAGTTATTATCGATAGAACTGTAATAAATATATTTGTTACTTTTATTATTATCAATATAACATGCACTATTTGCCATATTTTACTATTATTATCGCTAGAACTATAATAATTATACTTATTACTCCCGATATTCTCAATATAACATGCATTATTACCCATATTATGCAGTTATTATCGCTAGAACTATAATAAATATACGTATTACTTTCATTATCATCAATATAACATGCATTATTACCCATATAATGCAGTTATTATCGCTAGAACTGTAATAATTATACTTATTACTTATATTGTTAGCAATATAACGTGCATTATTACCCATATAATGCAGTTATTATCGCTAGAACTGTAATAATTATACTTATTACTTATATTATTATCAATATAACATGCACTATTTGCCATATTTTACTATTATTATCGCTAGAACTATAATAATTATACTTATTACTCCCGATATTCTCAATATAACATGCATTATTACCCATATTATGCAGTTATTATCGCTAGAACTATAATAAATATACGTATTACTTTCATTATCATCAATATAACATGCATTATTACCCATATAATGCAGTTATTATCGCTAGAACTGTAATAATTATACTTATTACTTATATTGTTAGCAATATAACGTGCATTATTACCCATATAATGCAGTTATTATCGCTAGAACTGTAATAATTATACTTATTACTTATATTATTATCAATATAACATGCATTATTACCCATATAATGCAGTTATTATCGCTAGAACTGTAATAATTATACTTATTACTTATATTATTAGCAATATAACGTGCATTATTACCCATATAATGCAGTTATTATCGCTAGAACTGTAATAATTGTACTCATTACTTATATTATTAGCAATATAACGTGCATTATTAACCATATTATGCCGTTATTATCGCTAGAACTGTAATAATTATACTTATTACTTATACTACTAGCAATATAACGTGCATTATTACCCATATAATGCAGTTATTATCGCTAGAACTGTAATAATTATACTTATTGCTTATATTATTCTCAATATAACATGCATTATTACCCATATGATGCAGTTATTATCGCAAGAACTATAATAAATATACGTATCATTTTCATTATCATCAATATAACATGCATTATTACCCATATAATGGAGGTATTATTGCCTAGAACTGTAATAATTATACTTATTACTTATATTATTATCAATATAACATGCATTATTACCCACATTATGCAGTTATTATCGCTAGAACTATAATAAATACACTTATTACTCCCAATATTATCAATGTAACATGCATTATTACCCATATAATGCAGTTATTATCGCTAGAACTGTAATAATTATACTAATTACTTATATTATTAGCAATATAACGTTCATTATTACCCATATAATGCAGTTATTATCGCTAGAACTGTAATAATTGTACTCATTACTTATATTATTAGCAATATAACGTGCATTATTACCCATATAATGCAGTTATTATCGCTAGAACTGTAATAATTATACTTATTGCTTATATTATTATCAATATAACATGCATTATTACCCATATAATGCAGTTATTATCGCTAGAACTGTAATAATTATACTTATTACTTATATTATTAGCAATATAACGTGCATTATTACCCATATAATGCAGTAATTATCGCTAGAACTGTAATAATTATACTTATTACTTATATTATTATCAATAGAACATGCATTATTACCCATAAAATGGAGGTATTATCGCAAGAACTGTAATAATTATACTTATTACTTATACTATTAGCAATATAACGTGCATTATTACCCATATAATGCAGTTATTATCGCTAGAACTGTAATAATTATACTTATTACTTATATTGTTATCAATATAACCTGCATTATTACCCATATTATGCAGTTATTATCGCTAGAACTATAATAAATATACGTATTACTTTTATTATCATCAATATAACATGCATTATTACCCATATTATGCAGTTATTATCGATAGAACTGTAATAAATAGACTTATTACTTTTATTATTATCAATATAACATGCACTATTTGCCATATTTTACTATTATTATCGCTAGAACTATAATAATTATACTTATTACTCCCGATATTATCAATATAACATGCATTATTACCCATATAATGCAGTTATTATCGCTAGAACTGTAATAATTATACTTATTACTTATATTATTATCAATATAACATGCATTATTACCCATATAATGCAGTTATTATCGCTAGAACTGTAATAATTGTACTCATTACTTATATTATTAGCAATATAACGTGCATTATTACCCATATTATGCAGTTATTATCGCTAGAACTGTAATAATTATACTTATTACTTATACTACTAGCAATATAACGTGCATTCTTACCCATATAATGCAGTTATTATCGCTAGAACTGTAATAATTATACTTATTACTTATATTATTATCAATATAACATGCATTTTTACCCATATAATGCAGTTATTATCGCTAGAACTGTAATAATTATACTTATTACTTATATTGTTAGCAATATAACGTGCATTATTACCCATATAATGCAGTTATTATCGCTAGAACTGTAATAATTATACTTATTACTTATATTATTATCAATATAACATGCATTATTACCCATATTATGCAGTTATTATCGCTAGAACTATAATAAATATACGTATTACTTTTATTATCATCAATATAACATGCATTATTACCCATATTATGCAGTTATTATCGATAGAACTGTAATAAATATACTTATTACTTTTATTATTATCAATATAACAGGCACTATTTGCCATATTTTACTATTATTATCGCCAGAACTGTAATAATTATACTTATTACTTATATTATTCTCAATATAACATGCATTATTACCCATATTATGCAGTTATTATCGCTAGAACTATAATAAATATTCGTATTACTTTCATTATCATCAATATAACATGCATTATTACCCATATAATGCAGTTATTATCGATAGAACTGTAATAAATATATTTGTTACTTTTATTATTATCAATATAACATGCACTATTTGCCATATTTTACTATTATTATCGCTAGAACTATAATAATTATACTTATTACTCCCGATATTCTCAATATAACATGCATTATTACCCATATTATGCAGTTATTATCGCTAGAACTATAATAAATATACGTATTACTTTCATTATCATCAATATAACATGCATTATTACCCATATAATGCAGTTATTATCGCTAGAACTGTAATAATTATACTTATTACTTATATTGTTAGCAATATAACGTGCATTATTACCCATATAATGCAGTTATTATCGCTAGAACTGTAATAATTATACTTATTACTTATATTATTATCAATATAACATGCATTATTACCCATATAATGCAGTTATTATCGCTAGAACTGTAATAATTATACTTATTACTTATATTATTAGCAATATAACGTGCATTATTACCCATATAATGCAGTTATTATCGCTAGAACTGTAATAATTATACTTATTACTTATACTATTATCAATATAACGTGCATTGTTACCCATATAATGCAGTTATAATCGCCAGAACTGTAATAATTATACTTATTACTTATATTATTCTCAATATAACATGCATTATTACCCATATGATGCAGTTATTATCGCAAGAACTATAATAAATATACGTATCATTTTCATTATCATCAATATAACATGCATTATTACCCATATAATGGAGGTATTATTGCTAGAACTGTAATAATTATACTTATTACTTATATTATTATCAATATAACATGCATTATTACCCATATTATGCAGTTATTATCGCTAGAACTATAATAAATACACTTATTACTCCCAATATTATCAATGTAACATGCATTATTACCCATATAATGCAGTTATTATCGCTAGAACTGTAATAATTATACTAATTACTTATATTATTAGCAATATAACGTTCATTATTACCCATATAATGCAGTTATTATCGCTAGAACTGTAATAATTGTACTCATTACTTATATTATTAGCAATATAACGTGCATTATTAACCATATTATGCCGTTATTATCGCTAGAACTGTAATAATTATACTTATTACTTATACTACTAGCAATATAACGTGCATTATTACCCATATAATGCAGTTATTATCGCTAGAACTGTAATAATTATACTTATTGCTTATATTATTATCAATATAACATGCATTATTACCCATATAATGCAGTTATTATCGCTAGAACTGTAATAATTATACTTATTACTTATATTATTAGCAATATAACGTGCATTATTACCCATATAATGCAGTAATTATCGCTAGAACTGTAATAATTATACTTATTACTTATATTATTATCAATAGAACATGCATTATTACCCATAAAATGGAGGTATTATCGCAAGAACTGTAATAATTATACTTATTACTTATACTATTAGCAATATAACGTGCATTATTACCCATATAATGCAGTTATTATCGCCAGAACTGTAATAATTATACTTATTACTTATATTATTCTCAATATAACATGCATTATTACCCATATTATGCAGTTATTATCGCTAGAACTATAATAAATATACGTATTACTTTCATTATCATCAATATAACATGCATTATTACCCATATAATGGAGGTATTATCGCTAGAACTGTAATAATTATACTTATTACTTATATTATTATCAATATAACATGCATTATTACCCATATTATGCAGTTATTATCTCTAGAACCATAATAAATATACTTATTACTCCCAATATTATCAATGTAACATGCATTTTTACCCATATAATGCAGTTATTATCGCTAGAACTGTAATAATTATACTTATTACTTATATTGTTATCAATATAACCTGCATTATTACCCATATTATGCAGTTATTATCGCTAGAACTGTAATAATTATACTTATTACTTATATTATTATCAATATAACATGCATTATTACCCATATAATGCAGTTATTATTGCTAGAACTGTAATAATTATACTTATTACTTATATTATTATCAATATAACATGCATTATTACCCATATTATGCAGTTATTATCTCTAGAACCATAATAAATATACTTATTACTCCCAATATTATCAATATAACATGCATTTTTACCCATATAATGCAGTTATTATCGCTAGAACTGTAATAATTATACTTATTACTTATATTGTTAGCAATATAACGTGCATTATTACCCATATAATGCAGTTATTATCGCTAGAACTATAATAAATATACGTATTACTTTTATTATCATCAATATAACATGCATTATTACCCATATTATGCAGTTATTATCGATAGAACTGTAATAAATATACTTATTACTTTTATTATTATCAATATAACAGGCACTATTTGCCATATTTTACTATTATTATCGCCAGAACTGTAATAATTATACTTATTACTTATATTATTCTCAATATAACATGCATTATTACCCATATTATGCAGTTATTATCGCTAGAACTATAATAAATATTCGTATTACTTTCATTATCATCAATATAACATGCATTATTACCCATATAATGCAGTTATTATCGATAGAACTGTAATAAATATATTTGTTACTTTTATTATTATCAATATAACATGCACTATTTGCCATATTTTACTATTATTATCGCTAGAACTATAATAATTATACTTATTACTCCCGATATTCTCAATATAACATGCATTATTACCCATATTATGCAGTTATTATCGCTAGAACTATAATAAATATACGTATTACTTTCATTATCATCAATATAACATGCATTATTACCCATATAATGCAGTTATTACCGCTAGAACTGTAATAATTATACTTATTACTTATATTGTTAGCAATATAACGTGCATTATTACCCATATAATGCAGTTATTATCGCTAGAACTGTAATAATTATACTTATTACTTATATTATTATCAATATAACGTGCATTATTACCCATATTATGCAGTTATTATCGCTAGAACTATAATAAATATACGTATTACTTTTATTATCATCAATATAACGTGCATTATTACCCATATAATGCAGTTATTATCGCTAGAACTGTAATAATTATACTTATTACTTATACTATTATCAATATAACGTGCATTGTTACCCATATAATGCAGTTATAATCGCCAGAACTGTAATAATTATACTTATTACTTATATTATTCTCAATATAACATGCATTATTACCCATATGATGCAGTTATTATCGCAAGAACTATAATAAATATACGTATCATTTTCATTATCATCAATATAACATGCATTATTACCCATATAATGGAGGTATTATTGCTAGAACTGTAATAATTATACTTATTACTTATATTATTATCAATATAACATGCATTATTACCCATATTATGCAGTTATTATCGCTAGAACTATAATAAATACACTTATTACTCCCAATATTATCAATGTAACATGCATTATTACCCATATAATGCAGTTATTATCGCTAGAACTGTAATAATTATACTAATTACTTATATTATTAGCAATATAACGTTCATTATTACCCATATAATGCAGTTATTATCGCTAGAACTGTAATAATTGTACTCATTACTTATATTATTAGCAATATAACGTGCATTATTAACCATATTATGCCGTTATTATCGCTAGAACTGTAATAATTATACTTATTACTTATACTACTAGCAATATAACGTGCATTATTACCCATATAATGCAGTTATTATTGCTAGAACTGTAATAATTATACTTATTGCTTATATTATTATCAATATAACATGCATTATTACCCATATAATGCAGTTATTATCGCTAGAACTGTAATAATTATACTTATTACTTATATTATTAGCAATATAACGTGCATTATTACCCATATAATGCAGTAATTATCGCTAGAACTGTAATAATTATACTTATTACTTATATGATTATCAATAGAACATGCATTATTACCCATAAAATGGAGGTATTATCGCAAGAACTGTAATAATTATACTTATTACTTATACTATTAGCAATATAACGTGCATTATTACCCATATAATGCAGTTATTATCGCCAGAACTGTAATAATTATACTTATTACTTATATTATTCTCAATATAACATGCATTATTACCCATATTATGCAGTTATTATCGCTAGAACTATAATAAATATACGTATTACTTTCATTATCATCAATATAACATGCATTATTACCCATATAATGGAGGTATTATCGCTAGAACTGTAATAATTATACTTATTACTTATATTATTATCAATGTAACATGCATTATTACCCATATTATGCAGTTATTATCTCTAGAACCATAATAAATATACTTATTACTCCCAATATTATCAATGTAACATGCATTTTTACCCATATAATGCAGTTATTATCGCTAGAACTGTAATAATTATACTTATTACTTATATTGTTATCAATATAACCTGCATTATTACCCATATTATGCAGTTATTATCGCTAGAACTGTAATAATTATACTTATTACTTATATTATTATCAATATAACATGCATTATTACCCATATAATTTAGTTATTATTGCTAGAACTGTAATAATTATACTTATTACTTATATTATTATCAATATAACATGCATTATTACCCATATTATGCAGTTATTATCTCTAGAACCATAATAAATATACTTATTACTCCCAATATTATCAATATAACATGCATTTTTACCCATATAATGCAGTTATTATCGCTAGAACTGTAATAATTATACTTATTACTTATATTGTTAGCAATATAACGTGCATTATTACCCATATAATGCAGTTATTATCGCTAGAACTGTAATAATTATACTTATTACTTATATTATTATCAATATAACATGCATTATTACCCATATTATGCAGTTATTATCGCTAGAACTATAATAAATATACGTATTACTTTTATTATCATCAATATAACATGCATTATTACCCATATTATGCAGTTATTATCGATAGAACTGTAATAAATATACTTATTACTTTTATTATTATCAATATAACAGGCACTATTTGCCATATTTTACTATTATTATCGCCAGAACTGTAATAATTATACTTATTACTTATATTATTCTCAATATAACATGCATTATTACCCATATTATGCAGTTATTATCGCTAGAACTATAATAAATATTCGTATTACTTTCATTATCATCAATATAACATGCATTATTACCCATATAATGCAGTTATTATCGATAGAACTGTAATAAATATATTTGTTACTTTTATTATTATCAATATAACATGCACTATTTGCCATATTTTACTATTATTATCGCCAGAACTATAATAATTATACTTATTACTCCCGATATTCTCAATATAACATGCATTATTACCCATATTATGCAGTTATTATCGCTAGAACTATAATAAATATACGTATTACTTTCATTATCATCAATATAACATGCATTATTACCCATATAATGCAGTTATTACCGCTAGAACTGTAATAATTATACTTATTACTTATATTGTTAGCAATATTACGTGCATTATTACCCATATAATGCAGTTATTATCGCTAGAACTGTAATAATTATACTTATTACTTAGATTATTATCAATATAACGTGCATTATTACCCATATTATGCAGTTATTATCGCTAGAACTATAATAAATATACGTATTACTTTTATTATCATCAATATAACGTGCATTATTACCCATATAATGCAGTTATTATCGCTAGAACTGTAATAATTATACTTATTACTTATACTATTATCAATATAACGTGCATTGTTACCCATATAATGCAGTTATAATCGCCAGAACTGTAATAATTATACTTATTACTTATATTATTCTCAATATAACATGCATTATTACCCATATGATGCAGTTATTATCGCAAGAACTATAATAAATATACGTATCATTTTCATTATCATCAATATAACATGCATTATTACCCATATAATGGAGGTATTATTGCTAGAACTGTAATAATTATACTTATTACTTATATTATTATCAATATAACATGCATTATTACCCATATTATGCAGTTATTATCGCTAGAACTATAATAAATACACTTATTACTCCCAATATTATCAATGTAACATGCATTATTACCCATATAATGCAGTTATTATCGCTAGAACTGTAATAATTATACTAATTACTTATATTATTAGCAATATAACGTTCATTATTACCCATATAATGCAGTTATTATCGCTAGAACTGTAATAATTGTACTCATTACTTATATTATTAGCAATATAACGTGCATTATTAACCATATTATGCCGTTATTATCGCTAGAACTGTAATAATTATACTTATTACTTATACTACTAGCAATATAACGTGCATTATTACCCATATAATGCAGTTATTATCGCTAGAACTGTAATAATTATACTTATTGCTTATATTATTATCAATATAACATGCATTATTACCCATATAATGCAGTTATTATCGCTAGAACTGTAATAATTATACTTATTACTTATATTATTAGCAATATAACGTGCATTATTACCCATATAATGCAGTAATTATCGCTAGAACTGTAATAATTATACTTATTACTTATATTATTATCAATAGAACATGCATTATTACCCATAAAATGGAGGTATTATCGCAAGAACTGTAATAATTATACTTATTACTTATACTATTAGCAATATAACGTGCATTATTACCCATATAATGCAGTTATTATCGCCAGAACTGTAATAATTATACTTATTACTTATATTATTCTCAATATAACATGCATTATTACCCATATTATGCAGTTATTATCGCTAGAACTATAATAAATATACGTATTACTTTCATTATCATCAATATAACATGCATTATTACCCATATAATGGAGGTATTATCGCTAGAACTGTAATAATTATACTTATTACTTATATTATTATCAATGTAACATGCATTATTACCCATATTATGCAGTTATTATCTCTAGAACCATAATAAATATACTTATTACTCCCAATATTATCAATGTAACATGCATTTTTACCCATATAATGCAGTTATTATCGCTAGAACTGTAATAATTATACTTATTACTTATATTGTTATCAATATAACCTGCATTATTACCCATATTATGCAGTTATTATCGCTAGAACTGTAATAATTATACTTATTACTTATATTATTATCAATATAACATGCATTATTACCCATATAATGCAGTTATTATTGCTAGAACTGTAATAATTATACTTATTACTTATATTATTATCAATATAACATGCATTATTACCCATATTATGCAGTTATTATCTCTAGAACCATAATAAATATACTTATTACTCCCAATATTATCAATATAACATGCATTTTTACCCATATAATGCAGTTATTATCGCTAGAACTGTAATAATTATACTTATTACTTATATTGTTAGCAATATAACGTGCATTATTACCCATATAATGCAGTTATTATCGCTAGAACTGTAATAATTATACTTATTACTTATATTATTATCAATATAACATGCATTATTACCCATATTATGCAGTTATTATCGCTAGAACTATAATAAATATACGTATTACTTTTATTATCATCAATATAACATGCATTATTACCCATATTATGCAGTTATTATCGCTAGAACTATAATAAATATACGTATTACTTTCATTATCATCAATATAACATGCATTATTACCCATATAATGGAGGTATTATCGCTAGAACTGTAATAATTATACTTATTACTTATATTATTATCAATATAACATGCATTATTACCCATATTATGCAGTTATAATCTCTAGAACCATAATAAATATACTTATTACTCCCAATATTATCAATGTAACATGCATTTTTACCCATATAATGCAGTTATTATCGCTAGAACTGTAATAATTATACTTATTACTTATATTGTTATCAATATAACCTGCATTATTACCCATATTATGCAGTTATTATCGCTAGAACTATAATAAATATACGTATTACTTTTATTATCATCAATATAACATGCATTATTACCCATATTATGCAGTTATTATCGATAGAACTGTAATAAATAGACTTATTACTTTTATTATTATCAATATAACATGCACTATTTGCCATATTTTACTATTATTATCGCTAGAACTATAATAATTATACTTATTACTCCCGATATTATCAATATAACATGCATTATTACCCATATAATGCAGTTATTATCGCTAGAACTGTAATAATTATACTTATTACTTATATTATTATCAATATAACATGCATTATTACCCATATAATGCAGTTATTATCGCTAGAACTGTAATAATTGTACTCATTACTTATATTATTAGCAATATAACGTGCATTATTACCCATATTATGCAGTTATTATCGCTAGAACTGTAATAATTATACTTATTACTTATACTACTAGCAATATAACGTGCATTCTTACCCATATAATGCAGTTATTATCGCTAGAACTGTAATAATTATACTTATTACTTATATTATTATCAATATAACATGCATTATTACCCATATAATGCAGTTATTATTGCTAGAACTGTAATAATTATACTTATTACTTATATTATTATCAATATAACATGCATTATTACCCATATTATGCAGTTATTATCTCTAGAACCATAATAAATATACTTATTACTCCCAATATTATCAATATAACATGCATTTTTACCCATATAATGCAGTTATTATCGCTAGAACTGTAATAATTATACTTATTACTTATATTGTTAGCAATATAACGTGCATTATTACCCATATAATGCAGTTATTATCGCTAGAACTGTAATAATTATACTTATTACTTATATTATTATCAATATAACATGCATTATTACCCATATTATGCAGTTATTATCGCTAGAACTATAATAAATATACGTATTACTTTTATTATCATCAATATAACATGCATTATTACCCATATTATGCAGTTATTATCGATAGAACTGTAATAAATATACTTATTACTTTTATTATTATCAATATAACAGGCACTATTTGCCATATTTTACTATTATTATCGCCAGAACTGTAATAATTATACTTATTACTTATATTATTCTCAATATAACATGCATTATTACCCATATTATGCAGTTATTATCGCTAGAACTATAATAAATATTCGTATTACTTTCATTATCATCAATATAACATGCATTATTACCCATATAATGCAGTTATTATCGATAGAACTGTAATAAATATATTTGTTACTTTTATTATTATCAATATAACATGCACTATTTGCCATATTTTACTATTATTATCGCTAGAACTATAATAATTATACTTATTACTCCCGATATTCTCAATATAACATGCATTATTACCCATATTATGCAGTTATTATCGCTAGAACTATAATAAATATACGTATTACTTTCATTATCATCAATATAACATGCATTATTACCCATATAATGCAGTTATTATCGCTAGAACTGTAATAATTATACTTATTACTTATATTGTTAGCAATATAACGTGCATTATTACCCATATAATGCAGTTATTATCGCTAGAACTGTAATAATTATACTTATTACTTATATTATTATCAATATAACATGCACTATTTGCCATATTTTACTATTATTATCGCTAGAACTATAATAATTATACTTATTACTCCCGATATTCTCAATATAACATGCATTATTACCCATATTATGCAGTTATTATCGCTAGAACTATAATAAATATACGTATTACTTTCATTATCATCAATATAACATGCATTATTACCCATATAATGCAGTTATTATCGCTAGAACTGTAATAATTGTACTCATTACTTATATTATTAGCAATATAACGTGCATTATTAACCATATTATGCCGTTATTATCGCTAGAACTGTAATAATTATACTTATTACTTATACTACTAGCAATATAACGTGCATTATTACCCATATAATGCAGTTATTATCGCTAGAACTGTAATAATTATACTTATTGCTTATATTATTCTCAATATAACATGCATTATTACCCATATGATGCAGTTATTATCGCAAGAACTATAATAAATATACGTATCATTTTCATTATCATCAATATAACATGCATTATTACCCATATAATGGAGGTATTATTGCTAGAACTGTAATAATTATACTTATTACTTATATTATTATCAATATAACATGCATTATTACCCATATTATGCAGTTATTATCGCTAGAACTATAATAAATACACTTATTACTCCCAATATTATCAATGTAACGTGCATTATTACCCATATAATGCAGTTATTATCGCTAGAACTGTAATAATTATACTAATTACTTATATTATTAGCAATATAACGTTCATTATTACCCATATAATGCAGTTATTATCGCTAGAACTGTAATAATTGTACTCATTACTTATATTATTAGCAATATAACGTGCATTATTAACCATATTATGCCGTTATTATCGCTAGAACTGTAATAATTATACTTATTACTTATACTACTAGCAATATAACGTGCATTATTACCCATATAATGCAGTTATTATCGCTAGAACTGTAATAATTATACTTATTGCTTATATTATTATCAATATAACATGCATTATTACCCATATAATGCAGTTATTATCGCTAGAACTGTAATAATTATACTTATTACTTATATTATTAGCAATATAACGTGCATTATTACCCATATAATGCAGTAATTATCGCTAGAACTGTAATAATTATACTTATTACTTATATTATTATCAATAGAACATGCATTATTACCCATAAAATGGAGGTATTATCGCAAGAACTGTAATAATTATACTTATTACTTATACTATTAGCAATATAACGTGCATTATTACCCATATAATGCAGTTATTATCGCTAGAACTGTAATAATTATACTTATTACTTATATTGTTATCAATATAACCTGCATTATTACCCATATTATGCAGTTATTATCGCTAGAACTATAATAAATATACGTATTACTTTTATTATCATCAATATAACATGCATTATTACCCATATTATGCAGTTATTATCGATAGAACTGTAATAAATAGACTTATTACTTTTATTATTATCAATATAACATGCACTATTTGCCATATTTTACTATTATTATCGCTAGAACTATAATAATTATACTTATTACTCCCGATATTATCAATATAACATGCATTATTACCCATATAATGCAGTTATTATCGCTAGAACTGTAATAATTATACTTATTACTTATATTATTATCAATATAACATGCATTATTACCCATATAATGCAGTTATTATCGCTAGAACTGTAATAATTGTACTCATTACTTATATTATTAGCAATATAACGTGCATTATTACCCATATTATGCAGTTATTATCGCTAGAACTGTAATAATTATACTTATTACTTATACTACTAGCAATATAACGTGCATTCTTACCCATATAATGCAGTTATTATCGCTAGAACTGTAATAATTATACTAATTACTTATATTATTAGCAATATAACGTTCATTATTACCCATATAATGCAGTTATTATCGCTAGAACTGTAATAATTGTACTCATTACTTATATTATTAGCAATATAACGTGCATTATTAACCATATTATGCCGTTATTATCGCTAGAACTGTAATAATTATACTTATTACTTATACTACTAGCAATATAACGTGCATTATTACCCATATAATGCAGTTATTATCGCTAGAACTGTAATAATTATACTTATTGCTTATATTATTATCAATATAACATGCATTATTACCCATATAATGCAGTTATTATCGCTAGAACTGTAATAATTATACTTATTACTTATATTATTAGCAATATAACGTGCATTATTACCCATATAATGCAGTAATTATCGCTAGAACTGTAATAATTATACTTATTACTTATATTATTATCAATAGAACATGCATTATTACCCATAAAATGGAGGTATTATCGCAAGAACTGTAATAATTATACTTATTACTTATACTATTAGCAATATAACGTGCATTATTACCCATATAATGCAGTTATTATCGCTAGAACTGTAATAATTATACTTATTACTTATATTGTTATCAATATAACCTGCATTATTACCCATATTATGCAGTTATTATCGCTAGAACTATAATAAATATACGTATTACTTTTATTATCATCAATATAACATGCATTATTACCCATATTATGCAGTTATTATCGATAGAACTGTAATAAATAGACTTATTACTTTTATTATTATCAATATAACATGCACTATTTGCCATATTTTACTATTATTATCGCTAGAACTATAATAATTATACTTATTACTCCCGATATTATCAATATAACATGCATTATTACCCATATAATGCAGTTATTATCGCTAGAACTGTAATAATTATACTTATTACTTATATTATTATCAATATAACATGCATTATTACCCATATAATGCAGTTATTATCGCTAGAACTGTAATAATTGTACTCATTACTTATATTATTAGCAATATAACGTGCATTATTACCCATATTATGCAGTTATTATCGCTAGAACTGTAATAATTATACTTATTACTTATACTACTAGCAATATAACGTGCATTCTTACCCATATAATGCAGTTATTATCGCTAGAACTGTAATAATTATACTTATTACTTATATTATTATCAATATAACATGCATTATTACCCATATAATGCAGTTATTATTGCTAGAACTGTAATAATTATACTTATTACTTATATTATTATCAATATAACATGCATTATTACCCATATTATGCAGTTATTATCTCTAGAACCATAATAAATATACTTATTACTCCCAATATTATCAATATAACATGCATTTTTACCCATATAATGCAGTTATTATCGCTAGAACTGTAATAATTATACTTATTACTTATATTGTTAGCAATATAACGTGCATTATTACCCATATAATGCAGTTATTATCGCTAGAACTGTAATAATTATACTTATTACTTATATTATTATCAATATAACATGCATTATTACCCATATTATGCAGTTATTATCGCTAGAACTATAATAAATATACGTATTACTTTTATTATCATCAATATAACATGCATTATTACCCATATTATGCAGTTATTATCGATAGAACTGTAATAAATATACTTATTACTTTTATTATTATCAATATAACAGGCACTATTTGCCATATTTTACTATTATTATCGCCAGAACTGTAATAATTATACTTATTACTTATATTATTCTCAATATAACATGCATTATTACCCATATTATGCAGTTATTATCGCTAGAACTATAATAAATATTCGTATTACTTTCATTATCATCAATATAACATGCATTATTACCCATATAATGCAGTTATTATCGATAGAACTGTAATAAATATATTTGTTACTTTTATTATTATCAATATAACATGCACTATTTGCCATATTTTACTATTATTATCGCTAGAACTATAATAATTATACTTATTACTCCCGATATTCTCAATATAACATGCATTATTACCCATATTATGCAGTTATTATCGCTAGAACTATAATAAATATACGTATTACTTTCATTATCATCAATATAACATGCATTATTACCCATATAATGCAGTTATTATCGCTAGAACTGTAATAATTATACTTATTACTTATATTGTTAGCAATATAACGTGCATTATTACCCATATAATGCAGTTATTATCGCTAGAACTGTAATAATTATACTTATTACTTATATTATTATCAATATAACATGCATTATTACCCATATAATGCAGTTATTATCGCTAGAACTGTAATAATTATACTTATTACTTATATTATTAGCAATATAACGTGCATTATTACCCATATAATGCAGTTATTATCGCTAGAACTGTAATAATTATACTTATTACTTATACTATTATCAATATAACGTGCATTGTTACCCATATAATGCAGTTATAATCGCCAGAACTGTAATAATTATACTTATTACTTATATTATTCTCAATATAACATGCATTATTACCCATATGATGCAGTTATTATCGCAAGAACTATAATAAATATACGTATCATTTTCATTATCATCAATATAACATGCATTATTACCCATATAATGGAGGTATTATTGCTAGAACTGTAATAAATATACTTATTACTTATATTATTATCAATATAACATGCATTATTACCCATATTATGCAGTTATTATCGCTAGAACTATAATAAATACACTTATTACTCCCAATATTATCAATGTAACATGCATTATTACCCATATAATGCAGTTATTATCGCTAGAACTGTAATAATTATACTAATTACTTATATTATTAGCAATATAACGTTCATTATTACCCATATAATGCAGTTATTATCGCTAGAACTGTAATAATTGTACTCATTACTTATATTATTAGCAATATAACGTGCATTATTAACCATATTATGCCGTTATTATCGCTAGAACTGTAATAATTATACTTATTACTTATACTACTAGCAATATAACGTGCATTATTACCCATATAATGCAGTTATTATCGCTAGAACTGTAATAATTATACTTATTGCTTATATTATTATCAATATAACATGCATTATTACCCATATAATGCAGTTATTATCGCTAGAACTGTAATAATTATACTTATTACTTATATTATTAGCAATATAACGTGCATTATTACCCATATAATGCAGTAATTATCGCTAGAACTGTAATAATTATACTTATTACTTATATTATTATCAATAGAACATGCATTATTACCCATAAAATGGAGGTATTATCGCAAGAACTGTAATAATTATACTTATTACTTATACTATTAGCAATATAACGTGCATTATTACCCATATAATGCAGTTATTATCGCCAGAACTGTAATAATTATACTTATTACTTATATTATTCTCAATATAACATGCATTATTACCCATATTATGCAGTTATTATCGCTAGAACTATAATAAATATACGTATTACTTTCATTATCATCAATATAACATGCATTATTACCCATATAATGGAGGTATTATCGCTAGAACTGTAATAATTATACTTATTACTTATATTATTATCAATATAACATGCATTATTACCCATATTATGCAGTTATTATCTCTAGAACCATAATAAATATACTTATTACTCCCAATATTATCAATGTAACATGCATTTTTACCCATATAATGCAGTTATTATCGCTAGAACTGTAATAATTATACTTATTACTTATATTGTTATCAATATAACCTGCATTATTACCCATATTATGCAGTTATTATCGCTAGAACTGTAATAATTATACTTATTACTTATATTATTATCAATATAACATGCATTATTACCCATATAATGCAGTTATTATTGCTAGAACTGTAATAATTATACTTATTACTTATATTATTATCAATATAACATGCATTATTACCCATATTATGCAGTTATTATCTCTAGAACCATAATAAATATACTTATTACTCCCAATATTATCAATGTAACATGCATTTTTACCCATATAATGCAGTTATTATCGCTAGAACTGTAATAATTATACTTATTACTTATATTGTTAGCAATATAACGTGCATTATTACCCATATAATGCAGTTATTATCGCTAGAACTGTAATAATTATACTTATTACTTATATTATTATCAATATAACATGCATTATTACCCATATAATGCAGTTATTATCGCTAGAACTGTAATAATTATACTTATTACTTATATTATTAGCAATATAACGTGCATTATTACCCATATAATGCAGTTATTATCGCTAGAACTGTAATAATTATACTTATTACTTATACTATTATCAATATAACGTGCATTGTTACCCATATAATGCAGTTATAATCGCCAGAACTGTAATAATTATACTTATTACTTATATTATTCTCAATATAACATGCATTATTACCCATATGATGCAGTTATTATCGCAAGAACTATAATAAATATACGTATCATTTTCATTATCATCAATATAACATGCATTATTACCCATATAATGGAGGTATTATTGCTAGAACTGTAATAATTATACTTATTACTTATATTATTATCAATATAACATGCATTATTACCCATATTATGCAGTTATTATCGCTAGAACTATAATAAATACACTTATTACTCCCAATATTATCAATGTAACATGCATTATTACCCATATAATGCAGTTATTATCGCTAGAACTGTAATAATTGTACTCATTACTTATATTATTAGCAATATAACGTGCATTATTAACCATATTATGCCGTTATTATCGCTAGAACTGTAATAATTATACTTATTACTTATACTACTAGCAATATAACGTGCATTATTACCCATATAATGCAGTTATTATCGCTAGAACTGTAATAATTATACTTATTGCTTATATTATTATCAATATAACATGCATTATTACCCATATAATGCAGTTATTATCGCTAGAACTGTAATAATTATACTTATTACTTATATTATTAGCAATATAACGTGCATTATTACCCATATAATGCAGTAATTATCGCTAGAACTGTAATAATTATACTTATTACTTATATTATTATCAATAGAACATGCATTATTACCCATAAAATGGAGGTATTATCGCAAGAACTGTAATAATTATACTTATTACTTATACTATTAGCAATATAACGTGCATTATTACCCATATAATGCAGTTATTATCGCCAGAACTGTAATAATTATACTTATTACTTATATTATTCTCAATATAACATGCATTATTACCCATATTATGCAGTTATTATCGCTAGAACTATAATAAATATACGTATTACTTTCATTATCATCAATATAACATGCATTATTACCCATATAATGGAGGTATTATCGCTAGAACTGTAATAATTATACTTATTACTTATATTATTATCAATATAACATGCATTATTACCCATATTATGCAGTTATTATCTCTAGAACCATAATAAATATACTTATTACTCCCAATATTATCAATGTAACATGCATTTTTACCCATATAATGCAGTTATTATCGCTAGAACTGTAATAATTATACTTATTACTTATATTGTTATCAATATAACCTGCATTATTACCCATATTATGCAGTTATTATCGCTAGAACTGTAATAATTATACTTATTACTTATATTATTATCAATATAACATGCATTATTACCCATATAATGCAGTTATTATTGCTAGAACTGTAATAATTATACTTATTACTTATATTATTATCAATATAACATGCATTATTACCCATATTATGCAGTTATTATCTCTAGAACCATAATAAATATACTTATTACTCCCAATATTATCAATATAACATGCATTTTTACCCATATAATGCAGTTATTATCGCTAGAACTGTAATAATTATACTTATTACTTATATTGTTAGCAATATAACGTGCATTATTACCCATATAATGCAGTTATTATCGCTAGAACTGTAATAATTATACTTATTACTTATATTATTATCAATATAACATGCATTATTACCCATATTATGCAGTTATTATCGCTAGAACTATAATAAATATACGTATTACTTTTATTATCATCAATATAACATGCATTATTACCCATATTATGCAGTTATTATCGATAGAACTGTAATAAATATACTTATTACTTTTATTATTATCAATATAACAGGCACTATTTGCCATATTTTACTATTATTATCGCCAGAACTGTAATAATTATACTTATTACTTATATTATTCTCAATATAACATGCATTATTACCCATATTATGCAGTTATTATCGCTAGAACTATAATAAATATTCGTATTACTTTCATTATCATCAATATAACATGCATTATTACCCATATAATGCAGTTATTATCGATAGAACTGTAATAAATATATTTGTTACTTTTATTATTATCAATATAACATGCACTACTTGCCATATTTTACTATTATTATCGCCAGAACTATAATAATTATACTTATTACTCCCGATATTCTCAATATAACATGCATTATTACCCATATTATGCAGTTATTATCGCTAGAACTATAATAAATATACGTATTACTTTCATTATCATCAATATAACATGCATTATTACCCATATAATGCAGTTATTACCGCTAGAACTGTAATAATTATACTTATTACTTATATTGTTAGCAATATAACGTGCATTATTACCCATATAATGCAGTTATTATCGCTAGAACTGTAATAATTATACTTATTACTTAGATTATTATCAATATAACGTGCATTATTACCCATATTATGCAGTTATTATCGCTAGAACTATAATAAATATACGTATTACTTTTATTATCATCAATATAACGTGCATTATTACCCATATAATGCAGTTATTATCGCTAGAACTGTAATAATTATACTTATTACTTATACTATTATCAATATAACGTGCATTGTTACCCATATAATGCAGTTATAATCGCCAGAACTGTAATAATTATACTTATTACTTATATTATTCTCAATATAACATGCATTATTACCCATATGATGCAGTTATTATCGCAAGAACTATAATAAATATACGTATCATTTTCATTATCATCAATATAACATGCATTATTACCCATATAATGGAGGTATTATTGCTAGAACTGTAATAATTATACTTATTACTTATATTATTATCAATATAACATGCATTATTACCCATATTATGCAGTTATTATCGCTAGAACTATAATAAATACACTTATTACTCCCAATATTATCAATGTAACATGCATTATTACCCATATAATGCAGTTATTATCGCTAGAACTGTAATAATTATACTAATTACTTATATTATTAGCAATATAACGTTCATTATTACCCATATAATGCAGTTATTATCGCTAGAACTGTAATAATTGTACTCATTACTTATATTATTAGCAATATAACATGCATTATTACCCATATAATGGAGGTATTATCGCTAGAACTGTAATAATTATACTTATTACTTATATTATTATCAATATAACATGCATTATTACCCATATTATGCAGTTATTATCTCTAGAACCATAATAAATATACTTATTACTCCCAATATTATCAATGTAACATGCATTTTTACCCATATAATGCAGTTATTATCGCTAGAACTGTAATAATTATACTTATTACTTATATTGTTATCAATATAACCTGCATTATTACCCATATTATGCAGTTATTATCGCTAGAACTGTAATAATTATACTTATTACTTATATTATTATCAATATAACATGCATTATTACCCATATAATGCAGTTATTATTGCTAGAACTGTAATAATTATACTTATTACTTATATTATTATCAATATAACATGCATTATTACCCATATTATGCAGTTATTATCTCTAGAACCATAATAAATATACTTATTACTCCCAATATTATCAATATAACATGCATTTTTACCCATATAATGCAGTTATTATCGCTAGAACTGTAATAATTATACTTATTACTTATATTGTTAGCAATATAACGTGCATTATTACCCATATAATGCAGTTATTATCGCTAGAACTGTAATAATTATACTTATTACTTATATTATTATCAATATAACATGCATTATTACCCATATTATGCAGTTATTATCGCTAGAACTATAATAAATATACGTATTACTTTTATTATCATCAATATAACATGCATTATTACCCATATTATGCAGTTATTATCGATAGAACTGTAATAAATATACTTATTACTTTTATTATTATCAATATAACAGGCACTATTTGCCATATTTTACTATTATTATCGCCAGAACTGTAATAATTATACTTATTACTTATATTATTCTCAATATAACATGCATTATTACCCATATTATGCAGTTATTATCGCTAGAACTATAATAAATATTCGTATTACTTTCATTATCATCAATATAACATGCATTATTACCCATATAATGCAGTTATTATCGATAGAACTGTAATAAATATATTTGTTACTTTTATTATTATCAATATAACATGCACTATTTGCCATATTTTACTATTATTATCGCTAGAACTATAATAATTATACTTATTACTCCCGATATTCTCAATATAACACGCATTATTACCCATATTATGCAGTTATCATCGCTAGAACTATAATAAATATACGTATTACTTTCATTATCATCAATATAACATGCATTATTACCCATATAATGCAGTTATTATCGCTAGAACTGTAATAATTATACTTATTACTTATATTGTTAGCAATATAACGTGCATTATTACCCATATAATGCAGTTATCATCGCTAGAACTGTAATAATTATACTTATTACTTAGATTATTATCAATATAACGTGCATTATTACCCATATTATGCAGTTATTATCGCTAGAACTATAATAAATATACGTATTACTTTTATTATCATCAATATAACATGCATTATTACCCATATTATGCAGTTATTATCGATAGAACTGTAATAAATATACTTATTACTTTTATTATTATCAATATAACATGCACTATTTGCCATATTTTACTATTATTACCGGTAGAACTATAATAATTATACTTATTACTCCCGATATTATCAATATAACATGCATTATTACCCATATAATGCAGTTATTATCGCTAGAACTGTAATAATTATACTTATTACTTATACTATTATCAATATAACATGCATTATTACCCATATTATGCAGTTATTATCGCTAGAACTATAATAAATATACTTATTACTCCCAATATTATCAATATAACATGCATTATTACCCATATAATGCAGTTATTATCGCTAGAACTGTAATAATTATACTTATTACTTATATTATTATCAATATAACATGCATTATTATCCATATAATGGAGGTATTATTGCTAGAACTGTAATAATTATACTTATTACTTATACTATTAGCAATATAACGTGCATTGTTACCCATATAATGCAGTTATTATCGCCAGAACTGTAATAATTATACTTATTACTTATATTATTCTCAATATAACATGCATTATTACCCATATGATGCAGTTATTATCGCAAGAACTATAATAAATATACATATCACTTTCATTATGATCAATATAACATGCATTATTACCCATATAATGGAGGTATTATTGCTAGAACTGTAATAATTATACTTATTACTTATATTATTGTCAATATAACATGCATTATTACCCATATTATGCAGTTATTATCGCTAGAACTATAATAAATACACTTATTACTCCCAATATTATCAATGTAACATGCATTATTACCCATATAATGCAGTTATTATCGCTAGAACTGTAATAATTATACTTATTACTTATATTATTAGCAATATAACGTGCATTATTACCCATATAATGCAGTTATTATCGCTAGAACTGTAATAATTGTACTCATTACTTATATTATTAGCAATATAACGTGCATTATTACCCATATAATGCAGTTATTATTGCTAGAACTGTAATAATTATACTTATTACTTATATTATTATCAATATAACATGCATTATTACCCATATTATGCAGTTATTATCTCTAGAACCATAATAAATATACTTATTACTCCCAATATTATCAATATAACATGCATTTTTACCCATATAATGCAGTTATTATCGCTAGAACTGTAATAATTATACTTATTACTTATATTGTTAGCAATATAACGTGCATTATTACCCATATAATGCAGTTATTATCGCTAGAACTGTAATAATTATACTTATTACTTATATTATTATCAATATAACATGCATTATTACCCATATTATGCAGTTATTATCGCTAGAACTATAATAAATATACGTATTACTTTTATTATCATCAATATAACATGCATTATTACCCATATTATGCAGTTATTATCGATAGAACTGTAATAAATATACTTATTACTTTTATTATTATCAATATAACAGGCACTATTTGCCATATTTTACTATTATTATCGCCAGAACTGTAATAATTATACTTATTACTTATATTATTCTCAATATAACATGCATTATTACCCATATTATGCAGTTATTATCGCTAGAACTATAATAAATATTCGTATTACTTTCATTATCATCAATATAACATGCATTATTACCCATATAATGCAGTTATTATCGATAGAACTGTAATAAATATATTTGTTACTTTTATTATTATCAATATAACATGCACTATTTGCCATATTTTACTATTATTATCGCTAGAACTATAATAATTATACTTATTACTCCCGATATTCTCAATATAACATGCATTATTACCCATATTATGCAGTTATTATCGCTAGAACTATAATAAATATACGTATTACTTTCATTATCATCAATATAACATGCATTATTACCCATATAATGCAGTTATTATCGCTAGAACTGTAATAATTATACTTATTACTTATATTGTTAGCAATATAACGTGCATTATTACCCATATAATGCAGTTATTATCGCTAGAACTGTAATAATTATACTTATTACTTATATTATTATCAATATAACATGCACTATTTGCCATATTTTACTATTATTATCGCTAGAACTATAATAATTATACTTATTACTCCCGATATTCTCAATATAACATGCATTATTACCCATATTATGCAGTTATTATCGCTAGAACTATAATAAATATACGTATTACTTTCATTATCATCAATATAACATGCATTATTACCCATATAATGCAGTTATTATCGCTAGAACTGTAATAATTGTACTCATTACTTATATTATTAGCAATATAACGTGCATTATTAACCATATTATGCCGTTATTATCGCTAGAACTGTAATAATTATACTTATTACTTATACTACTAGCAATATAACGTGCATTATTACCCATATAATGCAGTTATTATCGCTAGAACTGTAATAATTATACTTATTGCTTATATTATTCTCAATATAACATGCATTATTACCCATATGATGCAGTTATTATCGCAAGAACTATAATAAATATACGTATCATTTTCATTATCATCAATATAACATGCATTATTACCCATATAATGGAGGTATTATTGCTAGAACTGTAATAATTATACTTATTACTTATATTATTATCAATATAACATGCATTATTACCCATATTATGCAGTTATTATCGCTAGAACTATAATAAATACACTTATTACTCCCAATATTATCAATGTAACATGCATTATTACCCATATAATGCAGTTATTATCGCTAGAACTGTAATAATTATACTAATTACTTATATTATTAGCAATATAACGTTCATTATTACCCATATAATGCAGTTATTATCGCTAGAACTGTAATAATTGTACTCATTACTTATATTATTAGCAATATAACGTGCATTATTAACCATATTATGCCGTTATTATCGCTAGAACTGTAATAATTATACTTATTACTTATACTACTAGCAATATAACGTGCATTATTACCCATATAATGCAGTTATTATCGCTAGAACTGTAATAATTATACTTATTGCTTATATTATTATCAATATAACATGCATTATTACCCATATAATGCAGTTATTATCGCTAGAACTGTAATAATTATACTTATTACTTATATTATTAGCAATATAACGTGCATTATTACCCATATAATGCAGTAATTATCGCTAGAACTGTAATAATTATACTTATTACTTATATTATTATCAATAGAACATGCATTATTACCCATAAAATGGAGGTATTATCGCAAGAACTGTAATAATTATACTTATTACTTATACTATTAGCAATATAACGTGCATTATTACCCATATAATGCAGTTATTATCGCTAGAACTGTAATAATTATACTTATTACTTATATTGTTATCAATATAACCTGCATTATTACCCATATTATGCAGTTATTATCGCTAGGACTATAATAAATATACGTATTACTTTTATTATCATCAATATAACATGCATTATTACCCATATTATGCAGTTATTATCGATAGAACTGTAATAAATAGACTTATTACTTTTATTATTATCAATATAACATGCACTATTTGCCATATTTTACTATTATTATCGCTAGAACTATAATAATTATACTTATTACTCCCGATATTATCAATATAACATGCATTATTACCCATATAATGCAGTTATTATCGCTAGAACTGTAATAATTATACTTATTACTTATATTATTATCAATATAACATGCATTATTACCCATATAATGCAGTTATTATCGCTAGAACTGTAATAATTGTACTCATTACTTATATTATTAGCAATATAACGTGCATTATTACCCATATTATGCAGTTATTATCGCTAGAACTGTAATAATTATACTTATTACTTATACTACTAGCAATATAACGTGCATTCTTACCCATATAATGCAGTTATTATCGCTAGAACTGTAATAATTATACTTATTACTTATATTATTATCAATATAACATGCATTATTACCCATATAATGCAGTTATTATTGCTAGAACTGTAATAATTATACTTATTACTTATATTATTATCAATATAACATGCATTATTACCCATATTATGCAGTTATTATCTCTAGAACCATAATAAATATACTTATTACTCCCAATATTATCAATATAACATGCATTTTTACCCATATAATGCAGTTATTATCGCTAGAACTGTAATAATTATACTTATTACTTATATTGTTAGCAATATAACGTGCATTATTACCCATATAATGCAGTTATTATCGCTAGAACTGTAATAATTATACTTATTACTTATATTATTATCAATATAACATGCATTATTACCCATATTATGCAGTTATTATCGCTGGAACTATAATAAATATACGTATTACTTTTATTATCATCAATATAACATGCATTATTACCCATATTATGCAGTTATTATCGATAGAACTGTAATAAATATACTTATTACTTTTATTATTATCAATATAACAGGCACTATTTGCCATATTTTACTATTATTATCGCCAGAACTGTAATAATTATACTTATTACTTATATTATTCTCAATATAACATGCATTATTACCCATATTATGCAGTTATTATCGCTAGAACTATAATAAATATTCGTATTACTTTCATTATCATCAATATAACATGCATTATTACCCATATAATGCAGTTATTATCGATAGAACTGTAATAAATATATTTGTTACTTTTATTATTATCAATATAACATGCACTATTTGCCATATTTTACTATTATTATCGCTAGAACTATAATAATTATACTTATTACTCCCGATATTCTCAATATAACATGCATTATTACCCATATTATGCAGTTATTATCGCTAGAACTATAATAAATATACGTATTACTTTCATTATCATCAATATAACATGCATTATTACCCATATAATGCAGTTATTATCGCTAGAACTGTAATAATTATACTTATTACTTATATTGTTAGCAATATAACGTGCATTATTACCCATATAATGCAGTTATTATCGCTAGAACTGTAATAATTATACTTATTACTTATATTATTATCAATATAACATGCATTATTACCCATATAATGCAGTTATTATCGCTAGAACTGTAATAATTATACTTATTACTTATATTATTAGCAATATAACGTGCATTATTACCCATATAATGCAGTTATTATCGCTAGAACTGTAATAATTATACTTATTACTTATACTATTATCAATATAACGTGCATTGTTACCCATATAATGCAGTTATAATCGCCAGAACTGTAATAATTATACTTATTACTTATATTATTCTCAATATAACATGCATTATTACCCATATGATGCAGTTATTATCGCAAGAACTATAATAAATATACGTATCATTTTCATTATCATCAATATAACATGCATTATTACCCATATAATGGAGGTATTATTGCTAGAACTGTAATAATTATACTTATTACTTATATTATTATCAATATAACATGCATTATTACCCATATTATGCAGTTATTATCGCTAGAACTATAATAAATACACTTATTACTCCCAATATTATCAATGTAACATGCATTATTACCCATATAATGCAGTTATTATCGCTAGAACTGTAATAATTATACTAATTACTTATATTATTAGCAATATAACGTTCATTATTACCCATATAATGCAGTTATTATCGCTAGAACTGTAATAATTGTACTCATTACTTATATTATTAGCAATATAACGTGCATTATTAACCATATTATGCCGTTATTATCGCTAGAACTGTAATAATTATACTTATTACTTATACTACTAGCAATATAACGTGCATTATTACCCATATAATGCAGTTATTATCGCTAGAACTGTAATAATTATACTTATTGCTTATATTATTATCAATATAACATGCATTATTACCCATATAATGCAGTTATTATCGCTAGAACTGTAATAATTATACTTATTACTTATATTATTAGCAATATAACGTGCATTATTACCCATATAATGCAGTAATTATCGCTAGAACTGTAATAATTATACTTATTACTTATATTATTATCAATAGAACATGCATTATTACCCATAAAATGGAGGTATTATCGCAAGAACTGTAATAATTATACTTATTACTTATACTATTAGCAATATAACGTGCATTATTACCCATATAATGCAGTTATTATCGCCAGAACTGTAATAATTATACTTATTACTTATATTATTCTCAATATAACATGCATTATTACCCATATTATGCAGTTATTATCGCTAGAACTATAATAAATATACGTATTACTTTCATTATCATCAATATAACATGCATTATTACCCATATAATGGAGGTATTATCGCTAGAACTGTAATAATTATACTTATTACTTATATTATTATCAATATAACATGCATTATTACCCATATTATGCAGTTATTATCTCTAGAACCATAATAAATATACTTATTACTCCCAATATTATCAATGTAACATGCATTTTTACCCATATAATGCAGTTATTATCGCTAGAACTGTAATAATTATACTTATTACTTATATTGTTATCAATATAACCTGCATTATTACCCATATTATGCAGTTATTATCGCTAGAACTGTAATAATTATACTTATTACTTATATTATTATCAATATAACATGCATTATTACCCATATAATGCAGTTATTATTGCTAGAACTGTAATAATTATACTTATTACTTATATTATTATCAATATAACATGCATTATTACCCATATTATGCAGTTATTATCTCTAGAACCATAATAAATATACTTATTACTCCCAATATTATCAATATAACATGCATTTTTACCCATATAATGCAGTTATTATCGCTAGAACTGTAATAATTATACTTATTACTTATATTGTTAGCAATATAACGTGCACTATTACCCATATAATGCAGTTATTATCGCTAGAACTGTAATAATTATACTTATTACTTATATTATTATCAATATAACATGCATTATTACCCATATTATGCAGTTATTATCGCTAGAACTATAATAAATATACGTATTACTTTTATTATCATCAATATAACATGCATTATTACCCATATTATGCAGTTATTATCGATAGAACTGTAATAAATATACTTATTACTTTTATTATTATCAATATAACAGGCACTATTTGCCATATTTTACTATTATTATCGCCAGAACTGTAATAATTATACTTATTACTTATATTATTCTCAATATAACATGCATTATTACCCATATTATGCAGTTATTATCGCTAGAACTATAATAAATATTCGTATTACTTTCATTATCATCAATATAACATGCATTATTACCCATATAATGCAGTTATTATCGATAGAACTGTAATAAATATATTTGTTACTTTTATTATTATCAATATAACATGCACTATTTGCCATATTTTACTATTATTATCGCTAGAACTATAATAATTATACTTATTACTCCCGATATTCTCAATATAACATGCATTATTACCCATATTATGCAGTTATTATCGCTAGAACTATAATAAATATACGTATTACTTTCATTATCATCAATATAACATGCATTATTACCCATATAATGCAGTTATTACCGCTAGAACTGTAATAATTATACTTATTACTTATATTGTTAGCAATATAACGTGCATTATTACCCATATAATGCAGTTATTATCGCTAGAACTGTAATAATTATACTTACTACTTAGATTATTATCAATATAACGTGCATTATTACCCATATTATGCAGTTATTATCGCTAGAACTATAATAAATATACGTATTACTTTTATTATCATCAATATAACGTGCATTATTACCCATATAATGCAGTTATTATCGCTAGAACTGTAATAATTATACTTATTACTTATACTATTATCAATATAACGTGCATTGTTACCCATATAATGCAGTTATAATCGCCAGAACTGTAATAATTATACTTATTACTTATATTATTCTCAATATAACATGCATTATTACCCATATGATGCAGTTATTATCGCAAGAACTATAATAAATATACGTATCATTTTCATTATCATCAATATAACATGCATTATTACCCATATAATGGAGGTATTATTGCTAGAACTGTAATAATTATACTTATTACTTATATTATTATCAATATAACATGCATTATTACCCATATTATGCAGTTATTATCGCTAGAACTATAATAAATACACTTATTACTCCCAATATTATCAATGTAACATGCATTATTACCCATATAATGCAGTTATTGTCGCTAGAACTGTAATAATTATACTAATTACTTATATTATTAGCAATATAACGTTCATTATTACCCATATAATGCAGTTATTATCGCTAGAACTGTAATAATTGTACTCATTACTTATATTATTAGCAATATAACGTGCATTATTAACCATATTATGCCGTTATTATCGCTAGAACTGTAATAATTATACTTATTACTTATACTACTAGCAATATAACGTGCATTATTACCCATATAATGCAGTTATTATCGCTAGAACTGTAATAATTATACTTATTGCTTATATTATTATCAATATAACATGCATTATTACCCATATAATGCAGTTATTATCGCTAGAACTGTAATAATTATACTTATTACTTATATTATTAGCAATATAACGTGCATTATTACCCATATAATGCAGTAATTATCGCTAGAACTGTAATAATTATACTTATTACTTATATTATTATCAATAGAACATGCATTATTACCCATAAAATGGAGGTATTATCGCAAGAACTGTAATAATTATACTTATTACTTATACTATTAGCAATATAACGTGCATTATTACCCATATAATGCAGTTATTATCGCCAGAACTGTAATAATTATACTTATTACTTATATTATTCTCAATATAACATGCATTATTACCCATATTATGCAGTTATTATCGCTAGAACTATAATAAATATACGTATTACTTTCATTATCATCAATATAACATGCATTATTACCCATATAATGGAGGTATTATCGCTAGAACTGTAATAATTATACTTATTACTTATATTATTATCAATATAACATGCATTATTACCCATATTATGCAGTTATTATCTCTAGAACCATAATAAATATACTTATTACTCCCAATATTATCAATGTAACATGCATTTTTACCCATATAATGCAGTTATTATCGCTAGAACTGTAATAATTATACTTATTACTTATATTGTTAGCAATATAACGTGCATTATTACCCATATAATGCAGTTATTATCGCTAGAACTGTAATAATTATACTTATTACTTATATTATTATCAATATAACATGCATTATTACCCATATAATGCAGTTATTATCGCTAGAACTGTAATAATTATACTTATTACTTATATTATTAGCAATATAACGTGCATTATTACCCATATAATGCAGTTATTATCGCTAGAACTGTAATAATTATACTTATTACTTATACTATTATCAATATAACGTGCATTGTTACCCATATAATGCAGTTATAATCGCCAGAACTGTAATAATTATACTTATTACTTATATTATTCTCAATATAACATGCATTATTACCCATATGATGCAGTTATTATCGCAAGAACTATAATAAATATACGTATCATTTTCATTATCATCAATATAACATGCATTATTACCCATATAATGGAGGTATTATTGCTAGAACTGTAATAATTATACTTATTACTTATATTATTATCAATATAACATGCATTATTACCCATATTATGCAGTTATTATCGCTAGAACTATAATAAATACACTTATTACTCCCAATATTATCAATGTAACATGCATTATTACCCATATAATGCAGTTATTATCGCTAGAACTGTAATAATTATACTAATTACTTATATTATTAGCAATATAACGTTCATTATTACCCATATAATGCAGTTATTATCGCTAGAACTGTAATAATTGTACTCATTACTTATATTATTAGCAATATAACGTGCATTATTAACCATATTATGCCGTTATTATCGCTAGAACTGTAATAATTATACTTATTACTTATACTACTAGCAATATAACGTGCATTATTACCCATATAATGCAGTTATTATCGCTAGAACTGTAATAATTATACTTATTGCTTATATTATTATCAATATAACATGCATTATTACCCATATAATGCAGTTATTATCGCTAGAACTGTAATAATTATACTTATTACTTATATTATTAGCAATATAACGTGCATTATTACCCATATAATGCAGTAATTATCGCTAGAACTGTAATAATTATACTTATTACTTATATTATTATCAATAGAACATGCATTATTACCCATAAAATGGAGGTATTATCGCAAGAACTGTAATAATTATACTTATTACTTATACTATTAGCAATATAACGTGCATTATTACCCATATAATGCAGTTATTATCGCCAGAACTGTAATAATTATATTTATTACTTATATTATTCTCAATATAACATGCATTATTACCCATATTATGCAGTTATTATCGCTAGAACTATAATAAATATACGTATTACTTTCATTATCATCAATATAACATGCATTATTACCCATATAATGGAGGTATTATCGCTAGAACTGTAATAATTATACTTATTACTTATATTATTATCAATATAACATGCATTATTACCCATATTATGCAGTTATTATCTCTAGAACCATAATAAATATACTTATTACTCCCAATATTATCAATGTAACATGCATTTTTACCCATATAATGCAGTTATTATCGCTAGAACTGTAATAATTATACTTATTACTTATATTGTTATCAATATAACCTGCATTATTACCCATATTATGCAGTTATTATCGCTAGAACTGTAATAATTATACTTATTACTTATATTATTATCAATATAACATGCATTATTACCCATATAATGCAGTTATTATTGCTAGAACTGTAATAATTATACTTATTACTTATATTATTATCAATATAACATGCATTATTACCCATATTATGCAGTTATTATCTCTAGAACCATAATAAATATACTTATTACTCCCAATATTATCAATATAACATGCATTTTTACCCATATAATGCAGTTATTATCGCTAGAACTGTAATAATTATACTTATTACTTATATTGTTAGCAATATAACGTGCATTATTACCCATATAATGCAGTTATTATCGCTAGAACTGTAATAATTATACTTATTACTTATATTATTATCAATATAACATGCATTATTACCCATATTATGCAGTTATTATCGCTAGAACTATAATAAATATACGTATTACTTTTATTATCATCAATATAACATGCATTATTACCCATATTATGCAGTTATTATCGATAGAACTGTAATAAATATACTTATTACTTTTATTATTATCAATATAACAGGCACCATTTGCCATATTTTACTATTATTATCGCCAGAACTGTAATAATTATACTTATTACTTATATTATTCTCAATATAACATGCATTATTACCCATATTATGCAGTTATTATCGCTAGAACTATAATAAATATTCGTATTACTTTCATTATCATCAATATAACATGCATTATTACCCATATAATGCAGTTATTATCGATAGAACTGTAATAAATATATTTGTTACTTTTATTATTATCAATATAACATGCACTATTTGCCATATTTTACTATTATTATCGCTAGAACTATAATAATTATACTTATTACTCCCGATATTCTCAATATAACATGCATTATTACCCATATTATGCAGTTATTATCGCTAGAACTATAATAAATATACGTATTACTTTCATTATCATCAATATAACATGCATTATTACCCATATAATGCAGTTATTACCGCTAGAACTGTAATAATTATACTTATTACTTATATTGTTAGCAATATAACGTGCATTATTACCCATATAATGCAGTTATTATCGCTAGAACTGTAATAATTATACTTATTACTTAGATTATTATCAATATAACGTGCATTATTACCCATATTATGCAGTTATTATCGCTAGAACTATAATAAATATACGTATTACTTTTATTATCATCAATATAACGTGCATTATTACCCATATAATGCAGTTATTATCGCTAGAACTGTAATAATTATACTTATTACTTATACTATTATCAATATAACGTGCATTGTTACCCATATAATGCAGTTATAATCGCCAGAACTGTAATAATTATACTTATTACTTATATTATTCTCAATATAACATGCATTATTACCCATATGATGCAGTTATTATCGCAAGAACTATAATAAATATACGTATCATTTTCATTATCATCAATATAACATGCATTATTACCCATATAATGGAGGTATTATTGCTAGAACTGTAATAATTATACTTATTACTTATATTATTATCAATATAACATGCATTATTACCCATATTATGCAGTTATTATCGCTAGAACTATAATAAATACACTTATTACTCCCAATATTATCAATGTAACATGCATTATTACCCATATAATGCAGTTATTATCGCTAGAACTGTAATAATTATACTAATTACTTATATTATTAGCAATATAACGTTCATTATTACCCATATAATGCAGTTATTATCGCTAGAACTGTAATAATTGTACTCATTACTTATATTATTAGCAATATAACGTGCATTATTAACCATATTATGCCGTTATTATCGCTAGAACTGTAATAATTATACTTATTACTTATACTACTAGCAATATAACGTGCATTATTACCCATATAATGCAGTTATTATCGCTAGAACTGTAATAATTATACTTATTGCTTATATTATTATCAATATAACATGCATTATTACCCATATAATGCAGTTATTATCGCTAGAACTGTAATAATTATACTTATTACTTATATTATTAGCAATATAACGTGCATTATTACCCATATAATGCAGTAATTATCGCTAGAACTGTAATAATTATACTTATTACTTATATTATTATCAATAGAACATGCATTATTACCCATAAAATGGAGGTATTATCGCAAGAACTGTAATAATTATACTTATTACTTATACTATTAGCAATATAACGTGCATTATTACCCATATAATGCAGTTATTATCGCCAGAACTGTAATAATTATACTTATTACTTATATTATTCTCAATATAACATGCATTATTACCCATATTATGCAGTTATTATCGCTAGAACTATAATAAATATACGTATTACTTTCATTATCATCAATATAACATGCATTATTACCCATATAATGGAGGTATTATCGATAGAACTGTAATAATTATACTTATTACTTATATTATTATCAATATAACATGCATTATTACCCATATTATGCAGTTATTATCTCTAGAACCATAATAAATATACTTATTACTCCCAATATTATCAATGTAACATGCATTTTTACCCATATAATGCAGTTATTATCGCTAGAACTGTAATAATTATACTTATTACTTATATTGTTATCAATATAACCTGCATTATTACCCATATTATGCAGTTATTATCGCTAGAACTATAATAAATATACGTATTACTTTTATTATCATCAATATAACATGCATTATTACCCATATTATGCAGTTATTATCGATAGAACTGTAATAAATAGACTTATTACTTTTATTATTATCAATATAACATGCACTATTTGCCATATTTTACTATTATTATCGCTAGAACTATAATAGTTATACTTATTACTCCCGATATTATCAATATAACATGCATTATTACCCATATAATGCAGTTATTATCGCTAGAACTGTAATAATTATACTTATTACTTATATTATTATCAATATAACATGCATTATTACCCATATAATGCAGTTATTATCGCTAGAACTGTAATAATTGTACTCATTACTTATATTATTAGCAATATAACGTGCATTATTACCCATATTATGCAGTTATTATCGCTAGAACTGTAATAATTATACTTATTACTTATACTACTAGCAATATAACGTGCATTCTTACCCATATAATGCAGTTATTATCGCTAGAACTGTAATAATTATACTTATTACTTATATTATTATCAATATAACATGCATTATTACCCATATAATGCAGTTATTATTGCTAGAACTGTAATAATTATACTTATTACTTATATTATTATCAATATAACATGCATTATTACCCATATTATGCAGTTATTATCTCTAGAACCATAATAAATATACTTATTACTCCCAATATTATCAATATAACATGCATTTTTACCCATATAATGCAGTTATTATCGCTAGAACTGTAATAATTATACTTATTACTTATATTGTTAGCAATATAACGTGCATTATTACCCATATAATGCAGTTATTATCGCTAGAACTGTAATAATTATACTTATTACTTATATTATTATCAATATAACATGCATTATTACCCATATTATGCAGTTATTATCGCTAGAACTATAATAAATATACGTATTACTTTTATTATCATCAATATAACATGCATTATTACCCATATTATGCAGTTATTATCGATAGAACTGTAATAAATATACTTATTACTTTTATTATTATCAATATAACAGGCACTATTTGCCATATTTTACTATTATTATCGCCAGAACTGTAATAATTATACTTATTACTTATATTATTCTCAATATAACATGCATTATTACCCATATTATGCAGTTATTATCGCTAGAACTATAATAAATATTCGTATTACTTTCATTATCATCAATATAACATGCATTATTACCCATATAATGCAGTTATTATCGATAGAACTGTAATAAATATATTTGTTACTTTTATTATTATCAATATAACATGCACTATTTGCCATATTTTACTATTATTATCGCTAGAACTGTAATAATTATACTTACTACTTATACTACTAGCAATATAACGTGCATTACTACCCATATAATGCAGCTATTATCGCTAGAACTGTAATAATTATACTTATTACTTATATTATTATCAATATAACGTGCATTATTACCCATATAATGCAGTTATTATCGCTAGAACTGTAATAATTATACTTATTACTTAGATTATTATCAATATAACGTGCATTATTACCCATATTATGCAGTTATTATCGCTAGAACTATAATAAATATACGTATTACTTTTATTATCATCAATATAACATGCATTATTACCCATATTATGCAGTTATTATCGATAGAACTGTAATAAATATACTTATTACTTTTATTATTATCAATATAACATGCACTATTTGCCATATTTTACTATTATTACCGGTAGAACTATAATAATTATACTTATTACTCCCGATATTATCAATATAACATGCATTATTACCCATATAATGCAGTTATTATCGCTAGAACTGTAATAATTATACTTATTACTTATACTATTATCAATATAACATGCATTATTACCCATATTATGCAGTTATTATCGCTAGAACTATAATAAATATACTTATTACTCCCAATATTATCAATATAACATGCATTATTACCCATATAATGCAGTTATTATCGCTAGAACTGTAATAATTATACTTATTACTTATATTATTATCAATATAACATGCATTATTATCCATATAATGGAGGTATTATTGCTAGAACTGTAATAATTATACTTATTACTTATACTATTAGCAATATAACGTGCATTGTTACCCATATAATGCAGTTATTATCGCCAGAACTGTAATAATTATACTTATTACTTATATTATTCTCAATATAACATGCATTATTACCCATATGATGCAGTTATTATCGCAAGAACTATAATAAATATACATATCACTTTCATTATGATCAATATAACATGCATTATTACCCATATAATGGAGGTATTATTGCTAGAACTGTAATAATTATACTTATTACTTATATTATTATCAATATAACGTGCATTATTACCCATATTATGCAGTTATTATCGCTAGAACTATAATAAATACACTTATTACTCCCAATATTATCAATGTAACATGCATTATTACCCATATAATGCAGTTATTATCGCTAGAACTGTAATAATTATACTTATTACTTATATTATTAGCAATATAACGTGCATTATTACCCATATAATGCAGTTATTATCGCTAGAACTGTAATAATTGTACTCATTACTTATATTATTAGCAATATAACGTGCATTATTACCCATATTATGCAGTTATTATCGCTAGAACTGTAATAATTATACTTACTACTTATACTACTAGCAATATAACGTGCATTACTACCCATATAATGCAGCTATTATCGCTAGAACTGTAATAATTATACTTATTACTTATATTATTATCAATATAACATGCATTATTACCCATATAATGGAGGTATTATCGCAAGAACTGTAATAATTATACTTATTACTTATACTATTAGCAATATAACGTGCATTATTACCCATATAATGCAGTTATTATCGCCAGAACTGTAATAATTATACTTATTACTTATATTATTCTCAATATAACATGCATTATTACCCATATTATGCAGTTATTATCGCTAGAACTATAATAAATATACGTATTACTTTCATTATCATCAATATAACATGCATTATTACCCATATAATGGAGGTATTATCGCTAGAACTGTAATAATTATACTTATTACTTATATTGTTAGCAATATAACGTGCATTATTACCCATATAATGCAGTTATTATCGCTACAACAGTAATAATTATACTTATTACTTATATTATTATCAATATAACATGCATTATTACCCATATTATGCAGTTATTATCTCTAGAACCATAATAAATATACTTATTACTCCCAATATTATCAATATAACATGCATTTTTACCCATATAATGCAGTTACAATCGCTAGAACTGTAATAATTGTACTCATTACTTATATTATTATCAATATAACATGCATTATTACCCATATTATGCAGTTATTATCGCTAGAACTATAATAAATATACGTATTACTTTTATTATCATCAATATAACATGCATTATTACCCATATTATGCAGTTATTATCGATAGAACTGTAATAAATATACTTATTACTTTTATTATTATCAATATAACATGCACTATTTGCCATATTTTACTATTATTATCGCTAGAACTATAATAATTATACTTATTACTCCCGATATTATCAATATAACATGCATTATTACCCATATAATGCAGTTATTATCGCTAGAACTGTAATAATTATACTTATTACTTATATTATTATCAATATAACGTGCATTATTACCCATATAATGCAGGTATTATTGCTAGAACTGTAATAATTATACTTATTACTTATACTATTAGCAATATAACGTGCATTGTTACCCATATAATGCAGTTATTATCGCCAGAACTGTAATAATTATACTTATTACTTATATTATTCTCAATATAACATGCATTATTACCCATATGATGCAGTTATTATCGCAAGAGCTATAATAAATATACGTATCACTTTCATTATCATCAATATAACATGCATTATTACCCATATAATGGAGGTATTATTGCTAGAACTATAATAATTATACTTATTACTTATATTATTATCAATATAACATGCATTATTACCCATATTATGCAGTTATTATCGCTAGAACTATAATAAATACACTTATTACTCCCAATATTATCAATGTAACATGCATTATTACCCATATAATGCAGTTATTATCGCTAGAACTGTAATAATTGTACTCATTACTTATATTATTAGCAATATAACGTGCATTATTACCCATATTATGCAGTTATTATCGCTAGAACTGTAATAATTATACTTATTACTTATACTACTAGCAATATAACGTGCATTATTACCCATATTATGCAGTTATTATCGCTAGAACTATAATAAATATACGTATTACTTTTATTATCATCAATATAACATGCATTATTACCCATATTATGCAGTTATTATCGATAGAACTGTAATAAATATACTTATTACTTTTATTATTATCAATATAACATGCACTATTTGCCATATTTTACTATTATTATCGCTAGAACTATAATAATTATACTTATTACTCCCGATATTCTCAATATAACATGCATTATTACCCATATTATGCAGTTATTATCGCTAGAACTATAATAAATATACGTATTACTTTCATTATCATCAATATAATATGCATTATTACCCATATAATGCAGTTATTATCGCTAGAACTGTAATAATTATACTTATTACTTATATTGTTAGCAATATAACGTGCATTATTACCCATATAATGCAGTTATTATCGCTAGAACTGTAATAATTATACTTATTACTTAGATTATTATCAATATAACGTGCATTATTACCCATATTATGCAGTTATTATCGCTAGAACTATAATAAATATACGTATTACTTTTATTATCATCAATATAACATGCATTATTACCCATATTATGCAGTTATTATCGATAGAACTGTAATAAATATATTTATTACTTTTATTATTATCAATATAACATGCACTATTTGCCATATTTTACTATTATTACCGGTAGAACTATAATAATTATACTTATTACTCCCGATATTATCAATATAACATGCATTATTACCCATATAATGCAGTTATTATCGCTAGAACTGTAATAATTATACTTATTACTTATATTATTAGCAATATAACGTGCATTATTACCCATATAATGCAGTTATTATCGCTAGAACTGTAATAATTATACTTATTACTTATACTATTATCAATATAACATGCATTATTACCCATATTATGCAGTTATTATCGCTAGAACTATAATAAATATACTTATTACTCCCAATATTATCAATATAACATGCATTATTACCCATATAATGCAGTTATTATCGCTAGAACTGTAATAATTATACTTATTACTTATATTATTATCAATATAACATGCATTATTATCCATATAATGGAGGTATTATTGCTAGAACTGTAATAATTATACTTATTACTTATACTATTAGCAATATAACGTGCATTGTTACCCATATAATGCAGTTATTATCGCCAGAACTGTAATAATTATACTTATTACTTATATTATTCTCAATATAACATGCATTATTACCCATATGATGCAGTTATTATCGCAAGAACTATAATAAATATACATATCACTTTCATTATGATCAATATAACATGCATTATTACCCATATAATGGAGGTATTATTGCTAGAACTGTAATAATTATACTTATTACTTATATTATTATCAATATAACATGCATTATTACCCATATTATGCAGTTATTATCGCTAGAACTATAATAAATACACTTATTACTCCCAATATTATCAATGTAACATGCATTATTACCCATATAATGCAGTTATTATCGCTAGAACTGTAATAATTATACTTATTACTTATATTATTAGCAATATAACGTGCATTATTACCCATATAATGCAGTTATTATCGCTAGAACTGTAATAATTGTACTCATTACTTATATTATTAGCAATATAACGTGCATTATTACCCATATTATGCAGTTATTATCGCTAGAACTGTAATAATTATACTTACTACTTATACTACTAGCAATATAACGTGCATTACTACCCATATAATGCAGCTATTATCGCTAGAACTGTAATAATTATACTTATTACTTATATTATTATCAATATAACATGCATTATTACCCATATAATGGAGGTATTATCGCAAGAACTGTAATAATTATACTTATTACTTATACTATTAGCAATATAACGTGCATTATTACCCATATAATGCAGTTATTATCGCCAGAACTGTAATAATTATACTTATTACTTATATTATTCTCAATATAACATGCATTATTACCCATATTATGCAGTTATTATCGCTAGAACTATAATAAATATACGTATTACTTTCATTATCATCAATATAACATGCATTATTACCCATATAATGGAGGTATTATCGCTAGAACTGTAATAATTATACTTATTACTTATATTGTTAGCAATATAACGTGCATTATTACCCATATAATGCAGTTATTATCGCTACAACTGTAATAATTATACTTATTACTTATATTATTATCAATATAACATGCATTATTACCCATATTATGCAGTTATTATCTCTAGAACCATAATAAATATACTTATTACTCCCAATATTATCAATATAACATGCATTTTTACCCATATAATGCAGTTACAATCGCTAGAACTGTAATAATTGTACTCATTACTTATATTATTATCAATATAACATGCATTATTACCCATATTATGCAGTTATTATCGCTAGAACTATAATAAATATACGTATTACTTTTATTATCATCAATATAACATGCATTATTACCCATATTATGCAGTTATTATCGATAGAACTGTAATAAATATACTTATTACTTTTATTATTATCAATATAACATGCACTATTTGCCATATTTTACTATTATTATCGCTAGAACTATAATAATTATACTTATTACTCCCGATATTATCAATATAACATGCATTATTACCCATATAATGCAGTTATTATCGCTAGAACTGTAATAATTATACTTATTACTTATATTATTATCAATATAACGTGCATTATTACCCATATAATGCAGGTATTATTGCTAGAACTGTAATAATTATACTTATTACTTATATTATTAGCAATATAACGTGCATTATTACCAATATAATGCAGTTATTATCGCTAGAACTGTAATAATTATACTTATTGCTTATATTATTATCAATATAACATGCATTATTACCCATATAATGCAGTTATTATCGCTAGAACTGTAATAATTATACTTATTACTTATATTATTAGCAATATAACGTGCATTATTACCCATATAATGCAGTAATTATCGCTAGAACTGTAATAATTATACTTATTACTTATATTATTATCAATAGAACATGCATTATTACCCATAAAATGGAGGTATTATCGCAAGAACTGTAATAATTATACTTATTACTTATACTATTAGCAATATAACGTGCATTATTACCCATATAATGCAGTTATTATCGCCAGAACTGTAATAATTATACTTATTACTTATATTATTCTCAATATAACATGCATTATTACCCATATTATGCAGTTATTATCGCTAGAACTATAATAAATATACGTATTACTTTCATTATCATCAATATAACATGCATTATTACCCATATAATGGAGGTATTATCGCTAGAACTGTAATAATTATACTTATTACTTATATTATTATCAATATAACCTGCATTATTACCCATATTATGCAGTTATTATCGCTAGAACTATAATAAATATACGTATTACTTTTATTATCATCAATATAACATGCATTATTACCCATATTATGCAGTTATTATCGATAGAACTGTAATAAATAGACTTATTACTTTTATTATTATCAATATAACATGCACTATTTGCCATATTTTACTATTATTATCGCTAGAACTTTAATAATTATACTTATTACTCCCGATATTATCAATATAACATGCATTATTACCCATATAATGCAGTTATTATCGCTAGAACTGTAATAATTATACTTATTACTTATATTATTATCAATATAACATGCATTATTACCCATATAATGCAGTTATTATCGCTAGAACTGTAATAATTGTACTCATTACTTATATTATTAGCAATATAACGTGCATTATTACCCATATTATGCAGTTATTATCGCTAGAACTGTAATAATTATACTTATTACTTATACTACTAGCAATATAACGTGCATTCTTACCCATATAATGCAGTTATTATCGCTAGAACTGTAATAATTATACTTATTACTTATATTATTATCAATATAACATGCATTATTACCCATACAATGCAGTTATTATTGCTAGAACTGTAATAATTATACTTATTACTTATATTATTATCAATATAACATGCATTATTACCCATATTATGCAGTTATTATCTCTAGAACCATAATAAATATACTTATTACTCCCAATATTATCAATATAACATGCATTTTTACCCATATAATGCAGTTATTATCGCTAGAACTGTAATAATTATACTTATTACTTATATTGTTAGCAATATAACGTGCATTATTACCCATATAATGCAGTTATTATCGCTAGAACTGTAATAATTATACTTATTACTTATATTATTATCAATATAACATGCATTATTACCCATATTATGCAGTTATTATCGCTAGAACTATAATAAATATACGTATTACTTTTATTATCATCAATATAACATGCATTATTACCCATATTATGCAGTTATTATCGATAGAACTGTAATAAATATACTTATTACTTTTATTATTATCAATATAACAGGCACTATTTGCCATATTTTACTATTATTATCGCTAGAACTGTAATAATTATACTTATTACTTATATTGTTAGCAATATAACGTGCATTATTACCCATATAATGCAGTTATTATCGCTAGAACTGTAATAATTATACTTATTACTTAGATTATTATCAATATAACGTGCATTATTACCCATATTATGCAGTTATTATCGCTAGAACTATAATAAATATACGTATTACTTTTATTATCATCAATATAACATGCATTATTACCCATATTATGCAGTTATTATCGATAGAACTGTAATAAATATATTTATTACTTTTATTATTATCAATATAACATGCACTATTTGCCATATTTTACTATTATTACCGGTAGAACTATAATAATTATACTTATTACTCCCGATATTATCAATATAACATGCATTATTACCCATATAATGCAGTTATTATCGCTAGAACTGTAATAATTATACTTATTACTTATATTATTAGCAATATAACGTGCATTATTACCCATATAATGCAGTTATTATCGCTAGAACTGTAATAATTATACTTATTACTTATATTATTATCAATATAACCTGCATTATTACCCATATTATGCAGTTATTATCGATAGAACTGTAATAATTATACTTATTACTTATATTATTATCAATATAACATGCATTATTACCCATATAATGCAGTTATTATCGCTAGAACTGTAATAATTGTACTCATTACTTATATTATTAGCAATATAACGTGCATTATTGCCCATATTATGCAGTTATTATCGCTAGAACTGTAATAATTATACTTATTACTTATACTACTAGCAATATAACGTGCATTCTTACCCATATAATGCAGTTATTATCGCTAGAACTGTAATAATTATACTTATTACTTATATTATTATCAATATAACATGCATTATTACCCATACAATGCAGTTATTATTGCTAGAACTGTAATAATTATACTTATTACTTATATTATTATCAATATAACATGCATTATTACCCATATTATGCAGTTATTATCTCTAGAACCATAATAAATATACTTATTACTCCCAATATTATCAATATAACATGCATTTTTACCCATATAATGCAGTTATTATCGCTAGAACTGTAATAATTATACTTATTACTTATATTGTTAGCAATATAACGTGCATTATTACCCATATAATGCAGTTATTATCGCTAGAACTGTAATAATTATACTTATTACTTATACTATTAGCAATATAACGTGCATTATTACCCATATAATGCAGTTATTATCGCCAGAACTGTAATAATTATACTTATTACTTATATTATTCTCAATATAACATGCATTATTACCCATATTATGCAGTTATTATCGCTAGAACTATAATAAATATACGTATTACTTTCATTATCATCAATATAACATGCATTATTACCCATATAATGGAGGTATTATCGCTAGAACTGTAATAATTATACTTATTACTTATATTATTATCAATATAACCTGCATTATTACCCATATTATGCAGTTATTATCGCTAGAACTATAATAAATATACGTATTACTTTTATTATCATCAATATAACATGCATTATTACCCATATTATGCAGTTATTATCGCTAGAACTATAATAAATATACGTATTACTTTCATTATCATCAATATAACATGCATTATTACCCATATAATGCAGTTATTATCGCTAGAACTGTAATAATTATACTTATTACTTATATTGTTAGCAATATAACGTGCATTATTACCCATATAATGCAGTTATTATCGCTAGAACTTTAATAATTATACTTATTACTTAGATTATTATCAATATAACGTGCATTATTACCCATATTATGCAGTTATTATCGCTAGAACTATAATAAATATACGTATTACTTTTATTATCATCAATATAACATGCATTATTACCCATATTATGCAGTTATTATCGATAGAACTGTAATAAATATATTTATTACTTTTATTATTATCAATATAACATGCACTATTTGCCATATTTTACTATTATTACCGGTAGAACTATAATAATTATACTTATTACTCCCGATATTATCAATATAACATGCATTATTACCCATATAATGCAGTTATTATCGCTAGAACTGTAATAATTATACTTATTACTTATATTATTAGCAATATAACGTGCATTATTACCCATATAATGCAGTTATTATCGCTAGAACTGTAATAATTATACTTATTACTTATACTATTATCAATATAACATGCATTATTACCCATATTATGCAGTTATTATCGCTAGAACTATAATAAATATACTTATTACTCCCAATATTATCAATATAACATGCATTATTACCCATATAATGCAGTTATTATCGCTAGAACTGTAATAATTATACTTATTACTTATATTATTATCAATATAACATGCATTATTATCCATATAATGGAGGTATTATTGCTAGAACTGTAATAATTATACTTATTACTTATACTATTAGCAATATAACGTGCATTGTTACCCATATAATGCAGTTATTATCGCCAGAACTGTAATAATTATACTTATTACTTATATTATTCTCAATATAACATGCATTATTACCCATATTATGCAGTTATTATCGCTAGAACTATAATAAATATACGTATTACTTTCATTATCATCAATATAACATGCATTATTACCCATATAATGGAGGTATTATCGCTAGAACTGTAATAATTATACTTATTACTTATATTATTATCAATATAACCTGCATTATTACCCATATTATGCAGTTATTATCGCTAGAACTATAATAAATATACGTATTACTTTTATTATCATCAATATAACATGCATTATTACCCATATTATGCAGTTATTATCGCTAGAACTATAATAAATATACGTATTACTTTCATTATCATCAATATAACATGCATTATTACCCATATAATGCAGTTATTATCGCTAGAACTGTAATAATTATACTTATTACTTATATTGTTAGCAATATAACGTGCATTATTACCCATATAATGCAGTTATTATCGCTAGAACTGTAATAATTATACTTATTACTTAGATTATTATCAATATAACGTGCATTATTACCCATATTATGCAGTTATTATCGCTAGAACTATAATAAATATACGTATTACTTTTATTATCATCAATATAACATGCATTATTACCCATATTATGCAGTTATTATCGATAGAACTGTAATAAATATATTTATTACTTTTATTATTATCAATATAACAGGCACTATTTGCCATATTTTACTATTATTATCGCTAGAACTACAATAATTATACTTATTACTCCCGATATTATCAATATAACATGCATTATTACCCATATAATGCAGTTATTATCGCTAGAACTGTAATAATTATACTTATTACTTATATTATTATCAATATAACATGCATTATTACCCATATAATGCAGTTATTATCGCTAGAACTGTAATAATTATACTTATTACTTATATTATTAGCAATATAACGTGCATTATTACCCATATAATGCAGTTATTATCGCTAGAACTGTAATAATTATACTTATTGCTTATATTATTATCAATATAACATGCATTATTACCCATATAATGCAGTTATTATCGCTAGAACTGTAATAATTATACTTATTACTTATATTATTAGCAATATAACGTGCATTATTACCCATATAATGCAGTAATTATCGCTAGAACTGTAATAATTATACTTATTACTTATATTATTATCAATAGAACATGCATTATTACCCATAAAATGGAGGTATTATCGCAAGAACTGTAATAATTATACTTATTACTTATACTATTAGCAATATAACGTGCATTATTACCCATATAATGCAGTTATTATCGCCAGAACTGTAATAATTATACTTATTACTTATATTATTCTCAATATAACATGCATTATTACCCATATTATGCAGTTATTATCGCTAGAACTATAATAAATATACGTATTACTTTCATTATCATCAATATAACATGCATTATTACCCATATAATGGAGGTATTATCGCTAGAACTGTAATAATTATACTTATTACTTATATTATTATCAATATAACCTGCATTATTACCCATATTATGCAGTTATTATCGCTAGAACTATAATAAATATACGTATTACTTTTATTATCATCAATATAACATGCATTATTACCCATATTATGCAGTTATTATCGATAGAACTGTAATAAATAGACTTATTACTTTTATTATTATCAATATAACATGCACTATTTGCCATATTTTACTATTATTATCGCTAGAACTTTAATAATTATACTTATTACTCCCGATATTATCAATATAACATGCATTATTACCCATATAATGCAGTTATTATCGCTAGAACTGTAATAATTATACTTATTACTTATATTATTATCAATATAACATGCATTATTACCCATATAATGCAGTTATTATCGCTAGAACTGTAATAATTGTACTCATTACTTATATTATTAGCAATATAACGTGCATTATTACCCATATTATGCAGTTATTATCGCTAGAACTGTAATAATTATACTTATTACTTATACTACTAGCAATATAACGTGCATTCTTACCCATATAATGCAGTTATTATCGCTAGAACTGTAATAATTATACTTATTACTTATATTATTATCAATATAACATGCATTATTACCCATACAATGCAGTTATTATTGCTAGAACTGTAATAATTATACTTATTACTTATATTATTATCAATATAACATGCATTATTACCCATATTATGCAGTTATTATCTCTAGAACCATAATAAATATACTTATTACTCCCAATATTATCAATATAACATGCATTTTTATCCATATAATGCAGTTATTATCGCTAGAACTGTAATAATTATACTTATTACTTATATTGTTAGCAATATAACGTGCATTATTACCCATATAATGCAGTTATTATCGCTAGAACTGTAATAATTATACTTATTACTTATATTATTCTCAATATAACATGCATTATTACCCATATTATGCAGTTATTATCGCTAGAACTATAATAAATATACGTATTACTTTCATTATCATCAATATAACATGCATTATTACCCATATAATGGAGGTATTATCGCTAGAACTGTAATAATTATACTTATTACTTATATTATTATCAATATAACCTGCATTATTACCCATATTATGCAGTTATTATCGCTAGAACTATAATAAATATACGTATTACTTTTATTATCATCAATATAACATGCATTATTACCCATATTATGCAGTTATTATCGATAGAACTGTAATAAATAGACTTATTACTTTTATTATTATCAATATAACATGCACTATTTGCCATATTTTACTATTATTATCGCTAGAACTTTAATAATTATACTTATTACTCCCGATATTATCAATATAACATGCATTATTACCCATATAATGCAGTTATTATCGCTAGAACTGTAATAATTATACTTATTACTTATATTATTATCAATATAACATGCATTATTACCCATATAATGCAGTTATTATCGCTAGAACTGTAATAATTGTACTCATTACTTATATTATTAGCAATATAACGTGCATTATTACCCATATTATGCAGTTATTATCGCTAGAACTGTAATAATTATACTTATTACTTATACTACTAGCAATATAACGTGCATTCTTACCCATATAATGCAGTTATTATCGCTAGAACTGTAATAATTATACTTATTACTTATATTATTATCAATATAACATGCATTATTACCCATACAATGCAGTTATTATTGCTAGAACTGTAATAATTATACTTATTACTTATATTATTATCAATATAACATGCATTATTACCCATATTATGCAGTTATTATCTCTAGAACCATAATAAATATACTTATTACTCCCAATATTATCAATATAACATGCATTTTTACCCATATAATGCAGTTATTATCGCTAGAACTGTAATAATTATACTTATTACTTATATTGTTAGCAATATAACGTGCATTATTACCCATATAATGCAGTTATTATCGCTAGAACTGTAATAATTATACTTATTACTTATATTATTATCAATATAACATGCATTATTACCCATATTATGCAGTTATTATCGCTAGAACTATAATAAATATACGTATTACTTTTATTATCATCAATATAACATGCATTATTACCCATATTATGCAGTTATTATCGATAGAACTGTAATAAATATACTTATTACTTTTATTATTATCAATATAACAGGCACTATTTGCCATATTTTACTATTATTATCGCTAGAACTGTAATAATTATACTTATTACTTATATTGTTAGCAATATAACGTGCATTATTACCCATATAATGCAGTTATTATCGCTAGAACTGTAATAATTATACTTATTACTTAGATTATTATCAATATAACGTGCATTATTACCCATATTATGCAGTTATTATCGCTAGAACTATAATAAATATACGTATTACTTTTATTATCATCAATATAACATGCATTATTACCCATATTATGCAGTTATTATCGATAGAACTGTAATAAATATATTTATTACTTTTATTATTATCAATATAACATGCACTATTTGCCATATTTTACTATTATTACCGGTAGAACTATAATAATTATACTTATTACTCCCGATATTATCAATATAACATGCATTATTACCCATATAATGCAGTTATTATCGCTAGAACTGTAATAATTATACTTATTACTTATATTATTAGCAATATAACGTGCATTATTACCCATATAATGCAGTTATTATCGCTAGAACTGTAATAATTATACTTATTACTTATATTATTATCAATATAACCTGCATTATTACCCATATTATGCAGTTATTATCGATAGAACTGTAATAATTATACTTATTACTTATATTATTATCAATATAACATGCATTATTACCCATATAATGCAGTTATTATCGCTAGAACTGTAATAATTGTACTCATTACTTATATTATTAGCAATATAACGTGCATTATTGCCCATATTATGCAGTTATTATCGCTAGAACTGTAATAATTATACTTATTACTTATACTACTAGCAATATAACGTGCATTCTTACCCATATAATGCAGTTATTATCGCTAGAACTGTAATAATTATACTTATTACTTATATTATTATCAATATAACATGCATTATTACCCATACAATGCAGTTATTATTGCTAGAACTGTAATAATTATACTTATTACTTATATTATTATCAATATAACATGCATTATTACCCATATTATGCAGTTATTATCTCTAGAACCATAATAAATATACTTATTACTCCCAATATTATCAATATAACATGCATTTTTACCCATATAATGCAGTTATTATCGCTAGAACTGTAATAATTATACTTATTACTTATATTGTTAGCAATATAACGTGCATTATTACCCATATAATGCAGTTATTATCGCTAGAACTGTAATAATTATACTTATTACTTATACTATTAGCAATATAACGTGCATTATTACCCATATAATGCAGTTATTATCGCCAGAACTGTAATAATTATACTTATTACTTATATTATTCTCAATATAACATGCATTATTACCCATATTATGCAGTTATTATCGCTAGAACTATAATAAATATACGTATTACTTTCATTATCATCAATATAACATGCATTATTACCCATATAATGGAGGTATTATCGCTAGAACTGTAATAATTATACTTATTACTTATATTATTATCAATATAACCTGCATTATTACCCATATTATGCAGTTATTATCGCTAGAACTATAATAAATATACGTATTACTTTTATTATCATCAATATAACATGCATTATTACCCATATTATGCAGTTATTATCGCTAGAACTATAATAAATATACGTATTACTTTCATTATCATCAATATAACATGCATTATTACCCATATAATGCAGTTATTATCGCTAGAACTGTAATAATTATACTTATTACTTATATTGTTAGCAATATAACGTGCATTATTACCCATATAATGCAGTTATTATCGCTAGAACTTTAATAATTATACTTATTACTTAGATTATTATCAATATAACGTGCATTATTACCCATATTATGCAGTTATTATCGCTAGAACTATAATAAATATACGTATTACTTTTATTATCATCAATATAACATGCATTATTACCCATATTATGCAGTTATTATCGATAGAACTGTAATAAATATATTTATTACTTTTATTATTATCAATATAACATGCACTATTTGCCATATTTTACTATTATTACCGGTAGAACTATAATAATTATACTTATTACTCCCGATATTATCAATATAACATGCATTATTACCCATATAATGCAGTTATTATCGCTAGAACTGTAATAATTATACTTATTACTTATATTATTAGCAATATAACGTGCATTATTACCCATATAATGCAGTTATTATCGCTAGAACTGTAATAATTATACTTATTACTTATACTATTATCAATATAACATGCATTATTACCCATATTATGCAGTTATTATCGCTAGAACTATAATAAATATACTTATTACTCCCAATATTATCAATATAACATGCATTATTACCCATATAATGCAGTTATTATCGCTAGAACTGTAATAATTATACTTATTACTTATATTATTATCAATATAACATGCATTATTATCCATATAATGGAGGTATTATTGCTAGAACTGTAATAATTATACTTATTACTTATACTATTAGCAATATAACGTGCATTGTTACCCATATAATGCAGTTATTATCGCCAGAACTGTAATAATTATACTTATTACTTATATTATTCTCAATATAACATGCATTATTACCCATATTATGCAGTTATTATCGCTAGAACTATAATAAATATACGTATTACTTTCATTATCATCAATATAACATGCATTATTACCCATATAATGGAGGTATTATCGCTAGAACTGTAATAATTATACTTATTACTTATATTATTATCAATATAACCTGCATTATTACCCATATTATGCAGTTATTATCGCTAGAACTATAATAAATATACGTATTACTTTTATTATCATCAATATAACATGCATTATTACCCATATTATGCAGTTATTATCGCTAGAACTATAATAAATATACGTATTACTTTCATTATCATCAATATAACATGCATTATTACCCATATAATGCAGTTATTATCGCTAGAACTGTAATAATTATACTTATTACTTATATTGTTAGCAATATAACGTGCATTATTACCCATATAATGCAGTTATTATCGCTAGAACTGTAATAATTATACTTATTACTTAGATTATTATCAATATAACGTGCATTATTACCCATATTATGCAGTTATTATCGCTAGAACTATAATAAATATACGTATTACTTTTATTATCATCAATATAACATGCATTATTACCCATATTATGCAGTTATTATCGATAGAACTGTAATAAATATATTTATTACTTTTATTATTATCAATATAACAGGCACTATTTGCCATATTTTACTATTATTATCGCTAGAACTACAATAATTATACTTATTACTCCCGATATTATCAATATAACATGCATTATTACCCATATAATGCAGTTATTATCGCTAGAACTGTAATAATTATACTTATTACTTATATTATTATCAATATAACATGCATTATTACCCATATAATGCAGTTATTATCGCTAGAACTGTAATAATTATACTTATTACTTATATTATTAGCAATATAACGTGCATTATTACCCATATAATGCAGTTATTATCGCTAGAACTGTAATAATTATACTTATTGCTTATATTATTATCAATATAACATGCATTATTACCCATATAATGCAGTTATTATCGCTAGAACTGTAATAATTATACTTATTACTTATATTATTAGCAATATAACGTGCATTATTACCCATATAATGCAGTAATTATCGCTAGAACTGTAATAATTATACTTATTACTTATATTATTATCAATAGAACATGCATTATTACCCATAAAATGGAGGTATTATCGCAAGAACTGTAATAATTATACTTATTACTTATACTATTAGCAATATAACGTGCATTATTACCCATATAATGCAGTTATTATCGCCAGAACTGTAATAATTATACTTATTACTTATATTATTCTCAATATAACATGCATTATTACCCATATTATGCAGTTATTATCGCTAGAACTATAATAAATATACGTATTACTTTCATTATCATCAATATAACATGCATTATTACCCATATAATGGAGGTATTATCGCTAGAACTGTAATAATTATACTTATTACTTATATTATTATCAATATAACCTGCATTATTACCCATATTATGCAGTTATTATCGCTAGAACTATAATAAATATACGTATTACTTTTATTATCATCAATATAACATGCATTATTACCCATATTATGCAGTTATTATCGATAGAACTGTAATAAATAGACTTATTACTTTTATTATTATCAATATAACATGCACTATTTGCCATATTTTACTATTATTATCGCTAGAACTTTAATAATTATACTTATTACTCCCGATATTATCAATATAACATGCATTATTACCCATATAATGCAGTTATTATCGCTAGAACTGTAATAATTATACTTATTACTTATATTATTATCAATATAACATGCATTATTACCCATATAATGCAGTTATTATCGCTAGAACTGTAATAATTGTACTCATTACTTATATTATTAGCAATATAACGTGCATTATTACCCATATTATGCAGTTATTATCGCTAGAACTGTAATAATTATACTTATTACTTATACTACTAGCAATATAACGTGCATTCTTACCCATATAATGCAGTTATTATCGCTAGAACTGTAATAATTATACTTATTACTTATATTATTATCAATATAACATGCATTATTACCCATACAATGCAGTTATTATTGCTAGAACTGTAATAATTATACTTATTACTTATATTATTATCAATATAACATGCATTATTACCCATATTATGCAGTTATTATCTCTAGAACCATAATAAATATACTTATTACTCCCAATATTATCAATATAACATGCATTTTTATCCATATAATGCAGTTATTATCGCTAGAACTGTAATAATTATACTTATTACTTATATTGTTAGCAATATAACGTGCATTATTACCCATATAATGCAGTTATTATCGCTAGAACTGTAATAATTATACTTATTACTTATATTATTATCAATATAACATGCATTATTACCCATATTATGCAGTTATTATCGCTAGAACTATAATAAATATACGTATTACTTTTATTATCATCAATATAACATGCATTATTACCCATATTATGCAGTTATTATCGATAGAACTGTAATAAATATACTTATTACTTTTATTATTATCAATATAACAGGCACTATTTGCCATATTTTACTATTATTATCGCTAGAACTGTAATAATTATACTTATTACTTATATTGTTAGCAATATAACGTGCATTATTACCCATATAATGCAGTTATTATCGCTAGAACTGTAATAATTATACTTATTACTTAGATTATTATCAATATAACGTGCATTATTACCCATATTATGCAGTTATTATCGCTAGAACTATAATAAATATACGTATTACTTTTATTATCATCAATATAACATGCATTATTACCCATATTATGCAGTTATTATCGATAGAACTGTAATAAATATATTTATTACTTTTATTATTATCAATATAACATGCACTATTTGCCATATTTTACTATTATTACCGGTAGAACTATAATAATTATACTTATTACTCCCGATATTATCAATATAACATGCATTATTACCCATATAATGCAGTTATTATCGCTAGAACTGTAATAATTATACTTATTACTTATATTATTAGCAATATAACGTGCATTATTACCCATATAATGCAGTTATTATCGCTAGAACTGTAATAATTATACTTATTACTTATATTATTATCAATATAACCTGCATTATTACCCATATTATGCAGTTATTATCGATAGAACTGTAATAATTATACTTATTACTTATATTATTATCAATATAACATGCATTATTACCCATATAATGCAGTTATTATCGCTAGAACTGTAATAATTGTACTCATTACTTATATTATTAGCAATATAACGTGCATTATTGCCCATATTATGCAGTTATTATCGCTAGAACTGTAATAATTATACTTATTACTTATACTACTAGCAATATAACGTGCATTCTTACCCATATAATGCAGTTATTATCGCTAGAACTGTAATAATTATACTTATTACTTATATTATTATCAATATAACATGCATTATTACCCATACAATGCAGTTATTATTGCTAGAACTGTAATAATTATACTTATTACTTATATTATTATCAATATAACATGCATTATTACCCATATTATGCAGTTATTATCTCTAGAACCATAATAAATATACTTATTACTCCCAATATTATCAATATAACATGCATTTTTACCCATATAATGCAGTTATTATCGCTAGAACTGTAATAATTATACTTATTACTTATATTGTTAGCAATATAACGTGCATTATTACCCATATAATGCAGTTATTATCGCTAGAACTGTAATAATTATACTTATTACTTATACTATTAGCAATATAACGTGCATTATTACCCATATAATGCAGTTATTATCGCCAGAACTGTAATAATTATACTTATTACTTATATTATTCTCAATATAACATGCATTATTACCCATATTATGCAGTTATTATCGCTAGAACTATAATAAATATACGTATTACTTTCATTATCATCAATATAACATGCATTATTACCCATATAATGGAGGTATTATCGCTAGAACTGTAATAATTATACTTATTACTTATATTATTATCAATATAACCTGCATTATTACCCATATTATGCAGTTATTATCGCTAGAACTATAATAAATATACGTATTACTTTTATTATCATCAATATAACATGCATTATTACCCATATTATGCAGTTATTATCGCTAGAACTATAATAAATATACGTATTACTTTCATTATCATCAATATAACATGCATTATTACCCATATAATGCAGTTATTATCGCTAGAACTGTAATAATTATACTTATTACTTATATTGTTAGCAATATAACGTGCATTATTACCCATATAATGCAGTTATTATCGCTAGAACTTTAATAATTATACTTATTACTTAGATTATTATCAATATAACGTGCATTATTACCCATATTATGCAGTTATTATCGCTAGAACTATAATAAATATACGTATTACTTTTATTATCATCAATATAACATGCATTATTACCCATATTATGCAGTTATTATCGATAGAACTGTAATAAATATATTTATTACTTTTATTATTATCAATATAACATGCACTATTTGCCATATTTTACTATTATTACCGGTAGAACTATAATAATTATACTTATTACTCCCGATATTATCAATATAACATGCATTATTACCCATATAATGCAGTTATTATCGCTAGAACTGTAATAATTATACTTATTACTTATATTATTAGCAATATAACGTGCATTATTACCCATATAATGCAGTTATTATCGCTAGAACTGTAATAATTATACTTATTACTTATACTATTATCAATATAACATGCATTATTACCCATATTATGCAGTTATTATCGCTAGAACTATAATAAATATACTTATTACTCCCAATATTATCAATATAACATGCATTATTACCCATATAATGCAGTTATTATCGCTAGAACTGTAATAATTATACTTATTACTTATATTATTATCAATATAACATGCATTATTATCCATATAATGGAGGTATTATTGCTAGAACTGTAATAATTATACTTATTACTTATACTATTAGCAATATAACGTGCATTGTTACCCATATAATGCAGTTATTATCGCCAGAACTGTAATAATTATACTTATTACTTATATTATTCTCAATATAACATGCATTATTACCCATATTATGCAGTTATTATCGCTAGAACTATAATAAATATACGTATTACTTTCATTATCATCAATATAACATGCATTATTACCCATATAATGGAGGTATTATCGCTAGAACTGTAATAATTATACTTATTACTTATATTATTATCAATATAACCTGCATTATTACCCATATTATGCAGTTATTATCGCTAGAACTATAATAAATATACGTATTACTTTTATTATCATCAATATAACATGCATTATTACCCATATTATGCAGTTATTATCGCTAGAACTATAATAAATATACGTATTACTTTCATTATCATCAATATAACATGCATTATTACCCATATAATGCAGTTATTATCGCTAGAACTGTAATAATTATACTTATTACTTATATTGTTAGCAATATAACGTGCATTATTACCCATATAATGCAGTTATTATCGCTAGAACTGTAATAATTATACTTATTACTTAGATTATTATCAATATAACGTGCATTATTACCCATATTATGCAGTTATTATCGCTAGAACTATAATAAATATACGTATTACTTTTATTATCATCAATATAACATGCATTATTACCCATATTATGCAGTTATTATCGATAGAACTGTAATAAATATATTTATTACTTTTATTATTATCAATATAACATGCACTATTTGCCATATTTTACTATTATTACCGGTAGAACTATAATAATTATACTTATTACTCCCGATATTATCAATATAACATGCATTATTACCCATATAATGCAGTTATTATCGCTAGAACTGTAATAATTATACTTATTACTTATATTATTAGCAATATAACGTGCATTATTACCCATATAATGCAGTTATTATCGCTAGAACTGTAATAATTATACTTATTACTTATACTATTATCAATATAACATGCATTATTACCCATATTATGCAGTTATTATCGCTAGAACTATAATAAATATACTTATTACTCCCAATATTATCAATATAACATGCATTATTACCCATATAATGCAGTTATTATCGCTAGAACTGTAATAATTATACTTATTACTTAAATTATTATCAATATAACATGCATTATTATCCATATAATGGAGGTATTATTGCTAGAACTGTAATAATTATACTTATTACTTATACTATTAGCAATATAACGTGCATTGTTACCCATATAATGCAGTTATATCGCCAGAACTGTAATAATTATACTTATTACTTATATTATTCTCAATATAACATGCATTATTACCCATATGATGCAGTTATTATCGCAAGAACTATAATAAATATACATATCACTTTCATTATGATCAATATAACATGCATTATTACCCATATAATGGAGGTATTATTGCTAGAACTGTAATAATTATACTTATTACTTATATTATTATCAATATAACATGCATTATTACCCATATTATGCAGTTATTATCGCTAGAACTATAATAAATACACTTATTACTCCCAATATTATCAATGTAACATGCATTATTACCCATATAATGCAGTTATTATCGCTAGAACTGTAATAATTATACTTATTACTTATATTATTAGCAATATAACGTGCATTATTACCCATATAATGCAGTTATTATCGCTAGAACTGTAATAATTATACTTACTACTTATACTACTAGCAATATAACGTGCATTACTACCCATATAATGCAGCTATTATCGCTAGAACTGTAATAATTATACTTATTACTTATATTATTATCAATATAACATGCATTATTACCCATATAATGGAGGTATTATCGCAAGAACTGTAATAATTATACTTATTACTTATACTATTAGCAATATAACGTGCATTATTACCCATATAATGCAGTTATTATCGCCAGAACTGTAATAATTATACTTATTACTTATATTATTCTCAATATAACATGCATTATTACCCATATTATGCAGTTATTATCGCTAGAACTATAATAAATATACGTATTACTTTCATTATCATCAATATAACATGCATTATTACCCATATAATGGAGGTATTATCGCTAGAACTGTAATAATTATACTTATTACTTATATTGTTAGCAATATAACGTGCATTATTACCCATATAATGCAGTTATTATCGCTACAACTGTAATAATTATACTTATTACTTATATTATTATCAATATAACATGCATTATTACCCATATTATGCAGTTATTATCTCAAGAACCATAATAAATATACTTATTACTCCCAATATTATCAATATAACATGCATTTTTACCCATATAATGCAGTTACAATCGCTAGAACTGTAATAATTGTACTCATTACTTATATTATTATCAATATAACATGCATTATTACCCATATTATGCAGTTATTATCGCTAGAACTATAATAAATATACGTATTACTTTTATTATCATCAATATAACATGCATTATTACCCATATTATGCAGTTATTATCGATAGAACTGTAATAAATATACTTATTACTTTTATTATTATCAATATAACGTGCATTATTACCCATATAATGCAGGTATTATTGCTAGAACTGTAATAATTATACTTATTACTTATACTATTAGCAATATAACGTGCATTGTTACCCATATAATGCAGTTATTATCGCCAGAACTGTAATAATTATACTTATTACTTATATTATTCTCAATATAACATGCATTATTACCCATATGATGCAGTTATTATCGCAAGAGCTATAATAAATATACGTATCACTTTCATTATCATCAATATAACATGCATTATTACCCATATAATGGAGGTATTATTGCTAGAACTATAATAATTATACTTATTACTTATATTATTATCAATATAACATGCATTATTACCCATATTATGCAGTTATTATCGCTAGAACTATAATAAATACACTTATTACTCCCAATATTATCAATGTAACATGCATTATTACCCATATAATGCAGTTATTATCGCTAGAACTGTAATAATTGTACTCATTACTTATATTATTAGCAATATAACGTGCATTATTACCCATATTATGCAGTTATTATCGCTAGAACTGTAATAATTATACTTATTACTTATACTACTAGCAATATAACGTGCATTATTACCCATATAATGGAGGTATTATCGCTAGAACTGTAATAATTATACTTATTACTTATACTATTAGCAATATAACGTGCATTATTACCCATATTATGCAGTTATTATCGCTAGAACTATAATAAATATACGTATTACTTTTATTATCATCAATATAACATGCATTATTACCCATATTATGCAGTTATTATCGATAGAACTGTAATAAATATACGTATTACTTTTATTATCATCAATATAACATGCATTATTACCCATATTATGCAGTTATTATCGATAGAACTGTAATAAATATATTTATTACTTTTATTATTATCAATATAACATGCACTATTTGCCATATTTTACTATTATTACCGGTAGAACTATAATAATTATACTTATTACTCCCGATATTATCAATATAACATGCATTATTACCCATATAATGCAGTTATTATCGCTTGAACTGTAATAATTATACTTATTACTTATATTATTAGCAATATAACGTGCATTATTACCCATATAATGCAGTTATTATCGCTAGAACTGTAATAATTATACTTATTACTTATACTATTATCAATATAACATGCATTATTACCCATATTATGCAGTTATTATCGCTAGAACTATAATAAATATACTTATTACTCCCAATATTATCAATATAACATGCATTATTACCCATATAATGCAGTTATTATCGCTAGAACTGTAATAATTATACTTATTACTTATATTATTATCAATATAACATGCATTATTATCCATATAATGGAGGTATTATTGCTAGAACTGTAATAATTATACTTATTACTTATACTATTAGCAATATAACGTGCATTGTTACCCATATAATGCAGTTATTATCGCCAGAACTGTAATAATTATACTTATTTCTTATATTATTCTCAATATAACATGCATTATTACCCATTCGATGCAGTTATTATCGCAAGAACTATAATAAATATACGTATCACTTTCATTATGATCAATATAACATGCATTATTACCCATATAATGGAGGTATTATTGCTAGAACTGTAATAATTATACTTATTACTTATATTATTATCAATATAACATGCATTATTACCCATATTATGCAGTTATTATCGCTAGAACTATAATAAATACTCTTATTACTCCCAATATTATCAATGTAACATGCATTATTACCCATATAATACAGTTATTATCGCTAGAACTGTAATAATTATACTTATTACCTATATTATTAGCAATATAACGTGCATTATTACCCATATAATGCAGTTATTATCGCTAGAACTGTAATAATTGTACTCATTACTTATATTATTAGCAGTATAACGTGCATTATTACCCATATTATGCAGTCATTATCGCTAGAACTGTAATAATTATACTTATTACTTATACTACTAGCAATATAACGTGCATTATTACCCATATAATGCAGTTATTATCGCTAGAACTGTAATAATTATACTTATTACTTATATTATTATCAATATAACATGCATTATTACCCATATAATGGAGGTATTATCGCAAGAACTCTAATAATTATACTTATTACTTATACTATTAGCAATATAACGTGCATTATTACCCATATAATGCAGTTATTATCGCCAGAACTGTAATAATTATACTTATTACTTATATTATTCTCAATATAACATGCATTATTACCCATATTATGCAGTTATTATCGCTAGAACTATAATAAATATACGTATTACTTTCATTATCATCAATATAACATGCATTATTACCCATATAATGGAGGTATTATCGCTAGAACTGTAATAATTATACTTATTACTTATATTGTTAGCAATATAACGTGCATTATTACCCATATAATGCAGTTATTATCGCTACAACTGTAATAATTATACTTATTACTTATATTATTATCAATATAACATGCATTATTACCCATATTATGCAGTTATTATCGCTAGAACTATAATAAATATACGTATTACTTTTATTATCATCAATATAACATGCATTATTACCCATATTATGCAGTTATTATCGATAGAACTGTAATAAATATATTTATTACTTTTATTATTATCAATATAACATGCACTATTTGCCATATTTTACTATTATTACCGGTAGAACTATAATAATTATACTTATTACTCCCGATATTATCAATATAACATGCATTATTACCCATATAATGCAGTTATTATCGCTAGAACTGTAATAATTATACTTATTACTTATATTATTAGCAATATAACGTGCATTATTACCCATATAATGCAGTTATTATCGCTAGAACTGTAATAATTATACTTATTACTTATACTATTATCAATATAACATGCATTATTACCCATATTATGCAGTTATTATCGCTAGAACTATAATAAATATACTTATTACTCCCAATATTATCAATATAACATGCATTATTACCCATATAATGCAGTTATTATCGCTAGAACTGTAATAATTATACTTATTACTTATATTATTATCAATATAACATGCATTATTATCCATATAATGGAGGTATTATTGCTATAACTGTAATAATTATACTTATTACTTATACTATTAGCAATATAACGTGCATTGTTACCCATATAATGCAGTTATTATCGCCAGAACTGTAATAATTATACTTATTACTTATATTATTCTCAATATAACATGCATTATTACCCATATTATGCAGTTATTATCGCTAGAACTATAATAAATATACGTATTACTTTCATTATCATCAATATAACATGCATTATTACCCATATAATGGAGGTATTATCGCTAGAACTGTAATAATTATACTTATTACTTATATTATTATCAATATAACCTGCATTATTACCCATATTATGCAGTTATTATCGCTAGAACTATAATAAATATACGTATTACTTTTATTATCATCAATATAACATGCATTATTACCCATATTATGCAGTTATTATCGCTAGAACTATAATAAATATACGTATTACTTTCATTATCATCAATATAACATGCATTATTACCCATATAATGCAGTTATTATCGCTAGAACTGTAATAATTATACTTATTACTTATATTGTTAGCAATATAACGTGCATTATTACCCATATAATGCAGTTATTATCGCTAGAACTGTAATAATTATACTTATTACTTAGATTATTATCAATATAACGTGCATTATTACCCATATTATGCAGTTATTATCGCTAGAACTATAATAAATATACGTATTACTTTTATTATCATCAATATAACATGCATTATTATCCATATTATGCAGTTATTATCGATAGAACTGTAATAAATATATTTATTACTTTTATTATTATCAATATAACATGCACTATTTGCCATATTTTACTATTATTACCGGTAGAACTATAATAATTATACTTATTACTCCCGATATTATCAATATAACATGCATTATTACCCATATAATGCAGTTATTATCGCTAGAACTGTAATAATTATACTTATTACTTATATTATTAGCAATATAACGTGCATTATTACCCATATAATGCAGTTATTATCGCTAGAACTGTAATAATTATACTTATTACTTATACTATTATCAATATAACATGCATTATTACCCATATTATGCAGTTATTATCGCTAGAACTATAATAAATATACTTATTACTCCCAATATTATCAATATAACATGCATTATTACCCATATAATGCAGTTATTATCGCTAGAACTGTAATAATTATACTTATTACTTATATTATTATCAATATAACATGCATTATTATCCATATAATGGAGGTATTATTGCTAGAACTGTAATAATTATACTTATTACTTATACTATTAGCAATATAACGTGCATTGTTACCCATATAATGCAGTTATTATCGCCAGAACTGTAATAATTATACTTATTACTTATATTATTCTCAATATAACATGCATTATTACCCATATGATGCAGTTATTATCGCAAGAACTATAATAAATATACATATCACTTTCATTATGATCAATATAACATGCATTATTACCCATATAATGGAGGTATTATTGCTAGAACTGTAATAATTATACTTATTACTTATATTATTATCAATATAACATGCATTATTACCCATATTATGCAGTTATTATCGCTAGAACTATAATAAATACACTTATTACTCCCAATATTATCAATGTAACATGCATTATTACCCATATAATGCAGTTATTATCGCTAGAACTGTAATAATTATACTTATTACTTATATTATTAGCAATATAACGTGCATTATTACCCATATAATGCAGTTATTATCGCTAGAACTGTAATAATTATACTTACTACTTATACTACTAGCAATATAACGTGCATTACTACCCATATAATGCAGCTATTATCGCTAGAACTGTAATAATTATACTTATTACTTATATTATTATCAATATAACATGCATTATTACCCATATAATGGAGGTATTATCGCAAGAACTGTAATAATTATACTTATTACTTATACTATTAGCAATATAACGTGCATTATTACCCATATAATGCAGTTATTATCGCCAGAACTGTAATAATTATACTTATTACTTATATTATTCTCAATATAACATGCATTATTACCCATATTATGCAGTTATTATCGCTAGAACTATAATAAATATACGTATTACTTTCATTATCATCAATATAACATGCATTATTACCCATATAATGGAGGTATTATCGCTAGAACTGTAATAATTATACTTATTACTTATATTGTTAGCAATATAACGTGCATTATTACCCATATAATGCAGTTATTATCGCTACAACTGTAATAATTATACTTATTACTTATATTATTATCAATATAACATGCATTATTACCCATATTATGCAGTTATTATCTCTAGAACCATAATAAATATACTTATTACTCCCAATATTATCAATATAACATGCATTTTTACCCATATAATGCAGTTACAATCGCTAGAACTGTAATAATTGTACTCATTACTTATATTATTATCAATATAACATGCATTATTACCCATATTATGCAGTTATTATCGCTAGAACTATAATAAATATACGTATTACTTTTATTATCATCAATATAACATGCATTATTACCCATATTATGCAGTTATTATCGATAGAACTGTAATAAATATACTTATTACTTTTATTATTATCAATATAACGTGCATTATTACCTATATAATGCAGGTATTATTGCTAGAACTGTAATAATTATACTTATTACTTATACTATTAGCAATATAACGTGCATTGTTACCCATATAATGCAGTTATTATCGCCAGAACTGTAATAATTATACTTATTACTTATATTATTCTCAATATAACATGCATTATTACCCATATTATGCAGTTATTATCGCTAGAACTATAATAAATATACGTATTACTTTCATTATCATCAATATAACATGCATTATTACCCATATAATGGAGGTATTATCGCTAGAACTGTAATAATTATACTTATTACTTATATTGTTAGCAATATAACGTGCATTATTACCCATATAATGCAGTTATTATCGCTACAACTGTAATAATTATACTTATTACTTATATTATTATCAATATAACATGCATTATTACCCATATTATGCAGTTATTATCGCTAGAACTATAATAAATATACGTATTACTTTTATTATCATCAATATAACATGCATTATTACCCATATTATGCAGTTATTATCGATAGAACTGTAATAAATATACTTATTACTTATACTATTAGCAATATAACGTGCATTATTACCCATATAATGCAGTTATTATCGCCAGAACAGTAATAATTATACCTATTACTTATATTATTCTCAATATAACATGCATTATTACCCATATTATGAAGTTATTATCATAGAACTATAATAAATATACGTATTACTTTCATTATCATCAATATAACATGCATTATTACCCATATAATGCAGTTATTATCGCTAGAACTGTAATAATTATACTTATTACTTATATTGTTAGCAATATAACGTGCATTATTACCCATATAATGCAGTTATTATCGCTGGAACTGTAATAATTATACTTATTACTTATATTATTATCAATATAACATGCATTATTACCCATATAATGGAGGTATTATCGCAAGAAATGTAATAATTATACTTATTACTTATACTATTAGCAATATAACGTGCATTATTACCCATATAATGCAGTTATTATCGCTAGAACTGTAATAATTGTACTCATTACTTATATTATTAGCAATATAACGTGCATTATTACCCATATTATGCAGTTATTATCGCTAGAACTGTAATAATTATACTTATTACTTATATCATTATCAATATAACATGCATTGTTACCCATGTAATGGAGGTATTATCGCTAGAACTGTAATAATTATACTTATTACTTATATTGTTAGCAATATAACGTGCATTATTACCCATATAATGCAGTTATTATAGCTAGAACTGTAATAATTATACTTATTACTTATATTATTATCAATATAACATGCATTGTTACCCATATAATGCAGTTATTATCGCTAGAACTGTAATAATTATACTTATTACTTATATTATTAGCAATATAACGTGCATTATTACCCATATAAAGCAGTTATTATCGCTAGAACTGTAATAATTATACTTATTACTTTCATTATCATCAATATAACATGCATTATTACCCATATAATGCAGGTATTATCGCTAGAACTGTAATAATTATACTTATTACTTATATTATTATCAATATAACATGCATTATTACCCATATTATGCAGTTATTATCTCTAGAACCATAATAAATATACTTATTACTCCCAATATTATCAATATAACATGCATTTTTACATATATAATGCAGTTATTATCGCTAGAACTGTAATAATTATACTTATTGCTTATATTGTTAGCAATATAACGTGCATTATTACCCATATAATGCAGTTATTATCGCTAGAATTGTAATAATTATACTTATTACTTACATTATTATCAATATAACATGCATTATTACCCATATTATGCAGTTATTATAGCTAGAACTATAATAAATATACGTATTACTTTTATTATCATCAATATAACATGCATTATTACCCATATTATGCAGTTATTATCGATAGAACTGTAATAATTATACTTATTACTTATGTTATTATCAATATAACATGCATTATTACCCATATAATGCAGTTATTATCGCTAGAACTGTAATAATTGTACTCATTACTTATATTATTAGCAATATAACGTGCATTATTACCCATATTATGCAGTTATTATCGCTAGAACTATAATAAATATACTTATTACTCCCAATATTATCAATATAACATGCATTATTACCCATATAATGCAGTTATTATCGCTAGAACTGTAATAATTATACTTATTACTTATATTATTATCAATATAACATGCATTATTACCCATATAATGGAGGTATTATTGCTAGAACTGTAATAATTATACTTATTACTTATACTATTAGCAATATAACGTGCATTGTTACCCATATAATGCAGTTATTATCGCCAGAACTGTAATAATTATACTTATTACTTATATTATTCTCAATATAACATGCATTATTACCCATATGATGCAGTTATTATCGCAAGAGCTATAATAAATATACGTATCACTTTCATTATCATCAATATAACATGCATTATTACACATATAATGGAGGTATTATTGCTAGAACTATAATAATTATACTTATTACTTATATTATTATCGATATAACATGCATTATTACCCATATTATTCAGTTATTATCGCTAGAACTATAATAAATACACTTATTACTCCCAATATTATCAATGTAACATGCATTATTACCCATATCATGCAGTTATTATCGCTAGAACTGTAATAATTATACTTATTACTTATACTACTAGCAATATAACGTGCATTATTACCCATATAATGCAGTTATTATCGCTAGAACTGTAATAATTATACTTATTACTTATATTATTAGCAATATAACGTGCATTATTACCAATATAATGCAGTTATTATCGCTAGAACTGTAATAATTGTACTCATTACTTATATTATTAGCAATATAACGTGCATTATTACCCATATTATGCAGTTATTATCGCTAGAACTGTAATAATTATACTTATTACTTATATTGTTAGCAATATAACGTGCATTATTACCCATATAATGCAGTTATTATCGCTAGAACTGTAATAATTATACTTATTACTTATATTATTATCAATATAACATGCATTATTACCCATATAATGCAGTTATTATCGCTAGAACTGTAATAATTATACTTATTACTTATATTATTAGCAATATAACGTGCATTATTACCCATATAATGCAGTTATTATCGCTAGAACTGTAATAATTATACTTATTACTTATATTATTATCAATATAACATGCATTATTACCCATACAATGGAGGTATTATCGCAAGAACTGTAATAATTATACTTATTACTTATACTATTAGCAATATAACGTGCATTATTACCCATATAATGCAGTTATTATCGCCAGAACTGTAATAATTATACTTACTACTTATATTATTCTCAATATAACATGCATTATTACCCATATTATGCAGTTATTATCGCTAGAACTATAATAAATATACGTATTACTTTCATTATCATCAATATAACATGCATTATTACCCATATAATGGAGGTATTATCGCTAGAACTGTAATAATTATACTTATTACTTATATTATTATCAATATAACATGCATTATTACCCATATTATTCAGTTATTATCGCTAGAACTATAATAAATACACTTATTACTTATATTATTATCAATATAACATGCATTATTACCCATATTATGCAGTTATTATCGCTAGAACTATAATAAATATACGTATTACTTTTATTATCATCAATATAACATGCATTATTACCCATATTATGCAGTTATTATCGCTGGAACTGTAATAATTATACTTATTACTTATATTATTATCAATATAACATGCATTATTACCCATATAATGGAGGTATTATCGCAAGAAATGTAATAATTATACTTATTACTTATACTATTAGCAATATAACGTGCATTATTACCCATATAATGCAGTTATTATCGCTAGAACTGTAATAATTGTACTCATTACTTATATTATTAGCAATATAACGTGCATTATTACCCATATTATGCAGTTATTATCGCTAGAACTGTAATAATTATACTTATTACTTATATCATTATCAATATAACATGCATTGTTACCCATATAATGGAGGTATTATCGCTAGAACTGTAATAATTATACTTATTACTTATATTGTTAGCAATATAACGTGCATTATTACCCATATAATGCAGTTATTATAGCTAGAACTGTAATAATTATACTTATTACTTATATTATTATCAATATAACATGCATTGTTACCCATATAATGCAGTTATTATCGCTAGAACTGTAATAATTATACTTATTACTTATATTATTAGCAATATAACGTGCATTATTACCCATATTATGCAGTTATTATCTCTAGAACCATAATAAATATACTTATTACTCCCAATATTATCAATATAACATGCATTTTTACATATATAATGCAGTTATTATCGCTAGAACTGTAATAATTATACTTATTACTTATATTGTTAGCAATATAACGTGCATTATTACCCATATAATGCAGTTATTATCGCTAGAATTGTAATAATTATACTTATTACTTACATTATTATCAATATAACATGCATTATTACCCATATTATGCAGTTATTATAGCTAGAACTATAATAAATATACGTATTACTTTTATTATCATCAATATAACATGCATTATTACCCATATTATGCAGTTATTATCGATAGAACTGTAATAATTATACTTATTACTTATGTTATTATCAATATAACATGCATTATTACCCATATAATGCAGTTATTATCGCTAGAACTGTAATAATTGTACTCATTACTTATATTATTAGCAATATAACGTGCATTATTACCCATATTATGCAGTTATTATCGCTAGAACTATAATAAATATACTTATTACTCCCAATATTATCAATATAACATGCATTATTACCCATATAATGCAGTTATTATCGCTAGAACTGTAATAATTATACTTATTACTTATATTATTATCAATATAACATGCATTATTACCCATATAATGGAGGTATTATTGCTACAACTGTAATAATTATACTTATTACTTATACTATTAGCAATATAACGTGCATTGTTACCCATATAATGCAGTTATTATCGCCAGAACTGTAATAATTATACTTATTACTTATATTATTCTCAATATAACATGCATTATTACCCATATGATGCAGTTATTATCGCAAGAGCTATAATAAATATACGTATCACTTTCATTATCATCAATATAACATGCATTATTACACATATAATGGAGGTATTATTGCTAGAACTATAATAATTATACTTATTACTTATATTATTATCAATATAACATGCATTATTACCCATATTATTCAGTTATTATCGCTAGAACTATAATAAATACACTTATTACTCCCAATATTATCAATGTAACATGCATTATTACCCATATCATGCAGTTATTATCGCTAGAACTGTAATAATTATACTTATTACTTATACTACTAGCAATATAACGTGCATTATTACCCATATAATGCAGTTATTATCGCTAGAACTGTAATAATTATACTTATTACTTATATTATTAGCAATATAACGTGCATTATTACCAATATAATGCAGTTATTATCGCTAGAACTGTAATAATTGTACTCATTACTTATATTATTAGCAATATAACGTGCATTATTACCCATATTATGCAGTTATTATCGCTAGAACTGTAATAATTATACTTATTACTTATATTGTTAGCAATATAACGTGCATTATTACCCATATAATGCAGTTATTATCGCTAGAACTGTAATAATTATACTTATTACTTATATTATTATCAATATAACATGCATTATTACCCATATAATGCAGTTATTATCGCTAGAACTGTAATAATTATACTTATTACTTATATTATTAGCAATATAACGTGCATTATTACCCATATAATGCAGTTATTATCGCTAGAACTGTAATAATTATACTTATTACTTATATTATTATCAATATAACATGCATTATTACCCATATAATGGAGGTATTATCGCAAGAACTGTAATAATTATACTTATTACTTATACTATTAGCAATATAACGTGCATTATTACCCATATAATGCAGTTATTATCGCCAGAACTGTAATAATTATACTTACTACTTATATTATTCTCAATATAACATGCATTATTACCCATATTATGCAGTTATTATCGCTAGAACTATAATAAATATACGTATTACTTTCATTATCATCAATATAACATGCATTATTACCCATATAATGGAGGTATTATCGCTAGAAATGTAATAATTATACTTATTACTTATATTATTATCAATATAACATGCATTATTACCCATATTATTCAGTTATTATCGCTAGAACTATAATAAATACACTTATTACTCCCAATATTATCAATGTAACATGCATTATTACCCATATCATGCAGTTATTATCGCTAGAACTGTAATAATTATACTTATTACTTATACTACTAGCAATATAACGTGCATTATTACCCATATAATGCAGTTATTATCGCTAGAACTGTAATAATTATACTTATTACTTATATTATTAGCAATATAACGTGCATTATTACCCATATAATGCAGTTATTATCGCTAGAACTGTAATAATTATACTTATTACTTATATTATTAGCAATATAACGTGCATTATTACCCATATAATGCAGTTATTATCGCTAGAACTGTAATAATTATACTTATTACTTATATTATTATCAATATAACATGCATTATTACCCATATAATGGAGGTATTATCGCAAGAACTGTAATAATTATACTTATTACTTATACTATTAGCAATATAACGTGCATTATTACCCATATAATGCAGTTATTATCGCCAGAACTGTAATAATTATACTTACTACTTATATTATTCTCAATATAACATGCATAATTACCCATATTATGCAGTTATTATCGCTAGAACTATAATAAATATACGTATTACTTTCATTAGCATCAATATAACATGCATTATTACCCATATAATGGAGGTATTATCGCTAGAACTGTAATAATTATACTTATTACTTATATTATTATCAATATAACATGCATTATTACCCATATTATGGAGTTATTATCGCTAGAACCATAATAAATATACTTATTACTCCCAATATTATCAATATAACATGCATTTTTACCCATATAATGCAGTTATTATCGCTAGAACTGTAATAATTATACTTATTACTTATATTGTTAGCAATATAACGTGCATTATTACCCATATAATGCAGTTATTATCGCTAGAACTGTAATAATTATACTTATTACTTATATTATTATCAATATAACATGCATTATTACCCATATTATGCAGTTATTATCGCTAGAACTATAATAAATATACGTATTACTTTTATTATCATCAATATAACATGCATTATTACCCATATTATGCAGTTATTATCGATAATACTGTAATAAATATAATTGTTACTTTTATTATTATCAATATAGCATGCACTATTTGCCATATTTTACTATTATTATCGCTAGAACTATAATAATTATACTTATTACTCGCGATATTATCAATATAACATGCATTATTACCCATATAATGCAGTTATTATCGCTAGAACTGTAATAATTATACTTATTACTTATGTTATTATCAATATAACATGCATTATTACTCATATAATGCAGTTATTATCGCTAGAACTGTAATAATTGTACTCATTACTTATATTATTAGCAATATAACGTGCATTATCACCCATATTATGCAGTTATTATCGCTAGAACTGTAATAATTATACTTATTACTTATATTATTATCAATATAACATGCATTATTACCCATATTATGCAGTTATTATCGCTAGAACTATAATAAATACACTTATTACTCCCAATATTATCAATGTAACATGCATTATTACCCATATAATGCAGTTATTATCGCTAGAACTGTAATAATTGTACTCATTACTTATATTATTAGCAATATAACGTGCATTATTACCCATATTATGCAGTTATTATCGCTAGAACTGTAATAATTATACTTATTACTTATACTACTAGCAATATAACGTGCATTATTACCCATATAATGGAGGTATTATCGCTAGAACTGTAATAATTATACTTATTACTTATACTATTAGCAATATAACGTGCATTATTACCCATATTATGCAGTTATTATCGCTAGAACTATAATAAATATACGTATTACTTTTATTATCATCAATATAACATGCATTATTACCCATATTATGCAGTTATTATCGATAGAACTGTAATAAATATACGTATTACTTTTATTATCATCAATATAACATGCATTATTACCCATATTATGCAGTTATTATCGATAGAACTGTAATAAATATATTTATTACTTTTATTATTATCAATATAACATGCACTATTTGCCATATTTTACTATTATTACCGGTAGAACTATAATAATTATACTTATTACTCCCGATATTATCAATATAACATGCATTATTACCCATATAATGCAGTTATTATCGCTTGAACTGTAATAATTATACTTATTACTTATATTATTAGCAATATAACGTGCATTATTACCCATATAATGCAGTTATTATCGCTAGAACTGTAATAATTATACTTATTACTTATACTATTATCAATATAACATGCATTATTACCCATATTATGCAGTTATTATCGCTAGAACTATAATAAATATACTTATTACTCCCAATATTATCAATATAACATGCATTATTACCCATATAATGCAGTTATTATCGCTAGAACTGTAATAATTATACTTATTACTTATATTATTATCAATATAACATGCATTATTATCCATATAATGGAGGTATTATTGCTAGAACTGTAATAATTATACTTATTACTTATACTATTAGCAATATAACGTGCATTATTACCCATATAATGGAGGTATTATCGCTAGAACTGTAATAATTATACTTATTACTTATACTATTAGCAATATAACGTGCATTATTACCCATATAATGGAGGTATTATCGCTAGAACTGTAATAATTATACTTATTACTTATACTATTAGCAATATAACGTGCATTATTACCCATATTATGCAGTTATTATCGCTAGAACTATAATAAATATACGTATTACTTTTATTATCATCAATATAACATGCATTATTACCCATATTATGCAGTTATTATCGATAGAACTGTAATAAATATACGTATTACTTTTATTATCATCAATATAACATGCATTATTACCCATATTATGCAGTTATTATCGATAGAACTGTAATAAATATATTTATTACTTTTATTATTATCAATATAACATGCACTATTTGCCATATTTTACTATTATTACCGGTAGAACTATAATAATTATACTTATTACTCCCGATATTATCAATATAACATGCATTATTACCCATATAATGCAGTTATTATCGCTTGAACTGTAATAATTATACTTATTACTTATATTATTAGCAATATAACGTGCATTATTACCCATATAATGCAGTTATTATCGCTAGAACTGTAATAATTATACTTATTACTTATACTATTATCAATATAACATGCATTATTACCCATATTATGCAGTTATTATCGCTAGAACTATAATAAATATACTTATTACTCCCAATATTATCAATATAACATGCATTATTACCCATATAATGCAGTTATTATCGCTAGAACTGTAATAATTATACTTATTACTTATATTATTATCAATATAACATGCATTATTATCCATATAATGGAGGTATTATTGCTAGAACTGTAATAATTATACTTATTACTTATACTATTAGCAATATAACGTGCATTGTTACCCATATAATGCAGTTATTATCGCCAGAACTGTAATAATTATACTTATTTCTTATATTATTCTCAATATAACATGCATTATTACCCATATGATGCAGTTATTATCGCAAGAACTATAATAAATATACGTATCACTTTCATTATGATCAATATAACATGCATTATTACCCATATAATGGAGGTATTATTGCTAGAACTGTAATAATTATACTTATTACTTATATTATTATCAATATAACATGCATTATTACCCATATTATGCAGTTATTATCGCTAGAACTATAATAAATACTCTTATTACTCCCAATATTATCAATGTAACATGCATTATTACCCATATAATACAGTTATTATCGCTAGAACTGTAATAATTATACTTATTACCTATATTATTAGCAATATAACGTGCATTATTACCCATATAATGCAGTTATTATCGCTAGAACTGTAATAATTGTACTCATTACTTATATTATTAGCAGTATAACGTGCATTATTACCCATATTATGCAGTCATTATCGCTAGAACTGTAATAATTATACTTATTACTTATACTACTAGCAATATAACGTGCATTATTACCCATATAATGCAGTTATTATCGCTAGAACTGTAATAATTATACTTATTACTTATATTATTATCAATATAACATGCATTATTACCCATATAATGGAGGTATTATCGCAAGAACTATAATAATTATACTTATTACTTATACTATTAGCAATATAACGTGCATTATTACCCATATAATGCAGTTATTATCGCCAGAACTGTAATAATTATACTTATTACTTATATTATTCTCAATATAACATGCATTATTACCCATATTATGCAGTTATTATCGCTAGAACTATAATAAATATACGTATTACTTTCATTATCATCAATATAACATGCATTATTACCCATATAATGGAGGTATTATCGCTAGAACTGTAATAATTATACTTATTACTTATATTGTTAGCAATATAACGTGCATTATTACCCATATAATGCAGTTATTATCGCTACAACTGTAATAATTATACTTATTACTTATATTATTATCAATATAACATGCATTATTACCCATATTATGCAGTTATTATCGCTAGAACTATAATAAATATACGTATTACTTTTATTATCATCAATATAACATGCATTATTACCCATATTATGCAGTTATTATCGATAGAACTGTAATAAATATACTTATTACTTATACTATTAGCAATATAACGTGCATTATTACCCATATAATGCAGTTATTATCGCCAGAACAGTAATAATTATACCTATTACTTATATTATTCTCAATATAACATGCATTATTACCCATATTATGAAGTTATTATCATAGAACTATAATAAATATACGTATTACTTTCATTATCATCAATATAACATGCATTATTACCCATATAATGCAGTTATTATCGCTAGAACTGTAATAATTATACTTATTACTTATATTGTTAGCAATATAACGTGCATTATTACCCATATAATGCAGTTATTATCGCTGGAACTGTAATAATTATACTTATTACTTATATTATTATCAATATAACATGCATTATTACCCATATAATGGAGGTATTATCGCAAGAAATGTAATAATTATACTTATTACTTATACTATTAGCAATATAACGTGCATTATTACCCATATAATGCAGTTATTATCGCTAGAACTGTAATAATTGTACTCATTACTTATATTATTAGCAATATAACGTGCATTATTACCCATATTATGCAGTTATTATCGCTAGAACTGTAATAATTATACTTATTACTTATATCATTATCAATATAACATGCATTGTTACCCATGTAATGGAGGTATTATCGCTAGAACTGTAATAATTATACTTATTACTTATATTGTTAGCAATATAACGTGCATTATTACCCATATAATGCAGTTATTATAGCTAGAACTGTAATAATTATACTTATTACTTATATTATTATCAATATAACATGCATTGTTACCCATATAATGCAGTTATTATCGCTAGAACTGTAATAATTATACTTATTACTTATATTATTAGCAATATAACGTGCATTATTACCCATATAAAGCAGTTATTATCGCTAGAACTGTAATAATTATACTTATTACTTTCATTATTATCAATATAACATGCATTATTACCCATATAATGCAGGTATTATCGCTAGAACTGTAATAATTATACTTATTACTTATATTATTATCAATATAACATGCATTATTACCCATATTATGCAGTTATTATCTCTAGAACCATAATAAATATACTTATTACTCCCAATATTATCAATATAACATGCATTTTTACATATATAATGCAGTTATTATCGCTAGAACTGTAATAATTATACTTATTACTTATATTGTTAGCAATATAACGTGCATTATTACCCATATAATGCAGTTATTATCGCTAGAATTGTAATAATTATACTTATTACTTACATTATTATCAATATAACATGCATTATTACCCATATTATGCAGTTATTATAGCTAGAACTATAATAAATATACGTATTACTTTTATTATCATCAATATAACATGCATTATTACCCATATTATGCAGTTATTATCGATAGAACTGTAATAATTATACTTATTACTTATGTTATTATCAATATAACATGCATTATTACCCATATAATGCAGTTATTATCGCTAGAACTGTAATAATTGTACTCATTACTTATATTATTAGCAATATAACGTGCATTATTACCCATATTATGCAGTTATTATCGCTAGAACTATAATAAATATACTTATTACTCCCAATATTATCAATATAACATGCATTATTACCCATATAATGCAGTTATTATCGCTAGAACTGTAATAATTATACTTATTACTTATATTATTATCAATATAACATGCATTATTACCCATATAATGGAGGTATTATTGCTAGAACTGTAATAATTATACTTATTACTTATACTATTAGCAATATAACGTGCATTGTTACCCATATAATGCAGTTATTATCGCCAGAACTGTAATAATTATACTTATTACTTATATTATTCTCAATATAACATGCATTATTACCCATATGATGCAGTTATTATCGCAAGAGCTATAATAAATATACGTATCACTTTCATTATCATCAATATAACATGCATTATTACACATATAATGGAGGTATTATTGCTAGAACTATAATAATTATACTTATTACTTATATTATTATCAATATAACATGCATTATTACCCATATTATTCAGTTATTATCGCTAGAACTATAATAAATACACTTATTACTCCCAATATTATCAATGTAACATGCATTATTACCCATATCATGCAGTTATTATCGCTAGAACTGTAATAATTATACTTATTACTTATACTACTAGCAATATAACGTGCATTATTACCCATATAATGCAGTTATTATCGCTAGAACTGTAATAATTATACTTATTACTTATATTATTAGCAATATAACGTGCATTATTACCAATATAATGCAGTTATTATCGCTAGAACTGTAATAATTGTACTCATTACTTATATTATTAGCAATATAACGTGCATTATTACCCATATTATGCAGTTATTATCGCTAGAACTGTAATAATTATACTTATTACTTATATTGTTAGCAATATAACGTGCATTATTACCCATATAATGCAGTTATTATCGCTAGAACTGTAATAATTATACTTATTACTTATATTATTATCAATATAACATGCATTATTACCCATATAATGCAGTTATTATCGCTAGAACTGTAATAATTATACTTATTACTTATATTATTAGCAATATAACGTGCATTATTACGCATATAATGCAGTTATTATCGCTAGAACTGTAATAATTATACTTATTACTTATATTATTATCAATATAACATGCATTATTACCCATACAATGGAGGTATTATCGCAAGAACTGTAATAATTATACTTATTACTTATACTATTAGCAATATAACGTGCATTATTACCCATATAATACAGTTATTATCGCCAGAACTGTAATAATTATACTTACTACTTATATTATTCTCAATATAACATGCATTATTACCCATATTATGCAGTTATTATCGCTAGAACTATAATAAATATACGTATTACTTTCATTATCATCAATATAACATGCATTATTACCCATATAATGGAGGTATTATCGCTAGAACTGTAATAATTATACTTATTACTTATATTATTATCAATATAACATGCATTATTACCCATATTATTCAGTTATTATCGCTAGAACTATAATAAATACACTTATTACTTATATTATTATCAATATAACATGCATTATTACCCATATTATGCAGTTATTATCGCTAGAACTATAATAAATATACGTATTACTTTTATTATCATCAATATAACATGCATTATTACCCATATTATGCAGTTATTATCGCTGGAACTGTAATAATTATACTTATTACTTATATTATTATCAATATAACATGCATTATTACCCATATAATGGAGGTATTATCGCAAGAAATGTAATAATTATACTTATTACTTATACTATTAGCAATATAACGTGCATTATTACCCATATAATGCAGTTATTATCGCTAGAACTGTAATAATTGTACTCATTACTTATATTATTAGCAATATAACGTGCATTATTACCCATATTATGCAGTTATTATCGCTAGAACTGTAATAATTATACTTATTACTTATATCATTATCAATATAACATGCATTGTTACCCATATAATGGAGGTATTATCGCTAGAACTGTAATAATTATACTTATTACTTATATTGTTAGCAATATAACGTGCATTATTACCCATATAATGCAGTTATTATAGCTAGAACTGTAATAATTATACTTATTACTTATATTATTATCAATATAACATGCATTGTTACCCATATAATGCAGTTATTATCGCTAGAACTGTAATAATTATACTTATTACTTATATTATTAGCAATATAACGTGCATTATTACCCATATAAAGCAGTTATTATCGCTAGAACTGTAATAATTATACTTATTACTTTCATTATCATCAATATAACATGCATTATTACCCATATAATGCAGGTATTATCGCTAGAACTGTAATAATTATACTTATTACTTATATTATTATCAATATAACATGCATTATTACCCATATTATGCAGTTATTATCTCTAGAACCATAATAAATATACTTATTACTCCCAATATTATCAATATAACATGCATTTTTACATATATAATGCAGTTATTATCGCTAGAACTGTAATAATTATACTTATTACTTATATTGTTAGCAATATAACGTGCATTATTACCCATATAATGCAGTTATTATCGCTAGAATTGTAATAATTATACTTATTACTTACATTATTATCAATATAACATGCATTATTACCCATATTATGCAGTTATTATAGCTAGAACTATAATAAATATACGTATTACTTTTATTATCATCAATATAACATGCATTATTACCCATATTATGCAGTTATTATCGATAGAACTGTAATAATTATACTTATTACTTATGTTATTATCAATATAACATGCATTATTACCCATATAATGCAGTTATTATCGCTAGAACTGTAATAATTGTACTCATTACTTATATTATTAGCAATATAACGTGCATTATTACCCATATTATGCAGTTATTATCGCTAGAACTATAATAAATATACTTATTACTCCCAATATTATCAATATAACATGCATTATTACCCATATAATGCAGTTATTATCGCTAGAACTGTAATAATTATACTTATTACTTATATTATTATCAATATAACATGCATTATTACCCATATAATGGAGGTATTATTGCTACAACTGTAATAATTATACTTATTACTTATACTATTAGCAATATAACGTGCATTGTTACCCATATAATGCAGTTATTATCGCCAGAACTGTAATAATTATACTTATTACTTATATTATTCTCAATATAACATGCATTATTACCCATATGATGCAGTTATTATCGCAAGAGCTATAATAAATATACGTATCACTTTCATTATCATCAATATAACATGCATTATTACACATATAATGGAGGTATTATTGCTAGAACTATAATAATTATACTTATTACTTATATTATTATCAATATAACATGCATTATTACCCATATTATTCAGTTATTATCGCTAGAACTATAATAAATACACTTATTACTCCCAATATTATCAATGTAACATGCATTATTACCCATATCATGCAGTTATTATCGCTAGAACTGTAATAATTATACTTATTACTTATACTACTAGCAATATAACGTGCATTATTACCCATATAATGCAGTTATTATCGCTAGAACTGTAATAATTATACTTATTACTTATATTATTAGCAATATAACGTGCATTATTACCAATATAATGCAGTTATTATCGCTAGAACTGTAATAATTGTACTCATTACTTATATTATTAGCAATATAACGTGCATTATTACCCATATTATGCAGTTATTATCGCTAGAACTGTAATAATTATACTTATTACTTATATTGTTAGCAATATAACGTGCATTATTACCCATATAATGCAGTTATTATCGCTAGAACTGTAATAATTATACTTATTACTTATATTATTATCAATATAACATGCATTATTACCCATATAATGCAGTTATTATCGCTAGAACTGTAATAATTATACTTATTACTTATATTATTAGCAATATAACGTGCATTATTACCCATATAATGCAGTTATTATCGCTAGAACTGTAATAATTATACTTATTACTTATATTATTATCAATATAACATGCATTATTACCCATATAATGGAGGTATTATCGCAAGAACTGTAATAATTATACTTATTACTTATACTATTAGCAATATAACGTGCGTTATTACCCATATAATGCAGTTATTATCGCCAGAACTGTAATAATTATACTTACTACTTATATTATTCTCAATATAACATGCATTATTACCCATATTATGCAGTTATTATCGCTAGAACTATAATAAATATACGTATTACTTTCATTATCATCAATATAACATGCATTATTACCCATATAATGGAGGTATTATCGCTAGAACTGTAATAATTATACTTATTACTTATATTATTATCAATATAACATGCATTATTACCCATATTATTCAGTTATTATCGCTAGAACTATAATAAATACACTTATTACTCCCAATATTATCAATGTAACATGCATTATTACCCATATCATGCAGTTATTATCGCTAGAACTGTAATAATTATACTTATTACTTATACTACTAGCAATATAACGTGCATTATTACCCATATAATGCAGTTATTATCGCTAGAACTGTAATAATTATACTTATTACTTATATTATTAGCAATATAACGTGCATTATTACCCATATAATGCAGTTATTATCGCTAGAACTGTAATAATTATACTTATTACTTATATTATTAGCAATATAACGTGCATTATTACCCATATAATGCAGTTATTATCGCTAGAACTGTAATAATTATACTTATTACTTATATTATTATCAATATAACATGCATTATTACCCATATAATGGAGGTATTATCGCAAGAACTGTAATAATTATACTTATTACTTATACTATTAGCAATATAACGTGCATTATTACCCATATAATGCAGTTATTATCGCCAGAACTGTAATAATTATACTTACTACTTATATTATTCTCAATATAACATGCATTATTACCCATATTATGCAGTTATTATCGCTAGAACTATAATAAATATACGTATTACTTTCATTAGCATCAATATAACATGCATTATTACCCATATAATGGAGGTATTATCGCTAGAACTGTAATAATTATACTTATTACTTATATTATTATCAATATAACATGCATTATTACCCATATTATGGAGTTATTATCGCTAGAACCATAATAAATATACTTATTACTCCCAATATTATCAATATAACATGCATTTTTACCCATATAATGCAGTTATTATCGCTAGAACTGTAATAATTATACTTATTACTTATATTGTTAGCAATATAACGTGCATTATTACCCATATAATGCAGTTATTATCGCTAGAACTGTAATAATTATACTTATTACTTATATTATTATCAATATAACATGCATTATTACCCATATTATGCAGTTATTATCGCTAGAACTATAATAAATATACGTATTACTTTTATTATCATCAATATAACATGCATTATTACCCATATTATGCAGTTATTATCGATAATACTGTAATAAATATAATTGTTACTTTTATTATTATCAATATAGCATGCACTATTTGCCATATTTTACTATTATTATCGCTAGAACTATAATAATTATACTTATTACTCGCGATATTATCAATATAACATGCATTATTACCCATATAATGCAGTTATTATCGCTAGAACTGTAATAATTATACTTATTACTTATGTTATTATCAATATAACATGCATTATTACTCATATAATGCAGTTATTATCGCTAGAACTGTAATAATTGTACTCATTACTTATATTATTAGCAATATAACGTGCATTATCACCCATATTATGCAGTTATTATCGCTAGAACTGTAATAATTATACTTATTACTTATATCATTATCAATATAACATGCATTATTACCCATATAATGGAGGTATTATCGGTAGAACTGTAATAATTATACTTATTACTTGTACTATTAGCAATATAACGTGCATTATTACCCATATAATGCAGTTATTATCGCCAGAACTGTAATAATTATACTTATTACTTATATTATTCTCAATATAACATGCATTATTACCCATATTATGCAGTTATTATCGCTAGAACTATAATAAATATACGTATTACTTTTATTATCATCAATATAACATGCATTATTACCCATATTATGCAGTTATTATCGAAAGAACTGTAATAAATATATTTATTACTTTTATTATTATCAATATAACATGCACTATTTGCCATATTTTACTATTATTATCGCTAGAACTATAATAATTATACTTATTACTCCGGATATTATCAATATAACATGCATTATTACCCATATAATGCAGTTATTATCGCTAGAACTGTAATAATTATACTTATTACTTATATTATTAGCAATATAACGTGCATTATTACCCATATAATGCAGTTATTATCGCTAGAACTGTAATAATTATACTTATTACTTATACTATTATCAATATAACATGCATTATTACCCATATTATGCAGTTATTATCGCTAGAACTATAATAAATATACTTATTACTCCCAATATTATCAATATAACATGCATTATTACCCATATAATGCAGTTATTATCGCTAGAACTGTAATAATTATACTTATTACTTATATTATTATCAATATAACATGCATTATTACCCATATTATGCAGTTATTATCGCTAGAACTATAATAAATATACGTATTACTTTTATTATCATCAATATAACATGCATTATTACCCATATTATGCAGTTATTATCGATAGAACTGTAATAAATATAATTGTTACTTTTATTATTATCAATATAACATGCACTATTTGCCATATTTTACTATTATTATCGCTAGAACTATAATAATTATACTTATTACTCCCGATATTATCAATATAACATGCATTATTACCCATATAATGCAGTTATTATCGCTAGAACTGTAATAATTATACTTATTACTTATGTTATTATCAATATAACATGCATTATTACCCATATAATGCAGTTATTATCGCTAGAACTGTAATAATTGTACTCATTACTTATATTATTAGCAATATAACGTGCATTATCACCCATATTATGCAGTTATTATCGCTAGAACTGTAATAATTATACTTATTACTTATATCATTATCAATATAACATGCATTATTACCCATATAATGGAGGTATTATCGCTAGAACTGTAATAATTATACTTATTACTTGTACTATTAGCAATATAACGTGCATTATTACCCATATAATGCAGTTATTATCGCCAGAACTGTAATAATTATACTTATTACTTATATTATTCTCAATATAACATGCATTATTACCCATATTATGCAGTTATTATCGCTAGAACTATAATAAATATTCGTATTACTTTCATTATCATCAATATAACATGCATTATTACCCATATAATGCAGTTATTATCGCTAGAACTGTAATAATTATACTTATTACTTATATTGTTAGCAATATAACGTGCATTATTACCCATATAATGCAGTTATTATCGCTAGAACTGTAATAATTATACTTATTACTTAGATTATTATCAATATAACATGCATTATTACCCATATTATGCAGTTATTATCGCTAGAACTATAATAAATATACGTATTACTTTTATTATCATCAATATAACATGCATTATTACCCATATTATGCAGTTATTATCGAAAGAACTGTAATAAATATATTTATTACTTTTATTATTATCAATATAACATGCACTATTTGCCATATTTTACTATTATTATCGCTAGAACTATAATAATTATACTTATTACTCCGGATATTATCAATATAACATGCATTATTACCCATATAATGCAGTTATTATCGCTAGAACTGTAATAATTATACTTATTACTTATATTATTAGCAATATAACGTGCATTATTACCCATATAATGCAGTTATTATCGCTAGAACTGTAATAATTATACTTATTACTTATACTATTATCAATATAACATGCATTATTACCCATATTATGCAGTTATTATCGCTAGAACTATAATAAATATACTTATTACTCCCAATATTATCAATATAACATGCATTATTACCCATATAATGCAGTTATTATCGCTAGAACTGTAATAATTATACTTATTACTTATATTATTATCAATATAACATGCATTATTACCCATATTATGCAGTTATTATCGCTAGAACTATAATAAATATACGTATTACTTTTATTATCATCAATATAACATGCATTATTACCCATATTATGCAGTTATTATCGATAGAACTGTAATAAATATAATTGTTACTTTTATTATTATCAATATAACATGCACTATTTGCCATATTTTACTATTATTATCGCTAGAACTATAATAATTATACTTATTACTCCCGATATTATCAATATAACATGCATTATTACCCATATAATGCAGTTATTATCGCTAGAACTGTAATAATTATACTTATTACTTATGTTATTATCAATATAACATGCATTATTACCCATATAATGCAGTTATTATCGCTAGAACTGTAATAATTGTACTCATTACTTATATTATTAGCAATATAACGTGCATTATCACCCATATTATGCAGTTATTATCGCTAGAACTGTAATAATTATACTTATTACTTATATCATTATCAATATAACATGCATTATTACCCATATAATGGAGGTATTATCGCTAGAACTGTAATAATTATACTTATTACTTGTACTATTAGCAATATAACGTGCATTATTACCCATATAATGCAGTTATTATCGCCAGAACTGTAATAATTATACTTATTACTTATATTATTCTCAATATAACATGCATTATTACCCATATTATGCAGTTATTATCGCTAGAACTATAATAAATATTCGTATTACTTTCATTATCATCAATATAACATGCATTATTACCCATATAATGCAGTTATTATCGCTAGAACTGTAATAATTATACTTATTACTTATATTATTATCAATATAACATGCATTATTACCCATATTATGCAGTTATTATCGCTAGAACTTTAATAAATATACTTATTACTCCCAATATTATCAATATAACATGCATTATTACCCATATAATGCAGTTATTATCGCTAGAACTATAATAAATATACTTACTACTTTCATTATCATCAATATAACATGCATTATTACCCATATTATGCAGTTATTATCGCTAGAACTGTAATAATTATACTTATTACTTATATCATTATCAATATAACATGCATTATTACCCATATAATGGAGGTATTATCGCTAGAACTGTAATAATTATACTTATTACTTGTACTATTAGCAATATAACGTGCATTATTACCCATATAATGCAGTTATTATCGCCAGAACTGTAATAATTATACTTATTACTTATATTATTATCAATATAACATGCATTATTACCCATATTATGCAGTGATTATCGCTAGAACTATAATAAATATACTTACTACTTTCATTATCATCAATATAACATGCATTATTACCCATATTATGCAGTTATTATCGATAGAACTGTAATAAATATACTTATTACTTTTACTATTATCAATATAACATGCACTATTTGCCATATTTTACTATTATTATCGCTAGAACTATAATAATTATACTTATTACTCCCGATATTATCAATATAACATGCATTATTACCCATATAATGCAGTTATTATCGCTAGAACTGTAATAATTATACTTATTACTTATATTATTAGCAATATAACGTGCGTTATTACCCATATAATGCAGTTATTATCGCTAGAACTGTAATAATTATACTTATTACTTATACTATTCTCAATATAACATGCATTATTACCCATATTATGCAGTTATTATCGCTAGAACTATAATAAATATTCGTATTACTTTCATTATCATCAATATAACATGCATTATTACCCATATAATGCAGTTATTATCGCTAGAACTGTAATAATTATACTTATTACTTATATTGTTAGCAATATAACGTGCATTATTACCCATATAATGCAGTTATTATCGCTAGAACTGTAATAATTATACTTATTACTAAGATTATTATCAATATAACATGCATTATTACCCATATTATGCAGTTATTATCGCTAGAACTATAATAAATATACGTATTACTTTTATTATCATCAATATAACATGCATTATTACCCATATTATGCAGTTATTATCGAAAGAACTGTAATAAATATATTTATTACTTTTATTATTATCAATATAACATGCACTATTTGCCATATTTTACTATTATTATCGCTAGAACTATAATAATTATACTTATTACTCCGGATGTTATCAATATAACATGCATTATTACCCATATAATGCAGTTATTATCGCTAGAACTGTAATAATTATACTTATTACTTATATTATTATCAATATAACATGCATTATTACCCATATTATGCAGTTATTATCGCTAGAACTATAATAAATATACTTATTACTCCCAATATTATCAATATAACATGCATTATTACCCATATAATGGAGGTATTATCGCTAGAACTGTAATAATTATACTTATTACTTATACTATTAGCAATATAACATGCATTATTACCCATATTATGCAGTTATTATCGATAGAACTGTAATAAATATACTTATTACTTTTATTGTTATCAATATAACATGCACCATTTGCCATATTTTACTATTATTATCGCTAGAACTATAATAAATATGCTTATTACTCCCAATATTATCAATATAACATGCATTATTACCCACATAATGCAGTTATTATCGCTAGAACTGTAATAATTATACTTATTACTTATATTATTAGCAATATAACGTGCATTATTATCCATATAATGCAGTTATTATCGCTAGAACTGTAATAATTATACTTATTACTTATATTATTATCAATATAACATGCATTATTACCCATATTATGCAGTTATTATCGCTAGAACTTTAATAAATATACTTATTACTCCCAATATTATCAATATAACATGCATTATTACCCATATAATGCAGTTATTATCGCTAGAACTGTAATAATTATACTTATTACTTATATTATTATCAATATAACATGCATTATTACCCATATTATGCAGTTATTATCGCTAGAACTATAATAAATATACTTACTACTTTCATTATCATCAATATAACATGCATTATTACCCATATTATGCAGTTATTATCGATAGAACTGTAATAAATATACTTATTACTTTTACTATTATCAATATAACATGCACTATTTGCCATATTTTACTATTATTATCGCTAGAACTATAATAATTATACTTATTACTCCCGATATTATCAATATAACATGCATTATTACCCATATAATGCAGTTATTATCGCTAGAACTGTAATAATTATACTTATTACTTATATTATTAGCAATATAACGTGCGTTATTACCCATATAATGCAGTTATTATCGCTAGAACTGTAATAATTATACTTATTACTTATACTATTATCAATATAACATGCATTATTACCCATATAATGATGGTATTATCGCTAGAACTGTAATAATTATACTTATTACTTATATTGTTAGCAATATAACATGCATTATTACCCATATAATGATGGTATTATCGCTAGAACTGTAATAATTATACTTATTACTTATATTGTTAGCAATATAACGTGCATTATTACCCATACAATGCAGTTATTATCGCTAGAACTGTAATAATTATACTTATTACTTAGATTATTATCAATATAACATGCATTATTACCCATATTATGCAGTTATTATCGCTAGAACTATAATAAATATACGTATTACTTTTATTATCATCAATATAACATGCATTATTACCCATATTATGCAGTTATTATCGATAGAACTGTAATAAATATATTTATTACTTTTATTATTATCAATATAACATGCACTATTTGCCATATTTTACTATTATTATCGCTAGAACTATAATAATTATACTTATTACTCCGGATATTATCAATATAACATGCATTATTACCCATATAATGCAGTTATTATCGCTAGAACTGTAATAATTATACTTATTACTTATATTATTAGCAATATAACGTGCATTATTACCCATATAATGCAGTTATTATCGCTGGAACTGTAATAATTATACTTATTACTTATACTATTATCAATATAACATGCATTATTACCCATATTATGCAGTTATTATCGCTCGAACTGTAATAATTATACTTATTACTTATACTATTAGCAATATAACATGCATTATTACCCATATTATGCAGTTATTATCGATAGAACTGTAATAAATATACTTATTACTTTTATTGTTATCAATATAACATGCACCATTTGCCATATTTTACTATTATTATCGCTAGAACTATAATGAATATGCTTATTACTCCCAATATTATCAATATAACATGCATTATTACCCATATAATGCAGTTATTATCGGTAGAACTGTAATAATTATACTTATTACTTATATTATTAGCAATATAACGTGCATTATTATCCATATAATGCAGTTATTATCGCTAGAACTGTAATAATTATACTTATTACTTATATTATTATCAATATAACATGCATTATTACCCATATAATGCAGTTATTATCGCTAGAACTGTAATAATTATACTTATTACTTATATTATTAGCAATATAACGTGCATTATTACCCATATAATGCAGTTATTATCGCTAGAACTGTAATAATTACACTTATTACTTATACTATTAGCAATATAACATGCATTATTACCCATATTATGCAGTTATTATCGATAGAACTGTAATAAATATACTTATTACTTTTATTGTTATCAATATAACATGCACCATTTGCCATATTTTACTATTATTATCGCTAGAACTATAATAAATATGCTTATTACTCCCAATATTATCAATATAACATGCATTATTACCCACATAATGCAGTTATTATCGCTAGAACTGTAATAATTATACTTATTACTTATATTATTAGCAATATGACGTGCATTATTATCCATATAATGCAGTTATTATCGCTAGAACTGTAATAATTATACTTATTACTTATATTATTATCAATATAACATGCATTATTACCCATATTATGCAGTTATTATCGCTAGAACTTTAATAAATATACTTATTACTCCCAATATTATCAATATAACATGCATTATTACCCATATAATGCAGTTATTATCGCTAGAACTGTAATAATTATGCTTACTACTTATATTATTAGCAATATAACGTGCATTATTACCCATATAATGCAGTTATTATCACTAGAACTTGTAACGGAGTCGGTCTTCGTCGCACCGCGTTGCTAGGCAACGCGGTGGAGTCGCGACTCGCGGGCCCCCTGGTGCTGGACGCTTCAGCGAGCCAGGGTTTTCGCGAGGGAGCCGATCGCGGTGGGGAAGGGGACTGGTCGCGGGGTAGAAAATAGAGAACACAAGATATACGCCTTTAAACTAATCTTTATTAATTGGCGGCGGAGGTGGACGGTGCCGCGGAGGCGTCCACCGGGGCGGTTGGCTTCGGCGGCGGCTCGATGTTGGGTTTCTAAAATATAATAAGCGGTGTTACAAAAGTGTGACGGCGGCGCGAGTCTTATACACTATAGCCTACCTAGCTTACATACTATCTTATAGACTACGCTAACCTATACTTGATACAATCTATCTTACTCACTATGTCTTACGTACTATAGCTTACATACTAACGGCGGACGGGGTGCGGTACGGGGGACATCGCGGGATGTCCGTATACGGCGGAGTTTCGGGCGCGGAGACGCGTTTCGCGGGTTACGCGGAGGCGCGCTCGCGGTTACGGGCGGACGCGGTTCGTCGCGGGACGTACTCGCGTGTCGGTCGGCGCGGTCGGATGCGGAGGCGCGTTTCGCGGGTTACGCGGAGGCGCGTTCGCGGGTCTTAGTCTAGGTTCGCGCGCAAGAGGAGGAGGAGAGAAGGGATATCAAAATACACCGGGTAAATGGCCAGTTCTGGCCTTGCCTTGCTCTTATTAAACTGGAACCTGGTTGTTCCGAGAGTGTTCCGAGATTGCCCCAGTGGGGTCTTACAGGCGCCTCCACGTTCGGACAGACACCGCGCCGTGGTGCTACCCTCCCAGCGCGGCTACTGCCTCCGACTCGCCAACTCTCCGGGCTCCCCCGTTAAGTCGACTCGCCGGCTGACCTGTGGCTAGGCTAGCCTTCGAGGGAGCTGGCTCGTTCCTCCACGTTCGGACAGTCACCGCGCGGAGGTGCTACCCCCTCCTTGTGGCGACTGTCTCCAGCTTACCGACCCTCCGTGTTACCCTGTCGAGTCGGTTTGCTGGCTGACCGTTGGCTCGGCTGGTCTCAGAAGAAGTGTTACCCTTCCTCCTGAGACTGGCCTCCAGTCCACCTAGCTCAGGGTACCCTTCAAGCCAGGAAGACCTTTACGCCTGGGAGCGGATCTCCGGAGAGATCCTTTCGGGGCCGACGCCCCGGGCCAACTCCCTCGATCACGCGATCGATCGGTATCTAAGTAGGTCACGGTCTCGCGGGTGGTCTCGGTGGGGGGTCCCCCACCGCGGTGCGCGGCTGACGATGCGCGGTCGTCGGCACGCGACGGAGCACGTTGCCGACGTGACGCGACATCGTCACACCCCCCTCCTCCTCCGGGTAGACCAAGGTATAGGACCTTGGTCGTCGCATTCCTTAACTACCAAATATTTACAATTATGCCGGTTACAATATATACAACGCGGTGTCGGTTAAAGTATACCCGGTGTCGGTTACAATATATACGGTACAATGTCGGTTATAATATATATGGTGTCGGTTATTACCTGCACGCCTGGTCGAAACTCGATTACTCTGCCCGTTGGATCCAACAATATAGTCCACCGGCGCCCTTTTGACATCCTCCGATGTCTTTTTATGCCAAGGGGCAGCTGGTGGAGGCTCCCGTCCGGCAGCGTCACGGCAACCGTAGGTCTCCGTCCCGGGGCGTCCGGAGCCATCAGCAGCGGCATCGTCGATGATGGTAGCGGCGGTGGTGTGTCCGGGGCGGTGGGTGCTGCGGCGGCCGAGGTGGAGGCCTTCCTGGAGGCCGGTGGTCGGTCTCCTGGGGCGACGGGGGCCGTCGTCTTCTTCGCGGGAATGTATTCTCCCGCTGGCCGCTTTGCCTTCGGCGTCGGTATCTTCCTGGGCGCGGTTCTCTTACGCTTGGTTGCTTCCATGGTCCTTTTCTGAATGCGTTCGATCCGTCGCAGGTCCTGACGGATTTGTTCCCACTCCTGTCGGGTTACCGAGCGGGGGTCTTCGCGGAACTTCTCGCGTATGTTCATCCGCGCGATTGACTCCGTTATTTCGCGTTGTAGCGCCGAGAGGTCCCAGGTTTCTTCGTCGTTCTGCTGCTTGGTAGACATCTTCTGGTCGGTGTCGGGTTGTTGACTGAATCCTGTTCCTGGATTGTTGCTCCTTATATACTTATTCATGGCTTTGGAGGGGGTCCCCACCCCTGTCACCGGCTTCATGTCTCGTACATGAATATGTTCTATCTTCTTCCCTCTCAGGTCCCGGAGATCGTAGATTACAGGTGAGATTTTTCGCGCAATTTCGAAGGGTCCTTCGTACTTCTCGACGAGCTTCGCATTGCGCGCCTCCGCCTTGTTGGAGAGCACGTGCGTCCGCTTCCATACTTCCTCCCCGATCTGCGGTTGCCAGTCGCGGCGTCGGAGGTTGTAGTATTTTTGTTGTCGCTGGAACTCCTGTGCTAATCGAACTCTTGCCAGTTCGTACGCATCTTTTAATTGGGTGAGTCGTTTCTCCCATGGACCTGTGGCTGGTCGGCGGTTTTCCTGGTGGAGGGTACCTGGGGGGATAAACTCTCTCCCCGTGTTCAAAAAAGCTGGAGTGTGTCCCGTAGCTTCGTGACGAGCGGTGTTGTAAGCGAAAGCGAGTTCTGGTAATCGCTGGTCCCATCCTCGTTGTGTCCGGCCGATGAACTGACCAATCATAGTTTTTATAACCCGATTGGCCCGTTCTACTGGGTTACACTGTGGTGTGTACGGTGGTGTACGGCGGTGCTGGATCGCACTCTCCTTGAGTGCGCGGGTGAACTCCTGGCTGATGAACTGCCGACCGTTGTCCGTAACGATGACTCGTGGACATCCGTGTCGCAGGATGACCAATTCATTAAGGGCCTTCACAATGGCGCTCGCCGTGGCTTTCTTCAGCGGGCGGAGTTCGATCCATTTCGTGAATCGATCTTGAAAGACGAGCAGCGTGGTGTTCCCGTTGGTCGATCGTGGAAGTGGTCCTACAAGATCGGCAGAAACCATCTCCCACGGTTGCTGGACACTGGTCGGCTGCATTGCTCCTGGGAGTGTCTGCTGCTGTGACTTGAATTTTTGGCAGCTGCGACATTCTCGAACGTATTTCGTGGCTTCTCGCAGCATTCCTGGCCAATAGTATACGCGGGCTATCCGTGCGAGCGTTTTAGCGATTCCTAAGTGTCCTGCCGTTGGGTCATCGTGCGCCTCCTGGAGGACCCGCGCTCTATCTTCTTTCGGCACGCACAGCTTCCACTGCTCGTTCGAATCCTGCTCGTTGAAATCGAGCGTGTGCAGAATGTGTCGATACAGGCGTCCGTCTTCAATCCGGTAGTCGGGATATTGTTCGGGATGTTGCGCTGTTCCTTGAAGATAGTTATTGTACCACGAGCATCTGAATGGTCCTCTCATTTCGCACGTGGTACGCGGCTGGCGGGAAAGTGCATCTGCGACGGTGTTGTCCGGTCCTTTTCGGTAGCGTATCTCGAAGTCCCATTGTCCGAGTTCTAAGGCCCATCGGGCGAGTCTACCGGAAGGGTTGTCAATCTTCTCGAGCCACTTCAGAGACTGATGGTCGGTCAAAACGACGAAATGGTTTCCCTCGAGGTAATGGCGCATCTTCCAGATGCCCCACCGAACAGCTAGACACTCCAACTCGGTCGTCGAATAATTGCGTTCCGCCTGAGTGAGTGTCCGGCTTGCGTAGGCGATAACCCGTTCCCCATCTTCGTCTTCCTGGGTGAGAACGGCTCCCAAGCCGTCCATGCTGGCGTCGGTTTGCAGGACGAAGGTGAGATCCCAGTTCGGTACTGCCAGAACAGGCGCCTCCGTAAGTCTTCGGCGTAACTCCTCGAAGGCTCGCTGTTGAGGTTCTTCCCATGACCATTTAACTTTTTTCTTTAGGAGTTGGGTCAGTGGGGCGGCGGTTTGGGAAATATCGCGGAGGAAACGGCGGTACCAGGATAGTAACCCGAGGAATCGGCGGAGTTCTTTTATATTGGTAGGTGGAGGTAACTCGGCGACTGCGGCTACTTTTTCAGGATCGGTTCGGAGGCCGCGCTGGTCAACTAAATGTCCGAGATATTTTAGACTTGTTCTCGCGAATTGACATTTCTCCCAATTCGGTCGCAATTTCGCGCTGCGTAGACGGCGAAAAACCTCGGTTAACACGCGGAGGTGATCGTCAAAGGTGGAGGTGACTACTACAATGTCGTCTAGGTAGGCGAACGCGTGAGGCGCCATTTCCGGAGTGATTACTCGGTCTAGGAGTCTCTGGAAGGTGGAGGGTGCGGAGTGAAGTCCGAAAGGCATTACCGTGAACTCCATGAGCCCACGGCCAGGAACGGTAAAGGCGGTCAAAGGTCGGCTTTCGGGAGTTAAAGGTACCTGCCAATATCCATTTTTCAAATCTATTGTAGACAAATATTTCGCTCCGCGTAACTTATCTAACGTCGCGTTGACCTGCGGTAACGGATACGCATCTTTTCGCGTTACATCATTTAGTCGACGGAAATCTACGCAAAACCGATATTCGCCGCTTTTCTTCTTCGCCATCACTATTGGAGAGCTCCAAGGGCTGCTGGACGGTTGTATTACCCCTTCGTCGAGCATCTTCTGTACTTCGGTGTCGATCAGGCGCTGCATGGTGGGGTTACGGGGCCGATAGCGTTGCTTAATCGGCGTCGGGTCTTCCAGCCGGATTTCGTGTTCGATCAAAGGGGTAGGCCCTTTGACCTCCTCGAACCTCCTCTTCTCCTGGGCGATGATCCGGTCCAGCTGCTGTAACTGTTGGGCTGACGCCTCAATCAGTCCGCTGGTTGCTGCGATGGTGCGGTTTTCTTGCGTCGTAGATGGTTCGGGCTTTCCTCTGCAGTCGGTGATGGGTTGACCTGTCAACCAAACTTGGAGTTGCAATTTGCGGAGGATGTCCATCCCCAGCACCATGCTGTATGCGAGATTCGGCATTTCGTAGAAGCGGTGGTCTTGACGTGCGCCCTGGACGAGAACTTCTCCTTGATAGCTATTTTTCGTAGCTATATGTTCCCCATTTGCCAGTGCGGTCACCAAATTGTGGCGGCGCCTCCGCCACCCGGCTTCACGGCAAATCTGCGCTGTGTGTTGATCGATGTAGGAGGAAACTGCTCCTGTGTCCAATAATGCGGACACGGTTTTTCCTCCGATCTGGACGTCCAATACCAGTCGGTCCTTCTGGTCAATTCGGTCGGCGGGTTCTGGTCGGTTACTGGACGGTACTGGTTGATTGTCGCTGACCGGTACTGGACGGACGGTTTCTCGGTGTTCGATCGTCTTCGGTGTTGTTCGCTGATCCTCTCCTGATTGTTCGGATCTTCTGGTCGGTCCTGGTTGAGATCGGCGATCTGGTTTCGGTCGACTGGTTTTTTCCGATCGCGTCGGTTGACTGCGACGGGCCATGGAGATAGCGGATTTCTCCTGCTGTTTTATCTTCGGGGCCGGGTCTCCCCGGCCCGGTTGGCGTTTCCCGGCTTGTCGCAAGGGCAGTCGCGGCTGAGAGTACCTTCTCTTCCGCAACGGGCGCAAAAGCGGAGGTACTCGTTTCGACATTGCTGTCGATTATGTCCTCTTTGCCCGCATCGCCAGCAGTGGGTGTCCCGGTGGTAATCGCTGGCGACGTGCGCCCCTGATGTTTCGGGCGGTCGGCTACTCCGCGTCGTTGACTCCTCCTTTCTGGCGTTCCGTGCGTTCCTGGTGGCCAGAAGTGCGGTCACCGCGTCTGCCTGGGCAATCAGGTCGTCCACGTCCCTGAGTCCGGTTCTTCGTAGGTAAAGTCGCAGATCTTCCGTCAAGTTGCTGTAGATTACGTCGAGTTCTTCTTCCTCGGTGTAGCCTCCACGTCGACGCATCAAGGTGGTGATAGCGGTGATATATGAGCGCACGGGCTCATCCGGTGCTTGACGGCGATTAGCAATCTGCAAATCCAGGCGGGTTCTCTCGGCAGCTGGCAGGAAGAAGTTTCGGAGTCGGTTACGGAGTTCGTCCCAAGTGTTAACCTTTCGGGACACGTTGCGATACCAGAGCTGGGCATCGCCTCGCAAGAGTTCGGGAAATCCTCTTAACATCTGGTCGCCGGTCAGCTGGTATGATTCCTGCAGCTCTTCCAAACGTTCGAGAAAGGCTTGAGCGTCTCGCCCGTCGAATTGACAATTCCACCTCCGCACCATTTCCATGAACCTAATAGGATCATAAGGAGCTGGCGCGGCGGAGGTCGGCGCAGGTGGAGGCGCCTGGCTTGTCGACGGTCCTAGTTGCCCAGTTGGATTCGCGGGCTCGGGCGGAATGGCTGGTGACGGTCCTTCCTCGGCGTGTGTCGGGGTGGAGGTGTTGCCTACCCCGACCTGCGTGGCCTGGACATTGGTCGGCCACATCCTGGCGATTTCAGCATGGAATTCCTCGTAATCACGGGTGCGGTCGACTTCCTCCTTGTACCCGGGTTCGTCGGCTGGTCGGTCCGGAAACTCTCCTGGATGGTTGCGCACGTAGGTGGCCAGCCTTTGCCGTAGCTGTACCCACGTGCCGTCGGTCGGTAGCTGGAGTCGCTCCAATTCGCGGAGGACTTCTGGTTTACGGAGCCGGTAAACCCAAGCTATTCCTGGCATCTTCTTCACAGGTCTGGTTGCTTCTCCGCGATGTGTACTCTTCGGTTGCCACCGAGTCAAGACTCCTTCGGTGTGGGAGTCTCCTGCCCTTATACTCCTGGGCTCGGCGTCGCCAACTAGCGGCGGCTCCGCCGAATACCCGGGCCGGGATGGTGGGGGCCACGTGAACTTTCGCGTTCGTTCGTGCCCCTGGCTGGTGTCGTTCTCCTCCGGTCGGTCTGGTTCGGTCCGGGGCGGCCACAGGAATGACCGCTGGCTGCTGTTGACGGGTGGAGTCGCTCCTGCTACGGTGACCAGCGGGCATAACGCCTCGCTCTGGAACGGGTCCTGGTCTCTGGTCAGCTCGGAGTTGGCTGAAAGGCAGAACCCTCTGCTGTCTTCTGGCCAGTCAAGGCGGTGTCCCTGACTGGCTCGCCGGCTTACTCCACCGCCTGGTGGAGTGCTGGTGGTCGGCGATGCTGCTGGGCCAAGGGGTTCTCGGGGAACCGGGGTCCCTGGTCGTTTCCCCTTGGCGCCTCGTGGAGCGTCGATGCTCTCCCTCCTGGGTCGATGTGCCATCGCTTCGGTCTCGTCTTCTTCTCGGCTCAGTGGTTCGTCCTCTTCTCTCGTTCCTCCGTTCTCGCACGCGTACTTAAAGCTAAATTCGCCGCCGTCACTGTCTCAGTCCCCTTCCACCAGTCCCTGTTCGGGCGCCATGTAACGGAGTCGGTCTTCGTCGCACCGCGTTGCTAGGCAACGCGGTGGAGTCGCGACTCGCGGGCCCCCTGGTGCTGGACGCTTCAGCGAGCCAGGGTTTTCGCGAGGGAGCCGATCGCGGTGGGGAAGGGGACTGGTCGCGGGGTAGAAAATAGAGAACACAAGATATACGCCTTTAAACTAATCTTTATTAATTGGCGGCGGAGGTGGACGGTGCCGCGGAGGCGTCCACCGGGGCGGTTGGCTTCGGCGGCGGCTCGATGTTGGGTTTCTAAAATATAATAAGCGGTGTTACAAAAGTGTGACGGCGGCGCGAGTCTTATACACTATAGCCTACCTAGCTTACATACTATCTTATAGACTACGCTAACCTATACTTGATACAATCTATCTTACTCACTATGTCTTACGTACTATAGCTTACATACTAACGGCGGACGGGGTGCGGTACGGGGGACATCGCGGGATGTCCGTATACGGCGGAGTTTCGGGCGCGGAGACGCGTTTCGCGGGTTACGCGGAGGCGCGCTCGCGGTTACGGGCGGACGCGGTTCGTCGCGGGACGTACTCGCGTGTCGGTCGGCGCGGTCGGATGCGGAGGCGCGTTTCGCGGGTTACGCGGAGGCGCGTTCGCGGGTCTTAGTCTAGGTTCGCGCGCAAGAGGAGGAGGAGAGAAGGGATATCAAAATACACCGGGTAAATGGCCAGTTCTGGCCTTGCCTTGCTCTTATTAAACTGGAACCTGGTTGTTCCGAGAGTGTTCCGAGATTGCCCCAGTGGGGTCTTACAGGCGCCTCCACGTTCGGACAGACACCGCGCCGTGGTGCTACCCTCCCAGCGCGGCTACTGCCTCCGACTCGCCAACTCTCCGGGCTCCCCCGTTAAGTCGACTCGCCGGCTGACCTGTGGCTAGGCTAGCCTTCGAGGGAGCTGGCTCGTTCCTCCACGTTCGGACAGTCACCGCGCGGAGGTGCTACCCCCTCCTTGTGGCGACTGTCTCCAGCTTACCGACCCTCCGTGTTACCCTGTCGAGTCGGTTTGCTGGCTGACCGTTGGCTCGGCTGGTCTCAGAAGAAGTGTTACCCTTCCTCCTGAGACTGGCCTCCAGTCCACCTAGCTCAGGGTACCCTTCAAGCCAGGAAGACCTTTACGCCTGGGAGCGGATCTCCGGAGAGATCCTTTCGGGGCCGACGCCCCGGGCCAACTCCCTCGATCACGCGATCGATCGGTATCTAAGTAGGTCACGGTCTCGCGGGTGGTCTCGGTGGGGGGTCCCCCACCGCGGTGCGCGGCTGACGATGCGCGGTCGTCGGCACGCGACGGAGCACGTTGCCGACGTGACGCGACATCGTCACAAACTGTAATAATTATACTTATTCCTTATATTATTATCAATATAACATGCATTATTACGCATATAATGCAGTTATTATCGCTAGAACTGTAATAAATATACTTACTACTTTCATTATCATCAATATAACACGCATTATTACCCATATTATGCAGTTATTATCGATAGAACTCTAATAAATATACTTATTACTTTTACTATTATCAATATATCATGCACTATTAGCCATATTTTACTATTATTATCGCTAGAACTGTAATAATTATACTTATTACTTATATTGTTAGCAATATAACGTGCATTATTACCCATATAATGCAGTTATTATCGCTAGAACTGTAATAATTGTACTCATTACTTATATTATTAGCAATATAACGTGCATTATTACCCATATTATGCAGTTATTATCGCTAGAACTGTAATAATTATACTTATTACTTATACTATTATCAATATAACATGCATTATTACCCATATTAAGCAGTTATTATCGCTCGAACTATAATAAATATACTTATTACTCCCAATATTATCAATATAACATGCATTATTACCCATATAATGCAGTTATTATCGCTAGAACTGTAATAATTATACTTATTACTTATATTATTATCAATATAACATGCATTATTACCCATATTATGCAGTTATTATCGCTAGAACTATAATAAATATACTTACTACTTTCATTATCATCAATATAACATGCATTATTACCCATATTATGCAGTTATTATCGATAGAACTGTAATAAATATACTTATTACTTTTACTATTATCAATATAACATGCACTATTTGCCATATTTTACTATTATTATCGCTAGAACTATAATAATTATACTTATTACTCCCGATATTATCAATATAACATGCATTATTACCCATATAATGCAGTTATTATCGCTAGAACTGTAATAATTATACTTATTACTTATATTATTAGCAATATAACGTGCGTTATTACCCATATAATGCAGTTATTATCGCTAGAACTGTAATAATTATACTTATTACTTATACTATTATCAATATAACATGCATTATTACCCATATTATGCAGTTATTATCGCTAGAACTATAATAAATATACGTATTACTTTCATTATCATCAATATAACATGCATTATTACCCATATAATGCAGTTATTATCGCTAGAACTGTAATAATTATACTTATTACTTAGATTATTATCAATATAACATGCATTATTACCCACATTATGCAGTTATTATCGCTAGAACTATAATAAATATACGTATTACTTTTATTATCATCAATATAACATGCATTATTACCCATATTATGCAGTTATCATCGATAGAACTGTAATAAATATATTTATTACTTTTACTATAATCAATATAACATGCATTATTACCCATATTATGCAGTTATTGTCGCTAGAACTATAATAAATATACTTATTACTCCCAATATTATCAATATAACATGCATTATTACCCATATAATGCAGTTGTTATCGCTAGAACTGTAATAATTATACTTATTACTTATATTATTATCAATATAACATGCATTATTACCCATATAATGATGGTATTATCGCTAGAACTGTAATAATTATACTTATTACTTATATTGTTAGCAATATAACGTGCATTATTACCCATATAATGCAGTTATTATCGCTAGAACTGTAATAATTATACTTATTACTTATACTATTATCAATATAACATGCATTATTACCCATATTATGCAGTTATTATCGCTCGAACTATAATAAATATACTTATTACTCCCAATATTATCAATATAACATGCATTATTACCCATATAATGCAGTTATTATCGCTAGAACTGTAATAATTATACTTATTACTTATATTATTATCAATATAACATGCATTATTACCCATATTATGCAGTTATTATCGCTAGAACTATAATAAATATACTTACTACTTTCATTATCATCAATATAACATGCATTATTACCCATATTATGCAGTTATTATCGATAGAACTGTAATAAATATACTTATTACTTTTACTATTATCAATATAACATGCACTATTTGCCATATTTTACTATTATTATCGCTAGAACTATAATAATTATACTTATTACTCCCGATATTATCAATATAACATGCATTATTACCCATATAATGCAGTTATTATCGCTAGAACTGTAATAATTATACTTATTACTTATATTGTTAGCAATATAACGTGCATTATTACCCATATAATGCAGTTATTATCGCAAGAACTGTAATAATTATACTTATTACTTATACTATTAGCAATATAACGTGCATTATTACCCATATAATGCAGTTATTATCGCCAGAACTGTAATAATTATACTTACTACTTATATTATTCTCAATATAACATGCATTATTACCCATATTATGCAGTTATTATCGCTAGAACTATAATAAATATACGTATTACTTTCATTAGCATCAATATAACATGCATTATTACCCATATAATGGAGGTATTATCGCTAGAACTGTAATAATTATACTTATTACTTATATTATTATCAATATAACATGCATTATTACCCATATTATGGAGTTATTATCGCTAGAACCATAATAAATATACTTATTACTCCCAATATTATCAATATAACATGCATTTTTACCCATATAATGCAGTTATTATCGCTAGAACTGTAATAATTATACTTATTACTTATATTGTTAGCAATATAACGTGCATTATTACCCATATAATGCAGTTATTATCGCTAGAACTGTAATAATTATACTTATTACTTATATTATTATCAATATAACATGCATTATTACCCATATTATGCAGTTATTATCGCTAGAACTATAATAAATATACTTACTACTTTCATTATCATCAATATAACATGCATTATTACCCATATTATGCAGTTATTATCGATAGAACTGTAATAAATATACTTATTACTTTTACTATTATCAATATAACATGCACTATTTGCCATATTTTACTATTATTATCGCTAGAACTATAATAATTATACTTATTACTCCCGATATTATCAATATAACATGCATTATTACCCATATAATGCAGTTATTATCGCTAGAACTGTAATAATTATACTTATTACTTATATTATTAGCAATATAACGTGCGTTATTACCCATATAATGCAGTTATTATCGCTAGAACTGTAATAATTATACTTATTACTTATACTATTATCAATATAACATGCATTATTACCCATATTATGCAGTTATTATCGCTAGAACTATAATAAATATACGTATTACTTTCATTATCATCAATATAACATGCATTATTACCCATATAATGCAGTTATTATCGCTAGAACTGTAATAATTATACTTATTACTTAGATTATTATCAATATAACATGCATTATTACCCACATTATGCAGTTATTATCGCTAGAACTATAATAAATATACGTATTACTTTTATTATCATCAATATAACATGCATTATTACCCATATTATGCAGTTATCATCGATAGAACTGTAATAAATATATTTATTACTTTTACTATAATCAATATAACATGCATTATTACCCATATTATGCAGTTATTGTCGCTAGAACTATAATAAATATACTTATTACTCCCAATATTATCAATATAACATGCATTATTACCCATATAATGCAGTTGTTATCGCTAGAACTGTAATAATTATACTTATTACTTATATTATTATCAATATAACATGCATTATTACCCATATAATGATGGTATTATCGCTAGAACTGTAATAATTATACTTATTACTTATATTGTTAGCAATATAACGTGCATTATTACCCATATAATGCAGTTATTATCGCTAGAACTGTAATAATTATACTTATTACTTATACTATTATCAATATAACATGCATTATTACCCATATTATGCAGTTATTATCGCTCGAACTATAATAAATATACTTATTACTCCCAATATTATCAATATAACATGCATTATTACCCATATAATGCAGTTATTATCGCTAGAACTGTAATAATTATACTTATTACTTATATTATTATCAATATAACATGCATTATTACCCATATTATGCAGTTATTATCGCTAGAACTATAATAAATATACTTACTACTTTCATTATCATCAATATAACATGCATTATTACCCATATTATGCAGTTATTATCGATAGAACTGTAATAAATATACTTATTACTTTTACTATTATCAATATAACATGCACTATTTGCCATATTTTACTATTATTATCGCTAGAACTATAATAATTATACTTATTACTCCCGATATTATCAATATAACATGCATTATTACCCATATAATGCAGTTATTATCGCTAGAACTGTAATAATTATACTTATTACTTATATTGTTAGCAATATAACGTGCATTATTACCCATATAATGCAGTTATTATCGCAAGAACTGTAATAATTATACTTATTACTTATACTATTAGCAATATAACGTGCATTATTACCCATATAATGCAGTTATTATCGCCAGAACTGTAATAATTATACTTACTACTTATATTATTCTCAATATAACATGCATTATTACCCATATTATGCAGTTATTATCGCTAGAACTATAATAAATATACGTATTACTTTCATTAGCATCAATATAACATGCATTATTACCCATATAATGGAGGTATTATCGCTAGAACTGTAATAATTATACTTATTACTTATATTATTATCAATATAACATGCATTATTACCCATATTATGGAGTTATTATCGCTAGAACCATAATAAATATACTTATTACTCCCAATATTATCAATATAACATGCATTTTTACCCATATAATGCAGTTATTATCGCTAGAACTGTAATAATTATACTTATTACTTATATTGTTAGCAATATAACGTGCATTATTACCCATATAATGCAGTTATTATCGCTAGAACTGTAATAATTATACTTATTACTTATATTATTATCAATATAACATGCATTATTACCCATATTATGCAGTTATTATCGCTAGAACTATAATAAATATACGTATTACTTTTATTATCATCAATATAACATGCATTATTACCCATATTATGCAGTTATTATCGATAATACTGTAATAAATATAATTGTTACTTTTATTATTATCAATATAGCATGCACTATTTGCCATATTTTACTATTATTATCGCTAGAACTATAATAATTATACTTATTACTCGCGATATTATCAATATAACATGCATTATTACCCATATAATGCAGTTATTATCGCTAGAACTGTAATAATTATACTTATTACTTATGTTATTATCAATATAACATGCATTATTACTCATATAATGCAGTTATTATCGCTAGAACTGTAATAATTGTACTCATTACTTATATTATTAGCAATATAACGTGCATTATCACCCATATTATGCAGTTATTATCGCTAGAACTGTAATAATTATACTTATTACTTATATCATTATCAATATAACATGCATTATTACCCATATAATGGAGGTATTATCGCTAGAACTGTAATAATTATACTTATTACTTGTACTATTAGCAATATAACGTGCATTATTACCCATATAATGCAGTTATTATCGCCAGAACTGTAATAATTATACTTATTACTTATATTATTCTCAATATAACATGCATTATTACCCATATTATGCAGTTATTATCGCTAGAACTATAATAAATATTCGTATTACTTTCATTATCATCAATATAACATGCATTATTACCCATATAATGCAGTTATTATCGCTAGAACTGTAATAATTATACTTATTACTTATATTGTTAGCAATATAACGTGCATTATTACCCATATAATGCAGTTATTATCGCTAGAACTGTAATAATTATACTTATTACTTAGATTATTATCAATATAACATGCATTATTACCCATATTATGCAGTTATTATCGCTAGAACTATAATAAATATACGTATTACTTTTATTATCATCAATATAACATGCATTATTACCCATATTATGCAGTTATTATCGAAAGAACTGTAATAAATATATTTATTACTTTTATTATTATCAATATAACATGCACTATTTGCCATATTTTACTATTATTATCGCTAGAACTATAATAATTATACTTATTACTCCGGATATTATCAATATAACATGCATTATTACCCATATAATGCAGTTATTATCGCTAGAACTGTAATAATTATACTTATTACTTATATTATTAGCAATATAACGTGCATTATTACCCATATAATGCAGTTATTATCGCTAGAACTGTAATAATTATACTTATTACTTATACTATTATCAATATAACATGCATTATTACCCATATTATGCAGTTATTATCGCTAGAACTATAATAAATATACTTATTACTCCCAATATTATCAATATAACATGCATTATTACCCATATAATGCAGTTATTATCGCTAGAACTGTAATAATTATACTTATTACTTATATTATTATCAATATAACATGCATTATTACCCATATTATGCAGTTATTATCGCTAGAACTATAATAAATATACGTATTACTTTTATTATCATCAATATAACATGCATTATTACCCATATTATGCAGTTATTATCGATAGAACTGTAATAAATATAATTGTTACTTTTATTATTATCAATATAACATGCACTATTTGCCATATTTTACTATTATTATCGCTAGAACTATAATAATTATACTTATTACTCCCGATATTATCAATATAACATGCATTATTACCCATATAATGCAGTTATTATCGCTAGAACTGTAATAATTATACTTATTACTTATGTTATTATCAATATAACATGCATTATTACCCATATAATGCAGTTATTATCGCTAGAACTGTAATAATTGTACTCATTACTTATATTATTAGCAATATAACGTGCATTATCACCCATATTATGCAGTTATTATCGCTAGAACTGTAATAATTATACTTATTACTTATATCATTATCAATATAACATGCATTATTACCCATATAATGGAGGTATTATCGCTAGAACTGTAATAATTATACTTATTACTTGTACTATTAGCAATATAACGTGCATTATTACCCATATAATGCAGTTATTATCGCCAGAACTGTAATAATTATACTTATTACTTATATTATTCTCAATATAACATGCATTATTACCCATATTATGCAGTTATTATCGCTAGAACTATAATAAATATTCGTATTACTTTCATTTTCATCAATATAACATGCATTATTACCCATATAATGCAGTTATTATCGCTAGAACTGTAATAATTATACTTATTACTTATATTGTTAGCAATATAACGTGCATTATTACCCATATAATGCAGTTATTATCGCTAGAACTGTAATAATTATACTTATTACTTAGATTATTATCAATATAACATGCATTATTACCCATATTATGCAGTTATTATCGCTAGAACTATAATAAATATACGTATTACTTTTATTATCATCAATATAACATGCATTATTACCCATATTATGCAGTTATTATCGAAAGAACTGTAATAAATATATTTATTACTTTTATTATTATCAATATAACATGCACTATTTGCCATATTTTACTATTATTATCGCTAGAACTATAATAATTATACTTATTACTCCGGATATTATCAATATAACATGCATTATTACCCATATAATGCAGTTATTATCGCTAGAACTGTAATAACTATACTTATTACTTATATTATTAGCAATATAACGTGCATTATTACCCATATAATGCAGTTATTATCGCTAGAACTGTAATAATTATACTTATTACTTATACTATTATCAATATAACATGCATTATTACCCATATTATGCAGTTATTATCGCTAGAACTATAATAAATATACTTATTACTCCCAATATTATCAATATAACATGCATTATTACCCATATAATGCAGTTATTATCGCTAGAACTGTAATAATTATACTTATTACTTATATTATTATCAATATAACATGCATTATTACCCATATTATGCAGTTATTATCGCTAGAACTATAATAAATATACGTATTACTTTTATTATCATCAATATAACATGCATTATTACCCATATTATGCAGTTATTATCGATAGAACTGTAATAAATATAATTGTTACTTTTATTATTATCAATATAACATGCACTATTTGCCATATTTTACTATTATTATCGCTAGAACTATAATAATTATACTTATTACTCCCGATATTATCAATATAACATGCATTATTACCCATATAATGCAGTTATTATCGCTAGAACTGTAATAATTATACTTATTACTTATGTTATTATCAATATAACATGCATTATTACCCATATAATGCAGTTATTATCGCTAGAACTGTAATAATTGTACTCATTACTTATATTATTAGCAATATAACGTGCATTATCACCCATATTATGCAGTTATTATCGCTAGAACTGTAATAATTATACTTATTACTTATATCATTATCAATATAACATGCATTATTACCCATATAATGGAGGTATTATCGCTAGAACTGTAATAATTATACTTATTACTTGTACTATTAGCAATATAACGTGCATTATTACCCATATAATGCAGTTATTATCGCCAGAACTGTAATAATTATACTTATTACTTATATTATTCTCAATATAACATGCATTATTACCCATATTATGCAGTTATTATCGCTAGAACTATAATAAATATTCGTATTACTTTCATTATCATCAATATAACATGCATTATTACCCATATAATGCAGTTATTATCGCTAGAACTGTAATAATTATACTTATTACTTATATTGTTAGCAATATAACGTGCATTATTACCCATATAATGCAGTTATTATCGCTAGAACTGTAATAATTATACTTATTACTAAGATTATTATCAATATAACATGCATTATTACCCATATTATGCAGTTATTATCGCTAGAACTATAATAAATATACGTATTACTTTTATTATCATCAATATAACATGCATTATTACCCATATTATGCAGTTATTATCGAAAGAACTGTAATAAATATATTTATTACTTTTATTATTATCAATATAACATGCACTATTTGCCATATTTTAATATTATTATCGCTAGAACTATAATAATTATACTTATTACTCCGGATGTTATCAATATAACATGCATTATTACCCATATTATGCAGTTATTATCGATAGAACTGTAATAAATATACTTATTACTTTTATTGTTATCAATATAACATGCACCATTTGCCATATTTTACTATTATTATCGCTAGAACTATAATAAATATGCTTATTACTCCCAATATTATCAATATAACATGCATTATGACCCACATAATGCAGTTATTATCGCTAGAACTGTAATAATTATACTTATTACTTATATTATTAGCAATATAACGTGCATTATTATCCATATAATGCAGTTATTATCGCTAGAACTGTAATAATTATACTTATTACTTATATTATTATCAATATAACATGCATTATTACCCATATTATGCAGTTATTATCGCTAGAACTTTAATAAATATACTTATTACTCCCAATATTATCAATATAACATGCATTATTACCCATATAATGCAGTTATTATCGCTAGAACTGTAATAATTATACTTATTACTTATATTATTATCAATATAACATGCATTATTACCCATATTATGCAGTTATTATCGCTAGAACTATAATAAATATACTTACTACTTTCATTATCATCAATATAACATGCATTATTACCCATATTATGCAGTTATTATCGATAGAACTGTAATAAATATACTTATTACTTTTACTATTATCAATATAACATGCACTATTTGCCATATTTTACTATTATTATCGCTAGAACTATAATAATTATACTTATTACTCCCGATATTATCAATATAACATGCATTATTACCCATATAATGCAGTTATTATCGCTAGAACTGTAATAATTATACTTATTACTTATATTATTAGCAATATAACGTGCGTTATTACCCATATAATGCAGTTATTATCGCTAGAACTGTAATAATTATACTTATTACTTATACTATTATCAATATAACATGCATTATTACCCATATAATGATGGTATTATCGCTAGAACTGTAATAATTATACTTATTACTTATATTGTTAGCAATATAACATGCATTATTACCCATATAATGATGGTATTATCGCTAGAACTGTAATAATTATACTTATTACTTATATTGTTAGCAATATAACGTGCATTATTACCCATACAATGCAGTTATTATCGCTAGAACTGTAATAATTATACTTATTACTTAGATTATTATCAATATAACATGCATTATTACCCATATTATGCAGTTATTATCGCTAGAACTATAATAAATATACGTATTACTTTTATTATCATCAATATAACATGCATTATTACCCATATTATGCAGTTATTATCGATAGAACTGTAATAAATATATTTATTACTTTTATTATTATCAATATAACATGCACTATTTGCCATATTTTACTATTATTATCGCTAGAACTATAATAATTATACTTATTACTCCGGATATTATCAATATAACATGCATTATTACCCATATAATGCAGTTATTATCGCTAGAACTGTAATAATTATACTTATTACTTATATTATTAGCAATATAACGTGCATTATTACCCATATAATGCAGTTATTATCGCTGGAACTGTAATAATTATACTTATTACTTATACTATTATCAATATAACATGCATTATTACCCATATTATGCAGTTATTATCGCTCGAACTGTAATAATTATACTTATTACTTATACTATTAGCAATATAACATGCATTATTACCCATATTATGCAGTTATTATCGATAGAACTGTAATAAATATACTTATTACTTTTATTGTTATCAATATAACATGCACCATTTGCCATATTTTACTATTATTATCGCTAGAACTATAATGAATATGCTTATTACTCCCAATATTATCAATATAACATGCATTATTACCCATATAATGCAGTTATTATCGGTAGAACTGTAATAATTATACTTATTACTTATATTATTAGCAATATAACGTGCATTATTATCCATATAATGCAGTTATTATCGCTAGAACTGTAATAATTATACTTATTACTTATATTATTATCAATATAACATGCATTATTACCCATATAATGCAGTTATTATCGCTAGAACTGTAATAATTATACTTATTACTTATATTATTAGCAATATAACGTGCATTATTACCCATATAATGCAGTTATTATCGCTAGAACTGTAATAATTATACTTATTACTTATACTATTAGCAATATAACATGCATTATTACCCATATTATGCAGTTATTATCGATAGAACTGTAATAAATATACTTATTACTTTTATTGTTATCAATATAACATGCACCATTTGCCATATTTTACTATTATTATCGCTAGAACTATAATAAATATGCTTATTACTCCCAATATTATCAATATAACATGCATTATTACCCACATAATGCAGTTATTATCGCTAGAACTGTAATAATTATACTTATTACTTATATTATTAGCAATATGACGTGCATTATTATCCATATAATGCAGTTATTATCGCTAGAACTGTAATAATTATACTTATTACTTATATTATTATCAATATAACATGCATTATTACCCATATTATGCAGTTATTATCGCTAGAACTTTAATAAATATACTTATTACTCCCAATATTATCAATATAACATGCATTATTACCCATATAATGCAGTTATTATCGCTAGAACTGTAATAATTATGCTTACTACTTATATTATTAGCAATATAACGTGCATTATTACCCATATAATGCAGTTATTATCACTAGAACTGTAATAATTATACTTATTCCTTATATTATTATCAATATAACATGCATTATTACGCATATAATGCAGTTATTATCGCTAGAACTGTAATAAATATACTTACTACTTTCATTATCATCAATATAACACGCATTATTACCCATATTATGCAGTTATTATCGATAGAACTCTAATAAATATACTTATTACTTTTACTATTATCAATAAATCATGCACTATTAGCCATATTTTACTATTATTATCGCTAGAACTGTAATAATTATACTTATTACTTATATTGTTAGCAATATAACGTGCATTATTACCCATATAATGCAGTTATTATCGCTAGAACTGTAATAATTGTACTCATTACTTATATTATTAGCAATATAACGTGCATTATTACCCATATTATGCAGTTATTATCGCTAGAACTGTAATAATTATACTTATTACTTATACTATTATCAATATAACATGCATTATTACCCATATTATGCAGTTATTATCGCTCGAACTATAATAAATATACTTATTACTCCCAATATTATCAATATAACATGCATTATTACCCATATAATGCAGTTATTATCGCTAGAACTGTAATAATTATACTTATTACTTATATTATTATCAATATAACATGCATTATTACCCATATTATGCAGTTATTATCGCTAGAACTATAATAAATATACTTACTACTTTCATTATCATCAATATAACATGCATTATTACCCATATTATGCAGTTATTATCGATAGAACTGTAATAAATATACTTATTACTTTTACTATTATCAATATAACATGCACTATTTGCCATATTTTACTATTATTATCGCTAGAACTATAATAATTATACTTATTACTCCCGATATTATCAATATAACATGCATTATTACCCATATAATGCAGTTATTATCGCTAGAACTGTAATAATTATACTTATTACTTATATTATTAGCAATATAACGTGCGTTATTACCCATATAATGCAGTTATTATCGCTAGAACTGTAATAATTATACTTATTACTTATACTATTATCAATATAACATGCATTATTACCCATATTATGCAGTTATTATCGCTAGAACTATAATAAATATACGTATTACTTTCATTATCATCAATATAACATGCATTATTACCCATATAATGCAGTTATTATCGCTAGAACTGTAATAATTATACTTATTACTTAGATTATTATCAATATAACATGCATTATTACCCACATTATGCAGTTATTATCGCTAGAACTATAATAAATATACGTATTACTTTTCTTATCATCAATATAACATGCATTATTACCCATATTATGCAGTTATCATCGATAGAACTGTAATAAATATATTTATTACTTTTACTATAATCAATATAACATGCATTATTACCCATATTATGCAGTTATTGTCGCTAGAACTATAATAAATATACTTATTACTCCCAATATTATCAATATAACATGCATTATTACCCATATAATGCAGTTGTTATCGCTAGAACTGTAATAATTATACTTATTACTTATATTATTATCAATATAACATGCATTATTACCCATATAATGATGGTATTATCGCTAGAACTGTAATAATTATACTTATTACTTATATTGTTAGCAATATAACGTGCATTATTACCCATATAATGCAGTTATTATCGCTAGAACTGTAATAATTATACTTATTACTTATACTATTATCAATATAACATGCATTATTACCCATATTATGCAGTTATTATCGCTCGAACTATAATAAATATACTTATTACTCCCAATATTATCAATATAACATGCATTATTACCCATATAATGCAGTTATTATCGCTAGAACTGTAATAATTATACTTATTACTTATATTATTATCAATATAACATGCATTATTACCCATATTATGCAGTTATTATCGCTAGAACTATAATAAATATACTTACTACTTTCATTATCATCAATATAACATGCATTATTACCCATATTATGCAGTTATTATCGATAGAACTGTAATAAATATACTTATTACTTTTACTATTATCAATATAACATGCACTATTTGCCATATTTTACTATTATTATCGCTAGAACTATAATAATTATACTTATTACTCCCGATATTATCAATATAACATGCATTATTACCCATATAATGCAGTTATTATCGCTAGAACTGTAATAATTATACTTATTACTTATATTATTAGCAATATAACGTGCGTTATTACCCATATATTGCAGTTATTATCGCTAGAACTGTAATAATTATACTTATTACTTATACTATTATCAATATAACATGCATTATTACCCATATTATGCAGTTATTATCGCTAGAACTATAATAAATATACGTATTACTTTCATTATCATCAATATAACATGCATTATTACCCATATAATGCAGTTATTATCGCTAGAACTGTAATAATTATACTTATTACTTAGATTATTATCAATATAACATGCATTATTACCCACATTATGCAGTTATTATCGCTAGAACTATAATAAATATACGTATTACTTTTATTATCATCAATATAACATGCATTATTACCCATATTATGCAGTTATTATCGATAGAACTGTAATAAATATATTTATTACTTTTACTATAATCAATATAACATGCATTATTACCCATATTATGCAGTTATTGTCGCTAGAACTATAATAAATATACTTATTACTCCCAATATTATCAATATAACATGCATTATTACCCATATAATGCAGTTATTATCGCTAGAACTGTAATAATTATACTTATTACTTATATTATTATCAATATAACATGCATTATTACCCATATAATGCAGTTATTATCGCTAGAACTGTAATAATTATACTTATTACTTATATTGTTAGCAATATAACGTGCATTATTACCCATACAATGCAGTTATTATCGCTAGAACTGTAATAATTATACTTATTACTTAGATTATTATCAATATAACATGCATTATTACCCATATTATGCAGTTATTATCGCTAGAACTATAATAAATATACGTATTACTTTTATTATCATCAATATAACATGCATTATTACCCATATTATGCAGTTATTATCGATAGAACTGTAATAAATATATTTATTACTTTTATTATTATCAATATAACATGCACTATTTGCCATATTTTACTATTATTATCGCTAGAACTATAATAATTATACTTATTACTCCGGATATTATCAATATAACATGCATTATTACCCATATTATGCAGTTATTATCGATAGAACTGTAATAAATATACTTATTACTTTTATTGTTATCAATATAACATGCACCATTTGCCATATTTTACTATTATTATCGCTAGAACTATAATAAATATGCTTATTACTCCCAATATTATCAATATAACATGCATTATTACCCACATAATGCAGTTATTATCGCTAGAACTGTAATAATTATACTTATTACTTATATTATTAGCAATATAACGTGCATTATTATCCATATAATGCAGTTATTATCGCTAGAACTGTAATAATTATACTTATTACTTATATTATTATCAATATAACATGCATTATTACCCATATTATGCAGTTATTATCGCTAGAACTTTAATAAATATACTTATTACTCCCAATATTATCAATATAACATGCATTATTACCCATATAATGCAGTTATTATCGCTAGAACTGTAATAATTATGCTTACTACTTATATTATTAGCAATATAACGTGCATTATTACCCATATAATGCAGTTATTATCACTAGAACTGTAATAATTATACTTATTCCTTATATAATTATCAATATAACATGCATTATTACGCATATAATGCAGTTATTATCGCTAGAACTGTAATAAATATACTTACTACTTTCATTATCATCAATATAACACGCATTATTACCCATATTATGCAGTTATTATCGATAGAACTCTAATAAATATACTTATTACTTTTACTATTATCAATATATCATGCACTATTAGCCATATTTTACTATTATTATCGCTAGAACTGTAATAATTATACTTATTACTTATATTGTTAGCAATATAACGTGCATTATTACCCATATAATGCAGTTATTATCGCTAGAACTGTAATAATTGTACTCATTACTTATATTATTAGCAATATAACGTGCATTATTACCCATATTATGCAGTTATTATCGCTAGAACTGTAATAATTATACTTATTACTTATACTATTATCAATATAACATGCATTATTACCCATATTATGCAGTTATTATCGCTCGAACTATAATAAATATACTTATTACTCCCAATATTATCAATATAACATGCATTATTACCCATATAATGCAGTTATTATCGCTAGAACTGTAATAATTATACTTATTACTTATATTATTATCAATATAACATGCATTATTACCCATATTATGCAGTTATTATCGCTAGAACTATAATAAATATACTTACTACTTTCATTATCATCAATATAACATGCATTATTACCCATATTATGCAGTTATTATCGATAGAACTGTAATAATTGTACTCATTACTTATATTATTCGCAATATAACGTGCATTATTACCCATATTATGCAGTTATTATCGCTAGAACTGTAATAATTATACTTATTACTTATACTATTATCAATATAACATGCATTATTACCCATATTATGCAGTTATTATCGCTCGAACTATAATAAATATACTTATTACTCCCAATATTATCAATATAACATGCATTATTACCCATATAATGCAGTTATTATCGCTAGAACTGTAATAATTATACTTATTACTTATATTATTATCAATATAACATGCATTATTACCCATATTATGCAGTTATTATCGCTAGAACTATAATAAATATACTTACTACTTTCATTATCATCAATATAACATGCATTATTACCCATATTATGCAGTTATTATCGATAGAACTGTAATAAATATACTTATTACTTTTACTATTATCAATATAACATGCACTATTTGCCATATTTTACTATTATTATCGCTAGAACTATAATAATTATACTTATTACTCCCGATATTATCAATATAACATGCATTATTACCCATATAATGCAGTTATTATCGCTAGAACTGTAATAATTATACTTATTACTTATATTATTAGCAATATAACGTGCGTTATTACCCATATAATGCAGTTATTATCGCTAGAACTGTAATAATTATACTTATTACTTATACTATTATCAATATAACATGCATTATTACCCATATTATGCAGTTATTATCGCTAGAACTATAATAAATATACGTATTACTTTCATTATCATCAATATAACATGCATTATTACCCATATAATGCAGTTATTATCGCTAGAACTGTAATAATTATACTTATTACTTAGATTATTATCAATATAACATGCATTATTACCCACATTATGCAGTTATTATCGCTAGAACTATAATAAATATACGTATTACTTTTATTATCATCAATATAACATGCATTATTACCCATATTATGCAGTTATCATCGATAGAACTGTAATAAATATATTTATTACTTTTACTATAATCAATATAACATGCATTATTACCCATATTATGCAGTTATTGTCGCTAGAACTATAATAAATATACTTATTACTCCCAATATTATCAATATAACATGCATTATTACCCATATAATGCAGTTGTTATCGCTAGAACTGTAATAATTATACTTATTACTTATATTATTATCAATATAACATGCATTATTACCCATATAATGATGGTATTATCGCTAGAACTGTAATAATTATACTTATTACTTATATTGTTAGCAATATAACGTGCATTATTACCCATATAATGCAGTTATTATCGCTAGAACTGTAATAATTATACTTATTACTTATACTATTATCAATATAACATGCATTATTACCCATATTATGCAGTTATTATCGCTAGAACTATAATAAATATACTTACTACTTTCATTATCATCAATATAACATGCATTATTACCCATATTATGCAGTTATTATCGATAGAACTGTAATAAATATACTTATTACTTTTACTATTATCAATATAACATGCACTATTTGCCATATTTTACTATTATTATCGCTAGAACTATAATAATTATACTTATTACTCCCGATATTATCAATATAACATGCATTATTACCCATATAATGCAGTTATTATCGCTAGAACTGTAATAATTATACTTATTACTTATATTATTATCAATATAACATGCATTATTACCCATATAATGATGGTATTATCGCTAGAACTGTAATAATTATACTTATTACTTATATTGTTAGCAATATAACGTGCATTATTACCCATACAATGCAGTTATTATCGCTAGAACTGTAATAATTATACTTATTACTTAGATTATTATCAATATAACATGCATTATTACCCATATTATGCAGTTATTATCGCTAGAACTATAATAAATATACGTATTACTTTTATTATCATCAATATAACATGCATTATTACCCATATTATGCAGTTATTATCGATAGAACTGTAATAAATATATTTATTACTTTTATTATTATCAATATAACATGCACTATTTGCCATATTTTACTATTATTATCGCTAGAACTATAATAATTATACTTATTACTCCGGATATTATCAATATAACATGCATTATTACCCATATAATGCAGTTATTATCGCTAGAACTGTAATAATTATACTTATTACTTATATTATTAGCAATATAACGTGCATTATTACCCATATAATGCAGTTATTATCGCTGGAACTGTAATAATTATACTTATTACTTATACTATTATCAATATAACATGCATTATTACCCATATTATGCAGTTATTATCGCTCGAACTGTAATAATTATACTTATTACTTATACTATTAGCAATATAACATGCATTATTACCCATATTATGCAGTTATTATCGATAGAACTGTAATAAATATACTTATTACTTTTATTGTTATCAATATAACATGCACCATTTGCCATATTTTACTATTATTATCGCTAGAACTATAATAAATATGCTTATGACTCCCAATATTATCAATATAACATGCATTATTACCCACATAATGCAGTTATTATCGCTAGAACTGTAATAATTATACTTATTACTTATATTATTAGCAATATAACGTGCATTATTATCCATATAATGCAGTTATTATCGCTAGAACTGTAATAATTATACTTATTACTTATATTATTATCAATATAACATGCATTATTACCCATATTATGCAGTTATTATCGCTAGAACTTTAATAAATATACTTATTACTCCCAATATTATCAATATAACATGCATTATTACCCATATAATGCAGTTATTATCGCTAGAACTGTAATAATTATGCTTACTACTTATATTATTAGCAATATAACGTGCATTATTACCCATATAATGCAGTTATTATCACTAGAACTGTAATAATTATACTTATTCCTTATATAATTATCAATATAACATGCATTATTACGCATATAATGCAGTTATTATCGCTAGAACTGTAATAAATATACTTACTACTTTCATTATCATCAATATAACACGCATTATTACCCATATTATGCAGTTATTATCGATAGAACTCTAATAAATATACTTATTACTTTTACTATTATCAATATATCATGCACTATTAGCCATATTTTACTATTATTATCGCTAGAACTGTAATAATTATACTTATTACTTATATTGTTAGCAATATAACGTGCATTATTACCCATATAATGCAGTTATTATCGCTAGAACTGTAATAATTGTACTCATTACTTATATTATTAGCAATATAACGTGCATTATTACCCATATTATGCAGTTATTATCGCTAGAACTGTAATAATTATACTTATTACTTATACTATTATCAATATAACATGCATTATTACCCATATTATGCAGTTATTATCGCTCGAACTATAATAAATATACTTATTACTCCCAATATTATCAATATAACATGCATTATTACCCATATAATGCAGTTATTATCGCTAGAACTGTAATAATTATACTTATTACTTATATTATTATCAATATAACATGCATTATTACCCATATAATGATGGTATTATCGCTAGAACTGTAATAATTATACTTATTACTTATATTGTTAGCAATATAACGTGCATTATTACCCATACAATGCAGTTATTATCGCTAGAACTGTAATAATTATACTTATTACTTAGATTATTATCAATATAACATGCATTATTACCCATATTATGCAGTTATTATCGCTAGAACTATAATAAATATACGTATTACTTTTATTATCATCAATATAACATGCATTATTACCCATATTATGCAGTTATTATCGATAGAACTGTAATAAATATATTTATTACTTTTATTATTATCAATATAACATGCACTATTTGCCATATTTTACTATTATTATCGCTAGAACTATAATAATTATACTTATTACTCCGGATATTATCAATATAACATGCATTATTACCCATATAATGCAGTTAATATCGCTAGAACTGTAATAATTATACTTATTACTTATATTATTAGCAATATAACGTGCATTATTACCCATATAATGCAGTTATTATCGCTGGAACTGTAATAATTATACTTATTACTTATACTATTATCAATATAACATGCATTATTACCCATATTATGCAGTTATTATCGCTCGAACTGTAATAATTATACTTATTACTTATACTATTAGCAATATAACATGCATTATTACCCATATTATGCAGTTATTATCGATAGAACTGTAATAAATATACTTATTACTTTTATTGTTATCAATATAACATGCACCATTTGCCATATTTTACTATTATTATCGCTAGAACTATAATAAATATGCTTATTACTTCCAATATTATCAATATAACATGCATTATTACCCACATAATGCAGTTATTATCGCTAGAACTGTAATAATTATACTTATTACTTATATTATTAGCAATATAACGTGCATTATTATCCATATAATGCAGTTATTATCGCTAGAACTGTAATAATTATACTTATTACTTATATTATTATCAATATAACATGCATTATTACCCATATTATGCAGTTATTATCGCTAGAACTTTAATAAATATACTTATTACTCCCAATATTATCAATATAACATGCATTATTACCCATATAATGCAGTTATTATCGCTAGAACTGTAATAATTATGCTTACTACTTATATTATTAGCAATATAACGTGCATTATTACCCATATAATGCAGTTATTATCACTAGAACTGTAATAATTATACTTATTCCTTATATAATTATCAATATAACATGCATTATTACGCATATAATGCAGTTATTATCGCTAGAACTGTAATAAATATACTTACTACTTTCATTATCATCAATATAACACGCATTATTACCCATATTATGCAGTTATTATCGATAGAACTCTAATAAATATACTTATTACTTTTACTATTATCAATATATCATGCACTATTAGCCATATTTTACTATTATTATCGCTAGAACTGTAATAATTATACTTATTACTTATATTGTTAGCAATATAACGTGCATTATTACCCATATAATGCAGTTATTATCGCTAGAACTGTAATAATTGTACTCATTACTTATATTATTAGCAATATAACGTGCATTATTACCCATATTATGCAGTTATTATCGCTAGAACTGTAATAATTATACTTATTACTTATACTATTATCAATATAACATGCATTATTACCCATATTATGCAGTTATTATCGCTCGAACTATAATAAATATACTTATTACTCCCAATATTATCAATATAACATGCATTATTACCCATATAATGCAGTTATTATCGCTAGAACTGTAATAATTATACTTATTACTTATATTATTATCAATATAACATGCATTATTACCCATATTATGCAGTTATTATCGCTAGAACTATAATAAATATACTTACTACTTTCATTATCATCAATATAACATGCATTATTACCCATATTATGCAGTTATTATCGATAGAACTGTAATAAATATACTTATTACTTTTACTATTATCAATATAACATGCACTATTTGCCATATTTTACTATTATTATCGCTAGAACTATAATAATTATACTTATTACTCCCGATATTATCAATATAACATGCATTATTACCCATATAATGCAGTTATTATCGCTAGAACTGTAATAATTATACTTATTACTTATATTATTAGCAATATAACGTGCGTTATTACCCATATAATGCAGTTATTATCGCTAGAACTGTAATAATTATACTTATTACTTATACTATTATCAATATAACATGCATTATTACCCATATTATGCAGTTATTATCGCTAGAACTATAATAAATATACGTATTACTTTCATTATCATCAATATAACATGCATTATTACCCATATAATGCAGTTATTATCGCTAGAACTGTAGTAATTATACTTATTACTTAGATTATTATCAATATAACATGCATTATTACCCACATTATGCAGTTATTATCGCTAGAACTATAATAAATATACGTATTACTTTTATTATCATCAATATAACATGCATTATTACCCATATTATGCAGTTATTATCGATAGAACTGTAATAAATATATTTATTACTTTTACTATAATCAATATAACATGCATTATTACCCATATTATGCAGTTATTGTCGCTAGAACTATAATAAATATACTTATTACTCCCAATATTATCAATATAACATGCATTATTACCCATATAATGCAGTTATTATCGCTAGAACTGTAATAATTATACTTATTACTTATATTATTATCAATATAACATGCATTATTACCCATATAATGATGGTATTATCGCTAGAACTGTAATAATTATACTTATTACTTAGATTATTATCAATATAACATGCATTATTACCCATATTATGCAGTTATTATCGCTAGAACTATAATAAATATACGTATTACTTTTATTATCATCAATATAACATGCATTATTACCCATATTATGCAGTTATTATCGATAGAACTGTAATAAATATATTTATTACTTTTATTATTATCAATATAACATGCACTATTTGCCATATTTTACTATTATTATCGCTAGAACTATAATAATTATACTTATTACTCCGGATATTATCAATATAACATGCATTATTACCCATATAATGCAGTTATTATCGCTAGAACTGTAATAATTATACTTATTACTTATATTATTAGCAATATAACGTGCATTATTACCCATATAATGCAGTTATTATCGCTAGAACTGTAATAATTATACTTATTACTTATACTATTATCAATATAACATGCATTATTACCCATATTATGCAGTTATTATCGCTCGAACTGTAATAATTATACTTATTACTTATACTATTAGCAATATAACATGCATTATTACCCATATTATGCAGTTATTATCGATAGAACTGTAATAAATATACTTATTACTTTTATTGTTATCAATATAACATGCACCATTTGCCATATTTTACTATTATTATCGCTAGAACTATAATAAATATGCTTATTACTACCAATATTATCAATATAACATGCATTATTACCCATATAATGCAGTTATTATCGGTAGAACTGTAATAATTATACTTATTACTTATATTATTAGCAATATAACGTGCATTATTATCCATATAATGCAGTTATTATCGCTAGAACTGTAATAATTATACTTATTACTTATATTATTATCAATATAACATGCATTATTACCCATATTATGCAGTTATTATCGCTAGAACTATAATAAATATACTTATTACTCCCAATATTATCAATATAACATGCATTATTACCCATATAATGCAGTTATTATCGCTAGAACTGTAATAATTATGCTTACTACTTATATTATTAGCAATATAACGTGCATTATTACCCATATAATGCAGTTATTATCGCTAGAACTGTAATAATTATACTTATTCCTTATATTATTATCAATATAACATGCATTATTACGCATATAATGCAGTTATTATCGCTAGAACTGTAATAAATATACTTACTACTTTCATTATCATCAATATAACACGCATTATTACCCATATAATGCAGTTATTATCGCTAGAACTGTAATAATTGTACTCATTACTTATATTATTAGCAATATAACGTGCATTATTACCCATATTATGCAGTTATTATCGCTAGAACTGTAATAATTATACTTATTACTTATATTATTATCAATATAACATGCATTATTACCCACATTATGCAGTTATTATCGCTAGAACTATAATAAATATACGTATTACTTTTATTATCATCAATATAACATGCATTATTACCCATATTATGCAGTTATTATCGATAGAACTGTAATAAATATATTTATTGCTTTTATTATTATCAATATAACATGCACTATTTGCCATATTTTACTATTATTATCGCTAGAACTATAATAATTATACTTATTACTCCCGATATTATCAATATAACATGCATTATTACGCATATAATGCAGTTATTATCGCTAGAACTGTAATAAATATACTTACTACTTTCATTATCATCAATATAACACGCATTATTACCCATATTATGCAGTTATTATCGATAGAACTGTAATAAATATACTTATTACTTTTACTATTATCAATATATCATGCACTATTAGCCATATTTTACTATTATTATCGCTAGAACTGTAATAATTATACTTATTACTTATATTGTTAGCAATATAACGTGCATTATTACCCATATAATGCAGTTATTATCGCTAGAACTGTAATAATTGTACTCATTACTTATATTATTAGCAATATAACGTGCATTATTACCCATATTATGCAGTTATTATCGCTAGAACTATAATAAATATACGTATTTCTTTCATTATCATCAGTATAACATGCATTATTACCCATATAATGCCGTTATTATCGCTAGAACTGTAATAATTATACTTATTACTTAGATTATAATCAATATAACATGCATTATTACCCACATTATGCAGTTATTATCGCTAGAACTATAATAAATATACGTATTACTTTTATTATCATCAATATAACATGCATTATTACCCATATTATGCAGTTATTATCGATAGAACTGTAATAAATATATTTATTGCTTTTATTATTATCAATATAACATGCACTATTTGCCATATTTTACTATTATTATCGCTAGAACTATAATAATTATACTTATTACTCCCGATATTATCAATATAACATGCATTATTACGCATATAATGCAGTTATTATCGCTAGAACTGTAATAAATATACTTACTACTTTCATTATCATCAATATAACACGCATTATTACCCATATTATGCAGTTATTATCGATAGAACTGTAATAAATATACTTATTACTTTTACTATTATCAATATATCATGCACTATTAGCCATATTTTACTATTATTATCGCTAGAACTGTAATAATTATACTTATTACTTATATTGTTAGCAATATAACGTGCATTATTACCCATATAATGCAGTTATTATCGCTAGAACTGTAATAATTGTACTCATTACTTATATTATTAGCAATATAACGTGCATTATTACCCATATTATGCAGTTATTATCGCTAGAACTATAATAAATATACGTATTTCTTTCATTATCATCAGTATAACATGCATTATTACCCATATAATGCCGTTATTATCGCTAGAACTGTAATAATTATACTTATTACTTAGATTATAATCAATATAACATGCATTATTACCCACATTATGCAGTTATTATCGCTAGAACTATAATAAATATACGTATTACTTTTATTATCATCAATATAACATGCATTATTACCCATATTATGCAGTTATTATCGATAGAACTGTAATAAATATATTTATTGCTTTTATTATTATCAATATAACATGCACTATTTGCCATATTTTACTATTATTATCGCTAGAACTATAATAATTATACTTATTACTCCCGATATTATCAATATAACATGCATTATTACCCATATTATGCAGTTATTATCGCTAGAACTTTAATAAATATACTTATTACTCCCAATATTATCAATATAACATGCATTATTACCCATATAATGCAGTTATTATCGCTAGAACTGTAATAATTATGCTTACTACTTATATTATTAGCAATATAACGTGCATTATTACCCATATAATGCAGTTATTATCACTAGAACTGTAATAATTATACTTATTCCTTATATAATTATCAATATAACATGCATTATTACGCATATAATGCAGTTATTATCGCTAGAACTGTAATAAATATACTTACTACTTTCATTATCATCAATATAACACGCATTATTACCCATATTATGCAGTTATTATCGATAGAACTCTAATAAATATACTTATTACTTTTACTATTATCAATATATCATGCACTATTAGCCATATTTTACTATTATTATCGCTAGAACTGTAATAATTATACTTATTACTTATATTGTTAGCAATATAACGTGCATTATTACCCATATAATGCAGTTATTATCGCTAGAACTGTAATAATTGTACTCATTACTTATATTATTAGCAATATAACGTGCATTATTACCCATATTATGCAGTTATTATCGCTAGAACTGTAATAATTATACTTATTACTTATACTATTATCAATATAACATGCATTATTACCCATATTATGCAGTTATTATCGCTCGAACTATAATAAATATACTTATTACTCCCAATATTATCAATATAACATGCATTATTACCCATATAATGCAGTTATTATCGCTAGAACTGTAATAATTATACTTATTACTTATATTATTATCAATATAACATGCATTATTACCCATATTATGCAGTTATTATCGCTAGAACTATAATAAATATACTTACTACTTTCATTATCATCAATATAACATGCATTATTACCCATATTATGCAGTTATTATCGATAGAACTGTAATAAATATACTTATTACTTTTACTATTATCAATATAACATGCACTATTTGCCATATTTTACTATTATTATCGCTAGAACTATAATAATTATACTTATTACTCCCGATATTATCAATATAACATGCATTATTACGCATATAATGCAGTTATTATCGCTAGAACTGTAATAAATATACTTACTACTTTCATTATCATCAATATAACACGCATTATTACCCATATTATGCAGTTATTATCGATAGAACTGTAATAAATATACTTATTACTTTTACTATTATCAATATATCATGCACTATTAGCCATATTTTACTATTATTATCGCTAGAACTGTAATAATTATACTTATTACTTATATTGTTAGCAATATAACGTGCATTATTACCCATATAATGCAGTTATTATCGCTAGAACTGTAATAATTGTACTCATTACTTATATTATTAGCAATATAACGTGCATTATTACCCATATTATGCAGTTATTATCGCTAGAACTATAATAAATATACGTATTTCTTTCATTATCATCAGTATAACATGCATTATTACCCATATAATGCCGTTATTATCGCTAGAACTGTAATAATTATACTTATTACTTAGATTATAATCAATATAACATGCATTATTACCCACATTATGCAGTTATTATCGCTAGAACTATAATAAATATACGTATTACTTTTATTATCATCAATATAACATGCATTATTACCCATATTATGCAGTTATTATCGATAGAACTGTAATAAATATATTTATTGCTTTTATTATTATCAATATAACATGCACTATTTGCCATATTTTACTATTATTATCGCTAGAACTATAATAATTATACTTATTACTCCCGATATTATCAATATAACATGCATTATTACCCATATTATGCAGTTATTATCGCTAGAACTTTAATAAATATACTTATTACTCCCAATATTATCAATATAACATGCATTATTACCCATATAATGCAGTTATTATCGCTAGAACTGTAATAATTATGCTTACTACTTATATTATTAGCAATATAACGTGCATTATTACCCATATAATGCAGTTATTATCACTAGAACTGTAATAATTATACTTATTCCTTATATAATTATCAATATAACATGCATTATTACGCATATAATGCAGTTATTATCGCTAGAACTGTAATAAATATACTTACTACTTTCATTATCATCAATATAACACGCATTATTACCCATATTATGCAGTTATTATCGATAGAACTCTAATAAATATACTTATTACTTTTACTATTATCAATATATCATGCACTATTAGCCATATTTTACTATTATTATCGCTAGAACTGTAATAATTATACTTATTACTTATATTGTTAGCAATATAACGTGCATTATTACCCATATAATGCAGTTATTATCGCTAGAACTGTAATAATTGTACTCATTACTTATATTATTAGCAATATAACGTGCATTATTACCCATATTATGCAGTTATTATCGCTAGAACTGTAATAATTATACTTATTACTTATACTATTATCAATATAACATGCATTATTACCCATATTATGCAGTTATTATCGCTCGAACTATAATAAATATACTTATTACTCCCAATATTATCAATATAACATGCATTATTACCCATATAATGCAGTTATTATCGGTAGAACTGTAATAATTATACTTATTACTTATATTATTAGCAATATAACGTGCATTATTATCCATATAATGCAGTTATTATCGCTAGAACTGTAATAATTATACTTATTACTTATATTATTATCAATATAACATGCATTATTACCCATATTATGCAGTTATTATCGCTAGAACTATAATAAATATACTTATTACTCCCAATATTATCAATATAACATGCATTATTACCCATATAATGCAGTTATTATCGCTAGAACTGTAATAATTATGCTTACTACTTATATTATTAGCAATATAACGTGCATTATTACCCATATAATGCAGTTATTATCGCTAGAACTGTAATAATTATACTTATTCCTTATATTATTATCAATATAACATGCATTATTACGCATATAATGCAGTTATTATCGCTAGAACTGTAATAAATATACTTACTACTTTCATTATCATCAATATAACACGCATTATTACCCATATAATGCAGTTATTATCGCTAGAACTGTAATAATTGTACTCATTACTTATATTATTAGCAATATAACGTGCATTATTACCCATATTATGCAGTTATTATCGCTAGAACTGTAATAATTATACTTATTACTTATATTATTATCAATATAACATGCATTATTACCCACATTATGCAGTTATTATCGCTAGAACTATAATAAATATACGTATTACTTTTATTATCATCAATATAACATGCATTATTACCCATATTATGCAGTTATTATCGATAGAACTGTAATAAATATATTTATTGCTTTTATTATTATCAATATAACATGCACTATTTGCCATATTTTACTATTATTATCGCTAGAACTATAATAATTATACTTATTACTCCCGATATTATCAATATAACATGCATTATTACGCATATAATGCAGTTATTATCGCTAGAACTGTAATAAATATACTTACTACTTTCATTATCATCAATATAACACGCATTATTACCCATATTATGCAGTTATTATCGATAGAACTGTAATAAATATACTTATTACTTTTACTATTATCAATATATCATGCACTATTAGCCATATTTTACTATTATTATCGCTAGAACTGTAATAATTATACTTATTACTTATATTGTTAGCAATATAACGTGCATTATTACCCATATAATGCAGTTATTATCGCTAGAACTGTAATAATTGTACTCATTACTTATATTATTAGCAATATAACGTGCATTATTACCCATATTATGCAGTTATTATCGCTAGAACTATAATAAATATACGTATTTCTTTCATTATCATCAGTATAACATGCATTATTACCCATATAATGCCGTTATTATCGCTAGAACTGTAATAATTATACTTATTACTTAGATTATAATCAATATAACATGCATTATTACCCACATTATGCAGTTATTATCGCTAGAACTATAATAAATATACGTATTACTTTTATTATCATCAATATAACATGCATTATTACCCATATTATGCAGTTATTATCGATAGAACTGTAATAAATATATTTATTGCTTTTATTATTATCAATATAACATGCACTATTTGCCATATTTTACTATTATTATCGCTAGAACTATAATAATTATACTTATTACTCCCGATATTATCAATATAACATGCATTATTACGCATATAATGCAGTTATTATCGCTAGAACTGTAATAAATATACTTACTACTTTCATTATCATCAATATAACACGCATTATTACCCATATTATGCAGTTATTATCGATAGAACTGTAATAAATATACTTATTACTTTTACTATTATCAATATATCATGCACTATTAGCCATATTTTACTATTATTATCGCTAGAACTGTAATAATTATACTTATTACTTATATTGTTAGCAATATAACGTGCATTATTACCCATATAATGCAGTTATTATCGCTAGAACTGTAATAATTGTACTCATTACTTATATTATTAGCAATATAACGTGCATTATTACCCATATTATGCAGTTATTATCGCTAGAACTATAATAAATATACGTATTTCTTTCATTATCATCAGTATAACATGCATTATTACCCATATAATGCCGTTATTATCGCTAGAACTGTAATAATTATACTTATTACTTAGATTATAATCAATATAACATGCATTATTACCCACATTATGCAGTTATTATCGCTAGAACTATAATAAATATACGTATTACTTTTATTATCATCAATATAACATGCATTATTACCCATATTATGCAGTTATTATCGATAGAACTGTAATAAATATATTTATTGCTTTTATTATTATCAATATAACATGCACTATTTGCCATATTTTACTATTATTATCGCTAGAACTATAATAATTATACTTATTACTCCCGATATTATCAATATAACATGCATTATTACCCATATTATGCAGTTATTATCGCTAGAACTTTAATAAATATACTTATTACTCCCAATATTATCAATATAACATGCATTATTACCCATATAATGCAGTTATTATCGCTAGAACTGTAATAATTATGCTTACTACTTATATTATTAGCAATATAACGTGCATTATTACCCATATAATGCAGTTATTATCACTAGAACTGTAATAATTATACTTATTCCTTATATAATTATCAATATAACATGCATTATTACGCATATAATGCAGTTATTATCGCTAGAACTGTAATAAATATACTTACTACTTTCATTATCATCAATATAACACGCATTATTACCCATATTATGCAGTTATTATCGATAGAACTCTAATAAATATACTTATTACTTTTACTATTATCAATATATCATGCACTATTAGCCATATTTTACTATTATTATCGCTAGAACTGTAATAATTATACTTATTACTTATATTGTTAGCAATATAACGTGCATTATTACCCATATAATGCAGTTATTATCGCTAGAACTGTAATAATTGTACTCATTACTTATATTATTAGCAATATAACGTGCATTATTACCCATATTATGCAGTTATTATCGCTAGAACTGTAATAATTATACTTATTACTTATACTATTATCAATATAACATGCATTATTACCCATATTATGCAGTTATTATCGCTCGAACTATAATAAATATACTTATTACTCCCAATATTATCAATATAACATGCATTATTACCCATATAATGCAGTTATTATCGCTAGAACTGTAATAATTATACTTATTACTTATATTATTATCAATATAACATGCATTATTACCCATATTATGCAGTTATTATCGCTAGAACTATAATAAATATACTTACTACTTTCATTATCATCAATATAACATGCATTATTACCCATATTATGCAGTTATTATCGATAGAACTGTAATAAATATACTTATTACTTTTACTATTATCAATATAACATGCACTATTTGCCATATTTTACTATTATTATCGCTAGAACTATAATAATTATACTTATTACTCCCGATATTATCAATATAACATGCATTATTACCCATATAATGCAGTTATTATCGCTAGAACTGTAATAATTATACTTATTACTTATATTATTAGCAATATAACGTGCGTTATTACCCATATAATGCAGTTATTATCGCTAGAACTGTAATAATTATACTTATTACTTATACTATTATCAATATAACATGCATTATTACCCATATTATGCAGTTATTATCGCTAGAACTATAATAAATATACGTATTACTTTCATTATCATCAATATAACATGCATTATTACCCATATAATGCAGTTATTATCGCTAGAACTGTAGTAATTATACTTATTACTTAGATTATTATCAATATAACATGCATTATTACCCACATTATGCAGTTATTATCGCTAGAACTATAATAAATATACGTATTACTTTTATTATCATCAATATAACATGCATTATTACCCATATTATGCAGTTATTATCGATAGAACTGTAATAAATATATTTATTACTTTTACTATAATCAATATAACATGCATTATTACCCATATTATGCAGTTATTGTCGCTAGAACTATAATAAATATACTTATTACTCCCAATATTATCAATATAACATGCATTATTACCCATATAATGCAGTTATTATCGCTAGAACTGTAATAATTATACTTATTACTTATATTATTATCAATATAACATGCATTATTACCCATATAATGATGGTATTATCGCTAGAACTGTAATAATTATACTTATTACTTAGATTATTATCAATATAACATGCATTATTACCCATATTATGCAGTTATTATCGCTAGAACTATAATAAATATACGTATTACTTTTATTATCATCAATATAACATGCATTATTACCCATATTATGCAGTTATTATCGATAGAACTGTAATAAATATATTTATTACTTTTATTATTATCAATATAACATGCACTATTTGCCATATTTTACTATTATTATCGCTAGAACTATAATAATTATACTTATTACTCCGGATATTATCAATATAACATGCATTATTACCCATATAATGCAGTTATTATCGCTAGAACTGTAATAATTATACTTATTACTTATATTATTAGCAATATAACGTGCATTATTACCCATATAATGCAGTTATTATCGCTAGAACTGTAATAATTATACTTATTACTTATACTATTATCAATATAACATGCATTATTACCCATATTATGCAGTTATTATCGCTCGAACTGTAATAATTATACTTATTACTTATACTATTAGCAATATAACATGCATTATTACCCATATTATGCAGTTATTATCGATAGAACTGTAATAAATATACTTATTACTTTTATTGTTATCAATATAACATGCACCATTTGCCATATTTTACTATTATTATCGCTAGAACTATAATAAATATGCTTATTACTACCAATATTATCAATATAACATGCATTATTACCCATATAATGCAGTTATTATCGGTAGAACTGTAATAATTATACTTATTACTTATATTATTAGCAATATAACGTGCATTATTATCCATATAATGCAGTTATTATCGCTAGAACTGTAATAATTATACTTATTACTTATATTATTATCAATATAACATGCATTATTACCCATATTATGCAGTTATTATCGCTAGAACTATAATAAATATACTTATTACTCCCAATATTATCAATATAACATGCATTATTACCCATATAATGCAGTTATTATCGCTAGAACTGTAATAATTATGCTTACTACTTATATTATTAGCAATATAACGTGCATTATTACCCATATAATGCAGTTATTATCGCTAGAACTGTAATAATTATACTTATTCCTTATATTATTATCAATATAACATGCATTATTACGCATATAATGCAGTTATTATCGCTAGAACTGTAATAAATATACTTACTACTTTCATTATCATCAATATAACACGCATTATTACCCATATAATGCAGTTATTATCGCTAGAACTGTAATAATTGTACTCATTACTTATATTATTAGCAATATAACGTGCATTATTACCCATATTATGCAGTTATTATCGCTAGAACTGTAATAATTATACTTATTACTTATATTATTATCAATATAACATGCATTATTACCCACATTATGCAGTTATTATCGCTAGAACTATAATAAATATACGTATTACTTTTATTATCATCAATATAACATGCATTATTACCCATATTATGCAGTTATTATCGATAGAACTGTAATAAATATATTTATTGCTTTTATTATTATCAATATAACATGCACTATTTGCCATATTTTACTATTATTATCGCTAGAACTATAATAATTATACTTATTACTCCCGATATTATCAATATAACATGCATTATTACGCATATAATGCAGTTATTATCGCTAGAACTGTAATAAATATACTTACTACTTTCATTATCATCAATATAACACGCATTATTACCCATATTATGCAGTTATTATCGATAGAACTGTAATAAATATACTTATTACTTTTACTATTATCAATATATCATGCACTATTAGCCATATTTTACTATTATTATCGCTAGAACTGTAATAATTATACTTATTACTTATATTGTTAGCAATATAACGTGCATTATTACCCATATAATGCAGTTATTATCGCTAGAACTGTAATAATTGTACTCATTACTTATATTATTAGCAATATAACGTGCATTATTACCCATATTATGCAGTTATTATCGCTAGAACTATAATAAATATACGTATTTCTTTCATTATCATCAGTATAACATGCATTATTACCCATATAATGCCGTTATTATCGCTAGAACTGTAATAATTATACTTATTACTTAGATTATAATCAATATAACATGCATTATTACCCACATTATGCAGTTATTATCGCTAGAACTATAATAAATATACGTATTACTTTTATTATCATCAATATAACATGCATTATTACCCATATTATGCAGTTATTATCGATAGAACTGTAATAAATATATTTATTGCTTTTATTATTATCAATATAACATGCACTATTTGCCATATTTTACTATTATTATCGCTAGAACTATAATAATTATACTTATTACTCCCGATATTATCAATATAACATGCATTATTACGCATATAATGCAGTTATTATCGCTAGAACTGTAATAAATATACTTACTACTTTCATTATCATCAATATAACACGCATTATTACCCATATTATGCAGTTATTATCGATAGAACTGTAATAAATATACTTATTACTTTTACTATTATCAATATATCATGCACTATTAGCCATATTTTACTATTATTATCGCTAGAACTGTAATAATTATACTTATTACTTATATTGTTAGCAATATAACGTGCATTATTACCCATATAATGCAGTTATTATCGCTAGAACTGTAATAATTGTACTCATTACTTATATTATTAGCAATATAACGTGCATTATTACCCATATTATGCAGTTATTATCGCTAGAACTATAATAAATATACGTATTTCTTTCATTATCATCAGTATAACATGCATTATTACCCATATAATGCCGTTATTATCGCTAGAACTGTAATAATTATACTTATTACTTAGATTATAATCAATATAACATGCATTATTACCCACATTATGCAGTTATTATCGCTAGAACTATAATAAATATACGTATTACTTTTATTATCATCAATATAACATGCATTATTACCCATATTATGCAGTTATTATCGATAGAACTGTAATAAATATATTTATTGCTTTTATTATTATCAATATAACATGCACTATTTGCCATATTTTACTATTATTATCGCTAGAACTATAATAATTATACTTATTACTCCCGATATTATCAATATAACATGCATTATTTCCCATATAATGCAGTTATTATCGCTAGAACTGTAATAATTATACTTATTACTTATATCATTAGCAATATAACGTGCATTATTACCCATATAATGCAGTTATTATCGCTAGAACTGTAATAATTATACTTATTACTTATACTATTATCAATATAACATGCATTATTACCCATATTATGCAGTTATTATCGCTAGAACTATAATAAATATACTTATTACTCCCAATATTATCAATATAACATGCATTATTACCCATATAATGCAGTTATTATCGCTAGAACTGTAATAATTATACTTATTACTTATATTATTATCAATATAACATGCATTATTACCCATATAATGGAGGTATTATTGCTAGAACTGTAATAATTATACTTATTACTTATACTATTAGCAATATAACGTGCATTGTTACCCATATAATGCAGTTATTATCGCCAGAACTGTAATAAATATACGTATTACTTATATTATTAGCAATATAACATGCATTATTACCCTTATGATGCAGTTATTATCGCTAGAACTGTAATAATTATACTTATTACTTTCATTATTATCAATATAACATGCACTATTTGCCATATTTTACTATTATTATCGCTAGAACTATAATAATTATACTTATTACTCCCGCTATTATCAATATAACATGCATTATTACCCATATTATGCAGTTATTATCGCTAGAACTATAATAAATATACTTATTACTCCCAATATTATCAATATAACATGCATTATTACCCATATAATGCAGTTATTATCGCTAGAACTGTAATAATTATACTTATTACTTATATTATTAGCAATATAACGTGCATTATTACCCATATAATGCAGTTATTATCGCCAGAACTGTAATAATTATACTTATTACTTATATTATTCTCAATATAACATGCATTATTACCCATATTATGCAGTTATTATCGCTAGAACTATAATAAATATACGTATTACTTTCATTATCATCAATATAACATGCATTATTACCCATATAATGCAGTTATTATCGCTAGAACTGTAATAATTATACTTATTACTTAGATTATTATCAATATAACATGCACTATTTGCCATATTTTACTATTATTATCGCTAGAACTATAATAATTATACTTATTACTCCCGATATTATCAATATAACATGCATTATTACCCATATAATGCAGTTATTATCGCTAGAACTGTAATAAATATACTTACTACTTTCATTATCATCAATATAACACGCATTATTACCCATATTATGCAGTTATTATCGATAGAACTGTAATAAATATACTTATTACTTTTACTATTATCAATATATCATGCACTATTAGCCATATTTTACTATTATTATCGCTAGAACTGTAATAATTATACTTATTACTTATATTGTTAGCAATATAACGTGCATTATTACCCATATAATGCAGTTATTATCGCTAGAACTGTAATAATTGTACTCATTACTTATATTATTAGCAATATAACGTGCATTATTACCCATATTATGCAGTTATTATCGCTAGAACTATAATAAATATACGTATTTCTTTCATTATCATCAATATAACATGCATTATTACCCATATAATGCCGTTATTATCGCTAGAACTGTAATAATTATACTTATTACTTAGATTATAATCAATATAACATGCATTATTACCCACATTATGCAGTTATTATCGCTAGAACTATAATAAATATACGTATTACTTTTATTATCATCAATATAACATGCATTATTACCCATATTATGCAGTTATTATCGATAGAACTGTAATAAATATATTTATTGCTTTTATTATTATCAATATAACATGCACTATTTGCCATATTTTACTATTATTATCGCTAGAACTATAATAATTATACTTATTACTCCCGATATTATCAATATAACATGCATTATTACCCATATAATGCAGTTATTATCGCTAGAACTGTAATAATTATACTTATTACTTATATCATTAGCAATATAACGTTCATTATTACCCATATAATGCAGTTATTATCGCTAGAACTGTAATAATTATACTTATTACTTATACTATTATCAATATAACATGCATTATTACCCATATTATGCAGTTATTATCGCTAGAACTATAATAAATATACTTATTACTCCCAATATTATCAATATAACATGCATTATTACCCATATAATGCAGTTATTATCGCTAGAACTGTAATAATTATACTTATTACTTATATTATTATCAATATAACATGCATTATTACCCATATAATGGAGGTATTATTGCTAGAACTGTAATAATTATACTTATTACTTATACTATTAGCAATATAACGTGCATTGTTACCCATATAATGCAGTTATTATCGCTAGAACTGTAATAATTATACTTATTACTTATATTATTAGCAATATAACGTGCATTATTACCCATATAATGCAGTTATTATCGCCAGAACTGTAATAATTATACTTATTACTTATATTATTAGCAATATAACATGCATTATTACCCTTATGATGCAGTTATTATCGCTAGAACTGTAATAATTATACTTATTACTTTCATTATTATCAATATAACATGCACTATTTGCCATATTTTACTATTATTATCGCTAGAACTATAATAATGATACTTATTACTCCCGCTATTATCAATATAACATGCATTATTACCCATATAATGCAGTTATTATCGCTAGAACTGTAATAATTATACTTATTACTTATATCATTATCAATATAACATGCATTATTACCCATATAATGGAGGTATTATCGCTAGAACTGTAATAATTATACTTATTACTTGTACTATTAGCAATATAACGTGCATTATTACCCATATAATGCAGTTATTATCGCCAGAACTGTAATAATTATACTTATTACTTATATTATTCTCAATATAACATGCATTATTACCCATATTATGCAGTTATTATCGCTAGAACTATAATAAATATTCGTATTACTTTCATTATCATCAATATAACATGCATTATTACCCATATAATGCAGTTATTATCGCTAGAACTGTAATAATTATACTTATTACTTATATTGTTAGCAATATAACGTGCATTATTACCCATATAATGCAGTTATTATCGCTAGAACTGTAATAATTATACTTATTACTTAGATTATTATCAATATAACATGCATTATTACCCATATTATGCAGTTATTATCGCTAGAACTATAATAAATATACGTATTACTTTTATTATCATCAATATAACATGCATTATTACCCATATTATGCAGTTATTATCGAAAGAACTGTAATAAATATATTTATTACTTTTATTATTATCAATATAACATGCACTATTTGCCATATTTTACTATTATTATCGCTAGAACTATAATTATTATACTTATTACTCCGGATATTATCAATATAACATGCATTATTACCCATATAATGCAGTTATTATCGCTAGAACTGTAATAATTATACTTATTACTTATATTATTAGCAATATAACGTGCATTATTACCCATATAATGCAGTTATTATCGCTAGAACTGTAATAATTATACTTATTACTTATACTATTATCAATATAACATGCATTATTACCCATATTATGCAGTTATTATCGCTAGAACTATAATAAATATACTTATTACTCCCAATATTATCAATATAACATGCATTATTACCCATATAATGCAGTTATTATCGCTAGAACTGTAATAATTATACTTATTACTTATATTATTATCAATATAACATGCATTATTACCCATATTATGCAGTTATTATCGCTAGAACTATAATAAATATACGTATTACTTTTATTATCATCAATATAACATGCATTATTACCCATATTATGCAGTTATTATCGATAGAACTGTAATAAATATAATTGTTACTTTTATTATTATCAATATAACATGCACTATTTGCCATATTTTACTATTATTATCGCTAGAACTATAATAATTATACTTATTACTCCCGATATTATCAATATAACATGCATTATTACCCATATAATGCAGTTATTATCGCTAGAACTGTAATAATTATACTTATTACTTATGTTATTATCAATATAACATGCATTATTACCCATATAATGCAGTTATTATCGCTAGAACTGTAATAATTGTACTCATTACTTATATTATTAGCAATATAACGTGCATTATCACCCATATTATGCAGTTATTATCGCTAGAACTGTAATAATTATACTTATTACTTATATCATTATCAATATAACATGCATTATTACCCATATAATGGAGGTATTATCGCTAGAACTGTAATAATTATACTTATTACTTGTACTATTAGCAATATAACGTGCATTATTACCCATATAATGCAGTTATTATCGCCAGAACTGTAATAATTATACTTATTACTTATATTATTCTCAATATAACATGCATTATTACCCATATTATGCAGTTATTATCGCTAGAACTATAATAAATATTCGTATTACTTTCATTATCATCAATATAACATGCATTATTACCCATATAATGCAGTTATTATCGCTAGAACTGTAATAATTATACTTATTACTTATATTGTTAGCAATATAACGTGCATTATTACCCATATAATGCAGTTATTATCGCTAGAACTGTAATAATTATACTTATTACTAAGATTATTATCAATATAACATGCATTATTACCCATATTATGCAGTTATTATCGCTAGAACTATAATAAATATACGTATTACTTTTATTATCATCAATATAACATGCATTATTACCCATATTATGCAGTTATTATCGAAAGAACTGTAATAAATATATTTATTTCTTTATTATTATCAATATAACATGCACTATTTGCCATATTTTACTATTATTATCGCTAGAACTATAATAATTATACTTATTACTCCGGATGTTATCAATATAACATGCATTATTATCCATATAATGCAGTTATTATCGCTAGAACTGTAATAATTATACTTATTACTTATATTATTATCAATATAACATGCATTATTACCCATATTATGCAGTTATTATCGCTAGAACTTTAATAAATATACTTATTACTCCCAATATTATCAATATAACATGCATTATTACCCATATAATGCAGTTATTATCGCTAGAACTGTAATAATTATGCTTACTACTTATATTATTAGCAATATAACGTGCATTATTACCCATATAATGCAGTTATTATCACTAGAACTGTAATAATTATACTTATTCCTTATATTATTATCAATATAACATGCATTATTACGCATATAATGCAGTTATTATCGCTAGAACTGTAATAAATATACCTACTACTTTCATTATCATCAATATAACACGCATTATTACCCATATTATGCAGTTATTATCGATAGAACTGTAATAAATATACTTATTACTTTTACTATTATCAATATATCATGCACTATTAGCCATATTTTACTATTATTATCGCTAGAACTGTAATAATTATACTTATTACTTATATTGTTAGCAATATAACGTGCATTATTACCCATATAATGCAGTTATTATCGCTAGAACTGTAATAATTGTACTCATTACTTATATTATTAGCAATATAACGTGCATTATTACCCATATTATGCAGTTATTATCGCTAGAACTGTAATAATTATACTTATTACTTATACTATTATCAATATAACATGCATTATTACCCATATTATGCAGTTATTATCGCTCGAACTATAATAAATATACTTATTACTCCCAATATTATCAATATAACATGCATTATTACCCATATAATGCAGTTATTATCGCTAGAACTGTAATAATTATACTTATTACTTATATTATTATCAATATAACATGCATTATTACCCATATTATGCAGTTATTATCGCTAGAACTATAATAAATATACTTACTACTTTCATTATCATCAATATAACATGCATTATTACCCATATTATGCAGTTATTATCGATAGAACTGTAATAAATATACTTATTACTTTTACTATTATCAATATAACATGCACTATTTGCCATATTTTACTATTATTATCGCTAGAACTATAATAATTATACTTATTACTCCCGATATTATCAATATAACATGCATTATTACCCATATAATGCAGTTATTATCGCTGGAACTGTAATAATTATACTTATTACTTATATTATTAGCAATATAACGTGCGTTATTACCCATATAATGCAGTTATTATCGCTAGAACTGTAATAATTATACTTATTACTTATACTATTATCAATATAACATGCATTATTACCCATATTATGCAGTTATTATCGCTAGAACTATAATAAATATACGTATTACTCCCATTATCATCAATATAACATGCATTATTACCCATATAATGCAGTTATTATCGCTAGAACTGTAATAATTATACTTATTACTTAGATTATTATCAATATAACATGCATTATTACCCACATTATGCAGTTATTATCGCTAGAACTATAATAAATATACGTATTACTTTTATTATCATCAATATAACATGCATTATTACCCATATTATGCAGTTATTATCGATAGAACTGTAATAAATATATTTATTACTTTTACTATAATCAATATAACATGCATTATTACCCATATTATGCAGTTATTGTCGCTAGAACTATAATAAATATACTTATTACTCCCAATATTATCAATATAACATGCATTATTACCCATATAATGCAGTTATTATCGCTAGAACTGTAATAATTATACTTATTACTTATATTATTATCAATATAACATGCATTATTACCCATATAATGATGGTATTATCGCTAGAACTGTAATAATTATACTTATTACTTATATTGTTAGCAATATAACGTGCATTATTACCCATATAATGCAGTTATTATCGCTAGAACTGTAATAATTATACTTATTACTTAGATTATTATCAATATAACATGCATTATTACCCATATTATGCAGTTATTATCGCTAGAACTATAATAAATATACGTATTACTTTTATTGTCATCAATATAACATGCATTATTACCCATATTATGCAGTTATTATCGATAGAACTGTAATAAATATATTTATTACTTTTATTATTATCAATATAACATGCACTATTTGCCATATTTTACTATTATTATCGCTAGAACTATAATAATTATACTTATTACTCCGGATATTATCAATATAACATGCATTATTACCCATATAATGCAGTTATTATCGCTAGAACTGTAATAATTATACTTATTACTTATATTATTAGCAATATAACGTGCATTATTACCCATATAATGCAGTTATTATCGCTAGAACTGTAATAATTATACTTATTACTTATACTATTATCAATATAACATGCATTATTACCCATATTATGCAGTTATTATCGCTCGAACTGTAATAATTATACTTATTACTTATACTATTAGCAATATAACATGCATTATTACCCATATTATGCAGTTATTATCAATAGAACTGTAATAAATATACTTATTACTTTTATTGTTATCAATATAACATGCACCATTTGCCATATTTTACTATTATTATCGCTAGAACTATAATAAATATGCTTATTACTCCCAATATTATCAATATAACATGCATTATTACCCATATAATGCAGTTATTATCGGTAGAACTGTAATAATTATACTTATTACTTATATTATTAGCAATATAACGTGCATTATTATCCATATAATGCAGTTATTATCGCAAGAACTGTAATAATTATACTTATTACTTATATTATTATCAATATAACATGCATTATTACCCATATTATGCAGTTATTATCGCTAGAACTATAATAAATATACTTACTACTTTCATTATCATCAATATAACACGCATTATTACCCATATTATGCAGTTATTATCGATAGAACTGTAATAAATATACTTATTACTTTTACTATTATCAATATATCATGCGCTATTAGCCATATTTTACTATTATTATCGCTAGAACTGTAATAATTATACTTATTACTTATATTGTTAGCAATATAACGTGCATTATTACCCATATAATGCAGTTATTATCGCTAGAACTGTAATAATTGTACTCATTACTTATATTATTAGCAATATAACGTGCATTATTACCCATATTATGCAGTTATTATCGCTAGAACTGTAATAATTATACTTATTACTTATATTATTATCAATATAACATGCATTATTACCCACATTATGCAGTTATTATCGCTAGAACTATAATAAATATACGTATTACTTTTATTATCATCAATATAACATGCATTATTACCCATATTATGCAGTTATTATCGATAGAACTGTAATAAATATATTTATTGCTTTTATTATTATCAATATAACATGCACTATTTGCCATATTTTACTATTATTATCGCTAGAACTATAATAATTATACTTATTACTCCCGATATTATCAATATAACATGCATTATTACCCATATAATGCAGTTATTATCGCTAGAACTGTAATAATTATACTTATTACTTATATCATTAGCAATATAACGTTCATTATTACCCATATAATGCAGTTATTATCGCTAGAACTGTAATAATTATACTTATTACTTATACTATTATCAATATAACATGCATTATTACCCATATTATGCAGTTATTATCGCTAGAACTATAATAAATATACTTATTACTCCCAATATTATCAATATAACATGCATTATTACCCATATAATGCAGTTATTATCGCTAGAACTGTAATAATTATACTTATTACTTATATTATTATCAATATAACATGCATTATTACCCATATAATGGAGGTATTATTGCTAGAACTGTAATAATTATACTTATTACTTATACTATTAGCAATATAACGTGCATTGTTACCCATATAATGCAGTTATTATCGCTAGAACTGTAATAATTATACTTATTACTTATATTATTAGCAATATAACGTGCATTATTACCCATATAATGCAGTTATTATCGCCAGAACTGTAATAATTATACTTATTACTTATTATTATTAGCAATATAACATGCATTATTACCCTTATGATGCAGTTATTATCGCTAGAACTGTAATAATTATACTTATTACTTTCATTATTATCAATATAACATGCACTATTTGCCATATTTTACTATTATTATCGCTAGAACTATAATAATGATACTTATTACTCCCGCTATTATCAATATAACATGCATTATTACCCATATAATGCAGTTATTATCGCTAGAACTGTAATAATTATACTTATTACTTATATTATTAGCAATATAACGTGCATTATTACCCATATAATGCAGTTATTATCGCCAGAACTGTAATAATTATACTTATTACTTATATTATTAGCAATATAACATGCATTATTACCCATATGATGCAGTTATTATCGCTAGAACTGTAATAATTATACTTATTACTTTCATTATTATCAATATAACATGCACTATTTGCCATATTTTACTATTATTATCGCTAGAACTATAATAATTATACTTATTACTCCCGCTATTATCAATATAACATGCATTATTACCCATATTATGCAGTTATTATCGCTAGAACTATAATAAATATACTTATTACTCCCAATATTATCAATATAACATGCATTATTACCCATATAATGCAGTTATTATCGCTAGAAATGTAATAATTATACTTATTACTTATATTATTAGCAATATAACGTGCATTATTACCCGATATAATGCAGTTATTATCGCCAGAACTGTAATAATTATACTTATTACTTATATTATTCTCAATATAACATGCATTATTACCCATATTATGCAGTTATTATCGCTAGAACTATAATAAATATACGTATTACTTTCATTATCATCAATATAACATGCATTATTACCCATATAATGCAGTTATTATCGCTAGAACTGTAATAATTATACTTATTACTTAGATTATTATCAATATAACATGCATTATTACCCACATTATGCAGTTATTATCGCTAGAACGATAATAAATATACGTATTACTTTTATTATCATCAATATAACATGCATTATTACCCATATTATGCAGTTATTATCGATAGAACTGTAATAAATATATTTATTGCTTTTATTATTATCAATATAACATGCACTATTTGCCATATTTTACTATTATTATCGCTAGAACTATAATAATTATACTTATTACTCCCGATATTATCAATATAACATGCATTATTACCCATATAATGCAGTTATTATCGCTAGAACTGTAATAAATATACTTACTACTTTCATTATCATCAATATAACACGCATTATTACCCATATTATGCAGTTATTATCGATAGAACTGTAATAAATATACTTATTACTTTTACTATTATCAATATATCATGCACTATTAGCCATATTTTACTATTATTATCGCTAGAACTGTAATAATTATACTTATTACTTATATTGTTAGCAATATAACGTGCATTATTACCCATATAATGCAGTTATTATCGCTAGAACTGTAATAATTGTACTCATTACTTATATTATTAGCAATATAACGTGCATTATTACCCATATTATGCAGTTATTATCGCTAGAACTATAATAAATATACGTATTTCTTTCATTATCATCAATATAACATGCATTATTACCCATATAATGCCGTTATTATCGCTAGAACTGTAATAATTATACTTATTACTTAGATTATAATCAATATAACATGCATTATTACCCACATTATGCAGTTATTATCGATAGAACTGTAATAAATATATTTATTGCTTTTATTATTATCAATATAACATGCACTATTTGCCATATTTTACTATTATTATCGCTAGAACTATAATAATTATACTTATTACTCCCGATATTATCAATATAACATGCATTATTACCCATATAATGCAGTTATTATCGCTAGAACTGTAATAATTATACTTATTACTTATATCATTAGCAATATAGCGTTCATTATTACCCATATAATGCAGTTATTATCGCTAGAACTGTAATAATTATACTTATTACTTAGATTATAATCAATATAACATGCATTATTACCCACATTATGCAGTTATTATCGCTAGAACTATAATAAATATACTTATTACTCCCAATATTATCAATATAACATGCATTATTACCCATATAATGCAGTTATTATCGCTAGAACTGTAATAATTATACTTATTACTTATATTATTATCAATATAACATGCATTATTACCCATATAATGGAGGTATTATTGCTAGAACTGTAATAATTATACTTATTACTTATCCTATTAGCAATATAACGTGCATTGTTACCCATATAATGCAGTTATTATCGCTAGAACTGTAATAATTATACTTATTACTTATATTATTAGCAATATAACGTGCATTATTACCCATATAATGCAGTTATTATCGCCAGAACTGTAATAATTATACTTGTTACTTATATTATTAGCAATATAACATGCATTATTACCCTTATGATGCAGTTATTATCGCTAGAACTGTAATAATTATACTTATTACTTTCATTATTATCAATATAACATGCACTATTTGCCATATTTTACTATTATTATCGCTAGAACTATAATAATTATACTTATTACTCCCGCTATTATCAATATAACATGCATTATTACCCATATTATGCAGTTATTATCGCTAGAACTATAATAAATATACTTATTACTCCCAATATTATCAATATAACATGCATTATTACCCATATAATGCAGTTATTATCGCTAGAACTGTAATAATTATACTTATTACTTATATTATTAGCAATATAACGTGCATTATTACCCATATAATGCAGTTATTATCGCCAGAACTGTAATAATTATACTTATTACTTATATTATTCTCAATATAACATGCATTATTACCCATATTATGCAGTTATTATCGCTAGAACTTTAATAAATATACTTATTACTCCCAATATTATCAATATAACATGCATTATTACCCATATAATGGAGGTATTATCGCTAGAACTGTAATAATTATACTTATTACTTGTACTATTAGCAATATAACGTGCATTATTACCCATATAATGCAGTTATTATCGCCAGAACTGTAATAATTATACTTATTACTTATATTATTCTCAATATAACATGCATTATTACCCATATTATGCAGTTATTATCGCTAGAACTATAATAAATATTCGTATTACTTTCATTATCATCAATATAACATGCATTATTACCCATATAATGCAGTTATTATCGCTAGAACTGTAATAATTATACTTATTACTTATATTGTTAGCAATATAACGTGCATTATTACCCATATAATGCAGTTATTATCGCTAGAACTGTAATAATTATACTTATTACTAAGATTATTATCAATATAACATGCATTATTACCCATATTATGCAGTTATTATCGCTAGAACTATAATAAATATACGTATTACTTTTATTATCATCAATATAACATGCATTATTACCCATATTATGCAGTTATTATCGAAAGAACTGTAATAAATATATTTATTACTTTTATTATTATCAATATAACATGCACTATTTGCCATATTTTACTATTATTATCGCTAGAACTATAATAATTATACTTATTACTCCGGATGTTATCAATATAACATGCATTATTATCCATATAATGCAGTTATTATCGCTAGAACTGTAATAATTATACTTATTACTTATATTATTATCAATATAACATGCATTATTACCCATATTATGCAGTTATTATCGCTAGAACTTTAATAAATATACTTATTACTCCCAATATTATCAATATAACATGCATTATTACCCATATAATGCAGTTATTATCGCTAGAACTGTAATAATTATGCTTACTACTTATATTATTAGCAATATAACGTGCATTATTACCCATATAATGCAGTTATTATCACTAGAACTGTAATAATTATACTTATTCCTTATATTATTATCAATATAACATGCATTATTACGCATATAATGCAGTTATTATCGCTAGAACTGTAATAAATATACCTACTACTTTCATTATCATCAATATAACACGCATTATTACCCATATTATGCAGTTATTATCGATAGAACTGTAATAAATATACTTATTACTTTTACTATTATCAATATATCATGCACTATTAGCCATATTTTACTATTATTATCGCTAGAACTGTAATAATTATACTTATTACTTATATTGTTAGCAATATAACGTGCATTATTACCCATATAATGCAGTTATTATCGCTAGAACTGTAATAATTGTACTCATTACTTATATTATTAGCAATATAACGTGCATTATTACCCATATTATGCAGTTATTATCGCTAGAACTGTAATAATTATACTTATTACTTATACTATTATCAATATAACATGCATTATTACCCATATTATGCAGTTATTATCGCTCGAACTATAATAAATATACTTATTACTCCCAATATTATCAATATAACATGCATTATTACCCATATAATGCAGTTATTATCGCTAGAACTGTAATAATTATACTTATTACTTATATTATTATCAATATAACATGCATTATTACCCATATTATGCAGTTATTATCGCTAGAACTATAATAAATATACTTACTACTTTCATTATCATCAATATAACATGCATTATTACCCATATTATGCAGTTATTATCGATAGAACTGTAATAAATATACTTATTACTTTTACTATTATCAATATAACATGCACTATTTGCCATATTTTACTATTATTATCGCTAGAACTATAATAATTATACTTATTACTCCCGATATTATCAATATAACATGCATTATTACCCATATAATGCAGTTATTATCGCTGGAACTGTAATAATTATACTTATTACTTATATTATTAGCAATATAACGTGCGTTATTACCCATATAATGCAGTTATTATCGCTAGAACTGTAATAATTATACTTATTACTTATACTATTATCAATATAACATGCATTATTACCCATATTATGCAGTTATTATCGCTAGAACTATAATAAATATACGTATTACTCCCATTATCATCAATATAACATGCATTATTACCCATATAATGCAGTTATTATCGCTAGAACTGTAATAATTATACTTATTACTTAGATTATTATCAATATAACATGCATTATTACCCACATTATGCAGTTATTATCGCTAGAACTATAATAAATATACGTATTACTTTTATTATCATCAATATAACATGCATTATTACCCATATTATGCAGTTATTATCGATAGAACTGTAATAAATATATTTATTACTTTTACTATAATCAATATAACATGCATTATTACCCATATTATGCAGTTATTGTCGCTAGAACTATAATAAATATACTTATTACTCCCAATATTATCAATATAACATGCATTATTACCCATATAATGCAGTTATTATCGCTAGAACTGTAATAATTATACTTATTACTTATATTATTATCAATATAACATGCATTATTACCCATATAATGATGGTATTATCGCTAGAACTGTAATAATTATACTTATTACTTATATTGTTAGCAATATAACGTGCATTATTACCCATATAATGCAGTTATTATCGCTAGAACTGTAATAATTATACTTATTACTTAGATTATTATCAATATAACATGCATTATTACCCATATTATGCAGTTATTATCGCTAGAACTATAATAAATATACGTATTACTTTTATTATCATCAATATAACATGCATTATTACCCATATTATGCAGTTATTATCGATAGAACTGTAATAAATATATTTATTACTTTTATTATTATCAATATAACATGCACTATTTGCCATATTTTACTATTATTATCGCTAGAACTATAATAATTATACTTATTACTCCGGATATTATCAATATAACATGCATTATTACCCATATAATGCAGTTATTATCGCTAGAACTGTAATAATTATACTTATTACTTATATTATTAGCAATATAACGTGCATTATTACCCATATAATGCAGTTATTATCGCTAGAACTGTAATAATTATACTTATTACTTATACTATTATCAATATAACATGCATTATTACCCATATTATGCAGTTATTATCGCTCGAACTGTAATAATTATACTTATTACTTATACTATTAGCAATATAACATGCATTATTACCCATATTATGCAGTTATTATCAATAGAACTGTAATAAATATACTTATTACTTTTATTGTTATCAATATAACATGCACCATTTGCCATATTTTACTATTATTATCGCTAGAACTATAATAAATATGCTTATTACTCCCAATATTATCAATATAACATGCATTATTACCCATATAATGCAGTTATTATCGGTAGAACTGTAATAATTATACTTATTACTTATATTATTAGCAATATAACGTGCATTATTATCCATATAATGCAGTTATTATCGCTAGAACTGTAATAATTATACTTATTACTTATATTATTATCAATATAACATGCATTATTACCCATATTATGCAGTTATTATCGCTAGAACTATAATAAATATACTTACTACTTTCATTATCATCAATATAACACGCATTATTACCCATATTATGCAGTTATTATCGATAGAACTGTAATAAATATACTTATTACTTTTACTATTATCAATATATCATGCGCTATTAGCCATATTTTACTATTATTATCGCTAGAACTGTAATAATTATACTTATTACTTATATTGTTAGCAATATAACGTGCATTATTACCCATATAATGCAGTTATTATCGCTAGAACTGTAATAATTGTACTCATTACTTATATTATTAGCAATATAACGTGCATTATTACCCATATTATGCAGTTATTATCGCTAGAACTGTAATAATTATACTTATTACTTATATTATTATCAATATAACATGCATTATTACCCACATTATGCAGTTATTATCGCTAGAACTATAATAAATATACGTATTACTTTTATTATCATCAATATAACATGCATTATTACCCATATTATGCAGTTATTATCGATAGAACTGTAATAAATATATTTATTGCTTTTATTATTATCAATATAACATGCACTATTTGCCATATTTTACTATTATTATCGCTAGAACTATAATAATTATACTTATTACTCCCGATATTATCAATATAACATGCATTATTACCCATATAATGCAGTTATTATCGCTAGAACTGTAATAATTATACTTATTACTTATATCATTAGCAATATAACGTTCATTATTACCCATATAATGCAGTTATTATCGCTAGAACTGTAATAATTATACTTATTACTTATACTATTATCAATATAACATGCATTATTACCCATATTATGCAGTTATTATCGCTAGAACTATAATAAATATACTTATTACTCCCAATATTATCAATATAACATGCATTATTACCCATATAATGCAGTTATTATCGCTAGAACTGTAATAATTATACTTATTACTTATATTATTATCAATATAACATGCATTATTACCCATATAATGGAGGTATTATTGCTAGAACTGTAATAATTATACTTATTACTTATACTATTAGCAATATAACGTGCATTGTTACCCATATAATGCAGTTATTATCGCTAGAACTGTAATAATTATACTTATTACTTATATTATTAGCAATATAACGTGCATTATTACCCATATAATGCAGTTATTATCGCCAGAACTGTAATAATTATACTTATTACTTATATTATTAGCAATATAACATGCATTATTACCCTTATGATGCAGTTATTATCGCTAGAACTGTAATAATTATACTTATTACTTTCATTATTATCAATATAACATGCACTATTTGCCATATTTTACTATTATTATCGCTAGAACTATAATAATGATACTTATTACTCCCGCTATTATCAATATAACATGCATTATTACCCATATAATGCAGTTATTATCGCTAGAACTGTAATAATTATACTTATTACTTATATTATTAGCAATATAACGTGCATTATTACCCATATAATGCAGTTATTATCGCCAGAACTGTAATAATTATACTTATTACTTATATTATTAGCAATATAACATGCATTATTACCCATATGATGCAGTTATTATCGCTAGAACTGTAATAATTATACTTATTACTTTCATTATTATCAATATAACATGCACTATTTGCCATATTTTACTATTATTATCGCTAGAACTATAATAATTATACTTATTACTCCCGCTATTATCAATATAACATGCATTATTACCCATATTATGCAGTTATTATCGCTAGAACTATAATAAATATACTTATTACTCCCAATATTATCAATATAACATGCATTATTACCCATATAATGCAGTTATTATCGCTAGAAATGTAATAATTATACTTATTACTTATATTATTAGCAATATAACGTGCATTATTACCCATATAATGCAGTTATTATCGCCAGAACTGTAATAATTATACTTATTACTTATATTATTCTCAATATAACATGCATTATTACCCATATTATGCAGTTATTATCGCTAGAACTATAATAAATATACGTATTACTTTCATTATCATCAATATAACATGCATTATTACCCATATAATGCAGTTATTATCGCTAGAACTGTAATAATTATACTTATTACTTAGATTATTATCAATATAACATGCATTATTACCCACATTATGCAGTTATTATCGCTAGAACGATAATAAATATACGTATTACTTTTATTATCATCAATATAACATGCATTATTACCCATATTATGCAGTTATTATCGATAGAACTGTAATAAATATATTTATTGCTTTTATTATTATCAATATAACATGCACTATTTGCCATATTTTACTATTATTATCGCTAGAACTATAATAATTATACTTATTACTCCCGATATTATCAATATAACATGCATTATTACCCATATAATGCAGTTATTATCGCTAGAACTGTAATAAATATACTTACTACTTTCATTATCATCAATATAACACGCATTATTACCCATATTATGCAGTTATTATCGATAGAACTGTAATAAATATACTTATTACTTTTACTATTATCAATATATCATGCACTATTAGCCATATTTTACTATTATTATCGCTAGAACTGTAATAATTATACTTATTACTTATATTGTTAGCAATATAACGTGCATTATTACCCATATAATGCAGTTATTATCGCTAGAACTGTAATAATTGTACTCATTACTTATATTATTAGCAATATAACGTGCATTATTACCCATATTATGCAGTTATTATCGCTAGAACTATAATAAATATACGTATTTCTTTCATTATCATCAATATAACATGCATTATTACCCATATAATGCCGTTATTATCGCTAGAACTGTAATAATTATACTTATTACTTAGATTATAATCAATATAACATGCATTATTACCCACATTATGCAGTTATTATCGATAGAACTGTAATAAATATATTTATTGCTTTTATTATTATCAATATAACATGCACTATTTGCCATATTTTACTATTATTATCGCTAGAACTATAATAATTATACTTATTACTCCCGATATTATCAATATAACATGCATTATTACCCATATAATGCAGTTATTATCGCTAGAACTGTAATAATTATACTTATTACTTATATCATTAGCAATATAGCGTTCATTATTACCCATATAATGCAGTTATTATCGCTAGAACTGTAATAATTATACTTATTACTTAGATTATAATCAATATAACATGCATTATTACCCACATTATGCAGTTATTATCGCTAGAACTATAATAAATATACTTATTACTCCCAATATTATCAATATAACATGCATTATTACCCATATAATGCAGTTATTATCGCTAGAACTGTAATAATTATACTTATTACTTATATTATTATCAATATAACATGCATTATTACCCATATAATGGAGGTATTATTGCTAGAACTGTAATAATTATACTTATTACTTATCCTATTAGCAATATAACGTGCATTGTTACCCATATAATGCAGTTATTATCGCTAGAACTGTAATAATTATACTTATTACTTATATTATTAGCAATATAACGTGCATTATTACCCATATAATGCAGTTATTATCGCCAGAACTGTAATAATTATACTTATTACTTATATTATTAGCAATATAACATGCATTATTACCCTTATGATGCAGTTATTATCGCTAGAACTGTAATAATTATACTTATTACTTTCATTATTATCAATATAACATGCACTATTTGCCATATTTTACTATTATTATCGCTAGAACTATAATAATTATACTTATTACTCCCGCTATTATCAATATAACATGCATTATTACCCATATTATGCAGTTATTATCGCTAGAACTATAATAAATATACTTATTACTCCCAATATTATCAATATAACATGCATTATTACCCATATAATGCAGTTATTATCGCTAGAACTGTAATAATTATACTTATTACTTATATTATTAGCAATATAACGTGCATTATTACCCATATAATGCAGTTATTATCGCCAGAACTGTAATAATTATACTTATTACTTATATTATTCTCAATATAACATGCATTATTACCCATATTATGCAGTTATTATCGCTAGAACTATAATAAATATACGTATTACTTTCATTATCATCAATATAACATGCATTATTACCCATATAATGCAGTTATTATCGCTAGAACTGTGATAATTATACTTATTACTTAGATTATTATCAATATAACATGCATTATTACCCACATTATGCAGTTATTATCGCTAGAACTATAATAAATATACGTATTACTTTTATTATCATCAATATAACATGCATTATTACCCATATTATGCAGTTATTATCGATAGAACTGTAATAAATATATTTATTACTTTTATTATTATCAATATAACATGCACTATTTGCCATATTTTACTATTATTATCGCTAGAACTATAATAATTATACTTATTACTCCCGATATTATCAATATAACATGCATTATTACCCATATAATGCAGTTATTATCGCTAGAACTGTAATAATTATACTTATTACTTATATTATTATCAATATAACATGCATTATTACCCATATTATGCAGTTATTATCTCTAGAACCATAATAAATATACTTATTACTCCCAATATTATCAATATAACATGCATTATTACCCATATAATGCAGTTATTATCGCTAGAACTGTAATAATTATACTTATTACTTATATTATTATCAATATAACATGCATTATTACCCATATTATGCAGTTATTATCTCTAGAACCATAATAAATATACTTATTACTCCCAATATTATCAATATAACATGCATTATTACCCATATAATGCAGTTATTATCGCTAGAACTGTAATAATTATACTTATTACTTATATTGTTAGCAATATAACGTGCATTATTACCCATATAATGGAGGTATTATCGCTAGAACTGTAATAATTATACTTATTACTTATATTATTAGCAATATAACGTGCATTATTACCCATATAATGCAGTTATTATCGCTAGAACTGTAATAATTATACTTATTACTTATACTATTATCAATATAACGTGCATTATAACCCATATGATGCAGTTATTATCGCCACAACTGTAATAATTATACATATTACTTATATTATTCTCAATATAACATGCATTATTACCCATATTATACAGTTATTATCGCTAGAACTATAATAAATATACGTATTACTTTCATTATCATCAATATAACATGCATTATTACCCATATAATGGAGGTACTATCGCTAGAACTGTAATAATTATACTTATTACTTATATTATTATCAATATAACATGCATTATTACCCATATTATGCAGTTATTATCTCTAGAACCATAATAAATATACTTATTACTCCCAATATTATCAATATAACATGCATTATTACCCATATAATGCAGTTATTATCGCTAGAACTGTAATAATTATACTTATTACTTATATTGTTAGCAATATAACGTGCATTATTACCCATATAATGGAGGTATTATCGCTAGAACTGTAATAATTATACTTATTACTTATATTATTAGCAATATAACGTGCATTATTACCCATATAATGCAGTTATTATCGCTAGAACTGTAATAATTATACTTATTACTTATATTATTATCAATATAACATGCATTATTACCCATATTATGCAGTTATTATCTCTAGAACCATAATAAATATACTTATTACTCCCAATATTATCAATATAACATGCATTATTACCCATATAATGCAGTTATTATCGCTAGAACTGTAATAATTATACTTATTACTTATATTGTTAGCAATATAACGTGCATTATTACCCATATAATGGAGGTATTATCGCTAGAACTGTAATAATTATACTTATTACTTATATTATTAGCAATATAACGTGCATTATTACCCATATAATGCAGTTATTATCGCTAGAACTGTAATAATTATACTTATTACTTATACTATTATCAATATAACGTGCATTATAACCCATATGATGCAGTTATTATCGCCAGAACTGTAATAATTATACATATTACTTATATTATTCTCAATATAACATGCATTATTACCCATATTATACAGTTATTATCGCTAGAACTATAATAAATATACGTATTACTTTCATTATCATCAATATAACATGCATTATTACCCATATAATGGAGGTACTATCGCTAGAACTGTAATAATTATACTTATTACTTATATTATTATCAATATAACATGCATTATTACCCATATTATGCAGTTATTATCTCTAGAACCATAATAAATATACTTATTACTCCCAATATTATCAATATAACATGCATTATTACCCATATAATGCAGTTATTATCGCTAGAACTGTAATAATTATACTTATTACTTATATTGTTAGCAATATAACGTGCATTATTACCCATATAATGGAGGTATTATCGCTAGAACTGTAATAATTATACTTATTACTTATATTATTAGCAATATAACGTGCATTATTACCCATATAATGCAGTTATTATCGCTAGAACTGTAATAATTATACTTATTACTTATACTATTATCAATATAACATGCATTATTACCCATATTATGCAGTTATTATCGCTGGAACTATAATAAATATACTTATTACTCCCAATATTATCAATATAACATGCATTATTACCCATATAATGCAGTTATTATCGCTAGAACTGTAATAATTATACTTATTACTTATACTATTATCAATATAACATGCATTATTACGCATATAATGCAGTTATTATCGCTAGAACTGTAATAAATATACCTACTACTTTCATTATCATCAATATAACACGCATTATTACCCATATTATGCAGTTATTATCGATAGAACTGTAATAAATATACTTATTACTTTTACTATTATCAATATATCATGCACTATTAGCCATATTTTACTATTATTATCGCTAGAACTGTAATAATTATACTTATTACTTATATTGTTAGCAATATAACGTGCATTATTACCCATATAATGCAGTTATTATCGCTAGAACTGTAATAATTGTACTCATTACTTATATTATTAGCAATATAACGTGCATTATTACCCATATTATGCAGTTATTATCGCTAGAACTGTAATAATTATACTTATTACTTATACTATTATCAATATAACATGCATTATTACCCATATTATGCAGTTATTATCGCTCGAACTATAATAAATATACTTATTACTCCCAATATTATCAATATAACATGCATTATTACCCATATAATGCAGTTATTATCGCTAGAACTGTAATAATTATACTTATTACTTATATTATTATCAATATAACATGCATTATTACCCATATTATGCAGTTATTATCGCTAGAACTATAATAAATATACTTACTACTTTCATTATCATCAATATAACATGCATTATTACCCATATTATGCAGTTATTATCGATAGAACTGTAATAAATATACTTATTACTTTTACTATTATCAATATAACATGCACTATTTGCCATATTTTACTATTATTATCGCTAGAACTATAATAATTATACTTATTACTCCCGATATTATCAATATAACATGCATTATTACCCATATAATGCAGTTATTATCGCTGGAACTGTAATAATTATACTTATTACTTATATTATTAGCAATATAACGTGCGTTATTACCCATATAATGCAGTTATTATCGCTAGAACTGTAATAATTATACTTATTACTTATACTATTATCAATATAACATGCATTATTACCCATATTATGCAGTTATTATCGCTAGAACTATAATAAATATACGTATTACTCCCATTATCATCAATATAACATGCATTATTACCCATATAATGCAGTTATTATCGCTAGAACTGTAATAATTATACTTATTACTTAGATTATTATCAATATAACATGCATTATTACCCACATTATGCAGTTATTATCGCTAGAACTATAATAAATATACGTATTACTTTTATTATCATCAATATAACATGCATTATTACCCATATTATGCAGTTATTATCGATAGAACTGTAATAAATATATTTATTACTTTTATTATTATCAATATAACATGCACTATTTGCCATATTTTACTATTATTATCGCTAGAACTATAATAATTATACTTATTACTCCGGATATTATCAATATAACATGCATTATTACCCATATAATGCAGTTATTATCGCTAGAACTGTAATAATTATACTTATTACTTATATTATTAGCAATATAACGTGCATTATTACCCATATAATGCAGTTATTATCGCTAGAACTGTAATAATTATACTTATTACTTATACTATTATCAATATAACATGCATTATTACCCATATTATGCAGTTATTATCGCTCGAACTGTAATAATTATACTTATTACTTATACTATTAGCAATATAACATGCATTATTACCCATATTATGCAGTTATTATCAATAGAACTGTAATAAATATACTTATTACTTTTATTGTTATCAATATAACATGCACCATTTGCCATATTTTACTATTATTATCGCTAGAACTATAATAAATATGCTTATTACTCCCAATATTATCAATATAACATGCATTATTACCCATATAATGCAGTTATTATCGGTAGAACTGTAATAATTATACTTATTACTTATATTATTAGCAATATAACGTGCATTATTATCCATATAATGCAGTTATTATCGCTAGAACTGTAATAATTATACTTATTACTTATATTATTATCAATATAACATGCATTATTACCCATATTATGCAGTTATTATCGCTAGAACTATAATAAATATACTTACTACTTTCATTATCATCAATATAACACGCATTATTACCCATATTATGCAGTTATTATCGATAGAACTGTAATAAATATACTTATTACTTTTACTATTATCAATATATCATGCGCTATTAGCCATATTTTACTATTATTATCGCTAGAACTGTAATAATTATACTTATTACTTATATTGTTAGCAATATAACGTGCATTATTACCCATATAATGCAGTTATTATCGCTAGAACTGTAATAATTGTACTCATTACTTATATTATTAGCAATATAACGTGCATTATTACCCATATTATGCAGTTATTATCGCTAGAACTGTAATAATTATACTTATTACTTATATTATTATCAATATAACATGCATTATTACCCACATTATGCAGTTATTATCGCTAGAACTATAATAAATATACGTATTACTTTTATTATCATCAATATAACATGCATTATTACCCATATTATGCAGTTATTATCGATAGAACTGTAATAAATATATTTATTGCTTTTATTATTATCAATATAACATGCACTATTTGCCATATTTTACTATTATTATCGCTAGAACTATAATAATTATACTTATTACTCCCGATATTATCAATATAACATGCATTATTACCCATATAATGCAGTTATTATCGCTAGAACTGTAATAATTATACTTATTACTTATATCATTAGCAATATAACGTTCATTATTACCCATATAATGCAGTTATTATCGCTAGAACTGTAATAATTATACTTATTACTTATACTATTATCAATATAACATGCATTATTACCCATATTATGCAGTTATTATCGCTAGAACTATAATAAATATACTTATTACTCCCAATATTATCAATATAACATGCATTATTACCCATATAATGCAGTTATTATCGCTAGAACTGTAATAATTATACTTATTACTTATATTATTATCAATATAACATGCATTATTACCCATATAATGGAGGTATTATTGCTAGAACTGTAATAATTATACTTATTACTTATACTATTAGCAATATAACGTGCATTGTTACCCATATAATGCAGTTATTATCGCTAGAACTGTAATAATTATACTTATTACTTATATTATTAGCAATATAACGTGCATTATTACCCATATAATGCAGTTATTATCGCCAGAACTGTAATAATTATACTTATTACTTATATTATTAGCAATATAACATGCATTATTACCCTTATGATGCAGTTATTATCGCTAGAACTGTAATAATTATACTTATTACTTTCATTATTATCAATATAACATGCACTATTTGCCATATTTTACTATTATTATCGCTAGAACTATAATAATGATACTTATTACTCCCGCTATTATCAATATAACATGCATTATTACCCATATAATGCAGTTATTATCGCTAGAACTGTAATAATTATACTTATTACTTATATTATTAGCAATATAACATGCATTATTACCCATATAATGCAGTTATTATCGCCAGAACTGTAATAATTATACTTATTACTTATATTATTAGCAATATAACATGCATTATTACCCATATGATGCAGTTATTATCGCTAGAACTGTAATAATTATACTTATTACTTTCATTATTATCAATATAACATGCACTATTTGCCATATTTTACTATTATTATCGCTAGAACTATAATAATTATACTTATTACTCCCGCTATTATCAATATAACATGCATTATTACCCATATTATGCAGTTATTATCGCTAGAACTATAATAAATATACTTATTACTCCCAATATTATCAATATAACATGCATTATTACCCATATAATGCAGTTATTATCGCTAGAAATGTAATAATTATACTTATTACTTATATTATTAGCAATATAACGTGCATTATTACCCATATAATGCAGTTATTATCGCCAGAACTGTAATAATTATACTTATTACTTATATTATTCTCAATATAACATGCATTATTACCCATATTATGCAGTTATTATCGCTAGAACTATAATAAATATACGTATTACTTTCATTATCATCAATATAACATGCATTATTACCCATATAATGCAGTTATTATCGCTAGAACTGTAATAATTATACTTATTACTTAGATTATTATCAATATAACATGCATTATTACCCACATTATGCAGTTATTATCGCTAGAACGATAATAAATATACGTATTACTTTTATTATCATCAATATAACATGCATTATTACCCATATTATGCAGTTATTATCGATAGAACTGTAATAAATATATTTATTGCTTTTATTATTATCAATATAACATGCACTATTTGCCATATTTTACTATTATTATCGCTAGAACTATAATAATTATACTTATTACTCCCGATATTATCAATATAACATGCATTATTACCCATATAATGCAGTTATTATCGCTAGAACTGTAATAAATATACTTACTACTTTCATTATCATCAATATAACACGCATTATTACCCATATTATGCAGTTATTATCGATAGAACTGTAATAAATATACTTATTACTTTTACTATTATCAATATATCATGCACTATTAGCCATATTTTACTATTATTATCGCTAGAACTGTAATAATTATACTTATTACTTATATTGTTAGCAATATAACGTGCATTATTACCCATATAATGCAGTTATTATCGCTAGAACTGTAATAATTGTACTCATTACTTATATTATTAGCAATATAACGTGCATTATTACCCATATTATGCAGTTATTATCGCTAGAACTATAATAAATATACGTATTTCTTTCATTATCATCAATATAACATGCATTATTACCCATATAATGCCGTTATTATCGCTAGAACTGTAATAATTATACTTATTACTTAGATTATAATCAATATAACATGCATTATTACCCACATTATGCAGTTATTATCGATAGAACTGTAATAAATATATTTATTGCTTTTATTATTATCAATATAACATGCACTATTTGCCATATTTTACTATTATTATCGCTAGAACTATAATAATTATACTTATTACTCCCGATATTATCAATATAACATGCATTATTACCCATATAATGCAGTTATTATCGCTAGAACTGTAATAATTATACTTATTACTTATATCATTAGCAATATAGCGTTCATTATTACCCATATAATGCAGTTATTATCGCTAGAACTGTAATAATTATACTTATTACTTAGATTATAATCAATATAACATGCATTATTACCCACATTATGCAGTTATTATCGCTAGAACTATAATAAATATACTTATTACTCCCAATATTATCAATATAACATGCATTATTACCCATATAATGCAGTTATTATCGCTAGAACTGTAATAATTATACTTATTACTTATATTATTATCAATATAACATGCATTATTACCCATATAATGGAGGTATTATTGCTAGAACTGTAATAATTATACTTATTACTTATCCTATTAGCAATATAACGTGCATTGTTACCCATATAATGCAGTTATTATCGCTAGAACTGTAATAATTATACTTATTACTTATATTATTAGCAATATAACGTGCATTATTACCCATATAATGCAGTTATTATCGCCAGAACTGTAATAATTATACTTATTACTTATATTATTAGCAATATAACATGCATTATTACCCTTATGATGCAGTTATTATCGCTAGAACTGTAATAATTATACTTATTACTTTCATTATTATCAATATAACATGCACTATTTGCCATATTTTACTATTATTATCGCTAGAACTATAATAATTATACTTATTACTCCCGCTATTATCAATATAACATGCATTATTACCCATATTATGCAGTTATTATCGCTAGAACTATAATAAATATACTTATTACTCCCAATATTATCAATATAACATGCATTATTACCCATATAATGCAGTTATTATCGCTAGAACTGTAATAATTATACTTATTACTTATATTATTAGCAATATAACGTGCATTATTACCCATATAATGCAGTTATTATCGCCAGAACTGTAATAATTATACTTATTACTTATATTATTCTCAATATAACATGCATTATTACCCATATTATGCAGTTATTATCGCTAGAACTATAATAAATATACGTATTACTTTCATTATCATCAATATAACATGCATTATTACCCATATAATGCAGTTATTATCGCTAGAACTGTGATAATTATACTTATTACTTAGATTATTATCAATATAACATGCATTATTACCCACATTATGCAGTTATTATCGCTAGAACTATAATAAATATACGTATTACTTTTATTATCATCAATATAACATGCATTATTACCCATATTATGCAGTTATTATCGATAGAACTGTAATAAATATATTTATTACTTTTATTATTATCAATATAACATGCACTATTTGCCATATTTTACTATTATTATCGCTAGAACTATAATAATTATACTTATTACTCCCGATATTATCAATATAACATGCATTATTACCCATATAATGCAGTTATTATCGCTAGAACTGTAATAATTATACTTATTACTTATATTATTATCAATATAACATGCATTATTACCCATATTATGCAGTTATTATCTCTAGAACCATAATAAATATACTTATTACTCCCAATATTATCAATATAACATGCATTATTACCCATATAATGCAGTTATTATCGCTAGAACTGTAATAATTATACTTATTACTTATATTATTATCAATATAACATGCATTATTACCCATATTATGCAGTTATTATCTCTAGAACCATAATAAATATACTTATTACTCCCAATATTATCAATATAACATGCATTATTACCCATATAATGCAGTTATTATCGCTAGAACTGTAATAATTATACTTATTACTTATATTGTTAGCAATATAACGTGCATTATTACCCATATAATGGAGGTATTATCGCTAGAACTGTAATAATTATACTTATTACTTATACTATTATCAATATAACGTGCATTATAACCCATATGATGCAGTTATTATCGCCACAACTGTAATAATTATACATATTACTTATATTATTCTCAATATAACATGCATTATTACCCATATTATACAGTTATTATCGCTAGAACTATAATAAATATACGTATTACTTTCATTATCATCAATATAACATGCATTATTACCCATATAATGGAGGTACTATCGCTAGAACTGTAATAATTATACTTATTACTTATATTATTATCAATATAACATGCATTATTACCCATATTATGCAGTTATTATCTCTAGAACCATAATAAATATACTTATTACTCCCAATATTATCAATATAACATGCATTATTACCCATATAATGCAGTTATTATCGCTAGAACTGTAATAATTATACTTATTACTTATATTGTTAGCAATATAACGTGCATTATTACCCATATAATGGAGGTATTATCGCTAGAACTGTAATAATTATACTTATTACTTATATTATTAGCAATATAACGTGCATTATTACCCATATAATGCAGTTATTATCGCTAGAACTGTAATAATTATACTTATTACTTATATTATTATCAATATAACATGCATTATTACCCATATTATGCAGTTATTATCTCTAGAACCATAATAAATATACTTATTACTCCCAATATTATCAATATAACATGCATTATTACCCATATAATGCAGTTATTATCGCTAGAACTGTAATAATTATACTTATTACTTATATTGTTAGCAATATAACGTGCATTATTACCCATATAATGGAGGTATTATCGCTAGAACTGTAATAAATATACGTATTACTTTCATTATCATCAATATAACATGCATTATTACCCATATAATGCAGTTATTATCGCTAGAACTGTAATAATTATACTTATTACTTAGATTATTATCAATATAACATGCATTATTACCCACATTATGCAGTTATTATCGCTAGAACGATAATAAATATACGTATTACTTTTATTATCATCAATATAACATGCATTATTACCCATATTATGCAGTTATTATCGATAGAACTGTAATAAATATATTTATTGCTTTTATTATTATCAATATAACATGCACTATTTGCCATATTTTACTATTATTATCGCTAGAACTATAATAATTATACTTATTACTCCCGATATTATCAATATAACATGCATTATTACCCATATAATGCAGTTATTATCGCTAGAACTGTAATAAATATACTTACTACTTTCATTATCATCAATATAACACGCATTATTACCCATATTATGCAGTTATTATCGATAGAACTGTAATAAATATACTTATTACTTTTACTATTATCAATATATCATGCACTATTAGCCATATTTTACTATTATTATCGCTAGAACTGTAATAATTATACTTATTACTTATATTGTTAGCAATATAACGTGCATTATTACCCATATAATGCAGTTATTATCGCTAGAACTATAATAAATATACGTATTTCTTTCATTATCATCAATATAACATGCATTATTACCCATATAATGCCGTTATTATCGCTAGAACTGTAATAATTATACTTATTACTTAGATTATAATCAATATAACATGCATTATTACCCACATTATGCAGTTATTATCGATAGAACTGTAATAAATATATTTATTGCTTTTATTATTATCAATATAACATGCACTATTTGCCATATTTTACTATTATTATCGCTAGAACTATAATAATTATACTTATTACTCCCGATATTATCAATATAACATGCATTATTACCCATATAATGCAGTTATTATCGCTAGAACTGTAATAATTATACTTATTACTTATATCATTAGCAATATAGCGTTCATTATTACCCATATAATGCAGTTATTATCGCTAGAACTGTAATAATTATACTTATTACTTAGATTATAATCAATATAACATGCATTATTACCCACATTATGCAGTTATTATCGCTAGAACTATAATAAATATACTTATTACTCCCAATATTATCAATATAACATGCATTATTACCCATATAATGCAGTTATTATCGCTAGAACTGTAATAATTATACTTATTACTTATATTATTATCAATATAACATGCATTATTACCCATATAATGGAGGTATTATTGCTAGAACTGTAATAATTATACTTATTACTTATCCTATTAGCAATATAACGTGCATTGTTACCCATATAATGCAGTTATTATCGCTAGAACTGTAATAATTATACTTATTACTTATATTATTAGCAATATAACGTGCATTATTACCCATATAATGCAGTTATTATCGCCAGAACTGTAATAATTATACTTATTACTTATATTATTAGCAATATAACATGCATTATTACCCTTATGATGCAGTTATTATCGCTAGAACTGTAATAATTATACTTATTACTTTCATTATTATCAATATAACATGCACTATTTGCCATATTTTACTATTATTATCGCTAGAACTATAATAATTATACTTATTACTCCCGCTATTATCAATATAACATGCATTATTACCCATATTATGCAGTTATTATCGCTAGAACTATAATAAATATACTTATTACTCCCAATATTATCAATATAACATGCATTATTACCCATATAATGCAGTTATTATCGCTAGAACTGTAATAATTATACTTATTACTTATATTATTAGCAATATAACGTGCATTATTACCCATATAATGCAGTTATTATCGCCAGAACTGTAATAATTATACTTATTACTTATATTATTCTCAATATAACATGCATTATTACCCATATTATGCAGTTATTATCGCTAGAACTATAATAAATATACGTATTACTTTCATTATCATCAATATAACATGCATTATTACCCATATAATGCAGTTATTATCGCTAGAACTGTGATAATTATACTTATTACTTAGATTATTATCAATATAACATGCATTATTACCCACATTATGCAGTTATTATCGCTAGAACTATAATAAATATACGTATTACTTTTATTATCATCAATATAACATGCATTATTACCCATATTATGCAGTTATTATCGATAGAACTGTAATAAATATATTTATTACTTTTATTATTATCAATATAACATGCACTATTTGCCATATTTTACTATTATTATCGCTAGAACTATAATAATTATACTTATTACTCCCGATATTATCAATATAACATGCATTATTACCCATATAATGCAGTTATTATCGCTAGAACTGTAATAATTATACTTATTACTTATATTATTATCAATATAACATGCATTATTACCCATATTATGCAGTTATTATCTCTAGAACCATAATAAATATACTTATTACTCCCAATATTATCAATATAACATGCATTATTACCCATATAATGCAGTTATTATCGCTAGAACTGTAATAATTATACTTATTACTTATATTATTATCAATATAACATGCATTATTACCCATATTATGCAGTTATTATCTCTAGAACCATAATAAATATACTTATTACTCCCAATATTATCAATATAACATGCATTATTACCCATATAATGCAGTTATTATCGCTAGAACTGTAATAATTATACTTATTACTTATATTGTTAGCAATATAACGTGCATTATTACCCATATAATGGAGGTATTATCGCTAGAACTGTAATAATTATACTTATTACTTATATTATTAGCAATATAACGTGCATTATTACCCATATAATGCAGTTATTATCGCTAGAACTGTAATAATTATACTTATTACTTATACTATTATCAATATAACGTGCATTATAACCCATATGATGCAGTTATTATCGCCACAACTGTAATAATTATACATATTACTTATATTATTCTCAATATAACATGCATTATTACCCATATTATACAGTTATTATCGCTAGAACTATAATAAATATACGTATTACTTTCATTATCATCAATATAACATGCATTATTACCCATATAATGGAGGTACTATCGCTAGAACTGTAATAATTATACTTATTACTTATATTATTATCAATATAACATGCATTATTACCCATATTATGCAGTTATTATCTCTAGAACCATAATAAATATACTTATTACTCCCAATATTATCAATATAACATGCATTATTACCCATATAATGCAGTTATTATCGCTAGAACTGTAATAATTATACTTATTACTTATATTGTTAGCAATATAACGTGCATTATTACCCATATAATGGAGGTATTATCGCTAGAACTGTAATAAATATACGTATTACTTTCATTATCATCAATATAACATGCATTATTACCCATATAATGCAGTTATTATCGCTAGAACTGTAATAATTATACTTATTACTTAGATTATTATCAATATAACATGCATTATTACCCACATTATGCAGTTATTATCGCTAGAACGATAATAAATATACGTATTACTTTTATTATCATCAATATAACATGCATTATTACCCATATTATGCAGTTATTATCGATAGAACTGTAATAAATATATTTATTGCTTTTATTATTATCAATATAACATGCACTATTTGCCATATTTTACTATTATTATCGCTAGAACTATAATAATTATACTTATTACTCCCGATATTATCAATATAACATGCATTATTACCCATATAATGCAGTTATTATCGCTAGAACTGTAATAAATATACTTACTACTTTCATTATCATCAATATAACACGCATTATTACCCATATTATGCAGTTATTATCGATAGAACTGTAATAAATATACTTATTACTTTTACTATTATCAATATATCATGCACTATTAGCCATATTTTACTATTATTATCGCTAGAACTGTAATAATTATACTTATTACTTATATTGTTAGCAATATAACGTGCATTATTACCCATATAATGCAGTTATTATCGCTAGAACTATAATAAATATACGTATTTCTTTCATTATCATCAATATAACATGCATTATTACCCATATAATGCCGTTATTATCGCTAGAACTGTAATAATTATACTTATTACTTAGATTATAATCAATATAACATGCATTATTACCCACATTATGCAGTTATTATCGATAGAACTGTAATAAATATATTTATTGCTTTTATTATTATCAATATAACATGCACTATTTGCCATATTTTACTATTATTATCGCTAGAACTATAATAATTATACTTATTACTCCCGATATTATCAATATAACATGCATTATTACCCATATAATGCAGTTATTATCGCTAGAACTGTAATAATTATACTTATTACTTATATCATTAGCAATATAGCGTTCATTATTACCCATATAATGCAGTTATTATCGCTAGAACTGTAATAATTATACTTATTACTTAGATTATAATCAATATAACATGCATTATTACCCACATTATGCAGTTATTATCGCTAGAACTATAATAAATATACTTATTACTCCCAATATTATCAATATAACATGCATTATTACCCATATAATGCAGTTATTATCGCTAGAACTGTAATAATTATACTTATTACTTATATTATTATCAATATAACATGCATTATTACCCATATAATGGAGGTATTATTGCTAGAACTGTAATAATTATACTTATTACTTATCCTATTAGCAATATAACGTGCATTGTTACCCATATAATGCAGTTATTATCGCTAGAACTGTAATAATTATACTTATTACTTATATTATTAGCAATATAACGTGCATTATTACCCATATAATGCAGTTATTATCGCCAGAACTGTAATAATTATACTTATTACTTATATTATTAGCAATATAACATGCATTATTACCCTTATGATGCAGTTATTATCGCTAGAACTGTAATAATTATACTTATTACTTTCATTATTATCAATATAACATGCACTATTTGCCATATTTTACTATTATTATCGCTAGAACTATAATAATTATACTTATTACTCCCGCTATTATCAATATAACATGCATTATTACCCATATTATGCAGTTATTATCGCTAGAACTATAATAAATATACTTATTACTCCCAATATTATCAATATAACATGCATTATTACCCATATAATGCAGTTATTATCGCTAGAACTGTAATAATTATACTTATTACTTATATTATTAGCAATATAACGTGCATTATTACCCATATAATGCAGTTATTATCGCCAGAACTGTAATAATTATACTTATTACTTATATTATTCTCAATATAACATGCATTATTACCCATATTATGCAGTTATTATCGCTAGAACTATAATAAATATACGTATTACTTTCATTATCATCAATATAACATGCATTATTACCCATATAATGCAGTTATTATCGCTAGAACTGTGATAATTATACTTATTACTTAGATTATTATCAATATAACATGCATTATTACCCACATTATGCAGTTATTATCGCTAGAACTATAATAAATATACGTATTACTTTTATTATCATCAATATAACATGCATTATTACCCATATTATGCAGTTATTATCGATAGAACTGTAATAAATATATTTATTACTTTTATTATTATCAATATAACATGCACTATTTGCCATATTTTACTATTATTATCGCTAGAACTATAATAATTATACTTATTACTCCCGATATTATCAATATAACATGCATTATTACCCATATAATGCAGTTATTATCGCTAGAACTGTAATAATTATACTTATTACTTATATTATTATCAATATAACATGCATTATTACCCATATTATGCAGTTATTATCTCTAGAACCATAATAAATATACTTATTACTCCCAATATTATCAATATAACATGCATTATTACCCATATAATGCAGTTATTATCGCTAGAACTGTAATAATTATACTTATTACTTATATTATTATCAATATAACATGCATTATTACCCATATTATGCAGTTATTATCTCTAGAACCATAATAAATATACTTATTACTCCCAATATTATCAATATAACATGCATTATTACCCATATAATGCAGTTATTATCGCTAGAACTGTAATAATTATACTTATTACTTATATTGTTAGCAATATAACGTGCATTATTACCCATATAATGGAGGTATTATCGCTAGAACTGTAATAATTATACTTATTACTTATATTATTAGCAATATAACGTGCATTATTACCCATATAATGCAGTTATTATCGCTAGAACTGTAATAATTATACTTATTACTTATACTATTATCAATATAACGTGCATTATAACCCATATGATGCAGTTATTATCGCCACAACTGTAATAATTATACATATTACTTATATTATTCTCAATATAACATGCATTATTACCCATATTATACAGTTATTATCGCTAGAACTATAATAAATATACGTATTACTTTCATTATCATCAATATAACATGCATTATTACCCATATAATGGAGGTACTATCGCTAGAACTGTAATAATTATACTTATTACTTATATTATTATCAATATAACATGCATTATTACCCATATTATGCAGTTATTATCTCTAGAACCATAATAAATATACTTATTACTCCCAATATTATCAATATAACATGCATTATTACCCATATAATGCAGTTATTATCGCTAGAACTGTAATAATTATACTTATTACTTATATTGTTAGCAATATAACGTGCATTATTACCCATATAATGGAGGTATTATCGCTAGAACTGTAATAATTATACTTATTACTTATATTATTAGCAATATAACGTGCATTATTACCCATATAATGCAGTTATTATCGCTAGAACTGTAATAATTATACTTATTACTTATATTATTATCAATATAACATGCATTATTACCCATATTATGCAGTTATTATCTCTAGAACCATAATAAATATACTTATTACTCCCAATATTATCAATATAACATGCATTATTACCCATATAATGCAGTTATTATCGCTAGAACTGTAATAATTATACTTATTACTTATATTGTTAGCAATATAACGTGCATTATTACCCATATAATGGAGGTATTATCGCTAGAACTGTAATAATTATACTTATTACTTATATTATTAGCAATATAACGTGCATTATTACCCATATAATGCAGTTATTATCGCTAGAACTGTAATAATTATACTTATTACTTATACTATTATCAATATAACGTGCATTATAACCCATATGATGCAGTTATTATCGCCAGAACTGTAATAATTATACATATTACTTATATTATTCTCAATATAACATGCATTATTACCCATATTATACAGTTATTATCGCTAGAACTATAATAAATATACGTATTACTTTCATTATCATCAATATAACATGCATTATTACCCATATAATGGAGGTACTATCGCTAGAACTGTAATAATTATACTTATTACTTATATTATTATCAATATAACATGCATTATTACCCATATTATGCAGTTATTATCTCTAGAACCATAATAAATATACTTATTACTCCCAATATTATCAATATAACATGCATTATTACCCATATAATGCAGTTATTATCGCTAGAACTGTAATAATTATACTTATTACTTATATTGTTAGCAATATAACGTGCATTATTACCCATATAATGGAGGTATTATCGCTAGAACTGTAATAATTATACTTATTACTTATATTATTAGCAATATAACGTGCATTATTACCCATATAATGCAGTTATTATCGCTAGAACTGTAATAATTATACTTATTACTTATACTATTATCAATATAACATGCATTATTACCCATATTATGCAGTTATTATCGCTGGAACTATAATAAATATACTTATTACTCCCAATATTATCAATATAACATGCATTATTACCCATATAATGCAGTTATTATCGCTAGAACTGTAATAATTATACTTATTACTTATATTATTAGCAATATAACGTGCATTATTACCCATATAATGCAGTTATTATCGCCAGAACTGTAATAATTATACTTATTACTTATATTATTCTCAATATAACATGCATTATTACCCATATTATGCAGTTATTATCGCTAGAACAATAATAAATATACGTATTACTTTCATTATCATCAATTTAACATGCATTATTACCCATATAATGCAGTTATTATCGCTAGAACTGTAATAATTATACTTATTACTTAGATTATTATCAATATAACATGCATTATTACTCACATTATGCAGTTATTATCGCTAGAACTATAATAAATATACGTATTACTTTTATTATCATCAATATAACATGCATTATTACCCATATTATGCAGTTATTATCGATAGAACTGTAATAAATATATTTATTACTTTTATTATTATCAATATAACATGCACTATTTGCCATATTTTACTATTATTATCGCTAGAACTATAATAATTATACTTATTACTCCCGATATTATCAATATAACATGCATTATTACCCATATAATGCAGTTATTATCGCCAGAACTGTAATAAATATACTTACTACTTTCATTATCATCAATATAACACGCATTATTACCCATATTATGCAGTTATTATCGATAGAACTGTAATAAATATACTTATTACTTTTACTATTATCAATATATCATGCACTATTAGCCATATTTTACTATTATTATCGCTAGAACTGTAATAATTATACTTATTACTTATATTGTTAGCAATATAACGTGCATTATTACCCATATAATGCAGTTATTATCGCTAGAACTGTAATAATTGTACTCATTACTTATATTATTAGCAATATAACGTGCATTATTACCCATATTATGCAGTTATTATCGCTAGAACTATAATAAATATACGTATTTCTTTCATTATCATCAATATAACATGCATTATTACCCATATTATGCAGTTATTATCGATAGAACTGTAATAAATATATTTATTGCTTTTATTATTATCAATATAACATGCACTATTTGCCATATTTTACTATTATTATCGCTAGAACTATAATAATTATACTTATTACTCCCGATATTATCAATATAACATGCATTATTACCCATATAATGCAGTTATTATCGCTAGAACTGTAATAATTATACTTATTACTTATATCATTAGCAATATAACGTTCATTATTACCCATATAATGCAGTTATTATCGCTAGAACTGTAATAATTATACTTATTACTTATACTATTATCAATATAACATGCATTATTACCCATATTATGCAGTTATTATCGCTAGAACTATAATAAATATACTTATTACTCCCAATATTATCAATATAACATGCATTATTACCCATATAATGCAGTTATTATCGCTAGAACTGTAATAATTATACTTATTACTTATATTATTATCAATATAACATGCATTATTACCCATATAATGGAGGTATTATTGCTAGAACTGTAATAATTATACTTATTACTTATACTATTAGCAATATAACGTGCATTGTTACCCATATAATGCAGTTATTATCGCTAGAACTGTAATAATTATACTTATTACTTATATTATTAGCAATATAACGTGCATTATTACCCATATAATGCAGTTATTATCGCCAGAACTGTAATAATTATACTTATTACTTATATTATTAGCAATATAACATGCATTATTACCCTTATGATGCAGTTATTATCGCTAGAACTGTAATAATTATACTTATTACTTTCATTATTATCAATATAACATGCACTATTTGCCATATTTTACTATTATTATCGCTAGAACTATAATAATGATACTTATTACTCCCGCTATTATCAATATAACATGCATTATTACCCATATAATGCAGTTATTATCGCTAGAACTGTAATAATTATACTTATTACTTATATTATTAGCAATATAACGTGCATTATTACCCATATAATGCAGTTATTATCGCCAGAACTGTAATAATTATACTTATTACTTATATTATTAGCAATATAACATGCATTATTACCCTTATGATGCAGTTATTATCGCTAGAACTGTAATAATTATACTTATTACTTTCATTATTATCAATATAACATGCACTATTTGCCATATTTTACTATTATTATCGCTAGAACTATAATAATTATACTTATTACTCCCGCTATTATCAATATAACATGCATTATTACCCATATTATGCAGTTATTATCGCTAGAACTATAATAAATATACTTATTACTCCCAATATTATCAATATAACATGCATTATTACCCATATAATGCAGTTATTATCGCTAGAAATGTAATAATTATACTTATTACTTATATTATTAGCAATATAACGTGCATTATTACCCATATAATGCAGTTATTATCGCCAGAACTGTAATAATTATACTTATTACTTATATTATTCTCAATATAACATGCATTATTACCCATATTATGCAGTTATTATCGCTAGAACTATAATAAATATACGTATTACTTTCATTATCATCAATATAACATGCATTATTACCCATATAATGCAGTTATTATCGCTAGAACTGTAATAATTATACTTATTACTTAGATTATTATCAATATAACATGCATTATTACCCACATTATGCAGTTATTATCGCTAGAACTATAATAAATATACGTATTACTTTTATTATCATCAATATAACATGCATTATTACCCATATTATGCAGTTATTATCGATAGAACTGTAATAAATATATTTATTGCTTTTATTATTATCAATATAACATGCACTATTTGCCATATTTTACTATTATTATCGCTAGAACTATAATAATTATACTTATTACTCCCGATATTATCAATATAACATGCATTATTACCCATATAATGCAGTTATTATCGCTAGAACTGTAATAAATATACTTACTACTTTCATTATCATCAATATAACACGCATTATTACCCATATTATGCAGTTATTATCGATAGAACTGTAATAAATATACTTATTACTTTTACTATTATCAATATATCATGCACTATTAGCCATATTTTACTATTATTATCGCTAGAACTGTAATAATTATACTTATTACTTATATTGTTAGCAATATAACGTGCATTATTACCCATATAATGCAGTTATTATCGCTAGAACTGTAATAATTGTACTCATTACTTATATTATTAGCAATATAACGTGCATTATTACCCATATTATGCAGTTATTATCGCTAGAACTATAATAAATATACGTATTACTTTTATTATCATCAATATAACATGCATTATTACCCATATTATGCAGTTATTATCGATAGAACTGTAATAAATATATTTATTGCTTTTATTATTATCAATATAACATGCACTATTTGCCATATTTTACTATTATTATCGCTAGAACTATAATAATTATACTTATTACTCCCGATATTATCAATATAACATGCATTATTACCCATATAATGCAGTTATTATCGCTAGAACTGTAATAATTATACTTATTACTTATATCATTAGCAATATAGCGTTTATTATTACCCATATAATGCAGTTATTATCGCTAGAACTGTAATAATTATACTTATTACTTAGATTATAATCAATATAACATGCATTATTACCCACATTATGCAGTTATTATCGCTAGAACTATAATAAATATACGTATTACTTTTATTATCATCAATATAACATGCATTATTACCCATATTATGCAGTTATTATCGATAGAACTGTAATAAATATATTTATTGCTTTTATTATTATCAATATAACATGCACTATTTGCCATATTTTACTATTATTATCGCTAGAATTATAATAATTATACTTATTACTCCCGATATTATCAATATAACATGCATTATTACCCATATAATGCAGTTATTATCGCTAGAACTGTAATAATTATACTTATTACTTATATCATTAGCAATATAACGTTCATTATTACCCATATAATGCAGTTATTATCGCTAGAACTGTAATAATTATACTTATTACTTATACTATTATCAATATAACATGCATTATTACCCATATTATGCAGTTATTATCGCTAGAACTATAATAAATATACTTATTACTCCCAATATTATCAATATAACATGCATTATTACCCATATAATGCAGTTATTATCGCTAGAACTGTAATAATTATACTTATTACTTATATTATTATCAATATAACATGCATTATTACCCATATAATGGAGGTATTATTGCTAGAACTGTAATAATTATACTTATTACTTATACTATTAGCAATATAACGTGCATTGTTACCCATATAATGCGGTTATTATCGCTAGAACTGTAATAATTATACTTATTACTTATATTATTAGCAATATAACGTGCATTATTACCCATATAATGCAGTTACTATCGCCAGAACTGTAATAATTATACTTATTACTTATATTATTAGCAATATAACATGCATTATTACCCTTATGATGCAGTTATTATCGCTAGAACTGTAATAATTATACTTATTACTTTCATTATTATCAATATAACATGCACTATTTGCCATATTTTACTATTATTATCGCTAGAACTATAATAATTATACTTATTACTCCCGCTATTATCAATATAACATGCATTATTACCCATATTATGCAGTTATTATCGCTAGAACTATAATAAATATACTTATTACTCCCAATATTATCAATATAACATGCATTATTACCCATATAATGCAGTTATTATCGCTAGAACTGTAATAATTATACTTATTACTTATATTATTAGCAATATAACGTGCATTATTACCCATATAATGCAGTTATTATCGCCAGAACTGTAATAATTATACTTATTACTTATATTATTCTCAATATAACATGCATTATTACCCATATTATGCAGTTATTATCGCTAGAACTATAATAAATATACGTATTACTTTCATTATCATCAATATAACATGCATTATTACCCATATAATGCAGTTATTATCGCTAGAACTGTGATAATTATACTTATTACTTAGATTATTATCAATATAACATGCATTATTACCCACATTATGCAGTTATTATCGCTAGAACTATAATAAATATACGTATTACTTTTATTATCATCAATATAACATGCATTATTACCCATATTATGCAGTTATTATCGATAGAACTGTAATAAATATATTTATTACTTTTATTATTATCAATATAACATGCACTATTTGCCATATTTTACTATTATTATCGCTAGAACTATAATAATTATACTTATTACTCCCGATATTATCAATATAACATGCATTATTACCCATATAATGCAGTTATTATCGCTAGAACTGTAATAATTATACTTATTACTTATATTATTATCAATATAACATGCATTATTACCCATATTATGCAGTTATTATCTCTAGAACCATAATAAATATACTTATTACTCCCAATATTATCAATATAACATGCATTATTACCCATATAATGCAGTTATTATCGCTAGAACTGTAATAATTATACTTATTACTTATATTATTATCAATATAACATGCATTATTACCCATATTATGCAGTTATTATCTCTAGAACCATAATAAATATACTTATTACTCCCAATATTATCAATATAACATGCATTATTACCCATATAATGCAGTTATTATCGCTAGAACTGTAATAATTATACTTATTACTTATATTGTTAGCAATATAACGTGCATTATTACCCATATAATGGAGGTATTATCGCTAGAACTGTAATAATTATACTTATTACTTATATTATTAGCAATATAACGTGCATTATTACCCATATAATGCAGTTATTATCGCTAGAACTGTAATAATTATACTTATTACTTATACTATTATCAATATAACGTGCATTATAACCCATATGATGCAGTTATTATCGCCAGAACTGTAATAATTATACATATTACTTATATTATTCTCAATATAACATGCATTATTACCCATATTATACAGTTATTATCGCTAGAACTATAATAAATATACGTATTACTTTCATTATCATCAATATAACATGCATTATTACCCATATAATGGAGGTACTATCGCTAGAACTGTAATAATTATACTTATTACTTATATTATTATCAATATAACATGCATTATTACCCATATTATGCAGTTATTATCTCTAGAACCATAATAAATATACTTATTACTCCCAATATTATCAATATAACATGCATTATTACCCATATAATGCAGTTATTATCGCTAGAACTGTAATAATTATACTTATTACTTATATTGTTAGCAATATAACGTGCATTATTACCCATATAATGGAGGTATTATCGCTAGAACTGTAATAATTATACTTATTACTTATATTATTAGCAATATAACGTGCATTATTACCCATATAATGCAGTTATTATCGCTAGAACTGTAATAATTATACTTATTACTTATATTATTATCAATATAACATGCATTATTACCCATATTATGCAGTTATTATCTCTAGAACCATAATAAATATACTTATTACTCCCAATATTATCAATATAACATGCATTATTACCCATATAATGCAGTTATTATCGCTAGAACTGTAATAATTATACTTATTACTTATATTGTTAGCAATATAACGTGCATTATTACCCATATAATGGAGGTATTATCGCTAGAACTGTAATAATTATACTTATTACTTATATTATTAGCAATATAACGTGCATTATTACCCATATAATGCAGTTATTATCGCTAGAACTGTAATAATTATACTTATTACTTATACTATTATCAATATAACGTGCATTATAACCCATATGATGCAGTTATTATCGCCAGAACTGTAATAATTATACATATTACTTATATTATTCTCAATATAACATGCATTATTACCCATATTATACAGTTATTATCGCTAGAACTATAATAAATATACGTATTACTTTCATTATCATCAATATAACATGCATTATTACCCATATAATGGAGGTACTATCGCTAGAACTGTAATAATTATACTTATTACTTATATTATTATCAATATAACATGCATTATTACCCATATTATGCAGTTATTATCTCTAGAACCATAATAAATATACTTATTACTCCCAATATTATCAATATAACATGCATTATTACCCATATAATGCAGTTATTATCGCTAGAACTGTAATAATTATACTTATTACTTATATTGTTAGCAATATAACGTGCATTATTACCCATATAATGGAGGTATTATCGCTAGAACTGTAATAATTATACTTATTACTTATATTATTAGCAATATAACGTGCATTATTACCCATATAATGCAGTTATTATCGCTAGAACTGTAATAATTATACTTATTACTTATACTATTATCAATATAACATGCATTATTACCCATATTATGCAGTTATTATCGCTGGAACTATAATAAATATACTTATTACTCCCAATATTATCAATATAACATGCATTATTACCCATATAATGCAGTTATTATCGCTAGAACTGTAATAATTATACTTATTACTTATATTATTAGCAATATAACGTGCATTATTACCCATATAATGCAGTTATTATCGCCAGAACTGTAATAATTATACTTATTACTTATATTATTCTCAATATAACATGCATTATTACCCATATTATGCAGTTATTATCGCTAGAACAATAATAAATATACGTATTACTTTCATTATCATCAATTTAACATGCATTATTACCCATATAATGCAGTTATTATCGCTAGAACTGTAATAATTATACTTATTACTTAGTTTATTATCAATATAACATGCATTATTACTCACATTATGCAGTTATTATCGCTAGAACTATAATAAATATACGTATTACTTTTATTATCATCAATATAACATGCATTATTACCCATATTATGCAGTTATTATCGATAGAACTGTAATAAATATATTTATTACTTTTATTATTATCAATATAACATGCACTATTTGCCATATTTTACTATTATTATCGCTAGAACTATAATAATTATACTTATTACTCCCGATATTATCAATATAACATGCATTATTACCCATATAATGCAGTTATTATCGCCAGAACTGTAATAATTATACTTATTACTTATATTATTCTCAATATAACATGCATTATTACCCATATTATGCAGTTATTATCGCTAGAACAATAATAAATATACGTATTACTTTCATTATCATCAATATAACATGCATTATTACCCATATAATGCAGTTATTATCGCTAGAACTGTAATAATTATACTTATTACTTAGATTATTATCAATATAACATGCATTATTACCCACATTATGCAGTTATTATCGCTAGAACTATAATAAATATACGTATTACTTTTATTATCATCAATATAACATGCATTATTACCCATATTATGCAGTTATTATCGATAGAACTGTAATAAATATATTTATTACTTTTATTATTATCAATATAACATGCACTATTTGCCATATTTTACTATTGTTATCGCTAGAACTATAATAATTACACTTATTACTCCCGATATTATCAATATAACATGCATTATTACCCATATAATGCCGTTATTATCGCTAGAACTGTAATAATTATACTTATTACTTATATTATTAGCAATATAACGTGCATTATTACCCATATAATGCAGTTATTATCGCTAGAACTATAATAAATATACTTATTACTCCCAATATTACCAATATAACATGCATTATTACCCATATAATGCAGGTATTATTGCTAGAACTGTAATAATTATACTTATTGCTTATACTATTAGCAATATAACGTGCATTGTTACCCATATAATGCAGTTATTATCGCCAGAACTGTAATAATTATACTTATTACTTATATTATTCTCAATATAACATGCATTATTACCCATATTATGCAGTTATTATCGCTAGAACTATAATAAATATACGTATTACTTTCATTATCATCAATATAACATGCATTATTACCCATATTATGCAGTTATTATCTCTAGAACCATAATAAATATACTTATTACTCCCAATATTATCAATATAACATGCATTATTACCCATATAATGCAGTTATTATCGCTAGAACTGTAATAATTATACTTATTACTTATATTGTTAGCAATAAAACGTGCATTATTACCCATATTATGCAGTTATTATCGCTAGAACTATAATAAATATACGTACTACTTTTATTATCATCAATATAACATGCATTATTACCCATATTATGCAGTTATTATCGATAGAACTGTAATAAATATACTTATTACTTTTACTATTATCAATATATCATGCACTATTAGCCATATTTTACTATTATTATCGCTAGAACTATAATAATTATACTTATTACTCCCGATATTATCAATATAACATGCCTTATTACCCATATAATGCAGTTATTATCGCTAGAACTGTAATAATTATACTCATTACTTATATTATTAGCAATATAACATGCATTATTACCCATATTATGCAATTATTATCGCTAGAACTGTAATAATTATACTTATTACTTATATTATTATCAATATAACATGCATTATTACTCATATTATGCAGTTATTATCGCTAGAACTATAATAAATATACGTATTACTTTTATTATCATCAATATAACATGCATTATTACCCATATTATGCAGTTATTATCGATAGAACTGTAATAAATATACTTATTACTTTTATTATTATCAATATAACATGCACTATTAGCCATATTTTACTATTATTATCGCTAGAACTATAATAATTATACTTATTACTCCCGATATTATCAATATAACATGCCTTATTACCCATATAATGCAGTTATTATCGCTAGAACTGTAATAATTATACTCATTACTTACATTATTAGCAATATAACGTGCATTATTACCCATATTATGCAGTTATTATCGCTAGAACTGTAATAATTATACGTATTACTTATACTATAATCAATATAACATGCATTATTACCCATATTATGCAGTTATTATCGCTAGAACTATAATAAATATACTTATTACTCCCAATATTACCAATATAACATGCATTATTCCCCATATAATGCAGGTATTATTGCTAGAACTGTAATAATTATACTTATTGCTTATACTATTAGCAATATAACGTGCATTGTTACCCATATAATGCAGTTATTATCGCCAGAACTGTAATAATTATACTTATTACTTATATTATTCTCAATATAACATGCATTATTACCCATATTATGCAGTTATTATCGCTAGAACTGTAATAAATATACGTATTACTTTCATTATCATCAATATAACATGCATTATTACCCATATTATGCAGTTATTATCGATAGAACTGTAATAAATATATTTATTACTTTTATTATTATCAATATAACATGCACTATTTGCCATATTTTACTATTATTATCGCTAGAACTATAATAATTATACTTATTACTCCCGATATTATCAATATAACATGCATTATTACCCATATAATGCAGTTATTATCGCTAGAACTGTAATAATTATACTTATTACTTATATTATTATCAATATAACATGCATTATTACCCATATTATGCAGTTATTATCTCTAGAACCATAATAAATATACTTATTACTCCCAATATTATCAATATAACATGCATTATTACCCATATAATGCAGTTATTATCGCTAGAACTGTAATAATTATACTTATTACTTATATTATTATCAATATAACATGCATTATTACCCATATTATGCAGTTATTATCTCTAGAACCATAATAAATATACTTATTACTCCCAATATTATCAATATAACATGCATTATTACCCATATAATGCAGTTATTATCGCTAGAACTGTAATAATTATACTTATTACTTATATTGTTAGCAATATAACGTGCATTATTACCCATATAATGGAGGTATTATCGCTAGAACTGTAATAATTATACTTATTACTTATACTATTAGCAATATAACGTGCATTATTACCCATATAATGCAGTTATTATCGCTAGAACTGTAATAATTATACTTATTACTTATACTATTATCAATATAACGTGCATTATAACCCATATGATGCAGTTATTATCGCCAGAACTGTAATAATTATACATATTACTTATATTATTCTCAATATAACATGCATTATTACCCATATTATACAGTTATTATCGCTAGAACTATAATAAATATACGTATTACTTTCATTATCATCAATATAACATGCATTATTACCCATATAATGGAGGTACTATCGCTAGAACTGTAATAATTATACTTATTACTTATATTATTATCAATATAACATGCATTATTACCCATATTATGCAGTTATTATCTCTAGAACCATAATAAATATACTTATTACTCCCAATATTATCAATATAACATGCATTATTACCCATGTAATGGAGGTATTATCGCTAGAACTGTAATAATTATACTTATTACTTATACTATTAGCAATATAACGTGCATTATTACCCATATAATGCAGTTATTATCGCCAGAACTGTAATAATTATACTTATTACTTATACTATTCTCAATATAACATGCACTATTACCCATATTATGCAGTTATTATCGCTAGAACTATAATAAATATACGTATTACTTTCATTATCATCAATATAACATGCATTATTACCCATATAATGGAGGTATTATCGCTAGAACTGTAATAATTATACTTATTACTTATACTATTAGCAATATAACGTGCATTATTACCCATATAATGCAGTTACTATCGCCAGAACTGTAATAGTTATACTTATTACTTATGTTATTCTCAATATAACATGCATTATTACCCATATTATGCAGTTATTATCGCTAGAACTATAATAAATATACGTATTACTTTCATTATCATCAATATAACATGCATTATTACCCATATTATGCAGTTATTATCGATAGAACTGTAATAAATATACTTATTACTTTTACTATTATCAATATATCATACACTATTAGCCATATTTTACTATTATTATCGCTAGAACTATAATAATTATACTTATTACTCCCGATATTATCAATATAACATGCCTTATTACGCATATAATGCAGTTATTATCGCTAGAACTGTAATAAATATACTTACTACTTTCATTATCATCAATATAACATGCATTACTACCCATATAATGCAGTTATTATCGCTAGAACTGTAACAATTATACGTATTACTTTTATTATCATCAATATAACATGCATTACTACCCATATAATGCAGTTATTATCGCTAGAACTGTAATAAATATACTTACTACTTTCATTATCATCAATATAACATGCATTATAACCCATATTAAGAAGTTATTATCGATAGAACGATAATAAATATACTTATTACTTTTATTATTATCAATATAACGTGCATTATTACCCATATTATGCAGTTATTATCGCTAGAATTGTAATCATTATACTTATTACTTATATTATTATCAATATAACATGCATTATTACCCATGTAATGGAGGTATTATCGCTAGAACTGTAATAATTATACTTATTAGTTATACTATTAGCAATATAACGTGCATTATTACCCATATAATGCAGTTATTATCGCCAGAACTGTACTAATTATACTTATTACTTATACTATTCTCAGTATAACATGCATTATTACCCATATTATGCAGTTATTATCGCTAGAACTATAATAAATATACGTATTACTTTCATTATCATCAATATAACATGCATTATTACCCATATTATGCAGTTATTATCGATAGAACTGTAATAAATATACTTATTACTTTTACTATTATCAATATATCATGCACTATTAGCCATATTTTACTATTATTATCGCTAGAACTATAATAATTATACTTATTACTCCCGATATTATCAATATAACATGCCTTATTACGCATATAATGCAATTATTATCGCTAGAACTGTAATAAATATACTTACTACTTTCATTATCATCAATATAACATGCATTATTACCCATATTATGCAGTTATTATCGATAGAACTGTAATAAATATACTTATTTCTTTTACTATTATCAATATATCGTGCACTATTAGCCATATTTTACTATTATTATCGCTAGAACTATAATAAATATACTTATTACTCCCAATATTATCAATATAACATGCATTTTTACCCATATAATGCAGTTATTATCGCTAGAACTGTAATAATTATACTTATTACTTATATTGTTAGCAATATAACGTGCATTATTACCCATATAATGCAGTTATTATCGCTAGAACTGTAGTAATTATACTTATTACTTATACTATAATCAATATAACATGCATTATTACCCATATTATGCAGTTATTATCGCTAGAACTATAATAAATATACTTATTACTCCCAATATTAGCAATATAACGTGCATTATTACCCATATAATGCAGTTATTATCGCTAGAACTGTAATAATTATACTTATTACTTATACTATAATCAATATAACATGCATTATTACCCATATTATGCAGTTATTATCGCTAGAACTATAATAAATATACTTATTACTCCCAATATTACCAATATAACATGCATTATTACCCATATAATGCAGGTATTATTGCTAGAACTGTAATAATTATACTTATTGCTTATACTATTAGCAATATAACGTGCATTGTTACCCATATAATGCAGTTATTATCGCCAGAACTGTAATAATTATACTTATTACTTATATTATTCTCAATATAACATGCATTATTACCCATATTATGCAGTTATTATCGCTAGAACTATAATAAATATACGTATTACTTTCATTATCATCAATATAACATGCATTATTACCCATATTATGCAGTTATTATCTCTAGAACCATAATAAATATACTTATTACTCCCAATATTATCAATATAACATGCATTATTACCCATATAATGCAGTTATTATCGCTAGAACTGTAATAATTATACTTATTACTTACATTGTTAGCAATATAACGTGCATTATTACCCATATTATGCAGTTATTATCGCTAGAACTATAATAAATATACGTACTACTTTTATTATCATCAATATAACATGCATTATTACCCATATTATGCAGTTATTATCGCTAGAACTATAATAAATATACGTACTACTTTCATTGTCATCAATATAACATGCATTATTACCCATATAATGGAGGTATTATCGCTAGAACTGTAATAATTATACTTATTACTTATACTATTAGCAATATAACGTCCATTATTACCCGTATAATGCAGTTATTATCGCCAGAACTGTAATAATTATACTTATTACTTATATTATTATCAACATAACATGCATTATTACCCATATAATGGAGGTATTATTGCTAGAACTGTAATAAATATACTTACTACTTTCATTATCATCAATATAACATGCATTATTACCCATATTATGCAGTTATTATCGATAGAACTGTAATAAATATACTTATTACTTTTACTATTATCAATATATCGTGCACTATTAGCCATATTTTACTATTATTATCGCTAGAACTATAATAAATATACTTATTACTCCCAATATTATCAATATAACATGCATTTTTACCCATATAATGCAGTTATTATCGCTAGAACTGTAATAATTATACTTATTACTTATATTGTTAGCAATATAACGTGCATTATTACCCATATAATGCAGTTATTATCGCTAGAACTATAATAATTATACTTATTACTTATGTTATTATCAATATAACATGCATTATTACCCATATTATGCAGTTATTATCGCTAGAACTGTAATAATTATACTTATTACTTATATCATTATCAATATAACATGCATTATTACCCATATAATGGAGGTATTATCGCTAGAACTGTAGTAATTATACTTATTACTTATACTATAATCAATATAACATGCATTATTACCCATATTATGCAGTTATTATCGCTAGAACTATAATAAATATACTTATTACTCCCAATATTAGCAATATAACGTGCATTATTACCCATATAATGCAGTTATTATCGCTAGAACTGTAATAATTATACTTATTACTTATACTATAATCAATATAACATGCATTATTACCCATATTATGCAGTTATTATCGCTAGAACTATAATAAATATACTTATTACTCCCAATATTACCAATATAACATGCATTATTACCCATATAATGCAGGTATTATTGCTAGAACTGTAATAATTATACTTATTGCTTATACTATTAGCAATATAACGTGCATTGTTACCCATATAATGCAGTTATTATCGCCAGAACTGTAATAATTATACTTATTACTTATATTATTCTCAATATAACATGCATTATTACCCATATTATGCAGTTATTATCGCTAGAACTATAATAAATATACGTATTACTTTCATTATCATCAATATAACATGCATTATTACCCATATTATGCAGTTATTATCTCTAGAACCATAATAAATATACTTATTACTCCCAATATTATCAATATAACATGCATTATTACCCATATAATGCAGTTATTATCGCTAGAACTGTAATAATTATACTTATTACTTATATTGTTAGCAATATAACGTGCATTATTACCCATATTATGCAGTTATTATCGCTAGAACTATAATAAATATACGTACTACTTTTATTATCATCAATATAACATGCATTATTACCCATATTATGCAGTTATTATCGATAGAACTGTAATAAATATACTTATTACTTTTACTATTATCAATATATCATGCACTATTAGCCATATTTTACTATTATTATCGCTAGAACTATAATAATTATACTTATTACTCCCGATATTATCAATATAACATGCCTTATTACCCATATAATGCAGTTATTATCGCTAGAACTGTAATAATTATACTCATTACTTATATTATTAGCAATATAACGTGCATTATTACCCATATTATGCAGTTATTATCGCTAGAACTGTAATAATTATACTTATTACTTATATTGTTAGCAATATAACGTGCATTATTACCCATATTATGCAGTTATTATCGCTAGAACTATAATAAATATACGTACTACTTTTATTATCATCAATATAACATGCATTATTACCCATATTATGCAGTTATTATCGCTAGAACTATAATAAATATACGTACTACTTTCATTGTCATCAATATAACATGCATTATTACCCATATAATGGAGGTATTATCGCTAGAACTGTAATAATTATACTTATTACTTATACTATTAGCAATATAACGTCCATTATTACCCATATAATGCAGTTATTATCGCCAGAACTGTAATAATTATACTTATTACTTATATTATTATCAACATAACATGCATTATTACCCATATAATGGAGGTATTATTGCTAGAACTGTAATAAATATACTTACTACTTTCATTATCATCAATATAACATGCATTATTACCCATATTATGCAGTTATTATCGATAGAACTGTAATAAATATACTTATTACTTTTACTATTATCAATATATCGTGCACTATTAGCCATATTTTACTATTATTATCGCTAGAACTATAATAAATATACTTATTACTCCCAATATTATCAATATAACATGCATTTTTACCCATATAATGCAGTTATTATCGCTAGAACTGTAATAATTATACTTATTACTTATATTGTTAGCAATATAACGTGCATTATTACCCATATAATGCAGTTATTATCGCTAGAACTGTAATAATTATACTTATTACTTATGTTATTATCAATATAACATGCATTATTACCCATATTATGCAGTTATTATCGCTAGAACTATAATAAATATACGTATTACTTTTATTATCATCAATATAACATGCATTATTACCCATATTATGCAGTTATTATCGATAGAACTGTAATAAATATACTTATTACTTTTATTATTATCAATATAACATGCACTATTAGCCATATTTTACTATTATTATCGCTAGAACTATAATAAATATACTTATTACTCCCAATATTAGCAATATAACGTGCATTATTACCCATATAATGCAGTTATTATCGCTAGAACTGTAATAATTATACTTATTACTTATACTATAATCAATATAACATGCATTATTACCCATATTATGCAGTTATTATCGCTAGAACTATAATAAATATACTTATTACTCCCAATATTACCAATATAACATGCATTATTACCCATATAATGCAGGTATTATTGCTAGAACTGTAATAATTATACTTATTGCTTATACTATTAGCAATATAACGTGCATTGTTACCCATATAATGCAGTTATTATCGCCAGAACTGTAATAACTATACTTATTACTTATATTATTCTCAATATAACATGCATTATTACCCATATTATGCAGTTATTATCGCTAGAACTATAATAAATATACGTATTACTTTCATTATCATCAATATAACATGCATTATTACCCATATTATGCAGTTATTATCTCTAGAACCATAATAAATATACTTATTACTCCCAATATTATCAATATAACATGCATTATTACCCATATAATGCAGTTATTATCGCTAGAACTGTAATAATTAAACTTATTACTTATATTGTTAGCAATATAACGTGCATTATTACCCATATTATGCAGTTATTATCGCTAGAACTATAATAAATATACGTACTACTTTTATTATCATCAATATAACATGCATTATTACCCATATTATGCAGTTATTATCGATAGAACTGTAATAAATATACTTATTACTTTTACTATTATCAATATATCATGCACTATTAGCCATATTTTACTATTATTATCGCTAGAACTATAATAATTATACTTATTACTCCCGATATTATCAATATAACATGCCTTATTACCCATATAATGCAGTTATTATCGCTAGAACTGTAATAATTATACTCATTACTTACATTATTAGCAATATAACGTGCATTATTACCCATATTATGCAGTTATTATCGCTAGAACTGTAATAATTATACTTATTACTTATACTATAATCAATATAACATGCATTATTACCCATATTATGCAGTTATTATCGCTAGAACTATAATAAATATACTTATTACTCCCAATATTAGCAATATAACGTGCATTATTACCCATATAATGCAGTTATTATCGCTAGAACTGTAATAATTATACTTATTACTTATACTATAATCAATATAACATGCATTATTACCCATATTATGCAGTTATTATCGCTAGAACTATAATAAATATACTTATTACTCCCAATATTACCAATATAACATGCATTATTACCCATATAATGCAGGTATTATTGCTAGAACTGTAATAATTATACTTATTGCTTATACTATTAGCAATATAACGTGCATTGTTACCCATATAATGCAGTTATTATCGCCCGAACTGTAATAATTATACTTATTACTTATATTATTCTCAATATAACATGCATTATTACCCATATTATGCAGTTATTATCGCTAGAACTATAATAAATATACGTATTACTTTCATTATCATCAATATAACATGCATTATTACCCATATTATGCAGTTATTATCTCTAGAACCATAATAAATATACTTATTACTCCCAATATTATCAATATAACATGCATTATTACCCATATAATGCAGTTATTATCGCTAGAACTGTAATAATTATACTTATTACTTATATTGTTAGCAATATAACGTGCATTATTACCCATATTATGCAGTTATTATCGCTAGAACTATAATAAATATACGTACTACTTTTATTATCATCAATATAACATGCATTATTACCCATATTATGCAGTTATTATCGATAGAACTGTAATAAATATACTTATTACTTTTACTATTATCAATATATCATGCACTATTAGCCATATTTTACTATTATTATCGCTAGAACTATAATAATTATACTTATTACTCCCGATATTATCAATATAACATGCCTTATTACCCATATAATGCAGTTATTATCGCTAGAACTGTAATAATTATACTCATTACTTACATTATTAGCAATATAACGTGCATTATTACCCATATTATGCAGTTATTATCGCTAGAACTGTAATAATTATACTTATTACTTATACTATAATCAATATAACATGCATTATTACCCATATTATGCAGTTATTATCGCTAGAACTATAATAAATATACTTATTACTCCCAATATTAGCAATATAACGTGCATTATTACCCATATAATGCAGTTATTATCGCTAGAACTGTAATAATTATACTTATTACTTATACTATAATCAATATAACATGCATTATTACCCATATTATGCAGTTATTATCGCTAGAACTATAATAAATATACTTATTACTCCCAATATTACCAATATAACATGCATTATTACCCATATAATGCAGGTATTATTGCTAGAACTGTAATAATTATACTTATTGCTTATACTATTAGCAATATAACGTGCATTGTTACCCATATAATGCAGTTATTATCGCCCGAACTGTAATAATTATACTTATTACTTATATTATTCTCAATATAACATGCATTATTACCCATATTATGCAGTTATTATCGCTAGAACTATAATAAATATACGTATTACTTTCATTATCATCAATATAACATGCATTATTACCCATATTATGCAGTTATTATCTCTAGAACCATAATAAATATACTTATTACTCCCAATATTATCAATATAACATGCATTATTACCCATATAATGCAGTTATTATCGCTAGAACTGTAATAATTATACTTATTACTTATATTGTTAGCAATATAACGTGCATTATTACCCATATTATGCAGTTATTATCGCTAGAACTATAATAAATATACGTACTACTTTTATTATCATCAATATAACATGCATTATTACCCATATTATGCAGTTATTATCGATAGAACTGTAATAAATATACTTATTACTTTTACTATTATCAATATATCATGCACTATTAGCCATATTTTACTATTATTATCGCTAGAACTATAATAATTATACTTATTACTCCCGATATTATCAATATAACATGCCTTATTACCCATATAATGCAGTTATTATCGCTAGAACTGTAATAATTATACTCATTACTTATATTATTAGCAATATAACGTGCATTATTACCCATATTATGCAGTTATTATCGCTAGAACTGTAATAATTATACTTATTACTTATATTATTATCAATATAACATGCATTATTACTCATATTATGCAGTTATTATCGCTAGAACTATAATAAATATACGTATTACTTTTATTATCATCAATATAACATGCATTATTACCCATATTATGCAGTTATTATCGATAGAACTGTAATAAATATACTTATTACTTTTATTATTATCAATATAACATGCACTATTAGCCATATTTTACTATTATTATCGCTAGAACTATAATAATTATACTTATTACTCCCGATATTATCAATATAACATGCCTTATTACCCATATAATGCAGTTATTATCGCTAGAACTGTAATAATTATACTCATTACTTACATTATTAGCAATATAACGTGCATTATTACCCATATTATGCAGTTATTATCGCTTGAACTGTAATAATTATACTTATTACTTATACTATAATCAATATAACATGCATTATTACCCATATTATGCAGTTATTATCGCTAGAACTATAATAAATATACTTATTACTCCCAATATTAGCAATATAACGTGCATTATTACCCATATAATGCAGTTATTATCGCTAGAACTGTAATAATTATACTTATTACTTATACTATAATCAATATAACATGCATTATTACCCATATTATGCAGTTATTATCGCTAGAACTATAATAAATATACTTATTACTCCCAATATTACCAATATAACATGCATTATTACCCATATAATGCAGGTATTATTGCTAGAACTGTAATAATTATACTTATTGCTTATACTATTAGCAATATAACGTGCATTGTTACCCATATAATGCAGTTATTATCGCCAGAACTGTAATAATTATACTTATTACTTATATTGTTCTCAATATAACATGCATTATTACCCATATTATGCAGTTATTATCGCTAGAACTGTAATAAATATACGTATTACTTTCATTATCATCAATATAACATGCATTATTACCCATATTATGCAGTTATTATCTCTAGAACCATAATAAATATACTTATTACTCCCAATATTATCAATATAACATGCATTATTACCCATATTATGCAGTTATTATCGCTAGAACTGTAATAATTATACTTATTACTTATAATGTTAGCAATATAACGTGCATTATTACCCATATTATGCAGTTATTATCGCTAGAACTATAATAAATATACGTACTACTTTTATTATCATCAATATAACATGCATTATTACCCATATTATGCAGTTATTATCGATAGAACTGTAATAATTATACTTATTACTTATACTATAATCAATATAACATGCATTATTACCCATATTATGCAGTTATTATCGCTAGAACTATAATAAATATACCTATTACTCCCAATATTAGCAATATAACGTGCATTATTACCCATATAATGCAGTTATTATCGCTAGAACTGTAATAATTATACTTATTACTTATACTATAATCAATATAACATGCATTATTACCCATATTATGCAGTTATTATCGCTAGAACTATAATAAATATACTTATTACTCCCAATATTACCAATATAACATGCATTATTACCCATATAATGCAGGTATTATTGCTAGAACTGTAATAATTATACTTATTGCTTATACTATTAGCAATATAACGTGCATTGTTACCCATATAATGCAGTTATTATCGCCAGAACTGTAATAATTATACTTATTACTTATATTATTCTCAATATAACATGCATTATTACCCATATTATGCAGTTATTATCGCTAGAACTGTAATAAATATACGTATTACTTTCATTATCATCAATATAACATGCATTATTACCCATATTATGCAGTTATTATCTTTAGAACCATAATAAATATACTTATTACTCCCAATATTATCAATATAACATGCATTATTACCCATATAATGCAGTTATTATCGCTAGAACTGTAATAATTATACTTATTACTTATAATGTTAGCAATATAACGTGCATTATTACCCATATTATGCAGTTATTATCGCTAGAACTATAATAAATATACGTACTACTTTTATTATCATCAATATAACATGCATTATTACCCATATTATGCAGTTATTATCGATAGAACTGTAATAAATATACTTATTACTTTTACTATTATCAATATATCATGCACTATTAGCCATATTTTACTATTATTATCGCTAGAACTATAATAATTATACTTATTACTCCCGATATTATCAATATAACATGCCTTATTACCCATATTATGCAGTTATTATCGCTAGAATTGTAATAATTATACTTATTACTTATATTATTATCAATATAACATGCATTATTACCCATGTAATGGAGGTATTATCGCTAGAACTGTAATAATTATACTTATTACTTATACTATTAGCAATATAACGTGCATTGTTACCCATATAATGCAGTTATTATCGCCAGAACTGTAATAATTATACTTATTACTTATACTATTCTCAATATAACATGCATTATTACCCATATTATGCAGTTATTATCGCTAGAACTATAATAAATATACGTATTACTTTCATTATCATCAATATAACATGCATTATTACCCATATTATGCAGTTATTATCGATAGAACTGTAATAAATATACTTATTACTTTTACTATTATCAATATATCATACACTATTAGCCATATTTTACTATTATTATCGCTAGAACTATAATAATTATACTTATTACTCCCGATATTATCAATATAACATGCCTTATTACGCATATAATGCAGTTATTATCGCTAGAACTGTAATAAATATACTTACTACTTTCATTATCATCAATATAACATGCATTACTACCCATATAATGCAGTTATTATCGCTAGAACTGTAATAATTATACGTATTACTTTTATTATCATCAATATAACATGCATTACTACCCATATAATGCAGTTATTATCGCTAGAACTGTAATAAATATACTTACTACTTTCATTATCATCAATATAACATGCATTATAACCCATATTAAGAAGTTATTATCGATAGAACGATAATAAATATACTTATTACTTTTATTATTATCAATATAACATGCATTATTACCCATATAATGCAGTTATTATCGCTAGAACTGTAATAATTATACTTATTACTTATATTGTTAGCAATATAACGTGCATTATTACCCATATAATGCAGTTATTATCGCCAGAACTGTAATAATTATACTTATTACTTAGATTATTATCAATATAACATGCATTATTACCCATATTATGCAGTTATTATCGCTAGAACTATAATAATCATACTTATTACTCCCGATATTATCAATATAACATGCCTTATTACGCATATAATGCAGTTATTATCGCTAGAACTGTAATAAATATACTTACTACTTTCATTATCATCAATATAACATGCATTACTACCCATATAATGCAGTTATTATCGCTAGAACTGTAATAATTATACGTATTACTTTTATTATCATCAATATAACATGCATTATTACCCATATAATGCAGTTATTATCGCTAGAACTGTAATAATTATACTCATTACTTACATTATTAGCAATATAACGTGCATTATTACCCATATTATGCAGTTATTATCGCTAGAATTGTAATCATTATACTTATTACTTATATTATTATCAATATAACATGCATTATTACCCATGTAATGGAGGTATTATCGCTAGAACTGTAATAATTATACATATTACTTATACTATTAGCAATATAACGTGCATTATTACCCATATAATGCAGTTATTATCGCCAGAACTGTACTAATTATACTTATTACTTATACTATTCTCAGTATAACATGCATTATTACCCATATTATGCAGTTATTATCGCTAGAACTATAATAAATATACGTATTACTTTCATTATCATCAATATAACATGCATTATTACCCATATTATGCAGTTATTATCGATAGAACTGTAATAAATATACTTATTACTCCCAATATTATCAATATAACATGCATTATTACCCATATAATGCAGTTATTATCGCTAGAACTGTAATAATTATACTTATTACTTATATTGTTAGCAATATAACGTGCATTATTACCCATATTATGCAGTTATTATCGCTAGAACTATAATAAATATACGTACTACTTTTATTATCATCAATATAACATGCATTATTACCCATATTATGCAGTTATTATCGATAGAACTGTAATAAATATACTTATTACTTTTACTATTATCAATATATCATGCACTATTAGCCATATTTTACTATTATTATCGCTAGAACTATAATAATTATACTTATTACTCCCGATATTATCAATATAACATGCCTTATTACCCATATAATGCAGTTATTATCGCTAGAACTGTAATAATTATACTCATTACTTATATTATTAGCAATATAACGTGCATTATTACCCATATTATGCAGTTATTATCGCTAGAACTGTAATAATTATACTTATTACTTATATTATTATCAATATAACATGCATTATTACTCATATTATGCAGTTATTATCGCTAGAACTATAATAAATATACGTATTACTTTTATTATCATCAATATAACATGCATTATTACCCATATTATGCAGTTATTATCGATAGAACTGTAATAAATATACTTATTACTTTTATTATTATCAATATAACATGCACTATTAGCCATATTTTACTATTATTATCGCTAGAACTATAATAATTATACTTATTACTCCCGATATTATCAATATAACATGCCTTATTACCCATATAATGCAGTTATTATCGCTAGAACTGTAATAATTATACTCATTACTTACATTATTAGCAATATAACGTGCATTATTACCCATATTATGCAGTTATTATCGCTTGAACTGTAATAATTATACTTATTACTTATACTATAATCAATATAACATGCATTATTACCCATATTATGCAGTTATTATCGCTAGAACTATAATAAATATACTTATTACTCCCAATATTAGCAATATAACGTGCATTATTACCCATATAATGCAGTTATTATCGCTAGAACTGTAATAATTATACTTATTACTTATACTATAATCAATATAACATGCATTATTACCCATATTATGCAGTTATTATCGCTAGAACTATAATAAATATACTTATTACTCCCAATATTACCAATATAACATGCATTATTACCCATATAATGCAGGTATTATTGCTAGAACTGTAATAATTATACTTATTGCTTATACTATTAGCAATATAACGTGCATTGTTACCCATATAATGCAGTTATTATCGCCAGAACTGTAATAATTATACTTATTACTTATATTGTTCTCAATATAACATGCATTATTACCCATATTATGCAGTTATTATCGCTAGAACTGTAATAAATATACGTATTACTTTCATTATCATCAATATAACATGCATTATTACCCATATTATGCAGTTATTATCTCTAGAACCATAATAAATATACTTATTACTCCCAATATTATCAATATAACATGCATTATTACCCATATTATGCAGTTATTATCGCTAGAACTGTAATAATTATACTTATTACTTATAATGTTAGCAATATAACGTGCATTATTACCCATATTATGCAGTTATTATCGCTAGAACTATAATAAATATACGTACTACTTTTATTATCATCAATATAACATGCATTATTACCCATATTATGCAGTTATTATCGATAGAACTGTAATAATTATACTTATTACTTATACTATAATCAATATAACATGCATTATTACCCATATTATGCAGTTATTATCGCTAGAACTATAATAAATATACCTATTACTCCCAATATTAGCAATATAACGTGCATTATTACCCATATAATGCAGTTATTATCGCTAGAACTGTAATAATTATACTTATTACTTATACTATAATCAATATAACATGCATTATTACCCATATTATGCAGTTATTATCGCTAGAACTATAATAAATATACTTATTACTCCCAATATTACCAATATAACATGCATTATTACCCATATAATGCAGGTATTATTGCTAGAACTGTAATAATTATACTTATTGCTTATACTATTAGCAATATAACGTGCATTGTTACCCATATAATGCAGTTATTATCGCCAGAACTGTAATAATTATACTTATTACTTATATTATTCTCAATATAACATGCATTATTACCCATATTATGCAGTTATTATCGCTAGAACTGTAATAAATATACGTATTACTTTCATTATCATCAATATAACATGCATTATTACCCATATTATGCAGTTATTATCTTTAGAACCATAATAAATATACTTATTACTCCCAATATTATCAATATAACATGCATTATTACCCATATAATGCAGTTATTATCGCTAGAACTGTAATAATTATACTTATTACTTATAATGTTAGCAATATAACGTGCATTATTACCCATATTATGCAGTTATTATCGCTAGAACTATAATAAATATACGTACTACTTTTATTATCATCAATATAACATGCATTATTACCCATATTATGCAGTTATTATCGATAGAACTGTAATAAATATACTTATTACTTTTACTATTATCAATATATCATGCACTATTAGCCATATTTTACTATTATTATCGCTAGAACTATAATAATTATACTTATTACTCCCGATATTATCAATATAACATGCCTTATTACCCATATTATGCAGTTATTATCGCTAGAATTGTAATAATTATACTTATTACTTATATTATTATCAATATAACATGCATTATTACCCATGTAATGGAGGTATTATCGCTAGAACTGTAATAATTATACTTATTACTTATACTATTAGCAATATAACGTGCATTGTTACCCATATAATGCAGTTATTATCGCCAGAACTGTAATAATTATACTTATTACTTATACTATTCTCAATATAACATGCATTATTACCCATATTATGCAGTTATTATCGCTAGAACTATAATAAATATACGTATTACTTTCATTATCATCAATATAACATGCATTATTACCCATATTATGCAGTTATTATCGATAGAACTGTAATAAATATACTTATTACTTTTACTATTATCAATATATCATACACTATTAGCCATATTTTACTATTATTATCGCTAGAACTATAATAATTATACTTATTACTCCCGATATTATCAATATAACATGCCTTATTACGCATATAATGCAGTTATTATCGCTAGAACTGTAATAAATATACTTACTACTTTCATTATCATCAATATAACATGCATTACTACCCATATAATGCAGTTATTATCGCTAGAACTGTAATAATTATACGTATTACTTTTATTATCATCAATATAACATGCATTACTACCCATATAATGCAGTTATTATCGCTAGAACTGTAATAAATATACTTACTACTTTCATTATCATCAATATAACATGCATTATAACCCATATTAAGAAGTTATTATCGATAGAACGATAATAAATATACTTATTACTTTTATTATTATCAATATAACATGCATTATTACCCATATAATGCAGTTATTATCGCTAGAACTGTAATAATTATACTTATTACTTATATTGTTAGCAATATAACGTGCATTATTACCCATATAATGCAGTTATTATCGCCAGAACTGTAATAATTATACTTATTACTTAGATTATTATCAATATAACATGCATTATTACCCATATTATGCAGTTATTATCGCTAGAACTATAATAATCATACTTATTACTCCCGATATTATCAATATAACATGCCTTATTACGCATATAATGCAGTTATTATCGCTAGAACTGTAATAAATATACTTACTACTTTCATTATCATCAATATAACATGCATTACTACCCATATAATGCAGTTATTATCGCTAGAACTGTAATAATTATACGTATTACTTTTATTATCATCAATATAACATGCATTATTACCCATATAATGCAGTTATTATCGCTAGAACTGTAATAATTATACTCATTACTTACATTATTAGCAATATAACGTGCATTATTACCCATATTATGCAGTTATTATCGCTAGAATTGTAATCATTATACTTATTACTTATATTATTATCAATATAACATGCATTATTACCCATGTAATGGAGGTATTATCGCTAGAACTGTAATAATTATACATATTACTTATACTATTAGCAATATAACGTGCATTATTACCCATATAATGCAGTTATTATCGCCAGAACTGTACTAATTATACTTATTACTTATACTATTCTCAGTATAACATGCATTATTACCCATATTATGCAGTTATTATCGCTAGAACTATAATAAATATACGTATTACTTTCATTATCATCAATATAACATGCATTATTACCCATATTATGCAGTTATTATCGATAGAACTGTAATAAATATACTTATTACTTTTACTATTATCAATATATCATGCACTATTAGCCATATTTTACTATTATTATCGCTAGAACTATAATAATTATACTTATTACTCCCGATATTATCAATATAACATGCCTTATTACGCATATAATGCAATTATTATCGCTAGAACTGTAATAAATATACTTACTACTTTCATTATCATCAATATAACATGCATTATTACCCATATTATGCAGTTATTATCGATAGAACTGTAATAAATATACTTATTACTTTTACTATTATCAATATATCGTGCACTATTAGCCATATTTTACTATTATTATCGCTAGAACTATAATAAATATACTTATTACTCCCAATATTATCAATATAACATGCATTTTTACCCATATAATGCAGTTATTATCGCTAGAACTGTAATAATTATACTTATTACTTATATTGTTAGCAATATAACGTGCATTATTACCCATATTATGCAGTTATTATCGCTAGAACTATAATAAATATACGTACTACTTTTATTATCATCAATATAACATGCATTATTACCCATATTATGCAGTTATTATCGATAGAACTGTAATAAATATACTTATTACTTTTACTATTATCAATATATCATGCACTATTAGCCATATTTTACTATTATTATCGCTAGAACTATAATAATTATACTTATTACTCCCGATATTATCAATATAACATGCCTTATTACGCATATAATGCAATTATTATCGCTAGAACTGTAATAAATATACTTATTACTTTTACTATTATCAATATATCGTGCACTATTAGCCATATTTTACTATTATTATCGCTAGAACTATAATAAATATACTTATTACTCCCAATATTATCAATATAACATGCATTATTACCCATATAATGCAGTTATTATCGCTAGAACTGTAATAATTATACTTATTACTTATGTTATTATCAATATAACATGCATTATTACCCATATTATGCAGTTATTATCGCTAGAACTATAATAAATATACGTATTACTTTTATTATCATCAATATAACATGCATTATTACCCATATTATGCAGTTATTATCGATAGAACTGTAATAAATATACTTATTACTTTTATTATTATCAATATAACATGCACTATTTGCCATATTTTACTATTATTATCGCTAGAACTATAATAATTATACTTATTACTCCGATATTATCAATATAACATGCATTATTACCCATATAATGCAGTTATTATCGCTAGAACTGTAATAATTATACTTATTACTTATACTATAATCAATATAACATGCATTATTACCCATATTATGCAGTTATTATCGCTAGAACTATAATAAATATACTTATTACTCCCAATATTACCAATATAACATGCATTATTACCCATATAATGCAGGTATTATTGCTAGAACTGTAATAATTATACTTATTGCTTATACTATTAGCAATATAACGTGCATTGTTACCCATATAATGCAGTTATTATCGCCAGAACTGTAATAATTATACTTATTACTTATAATGTTAGCAATATAACGTGCATTATTACCCATATTATGCAGTTATTATCGCTAGAACTATAATAAATATACGTACTACTTTTATTATCATCAATATAACATGCATTATTACCCATATTATGCAGTTATTATCGATAGAACTGTAATAAATATACTTATTACTTTTACTATTATCAATATATCATGCACTATTAGCCATATTTTACTATTATTATCGCTAGAACTATAATAATTATACTTATTACTCCCGATATTATCAATATAACATGCCTTATTACCCATATTATGCAGTTATTATCGCTAGAATTGTAATAATTATACTTATTACTTATATTATTATCAATATAACATGCATTATTACCCATGTAATGGAGGTATTATCGCTAGAACTGTAATAATTATACTTATTACTTATACTATTAGCAATATAACGTGCATTGTTACCCATATAATGCAGTTATTATCGCCAGAACTGTAATAATTATACTTATTACTTATACTATTCTCAATATAACATGCATTATTACCCATATTATGCAGTTATTATCGCTAGAACTATAATAAATATACGTATTACTTTCATTATCATCAATATAACATGCATTATTACCCATATAATGGAGGTATTATCGCTAGAACTGTAATAATTATACTTATTACTTATACTATTAGCAATATAACGTGCATTATTACCCATATAATGCAGTTATTATCGCCAGAACTGTAATAGTTATACTTATTACTTATATTATTCTCAATATAACATGCATTATTACCCATATTATGCAGTTATTATCGCTAGAACTATAATAAATATACGTATTACTTTCATTATCATCAATATAACATGCATTATTACCCATATTATGCAGTTATTATCGATAGAACTGTAATAAATATACTTATTACTTTTACTATTATCAATATATCATGCACTATTAGCCATATTTTACTATTATTATCGCTAGAACTATAATAATTATACTTATTACTCCCGATATTATCAATATAACATGCCTTATTACCCATATTATGCAGTTATTATCGCTAGAATTGTAATAATTATACTTATTACTTATATTATTATCAATATAACATGCATTATTACCCATGTAATGGAGGTATTATCGCTAGAACTGTAATAATTATACTTATTACTTATACTATTAGCAATATAACGTGCATTATTACCCATATAATGCAGTTATTATCGCCAGAACTGTAATAATTATACTTATTACTTATACTATTCTCAATATAACATGCATTATTACCCATATTATGCAGTTATTATCGCTAGAACTATAATAAATATACGTATTACTTTCATTATCATCAATATAACATGCATTATTACCCATATAATGGAGGTATTATCGCTAGAACTGTAATAATTATACTTATTACTTATACTATTAGCAATATAACGTGCATTATTACCCATATAATGCAGTTACTATCGCCAGAACTGTAATAGTTATACTTATTACTTATATTATTCTCAATATAACATGCATTATTACCCATATTATGCAGTTATTATCGCTAGAACTGTAATAAATATACGTATTACTTTCATTATCATCAATATAACATGCATTATTACCCATATTATGCAGTTATTATCGATAGAACTGTAATAAATATACTTATTACTTTTACTATTATCAATATATCATACACTATTAGCCATATTTTACTATTATTATCGCTAGAACTATAATAATTATACTTATTACTCCCGATATTATCAATATAACATGCCTTATTACGCATATAATGCAGTTATTATCGCTAGAACTGTAATAAATATACTTACTACTTTCATTATCATCAATATAACATGCATTACTACCCATATAATGCAGTTATTATCGCTAGAACTGTAATAATTATACGTATTACTTTTATTATCATCAATATAACATGCATTACTACCCATATAATGCAGTTATTATCGCCAGAACTGTAATAAATATACTTACTACTTTCATTATCATCAATATAACATGCATTATTACCCATATTATGCAGTTATTATCGATAGAACTGTAATAAATATACTTACTACTTTCATTATCATCAATATAACATGCATTACTACCCATATAATGCAGTTATTATCGCTAGAACTGTAATAATTATACGTATTACTTTTATTATCATCAATATAACATGCATTACTACCCATATAATGCAGTTATTATCGCTAGAACTGTAATAAATATACTTACTACTTTCATTATCATCAATATAACATGCATTATAACCCATATTAAGAAGTTATTATCGATAGAACGATAATAAATATACTTATTACTTTTATTATTATCAATATAACATGCATTATTACCCATATAATGCAGTTATTATCGCTAGAACTGTAATAATTATACTTATTACTTATATTGTTAGCAATATAACGTGCATTATTACCCATATAATGCAGTTATTATCGCCAGAACTGTAATAATTATACTTATTACTTAGATTATTATCAATATAACATGCATTATTACCCATATTATGCAGTTATTATCGCTAGAACTATAATAATCATACTTATTACTCCCGATATTATCAATATAACATGCCTTATTACGCATATAATGCAGTTATTATCGCTAGAACTGTAATAAATATACTTACTACTTTCATTATCATCAATATAACATGCATTACTACCCATATAATGCAGTTATTATCGCTAGAACTGTAATAATTATACGTATTACTTTTATTATCATCAATATAACATGCATTATTACCCATATAATGCAGTTATTATCGCTAGAACTGTAATAATTATACTCATTACTTACATTATTAGCAATATAACGTGCATTATTACCCATATTATGCAGTTATTATCGCTAGAATTGTAATCATTATACTTATTACTTATATTATTATCAATATAACATGCATTATTACCCATGTAATGGAGGTATTATCGCTAGAACTGTAATAATTATACATATTACTTATACTATTAGCAATATAACGTGCATTATTACCCATATAATGCAGTTATTATCGCCAGAACTGTACTAATTATACTTATTACTTATACTATTCTCAGTATAACATGCATTATTACCCATATTATGCAGTTATTATCGCTAGAACTATAATAAATATACGTATTACTTTCATTATCATCAATATAACATGCATTATTACCCATATTATGCAGTTATTATCGATAGAACTGTAATAAATATACTTATTACTTTTACTATTATCAATATATCATGCACTATTAGCCATATTTTACTATTATTATCGCTAGAACTATAATAATTATACTTATTACTCCCGATATTATCAATATAACATGCCTTATTACGCATATAATGCAATTATTATCGCTAGAACTGTAATAAATATACTTACTACTTTCATTATCATCAATATAACATGCATTATTACCCATATTATGCAGTTATTATCGATAGAACTGTAATAAATATACTTATTACTTTTACTATTATCAATATATCGTGCACTATTAGCCATATTTTACTATTATTATCGCTAGAACTATAATAAATATACTTATTACTCCCAATATTATCAATATAACATGCATTTTTACCCATATAATGCAGTTATTATCGCTAGAACTGTAATAATTATACTTATTACTTATATTGTTAGCAATATAACGTGCATTATTACCCATATTATGCAGTTATTATCGCTAGAACTATAATAAATATACGTACTACTTTTATTATCATCAATATAACATGCATTATTACCCATATTATGCAGTTATTATCGATAGAACTGTAATAAATATACTTATTACTTTTACTATTATCAATATATCATGCACTATTAGCCATATTTTACTATTATTATCGCTAGAACTATAATAATTATACTTATTACTCCCGATATTATCAATATAACATGCCTTATTACGCATATAATGCAATTATTATCGCTAGAACTGTAATAAATATACTTATTACTTTTACTATTATCAATATATCGTGCACTATTAGCCATATTTTACTATTATTATCGCTAGAACTATAATAAATATACTTATTACTCCCAATATTATCAATATAACATGCATTATTACCCATATAATGCAGTTATTATCGCTAGAACTGTAATAATTATACTTATTACTTATGTTATTATCAATATAACATGCATTATTACCCATATTATGCAGTTATTATCGCTAGAACTATAATAAATATACGTATTACTTTTATTATCATCAATATAACATGCATTATTACCCATATTATGCAGTTATTATCGATAGAACTGTAATAAATATACTTATTACTTTTATTATTATCAATATAACATGCACTATTTGCCATATTTTACTATTATTATCGCTAGAACTATAATAATTATACTTATTACTCCGATATTATCAATATAACATGCATTATTACCCATATAATGCAGTTATTATCGCTAGAACTGTAATAATTATACTTATTACTTATACTATAATCAATATAACATGCATTATTACCCATATTATGCAGTTATTATCGCTAGAACTATAATAAATATACTTATTACTCCCAATATTACCAATATAACATGCATTATTACCCATATAATGCAGGTATTATTGCTAGAACTGTAATAATTATACTTATTGCTTATACTATTAGCAATATAACGTGCATTGTTACCCATATAATGCAGTTATTATCGCCAGAACTGTAATAATTATACTTATTACTTATAATGTTAGCAATATAACGTGCATTATCACCCATATTATGCAGTTATTATCGCTAGAACTATAATAAATATACGTACTACTTTTATTATCATCAATATAACATGCATTATTACCCATATTATGCAGTTATTATCGATAGAACTGTAATAAATATACTTATTACTTTTACTATTATCAATATATCATGCACTATTAGCCATATTTTACTATTATTATCGCTAGAACTATAATAATTATACTTATTACTCCCGATATTATCAATATAACATGCCTTATTACCCATATTATGCAGTTATTATCGCTAGAATTGTAATAATTATACTTATTACTTATATTATTATCAATATAACATGCATTATTACCCATGTAATGGAGGTATTATCGCTAGAACTGTAATAATTATACTTATTACTTATACTATTAGCAATATAACGTGCATTGTTACCCATATAATGCAGTTATTATCGCCAGAACTGTAATAATTATACTTATTACTTATACTATTCTCAATATAACATGCATTATTACCCATATTATGCAGTTATTATCGCTAGAACTATAATAAATATACGTATTACTTTCATTATCATCAATATAACATGCATTATTACCCATATAATGGAGGTATTATCGCTAGAACTGTAATAATTATACTTATTACTTATACTATTAGCAATATAACGTGCATTATTACCCATATAATGCAGTTATTATCGCCAGAACTGTAATAGTTATACTTATTACTTATATTATTCTCAATATAACATGCATTATTACCCATATTATGCAGTTATTATCGCTAGAACTATAATAAATATACGTATTACTTTCATTATCATCAATATAACATGCATTATTACCCATATTATGCAGTTATTATCGATAGAACTGTAATAAATATACTTATTACTTTTACTATTATCAATATATCATGCACTATTAGCCATATTTTACTATTATTATCGCTAGAACTATAATAATTATACTTATTACTCCCGATATTATCAATATAACATGCCTTATTACCCATATTATGCAGTTATTATCGCTAGAATTGTAATAATTATACTTATTACTTATATTATTATCAATATAACATGCATTATTACCCATGTAATGGAGGTATTATCGCTAGAACTGTAATAATTATACTTATTACTTATACTATTAGCAATATAACGTGCATTATTACCCATATAATGCAGTTATTATCGCCAGAACTGTAATAATTATACTTATTACTTATACTATTCTCAATATAACATGCATTATTACCCATATTATGCAGTTATTATCGCTAGAACTATAATAAATATACGTATTACTTTCATTATCATCAATATAACATGCATTATTACCCATATAATGGAGGTATTATCGCTAGAACTGTAATAATTATACTTATTACTTATACTATTAGCAATATAACGTGCATTATTACCCATATAATGCAGTTACTATCGCCAGAACTGTAATAGTTATACTTATTACTTATATTATTCTCAATATAACATGCATTATTACCCATATTATGCAGTTATTATCGCTAGAACTGTAATAAATATACGTATTACTTTCATTATCATCAATATAACATGCATTATTACCCATATTATGCAGTTATTATCGATAGAACTGTAATAAATATACTTATTACTTTTACTATTATCAATATATCATACACTATTAGCCATATTTTACTATTATTATCGCTAGAACTATAATAATTATACTTATTACTCCCGATATTATCAATATAACATGCCTTATTACGCATATAATGCAGTTATTATCGCTAGAACTGTAATAAATATACTTACTACTTTCATTATCATCAATATAACATGCATTACTACCCATATAATGCAGTTATTATCGCTAGAACTGTAATAATTATACGTATTACTTTTATTATCATCAATATAACATGCATTACTACCCATATAATGCAGTTATTATCGCCAGAACTGTAATAAATATACTTACTACTTTCATTATCATCAATATAACATGCATTATAACCCATATTAAGAAGTTATTATCGATAGAACGATAATAAATATACTTATTACTTTTATTATTATCAATATAACGTGCATTATTACCCATATAATGCAGTTATTATCGCCAGAACTGTAATAATTATACTTATTACTTAGATTATTATCAATATAACATGCATTATTACCCATATTATGCAGTTATTATCGCTAGAACTATAATAATTATACTCATTGCTTACATTATTAGCAATATAACGTGCATTATTACCCATATTATGCAGTTATTATCGCTAGAATTGTAATCATTATACTTATTACTTATATTATTATCAATATAACATGCATTATTACCCATGTAATGGAGGTATTATCGCTAGAACTGTAATAATTATACTTATTACTTATACTATTAGCAATATAACGTGCATTATTACCCATATAATGCAGTTATTATCGCCAGAACTGTACTAATTATACTTATTACTTATACTATAATCAATATAACATGCATTATTACCCATATTATGCAGTTATTATCGATAGAACTGTAATAAATATACTTATTACTTTTACTATTATCAATATATCATGCACTATTAGCCATATTTTACTATTATTATCGCTAGAACTATAATAATTATACTTATTACTCCCGATATTATCAATATAACATGCCTTATTACCCATATAATGCAGTTATTATCGCTAGAACTGTAATAATTATACTCATTACTTACATTATTAGCAATATAACGTGCATTATTACCCATATTATGCAGTTATTATCGCTAGAACTGTAATAATTATACTTATTACTTATACTATAATCAATATAACATGCATTATTACCCATATTATGCAGTTATTATCGCTAGAACTATAATAAATATACTTATTACTCCCAATATTAGCAATATAACGTGCATTATTACCCATATAATGCAGTTATTATCGCTAGAACTGTAATAATTATACTTATTACTTATACTATAATCAATATAACATGCATTATTACCCATATTATGCAGTTATTATCGCTAGAACTATAATAAATATACTTATTACTCCCAATATTACCAATATAACATGCATTATTACCCATATAATGCAGGTATTATTGCTAGAACTGTAATAATTATACTTATTGCTTATACTATTAGCAATATAACGTGCATTGTTACCCATATAATGCAGTTATTATCGCCAGAACTGTAATAATTATACTTATTACTTATATTATTCTCAATATAACATGCATTATTACCCATATTATGCAGTTATTATCGCTAGAACTATAATAAATATACGTATTACTTTCATTATCATCAATATAACATGCATTATTACCCATATTATGCAGTTATTATCTCTAGAACCATAATAAATATACTTATTACTCCCAATATTATCAATATAACATGAATTATTACCCATATAATGCAGTTATTATCGCTAGAACTGTAATAATTATACTTATTACTTATATTGTTAGCAATATAACGTGCATTATTACCCATATTATGCAGTTATTATCGCTAGAACTATAATAAATATACGTACTACTTTTATTATCATCAATATAACATGCATTATTACCCATATTATGCAGTTATTATCGATAGAACTGTAATAAATATACTTATTACTTTTACTATTATCAATATATCATGCACTATTAGCCATATTTTACTATTATTATCGCTAGAACTATAATAATTATACTTATTACTCCCGATATTATCAATATAACATGCCTTATTACCCATATAATGCAGTTATTATCGCTAGAACTGTAATAATTATACTCATTACTTATATTATTAGCAATATAACGTGCATTATTACCCATATTATGCGTCTATTATCGCTAGAACTGTAATAATTATACTTATTACTTATATTATTATCAATATAACATGCATTATTACTCATATTATGCAGTTATTATCGCTAGAACTATAATAAATATACGTATTACTTTTATTATCATCAATATAACATGCATTATTACCCATATTATGCAGTTATTATCGATAGAACTGTAATAAATATACTTATTACTTTTATTATTATCAATATAACATGCACTATTAGCCATATTTTACTATTATTATCGCTAGAACTATAATAATTATACTTATTACTCCCGATATTATCAATATAACATGCCTTATTACCCATATAATGCAGTTATTATCGCTAGAACTGTAATAATTATACTCATTACTTACATTATTAGCAATATAACGTGCATTATTACCCATATTATGCAGTTATTATCGCTAGAACTGTAATAATTATACTTATTACTTATACTATAATCAATATAACATGCATTATTACCCATATTATGCAGTTATTATCTCTAGAACCATAATAAATATACTTATTACTCCCAATATTATCAATATAACATGCATTATTACCCATATAATGCAGTTATTATCGCTAGAACTGTAATAATTATACTTATTACTTATAATGTTAGCAATATAACGTGCATTATTACCCATATTATGCAGTTATTATCGCTAGAACTATAATAAATATACGTACTACTTTTATTATCATCAATATAACATGCATTATTACCCATATTATGCAGTTATTATCGATAGAACTGTAATAAATATACTTATTACTTTTACTATTATCAATATATCATGCACTATTAGCCATATTTTACTATTATTATCGCTAGAACTATAATAATTATACTTATTACTCCCGATATTATCAATATAACATGCCTTATTACCCATATTATGCAGTTATTATCGCTAGAATTGTAATAATTATACTTATTACTTATATTATTATCAATATAACATGCATTATTACCCATGTAATTTAGGTATTATCGCTAGAACTGTAATAATTATACGTATTACTTTTATTATCATCAATATAACATGCATTATTACCCATATTATGCAGTTATTATCGCTAGAACTGTAATAATTATACTTATTACTTATACTATAATCAATATAACATGCATTATTACCCATATTATGCAGTTATTATCTCTAGAACCATAATAAATATACTTATTACTCCCAATATTATCAATATAACATGCATTATTACCCATATAATGCAGTTATTATCGCTAGAACTGTAATAATTATACTTATTACTTATAATGTTAGCAATATAACGTGCATTATTACCCATATTATGCAGTTATTATCGCTAGAACTATAATAAATATACGTACTACTTTTATTATCATCAATATAACATGCATTATTACCCATATTATGCAGTTATTATCGATAGAACTGTAATAAATATACTTATTACTTTTACTATTATCAATATATCATGCACTATTAGCCATATTTTACTATTATTATCGCTAGAACTATAATAATTATACTTATTACTCCCGATATTATCAATATAACATGCCTTATTACCCATATTATGCAGTTATTATCGCTAGAATTGTAATAATTATACTTATTACTTATATTATTATCAATATAACATGCATTATTACCCATGTAATTTAGGTATTATCGCTAGAACTGTAATAATTATACGTATTACTTTTATTATCATCAATATAACATGCATTACTACCCATATAATGCAGTTATTATCGCTAGAACTGTAATAAATATACTTACTACTTTCATTATCATCAATATAACATGCATTATAACCCATATTAAGAAGTTATTATCGATAGAACGATAATAAATATACTTATTACTTTTATTATTATCAATATAACATGCATTATTACCCATATAATGCAGTTATTATCGCTAGAACTGTAATAATTATACTTATTACTTATATTGTTAGCAATATAACGTGCATTATTACCCATATAATGCAGTTATTATCGCCAGAACTGTAATAATTATACTTATTACTTAGATTATTATCAATATAACATGCATTATTACCCATATTATGCAGTTATTATCGCTAGAACTATAATAATCATACTTATTACTCCCGATATTATCAATATAACATGCCTTATTACGCATATAATGCAGTTATTATCGCTAGAACTGTAATAAATATACTTACTACTTTCATTATCATCAATATAACATGCATTACTACCCATATAATGCAGTTATTATCGCTAGAACTGTAATAATTATACGTATTACTTTTATTATCATCAATATAACATGCATTATTACCCATATAATGCAGTTATTATCGCTAGAACTGTAATAATTATACTCATTACTTACATTATTAGCAATATAACGTGCATTATGACCCATATTATGCAGTTATTATCGCTAGAATTGTAATCATTATACTTATTACTTATATTATTATCAATATAACATGCATTATTACCCATGTAATGGAGGTATTATCGCTAGAACTGTAATAATTATACTTATTACTTATACTATTAGCAATATAACGTGCATTATTACCCATATAATGCAGTTATTATCGCCAGAACTGTACTAATTATACTTATTACTTATACTATTCTCAGTATAACATGCATTATTACCCATATTATGCAGTTATTATCGCTAGAACTATAATAAATATACGTATTACTTTCATTATCATCAATATAACATGCACTATTACCCATATTATGCAGTTATTATCGATAGAACTGTAATAAATATACTTATTACTTTTACTATTATCAATATATCATGCACTATTAGCCATATTTTACTATTATTATCGCTAGAACTATAATAATTATACTTATTACTCCCGATATTATCAATATAACATGCCTTATTACGCATATAATGCAATTATTATCGCTAGAACTGTAATAAATATACTTACTACTTTCATTATCATCAATATAACATGCATTATTACCCATATTATGCAGTTATTATCGATAGAACTGTAATAATTATACTTATTACTTATACTATTAGCAATATAACGTGCATTGTTACCCATATAATGCAGTTATTATCGCCAGAACTGTAATAATTATACTTATTACTTATACTATTCTCAATATAACATGCATTATTACCCATATTATGCAGTTATTATCGCTAGAACTATAATAAATATACGTATTACTTTCATTATCATCAATATAACATGCATTATTACCCATATAATGGAGGTATTATCGCTAGAACTGTAATAATTATACTTATTACTTATACTATTAGCAATATAACGTGCATTATTACCCATATAATGCAGTTATTATCGCCAGAACTGTAATAGTTATACTTATTACTTATATTATTCTCAATATAACATGCATTATTACCCATATTATGCAGTTATTATCGCTAGAACTATAATAAATATACGTATTACTTTCATTATCATCAATATAACATGCATTATTACCCATATTATGCAGTTATTATCGATAGAACTGTAATAAATATACTTATTACTTTTACTATTATCAATATATCATGCACTATTAGCCATATTTTACTATTATTATCGCTAGAACTATAATAATTATACTTATTACTCCCGATATTATCAATATAACATGCCTTATTACCCATATTATGCAGTTATTATCGCTAGAATTGTAATAATTATACTTATTACTTATATTATTATCAATATAACATGCATTATTACCCATGTAATGGAGGTATTATCGCTAGAACTGTAATAATTATACTTATTACTTATACTATTAGCAATATAACGTGCATTATTACCCATATAATGCAGTTATTATCGCCAGAACTGTAATAATTATACTTATTACTTATACTATTCTCAATATAACATGCATTATTACCCATATTATGCAGTTATTATCGCTAGAACTATAATAAATATACGTATTACTTTCATTATCATCAATATAACATGCATTATTACCCATATAATGGAGGTATTATCGCTAGAACTGTAATAATTATACTTATTACTTATACTATTAGCAATATAACGTGCATTATTACCCATATAATGCAGTTACTATCGCCAGAACTGTAATAGTTATACTTATTACTTATATTATTCTCAATATAACATGCATTATTACCCATATTATGCAGTTATTATCGCTAGAACTGTAATAAATATACGTATTACTTTCATTATCATCAATATAACATGCATTATTACCCATATTATGCAGTTATTATCGATAGAACTGTAATAAATATACTTATTACTTTTACTATTATCAATATATCATACACTATTAGCCATATTTTACTATTATTATCGCTAGAACTATAATAATTATACTTATTACTCCCGATATTATCAATATAACATGCCTTATTACGCATATAATGCAGTTATTATCGCTAGAACTGTAATAAATATACTTACTACTTTCATTATCATCAATATAACATGCATTACTACCCATATAATGCAGTTATTATCGCTAGAACTGTAATAATTATACGTATTACTTTTATTATCATCAATATAACATGCATTACTACCCATATAATGCAGTTATTATCGCTAGAACTGTAATAAATATACTTACTACTTTCATTATCATCAATATAACATGCATTATAACCCATATTAAGAAGTTATTATCGATAGAACGATAATAAATATACTTATTACTTTTATTATTATCAATATAACGTGCATTATTACCCATATAATGCAGTTATTATCGCCAGAACTGTAATAATTATACTTATTACTTAGATTATTATCAATATAACATGCATTATTACCCATATTATGCAGTTATTATCGCTAGAACTATAATAATCATACTTATTACTCCCGATATTATCAATATAACATGCCTTATTACGCATATAATGCAGTTATTATCGCTAGAACTGTAATAAATATACTTACTACTTTCATTATCATCAATATAACATGCATTACTACCCATATAATGCAGTTATTATCGCTAGAACTGTAATAATTATACGTATTACTTTTATTATCATCAATATAACATGCATTATTACCCATATAATGCAGTTATTATCGCTAGAACTGTAATAATTATACTCATTGCTTACATTATTAGCAATATAACGTGCATTATTACCCATATTATGCAGTTATTATCGCTAGAATTGTAATCATTATACTTATTACTTATATTATTATCAATATAACATGCATTATTACCCATGTAATGGAGGTATTATCGCTAGAACTGTAATAATTATACTTATTACTTATACTATTAGCAATATAACGTGCATTATTACCCATATAATGCAGTTATTATCGCCAGAACTGTACTAATTATACTTATTACTTATACTATAATCAATATAACATGCATTATTACCCATATTATGCAGTTATTATCGATAGAACTGTAATAAATATACTTATTACTTTTACTATTATCAATATATCATGCACTATTAGCCATATTTTACTATTATTATCGTTAGAACTATAATAATTATACTTATTACTCCCGATATTATCAATATAACATGCCTTATTACCCATATAATGCAGTTATTATCGCTAGAACTGTAATAATTATACTCATTACTTACATTTTTAGCAATATAACGTGCATTATTACCCATATTATGCAGTTATTATCGCTAGAACTGTAATAATTATACTTATTACTTATACTATAATCAATATAACATGCATTATTACCCATATTATGCAGTTATTATCGCTAGAACTATAATAAATATACGTATTACTTTCATTATCATCAATATAACATGCATTATTACCCATATTATGCAGTTATTATCTCTAGAACCATAATAAATATACTTATTACTCCCAATATTATCAATATAACATGAATTATTACCCATATAATGCAGTTATTATCGCTAGAACTGTAATAATTATACTTATTACTTATATTGTTAGCAATATAACGTGCATTATTACCCATATTATGCAGTTATTATCGCTAGAACTATAATAAATATACGTACTACTTTTATTATCATCAATATAACATGCATTATTACCCATATTATGCAGTTATTATCGATAGAACTGTAATAAATATACTTATTACTTTTACTATTATCAATATATCATGCACTATTAGCCATATTTTACTATTATTATCGCTAGAACTATAATAATTATACTTATTACTCCCGATATTATCAATATAACATGCCTTATTACCCATATAATGCAGTTATTATCGCTAGAACTGTAATAATTATACTCATTACTTATATTATTAGCAATATAACGTGCATTATTACCCATATTATGCGTCTATTATCGCTAGAACTGTAATAATTATACTTATTACTTATATTATTATCAATATAACATGCATTATTACTCATATTATGCAGTTATTATCGCTAGAACTATAATAAATATACGTATTACTTTTATTATCATCAATATAACATGCATTATTACCCATATTATGCAGTTATTATCGATAGAACTGTAATAAATATACTTATTACTTTTATTATTATCAATATAACATGCACTATTAGCCATATTTTACTATTATTATCGCTAGAACTATAATAATTATACTTATTACTCCCGATATTATCAATATAACATGCCTTATTACCCATATAATGCAGTTATTATCGCTAGAACTGTAATAATTATACTCATTACTTACATTATTAGCAATATAACGTGCATTATTACCCATATTATGCAGTTATTATCGCTAGAACTGTAATAATTATACTTATTACTTATACTATAATCAATATAACATGCATTATTACCCATATTATGCAGTTATTATCTCTAGAACCATAATAAATATACTTATTACTCCCAATATTATCAATATAACATGCATTATTACCCATATAATGCAGTTATTATCGCTAGAACTGTAATAATTATACTTATTACTTATAATGTTAGCAATATAACGTGCATTATTACCCATATTATGCAGTTATTATCGCTAGAACTATAATAAATATACGTACTACTTTTATTATCATCAATATAACATGCATTATTACCCATATTATGCAGTTATTATCGATAGAACTGTAATAAATATACTTATTACTTTTACTATTATCAATATATCATGCACTATTAGCCATATTTTACTATTATTATCGCTAGAACTATAATAATTATACTTATTACTCCCGATATTATCAATATAACATGCCTTATTACCCATATTATGCAGTTATTATCGCTAGAATTGTAATAATTATACTTATTACTTATATTATTATCAATATAACATGCATTATTACCCATGTAATGGAGGTATTATCGCTAGAACTGTAATAATTATACGTATTACTTTTATTATCATCAATATAACATGCATTACTACCCATATAATGCAGTTATTATCGCTAGAACTGTAATAAATATACTTACTACTTTCATTATCATCAATATAACATGCATTATAACCCATATTAAGAAGTTATTATCGATAGAACGATAATAAATATACTTATTACTTTTATTATTATCAATATAACATGCATTATTACCCATATAATGCAGTTATTATCGCTAGAACTGTAATAATTATACTTATTACTTATATTGTTAGCAATATAACGTGCATTATTACCCATATAATGCAGTTATTATCGCCAGAACTGTAATAATTATACTTATTACTTAGATTATTATCAATATAACATGCATTATTACCCATATTATGCAGTTATTATCGCTAGAACTATAATAATCATACTTATTACTCCCGATATTATCAATATAACATGCCTTATTACGCATATAATGCAGTTATTATCGCTAGAACTGTAATAAATATACTTACTACTTTCATTATCATCAATATAACATGCATTACTACCCATATAATGCAGTTATTATCGCTAGAACTGTAATAATTATACGTATTACTTTTATTATCATCAATATAACATGCATTATTACCCATATAATGCAGTTATTATCGCTAGAACTGTAATAATTATACTCATTACTTACATTATTAGCAATATAACGTGCATTATGACCCATATTATGCAGTTATTATCGCTAGAATTGTAATCATTATACTTATTACTTATATTATTATCAATATAACATGCATTATTACCCATGTAATGGAGGTATTATCGCTAGAACTGTAATAATTATACTTATTACTTATACTATTAGCAATATAACGTGCATTATTACCCATATAATGCAGTTATTATCGCCAGAACTGTACTAATTATACTTATTACTTATACTATTCTCAGTATAACATGCATTATTACCCATATTATGCAGTTATTATCGCTAGAACTATAATAAATATACGTATTACTTTCATTATCATCAATATAACATGCATTATTACCCATATTATGCAGTTATTATCGATAGAACTGTAATAAATATACTTATTACTTTTACTATTATCAATATATCATGCACTATTAGCCATATTTTACTATTATTATCGCTAGAACTATAATAATTATACTTATTACTCCCGATATTATCAATATAACATGCCTTATTACGCATATAATGCAATTATTATCGCTAGAACTGTAATAAATATACTTACTACTTTCATTATCATCAATATAACATGCATTATTACCCATATTATGCAGTTATTATCGATAGAACTGTAATAATTATACTTATTACTTATACTATTAGCAATATAACGTGCATTGTTACCCATATAATGCAGTTATTATCGCCAGAACTGTAATAATTATACTTATTACTTATACTATTCTCAATATAACATGCATTATTACCCATATTATGCAGTTATTATCGCTAGAACTATAATAAATATACGTATTACTTTCATTATCATCAATATAACATGCATTATTACCCATATAATGGAGGTATTATCGCTAGAACTGTAATAATTATACTTATTACTTATACTATTAGCAATATAACGTGCATTATTACCCATATAATGCAGTTATTATCGCCAGAACTGTAATAGTTATACTTATTACTTATATTATTCTCAATATAACATGCATTATTACCCATATTATGCAGTTATTATCGCTAGAACTATAATAAATATACGTATTACTTTCATTATCATCAATATAACATGCATTATTACCCATATTATGCAGTTATTATCGATAGAACTGTAATAAATATACTTATTACTTTTACTATTATCAATATATCATGCACTATTAGCCATATTTTACTATTATTATCGCTAGAACTATAATAATTATACTTATTACTCCCGATATTATCAATATAACATGCCTTATTACCCATATTATGCAGTTATTATCGCTAGAATTGTAATAATTATACTTATTACTTATATTATTATCAATATAACATGCATTATTACCCATGTAATGGAGGTATTATCGCTAGAACTGTAATAATTATACTTATTACTTATACTATTAGCAATATAACGTGCATTATTACCCATATAATGCAGTTATTATCGCCAGAACTGTAATAATTATACTTATTACTTATACTATTCTCAATATAACATGCATTATTACCCATATTATGCAGTTATTATCGCTAGAACTATAATAAATATACGTATTACTTTCATTATCATCAATATAACATGCATTATTACCCATATAATGGAGGTATTATCGCTAGAACTGTAATAATTATACTTATTACTTATACTATTAGCAATATAACGTGCATTATTACCCATATAATGCAGTTACTATCGCCAGAACTGTAATAGTTATACTTATTACTTATATTATTCTCAATATAACATGCATTATTACCCATATTATGCAGTTATTATCGCTAGAACTGTAATAAATATACGTATTACTTTCATTATCATCAATATAACATGCATTATTACCCATATTATGCAGTTATTATCGATAGAACTGTAATAAATATACTTATTACTTTTACTATTATCAATATATCATACACTATTAGCCATATTTTACTATTATTATCGCTAGAACTATAATAATTATACTTATTACTCCCGATATTATCAATATAACATGCCTTATTACGCATATAATGCAGTTATTATCGCTAGAACTGTAATAAATATACTTACTACTTTCATTATCATCAATATAACATGCATTACTACCCATATAATGCAGTTATTATCGCTAGAACTGTAATAATTATACGTATTACTTTTATTATCATCAATATAACATGCATTACTACCCATATAATGCAGTTATTATCGCTAGAACTGTAATAAATATACTTACTACTTTCATTATCATCAATATAACATGCATTATAACCCATATTAAGAAGTTATTATCGATAGAACGATAATAAATATACTTATTACTTTTATTATTATCAATATAACGTGCATTATTACCCATATAATGCAGTTATTATCGCCAGAACTGTAATAATTATACTTATTACTTAGATTATTATCAATATAACATGCATTATTACCCATATTATGCAGTTATTATCGCTAGAACTATAATAATCATACTTATTACTCCCGATATTATCAATATAACATGCCTTATTACGCATATAATGCAGTTATTATCGCTAGAACTGTAATAAATATACTTACTACTTTCATTATCATCAATATAACATGCATTACTACCCATATAATGCAGTTATTATCGCTAGAACTGTAATAATTATACGTATTACTTTTATTATCATCAATATAACATGCATTATTACCCATATAATGCAGTTATTATCGCTAGAACTGTAATAATTATACTCATTGCTTACATTATTAGCAATATAACGTGCATTATTACCCATATTATGCAGTTATTATCGCTAGAATTGTAATCATTATACTTATTACTTATATTATTATCAATATAACATGCATTATTACCCATGTAATGGAGGTATTATCGCTAGAACTGTAATAATTATACTTATTACTTATACTATTAGCAATATAACGTGCATTATTACCCATATAATGCAGTTATTATCGCCAGAACTGTACTAATTATACTTATTACTTATACTATAATCAATATAACATGCATTATTACCCATATTATGCAGTTATTATCGATAGAACTGTAATAAATATACTTATTACTTTTACTATTATCAATATATCATGCACTATTAGCCATATTTTACTATTATTATCGCTAGAACTATAATAATTATACTTATTACTCCCGATATTATCAATATAACATGCCTTATTACCCATATAATGCAGTTATTATCGCTAGAACTGTAATAATTATACTCATTACTTACATTATTAGCAATATAACGTGCATTATTACCCATATTATGCAGTTATTATCGCTAGAACTGTAATAATTATACTTATTACTTATACTATAATCAATATAACATTCATTATTACCCATATTATGCAGTTATTATCGCTAGAACTATAATAAATATACTTATTACTCCCAATATTAGCAATATAACGTGCATTATTACCCATATAATGCAGTTATTATCGCTAGAACTGTAATAATTATACTTATTACTTATACTATAATCAATATAACATGCATTATTACCCATATTATGCAGTTATTATCGCTAGAACTATAATAAATATACTTATTACTCCCAATATTACCAATATAACATGCATTATTACCCATATAATGCAGGTATTATTGCTAGAACTGTAATAATTATACTTATTGCTTATACTATTAGCAATATAACGTGCATTGTTACCCATATAATGCAGTTATTATCGCCAGAACTGTAATAATTATACTTATTACTTATATTATTCTCAATATAACATGCATTATTACCCATATTATGCAGTTATTATCGCTAGAACTATAATAAATATACGTATTACTTTCATTATCATCAATATAACATGCATTATTACCCATATTATGCAGTTATTATCTCTAGAACCATAATAAATATACTTATTACTCCCAATATTATCAATATAACATGCATTATTACCCATATAATGCAGTTATTATCGCTAGAACTGTAATAATTATACTTATTACTTATATTGTTAGCAATATAACGTGCATTATTACCCATATTATGCAGTTATTATCGCTAGAACTATAATAAATATACGTACTACTTTTATTATCATCAATATAACATGCATTATTACCCATATTATGCAGTTATTATCGATAGAACTGTAATAAATATACTTATTACTTTTACTATTATCAATATATCATGCACTATTAGCCATATTTTACTATTATTATCGCTAGAACTATAATAATTATACTTATTACTCCCGATATTATCAATATAACATGCCTTATTACCCATATAATGCAGTTATTATCGCTAGAACTGTAATAATTATACTCATTACTTATATTATTAGCAATATAACGTGCATTATTACCCATATTATGCGTCTATTATCGCTAGAACTGTAATAATTATACTTATTACTTATATTATTATCAATATAACATGCATTATTACTCATATTATGCAGTTATTATCGCTAGAACTATAATAAATATACGTATTACTTTTATTATCATCAATATAACATGCATTATTACCCATATTATGCAGTTATTATCGATAGAACTGTAATAAATATACTTATTACTTTTATTATTATCAATATAACATGCACTATTAGCCATATTTTACTATTATTATCGCTAGAACTATAATAATTATACTTATTACTCCCGATATTATCAATATAACATGCCTTATTACCCATATAATGCAGTTATTATCGCTAGAACTGTAATAATTATACTCATTACTTACATTATTAGCAATATAACGTGCATTATTACCCATATTATGCAGTTATTATCGCTAGAACTGTAATAATTATACTTATTACTTATACTATAATCAATATAACATGCATTATTACCCATATTATGCAGTTATTATCTCTAGAACCATAATAAATATACTTATTACTCCCAATATTATCAATATAACATGCATTATTACCCATATAATGCAGTTATTATCGCTAGAACTGTAATAATTATACTTATTACTTATAATGTTAGCAATATAACGTGCATTATTACCCATATTATGCAGTTATTATCGCTAGAACTATAATAAATATACGTACTACTTTTATTATCATCAATATAACATGCATTATTACCCATATTATGCAGTTATTATCGATAGAACTGTAATAAATATACTTATTACTTTTACTATTATCAATATATCATGCACTATTAGCCATATTTTACTATTATTATCGCTAGAACTATAATAATTATACTTATTACTCCCGATATTATCAATATAACATGCCTTATTACCCATATTATGCAGTTATTATCGCTAGAATTGTAATAATTATACTTATTACTTATATTATTATCAATATAACATGCATTATTACCCATGTAATGGAGGTATTATCGCTAGAACTGTAATAATTATACGTATTACTTTTATTATCATCAATATAACATGCATTACTACCCATATAATGCAGTTATTATCGCTAGAACTGTAATAAATATACTTACTACTTTCATTATCATCAATATAACATGCATTATAACCCATATTAAGAAGTTATTATCGATAGAACGATAATAAATATACTTATTACTTTTATTATTATCAATATAACATGCATTATTACCCATATAATGCAGTTATTATCGCTAGAACTGTAATAATTATACTTATTACTTATATTGTTAGCAATATAACGTGCATTATTACCCATATAATGCAGTTATTATCGCCAGAACTGTAATAATTATACTTATTACTTAGATTATTATCAATATAACATGCATTATTACCCATATTATGCAGTTATTATCGCTAGAACTATAATAATCATACTTATTACTCCCGATATTATCAATATAACATGCCTTATTACGCATATAATGCAGTTATTATCGCTAGAACTGTAATAAATATACTTACTACTTTCATTATCATCAATATAACATGCATTACTACCCATATAATGCAGTTATTATCGCTAGAACTGTAATAATTATACGTATTACTTTTATTATCATCAATATAACATGCATTATTACCCATATAATGCAGTTATTATCGCTAGAACTGTAATAATTATACTCATTACTTACATTATTAGCAATATAACGTGCATTATGACCCATATTATGCAGTTATTATCGCTAGAATTGTAATCATTATACTTATTACTTATATTATTATCAATATAACATGCATTATTACCCATGTAATGGAGGTATTATCGCTAGAACTGTAATAATTATACTTATTACTTATACTATTAGCAATATAACGTGCATTATTACCCATATAATGCAGTTATTATCGCCAGAACTGTACTAATTATACTTATTACTTATACTATTCTCAGTATAACATGCATTATTACCCATATTATGCAGTTATTATCGCTAGAACTATAATAAATATACGTATTACTTTCATTATCATCAATATAACATGCATTATTACCCATATTATGCAGTTATTATCGATAGAACTGTAATAAATATACTTATTACTTTTACTATTATCAATATATCATGCACTATTAGCCATATTTTACTATTATTATCGCTAGAACTATAATAATTATACTTATTACTCCCGATATTATCAATATAACATGCCTTATTACGCATATAATGCAATTATTATCGCTAGAACTGTAATAAATATACTTACTACTTTCATTATCATCAATATAACATGCATTATTACCCATATTATGCAGTTATTATCGATAGAACTGTAATAAATATACTTATTACTTTTACTATTATCAATATATCGTGCACTATTAGCCATATTTTACTATTATTATCGCTAGAACTATAATAAATATACTTATTACTCCCAATATTATCAATATAACATGCATTTTTACCCATATAATGCAGTTATTATCGCTAGAACTGTAATAATTATACTTATTACTTATATTGTTAGCAATATAACGTGCATTATTACCCATATTATGCAGTTATTATCGCTAGAACTATAATAAATATACGTACTACTTTTATTATCATCAATATAACATGCATTATTACCCATATTATGCAGTTATTATCGATAGAACTGTAATAAATATACTTATTACTTTTACTATTATCAATATATCATGCACTATTAGCCATATTTTACTATTATTATCGCTAGAACTATAATAATTATACTTATTACTCCCGATATTATCAATATAACATGCCTTATTACCCATATAATGCAGTTATTATCGCTAGAACTGTAATAATTATACTCATTACTTATATTATTAGCAATATAACGTGCATTATTACCCATATTATGCAGTTATTATCGCTAGAACTGTAATAATTATACTTATTACTTATATTATTATCAATATAACATGCATTATTACTCATATTATGCAGTTATTATCGCTAGAACTATAATAAATATACGTATTACTTTTATTATCATCAATATAACATGCATTATTACCCATACTATGCAGTTATTATCGATAGAACTGTAATAAATATACTTATTACTTTTATTATTATCAATATAACATGCACTATTAGCCATATTTTACTATTATTATCGCTAGAACTATAATAATTATACTTATTACTCCCGATATTATCAATATAACATGCCTTATTACCCATATAATGCAGTTATTATCGCTAGAACTGTAATAATTATACTCATTACTTACATTATTATCAATATAACATGCATTATTACCCATGTAATGGAGGTATTATCGCTAGAACTGTAATAATTATACGTATTACTTTTATTATCATCAATATAACATGCATTACTACCCATATAATGCAGTTATTATCGCTAGAACTGTAATAAATATACTTACTACTTTCATTATCATCAATATAACATGCATTATAACCCATATTAAGAAGTTATTATCGATAGAACGATAATAAATATACTTATTACTTTTATTATTATCAATATAACATGCATTATTACCCATATAATGCAGTTATTATCGCTAGAACTGTAATAATTATACGTATTACTTTTATTATCATCAATATAACATGCATTACTACCCATATAATGCAGTTATTATCGCTAGAACTGTAATAAATATACTTACTACTTTCATTATCATCAATATAACATGCATTACTACCCATATAATGCAGTTATTATCGCTAGAACTGTAATAATTATACGTATTACTTTTATTATCATCAATATAACATGCATTATTACCCATATAATGCAGTTATTATCGCTAGAACTGTAATAATTATACTCATTACTTACATTATTAGCAATATAACGTGCATTATGACCCATATTATGCAGTTATTATCGCTAGAATTGTAATCATTATACTTATTACTTATATTATTATCAATATAACATGCATTATTACCCATGTAATGGAGGTATTATCGCTAGAACTGTAATAATTATACTTATTACTTATACTATTAGCAATATAACGTGCATTATTACCCATATAATGCAGTTATTATCGCCAGAACTGTACTAATTATACTTATTACTTATACTATTCTCAGTATAACATGCATTATTACCCATATTATGCAGTTATTATCGCTAGAACTATAATAAATATACGTATTACTTTCATTATCATCAATATAACATGCATTATTACCCATATTATGCAGTTATTATCGATAGAACTGTAATAAATATACTTATTACTTTTACTATTATCAATATATCATGCACTATTAGCCATATTTTACTATTATTATCGCTAGAACTATAATAATTATACTTATTACTCCCGATATTATCAATATAACATGCCTTATTACGCATATAATGCAATTATTATCGCTAGAACTGTAATAAATATACTTACTACTTTCATTATCATCAATATAACATGCATTATTACCCATATTATGCAGTTATTATCGATAGAACTGTAATAAATATACTTATTACTTTTACTATTATCAATATATCGTGCACTATTAGCCATATTTTACTATTATTATCGCTAGAACTATAATAAATATACTTATTACTCCCAATATTATCAATATAACATGCATTTTTACCCATATAATGCAGTTATTATCGCTAGAACTGTAATAATTATACTTATTACTTATATTGTTAGCAATATAACGTGCATTATTACCCATATTATGCAGTTATTATCGCTAGAACTATAATAAATATACGTACTACTTTTATTATCATCAATATAACATGCATTATTACCCATATTATGCAGTTATTATCGATAGAACTGTAATAAATATACTTATTACTTTTACTATTATCAATATATCATGCACTATTAGCCATATTTTACTATTATTATCGCTAGAACTATAATAATTATACTTATTACTCCCGATATTATCAATATAACATGCCTTATTACCCATATAATGCAGTTATTATCGCTAGAACTGTAATAATTATACTCATTACTTATATTATTAGCAATATAACGTGCATTATTACCCATATTATGCAGTTATTATCGCTAGAACTGTAATAATTATACTTATTACTTATATTATTATCAATATAACATGCATTATTACTCATATTATGCAGTTATTATCGCTAGAACTATAATAAATATACGTATTACTTTTATTATCATCAATATAACATGCATTATTACCCATATTATGCAGTTATTATCGATAGAACTGTAATAAATATACTTATTACTTTTATTATTATCAATATAACATGCACTATTAGCCATATTTTACTATTATTATCGCTAGAACTATAATAATTATACTTATTACTCCCGATATTATCAATATAACATGCCTTATTACCCATATAATGCAGTTATTATCGCTAGAACTGTAATAATTATACTCATTACTTACATTATTAGCAATATAACGTGCATTATTACCCATATTATGCAGTTATTATCGCTAGAACTGTAATAATTATACTTATTACTTATACTATAATCAATATAACATGCATTATTACCCATATTATGCAGTTATTATCGCTAGAACTATAATAAATATACTTATTACTCCCAATATTAGCAATATAACGTGCATTATTACCCATATAATGCAGTTATTATCGCTAGAACTGTAATAATTATACTTATTACTTATACTATAATCAATATAACATGCATTATTACCCATATTATGCAGTTATTATCGCTAGAACTATAATAAATATACTTATTACTCCCAATATTACCAATATAACATGCATTATTACCCATATAATGCAGGTATTATTGCTAGAACTGTAATAATTATACTTATTGCTTATACTATTAGCAATATAACGTGCATTGTTACCCATATAATGCAGTTATTATCGCCAGAACTGTAATAATTATACTTATTACTTATATTATTCTCAATATAACATGCATTATTACCCATATTATGCAGTTATTATCGCTAGAACTGTAATAAATATACGTATTACTTTCATTATCATCAATATAACATGCATTATTACCCATATTATGCAGTTATTATCTCTAGAACCATAATAAATATACTTATTACTCCCAATATTATCAATATAACATGCATTATTACCCATATAATGCAGTTATTATAGCTAGAACTGTAATAATTATACTTATTACTTATAATGTTAGCAATATAACGTGCATTATTACCCATATTATGCAGTTATTATCGCTAGAACTATAATAAATATACGTACTACTTTTATTATCATCAATATAACATGCATTATTACCCATATTATGCAGTTATTATCGATAGAACTGTAATAAATATACTTATTACTTTTACTATTATCAATATATCATGCACTATTAGCCATATTTTACTATTATTATCGCTAGAACTATAATAATTATACTTATTACTCCCGATATTATCAATATAACATGCCTTATTACCCATATTATGCAGTTATTATCGCTAGAATTGTAATAATTATACTTATTACTTATATTATTATCAATATAACATGCATTATTACCCATGTAATGGAGGTATTATCGCTAGAACTGTAATAATTATACTTATTACTTATACTATTAGCAATATAACGTGCATTGTTACCCATATAATGCAGTTATTATCGCCAGAACTGTAATAATTATACTTATTACTTATACTATTCTCAATATAACATGCATTATTACCCATATTATGCAGTTATTATCGCTAGAACTATAATAAATATACGTATTACTTTCATTATCATCAATATAACATGCATTATTACCCATATTATGCAGTTATTATCGATAGAACTGTAATAAATATACTTATTACTTTTACTATTATCAATATATCATACACTATTAGCCATATTTTACTATTATTATCGCTAGAACTATAATAATTATACTTATTACTCCCGATATTATCAATATAACATGCCTTATTACGCATATAATGCAGTTATTATCGCTAGAACTGTAATAAATATACTTACTACTTTCATTATCATCAATATAACATGCATTACTACCCATATAATGCAGTTATTATCGCTAGAACTGTAATAATTATACGTATTACTTTTATTATCATCAATATAACATGCATTACTACCCATATAATGCAGTTATTATCGCTAGAACTGTAATAAATATACTTACTACTTTCATTATCATCAATATAACATGCATTATAACCCATATTAAGAAGTTATTATCGATAGAACGATAATAAATATACTTATTACTTTTATTATTATCAATATAACATGCATTATTACCCATATAATGCAGTTATTATCGCTAGAACTGTAATAATTATACTTATTACTTATATTGTTAGCAATATAACGTGCATTATTACCCATATAATGCAGTTATTATCGCCAGAACTGTAATAATTATACTTATTACTTAGATTATTATCAATATAACATGCATTATTACCCATATTATGCAGTTATTATCGCTAGAACTATAATAATCATACTTATTACTCCCGATATTATCAATATAACATGCCTTATTACGCATATAATGCAGTTATTATCGCTAGAACTGTAATAAATATACTTACTACTTTCATTATCATCAATATAACATGCATTACTACCCATATAATGCAGTTATTATCGCTAGAACTGTAATAATTATACGTATTACTTTTATTATCATCAATATAACATGCATTATTACCCATATAATGCAGTTATTATCGCTAGAACTGTAATAATTATACTCATTACTTACATTATTAGCAATATAACGTGCATTATTACCCATATTATGCAGTTATTATCGCTAGAACTGTAATAATTATACGTATTACTTTTATTATCATCAATATAACATGCATTATTACCCATATTATGCAGTTATTATCGATAGAACTGTAATAAATATACTTATTACTTTTATTATTATCAATATAACATGCACTATTTGCCATATTTTACTATTATTATCGCTAGAACTATAATAATTATACTTATTACTCCGATATTATCAATATAACATGCATTACTACCCATATTATGCAGTTATTATCGCTAGAACTGTAATAATTATACTTATTACTTATATTGTTAGCAATATAACGTGCATTATTACCCATATAATGCAGTTATTATCGCTAGAACTGTAATAATTATACTCATTACTTACATTATTAGCAATATAACGTGCATTATTACCCATATTATGCAGTTATTATCGCTAGAATTGTAATCATTATACTTATTACTTATATTATTATCAATATAACATGCATTATTACCCATATTATGCAGTTATTATCGATAGAACTGTAATAAATATACTTATTACTTTTACTATTATCAATATATCGTGCACTATTAGCCATATTTTACTATTATTATCGCTAGAACTATAATAAATATACTTATTACTCCCAATATTATCAATATAACATGCATTTTTACCCATATAATGCAGTTATTATCGCTAGAACTGTAATAATTATACTTATTACTTATATTGTTAGCAATATAACGTGCATTATTACCCATATAATGCAGTTATTATCGCTAGAACTGTAATAATTATACTTATTACTTATGTTATTATCAATATAACATGCATTATTACCCATATTATGCAGTTATTATCGCTAGAACTATAATAAATATACGTATTACTTTTATTATCATCAATATAACATGCATTATTACCCATATTATGCAGTTATTATCGATAGAACTGTAATAAATATACTTATTACTTTTATTATTATCAATATAACATGCACTATTTGCCATATTTTACTATTATTATCGCTAGAACTATAATAATTATACTTATTACTCCGATATTATCAATATAACATGCATTATTACCCATATTATGCAGTTATTATCGCTAGAACTGTAATAATTATACTTATTACTTATATCATTATCAATATAACATGCATTATTACCCATATAATGGAGGTATTATCGCTAGAACTGTAGTAATTATACTTATTACTTATACTATAATCAATATAACATGCATTATTACCCATATTATGCAGTTATTATCGCTAGAACTATAATAAATATACTTATTACTCCCAATATTAGCAATATAACGTGCATTATTACCCATATAATGCAGTTATTATCGCTAGAACTGTAATAATTATACTTATTACTTATACTATAATCAATATAACATGCATTATTACCCATATTATGCAGTTATTATCGCTAGAACTATAATAAATATACTTATTACTCCCAATATTACCAATATAACATGCATTATTACCCATATAATGCAGGTATTATTGCTAGAACTGTAATAATTATACTTATTGCTTATACTATTAGCAATATAACGTGCATTGTTACCCATATAATGCAGTTATTATCGCCAGAACTGTAATAATTATACTTATTACTTATATTATTCTCAATATAACATGCATTATTACCCATATTATGCAGTTATTATCGCTAGAACTATAATAAATATACGTATTACTTTCATTATCATCAATATAACATGCATTATTACCCATATTATGCAGTTATTATCTCTAGAACCATAATAAATATACTTATTACTCCCAATATTATCAATATAACATGCATTATTACCCATATAATGCAGTTATTATCGCTAGAACTGTAATAATTATACTTATTACTTATATTGTTAGCAATATAACGTGCATTATTACCCATATTATGCAGTTATTATCGCTAGAACTATAATAAATATACGTACTACTTTTATTATCATCAATATAACATGCATTATTACCCATATTATGCAGTTATTATCGCTAGAACTATAATAAATATACGTACTACTTTCATTGTCATCAATATAACATGCATTATTACCCATATAATGCAGTTATTATCGCTAGAACTGTAATAATTATACTCATTACTTATATTATTAGCAATATAACGTGCATTATTACCCATATTATGCAGTTATTATCGCTAGAACTGTAATAATTATACTTATTACTTATATTATTATCAATATAACATGCATTATTACTCATATTATGCAGTTATTATCGCTAGAACTATAATAAATATACGTATTACTTTTATTATCATCAATATAACATGCATTATTACCCATATTATGCAGTTATTATCGATAGAACTGTAATAAATATACTTATTACTTTTATTATTATCAATATAACATGCACTATTAGCCATATTTTACTATTATTATCGCTAGAACTATAATAATTATACTTATTACTCCCGATATTATCAATATAACATGCCTTATTACCCATATAATGCAGTTATTATCGCTAGAACTGTAATAATTATACTCATTACTTACATTATTAGCAATATAACGTGCATTATTACCCATATTATGCAGTTATTATCGCTAGAACTGTAATAATTATACTTATTACTTATACTATAATCAATATAACATGCATTATTACCCATATTATGCAGTTATTATCGCTAGAACTATAATAAATATACTTATTACTCCCAATATTAGCAATATAACGTGCATTATTACCCATATAATGCAGTTATTATCGCTAGAACTGTAATAATTATACTTATTACTTATACTATAATCAATATAACATGCATTATTACCCATATTATGCAGTTATTATCGCTAGAACTATAATAAATATACTTATTACTCCCAATATTACCAATATAACATGCATTATTACCCATATAATGCAGGTATTATTGCTAGAACTGTAATAATTATACTTATTGCTTATACTATTAGCAATATAACGTGCATTGTTACCCATATAATGCAGTTATTATCGCCAGAACTGTAATAATTATACTTATTACTTATATTATTCTCAATATAACATGCATTATTACCCATATTATGCAGTTATTATCGCTAGAACTGTAATAAATATACGTATTACTTTCATTATCATCAATATAACATGCATTATTACCCATATTATGCAGTTATTATCTCTAGAACCATAATAAATATACTTATTACTCCCAATATTATCAATATAACATGCATTATTACCCATATAATGCAGTTATTATCGCTAGAACTGTAATAATTATACTTATTACTTATAATGTTAGCAATATAACGTGCATTATTACCCATATTATGCAGTTATTATCGCTAGAACTATAATAAATATACGTACTACTTTTATTATCATCAATATAACATGCATTATTACCCATATTATGCAGTTATTATCGATAGAACTGTAATAAATATACTTATTACTTTTACTATTATCAATATATCATGCACTATTAGCCATATTTTACTATTATTATCGCTAGAACTATAATAATTATACTTATTACTCCCGATATTATCAATATAACATGCCTTATTACCCATATTATGCAGTTATTATCGCTAGAATTGTAATAATTATACTTATTACTTATATTATTATCAATATAACATGCATTATTACCCATGTAATGGAGGTATTATCGCTAGAACTGTAATAATTATACTTATTACTTATACTATTAGCAATATAACGTGCATTGTTACCCATATAATGCAGTTATTATCGCCAGAACTGTAATAATTATACTTATTACTTATACTATTCTCAATATAACATGCATTATTACCCATATTATGCAGTTATTATCGCTAGAACTATAATAAATATACGTATTACTTTCATTATCATCAATATAACATGCATTATTACCCATATAATGGAGGTATTATCGCTAGAACTGTAATAATTATACTTATTACTTATACTATTAGCAATATAACGTGCATTATTACCCATATAATGCAGTTATTATCGCCAGAACTGTAATAGTTATACTTATTACTTATATTATTCTCAATATAACATGCATTATTACCCATATTATGCAGTTATTATCGCTAGAACTATAATAAATATACGTATTACTTTCATTATCATCAATATAACATGCATTATTACCCATATTATGCAGTTATTATCGATAGAACTGTAATAAATATACTTATTACTTTTACTATTATCAATATATCATGCACTATTAGCCATATTTTACTATTATTATCGCTAGAACTATAATAATTATACTTATTACTCCCGATATTATCAATATAACATGCCTTATTACCCATATTATGCAGTTATTATCGCTAGAATTGTAATAATTATACTTATTACTTATATTATTATCAATATAACATGCATTATTACCCATGTAATGGAGGTATTATCGCTAGAACTGTAATAATTATACTTATTACTTATACTATTAGCAATATAACGTGCATTATTAGCCATATAATGCAGTTATTATCGCCAGAACTGTAATAATTATACTTATTACTTATACTATTCTCAATATAACATGCATTATTACCCATATTATGCAGTTATTATCGCTAGAACTATAATAAATATACGTATTACTTTCATTATCATCAATATAACATGCATTATTACCCATATAATGGAGGTATTATCGCTAGAACTGTAATAATTATACTTATTACTTATACTATTAGCAATATAACGTGCATTATTACCCATATAATGCAGTTACTATCGCCAGAACTGTAATAGTTATACTTATTACTTATATTATTCTCAATATAACATGCATTATTACCCATATTATGCAGTTATTATCGCTAGAACTGTAATAAATATACGTATTACTTTCATTATCATCAATATAACATGCATTATTACCCATATTATGCAGTTATTATCGATAGAACTGTAATAAATATACTTATTACTTTTACTATTATCAATATATCATACACTATTAGCCATATTTTACTATTATTATCGCTAGAACTATAATAATTATACTTATTACTCCCGATATTATCAATATAACATGCCTTATTACGCATATAATGCAGTTATTATCGCTAGAACTGTAATAAATATACTTACTACTTTCATTATCATCAATATAACATGCATTACTACCCATATAATGCAGTTATTATCGCTAGAACTGTAATAATTATACGTATTACTTTTATTATCATCAATATAACATGCATTACTACCCATATAATGCAGTTATTATCGCTAGAACTGTAATAAATATACTTACTACTTTCATTATCATCAATATAACATGCATTATAACCCATATTAAGAAGTTATTATCGATAGAACGATAATAAATATACTTATTACTTTTATTATTATCAATATAACGTGCATTATTACCCATATAATGCAGTTATTATCGCCAGAACTGTAATAATTATACTTATTACTTAGATTATTATCAATATAACATGCATTATTACCCATATTATGCAGTTATTATCGCTAGAACTATAATAATCATACTTATTACTCCCGATATTATCAATATAACATGCCTTATTACGCATATAATGCAGTTATTATCGCTAGAACTGTAATAAATATACTTACTACTTTCATTATCATCAATATAACATGCATTACTACCCATATAATGCAGTTATTATCGCTAGAACTGTAATAATTATACGTATTACTTTTATTATCATCAATATAACATGCATTATTACCCATATAATGCAGTTATTATCGCTAGAACTGTAATAATTATACTCATTACTTACATTATTAGCAATATAACGTGCATTATTACCCATATTATGCAGTTATTATCGCTAGAATTGTAATCATTATACTTATTACTTATATTATTATCAATATAACATGCATTATTACCCATGTAATGGAGGTATTATCGCTAGAACTGTAATAATTATACTTATTACTTATACTATTAGCAATATAACGTGCATTATTACCCATATAATGCAGTTATTATCGCCAGAACTGTACTAATTATACTTATTACTTATACTATTCTCAGTATAACATGCATTATTACCCATATTATGCAGTTATTATCGCTAGAACTATAATAAATATACGTATTACTTTCATTATCATCAATATAACATGCATTATTACCCATATTATGCAGTTATTATCGATAGAACTGTAATAAATATACTTATTACTTTTACTATTATCAATATATCATGCACTATTAGCCATATTTTACTATTATTATCGCTAGAACTATAATAATTATACTTATTACTCCCGATATTATCAATATAACATGCCTTATTACGCATATAATGCAATTATTATCGCTAGAACTGTAATAAATATTCTTACTACTTTCATTATCATCAATATAACATGCATTATTACCCATATTATGCAGTTATTATCGATAGAACTGTAATAAATATACTTATTACTTTTACTATTATCAATATATCGTGCACTATTAGCCATATTTTACTATTATTATCGCTAGAACTATAATAAATATACTTATTACTCCCAATATTATCAATATAACATGCATTTTTACCCATATAATGCAGTTATTATCGCTAGAACTGTAATAATTATACTTATTACTTATATTGTTAGCAATATAACGTGCATTATTACCCATATAATGCAGTTATTATCGCTAGAACTGTAATAATTATACTTATTACTTATGTTATTATCAATATAGCATGCATTATTACCCATATTATGCAGTTATTATCGCTAGAACTATAATAAATATACGTATTACTTTTATTATCATCAATATAACATGCATTATTACCCATATTATGCAGTTATTATCGATAGAACTGTAATAAATATACTTATTACTTTTATTATTATCAATATAACATGCACTATTTGCCATATTTTACTATTATTATCGCTAGAACTATAATAATTATACTTATTACTCCGATATTATCAATATAACATGCATTATTACCCATATTATGCAGTTATTATCGCTAGAACTGTAATAATTATACTTATTACTTATATCATTATCAATATAACATGCATTATTACCCATATAATGGAGGTATTATCGCTAGAACTGTAGTAATTATACTTATTACTTATACTATAATCAATATAACATGCATTATTACCCATATTATGCAGTTATTATCGCTAGAACTATAATAAATATACTTATTACTCCCAATATTAGCAATATAACGTGCATTATTACCCATATAATGCAGTTATTATCGCTAGAACTGTAATAATTATACTTATTACTTATACTATAATCAATATAACATGCATTATTACCCATATTATGCAGTTATTATCGCTAGAACTATAATAAATATACTTATTACTCCCAATATTACCAATATAACATGCATTATTACCCATATAATGCAGGTATTATTGCTAGAACTGTAATAATTATACTTATTGCTTATACTATTAGCAATATAACGTGCATTGTTACCCATATAATGCAGTTATTATCGCCAGAACTGTAATAATTATACTTATTACATATATTATTCTCAATATAACATGCATTATTACCCATATTATGCAGTTATTATCGCTAGAACTATAATAAATATACGTATTACTTTCATTATCATCAATATAACATGCATTATTACCCATATTATGCAGTTATTATCTCTAGAACCATAATAAATATACTTATTACTCCCAATATTATCAATATAACATGCATTATTACCCATATAATGCAGTTATTATCGCTAGAACTGTAATAATTATACTTATTACTTATATTGTTAGCAATATAACGTGCATTATTACCCATATTATGCAGTTATTATCGCTAGAACTATAATAAATATACGTACTACTTTTATTATCATCAATATAACATGCATTATTACCCATATTATGCAGTTATTATCGCTAGAACTATAATAAATATACGTACTACTTTCATTGTCATCAATATAACATGCATTATTACCCATATAATGGAGGTATTATCGCTAGAACTGTAATAATTATACTTATTACTTATACTATTAGCAATATAACGTCCATTATTACCCATATAATGCAGTTATTATCGCCAGAACTGTAATAATTATACTTATTACTTATATTATTATCAACATAACATGCATTATTACCCATATAATGGAGGTATTATTGCTAGAACTGTAATAAATATACTTACTACTTTCATTATCATCAATATAACATGCATTATTACCCATATTATGCAGTTATTATCGATAGAACTGTAATAAATATACTTATTACTTTTACTATTATCAATATATCGTGCACTATTAGCCATATTTTACTATTATTATCGCTAGAACTATAATAAATATACTTATTACTCCCAATATTATCAATATAACATGCATTTTTACCCATATAATTCAGTTATTATCGCTAGAACTGTAATAATTATACTTATTACTTATATTGTTAGCAATATAACGTGCATTATTACCCATATAATGCAGTTATTATCGCTAGAACTGTAATAATTATACTTATTACTTATGTTATTATCAATATAACATGCATTATTACCCATATTATGCAGTTATTATCGCTAGAACTATAATAAATATACGTATTACTTTTATTATCATCAATATAACATGCATTATTACCCATATTATGCAGTTATTATCGATAGAACTGTAATAAATATACTTATTACTTTTATTATTATCAATATAACATGCACTATTTGCCATATTTTACTATTATTATCGCTAGAACTATAATAATTATACTTATTACTCCGATATTATCAATATAACATACATTATTACCCATATTATGCAGTTATTATCGCTAGAACTGTAATAATTATACTTATTACTTATATCATTATCAATATAACATGCATTATTACCCATATAATGGAGGTATTATCGCTAGAACTGTAGTAATTATACTTATTACTTATACTATAATCAATATAACATGCATTATTACCCATATTATGCAGTTATTATCGCTAGAACTATAATAAATATACTTATTACTCCCAATATTAGCAATATAACGTGCATTATTACCCATATAATGCAGTTATTATCGCTAGAACTGTAATAATTATACTTATTACTTATACTATAATCAATATAACATGCATTATTACCCATATTATGCAGTTATTATCGCTAGAACTATAATAAATATACTTATTACTCCCAATATTACCAATATAACATGCATTATTACCCATATAATGCAGGTATTATTGCTAGAACTGTAATAATTATACTTATTGCTTATACTATTAGCAATATAACGTGCATTGTTACCCATATAATGCAGTTATTATCGCCAGAACTGTAATAATTATACTTATTACTTATATTATTCTCAATATAACATGCATTATTACCCATATTATGCAGTTATTATCGCTAGAACTATAATAAATATACGTATTACTTTCATTATCATCAATATAACATGCATTATTACCCATATTATGCAGTTATTATCTCTAGAACCATAATAAATATACTTATTACTCCCAATATTATCAATATAACATGCATTATTACCCATATAATGCAGTTATTATCGCTAGAACTGTAATAATTAAACTTATTACTTATATTGTTAGCAATATAACGTGCATTATTACCCATATTATGCAGTTATTATCGCTAGAACTATAATAAATATACGTACTACTTTTATTATCATCAATATAACATGCATTATTACCCATATTATGCAGTTATTATCGATAGAACTGTAATAAATATACTTATTACTTTTACTATTATCAATATATCATGCACTATTAGCCATATTTTACTATTATTATCGCTAGAACTATAATAAATATACTTATTACTCCCGATATTATCAATATAACATGCCTTATTACCCATATAATGCAGTTATTATCGCTAGAACTGTAATAATTATACTCATTACTTACATTATTAGCAATATAACGTGCATTATTACCCATATTATGCAGTTATTATCGCTAGAACTGTAATAATTATACTTATTACTTATACTATAATCAATATAACATGCATTATTACCCATATTATGCAGTTATTATCGCTAGAACTATAATAAATATACTTATTACTCCCAATATTAGCAATATAACGTGCATTATTACCCATATAATGCAGTTATTATCGCTAGAACTGTAATAATTATACTTATTACTTATACTATAATCAATATAACATGCATTATTACCCATATTATGCAGTTATTATCGCTAGAACTATAATAAATATACTTATTACTCCCAATATTACCAATATAACATGCATTATTACCCATATAATGCAGGTATTATTGCTAGAACTGTAATAATTATACTTATTGCTTATACTATTATCAATATAACGTGCATTGTTACCCATATAATGCAGTTATTATCGCCAGAACTGTAATAATTATACTTATTACTTATATTATTCTCAATATAACATGCATTATTACCCATATTATGCAGTTATTATCGCTAGAACTATAATAAATATACGTATTACTTTCATTATCATCAATATAACATGCATTATTACCCATATTATGCAGTTATTATCTCTAGAACCATAATAAATATACTTATTACTCCCAATATTATCAATATAACATGCATTATTACCCATATAATGCAGTTATTATCGCTAGAACTGTAATAATTATACTTATTACTTATATTGTTAGCAATATAACGTGCATTATTACCCATATTATGCAGTTATTATCGCTAGAACTATAATAAATATACGTACTACTTTTATTATCATCAATATAACATGCATTATTACCCATATTATGCAGTTACTATCGATAGAACTGTAATAAATATACTTATTACTTTTACTATTATCAATATATCATGCACTATTAGCCATTTTTTACTATTATTATCGCTAGAACTATAATAATTGTACTTATTACTCCCGATATTATCAATATAACATGCCTTATTACCCATATAATGCAGTTATTATCGCTAGAACTGTAATAATTATACTCATTACTTATATTATTAGCAATATAACGTGCATTATTACCCATATTATGCAGTTATTATCGCTAGAACTGTAATAATTATACTTATTACTTATATTATTATCAATATAACATGCATTATTACTCATATTATGCAGTTATTATCGCTAGAACTATAATAAATATACGTATTACTTTTATTATCATCAATATAACATGCATTATTACCCATATTATGCAGTTATTATCGATAGAACTGTAATAAATATACTTATTACTTTTATTATTATCAATATAACATGCACTATTAGCCATATTTTACTATTATTATCGCTAGAACTATAATAATTATACTTATTACTCCCGATATTATCAATATAACATGCCTTATTACCCATATAATGCAGTTATTATCGCTAGAACTGTAATAATTATACTCATTACTTACATTATTAGCAATATAACGTGCATTATTACCCATATTATGCAGTTATTATCGCTAGAACTGTAATAATTATACTTATTACTTATACTATAATCAATATAACATGCATTATTACCCATATTATGCAGTTATTATCGCTAGAACTATAATAAATATACTTATTACTCCCAATATTAGCAATATAACGTGCATTATTACCCATATAATGCAGTTATTATCGCTAGAACTGTAATAATTATACTTATTACTTATACTATAATCAATATAACATGCATTATTACCCATATTATGCAGTTATTATCGCTAGAACTATAATAAATATACTTATTACTCCCAATATTACCAATATAACATGCATTATTACCCATATAATGCAGGTATTATTGCTAGAACTGTAATAATTATACTTATTGCTTATACTATTAGCAATATAACGTGCATTGTTACCCATATAATGCAGTTATTATCGCCAGAACTGTAATAATTATACTTATTACTTATATTATTCTCAATATAACATGCATTATTACCCATATTATGCAGTTATTATCGCTAGAACTGTAATAAATATACGTATTACTTTCATTATCATCAATATAACATGCATTATTACCCATATTATGCAGTTATTATCTCTAGAACCATAATAAATATACTTATTACTCCCAATATTATCAATATAACATGCATTATTACCCATATAATGCAGTTATTATCGCTAGAACTGTAATAATTATACTTATTACTTATAATGTTAACAATATAACGTGCATTATTACCCATATTATGCAGTTATTATCGCTAGAACTATAATAAATATACGTACTACTTTTATTATCATCAATATAACATGCATTATTACCCATATTATGCAGTTATTATCGATAGAACTGTAATAAATATACTTATTACTTTTACTATTATCAATATATCATGCACTATTAGCCATATTTTACTATTATTATCGCTAGAACTATAATAATTATACTTATTACTCCCGATATTATCAATATAACATGCCTTATTACCCATATTATGCAGTTATTATCGCTAGAATTGTAATAATTATACTTATTACTTATATTATTATCAATATAACATGCATTATTACCCATGTAATGGAGGTATTATCGCTAGGACTGTAATAATTATACTTATTACTTATACTATTAGCAATATAACGTGCATTGTTACCCATATAATGCAGTTATTATCGCCAGAACTGTAATAATTATACTTATTACTTATACTATTCTCAATATAACATGCATTATTACCCATATTATGCAGTTATTATCGCTAGAACTATAATAAATATACGTATTACTTTCATTATCATCAATATAACATGCATTATTACCCATATAATGGAGGTATTATCGCTAGAACTGTAATAATTATACTTATTACTTATACTATTAGCAATATAACGTGCATTATTACCCATATAATGCAGTTATTATCGCCAGAACTGTAATAGTTATACTTATTACTTATATTATTCTCAATATAACATGCATTATTACCCATATTATGCAGTTATTATCGCTAGAACTATAATAAATATACGTATTACTTTCATTATCATCAATATAACATGCATTATTACCCATATTATGCAGTTATTATCGATAGAACTGTAATAAATATACTTATTACTTTTACTATTATCAATATATCATACACTATTAGCCATATTTTACTATTATTATCGCTAGAACTATAATAATTATACTTATTACTCCCGATATTATCAATATAACATGCCTTATTACGCATATAATGCAGTTATTATCGCTAGAACTGTAATAAATATACTTACTACTTTCATTATCATCAATATAACATGCATTACTACCCATATAATGCAGTTATTATCGCTAGAACTATAATAATTATACTTATTACTCCCGATATTATCAATATAACATGCCTTATTACGCATATAATGCAGTTATTATCGCTAGAACTGTAATAAATATACTTACTACTTTCATTATCATCAATATAACATGCATTACAACCCATATAATGCAGTTATTATCGCTAGAACTGTAATAATTATACGTATTACTTTTATTATCATCAATATAACATGCATTACTACCCATATAATGCAGTTATTATCGCTAGAACTGTAATAAATATACTTACTACTTTCATTATCATCAATATAACATGCATTACTACCCATATAATGCAGTTATTATCGCTAGAACTGTAATAATTATACGTATTACTTTTATTATCATCAATATAACATGCATTATTACCCATATAATGCAGTTATTATCGCTAGAACTGTAATAATTATACTCATTACTTACATTATTAGCAATATAACGTGCATTATTACCCATATTATGCAGTTATTATCGCTAGAATTGTAATAATTATACTTATTACTTATATTATTATCAATATAACATGCATTATTACCCATGTAATGGAGGTATTATCGCTAGAACTGTAATAATTATACTTATTACTCCCGATATTATCAATATAACATGCCTTATTACGCATATAATGCAGTTATTATCGCTAGAACTGTAATAAATATACTTACTACTTTCATTATCATCAATATAACATGCATTACTACCCATATAATGCAGTTATTATCGCTAGAACTATAATAATTATACTTATTACTCCCGATATTATCAATATAACATGCCTTATTACGCATATAATGCAGTTATTATCGCTAGAACTGTAATAAATATACTTACTACTTTCATTATCATCAATATAACATGCATTACTACCCATATAATGCAGTTATTATCGCTAGAACTGTAATAATTATACGTATTACTTTTATTATCATCAATATAACATGCATTACTACCCATATAATGCAGTTATTATCGCTAGAACTGTAATAAATATACTTACTACTATCATTATCATCAATATAACATGCATTACTACCCATATAATGCAGTTATTATCGCTAGAACTGTAATAATTATACGTATTACTTTTATTATCATCAATATAACATGCATTATTACCCATATAATGCAGTTATTATCGCTAGAACTGTAATAATTATACTCATTACTTACATTATTAGCAATATAACGTGCATTATTACCCATATTATGCAGTTATTATCGCTAGAATTGTAATAATTATACTTATTACTTATATTATTATCAATATAACATGCATTATTACCCATGTAATGGAGGTATTATCGCTAGAACTGTAATAATTATACTTATTACTTATACTATTAGCAATATAACGTGCATTATTACCCATATAATGCAGTTATTATCGCCAGAACTGTAATAATTATACTTATTACTTATACTATTCTCAATATAACATGCATTATTACCCATATTATGCAGTTATTATCGCTAGAACTATAATAAATATACGTATTACTTTCATTATCATCAATATAACATGCATTATTACCCATATTATGCAGTTATTATCGATAGAACTGTAATAAATATACTTATTACTTTTACTATTATCAATATATCATGCACTATTAGCCATATTTTACTATTATTATCGCTAGAACTATAATAATTATACTTATTACTCCCGATATTATCAATATAACATGCCTTATTACGCATATAATGCAATTATTATCGCTAGAACTGTAATAAATATACTTACTACTTTCATTATCATCAATATAACATGCATTATTACCCATATTATGCAGTTATTATCGACAGAACTGTAATAAATATACTTATTACTTTTATTATCATCAATATAACATGCATTATTACCCATATTATGCAGTTATTATCGATAGAACTGTAATAAATATACTTATTACTTTTATTATTATCAATATAACATGCACTATTTGCCATATTTTACTATTATTATCGCTAGAACTATAATAATTATACTTATTACTCCCGATATTATCAATATAACATGCATTATTACCCATATAATGCAGTTATTATCGCTAGAACTGTAATAATTATACTTATTACTTATATTATTATCAATATAACATGCATTATTACCCATATTATGCAGTTATTATCTCTAGAACCATAATAAATATACTTATTACTCCCAATATTATCAATATAACATGCATTTTTACCCATATAATGCAGTTATTATCGCTAGAACTGTAATAATTATACTTATTACTTATATTGTTAGCAATATAACGTGCATTATTACCCATATAATGCAGTTATTATCGCTAGAACTGTAGTAATTATACTTATTACTTTTATTATCATCAATACAACATGCATTATTACCCATATTATGCAGTTATTATCGATAGAACTGTAATAAATATACTTATTACTTTTATTATTATCAATATAACATGCATTATTACCCATATTATGCATTTATTATCGATAGAACTGTAATAAATACACTTATTACTTTTATTATTATCAATATAACATGCACTATTTGCCATATTTTACTATTATTATCGCTATAACTATAATAATTATACTTATTACTCCCGATATTATCAATATAACATGCATTATTACCCATATAATGCAGTTATTATCGCCAGAACTGTAATAATTATACTTATTACTTATACTATTCTCAATATAACATGCATTATTACCCATATTATGCAGTTATTATCGCTAGAACTATAATAAATATACGTATTACTTTCATTATCATCAATATAACATGCATTATTACCCATATTATGCAGTTATTATCGATAGAACTGTAATAAATATACTTATTACTTTTACTATTATCAATATATCATGCACTATTAGCCATATTTTACTATTATTATCGCTAGAACTATAATAATTATACTTATTACTCCCGATATTATCAATATAACATGCCTTATTACGCATATAATGCAATTATTATCGCTAGAACTGTAATAAATATACTTACTACTTTCATTATCATCAATATAACATGCATTATTACCCATATTATGCAGTTATTATCGACAGAACTGTAATAAATATACTTATTACTTTTATTATCATCAATATAACATGCATTATTACCCATATTATGCAGTTATTATCGATAGAACTGTAATAAATATACTTATTACTTTTATTATTATCAATATAACATGCACTATTTGCCATATTTTACTATTATTATCGCTAGAACTATAATAATTATACTTATTACTCCCGATATTATCAATATAACATGCATTATTACCCATATAATGCAGTTATTATCGCTAGAACTGTAATAATTATACTTATTACTTATATTATTATCAATATAACATGCATTATTACCCATATTATGCAGTTATTATCTCTAGAACCATAATAAATATACTTATTACTCCCAATATTATCAATATAACATGCATTTTTACCCATATAATGCAGTTATTATCGCTAGAACTGTAATAATTATACTTATTACTTATATTGTTAGCAATATAACGTGCATTATTACCCATATAATGCAGTTATTATCGCTAGAACTGTAGTAATTATACTTATTACTTTTATTATCATCAATACAACATGCATTATTACCCATATTATGCAGTTATTATCGATAGAACTGTAATAAATATACTTATTACTTTTATTATTATCAATATAACATGCATTATTACCCATATTATGCATTTATTATCGATAGAACTGTAATAAATACACTTATTACTTTTATTATTATCAATATAACATGCACTATTTGCCATATTTTACTATTATTATCGCTATAACTATAATAATTATACTTATTACTCCCGATATTATCAATATAACATGCATTATTACCCATATAATGCAGTTATTATCGCTAGAACTGTAATAATTGTACTCATTACTTATATTATTAGCAATATAACGTGCATTATTACCCATATTATGCAGTTATTATCTCTAGAACCATAATAAATATACTTATTACTCCCAATATTATCAATATAACACGCATTATTACCCATATAATGCAGTTATTATCGCTAGAACTGTAATAATTATACTTATTACTTATATTGTTAGCAATATAACGTGCATTATTACCCATATAATGCAGTTATTATCGCTAGAACTGTAATAATTATACTTATTACTTATATTATTATCAATATAACATGCATTATTACCCATATTATGCAGTTATTATCGCTAGAACTATAATAAATATACGTATTACTTTCATTATCATCAATATAACATGCATTATTACCCATATTATGCAGTTATTATCTCTAGAACCATAATAAATATACTTATTACTCCCAATATTATCAATATAACATGCATTATTACCCATATAATGCAGTTATTATCGCTAGAACTGTAATAATTATACTTATTACTTATATTGTTAGCAATATAACGTGCATTATTACCCATATTATGCAGTTATTATCGCTAGAACTATAATAAATATACGTACTACTTTTATTATCATCAATATAACATGCATTATTACCCATATTATGCAGTTATTATCGATAGAACTGTAATAAATATACTTATTACTTTTACTATTATCAATATATCATGCACTATTAGCCATTTTTTACTATTATTATCGCTAGAACTATAATAATTGTACTTATTACTCCCGATATTATCAATATAACATGCCTTATTACCCATATAATGCAGTTATTATCGCTAGAACTGTAATAATTATACTCATTACTTATATTATTAGCAATATAACGTGCATTATTACCCATATTATGCAGTTATTATCGCTAGAACTGTAATAATTATACTTATTACTTATATTATTATCAATATAACATGCATTATTACTCATATTATGCAGTTATTATCGCTAGAACTATAATAAATATACGTATTACTTTTATTATCATCAATATAACATGCATTATTACCCATATTATGCAGTTATTATCGATAGAACTGTAATAAATATACTTATTACTTTTATTATTATCAATATAACATGCACTATTAGCCATATTTTACTATTATTATCGCTAGAACTATAATAATTATACTTATTACTCCCGATATTATCAATATAACATGCCTTATTACCCATATAATGCAGTTATTATCGCTAGAACTGTAATAATTATACTCATTACTTACATTATTAGCAATATAACGTGCTTTATTACCCATATTATGCAGTTATTATCGCTAGAACTGTAATAATTATACTTATTACTTATACTATAATCAATATAACATGCATTATTACCCATATTATGCAGTTATTATCGCTAGAACTATAATAAATATACTTATTACTCCCAATATTAGCAATATAACGTGCATTATTACCCATATAATGCAGTTATTATCGCTAGAACTGTAATAATTATACTTATTACTTATACTATAATCAATATAACATGCATTATTACCCATATTATGCAGTTATTATCGCTAGAACTATAATAAATATACTTATTACTCCCAATATTACCAATATAACATGCATTATTACCCATATAATGCAGGTATTATTGCTAGAACTGTAATAATTATACTTATTGCTTATACTATTAGCAATATAACGTGCATTGTTACCCATATAATGCAGTTATTATCGCCAGAACTGTAATAATTATACTTATTACTTATATTATTCTCAATATAACATGCATTATTACCCATATTATGCAGTTATTATCGCTAGAACTGTAATAAATATACGTATTACTTTCATTATCATCAATATAACATGCATTATTACCCATATTATGCAGTTATTATCTCTAGAACCATAATAAATATACTTATTACTCCCAATATTATCAATATAACATGCATTATTACCCATATAATGCAGTTATTATCGCTAGAACTGTAATAATTATACTTATTACTTATAATGTTAGCAATATAACGTGCATTATTACCCATATTATGCAGTTATTATCGCTAGAACTATAATAAATATACGTACTACTTTTATTATCATCAATATAACATGCATTATTACCCATATTATGCAGTTATTATCGATAGAACTGTAATAAATATACTTATTACTTTTACTATTATCAATATATCATGCACTATTAGCCATATTTTACTATTATTATCGCTAGAACTATAATAATTATACTTATTACTCCCGATATTATCAATATAACATGCCTTATTACCCATATTATGCAGTTATTATCGCTAGAATTGTAATAATTATACTTATTACTTATATTATTATCAATATAACATGCATTATTACCCATGTAATGGAGGTATTATCGCTAGGACTGTAATAATTATACTTATTACTTATACTATTAGCAATATAACGTGCATTGTTACCCATATAATGCAGTTATTATCGCCAGAACTGTAATAATTATACTTATTACTTATACTATTCTCAATATAACATGCATTATTACCCATATTATGCAGTTATTATCGCTAGAACTATAATAAATATACGTATTACTTTCATTATCATCAATATAACATGCATTATTACCCATATAATGGAGGTATTATCGCTAGAACTGTAATAATTATACTTATTACTTATACTATTAGCAATATAACGTGCATTATTACCCATATAATGCAGTTATTATCGCCAGAACTGTAATAGTTATACTTATTACTTATATTATTCTCAATATAACATGCATTATTACCCATATTATGCAGTTATTATCGCTAGAACTATAATAAATATACGTATTACTTTCATTATCATCAATATAACATGCATTATTACCCATATTATGCAGTTATTATCGATAGAACTGTAATAAATATACTTATTACTTTTACTATTATCAATATATCATACACTATTAGCCATATTTTACTATTATTATCGCTAGAACTATAATAATTATACTTATTACTCCCGATATTATCAATATAACATGCCTTATTACGCATATAATGCAGTTATTATCGCTAGAACTGTAATAAATATACTTACTACTTTCATTATCATCAATATAACATGCATTACTACCCATATAATGCAGTTATTATCGCTAGAACTATAATAATTATACTTATTACTCCCGATATTATCAATATAACATGCCTTATTACGCATATAATGCAGTTATTATCGCTAGAACTGTAATAAATATACTTACTACTTTCATTATCATCAATATAACATGCATTACTACCCATATAATGCAGTTATTATCGCTAGAACTGTAATAATTATACGTATTACTTTTATTATCATCAATATAACATGCATTACTACCCATATAATGCAGTTATTATCGCTAGAAGTGTAATAAATATACTTACTACTTTCATTATCATCAATATAACATGCATTACTACCCATATAATGCAGTTATTATCGCTAGAACTGTAATAATTATACGTATTACTTTTATTATCATCAATATAACATGCATTATTACCCATATAATGCAGTTATTACCGCTAGAACTGTAATAATTATACTCATTACTTACATTATTAGCAATATAACGTGCATTATTACCCATATTATGCAGTTATTATCGCTAGAATTGTAATAATTATACTTATTACTTATATTATTATCAATATAACATGCATTATTACCCATGTAATGGAGGTATTATCGCTAGAACTGTAATAATTATACTTATTACTTATACTATTAGCAATATAACGTGCATTATTACCCATATAATGCAGTTATTATCGCCAGAACTGTAATAATTATACTTATTACTTATACTATTCTCAATATAACATGCATTATTACCCATATTATGCAGTTATTATCGCTAGAACTATAATAAATATACGTATTACTTTCATTATCATCAATATAACATGCATTATTACCCATATTATGCAGTTATTATCGATAGAACTGTAATAAATATACTTATTACTTTTACTATTATCAATATATCATGCACTATTAGCCATATTTTACTATTATTATCGCTAGAACTATAATAATTATACTTATTACTCCCGATATTATCAATATAACATGCCTTATTACGCATATAATGCAATTATTATCGCTAGAACTGTAATAAATATACTTACTACTTTCATTATCATCAATATAACATGCATTATTACCCATATTATGCAGTTATTATCGACAGAACTGTAATAAATATACTTATTACTTTTATTATTATCAATATAACATGCACTATTTGCCATATTTTACTATTATTATCGCTAGAACTATAATAATTATACTTATTACTCCGATATTATCAATATAACAAGCATTATTACCCATATTATGCAGTTATTATCGCGAGAACTGTAATAATTATACTTATTACTTATACTATTAGTAATATAACGTGCATTATTACCCATATAATGCAGTTATTATCGCTAGAACTGTAATAATTATTCTTATTACTTATATTATAATCAATATAACATGCATTATTACCCATATTATGCAGTTATTATCGCTAGAACTATAATAAATATACTTATTACTCCCAATATTACCAATATAACATGCATTATTACCCATATAATGGAGGTATTATTGCTAGAACTGTAATAATTATACTTATTGCTTATACTATTAGCAATATAACGTGCATTGTTACCCATATAATGCAGTTATTATCGCCAGAACTGTAATAATTATACTTATTACTTATATTATTCTCAATATAACATGCATTATTACCCATATTATGCAGTTATTATCGCTAGAACTATAATAAATATACGTATTACTTTCATTTTCATCAATATAACATGCATTATTACCCATATTATGCAGTTATTATCTCTAGAACCATAATAAATATACTTATTACTCCCAATATTATCAATATAACATGCATTATTACCCATATAATGCAGTTATTATCGCTAGAACTGTAATAATTATACTTATTACTTATATTGTTAGCAATATAACGTGCATTATTACCCATATAATGCAGTTATTATCGCTAGAACTGTAATAATTATACTTATTACTTATATTATTATCAATATAACATGCATTATTACCCATATTATGCAGTTATTATCGCTAGAACTATAATAAATATACGTATTACTTTTATTATCATCAATATAACATGCATTATTACCCATATTATGCAGTTATTATCGATAGAACTGTAATAAATATACTTATTACTTTTATTATTATCAATATAACATGCACTATTTGCCATATTTTACTATTATTATCGCTAGAACTATAATAATTATACTTATTACTCCCGATATTATCAATATAACATGCATTATTACCCATATAATGCAGTTATTATCGCTAGAACTGTAATAATTATACTTATTACTTATATTATTATCAATATAACATGCATTATTACCCATATTATGCAGTTATTATCTCTAGAACCATAATAAATATACTTATTACTCCCAATATTATCAATATAACATGCATTTTTACCCATATAATGCAGTTATTATCGCTAGAACTGTAATAATTATAGTTATTACTTATATTGTTAGCAATATAACGTGCATTATTACCCATATAATGCAGTTATTATCGCTAGAACTGTAGTAATTATACTTATTACTTTTATTATCATCAATACAACATGCATTATTACCCATATTATGCAGTTATTATCGATAGAACTGTAATAAATATACTTATTACTTTTATTATTATCAATATAACATGCATTATTACCCATATTATGCATTTATTATCGATAGAACTGTAATAAATACACTTATTACTTTTATTATTATCAATATAACATGCACTATTTGCCATATTTTACTATTATTATCGCTATAACTATAATAATTATACTTATTACTCCCGATATTATCAATATAACATGCATTATTACCCATATAATGCAGTTATTATCGCTAGAACTGTAATAATTGTACTCATTACTTATATTATTAGCAATATAACGTGCATTATTACCCATATTATGCAGTTATTATCTCTAGAACCATAATAAATATACTTATTACTCCCAATATTATCAATATAACACGCATTATTACCCATATAATGCAGTTATTATCGCTAGAACTGTAATAATTATACTTATTACTTATATTGTTAGCAATATAACGTGCATTATTACCCATATAATGCAGTTATTATCGCTAGAACTGTAATAATTATACTTATTACTTATATTATTATCAATATAACATGCATTATTACCCATATTATGCAGTTATTATCGCTAGAACTATAATAAATATACGTATTACTTTTATTATCATCAATATAACATGCATTATTACCCATATTATGCAGTTATTATCGATAGAACTGTAATAAATATACTTATTACTTTTATTATTATCAATATAACATGCACTATTTGCCATATTTTACTATTATTATCGCTAGAACTATAATAATTATACTTATTACTCCCGATATTATCAATATAACATGCATTATTACCCATATAATGCAGTTATTATCGCTAGAACTGTAATAATTATACTTATTACTTATATTATTATCAATATAACATGCATTATTACCCATATTATGCAGTTATTATCTCTAGAACCATAATAAATATACTTATTACTCCCAATATTATCAATATAACATGCATTTTTACCCATATTATGCAGTTATTATCGCTAGAACTGTAATAATTATACTTATTACTTATATTGTTAGCAATATAACGTGCATTATTACCCATATAATGCAGTTATTATCGCTAGAACTGTAGTAATTATACTTATTACTTTTATTATCATCAATACAACATGCATTATTACCCATATTATGCAGTTATTATCGATAGAACTGTAATAAATAGACTTATTACTTTTATTATTATCAATATAACATGCACTATTTGCCATATTTTACTATTATTATCGCTAGAACTATAATAATTATACTTATTACTCCCGATATTATCAATATAACATGCATTATTACCCATATAATGCAGTTATTATCGCTAGAACTGTAATAATTGTACTCATTACTTATATTATTAGCAATATAACGTGCATTATTACCCATATTATGCAGTTATTATCGCTAGAACTGTAATAATTATACTTATTATTTATATCATTATCAATATAACATGCATTATTACCCATATAATGGAGGTATTATCGCTAGAACTGTAATAATTATACTTATTACTTCTATTGTTATCAATATAACATGCATTATTACCCATATTATGCAGTTATTATCTCTAGAACCATAATAAATATACTTATTACTCCCAATATTATCAATATAACATGCATTATTACCCATATAATGAAGTTATTATCGCTAGAACTGTAATAATTATACTTATTACTTATATTGTTAGCAATATAACGTGCATTATTACCCATATAATGCAGTTATTATCGCTAGAACTGTAATAATTATACTTATTACTTATACTATAATCAATATAACATGCATTATTACCCATATTATGCAGTTATTATCGCTAGAACTATAATAAATATACTTATTACTCCCAATATTATCAATATAACATGCATTATTACCCATATAATGGAGGTATTATTGCTAGAACTGTAATAATTATACTTATTGCTTATACTATTAGCAATATAAGGTGCATTGTTACCCATATAATGCAGTTATTATCGCCAGAACTGTAATAATTATACTTATTACTTATATTATTCTCAATATAACATGCATTATTACCCATATTATGCAGTTATTATCGCTAGAACTATAATAAATATACGTATTACTTTCATTATCATCAATATAACATGCATTATTACCCATATAATGGAGGTATTATCGCTAGAACTGTAATAATTATACTTATTACTTCTATTATTATCAATATAACATGCATTATTACCCATATTATGCAGTCATTATCTCTAGAACCACAATAAATATACATATTACTCCCAATACTATCAATATAACATGCATTTTTACCCATATAATGCAGTTATTATCGCTAGAACTGTAATAATTATACTTATTGCTTATATTGTTAGCAATATAACGTGCATTATTGCCCATATAATGCAGTTATTATCGCTAGAACTGTAATAATTATACTTATTACTTATATTATTATCAATATAACATGCATTATTACCCATATTATGCAGTTATTATCGCTAGAACTATAATAAATATACGTATTACTTTTATTATCATCAATATAACATGCATTATTACCCATATTATGCAGTTATTATCGATAGAACTGTAATAAATATACTTATTACTTTTATTATTATCAATATAACATGCACTATTTGCCATATTTTACTATTATTATCGCTAGAACTATAATAATTATACTTATTACTCCCGATATTATCAATATAACATGCATTATTACCCATATAATGCAGTTATTATCGCTAGAACTGTAATAATTATACTTATTACTTATATTATTATCAATATAACATGCATTATTACCCATATTATGCAGTTATTATCTCTAGAACCATAATAAATATACTTATTACTCCCAATATTATCAATATAACATGCATTTTTACCCATATAATGCAGTTATTATCGCTAGAACTGTAATAATTATAGTTATTACTTATATTGTTAGCAATATAACGTGCATTATTACCCATATAATGCAGTTATTATCGCTAGAACTGTAGTAATTATACTTATTACTTTTATTATCATCAATACAACATGCATTATTACCCATATTATGCAGTTATTATCGATAGAACTGTAATAAATATACTTATTACTTTTATTATTATCAATATAACATGCATTATTACCCATATTATGCATTTATTATCGATAGAACTGTAATAAATACACTTATTACTTTTATTATTATCAATATAACATGCACTATTTGCCATATTTTACTATTATTATCGCTATAACTATAATAATTATACTTATTACTCCCGATATTATCAATATAACATGCATTATTACCCATATAATGCAGTTATTATCGCTAGAACTGTAATAATTGTACTCATTACTTATATTATTAGCAATATAACGTGCATTATTACCCATATTATGCAGTTATTATCTCTAGAACCATAATAAACATACTTATTACTCCCAATATTATCAATATAACACGCATTATTACCCATATAATGCAGTTATTATCGCTAGAACTGTAATAATTATACTTATTACTTATATTGTTAGCAATATAACGTGCATTATTACCCATATAATGCAGTTATTATCGCTAGAACTGTAATAATTATACTTATTACTTATATTATTATCAATATAACATGCATTATTACCCATATTATGCAGTTATTATCGCTAGAACTATAATAAATATACGTATTACTTTTATTATCATCAATATAACATGCATTATTACCCATATTATGCAGTTATTATCGATAGAACTGTAATAAATATACTTATTACTTTTATTATTATCAATATAACATGCACTATTTGCCATATTTTACTATTATTATCGCTAGAACTATAATAATTATACTTATTACTCCCGATATTATCAATATAACATGCATTATTACCCATATAATGCAGTTATTATCGCTAGAACTGTAATAATTATACTTATTACTTATATTATTATCAATATAACATGCATTATTACCCATATTATGCAGTTATTATCTCTAGAACCATAATAAATATACTTATTACTCCCAATATTATCAATATAACATGCATTTTTACCCATATTATGCAGTTATTATCGCTAGAACTGTAATAATTATACTTATTACTTATATTGTTAGCAATATAACGTGCATTATTACCCATATAATGCAGTTATTATCGCTAGAACTGTAGTAATTATACTTATTACTTTTATTATCATCAATACAACATGCATTATTACCCATATTATGCAGTTATTATCGATAGAACTGTAATAAATATACTTATTACTTTTATTATTATCAATATAACATGCACTATTTGCCATATTTTACTATTATTATCGCTAGAACTATAATAATTATACTTATTACTCCCGATATTATCAATATAACATGCATTATTACCCATATAATGCAGTTATTATCGCTAGAACTGTAATAATTGTACTCATTACTTATATTATTAGCAATATAACGTGCATTATTACCCATATTATGCAGTTATTATCGCTAGAACTGTAATAATTATACTTATTATTTATATCATTATCAATATAACATGCATTATTACCCATATAATGGAGGTATTATCGCTAGAACTGTAATAATTATACTTATTACTTCTATTGTTATCAATATAACATGCATTATTACCCATATTATGCAGTTATTATCTCTAGAACCATAATAAATATACTTATTACTCCCAATATTATCAATATAACATGCATTATTACCCATATAATGAAGTTATTATCGCTAGAACTGTAATAATTATACTTATTACTTATATTGTTAGCAATATAACGTGCATTATTACCCATATAATGCAGTTATTATCGCTAGAACTGTAATAATTATACTTATTACTTATACTATAATCAATATAACATGCATTATTACCCATATTATGCAGTTATTATCGCTAGAACTATAATAAATATACTTATTACTCCCAATATTATCAATATAACATGCATTATTACCCATATAATGGAGGTATTATTGCTAGAACTGTAATAATTATACTTATTGCTTATACTATTAGCAATATAAGGTGCATTGTTACCCATATAATGCAGTTATTATCGCCAGAACTGTAATAATTATACTTATTACTTATATTATTCTCAATATAACATGCATTATTACCCATATTATGCAGTTATTATCGCTAGAACTATAATAAATATACGTATTACTTTCATTATCATCAATATAACATGCATTATTACCCATATAATGGAGGTATTATCGCTAGAACTGTAATAATTATACTTATTACTTCTATTATTATCAATATAACATGCATTATTACCCATATTATGCAGTCATTATCTCTAGAACCACAATAAATATACATATTACTCCCAATACTATCAATATAACATGCATTTTTACCCATATAATGCAGTTATTATCGCTAGAACTGTAATAATTATACTTATTGCTTATATTGTTAGCAATATAACGTGCATTATTGCCCATATAATGCAGTTATTATCGCTAGAACTATAATAAATATACGTATTACTTTTATTATCATCAATATAACATGCATTATTACCCATATTATGCAGTTATATATCGATAGAACTGTAATAAATATACTTATTACTTTTATTATTATCAATATAACATGCACTATTTGCCATATTTTACTATTATTATCGCTAGAACTATAATAATTATACTTATTACTGCCGATATTATCAATATAACATGCATTATTACCCATATAATGCAGTTATTATCGCTAGAACTGTAATAATTATACTTATTACTTATACTATTAGCAATATAACGTGCATTATTACCCATATAATGCAGTTATTATCGCTAGAACTGTAATAATTATACTTATTACTTCTATTATTATCAATATAACATGCATTATTACCCATATTATGCAGTTATTATCTCTAGAACCACAATAAATATACATATTACTCCCAATACTATCAATATAACATGCATTTTTACCCATATAATGCAGTTATTATCGCTAGAACTGTAGTAATTATACTTATTACTTATATTGTTAGCAATATAACGTGCATTATTACCCATATAATGCAGTTATTATCGCTAGAACTGTAATAACTATACTTATTACTTATATTATTATCAATAAAACATGCATTATTACCCATATAATGCAGTTATTATCGCTAGAACTGTAATAATTGTACTCATTACTTATATCATTAGCAATATAACGTGCATTATTACCCATATTATGCAGTTATTATCGCTAGAACTGTAATAATTGTACTCATTACTTATATCATTAGCAATATAACGTGCATTATTGCCCATATTATGCAGTTATTATCGCTAGAACTGTAATAATTATACTTATTACTTATATCATTATCAATATAACATGCATTATTACCCATATAATGGAGGTATTATCGCTAGAACTGTAATAATTATACTTATTACTTATACTATTAGCAATATAACGTGCATTATTACCCATATAATGCAGTTATTATCGCTAGAACTGTAATAATTATACTTATTCCTTCTATTATTATCAATATAACATGCATTATTACCCATATTATGCAGTTATTATCTCTAGAACCATAATAAATATACTTATTACTCCCAATATTATCAATATAACATGCATTATTACCCATATAATGAAGTTATTATCGCTAGAACTGTAATAATTATACTTATTACTTATATTGTTAGCAATATAATGTGCATTATTACCCATATAATGCAGTTATTATCGCTAGAACTGTAATAATTATACTTATTACTTATACTATAATCAATATAACATGCATTATTACCCATATTATGCAGTTATTATCGCTAGAACCACAATAAATATACATATTACTCCCAATACTATCAATATAACATGCATTTTTACCCATATTATGCAGTTATTATCGCTAGAACTGTAATAATTATACTTATTGCTTATATTGTTAGCAATATAACGTGCATTATTACCCATATAATGCAGTTATTATCGCTAGAACTGTAATAATTATACTTATTACTTATATTATTATCAATATAACATGCATTATTACCCATATTATGCAGTTATTATCGCTAGAACTATAATAAATATACGTATTACTTTTATTATCATCAATATAACATGCATTATTACCCATATTATGCAGTTATATATCGATAGAACTGTAATAAATATACTTATTACTTTTATTATTATCAATATAACATGCACTATTTGCCATATTTTACTATTATTATCGCTAGAACTATAATAATTATACTTATTACTGCCGATATTATCAATATAACATGCATTATTACCCATATAATGCAGTTATTATCGCTAGAACTGTAATAATTATACTTATTACTTATATTATTGGCAATGTAACATGCATTATTACCCATATAATGCAGTTATTATCGCTAGAAATGTAATAATTATACTTATTACTTATATTATTATCAATAAAACATGCATTATTACCCATATAATGCAGTTATTATCGCTAGAACTGTAATAATTGTACTCATTACTTATATCATTAGCAATATAACGTGCATTATTACCCATATTATGCAGTTATTATCGCTAGAACTGTAATAATTATACTTATTACTTATACTATAATCAATATAACATGCATTATTACCCATATTATGCAGTTATTATCGCTAGAACTATAATAAATATACGTATTGCTTTCATTATCATCAATATAACATGCATTATTACCCATATAATGGAGGTATTATCGCTAGAACTGTAATAATTATACTTATTACTTCTATTATTATCAATATAACATGCATTATTACGCATATTATGCAGTTATTATCTCTAGAACCATAATGAATATACTTATTACTCCCAATATTATCAATATAACATGCATTATTACCCATATAATGGAGGTATTATCGCTAGAACTGTAATAATTATACTTATTACTTATACTATTACCAACATAACGTGCATTATTACCCATATAATGCAGTTATTATCGCCAGAACTGTAATAATTATACTTATTACTTATATTATTCTCAATATAACATGCATTATTACCCATATAATGCAGTTATTATCGCTAGAACTGTAATAATTGTACTCATTACTTATATTATTAGCAATATAACGTGCATTATTACCCATATTATGCAGTTATTATCGCTAGAACTGTAATAAATATACTCATTACTTATATTATTAGCAATATAACGTGCATTATTACCCATATTATGCAGTTATTATCGCTAGAACTGTAATAATTATACTTATTACTTATATTATTATCAATATAACATGCATTATTACCCATATTATGCAGTTATTATCTCTAGAACCATAATTAATATACTTATTACTCCCAATATTATCAATATAACATGCATTATTACCCATATAATGCAGTTATTATCGCTAGAACTGTAATAATTATACTTATTACTTATATTGTTAGCAATATAACGTGCATTATTACCCATATAATGCAGTTATTATCGCTAGAACTGTAATAATTATACTTATTACTTATATCATTATCAACATAACATGCATTATTACCCATATTATGCAGTTATTATCGCTAGAACTATAATAAATATACGTATTACTTTTACTATCATCAATATAACATGCACTATTTGCCATATTTTACTATTATTATCGCTAGAACTATAATAATTATACTTATTACTCCCGATATTATCAATATAACATGCATTATTACCCATATTATGCAGTTATTATCGCTAGAACTATAATAAATATACGTATTACTTTTACTATCATCAATATAACATGCATTATTACCCATATTATGCAGTTATTATCGATAGAACTGTAATAAATATACTTATTACTTTTATTATTATCAATATAACATGCACTATTTGCCATATTTTACTATTATTATCGCTAGAACTATAATAATTATACTTATTACTCCCGATATTATCAATATAACATGCATTATTACCCATATAATGCAGTTATTATCGCTAGAACTGTAATAATTATACTTATTACTTATACTATTAGCAATATAACGTGCATTATTACCCATATAATGCAGTTATTATCGCTAGAACTGTAATAATTATACTTATTACTTATATTATTATCAATAAAACATGCATTATTACCCATATTATGCAGTTATTATCGCTAGAACTGTAATAATTATACTTATTACTTATACTATTACCAACATAACGTGCATTATTACCCATATAATGCAGTTATTATCGCCAGAACTGTAATAATTATACTTATTACTTATATTATTCTCAATATAACATGCATTATTACCCATATAATGCAGTTATTATCGCTAGAACTGTAATAATTGTACTCATTACTTATATTATTAGCAATAAAACATGCATTATTACCCATATAATGCAGTTATTATCGCTAGAACTGTAATAGTTGTACTCATTACTTATATTATTAGCAATATAACGTGCATTATTACCCATATTATGCAGTTATTATCGCTAGAACTGTAATAATTATACTTATTACTTATATTATTATCAATATAACATGCATTATTACCCATATTATGCAGTTATTATCTCTAGAACCATAATAAATATACCTATTACTCCCAATATTATCAATATAACATGGATTTTTACCCATATAATGCAGTTATTATCGCTAGAACTGTAATAATTATACTTATTACTTATACTATTAGCAATATAACATGCACTATTTGCCATATTTTACTATTATTATCGCTAGAACTATAATAATTATACTTATTACTCCCGATATTATCAATATAACATGCATTATTACCCATATAATGCAGTTATTATCGCTAGAACTGTAATAATTATACTTATTACTTATATTGTTAGCAATATAACATGCATTATTACCCATATAATGCAGTTATTATCGCTAGAACTGTAATAATTATACTTATTACTTATATTATTATCAATAAAACATGCATTATTACCCATATAATGCAGTTATTATCGCTAGAACTGTAATAGTTGTACTCATTACTTATATTATTAGCAATATAACGTGCATTATTACCCATATTATGCAGTTATTATCGCTAGAACTGTAATAATTATACTTATTACTTATATTATTATCAATATAACATGCATTATTACCCATATAATGGAGGTATTATCGCTAGAACTGTAATAATTATACTTATTACTTATACTATTACCAACATAACGTGCATTATTACCCATATAATGCAGTTATTATCGCCAGAACTGTAATAATTATACTTATTACTTATATTATTATCAATATAACACGCATTATTACCCATATAATGCAGTTATTATCGCTAGAACTGTAATAATTGTACTCATTACTTATATTATTAGCAATATAACGTGCATTATTACCCATATTATGCAGTTATTATCGCTAGAACTGTAATAAATATACTCATTACTTATATTATTAGCAATATAACGTGCATTATTACCCATATTATGCAGTTATTTTCGCCAGAACTGTAATAATTATACTTATTACTTATATTATTATCAATATAACACGCATTATTACCCATATTATGCAGTTATTATCTCTAGAACCATAATTAATATACTTATTACTCCCAATATTATCAATATAACATGCATTATTACCCATATAATGCAGTTATTATCGCTAGAACTGTAATAATTGTACTCATTACTTATATTATTAGCAATATAACGTGCATTATTACCCATATTATGCAGTTATTATCGCTAGAACTGTAATAAATATACTTATTACTTATATTATTAGCAATATAACGTGCATTATTACCCATATAATGCAGTTATTATCGCTAGAACTGCAATAATTATACTTATTACTTATATCATTATCAATATAACATGCATTATTACCCATATAATGGAGGTATTATCGCTAGAACTGTAATAATTATACTTATTACTTAGATTATTATCAATATAACATGCATTATTACCCATATTATGCAGTTATTATCGCTAGAACTATAATAAATATACGTATTACTTTTATTATCATCAATATAACATGCATTATTACCCATATAATGCAGTTATTATCGCTAGAACTGTAATAATTATACTCATTACTTATATTATTAGCAATATAACGTGCATTATTACCCATATTATGCAGTTATTATCGCTAGAACTGTAATAATTATACTTATTACTTATATTATTATCAATATAACATGCATTATTACCCATATAATGGAGGTATTATCGCTAGAACTGTAATAATTATACTTATTACTTATACTATTACCAATATAACGTGCATTATTACCCATATAATGCAGTTATTATCGCCAGAACTGTAATAATTATACTTATTACTTATATTATTCTCAATATAACATGCATTATTACCCATATAATGCAGTTATTATCGCTAGAACTGTAATAATTGTACTCATTACTTATATTATTAGCAATATAACGTGCATTATTACCCATATTATGCAGTTATTATCGCTAGAACTGTAATAAATATACTCATTACTTATATTATTAGCAATATAACGTGCATTATTACCCATATTATGCAGTTATTATCGCTAGAACTGTAATAATTATACTTATTACTTATATTATTATCAATATAACATGCATTATTACCCATATTATGCAGTTATTATCGATAGAACTGTAATAAATATACTTATTACTTTTATTATTATCAATATAACATGCACTATTTGCCATATTTTACTATTATTATCGCTAGAACTATAATAATTATACTTATTACTCCCGATATTATCAATATAACATGCATTATTACCCATATAATGCAGTTATTATCGCTAGAACTATAATAAATATACGTACAACTTTTATTATCATCAATATAACATGCATTATTACCCATATTATGCAGTTATTATCGATAGAACTGTAATAAATATACTTATTACTTTTACTATTATCAATATAACATGCACTATTTGCCATATTTTGCTATTATTATCGCTAGAACTATAATAATTATACTTATTACTTATACTATTACCAACATAACGTGCATTATTACCCATATAATGCAGTTATTATCGCTAGAACTGTAATAATTGTACTCATTACTTATATTATTAGCAATATTACGTGCATTATTACCCATATTATGCAGTTATTATCGCTAGAACTGTAATAATTATACTTATTACTTATATTATTATCAATATAACACGCATTATTACCCATATTATGCAGTTATTATCTCTAGAGCCATAATTAATATACTTATTACTCCCAATATTATCAATATAACATGCATTATTACCCATATAATGCAGTTATTATCGCTAGAACTGTAATAATTGTACTCATTACTTATATTATTAGCAATATAACGTGCATTATTACCCATATTATGCAGTTATTATCGCTAGAACTGTAATAAATATACTTATTACTTATATTATTAGCAATATAACGTGCATTATTACCCATATAATGCAGTTATTATCGCTAGAACTGTAATAATTATACTTATTACTTATATCATTATCAATATAACATGCATTATTACCCATATAATGGAGGTATTATCGCTAGAACTGTAATAATTATACTTATTACTTAGATTATTATCAATATAACATGCATTATTACCCATATTATGCAGTTATTATCGCTAGAACTATAATAAATATACGTATTACTTTTATTATCATCAATATAACATGCATTATTACCCATATAATGCAGTTATTATCGCTAGAACTGTAATAATTATACTCATTACTTATATTATTAGCAATATAACGTGCATTATTACCCATATTATGCAGTTATTATCGCTAGAACTGTAATAATTATACTTATTACTTATATTATTATCAATATAACATGCATTATTACCCATATAATGGAAGTAATATCGCTAGAACTGTAATAATTATACTTATTACTTATATTATTATCAATATAACACGCATTATTACCCATATTATGCAGTTATTATCTCTAGAACCATAATTAATATACTTATTACTCCCAATATTATCAATATAACATGCATTATTACCCATATAATGCAGTTATTATCGCTAGAACTGTAATAATTGTACTCATTACTTATATTATTAGCAATATAACGTGCATTATTACCCATATTATGCAGTTATTATCGCTAGAACTGTAATAAATATACTTATTACTTATATTATTAGCAATATAACATGCATTATTACCCATATAATGCAGTTATTATCGCTAGAACTGTAATAATTGTACTCATTACTTATATTATTAGCAATATAACGTGCATTATTACCCATATTATGCAGTTATTATCGCTAGAACTGTAATAAATATACTCATTACTTATATTATTAGCAATATAACGTGCATTATTACCCATATTATGCAGTTATTATCGCTAGAACTGTAATAATTATACTTATTACTTATATTATTATCAATATAACATGCATTATTACCCATATTATGCAGTTATTATCTCTAGAACCATAATTAATATACTTATTACTCCCAATATTATCAATATAACATGCATTATTACCCATATAATGCAGTTATTATCGCTAGAACTGTAATAATTGTACTCATTACTTATATTATTAGCAATATAACGTGCATTATTACCCATATTATGCAGTTATTATCGCTAGAACTGTAATAAATATACTTATTACTTATATTATTAGCAATATAACGTGCATTATTACCCATATAATGCAGTTATTATCGCTAGAACTGTAATAATTATACTTATTACTTATATCATTATCAATATAACATGCATTATTACCCATATAATGGAGGTATTATCGCTAGAACTGTAATAATTATACTTATTACTTAGATTATTATCAATATAACATGCATTATTACCCATATTATGCAGTTATTATCGCTAGAACTATAATAAATATACGTATTACTTTTATTATCATCAATATAACATGCATTATTACCCATATAATGCAGTTATTATCGCTAGAACTCTAATAATTATACTCATTACTTATATTATTAGCAATATAACGTGCATTATTACCCATATTATGCAGTTATTATCGCTAGAACTGTAATAATTATACTTATTACTTATATTATTATCAATATAACATGCATTATTACCCATATAATGGAGGTATTATCGCAAGAACTGTAATAATTATACTTATTACTTATACTATTACCAATATAACGTGCATTATTACCCATATAATGCAGTTATTATCGCCAGAACTGTAATAATTATACTTATTACTTATATTATTCTCAATATAACATGCATTATTACCCATATAATTCAGTTATTATCGCTAGAACTGTAATACTTGTACTCATTACTTATATTATTAGCAATATAACGTGCATTATTACCCATATTATGCAGTTATTATCGATAGAACTGTAATAAATATACTTATTACTTTTATTATTATCAATATAACATGCACTATTTGCCATATTTTACTATTATTATCGCTAGAACTATAATAATTATACTTATTACTCCCGATATTACCAATATAACATGCATTATTACCCATATAATGCAGTTATTATCGCTAGAACTGTAATAATTATACTTATTACTTATATTGTTAGCAATATAACATGCATTATTACCCATATAATGGAGGTATTATCGCTAGAACTGTAATAATTATACTTATTACTTAGATTATTATCAATATAACATGCATTATTACCCATATTATGCAGTTATTATCGCTAGAACTATAATAAATATACGTCTTACTTTTATTATCATCAATATAACATGCATTATTACCCATATTATGCAGTTATTATCGATAGAACTGTAATAAATATACTTATTACTTTTATTATTATCAATATAACATGCACTATTTGCCATATTTTACTATTATTATCGCTAGAACTATAATAATTATACTTATTACTCCCGATATTATCAATATAACATGCATTATTACCCATATAATGCAGTTATTATCGCTAGAACTGTAATAATTATACTTATTACTTATACTATTAGCAATATAACGTGCACTATTACCCATATAATGCAGTTATTATCGCTAGAACTGTAATAATTATACTTATTACTTATATTATTATCAATATAACATGCATTATTACCCATATTATGCAGTTATTATCTCTATAACCATAATTAATATACTTATTACTCCCAATATTAACAATATAACATGCATTTTTACCCATATAATGCAGTTATTATCGCTAGAACTGTAATAATTATACTTATTACTTATATTGTTAGCAATATAACGTGCATTATTACCCATATAATGCAGTTATTATCGCTAGAACTGTAATAATTATACTTATTACTTATATTATTATCAATATAACATGCATTATTACCCATATTATGCAGTTATTATCGCTAGAACTATAATAAATATACGTACAACTTTTATTATCATCAATATAACATGCATTATTACCCATATTATGCAGTTATTATCGATAGAACTGTAATAAATATACTTATTGCTTTTATTTTTATCAATATAACATGCACTATTTGCCATATTTTACTATTATTATCGCTAGAACTATAATAATTATACTTATTACTCCCGATATTATCAATATAACATGCATTATTACCCATATAATGCAGTTATTATCGCTAGAACTGTAATAATTATACTTATTACTTATACTATTAGCAATATAACGTGCATTATTACCCATATAATGCAGTTATTATCGCTAGAACTGTAATAATTATACTTATTACTTATATTATTATCAATATAACATGCATTATTACCCATATTATGCAGTTATTATCTCTAGAACCATAATTAATATACTTATTACTCCCGATATTATCAATATAACATGCATTATTACCCATATAATGCAGTTATTATCGCTAGAACTGTAATAATTATACTTATTACTTATATTGTTAGCAATATAACATGCATTATTACCCATATAATGCAGTTATTATCGCTAGAACTGTAATAATTATACTTATTACTTATATTATTATCAATAAAACATGCATTATTACCCATATAATGCAGTTATTATCGCTAGAACTGTAATAGTTGTACTCATTACTTATATTATTAGCAATATAACGTGCATTATTACCCATATTATGCAGTTATTATCGCTAGAACTGTAATAATTATACTTATTACTTATATTATTATCAATATAACATGCATTATTACCCATATAATGGAGGTATTATCGCTAGAACTGTAATAATTATACTTATTACTTATACTATTACCAACATAACGTGCATTATTACCCATATAATGCAGTTATTATCGCCAGAACTGTAATAATTATACTTATTACTTATATTATTCTCAATATAACATGCATTATTACCCATATAATGCAGTTATTATCGCTAGAACTGTAATAATTGTACTCATTACTTATATTATTAGCAATATAACGTGCATTATTACCCATATTATGCAGTTATTATCGCTAGAACTGTAATAAATATACTCATTACTTATATTATTAGCAATATAACGTGCATTATTACCCATATTATGCAGTTATTATCGCCAGAACTGTAATAATTATACTTATTACTTATATTATTATCAATATAACACGCATTATTACCCATATTATGCAGTTATTATCTCTAGAACCATAATTAATATACTTATTACTCCCAATATTATCAATATAACATGCATTATTACCCATATAATGCAGTTATTATCGCTAGAACTGTAATAATTGTACTCATTACTTATATTATTAGCAATATAACGTGCATTATTACCCATATTATGCAGTTATTATCGCTAGAACTGTAATAAATATACTCATTACTTATATTATTAGCAATATAACGTGCATTATTACCCATATTATGCAGTTATTATCGCTAGAACTGTAATAATTATACTTATTACTTATATTATTATCAATATAACATGCATTATTACCCATATTATGCAGTTATTATCGATAGAACTGTAATAAATATACTTATTACTTTTATTATTATCAATATAACATGCACTATTTGCCATATTTTACTATTATTATCGCTAGAACTATAATAATTATACTTATTACTCCCGATATTATCAATATAACATGCATTATTACCCATATAATGCAGTTATTATCGCTAGAACTATAATAAATATACGTACAACTTTTATTATCATCAATATAACATGCATTATTACCCATATTATGCAGTTATTATCGATAGAACTGTAATAAATATACTTATTACTTTTATTATTATCAATATAACATGCACTATTTGCCATATTTTACTATTATTATCGCTAGAACTATAATAATTATACTTATTACTTATACTATTACCAACATAACGTGCATTATTACCCATATAATGCAGTTATTATCGCCAGAACTGTAATCATTATACTTATTACTTATATTATTCTCAATATAACATGCATTATTACCCATATAATGCAGTTATTATCGCTAGAACTGTAATAATTGTACTCATTACTTATATTATTAGCAATATAACGTGCATTTTTCCCCTTATTATGCAGTTATTATCGCTAGAACTGTAATAAATATACTCATTACTTATATTATTAGCAATATAACGTGCATTATTACCCATATTATGCAGTTATTATCGCTAGAACTGTAATAATTATACTTATTACTTATATTATTATCAATATAACACGCATTATTACCCATATTATGCAGTTATTATCTCTAGAACCATAATTAATATACTTATTACTCCCAATATTATCAATATAACATGCATTATTACCCATATAATGCAGTTATTATCGCTAGAACTGTAATAATTGTACTCATTACTTATATTATTAGCAATATAACGTGCATTATTACCCATATTATGCAGTTATTATCGCTAGAACTGTAATAAATATACTTATTACTTATATTATTAGCAATATAACGTGCATTATTACCCATATAATGCAGTTATTATCGCTAGAACTGTAATAATTATACTTATTACTTATATCATTATCAATATAACATGCATTATTACCCATATAATGGAGGTATTATCGCTAGAACTGTAATAATTATACTTATTACTTAGATTATTATCAATATAACATGCATTATTACCCATATAATGCAGTTATTATCGCTAGAACTGTAATAATTATACTCATTACTTATATTATTAGCAATATAACGTGCATTATTACCCATATTATGCAGTTATTATCGCTAGAACTGTAATAATTATACTTATTACTTATATTATTATCAATATAACATGCATTATTACCCATATAATGGAGGTAATATCGCTAGAACTGTAATAATTATACTTATTACTTATATTATTATCAATATAACACGCATTATTACCCATATTATGCAGTTATTATCTCTAGAACCATAATTAATATACTTATTACTCCCAATATTATCAATATAACATGCATTATTACCCATATAATGCAGTTATTATCGCTAGAACTGTAATAATTGTACTCATTACTTATATTATTAGCAATATAACGTGCATTATTACCCATATTATGCAGTTATTATCGCTAGAACTGTAATAAATATACTTATTACTTATATTATTAGCAATATAACGTGCATTATTACCCATATAATGCAGTTATTATCGCTAGAACTGTAATAATTATACTTATTACTTATATCATTATCAATATAACATGCATTATTACCCATATAATGGAGGTATTATCGCTAGAACTGTAATAATTATACTTATTACTTAGATTATTATCAATATAACATGCATTATTACCCATATTATGCTGTTATTATCGCTAGAACTATAATAAATATACGTATTACTTTTATTATCATCAATATAACATGCATTATTACCCATATAATGCAGTTATTATCGCTAGAACTGTAATAATTATACTCATTACTTATATTATTAGCAATATAACGTGCATTATTACCCATATTATGCAGTTATTATCGCTAGAACTGTAATAATTATACTTATTACTTATATTATTATCAATATAACATGCATTATTACCCATATAATGGAGGTATTATCGCTAGAACTGTAATAATTATACTTATTACTTATACTATTACCAATATAACGTGCATTATTACCCATATAATGCAGTTATTAACGCCAGAACTGTAATAATTATACTTATTACTTATATTATTCTCAATATAACATGCATTATTACCCATATAATGCAGTTATTATCGCTAGAACTGTAATAATTGTACTCATTACTTATATTATTAGCAATATAACGTGCATTATTACCCATATTATGCAGTTATTATCGCTAGAACTGTAATAAATATACTCATTACTTATATTATTAGCAATATAACGTGCATTATTACCCATATTATGCAGTTATTATCGCTAGAACTGTAATAATTATACTTATTACTTATATTATTATCAATATAACATGCATTATTACCCATATTATGCAGTTATTATCTCTAGAACCATAATTAATATACTTATTACTCCCAATATTAACAATATAACATGCATTTTTACCCATATAATGCAGTTATTATCGCTAGAACTGTAATAATTATACTTATTACTTATATTGTTAGCAATATAACGTGCATTATTACCCATATAATGCAGTTATTATCGCTAGAACTGTAATAATTATACTCATTACTTATATTATTATCAATATAACATGCATTATTACCCATATTATGCAGTTATTATCGCTAGAACTATAATAAATATACGTACAACTTTTATTATCATCAATATAACATGCATTATTACCCATATTATGCAGTTATTATCGATAGAACTGTAATAAATATACTTATTACTTTTATTATTATCAATATAACATGCACTATTTGCCATATTTTACTATTATTATCGCTAGAACTATAATAATTATACTTATTACTCCCGATATTATCAATATAACATGCATTATTACCCATATAATGCAGTTATTATCGCTAGAACTGTAATAATTATACTTATTACTTATATTATTAGCAATATAACGTGCATTATTACCCATATAATGCAGTTATTATCGCTAGAACTGTAATAATTATACTTATTACTTAGATTATTATCAATATAACATGCATTATTACCCACATTATGCAGTTATTATCGCTAGAACTATAATAAATATACGTATTACTTTTATTATCATCAGTATAACATGCATTATTACCCATATAATGCAGTTATTATCGCTAGAACTGTAATAATTATACTTATTACTTATATTATTAGCAATATAACGTGCATTATTACCCATATAATGCAGTTATTATCGCTAGAACTGTAATAATTATACCTATTACTTATACTATTATCAATATAACATGCATTATTATCCATATTATGCAGTTATTATCGCTAGAACTATAATAAATATACTTATTACTCCCAATATTATCAATATAACATGCATTATTACCCATATAATGCAGTTATTATCGCTAGAACTGTAATAATTATACTTATTACTTATATTATTAGCAATATAACGTGCATTATTACCCATATAATGCAGTTATTATCGCCAGAACTGTAATAATTATACTTATTACTTATATTATTCTCAATATAACATGCATTATTACCCATATTATGCAGTTATTATCGCAAGAACTATAATAAATATACGTATTACTTTTATTATCATCAATATAACATGCATTATTACCCATATAATGCAGTTATTATCGCTAGAACTGTAATAATTATACTTATTACTTATATTATTAGCAATATAACGTGCATTATTACCCATATAATGCAGTTATTATCGCTGGAACTGTAATAATTATACCTATTACTTATACTATTATCAATATAACATGCATTATTATCCATATTATGCAGTTATTATCGCTAGAACTATAATAAATATACTTATTACTCCCAATATTATCAATATAACATGCATTATTACCCATATAATGCAGTTATTATCGCTAGAACTGTAATAATTATACTTATTACTTATATTATTAGCAATATAACGTGCATTATTACCCATATAATGCAGTTATTATCGCCAGAACTGTAATAATTATACTTATTACTTATATTATTCTCAATATAACATGCATTATTACCCATATTATGCAGTTATTATCGCTAGAACTATAATAAATATACGTATTACTTTCATTATCATCAATATAACATGCATTATTACCCATATAATGCAGTTATTATCGCTAGAACTGTAATAATTATACTTATTACTTAGATTATTATCAATATAACATGCATTATTACCCACATTATGCAGTTATTATCGCTAGAACTATAATAAATATACGTATTACTTTTATTATAATCAATATAACATGCATTATTACCCATATTATGCAGTTATTATCGCTAGAACTGTAATAAATATACTTATTACTTATATTATTAGCAATATAACGTGCATTATTACCCATATAATGCAGTTATTATCACTAGAACTGTAATAATTATACTTATTACTTATATCATTATCAATATAACATGCATTATTACCCATATAATGGAGGTATTATCGCTAGAACTGTAATAATTATACTTATTACTTAGATTATTATCAATATAACATGCATTATTACCCATATTATGCTGTTATTATCGCTAGAACTGTAATAATTATACTTATTACTTAGATTATTATCAATATAACATGCATTATTACCCACATTATGCAGTTATTATCGCTAGAACTATAATAAATATACGTATTACTTTTATTATAATCAATATAACATGCATTATTACCCATATTATGCAGTTATTATCGCTAGAACTGTAATAAATATACTTATTACTTATATTATTAGCAATATAACGTGCATTATTACCCATATTATGCAGTTATTATCGCTAGAACTGTAATAAATATACTCATTACTTATATTATTAGCAATATAACGTGCATTATTACCCATATTATGCAGTTATTATCGCTAGAACTGTAATAATTATACTTATTACTTATATTATTATCAATATAACATGCATTATTACCCATATTATGCAGTTATTATCTCTAGAACCATAATTAATATACTTATTACTCCCAATATTAACAATATAACATGCATTTTTACCCATATAATGCAGTTATTATCGCTAGAACTGTAATAATTATACTTATTACTTATATTGTTAGCAATATAACGTGCATTATTACCCATATAATGCAGTTATTATCGCTAGAACTGTAATAATTATACTCATTACTTATATTATTATCAATATAACATGCATTATTACCCATATTATGCAGTTATTATCGCTAGAACTATAATAAATATACGTACAACTTTTATTATCATCAATATAACATGCATTATTACCCATATTATGCAGTTATTATCGATAGAACTGTAATAAATATACTTATTACTTTTATTATTATCAAAATAACATGCACTATTTGCCATATTTTACTATTATTATCGCTAGAACTATAATAATTATACTTATTACTCCCGATATTATCAATATAACATGCATTATTACCCATATAATGCAGTTATTATCGCTAGAACTGTAATAATTATACTTATTACTTATATTATTAGCAATATAACGTGCATTATTACCCATATAATGCAGTTATTATCGCTAGAACTGTAATAATTATACTTATTACTTAGATTATTATCAATATAACATGCATTATTACCCACATTGTGCAGTTATTATCGCTAGAACTATAATAAATATACGTATTACTTTTATTATCATCAATATAACATGCATTATTACCCATATAATGCAGTTATTATCGCTAGAACTGTAATAATTATACTTATTACTTATATTATTAGCAATATAACGTGCATTATTACCCATATAATGCAGTTATTATCGCTAGAACTGTAATAATTATACCTATTACTTATACTATTATCAATATAACATGCATTATTATCCATATTATGCAGTTATTATCGCTAGAACTATAATAAATATACTTATTACTCCCAATATTATCAATATAACATGCATTATTACCCATATAATGCAGTTATTATCGCTAGAACTGTAATAATTATACTTATTACTTATATTATTAGCAATATAACGTGCATTATTACCCATATAATGCAGTTATTATCGCCAGAACTGTAATAATTATACTTACTACTTATATTATTCTCAATATAACATGCATTATTACCCATATTATGCAGTTATTATCGCTAGAACTATAATAAATATACGTATTACTTTTATTATCATCAATATAACATGCATTATTACCCATATAATGCAGTTATTATCGCTAGAACTGTAATAATTATACTTATTACTTATATTATTAGCAATATAACGTGCATTATTACCCATATAATGCAGTTATTATCGCCAGAACTGTAATAATTATACTTATTACTTATATTATTCTCAATATAACATGCATTATTACCCATATTATGCAGTTATTATCGCTAGAACTATAATAAATATACGTATTACTTTCATTATCATCAATATAACATGCATTATTACCCATATAATGCAGTTATTATCGCTAGAACTGTAATAATTATACTTATTACTTAGATTATTATCAATATAACATGCATTATTACCCACATTATGCAGTTATTATCGCTAGAACTATAATAAATATACGTATTACTTTTATTATAATCAATATAACATGCATTATTACCCATATTATGCAGTTATTATCGCTAGAACTGTAATAAATATACTTATTACTTATATTATTAGCAATATAACGTGCATTATTACCCATATAATGCAGTTATTATCACTAGAACTGTAATAATTATACTTATTACTTATATCATTATCAATATAACATGCATTATTACCCATATAATGGAGGTATTATCGCTAGAACTGTAATAATTATACTTATTACTTAGATTATTATCAATATAACATGCATTATTACCCATATTATGCTGTTATTATCGCTAGAACTATAATAAATATACGTATTACTTTTATTATCATCAATATAACATGCATTATTACCCATATAATGCAGTTATTATCGCTAGAACTGTAATAATTATACTCATTACTTATATTATTAGCAATATAACGTGCATTATTACCCATATTATGCAGTTATTATCGCTAGAACTGTAATAATTATACTTATTACTTATATTATTATCAATATAACATGCATTATTACCCATATAATGGAGGTATTATCGCTAGAACTGTAATAATTATACTTATTACTTATACTATTACCAATATAACGTGCATTATTACCCATATAATGCAGTTATTAACGCCAGAACTGTAATAATTATACTTATTACTTATATTATTCTCAATATAACATGCATTATTACCCATATAATGCAGTTATTATCGCTAGAACTGTAATAATTGTACTCATTACTTATATTATTAGCAATATAACGTGCATTATTACCCATATTATGCAGTTATTATCGCTAGAACTGTAATAAATATACTCATTACTTATATTATTAGCAATATAACGTGCATTATTACCCATATTATGCAGTTATTATCGCTAGAACTGTAATAATTATACTTATTACTTATATTATTATCAATATAACATGCATTATTACCCATATTATGCAGTTATTATCTCTAGAACCATAATTAATATACTTATTACTCCCAATATTAACAATATAACATGCATTTTTACCCATATAATGCAGTTATTATCGCTAGAACTGTAATAATTATACTTATTACTTATATTGTTAGCAATATAACGTGCATTATTACCCATATAATGCAGTTATTATCGCTAGAACTGTAATAATTATACTCATTACTTATATTATTATCAATATAACATGCATTATTACCCATATTATGCAGTTATTATCGCTAGAACTATAATAAATATACGTACAACTTTTATTATCATCAATATAACATGCATTATTACCCATATTATGCAGTTATTATCGATAGAACTGTAATAAATATACTTATTACTTTTATTATTATCAAAATAACATGCACTATTTGCCATATTTTACTATTATTATCGCTAGAACTATAATAATTATACTTATTACTCCCGATATTATCAATATAACATGCATTATTACCCATATAATGCAGTTATTATCGCTAGAACTGTAATAATTATACTTATTACTTATATTATTAGCAATATAACGTGCATTATTACCCATATAATGCAGTTATTATCGCTAGAACTGTAATAATTATACTTATTACTTAGATTATTATCAATATAACATGCATTATTACCCACATTGTGCAGTTATTATCGCTAGAACTATAATAAATATACGTATTACTTTTATTATCATCAATATAACATGCATTATTACCCATATAATGCAGTTATTATCGCTAGAACTGTAATAATTATACTTATTACTTATATTATTAGCAATATAACGTGCATTATTACCCATATAATGCAGTTATTATCGCTAGAACTGTAATAATTATACCTATTACTTATACTATTATCAATATAACATGCATTATTATCCATATTATGCAGTTATTATCGCTAGAACTATAATAAATATACTTATTACTCCCAATATTATCAATATAACATGCATTATTACCCATATAATGCAGTTATTATCGCTAGAACTGTAATAATTATACTTATTACTTATATTATTAGCAATATAACGTGCATTATTACCCATATAATGCAGTTATTATCGCCAGAACTGTAATAATTATACTTATTACTTATATTATTCTCAATATAACATGCATTATTACCCATATTATGCAGTTATTATCGCTAGAACTATAATAAATATACGTATTACTTTTATTATCATCAATATAACATGCATTATTACCCATATAATGCAGTTATTATCGCTAGAACTGTAATAATTATACTTATTACTTATATTATTAGCAATATAACGTGCATTATTACCCATATAATGCAGTTATTATCGCTGGAACTGTAATAATTATACCTATTACTTATACTATTATCAATATAACATGCATTATTATCCATATTATGCAGTTATTATCGCTAGAACTATAATAAATATACGTATTACTTTTATTATCATCAATATAACATGCATTATTACCCATATAATGCAGTTATTATCGCTAGAACTGTAATAATTATACTCATTACTTATATTATTAGCAATATAACGTGCATTATTACCCATATTATGCTGTTATTATCGCTAGAACTGTAATAATTATACTTATTACTTATATTATTATCAATATAACATGCATTATTACCCATATAATGGAGGTATTATCGCTAGAACTGTAATAATTATACTTATTACTTATACTATTACCAATATAACGTGCATTATTACCCATATAATGCAGTTATTAACGCCAGAACTGTAATAATTATACTTATTACTTATATTATTCTCAATATAACATGCATTATTACCCATATAATGCAGTTATTATCGCTAGAACTGTAATAATTGTACTCATTACTTATATTATTAGCAATATAACGTGCATTATTACCCATATTATGCAGTTATTATCGCTAGAACTGTAATAAATATACTCATTACTTATATTATTAGCAATATAACGTGCATTATTACCCATATTATGCAGTTATTATCGCTAGAACTGTAATAATTATACTTATTACTTATATTATTATCAATATAACATGCATTATTACCCATATTATGCAGTTATTATCTCTAGAACCATAATTAATATACTTATTACTCCCAATATTAACAATATAACATGCATTTTTACCCATATAATGCAGTTATTATCGCTAGAACTGTAATAATTATACTTATTACTTATATTGTTAGCAATATAACGTGCATTATTACCCATATAATGCAGTTATTATCGCTAGAACTGTAATAATTATACTCATTACTTATATTATTATCAATATAACATGCATTATTACCCATATTATGCAGTTATTATCGCTAGAACTATAATAAATATACGTACAACTTTTATTATCATCAATATAACATGCATTATTACCCATATTATGCAGTTATTATCGATAGAACTGTAATAAATATACTTATTACTTTTATTATTATCAAAATAACATGCACTATTTGCCATATTTTACTATTATTATCGCTAGAACTATAATAATTATACTTATTACTCCCGATATTATCAATATAACATGCATTATTACCCATATAATGCAGTTATTATCGCTAGAACTGTAATAATTATACTTATTACTTATATTATTAGCAATATAACGTGCATTATTACCCATATAATGCAGTTATTATCGCTAGAACTGTAATAATTATACTTATTACTTAGATTATTATCAATATAACATGCATTATTACCCACATTGTGCAGTTATTATCGCTAGAACTATAATAAATATACGTATTACTTTTATTATCATCAATATAACATGCATTATTACCCATATAATGCAGTTATTATCGCTAGAACTGTAATAATTATACTTATTACTTATATTATTAGCAATATAACGTGCATTATTACCCATATAATGCAGTTATTATCGCTAGAACTGTAATAATTATACCTATTACTTATACTATTATCAATATAACATGCATTATTATCCATATTATGCAGTTATTATCGCTAGAACTATAATAAATATACTTATTACTCCCAATATTATCAATATAACATGCATTATTACCCATATAATGCAGTTATTATCGCTAGAACTGTAATAATTATACTTATTACTTATATTATTAGCAATATAACGTGCATTATTACCCATATAATGCAGTTATTATCGCCAGAACTGTAATAATTATACTTATTACTTATATTATTCTCAATATAACATGCATTATTACCCATATTATGCAGTTATTATCGCTAGAACTATAATAAATATACGTATTACTTTTATTATCATCAATATAACATGCATTATTACCCATATAATGCAGTTATTATCGCTAGAACTGTAATAATTATACTTATTACTTATATTATTAGCAATATAACGTGCATTATTACCCATATAATGCAGTTATTATCGCTGGAACTGTAATAATTATACCTATTACTTATACTATTATCAATATAACATGCATTATTATCCATATTATGCAGTTATTATCGCTAGAACTATAATAAATATACTTATTACTCCCAATATTATCAATATAACATGCATTATTACCCATATAATGCAGTTATTATCGCTAGAACTGTAATAATTATACTTATTACTTATATTATTAGCAATATAACGTGCATTATTACCCATATAATGCAGTTATTATCGCCAGAACTGTAATAATTATACTTATTACTTATATTATTCTCAATATAACATGCATTATTACCCATATTATGCAGTTATTATCGCTAGAACTATAATAAATATACGTATTACTTTCATTATCATCAATATAACATGCATTATTACCCATATAATGCAGTTATTATCGCTAGAACTGTAATAATTATACTTATTACTTAGATTATTATCAATATAACATGCATTATTACCCACATTATGCAGTTATTATCGCTAGAACTATAATAAATATACGTATTACTTTTATTATAATCAATATAACATGCATTATTACCCATATTATGCAGTTATTATCGATAGAACTGTAATAAATATATTTATTACTTTTATTATTATCAATATAACATGCACTATTTGCCATATTTTACTATTATTATCGCTAGAACTATAATAATTATACTTATTACTCCCGATATTATCAATATAACATGCATTATTACCCATATAATGCAGTTATTATCGCTAGAACTGTAATAATTATACTTATTACCTATATTATTAGCAATATAACGTGCATTATTACCCATATAATGCAGTTATTATCGCTAGAACTGTAATAATTATACTTATTACTTATATTATTATCATTATAACATGCATTATTACCCATATAATGCAGTTATTATCGCTAGAGCTATAATAAATATACGTATTACATTTATTATCATCAATATAACATGCATTATTACCCATATTATGCAGTTATTATCGATAGAACTGTAATAAATATATTTATTACTTTTATTATTATCAATATAACATGCACTATTTGCCATATTTTACTATTATTATCGCTAGAACTATAATAATTATACTTATTACTCTCGATATTATCAATATAACATGCATTATTACCCCTATAATGCACTTATTATCGCTAGAACTGTAATAATTATACTTATTACTTATATTATTAGCAATATAACGTGCATTATTACCCATATAATACAGTTATTATCGCTAGAACTGTAATAATTATACTTATTACTTATACTATTATCAATATAACATGCATTATTACCCATATTATGCAGTTATTATCGCTAGAACTATAATAAATATACTTATTACTCCCAATATTATCAATATAACATGCATTATTACCCATATAATGCAGTTATTATCGCTAGAACTGTAATAATTATACTTATTACTTATATTATTATCAATATAACATGCATTATTACCCATATAATGGAGGTATTATTGCTAGAACTGTAATAATTATACTTATTACTTATACTATTAGCAATATAACGTGCATTGTTACCCATATAATGCAGTTATTATCGCCAGAACTGTAATACTTATACTTATTACTTATATTATTCTCAATATAACATGCATTATTACCCATATTATGCAGTTATTATCGCAAGAACTATAATAAATATACGTATTACTTTCATTATCATCAATATAACATGCATTATTACCCATATAATGGAGGTATTATCGCTAGAACTGTAATAATAATAATTATTACTTATATTATTATCAATATAACATGCATTATTACCCATATTATGCAGTTATTATCGATAGAACTGTAATAAATATACTTATTACTTTTTCTATTATCAATATATCATGCACTATTAGCCATATTTTACTATTATTATCGCTAGAACTATAATAATTATACTTATTACTCCCGATATTATCAATATAACATGCATTATTACCCATATAATGCAGTTATTATCGCTAGAACTGTAATAATTATACTTATTACTTATATTATCAGCAATATAACGTGCATTATTACCCATATAATGCAGTTATTATCGATAGAACTGTAATAAATATACTTATTACTTTTATTATTATCAATATAACATGCACTATTAGCCATATTTTACTATTATTATCGCTAGAACTATAATAATTATACTTATTACTCCCGATATTATCAATATAACATGCATTATTACCCATATAATGCAGTTATTATCGCTAGAACTGTAATAATTATACTTATTACTTATATTATCAGCAATATAACGTGCATTATTACCCATATAATGCAGTTATTATCGATAGAACTGTAATAAATATACTTATTACTTTCATTATTATCAATATAACATGCACTATTAGCCATATTGTACTATTATTATCGCTAGAACTATAATAATTATACTTATTACTCCCAATATTATCAATATAACATGCATTATTACCCATATTATGCAGTTATTATCGCTAGAACTGTAATAATTATACTTATTACTTATATTATTATCAATATAACATGCATTATTACGCATATTATGCAGTTATAATCGCTAGAACTATAATAAATATACTTAGTACTTTTATTATCATCAATATAACATGCATTATTACCCATATAATGCAGTTATTATCGATAGAACTGTAATAAATATACTTATTACTTTCATTATTATCAATATAACATGCACTATTTGCCATCTTTTACTATTATTATCGCTAGAACTATAATAATTATACTTATTACTCCCGATATTATCAATATAACATGCATTATTACCCATATAATGCAGTTATTATCGCTAGAACTGTAATAATTATACTTATTACTTATATTATTAGCAATATAACGTGCATTATTACCCACATAATGCAGTTATTATCGCTAGAACTGTAATAATTATACTTATTACTTAGATTATTATCAATATAACATGCATTATTACCCACATTATGCAGTTATTATCGCTAGAACTATAATAAATATACGTATTACTTTTATTATCATCAATATAACATGCATTATTACCCATATAATGCAGTTATTATCGCTAGAACTGTAATAATTATACTTATTACTTATATTATTAGCAATATAACGTGCATTATTACCCATATAATGCAGTTATTATCGCTAGAACTGTAATAATTATACCTATTACTTATACTATTATCAATATAACATGCATTATTATCCATATTATGCAGTTATTATCGCTAGAACTATAATAAATATACTTATTACTCCCAATATTATCAATATAACATGCATTATTACCCATATAATGCAGTTATTATCGCTAGAACTGTAATAATTATACTTATTACCTATATTATTAGCAATATAACGTGCATTATTACCCATATAATGCAGTTATTATCGCTAGAACTGTAATAATTATACTTATTACTTATATTATTATCATTATAACATGCATTATTACCCATATAATGCAGTTATTATCGCTAGAGCTATAATAAATATACGTATTACATTTATTATCATCAATATAACATGCATTATTACCCATATTATGCAGTTATTATCGATAGAACTGTAATAAATATATTTATTACTTTTATTATTATCAATATAACATGCACTATTTGCCATATTTTACTATTATTATCGCTAGAACTATAATAATTATACTTATTACTCTCGATATTATCAATATAACATGCATTATTACCCCTATAATGCACTTATTATCGCTAGAACTGTAATAATTATACTTATTACTTATATTATTAGCAATATAACGTGCATTATTACCCATATAATACAGTTATTATCGCTAGAACTGTAATAATTATACTTATTACTTATACTATTATCAATATAACATGCATTATTACCCATATTATGCAGTTATTATCGCTAGAACTATAATAAATATACTTATTACTCCCAATATTATCAATATAACATGCATTATTACCCATATAATGCAGTTATTATCGCTAGAACTGTAATAATTATACTTATTACTTATATTATTATCAATATAACATGCATTATTACCCATATAATGGAGGTATTATTGCTAGAACTGTAATAATTATACTTATTACTTATACTATTAGCAATATAACGTGCATTGTTACCCATATAATGCAGTTATTATCGCCAGAACTGTAATACTTATACTTATTACTTATATTATTCTCAATATAACATGCATTATTACCCATATTATGCAGTTATTATCGCAAGAACTATAATAAATATACGTATTACTTTCATTATCATCAATATAACATGCATTATTACCCATATAATGGAGGTATTATCGCTAGAACTGTAATAATAATAATTATTACTTATATTATTATCAATATAACATGCATTATTACCCATATTATGCAGTTATTATCGATAGAACTGTAATAAATATACTTATTACTTTTTCTATTATCAATATATCATGCACTATTAGCCATATTTTACTATTATTATCGCTAGAACTATAATAATTATACTTATTACTCCCGATATTATCAATATAACATGCCTTATTACCCATATAATGCAGTTATTATCGCTAGAACTCTAATAATTATACTCATTACTTATATTATTAGCAATATAACGTGCATTATTACCCATATTATGCAGTTATTATCGACAGAAGTATAATAAATATACTTATTACTTTTATTATTATCAATATAACAGGCACTCTTAGCCATATTTTACTAGTATTATCGCTAGAACTGTAATAGTTATACTTATTACTCCCGATATTATCAATATAACATCCATTATTACCCATATAATGCAGTTATTATCGCTAGAACTGTAATAATTATACTTATGACTTATATTATTATCAATATAACATGCATTATTACCCATATAATGGAGTTATTATCGCTAGAACTGTAATAATTATACTTACTACTTTTATTATCATGAATATAACATGCATTATTACCCATATTATGCAGTTATTATCGATAGAACTATAATAAATGTACTTATTACTTTTATTATTATCAATATAAGATGCACTATTAGCCATATTTTACTATTATTATCGCTAGAACTATAATAATTATACTTATTACTCCCGATATTATCAATATAACATGCATTATTACCCATATAATGCAGTTATTATCGCTAGAACTGTAATAATTATACTTATTACTTATATTATCAGCAATATAACGTGCATTATTACCCATATAATGCAGTTATTATCGATAGAACTGTAATAAATATACTTATTACTTTCATTATTATCAATATAACATGCACTATTAGCCATATTGTACTATTATTATCGCTAGAACTATAATAAATATACGTATTACTTTTATTATAATCAATATAACATGCATTATTACCCATATTATGCAGTTATTATCGATAGAACTGTAATAAATATATTTATTACTTTTATTATTATCAATATAACATGCACTATTTGCCATATTTTACTATTATTATCGCTAGAACTATAATAATTATACTTATTACTCCCGATATTATCAATATAACATGCATTATTACCCATATAATGCAGTTATTATCGCTAGAACTGTAATAATTATACTTATTACTTATATTATTAGCAATATAACGTGCATTATTACCCATATAATGCAGTTATTATCGCTAGAACTGTAATAATTATACTTATTACTTATATTATTATCATTATAACATGCATTATTACCCATATAATGCAGTTATTATCGCTAGAGCTATAATAAATATACGTATTACATTTATTATCATCAATATAACATGCATTATTACCCATATTATGCAGTTATTATCGATAGAACTGTAATAAATATATTTATTACTTTTATTATTATCAATATAACATGCACTATTTGCCATATTTTACTATTATTATCGCTAGAACTATAATAATTATACTTATTACTCTCGATATTATCAATATAACATGCATTATTACCCCTATAATGCACTTATTATCGCTAGAACTGTAATAATTATACTTATTACTTATATTATTAGCAATATAACGTGCATTATTACCCATATAATACAGTTATTATCGCTAGAACTGTAATAATTATACTTATTACTTATACTATTATCAATATAACATGCATTATTACCCATATTATGCAGTTATTATCGCTAGAACTATAATAAATATACTTATTACTCCCAATATTATCAATATAACATGCATTATTACCCATATAATGCAGTTATTATCGCTAGAACTGTAATAATTATACTTATTACTTATATTATTATCAATATAACATGCATTATTACCCATATAATGGAGGTATTATTGCTAGAACTGTAATAATTATACTTATTACTTATACTATTAGCAATATAACGTGCATTGTTACCCATATAATGCAGTTATTATCGCCAGAACTGTAATACTTATACTTATTACTTATATTATTCTCAATATAACATGCATTATTACCCATATTATGCAGTTATTATCGCAAGAACTATAATAAATATACGTATTACTTTCATTATCATCAATATAACATGCATTATTACCCATATAATGGAGGTATTATCGCTAGAACTGTAATAATAATAATTATTACTTATATTATTATCAATATAACATGCATTATTACCCATATTATGCAGTTATTATCGATAGAACTGTAATAAATATACTTATTACTTTTTCTATTATCAATATATCATGCACTATTAGCCATATTTTACTATTATTATCGCTAGAACTATAATAATTATACTTATTACTCCCGATATTATCAATATAACATGCATTATTACCCATATAATGCAGTTATTATCGCTAGAACTGTAATAATTATACTTATTACTTATATTATCAGCAATATAACGTGCATTATTACCCATATAATGCAGTTATTATCGATAGAACTGTAATAAATATACTTATTACTTTCATTATTATCAATATAACATGCACTATTAGCCATATTGTACTATTATTATCGCTAGAACTATAATAATTATACTCATTACTCCCAATATTATCAATATAACATGCATTATTACCCATATAATGCAGTTATTATCGATAGAACTGTAATAAATATACTTATTACTTTTATTATTATCAATATAACATGCACTATTAGCCATATTGTACTATTATTATCGCTAGAACTATAATAATTATACATATTGCTCCCGATATTATCGATATAACATGCATTATTACCCATATAATGCAGTTATTATCGATAGAACTGTAATAAATATACTTATTACTTTTATTATTATCAATATAACATGCACTATTAGCCATATTGTACTATTATTATCGCTAGAACTATAATAATTGTACTTATTGCACCCGATATTATCAATATAACATGCATTATTACCCATATAATGCAGTTATTATCGCTGGAACTGTAATAATTATACTTATTACTTATATTATTAGCAATATAACGTGCATTATTACCCATATTATGCAGTTATTATCGCTAGAACTGTAATAATTATACTTATTACTTATATTATTATCAATATAACATGCATTATTACGCATATTATGCAGTTATAATCGCTAGAACTATAATAAATATACTTAGTACTTTTATTATCATCAATATAACATGCATTATTACCCATATAATGCAGTTATTATCGATAGAACTGTAATAAATATACTTATTACTTTCATTATTATCAATATAACATGCACTATTAGCCATATTGTACTATTATTATCGCTAGAACTATAATAATTATACTTATTACTCCCAATATTATCAATATAACATGCATTATTACCCCTATAATGCAGTTATTATCGCTAGAACTGTAATAATTATACTTATTACTTATATTATTATCAATATAACATGCATTATTACCCATATAATGGAGTTACTATCGCTAGAACTATAATAAGTATACTTACTACTTTTATTATCATCAATATAACATGCATTATTACCCATATTATGCAGTTATTATCGATAGAACTATAATAAACATACTTATTACTTTTATTGTTATCAATATAACATGCACTATTAGCCATATTGTACTATTATTATCGCTAGAACTATAATAATTATACATATTGCTCCCGATATTATCGATATAACATGCATTATTACCCATATAATGCAGTTATTATCGATAGAACTGTAATAAATATACTTATTACTTTTATTATTATCAATATAACATGCACTATTAGCCATATTGTACTATTATTATCGCTAGAACTATAATAATTGTACTTATTGCACCCGATATTATCAATATAACATGCATTATTACCCATATAATGCAGTTATTATCGCTGGAACTGTAATAATTATACTTATTACTTATATTATTAGCAATATAACGTGCATTATTACCCATATTATGCAGTTATTATCGCTAGAACTGTAATAATTATACTTATTACTTATATTATTATCAATATAACATGCATTATTACGCATATTATGCAGTTATAATCGCTAGAACTATAATAAATATACTTAGTACTTTTATTATCATCAATATAACATGCATTATTACCCATATTATGCAGTTATTATCGATAGAACTATAATAAATATACTTATTACTTTTATTATTATCAATATTACATGCACTATTAGCCATATTGTACTATTATTATCGCTAGAACTATAGTAATTGTACTTATTGCACCCGATATTATCAATATAACATGCATTATTACCCATATAATGCAGTTATTATCGCTAGAACTGTAATAATTATACTTATTACTTATATCATTAGCAATATAACGTGCATTATTACCCATATAATGCAGTTATTATCGCTAGAACTGTAATAATTATACTTATTACTTAGATTATTATCAATATAACATGCATTATTACCCACATTATGCAGTTATTATCGCTAGAACTATAATAAATATACGTATTACTTTTATTATCATCAATATAACATGCATTATTACCCATATAATGCAGTTATTATCGCTAGAACTGTAATAATTATACTTATTACTTATATTATTAGCAATATAACGTGCATTATTACCCATATAATGCAGTTATTATCGCTAGAACTGTAATAATTATACCTATTACTTATACTATTATCAATATAACATGCATTATTATCCATATTATGCAGTTATTATCGCTAGAACTATAATAAATATACTTATTACTCCCAATATTATCAATATAACATGCATTATTACCCATATAATGCAGTTATTATCGCTAGAACTGTAATAATTATACTTATTACTTATATTATTAGCAATATAACGTGCATTATTACCCATATAATGCAGTTATTATCGCCAGAACTGTAATAATTATACTTATTACTTATATTATTCTCAATATAACATGCATTATTACCCATATTATGCAGTTATTATCGCTAGAACTATAATAAATATACGTATTACTTTTATTATCATCAATATAACATGCATTATTACCCATATAATGCAGTTATTATCGCTAGAACTGTAATAATTATACTTATTACTTATATTATTAGCAATATAACGTGCATTATTACCCATATAATGCAGTTATTATCGCTAGAACTGTAATAAATATACCTATTACTTATACTATTATCAATATAACATGCATTATTATCCATATTATGCAGTTATTATCGCTAGAACTATAATAAATATACTTATTACTCCCAATATTATCAATATAACATGCATTATTATCCATATTATGCAGTTATTATCGCTAGAACTATAATAAATATACTTATTACTCCCAATATTATCAATATAACATGCATTATTACCCATATAATGCAGTTATTATCGCTAGAACTGTAATAATTATACTTATTACTTATATTATTAGCAATATAACGTGCATTATTACCCATATAATGCAGTTATTATCGCCAGAACTGTAATAATTATACTTATTACTTATATTATTCTCAATATAACATGCATTATTACCCATATTATGCAGTTATTATCGCTAGAACTATAATAAATATACGTATTACTTTCATTATCATCAATATAACATGCATTATTACCCATATAATGCAGTTATTATCGCTAGAACTGTAATAATTATACTTATTACTTAGATTATTATCAATATAACATGCATTATTACCCACATTATGCAGTTATTATCGCTAGAACTATAATAAATATACGTATTACTTTTATTATAATCAATATAACATGCATTATTACCCATATTATGCAGTTATTATCGATAGAACTGTAATAAATATATTTATTACTTTTATTATTATCAATATAACATGCACTATTTGCCATATTTTACTATTATTATCGCTAGAACTATAATAATTATACTTATTACTCCCGATATTATCAATATAACATGCATTATTACCCATATAATGCAGTTATTATCGCTAGAACTGTAATAATTATACTTATTACTTATATTATTAGCAATATAACGTGCATTATTACCCATATAATGCAGTTATTATCGCTAGAACTGTAATAATTATACTTATTACTTATATTATTATCATTATAACATGCATTATTACCCATATAATGCAGTTATTATCGCTAGAGCTATAATAAATATACGTATTACATTTATTATCATCAATATAACATGCATTATTACCCATATTATGCAGTTATTACCGATAGAACTGTAATAAATATATTTATTACTTTTATTATTATCAATATAACATGCACTATTTGCCATATTTTACTATTATTATCGCTAGAACTATAATAATTATACTTATTACTCTCGATATTATCAATATAACATGCATTATTACCCCTATAATGCACTTATTATCGCTAGAACTGTAATAATTATACTTATTACTTATATTATTAGCAATATAACGTGCATTATTACCCATATAATACAGTTATTATCGCTAGAACTGTAATAATTATACTTATTACTTATACTATTATCAATATAACATGCATTATTACCCATATTATGCAGTTATTATCGCTAGAACTATAATAAATATACTTATTACTCCCAATATTATCAATATAACATGCATTATTACCCATATAATGCAGTTATTATCGCTAGAACTGTAATAATTATACTTATTACTTATATTATTATCAATATAACATGCATTATTACCCATATAATGGAGGTATTATTGCTAGAACTGTAATAATTATACTTATTACTTATACTATTAGCAATATAACGTGCATTGTTACCCATATAATGCAGTTATTATCGCCAGAACTGTAATACTTATACTTATTACTTATATTATTCTCAATATAACATGCATTATTACCCATATTATGCAGTTATTATCGCAAGAACTATAATAAATATACGTATTACTTTCATTATCATCAATATAACATGCATTATTACCCATATAATGGAGGTATTATCGCTAGAGCTGTAATAATAATAATTATTACTTATATTATTATCAATATAACATGCATTATTACCCATATTATGCAGTTATTATCGATAGAACTGTAATAAATATACTTATTACTTTTTCTATTATCAATATATCATGCACTATTAGCCATATTTTACTATTATTATCGCTAGAACTATAATAATTATACTTATTACTCCCGATATTATCAATATAACATGCCTTATTACCCATATAATGCAGTTATTATCGCTAGAACTGTAATAATTATACTCATTACTTATATTATTAGCAATATAACGTGCATTATTACCCATATTATGCAGTTATTATCGACAGAAGTATAATAAATATACTTATTACTTTTATTATTATCAATATAACAGGCACTCTTAGCCATATTTTACTAGTATTATCGCTAGAACTGTAATAGTTATACTTATTACTCCCGATATTATCAATATAACATCCATTATTACCCATATAATGCAGTTATTATCGCTAGAACTGTAATAATTATACTTATGACTTATATTATTATCAATATAACATGCATTATTACCCATATAATGGAGTTATTATCGCTAGAACTGTAATAATTATACTTACTACTTTTATTATCATGAATATAACATGCATTATTACCCATATTATGCAGTTATTATCGATAGAACTATAATAAATGTACTTATTACTTTTATTATTATCAATATAAGATGCACTATTAGCCATATTTTACTATTATTATCGCTAGAACTATAATAATTATACTTATTACTCCCGATATTATCAATATAACATGCATTATTACCCATATAATGCAGTTATTATCGCTAGAACTGTAATAATTATACTTATTACTTATATTATCAGCAATATAACGTGCATTATTACCCATATAATGCAGTTATTATCGATAGAACTGTAATAAATATACTTATTACTTTCATTATTATCAATATAACATGCACTATTAGCCATATTGTACTATTATTATCGCTAGAACTATAATAATTATACTTATTACTCCCAATATTATCAATATAACATGCATTATTACCCCTATAATGCAGTTATTATCGCTAGAACTGTAATAATTATACTTATTACTTATATTATTATCAATATAACATGCATTATTACCCATATAATGGAGTTACTATCGCTAGAACTATAATAAGTATACTTACTACTTTTATTATCATCAATATAACATGCATTATTACCCATATTATGCAGTTATTATCGATAGAACTATAATAAACATACTTATTACTTTTATTATTATCAATATAACATGCACTATTAGCCATATTGTACTATTATTATCGCTAGAACTATAATAATTATACATATTGCTCCCGATATTATCGATATAACATGCATTATTACCCATATAATGCAGTTATTATCGATAGAACTGTAATAAATATACTTATTACTTTTATTATTATCAATATAACATGCACTATTAGCCATATTGTACTATTATTATCGCTAGAACTGTAATAATTATACCTATTACTCCCAATATTATCAATATAACATGCATTATTACCCCTATAATGCAGTTATTATCGCTAGAACTGTAATAATTATACTCATTACTTATATTATTATCAATATAACATGCATTATTACGCATATTATGCAGTTATAATCGCTAGAACTATAATAAATATACTTAGTACTTTTATTATCATCAATATAACATGCATTATTACCCATATTATGCAGTTATTGTCGATAGAACTATAATAAATATACCTATTACTTTTATTATTATCAATATAACATGCACTATTAGCCATATTGTACTATTATTATCGCTAGAACTATAATAATTGTACTTATTGCACCCGATATTATCAATATAACATGCATTATTACCCATATAATGCAGTTATTATCGCTAGAACTGTAATAATTATACTCATTACTTATATTATTATCAATATAACATGCATTATTACGCATATTATGCAGTTATAATCGCTAGAACTATAATAAATATACTTAGTACTTTTATTATCATCAATATAACATGCATTATTACCCATATTATGCAGTTATTGTCGATAGAACTATAATAAATATACCTATTACTTTTATTATTATCAATATAACATGCACTATTAGCCATATTGTACTATTATTATCGCTAGAACTATAATAATTGTACTTATTGCACCCGATATTATCAATATAACATGCATTATTACCCATATAATGCAGTTATTATCGCTGGAACTGTAATAATTATACTTATTACTTATATTATTAGCAATATAACGTGCATTATTACCCATATTATGCAGTTATTATCGCTAGAACTGTAATAATTATACTTATTACTTATATTATTATCAATATAACATGCATTATTACGCATATTATGCAGTTATAATCGCTAGAACTATAATAAATATACTTAGTACTTTTATTATCATCAATATAACATGCATTATTACCCATATTATGCAGTTATTATCGATAGAACTATAATAAATATACTTATTACTTTTATTATTATCAATATTACATGCACTATTAGCCATATTGTACTATTATTATCGCTAGAACTATAGTAATTGTACTTATTGCACCCGATATTATCAATATAACATGCATTATTACCCATATAATGCAGTTATTATCGCTAGAACTGTAATAATTATACTTATTACTTATATTATTAGCAATATAACGTGCATTATTACCCATATTATGCAGTTATTATCGCTAGAACTGAAATAATTATACTTATTACTTATATTATTATCAATATAACATGCATTATTACCCATATAATGGAGTTATTATCGTTAGAACTGTAATAATTATACTTATTACTTATATTGTTATCAATATAACATGCATTATTACCCATATTATGCAGTTATTATCGCTAGAACTATAATAAATATACGTATTACTTTTATTATCATCAATATAACATGCATTATTACCCATATTATGCAGTTATTATCGATAGAACTGTAATAAATATACTTATTGCTTTTATTATTATCAATATAGCATGCACTATTAGCCATATTTTACTATTATTATCGCTAGAACTATAATAATTATACTTATTACTCCCAATATTATCAATATAACATGCATTATTACCCCTATAATGCAGTTATTATCGCTAGAACTGTAATAATTATACTTATTACTTATATTATTATCAATATAACATGCATTATTACGCATATTATGCAGTTATTATCGATAGAACTGTAATAAATATATTTATTACTTTTATTATTATCAATATAACATGCACTATTTGCCATATTTTACTATTATTATCGCTAGAACTATAATAATTATACTTATTACTCCCGATATTATCAATATAACATGCATTATTACCCATATAATGCAGTTATTATCGCTAGAACTGTAATAATTATACTTATTACTTATATTATTAGCAATATAACGTGCATTATTACCCATATAATGCAGTTATTATCGCTAGAACTGTAATAATTATACTTATTACTTATATTATTATCATTATAACATGCATTATTACCCATATAATGCAGTTATTATCGCTAGAGCTATAATAAATATACGTATTACATTTATTATCATCAATATAACATGCATTATTACCCATATTATGCAGTTATTACCGATAGAACTGTAATAAATATATTTATTACTTTTATTATTATCAATATAACATGCACTATTTGCCATATTTTACTATTATTATCGCTAGAACTATAATAATTATACTTATTACTCTCGATATTATCAATATAACATGCATTATTACCCCTATAATGCACTTATTATCGCTAGAACTGTAATAATTATACTTATTACTTATATTATTAGCAATATAACGTGCATTATTACCCATATAATACAGTTATTATCGCTAGAACTGTAATAATTATACTTATTACTTATACTATTATCAATATAACATGCATTATTACCCATATTATGCAGTTATTATCGCTAGAACTATAATAAATATACTTATTACTCCCAATATTATCAATATAACATGCATTATTACCCATATAATGCAGTTATTATCGCTAGAACTGTAATAATTATACTTATTACTTATATTATTATCAATATAACATGCATTATTACCCATATAATGGAGGTATTATTGCTAGAACTGTAATAATTATACTTATTACTTATACTATTAGCAATATAACGTGCATTGTTACCCATATAATGCAGTTATTATCGCCAGAACTGTAATACTTATACTTATTACTTATATTATTCTCAATATAACATGCATTATTACCCATATTATGCAGTTATTATCGCAAGAACTATAATAAATATACGTATTACTTTCATTATCATCAATATAACATGCATTATTACCCATATAATGGAGGTATTATCGCTAGAGCTGTAATAATAATAATTATTACTTATATTATTATCAATATAACATGCATTATTACCCATATTATGCAGTTATTATCGATAGAACTGTAATAAATATACTTATTACTTTTTCTATTATCAATATATCATGCACTATTAGCCATATTTTACTATTATTATCGCTAGAACTATAATAATTATACTTATTACTCCCGATATTATCAATATAACATGCATTATTACCCATATAATGCAGTTATTATCGCTAGAACTGTAATAATTATACTTATTACTTATATTATCAGCAATATAACGTGCATTATTACCCATATAATGCAGTTATTATCGATAGAACTGTAATAAATATACTTATTACTTTCATTATTATCAATATAACATGCACTATTAGCCATATTGTACTATTATTATCGCTAGAACTATAATAATTATACTTATTACTCCCAATATTATCAATATAACATGCATTATTACCCCTATAATGCAGTTATTATCGCTAGAACTGTAATAATTATACTTATTACTTATATTATTATCAATATAACATGCATTATTACCCATATAATGGAGTTACTATCGCTAGAACTATAATAAGTATACTTACTACTTTTATTATCATCAATATAACATGCATTATTACCCATATTATGCAGTTATTATCGATAGAACTATAATAAACATACTTATTACTTTTATTATTATCAATATAACATGCACTATTAGCCATATTGTACTATTATTATCGCTAGAACTATAATAATTATACATATTGCTCCCGATATTATCGATATAACATGCATTATTACCCATATAATGCAGTTATTATCGATAGAACTGTAATAAATATACTTATTACTTTTATTATTATCAATATAACATGCACTATTAGCCATATTGTACTATTATTATCGCTAGAACTGTAATAATTATACCTATTACTCCCAATATTATCAATATAACATGCATTATTACCCCTATAATGCAGTTATTATCGCTAGAACTGTAATAATTATACTCATTACTTATATTATTATCAATATAACATGCATTATTACGCATATTATGCAGTTATAATCGCTAGAACTATAATAAATATACTTAGTACTTTTATTATCATCAATATAACATGCATTATTACCCATATTATGCAGTTATTGTCGATAGAACTATAATAAATATACCTATTACTTTTATTATTATCAATATAACATGCACTATTAGCCATATTGTACTATTATTATCGCTAGAACTATAATAATTGTACTTATTGCACCCGATATTATCAATATAACATGCATTATTACCCATATAATGCAGTTATTATCGCTGGAACTGTAATAATTATACTTATTACTTATATTATTAGCAATATAACGTGCATTATTACCCATATTATGCAGTTATTATCGCTAGAACTGTAATAATTATACTTATTACTTATATTATTATCAATATAACATGCATTATTACGCATATTATGCAGTTATAATCGCTAGAACTATAATAAATATACTTAGTACTTTTATTATCATCAATATAACATGCATTATTACCCATATTATGCAGTTATTATCGATAGAACTATAATAAATATACTTATTACTTTTATTATTATCAATATTACATGCACTATTAGCCATATTGTACTATTATTATCGCTAGAACTATAGTAATTGTACTTTTTGCACCCGATATTATCAATATAACATGCATTATTACCCATATAATGCAGTTATTATCGCTAGAACTGTAATAATTATACTTATTACTTATATTATTAGCAATATAACGTGCATTATTACCCATATTATGCAGTTATTATCGCTAGAACTGAAATAATTATACTTATTACTTATATTATTATCAATATAACATGCATTATTACCCATATAATGGAGTTATTATCGTTAGAACTGTAATAATTATACTTATTACTTATATTGTTATCAATATAACATGCATTATTACCCATATTATGCAGTTATTATCGCTAGAACTATAATAAATATACGTATTACTTTTATTATCATCAATATAACATGCATTATTACCCATATTATGCAGTTATTATCGATAGAACTGTAATAAATATACTTATTGCTTTTATTATTATCAATATAGCATGCACTATTAGCCATATTTTACTATTATTATCGCTAGAACTATAATAATTATACTTATTACTCCCAATATTATCAATATAACATGCATTATTACCCCTATAATGCAGTTATTATCGCTAGAACTGTAATAATTATACTTATTACTTATATTATTATCAATATAACGTGCATTATTACCCATATTATGCAGTTATTATCGCTAGAACTGAAATAATTATACTTATTACTTATATTATTATCAATATAACATGCATTATTACCCATATAATGGAGTTATTATCGTTAGAACTGTAATAATTATACTTATTACTTATATTGTTATCAATATAACATGCATTATTACCCATATTATGCAGTTATTATCGCTAGAACTATAATAAATATACGTATTACTTTTATTATCATCAATATAACATGCATTATTACCCATATTATGCAGTTATTATCGATAGAACTGTAATAAATATACTTATTGCTTTTATTATTATCAATATAGCATGCACTATTAGCCATATTTTACTATTATTATCGCTAGAACTATAATAATTATACTTATTACTCCCAATATTATCAATATAACATGCATTATTACCCCTATAATGCAGTTATTATCGCTAGAACTGTAATAATTATACTTATTACTTATATTATTAGCAATATAACGTGCATTATTACCCATATAATGCAGTTATTATCGCCAGAACTGTAATAATTATACTTATTACTTATATTATTCTCAATATAACATGCATTATTACCCATATTATGCAGTTATTATCGCTAGAACTATAATAAATATACGTATTACTTTCATTATCATCAATATAACATGCATTATTACCCATATAATGCAGTTATTATCGCTAGAACTGTAATAATTATACTTATTACTTAGATTATTATCAATATAACATGCATTATTATCCATATTATGCAGTTATTATCGCTAGAACTATAATAAATATACTTATTACTCCCAATATTATCAATATAACATGCATTATTACCCATATAATGCAGTTATTATCGCTAGAACTGTAATAATTATACTTATTACTTATATTATTAGCAATATAACGTGCATTATTACCCATATAATGCAGTTATTATCGCCAGAACTGTAATAATTATACTTATTACTTATATTATTCTCAATATAACATGCATTATTACCCATATTATGCAGTTATTATCGCTAGAACTATAATAAATATACGTATTACTTTCATTATCATCAATATAACATGCATTATTACCCATATAATGCAGTTATTATCGCTAGAACTGTAATAATTATACTTATTACTTAGATTATTATCAATATAACATGCATTATTACCCACATTATGCAGTTATTATCGCTAGAACTATAATAAATATACGTATTACTTTTATTATAATCAATATAACATGCATTATTACCCATATTATGCAGTTATTATCGATAGAACTGTAATAAATATATTTATTACTTTTATTATTATCAATATAACATGCACTATTTGCCATATTTTACTATTATTATCGCTAGAACTATAATAATTATACTTATTACTCCCGATATTATCAATATAACATGCATTATTACCCATATAATGCAGTTATTATCGCTAGAACTGTAATAATTATACTTATTACTTATATTATTAGCAATATAACGTGCATTATTACCCATATAATGCAGTTATTATCGCTAGAACTGTAATAATTATACTTATTACTTATATTATTATCATTATAACATGCATTATTACCCATATAATGCAGTTATTATCGCTAGAGCTATAATAAATATACGTATTACATTTATTATCATCAATATAACATGCATTATTACCCATATTATGCAGTTATTACCGATAGAACTGTAATAAATATATTTATTACTTTTATTATTATCAATATAACATGCACTATTTGCCATATTTTACTATTATTATCGCTAGAACTATAATAATTATACTTATTACTCTCGATATTATCAATATAACATGCATTATTACCCCTATAATGCACTTATTATCGCTAGAACTGTAATAATTATACTTATTACTTATATTATTAGCAATATAACGTGCATTATTACCCATATAATACAGTTATTATCGCTAGAACTGTAATAATTATACTTATTACTTATACTATTATCAATATAACATGCATTATTACCCATATTATGCAGTTATTATCGCTAGAACTATAATAAATATACTTATTACTCCCAATATTATCAATATAACATGCATTATTACCCATATAATGCAGTTATTATCGCTAGAACTGTAATAATTATACTTATTACTTATATTATTATCAATATAACATGCATTATTACCCATATAATGGAGGTATTATTGCTAGAACTGTAATAATTATACTTATTACTTATACTATTAGCAATATAACGTGCATTGTTACCCATATAATGCAGTTATTATCGCCAGAACTGTAATACTTATACTTATTACTTATATTATTCTCAATATAACATGCATTATTACCCATATTATGCAGTTATTATCGCAAGAACTATAATAAATATACGTATTACTTTCATTATCATCAATATAACATGCATTATTACCCATATAATGGAGGTATTATCGCTAGAGCTGTAATAATAATAATTATTACTTATATTATTATCAATATAACATGCATTATTACCCATATTATGCAGTTATTATCGATAGAACTGTAATAAATATACTTATTACTTTTTCTATTATCAATATATCATGCACTATTAGCCATATTTTACTATTATTATCGCTAGAACTATAATAATTATACTTATTACTCCCGATATTATCAATATAACATGCCTTATTACCCATATAATGCAGTTATTATCGCTAGAACTGTAATAATTATACTCATTACTTATATTATTAGCAATATAACGTGCATTATTACCCATATTATGCAGTTATTATCGACAGAAGTATAATAAATATACTTATTACTTTTATTATTATCAATATAACAGGCACTCTTAGCCATATTTTACTAGTATTATCGCTAGAACTGTAATAGTTATACTTATTACTCCCGATATTATCAATATAACATCCATTATTACCCATATAATGCAGTTATTATCGCTAGAACTGTAATAATTATACTTATGACTTATATTATTATCAATATAACATGCATTATTACCCATATAATGGAGTTATTATCGCTAGAACTGTAATAATTATACTTACTACTTTTATTATCATGAATATAACATGCATTATTACCCATATTATGCAGTTATTATCGATAGAACTATAATAAATGTACTTATTACTTTTATTATTATCAATATAAGATGCACTATTAGCCATATTTTACTATTATTATCGCTAGAACTATAATAATTATACTTATTACTCCCGATATTATCAATATAACATGCATTATTACCCATATAATGCAGTTATTATCGCTAGAACTGTAATAATTATACTTATTACTTATATTATCAGCAATATAACGTGCATTATTACCCATATAATGCAGTTATTATCGATAGAACTGTAATAAATATACTTATTACTTTCATTATTATCAATATAACATGCACTATTAGCCATATTGTACTATTATTATCGCTAGAACTATAATAATTATACTTATTACTCCCAATATTATCAATATAACATGCATTATTACCCCTATAATGCAGTTATTATCGCTAGAACTGTAATAATTATACTTATTACTTATATTATTATCAATATAACATGCATTATTACCCATATAATGGAGTTACTATCGCTAGAACTATAATAAGTATACTTACTACTTTTATTATCATCAATATAACATGCATTATTACCCATATTATGCAGTTATTATCGATAGAACTATAATAAACATACTTATTACTTTTATTATTATCAATATAACATGCACTATTAGCCATATTGTACTATTATTATCGCTAGAACTATAATAATTATACATATTGCTCCCGATATTATCGATATAACATGCATTATTACCCATATAATGCAGTTATTATCGATAGAACTGTAATAAATATACTTATTACTTTTATTATTATCAATATAACATGCACTATTAGCCATATTGTACTATTATTATCGCTAGAACTGTAATAATTATACCTATTACTCCCAATATTATCAATATAACATGCATTATTACCCCTATAATGCAGTTATTATCGCTAGAACTGTAATAATTATACTCATTACTTATATTATTATCAATATAACATGCATTATTACGCATATTATGCAGTTATAATCGCTAGAACTATAATAAATATACTTAGTACTTTTATTATCATCAATATAACATGCATTATTACCCATATTATGCAGTTATTGTCGATAGAACTATAATAAATATACCTATTACTTTTATTATTATCAATATAACATGCACTATTAGCCATATTGTACTATTATTATCGCTAGAACTATAATAATTGTACTTATTGCACCCGATATTATCAATATAACATGCATTATTACCCATATAATGCAGTTATTATCGCTAGAACTGTAATAATTATACTCATTACTTATATTATTATCAATATAACATGCATTATTACGCATATTATGCAGTTATAATCGCTAGAACTATAATAAATATACTTAGTACTTTTATTATCATCAATATAACATGCATTATTACCCATATTATGCAGTTATTGTCGATAGAACTATAATAAATATACCTATTACTTTTATTATTATCAATATAACATGCACTATTAGCCATATTGTACTATTATTATCGCTAGAACTATAATAATTGTACTTATTGCACCCGATATTATCAATATAACATGCATTATTACCCATATAATGCAGTTATTATCGCTGGAACTGTAATAATTATACTTATTACTTATATTATTAGCAATATAACGTGCATTATTACCCATATTATGCAGTTATTATCGCTAGAACTGTAATAATTATACTTATTACTTATATTATTATCAATATAACATGCATTATTACGCATATTATGCAGTTATAATCGCTAGAACTATAATAAATATACTTAGTACTTTTATTATCATCAATATAACATGCATTATTACCCATATTATGCAGTTATTATCGATAGAACTATAATAAATATACTTATTACTTTTATTATTATCAATATTACATGCACTATTAGCCATATTGTACTATTATTATCGCTAGAACTATAGTAATTGTACTTATTGCACCCGATATTATCAATATAACATGCATTATTACCCATATAATGCAGTTATTATCGCTAGAACTGTAATAATTATACTTATTACTTATATTATTAGCAATATAACGTGCATTATTACCCATATTATGCAGTTATTATCGCTAGAACTGAAATAATTATACTTATTACTTATATTATTATCAATATAACATGCATTATTACCCATATAATGGAGTTATTATCGTTAGAACTGTAATAATTATACTTATTACTTATATTGTTATCAATATAACATGCATTATTACCCATATTATGCAGTTATTATCGCTAGAACTATAATAAATATACGTATTACTTTTATTATCATCAATATAACATGCATTATTACCCATATTATGCAGTTATTATCGATAGAACTGTAATAAATATACTTATTGCTTTTATTATTATCAATATAGCATGCACTATTAGCCATATTTTACTATTATTATCGCTAGAACTATAATAATTATACTTATTACTCCCAATATTATCAATATAACATGCATTATTACCCCTATAATGCAGTTATTATCGCTAGAACTGTAATAATTATACTTATTACTTATATTATTATCAATATAACATGCATTATTACGCATATTATGCAGTTATTATCGATAGAACTGTAATAAATATATTTATTACTTTTATTATTATCAATATAACATGCACTATTTGCCATATTTTACTATTATTATCGCTAGAACTATAATAATTATACTTATTACTCCCGATATTATCAATATAACATGCATTATTACCCATATAATGCAGTTATTATCGCTAGAACTGTAATAATTATACTTATTACTTATATTATTAGCAATATAACGTGCATTATTACCCATATAATGCAGTTATTATCGCTAGAACTGTAATAATTATACTTATTACTTATATTATTATCATTATAACATGCATTATTACCCATATAATGCAGTTATTATCGCTAGAGCTATAATAAATATACGTATTACATTTATTATCATCAATATAACATGCATTATTACCCATATTATGCAGTTATTACCGATAGAACTGTAATAAATATATTTATTACTTTTATTATTATCAATATAACATGCACTATTTGCCATATTTTACTATTATTATCGCTAGAACTATAATAATTATACTTATTACTCTCGATATTATCAATATAACATGCATTATTACCCCTATAATGCACTTATTATCGCTAGAACTGTAATAATTATACTTATTACTTATATTATTAGCAATATAACGTGCATTATTACCCATATAATACAGTTATTATCGCTAGAACTGTAATAATTATACTTATTACTTATACTATTATCAATATAACATGCATTATTACCCATATTATGCAGTTATTATCGCTAGAACTATAATAAATATACTTATTACTCCCAATATTATCAATATAACATGCATTATTACCCATATAATGCAGTTATTATCGCTAGAACTGTAATAATTATACTTATTACTTATATTATTATCAATATAACATGCATTATTACCCATATAATGGAGGTATTATTGCTAGAACTGTAATAATTATACTTATTACTTATACTATTAGCAATATAACGTGCATTGTTACCCATATAATGCAGTTATTATCGCCAGAACTGTAATACTTATACTTATTACTTATATTATTCTCAATATAACATGCATTATTACCCATATTATGCAGTTATTATCGCAAGAACTATAATAAATATACGTATTACTTTCATTATCATCAATATAACATGCATTATTACCCATATAATGGAGGTATTATCGCTAGAGCTGTAATAATAATAATTATTACTTATATTATTATCAATATAACATGCATTATTACCCATATTATGCAGTTATTATCGATAGAACTGTAATAAATATACTTATTACTTTTTCTATTATCAATATATCATGCACTATTAGCCATATTTTACTATTATTATCGCTAGAACTATAATAATTATACTTATTACTCCCGATATTATCAATATAACATGCATTATTACCCATATAATGCAGTTATTATCGCTAGAACTGTAATAATTATACTTATTACTTATATTATCAGCAATATAACGTGCATTATTACCCATATAATGCAGTTATTATCGATAGAACTGTAATAAATATACTTATTACTTTCATTATTATCAATATAACATGCACTATTAGCCATATTGTACTATTATTATCGCTAGAACTATAATAATTATACTTATTACTCCCAATATTATCAATATAACATGCATTATTACCCCTATAATGCAGTTATTATCGCTAGAACTGTAATAATTATACTTATTACTTATATTATTATCAATATAACATGCATTATTACCCATATAATGGAGTTACTATCGCTAGAACTATAATAAGTATACTTACTACTTTTATTATCATCAATATAACATGCATTATTACCCATATTATGCAGTTATTATCGATAGAACTATAATAAACATACTTATTACTTTTATTATTATCAATATAACATGCACTATTAGCCATATTGTACTATTATTATCGCTAGAACTATAATAATTATACATATTGCTCCCGATATTATCGATATAACATGCATTATTACCCATATAATGCAGTTATTATCGATAGAACTGTAATAAATATACTTATTACTTTTATTATTATCAATATAACATGCACTATTAGCCATATTGTACTATTATTATCGCTAGAACTGTAATAATTATACCTATTACTCCCAATATTATCAATATAACATGCATTATTACCCCTATAATGCAGTTATTATCGCTAGAACTGTAATAATTATACTCATTACTTATATTATTATCAATATAACATGCATTATTACGCATATTATGCAGTTATAATCGCTAGAACTATAATAAATATACTTAGTACTTTTATTATCATCAATATAACATGCATTATTACCCATATTATGCAGTTATTGTCGATAGAACTATAATAAATATACCTATTACTTTTATTATTATCAATATAACATGCACTATTAGCCATATTGTACTATTATTATCGCTAGAACTATAATAATTGTACTTATTGCACCCGATATTATCAATATAACATGCATTATTACCCATATAATGCAGTTATTATCGCTGGAACTGTAATAATTATACTTATTACTTATATTATTAGCAATATAACGTGCATTATTACCCATATTATGCAGTTATTATCGCTAGAACTGTAATAATTATACTTATTACTTATATTATTATCAATATAACATGCATTATTACGCATATTATGCAGTTATAATCGCTAGAACTATAATAAATATACTTAGTACTTTTATTATCATCAATATAACATGCATTATTACCCATATTATGCAGTTATTATCGATAGAACTATAATAAATATACTTATTACTTTTATTATTATCAATATTACATGCACTATTAGCCATATTGTACTATTATTATCGCTAGAACTATAGTAATTGTACTTTTTGCACCCGATATTATCAATATAACATGCATTATTACCCATATAATGCAGTTATTATCGCTAGAACTGTAATAATTATACTTATTACTTATATTATTAGCAATATAACGTGCATTATTACCCATATTATGCAGTTATTATCGCTAGAACTGAAATAATTATACTTATTACTTATATTATTATCAATATAACATGCATTATTACCCATATAATGGAGTTATTATCGTTAGAACTGTAATAATTATACTTATTACTTATATTGTTATCAATATAACATGCATTATTACCCATATTATGCAGTTATTATCGCTAGAACTATAATAAATATACGTATTACTTTTATTATCATCAATATAACATGCATTATTACCCATATTATGCAGTTATTATCGATAGAACTGTAATAAATATACTTATTGCTTTTATTATTATCAATATAGCATGCACTATTAGCCATATTTTACTATTATTATCGCTAGAACTATAATAATTATACTTATTACTCCCAATATTATCAATATAACATGCATTATTACCCCTATAATGCAGTTATTATCGCTAGAACTGTAATAATTATACTTATTACTTATATTATTATCAATATAACGTGCATTATTACCCATATTATGCAGTTATTATCGCTAGAACTGAAATAATTATACTTATTACTTATATTATTATCAATATAACATGCATTATTACCCATATAATGGAGTTATTATCGTTAGAACTGTAATAATTATACTTATTACTTATATTGTTATCAATATAACATGCATTATTACCCATATTATGCAGTTATTATCGCTAGAACTATAATAAATATACGTATTACTTTTATTATCATCAATATAACATGCATTATTACCCATATTATGCAGTTATTATCGATAGAACTGTAATAAATATACTTATTGCTTTTATTATTATCAATATAGCATGCACTATTAGCCATATTTTACTATTATTATCGCTAGAACTATAATAATTATACTTATTACTCCCAATATTATCAATATAACATGCATTATTACCCCTATAATGCAGTTATTATCGCTAGAACTGTAATAATTATACTTATTACTTATATTATTATCAATATAACATGCATTATTACGCATATTATGCAGTTATAATCGCTAGAACTATAATAAGTATACTTAGTACTTTTATTATCATCAATATAACATGCATTATTACCCATATTATGCAGTTATTATCGATAGAACTGTAATAAATGTACTTATTACTTTTATTATTATCAATATAACATGCACTATTAGCCATATTGTACTATTATTATCGCTAGAACTATAATAATTGTACTTACTGCACCCGATATTATCAATATAACATGCATTATTACCCATATAATGCAGTTATTATCGCTGGAACTGTAATAATTATACTTATTACTTACATTATTAGCAATATAACGTGCATTATTACCCATATTATGCAGTTATTATCGCTAGAACTGTAATAATTATACTTATTACTTATATTATTATCAATATAACATGCATTATTACCCATATAACGGAGTTATTATCGCTAGAACTATAATAAGTATACTTACTACTTTTATTATCATCAATATAACATGCATTATTACCCATATTATGCAGTTATTATCGATAGAACTATAATAAATATACTTATTACTTTTATTATTGTCAATATGACATGCACTATTAGCCATATTGTACTATTATTATCGCTAGAACTATAATAATTATACATATTGCTCCCGATATTATCGATATAACATGCATTATTACCCATATAATGCAGTTATTATCGATAGAACTGTAATAAATATACTTATTACTTTTATTATTATCAATATAACATGCACTATTAGCCATATTGTACTATTATTATCGCTAGAACTGTAATAATTATACTTATTACTCCCAATATTATCAATATAACATGCATTATTACCCATATTATGCAGTTCTTATCGATAGAACTATAATAAATATACTTATTACTTTTATTATTATCAATATAACATGCACTATTAGCCATATTGTACTATTATTATCGCTAGAACTATAATAATTGTACTTATTGCACCCGATATTATCAATATAACATGCATTATTACCCATATAATGCAGTTATTATCGCTGGAACTGCAATAATTATACTTATTACTTATATTATTAGCAATATAACGTGCATTATTACCCATATTATGCAGTTATTATCGCTAGAACTGTAATAGTTATACTTATTACTTATATTATTATCAATATAACATGCATTATTACCCATATAATGGAGTTATTATCGCTAGAACTATAATAAGTATACTTACTACTTTTATTATCATCAATATAACATGCATTATTACCCATATTATGCAGTTATTATCGATAGAACTGTAATAAATATACTTATTGCTTTTATTATTATCAATATAGCATGCACTATTAGCCATATTTTACTATTATTATCGCTAGAACTATAATAATTATACTTATTACTCCCAATATTAACAATATAACATGCATTATTACCCCTACAATGCAGTTATTATCGCTAGAACTGTAATAATTATACTTATTACATATATTATTAGCAATATAACGTGCATTATTACCCATATTATGCAGTTATTATCGCTAGAACTGAAATAATTATACTTATTACTTATATTATTATCAATATAACATGCATTATTACCCATATAATGGAGTTATTATCGTTAGAACTGTAATAACTATACTTATTACTTATATTGTTATCAATATAACATGCATTATTACCCATATTATGCAGTTATTATCGCTAGAACTATAATAAATATACGTATTACTTTTATTATCATCAATATAACATGCATTATTACCCATATTATGCAGTTATTATCGATAGAACTGTAATAAATATACTTATTGCTTTTATTATTATCAATATAGCATGCACTATTAGCCATATTTTACTATTATTATCGCTAGAACTATAATAATTATACATATTGCTCCCGATATTATCGATATAACATGCATTATTACCCCTATAATGCAGTTATTATCGCTAGAACTGTAATAATTATACTTATTACTTATATTATTAGCAATATAACGTGCATTATTACCCATATTATGCAGTTATTATCGCTAGAACTGTAATAATTATACTTATGACTTATATTATTATCAATATAACATACATTATTACCCATATAATGGAGTTATTATCGCTAGAACTGTAATAATTATACTTACTACTTTTACTATCATCAATATAACATGCATTATTACCCATATTATGCGGTTATTATCGATAGAACTATAATAAATGTACTTATTACTTTTATTATTATCAATATAAGATGCACTATTAGCCATATTTTACTTTTATTATCGCTAGAACTATAATAATTATACTTATTACTCCCGATATTATCAATATAACATGCATTATTACCCATATAATGCAGTTATTATCGCTAGAACTGTAATAATTATACTTATTACTTATATTATCAGCAATATAACGTGCATTATTACCCATATAATGCAGTTATTATCGATAGAACTGTAATAAATATACTTATTACTTATATTATTATCATTATAACATGCATTATTACCCATATAATGCAGTTATTATCGCTAGAGCTATAATAAATATACGTATTACATTTATTATCATCAATATAACATGCATTATTACCCATATTATGCAGTTATTACCGATAGAACTGTAATAAATATATTTATTACTTTTATTATTATCAATATAACATGCACTATTTGCCATATTTTACTATTATTATCGCTAGAACTATAATAATTATACTTATTACTCTCGATATTATCAATATAACATGCATTATTACCCCTATAATGCACTTATTATCGCTAGAACTGTAATAATTATACTTATTACTTATATTATTAGCAATATAACGTGCATTATTACCCATATAATACAGTTATTATCGCTAGAACTGTAATAATTATACTTATTACTTATACTATTATCAATATAACATGCATTATTACCCATATTATGCAGTTATTATCGCTAGAACTATAATAAATATACTTATTACTCCCAATATTATCAATATAACATGCATTATTACCCATATAATGCAGTTATTATCGCTAGAACTGTAATAATTATACTTATTACTTATATTATTATCAATATAACATGCATTATTACCCATATAATGGAGGTATTATTGCTAGAACTGTAATAATTATACTTATTACTTATACTATTAGCAATATAACGTGCATTGTTACCCATATAATGCAGTTATTATCGCCAGAACTGTAATACTTATACTTATTACTTATATTATTCTCAATATAACATGCATTATTACCCATATTATGCAGTTATTATCGCAAGAACTATAATAAATATACGTATTACTTTCATTATCATCAATATAACATGCATTATTACCCATATAATGGAGGTATTATCGCTAGAGCTGTAATAATAATAATTATTACTTATATTATTATCAATATAACATGCATTATTACCCATATTATGCAGTTATTATCGATAGAACTGTAATAAATATACTTATTACTTTTTCTATTATCAATATATCATGCACTATTAGCCATATTTTACTATTATTATCGCTAGAACTATAATAATTATACTTATTACTCCCGATATTATCAATATAACATGCATTATTACCCATATAATGCAGTTATTATCGCTAGAACTGTAATAATTATACTTATTACTTATATTATCAGCAATATAACGTGCATTATTACCCATATAATGCAGTTATTATCGATAGAACTGTAATAAATATACTTATTACTTTCATTATTATCAATATAACATGCACTATTAGCCATATTGTACTATTATTATCGCTAGAACTATAATAATTATACTTATTACTCCCAATATTATCAATATAACATGCATTATTACCCCTATAATGCAGTTATTATCGCTAGAACTGTAATAATTATACTTATTACTTATATTATTATCAATATAACATGCATTATTACCCATATAATGGAGTTACTATCGCTAGAACTATAATAAGTATACTTACTACTTTTATTATCATCAATATAACATGCATTATTACCCATATTATGCAGTTATTATCGATAGAACTATAATAAACATACTTATTACTTTTATTATTATCAATATAACATGCACTATTAGCCATATTGTACTATTATTATCGCTAGAACTATAATAATTATACATATTGCTCCCGATATTATCGATATAACATGCATTATTACCCATATAATGCAGTTATTATCGATAGAACTGTAATAAATATACTTATTACTTTTATTATTATCAATATAACATGCACTATTAGCCATATTGTACTATTATTATCGCTAGAACTGTAATAATTATACCTATTACTCCCAATATTATCAATATAACATGCATTATTACCCCTATAATGCAGTTATTATCGCTAGAACTGTAATAATTATACTCATTACTTATATTATTATCAATATAACATGCATTATTACGCATATTATGCAGTTATAATCGCTAGAACTATAATAAATATACTTAGTACTTTTATTATCATCAATATAACATGCATTATTACCCATATTATGCAGTTATTGTCGATAGAACTATAATAAATATACCTATTACTTTTATTATTATCAATATAACATGCACTATTAGCCATATTGTACTATTATTATCGCTAGAACTATAATAATTGTACTTATTGCACCCGATATTATCAATATAACATGCATTATTACCCATATAATGCAGTTATTATCGCTGGAACTGTAATAATTATACTTATTACTTATATTATTAGCAATATAACGTGCATTATTACCCATATTATGCAGTTATTATCGCTAGAACTGTAATAATTATACTTATTACTTATATTATTATCAATATAACATGCATTATTACGCATATTATGCAGTTATAATCGCTAGAACTATAATAAATATACTTAGTACTTTTATTATCATCAATATAACATGCATTATTACCCATATTATGCAGTTATTATCGATAGAACTATAATAAATATACTTATTACTTTTATTATTATCAATATTACATGCACTATTAGCCATATTGTACTATTATTATCGCTAGAACTATAGTAATTGTACTTATTGCACCCGATATTATCAATATAACATGCATTATTACCCATATAATGCAGTTATTATCGCTAGAACTGTAATAATTATACTTATTACTTATATTATTAGCAATATAACGTGCATTATTACCCATATTATGCAGTTATTATCGCTAGAACTGAAATAATTATACTTATTACTTATATTATTATCAATATAACATGCATTATTACCCATATAATGGAGTTATTATCGTTAGAACTGTAATAATTATACTTATTACTTATATTGTTATCAATATAACATGCATTATTACCCATATTATGCAGTTATTATCGCTAGAACTATAATAAATATACGTATTACTTTTATTATCATCAATATAACATGCATTATTACCCATATTATGCAGTTATTATCGATAGAACTGTAATAAATATACTTATTGCTTTTATTATTATCAATATAGCATGCACTATTAGCCATATTTTACTATTATTATCGCTAGAACTATAATAATTATACTTATTACTCCCAATATTATCAATATAACATGCATTATTACCCCTATAATGCAGTTATTATCGCTAGAACTGTAATAATTATACTTATTACTTATATTATTATCAATATAACGTGCATTATTACCCATATTATGCAGTTATTATCGCTAGAACTGTAATAATTATACTTATTACTTATATTATCAGCAATATAACGTGCATTATTACCCATATAATGGAGTTACTATCGCTAGAACTATAATAAGTATACTTACTACTTTTATTATCATCAATATAACATGCATTATTACCCATATTATGCAGTTATTATCGATAGAACTATAATAAATATACTTATTACTTTTATTATTATCAATATAACATGCACTATTAGCCATATTGTACTATTATTATCGCTAGAACTATAATAATTATACATATTGCTCCCGATATTATCGATATAACATGCATTATTACCCATATAATGCAGTTATTATCGATAGAACTGTAATAAATATACGTATTACTTTTATTATCATCAATATAACATGCATTATTACCCATATTATGCAGTTATTATCGATAGAACTGTAATAAATATACTTATTGCTTTTATTATTATCAATATAGCATGCACTATTAGCCATATTTTACTATTATTATCGCTAGAACTATAATAATTATACTTATTACTCCCAATATTAACAATATAACATGCATTATTACCCCTACAATGCAGTTATTATCGCTGGAACTGTAATAATTATACTTATTACTTATATTATTATCAATATAACATGCATTATTACCCATATAATGCAGTTATTATCGCTAGAACTGTAATAATTATTCTTATTACTTATATTATCAGCAATATAACGTGCATTATTACCCATATAATGCAGTTCTTATCGCTAGAACTGTAATAAATATGCTTATTACTTTTATTATTGTCAATATAACATGCACTATTAGCCATATTGTACTATTATTATCGCTAGAACTATAATAATTATACATATTGCTCCCGATATTATCGATATAACATGCATTATTACCCATATAATGCAGTTATTATCGATAGAACTGTAATAAATATACTTATTACTTTTATTATTATCAATATAACATGCACTATTAGCCATATTGTACTATTATTATCGCTAGAACTGTAATAATTATACTTATTACTCCCAATATTATCAATATAACATGCATTATTACCCATATTATGCAGTTCTTATCGATAGAACTATAATAAATATACTTATTACTTTTATTATTATCAATATAACATGCACTATTAGCCATATTGTACTATTATTATCGCTAGAACTATAATAATTGTACTTATTGCACCCGATATTATCAATATAACATGCATTATTACCCATATAATGCAGTTATTATCGCTGGAACTGCAATAATTATACTTATTACTTATATTATTAGCAATATAACGTGCATTATTACCCATATTATGCAGTTATTATCGCTAGAACTGTAATAATTATACTTATTACTTATATTATTATCAATATAACATGCATTATTACCCATATAATGGAGTTATTATCGCTAGAACTATAATAAGTATACTTACTACTTTTATTATCATCAATATAACATGCATTATTACCCATATTATGCAGTTATTATCGATAGAACTGTAATAAATATACTTATTGCTTTTATTATTATCAATATAGCATGCACTATTAGCCATATTTTACTATTATTATCGCTAGAACTATAATAATTATACTTATTACTCCCAATATTAACAATATAACATGCATTATTACCCCTACAATGCAGTTATTATCGCTAGAACTGTAATAATTATACTCATTACATATATTATTAGCAATATAACGTGCATTATTACCCATATTATGCAGTTATTATCGCTAGAACTGAAATAATTATACTTATTACTTATATTATTATCAATATAACATGCATTATTACCCATATAATGGAGTTATTATCGTTAGAACTGTAATAATTGTACTTATTACTTATATTGTTATCAATATAACATGCATTATTACCCATATTATGCAGTTATTATCGCTAGAACTATAATAAATATACGTATTACTTTTATTATCATCAATATAACATGCATTATTACCCATATTATGCAGTTATTATCGATAGAACTGTAATAAATATACTTATTGCTTTTATTATTATCAATATAGCATGCACTATTAGCCATATTTTACTATTATTATCGCTAGAACTATAATAATTATACATATTGCTCCCGATATTATCGATATAACATGCATTATTACCCCTATAATGCAGTTATTATCGCTAGAACTGTAATAATTATACATATTACTTATATTATTAGCAATATAACGTGCATTATTACCCATATTATGCAGTTATTATCGCTAGAACTATAATAAATATACGTATTACTTTTATTGTCATCAATATAACATGCATTATTACGCATACTATGCAGTTATAATCGCTAGAACTATAATAAATATACTTAGTACTTTTATTATCATCAATATAACATGCATTATTACCCATATTATGCAGTTATTATCGATAGAACTATAATAAATATACTTATTACTTTTATTATTATCAATATAACATGCACTATTAGGAATATTGTACTATTATTATCGCTAGAACTATAATAATTATACTTATTGCTCCCGATATTATGAATATAACATGCTTCATTACCCATATTATGCAGTAATTATCGCTAGAACTGTAATAATTATACTTATTACTTATATTATTATCAATATAACATGCATTATTACCCATATAATGGAGTTATTATCGCTAGAACTGTAATTATTATACTTATTACTTATATTATTATCAATATAACATGCATTATTACCCATATAATGCAGTTATTATCGACAGAAGTATAATAAATATACTTATTACTTTTATTATTATCAATATAACAGGCACTCTTAGCCATATTTTACTAGTATTATCGCTAGAACTGTAATAATTATACTTATTACTCCCGATATTATCAATATAACATCCATTATTACCCATATAATGCAGTTATTATCGCTAGAACTATAATAATTATACTTATTACTCCCAACATTATCAATATAACATGCATTATTACCCCTATAATGCAGTTATTATCGCTAGAACTGTAATAATTATACTCATTACTTATATTATTATCAATATAACATGCATTATTACGCATATTATGCAGTTATAATCGCTAGAACTATAATAAATATACTTAGTACTTTTATTATCATCAATATAACATGCATTATTACCCATATTATGCAGTTATTATCGATAGAACTATAATAAATATACCTATTACTTTTATTATTATCAATATAACATGCACTATTAGCCATATTGTACTATTATTATCGCTAGAACTATAATAATTGTACTTATTGCACCCGATATTATCAATATAACATGCATTATTACCCATATAATGCAGTTATTATCGCTGGAACTGTAATAATTATACTTATTACTTATATTATTAGCAATATAACGTGCATTATTACCCATATTATGCAGTTATTATCGATAGAACTATAATAAATATACTTATTACTTTTATTATTATCAATATAACATGCACTATTAGCCATTTTGTACTATTATTATCGCTAGAACTATAATAATTATACATATTGCTCCCGATATTATCGATATAACATGCATTATTACCCATATAATGCAGTTATTATCGATAGAACTGTAATAAATATACTTATTACTTTTATTATTATCAATATAACATGCACTATTAGCCATATTGTACTATTATTATCGCTAGAACTGTAATAATTATACCTATTACTCCCAATATTATCAATATAACATGCATTATTACCCCTATAATGCAGTTATTATCGCTAGAACTGTAATAATTATACTCATTACTTATATTATTATCAATATAACATGCATTATTACGCATATTATGCAGTTATAATCGCTAGAACTATAATAAATATACTTAGTACTTTTATTATCATCAATATAACATGCATTATTACCCATATTATGCAGTTATTATCGATAGAACTATAATAAATATACCTATTACTTTTATTATTATCAATATAACATGCACTATTAGCCATATTGTACTATTATTATCGCTAGAACTATAATAATTGTACTTATTGCACCCGATATTATCAATATAACATGCATTATTACCCATATAATGCAGTTATTATCGCTGGAACTGTAATAATTATACTTATTACTTATATTATTAGCAATATAACGTGCATTATTACCCATATTATGCAGTTATTATCGCTAGAACTGTAATAATTATACTTATTACTTATATTATTATCAATGTAACATGCATTATTACGCATATTATGCAGTTATAATCGCTAGAACTATAATAAATATACTTAGTACTTTTATTATCATCAATATAACATGCATTATTACCCATATTATGCAGTTATTATCGATAGAACTATAATAAATATACTTATTACTTTTATTATTATCAATATTACATGCACTATTAGCCATATTGTACTATTATTATCGCTAGAACTATAGTAATTGTACTTATTGCACCCGATATTATCAATATAACATGCATTATTACCCATATAATGCAGTTATTATCGCTAGAACTGTAATAATTATACTTATTACTTATATTATTAGCAATATAACGTGCATTATTACCCATATTATGCAGTTATTATCGCTAGAACTGAAATAATTATACTTATTACTTATATTATTATCAATATAACATGCATTATTACCCATATAATGGAGTTATTATCGTTAGAACTGTAATAATTATACTTATTACTTATATTGTTATCAATATAACATGCATTATTACCCATATAATGCAGTTATTATCGATAGAACTGTAATAAATATACTTATTACTTTTATTATTATCAATATAACATGCACTATTAGCCATATTGTACTATTATTATCGCTAGAACTGTAATAATTATACTTATTACTCCCAATATTATCAATATAACATGCATTATTACCCATATTATGCAGTTCTTATCGATAGAACTATAATAAATATACTTATTACTTTTATTATTATCAATATAACATGCACTATTAGCCATATTGTACTATTATTATCGCTAGAACTATAATAATTGTACTTATTGCACCCGACATTATCAATATAACATGCATTATTACCCATATAATGCAGTTATTATCGCTGGAACTGCAATAATTATACTTATTACTTATATTATTAGCAATATAACGTGCATTATTACCCATATTATGCAGTCATTATCGCTAGAACTATAATAATTATACTTATTACTTATATTATTATCAATATAACATGCATTATTACCCATATAATGGAGTTATTATCGCTAGAACTATAATAAGTATACTTACTACTTTTATTATCATCAATATAACATGCATTATTACCCATATTATGCAGTTATTATCGATAGAACTATAATAAATATACTTATTACTTTTATTATTGTCAATATAACATGCACTATTAGCCATATTGTACTATTATTATCGCTAGAACTATAATAATTATACATATTGCTCCAGATAATATCGATATAACATGCATTATTACCCATATAATGCAGTTATTATCGATAGAACTGTAATAAATATACGTATTACTTTTATTATCATCAATATAACATGCATTATTACCCATATTATGCAGTTATTATCGATAGAACTGTAATAAATATACTTATTGCTTTTATTATTATCAATATAGCATGCACTATTAGCCATATTTTACTATTATTATCGCTAGAACTATAATAAATATACGTATTACTTTTATTGTCATCAATATAACATGCATTATTACCCATATAATGCAGTTATTATCGCTGGAACTGCAATAATTATACTTATTACTTATATTATTAGCAATATAACGTGCATTATTACCCATATTATGCAGTTATTATCGCTAGAACTGTAATAATTATACTTATTACTTATATTATTATCAATATAACATGCACTATTAGGAATATTGTACTATTATTATCGCTAGAACTATAATAATTATACTTATTGCTCCCGATATTATGAATATAACATGCTTTATTACCCATATTATGCAGTAATTATCGCTAGAACTGTAATAATTATACTTATTACTTATATTATTATCAATATAACATGCATTATTACCCATATATTGGAGTTATTATCGCTAGAACTGTAATAATTATACTTATTACCTATATTATTATCAATATAACATGCATTATTACCCATATAATGCAGTTATTATCGACAGAAGTATAATAAATATACTTATTACTTTTATTATTATCAATATAACAGGCACTCTTAGCCATATTTTACTAGTATTATCGCTAGAACTGTAATAATTATACTTATTACTCCCGATATTATCAATATAACATCCATTATTACCCATATAATGCAGTTATTATCGCTAGAACTATAATAATTATACTTATTACTCCCAACATTATCAATATAACATGCATTATTACCCATATAATGCAGTTACTATCGCTAGAACTGTAATAATTATACTTATTACTTATATTATTCTCAATATAACATGCATTATTACCCATATTATGCAGTTATAATCGCTAGAACTATAATAAATATACTTATTACTTACATTGTAAGCAATATAACGTGCATTATTACCCATATGATGCAGTTATTATCGCTAGAACTGTAATAATTATACTTATTACTTATATTATTATCAATATAACATGCATTATTACCCATATAATGGAGTTACTATCGCTAGAACTATAATAAGTATACTTACTACTTTTATTATCATCAATATAACATGCATTATTACCCATATTATGCAGTTATTATCGATAGAACTATAATAAATATACTTATTACTTTTATTATTATCAATATAACATGCTCTATTAGCCATATTGTACTATTATTATCGCTAGAACTATAATAATTATACATATTGCTCCCGATATTATCGCTATAACATGCATTATTACCCATATAATGCAGTTATTATCGATAGAACTGTAATAAATATACTTATTACTTTTATTATTATCAATATAACATGCACTATTAGCCATATTGTACTATTATTATCGCTAGAACTGTAATAATTATACCTATTACTCCCAATATTATCAATATAACATGCATTATTACCCCTATAATGCAGTTATTATCGCTAGAACTGTAATAATTATACTCATTACTTATATTATTATCAATATAACATGCATTATTACGCATATTATGCAGTTATAATCGCTAGAACTATAATAAATATACTTAGTACTTTTATTATCATCAATATAACATGCATTATTACCCATATTATGCAGTTATTATCGATAGAACTATAATAAATATACCTATTACTTTTATTATTATCAATATAGCATGCACTATTAGCCATATTGTACTATTATTATCGCTAGAACTATAATAATTGTACTTATTGCACCCGATATTATCAATATAACATGCATTATTACCCATATAATGCAGTTATTATCGCTGGAACTGTAATAATTATACTTATTACTTATATTATTAGCAATATAACGTGCATTATTACCCATATTAAGCAGTTATTATCGCTAGAACTGTAATAATTATACTTATTACTTATATTATTATCAATATAACATGCATTATTACCCATATTATGCAGTTATTATCGCTAGAACTATAATAAATATACGTATTACTTTTATTATCATCAATATAACATGCATTATTTCCCATATTATGCAGTTATTATCGATAGAACTGTAATAAATATACTTATTGCTTTTATTATTATCAATATAGCATGCACTATTAGCCATATTTTACTATTATTATCGCTAGAACTATAATAATTATACTTATTACTCCCAATGTTATCAATATAACATGCATTATTACCCCTATAATGCAGTTATTATCGCTAGAACTGTAATAATTATACTTATTACTTATATTATTATCAATATAACATGCATTATTACGCATATTATGCAGTTATAATCGCTAGAACTATAATAAATATACTTAGTACTTTTATTATTATCAATATAACATATAACTGTAATAATTATACTTATTACTCCCGATATTATCAATATAACATCCATTATTACCCATATAATGCAGTTATTATCGCTAGAACTATAATAATTATACTTATTACTCCCAACATTATCAATATAACATGCATTATTACCCATATAATGCAGTTACTATCGCTAGAACTGTAATAATTATACTTATTACTTATATTATTCTCAATATAACATGCATTATTACCCATATTATGCAGTTATAATCGCTAGAACTATAATAAATATACTTATTACTTACATTGTAAGCAATATAACGTGCATTATTACCCATATAATGCAGTTATTATCGCTAGAACTGTAATAATTATACTTATTACTTATATTATTATCAATATAACATGCATTATTACCCATATAATGGAGTTACTATCGCTAGAACTATAATAAGTATACTTACTACTTTTATTATCATCAATATAACATGCATTATTACCCATATTATGCAGTTATTATCGATAGAACTATAATAAATATACTTATTACTTTTATTATTATCAATATAACATGCACTATTAGCCATATTGTACTATTATTATCGCTAGAACTATAATAATTATACATATTGCTCCCGATATTATCGCTATAACATGCATTATTACCCATATAATGCAGTTATTATCGATAGAACTGTAATAAATATACTTATTACTTTTATTATTATCAATATAACATGCACTATTAGCCATATTGTACTATTATTATCGCTAGAACTGTAATAATTATACCTATTACTCCCAATATTATCAATATAACATGCATTATTACCCCTATAATGCAGTTATTATCGCTAGAACTGTAATAATTATACTCATTACTTATATTATTATCAATATAACATGCATTATTACGCATATTATGCAGTTATAATCGCTAGAACTATAATAAATATACTTAGTACTTTTATTATCATCAATATAACATGCATTATTACCCATATTATGCAGTTATTATCGATAGAACTATAATAAATATACCTATTACTTTTATTATTATCAATATAACATGCACTATTAGCCATATTGTACTATTATTATCGCTAGAACTATAATAATTGTACTTATTGCACCCGATATTATCAATATAACATGCATTATTACCCATATAATGCAGTTATTATCGCTGGAACTGTAATAATTATACTTATTACTTATATTATTAGCAATATAACGTGCATTATTACGCATATTATGCAGTTATAATCGCTAGAACTATAATAAATATACTTAGTACTTTTATTATCATCAATATAACATGCATTATTACCCATATTATGCAGTTATTATCGATAGAACTATAATAAATATACTTATTACTTTTATTATTATCAATATAACATGCACTATTAGGAATATTGTACTATTATTATCGCTAGAACTATAATAATTATACTTATTGCTCCCGATATTATGAATATAACATGCTTTATTACCCATATTATGCAGTAATTATCGCTAGAACTGTAATAATTATACTTATTACTTATATTATTATCAATATAACATGCATTATTATCCATATAATGGAGTTATTATCGCTAGAACTGTAATAATTATACTTATTACTTATATTATTATCAATATAACATGCATTATTACCCATATAATGCAGTTATTATCGACAGAAGTATAATAAATATACTTATTACTTTTATTATTATCAATATAACAGGCACTCTTAGCCATATTTTACTAGTATTATCGCTAGAACTGTAATAATTATACTTATTACTCCCGATATTATCAATATAACATCCATTATTACCCATATAATGCAGTTATTATCGCTAGAACTATAATAATTATACTTATTACTCCCAACATTATCAATATAACATGCATTATTACCCATATAATGCAGTTACTATCGCTAGAACTGTAATAATTATACTTATTACTTATATTATTCTCAATATAACATGCATTATTACCCATATAATGCAGTTATTATCGCTAGAACTATAATAATTATACTTATTACTCCCAACATTATCAATATAACATGCATTATTACCCATATAATGCAGTTACTATCGCTAGAACTGTAATAATTATACTTATTACTTATATTATTCTCAATATAACATGCATTATTACCCATATTATGCAGTTATAATCGCTAGAACTATAATAAATATACTTATTACTTACATTGTAAGCAATATAACGTGCATTATTACCCATATAATGCAGTTATTATCGCTAGAACTGTAATAATTATACTTATTACTTATATTATTATCAATATAACATGCATTATTACCCATATAATGGAGTTACTATCGCTAGAACTATAATAAGTATACTTACTACTTTTATTATCATCAATATAACATGCATTATTACCCATATTATGCAGTTATTATCGATAGAACTATAATAAATATACTTATTACTTTTATTATTATCAATATAACATGCACTATTAGCCATATTGTACTATTATTATCGCTAGAACTATAATAATTATACATATTGCTCCCGATATTATCGATATAACATGCATTATTACCCATATAATGCAGTTATTATCGATAGAACTGTAATAAATATACTTATTACTTTTATTATTATCAATATAACATGCACTATTAGCCATATTGTACTATTATTATCGCTAGAACTGTAATAATTATACCTATTACTCCCAATATTATCAATATAACATGCATTACTACCCCTATAATGCAGTTATTATCGCTAGAACTGTAATAATTATACTCATTACTTATATTATTATCAATATAACATGCATTATTACGCATATTATGCAGTTATAATCGCTAGAACTATAATAAATATACTTAGTACTTTTATTATCATCAATATAACATGCATTATTACCCATATTATGCAGTTATTATCGATAGAACTATAATAAATATACCTATTACTTTTATTATTATCAATATAACATGCACTATTAGCCATATTGTACTATTATTATCGCTAGAACTATAATAATTGTACTTATTGCACCCGATATTATCAATATAACATGCATTATTACCCATATAATGCAGTTATTATCGCTGGAACTGTAATAATTATACTTATTACTTATATTATTAGCAATATAACGTGCATTATTACCCATATTATGCAGTTATTATCGCTAGAACTGTAATAATTATACTTATTACTTATATTATTATCAATATAACATGCATTATTACCCATATTATGCAGTTATTATCGCTAGAACTATAATAAATATACGTATTACTTTTATTATCATCAATATAACATGCATTATTTCCCATATTATGCAGTTATTATCGATAGAACTGTAATAAATATACTTATTGCTTTTATTATTATCAATATAGCATGCACTATTAGCCATATTTTACTATTATTATCGCTAGAACTATAATAATTATACTTATTACTCCCAATGTTATCAATATAACATGCATTATTACCCCTATAATGCAGTTATTATCGCTAGAACTGTAATAATTATACTTATTACTTATATTATTATCAATATAACATGCATTATTACGCATATTATGCAGTTATAATCGCTAGAACTATAATAAATATACTTAGTACTTTTATTATCATCAATATAACATGCATTATTACCCATATTATGCAGTTATTATCGATAGAACTTAAATAAATATACTTACTACTTTTATTATCATCAATATAACATGCATTATTACCCATATTATGCAGTTATTATCGATAGAACTATAATAAATATACTTATTACTTTTATTATTGTCAATATAACATGCACTATTAGCCATATTGTACTATTATTATCGCTAGAACTATAATAATTATACATATTGCTCCCGATATTATCGATATAACATGCATTATTACCCATATAATGCAGTTATTATCGATAGAACTGTAATAAATATACGTATTACTTTTATTATCATCAATATAACATGCATTATTACCCATATTATGCAGTTATTATCGATAGAACTGTAATAAATATACTTATTGCTTTTATTATTATCAATATAGCATGCACTATTAGCCATATTTTACTATTATTATCGCTAGAACTATAATAATTATACTTATTACTCCCAATATTAACAATATAACATGCATTATTACCCCTACAATGTAGTTCTTATCGCTAGAACTGTAATAATTATACTTATTACTTATATTATTATCAATATAACATGCATTATCACCCATATTATGCAGTTATTATCGCTAGAACTATAATAAATATACGTATTACTTTTATTGTCATCAATATAACATGCATTATTAGCCATATTGTACTATTATTATCGCTAGAACTATAATAATTATACATATTGCTCCCGATATTATCGATATAACATGCATTATTACCCATATAATGCAGTTATTATCGATAGAACTGTAATAAATATACTTATTACTTTTATTATTATCAATATAACATGCACTATTAGCCATATTGTACTATTATTATCGCTAGAACTGTAATAATTATACCTATTACTCCCAATATTATCAATATAACATGCATTATTACCCCTATAATGCAGTTATTATCGCTAGAACTGTAATAATTATACTCATTACTTATATTATTATCAATATAACATGCATTATTACGCATATTATGCAGTTATAATCGCTAGAACTATAATAAATATACTTAGTACTTTTATTATCATCAATATAACATGCATTATTACCCATATTATGCAGTTATTATCGATAGAACTATAATAAATATACCTATTACTTTTATTATTATCAATATAACATGCACTATTAGCCATATTGTACTATTATTATCGCTAGAACTATAATAATTGTACTTATTGCACCCGATATTATCAATATAACATGCATTATTACCCATATAATGCAGTTATTATCGCTGGAACTGTAATAATTATACTTATTACTTATATTATAAGCAATATAACGTGCATTATTACCCATATTATGCAGTTATTATCGCTAGAACTGTAATAATTATACTTATTACTTATATTATTATCAATATAACATGCATTATTACCCATATTATGCAGTTATTATCGCTAGAACTATAATAAATATACGTATTACTTTTATTATCATCAACATAACATGCATTATTTCCCATATTATGCAGTTATTATCGATAGAACTGTAATAAATATACTTATTGCTTTTATTATTATCAATATAGCATGCACTATTAGCCATATTTTACTATTATTATCGCTAGAACTATAATAATTATACTTATTACTCCCAATGTTATCAATATAACATGCATTATTACCCCTATAATGCAGTTATTATCGCTAGAACTGTAATAATTATACTTATTACTTATATTATTATCAATATAACATGCATTATTACGCATATTATGCAGTTATAATCGCTAGAACTATAATAAATATACTTAGTACTTTTATTATCATCAATATAACATGCATTATTACCCATATTATGCAGTTATTATCGATAGAACTATAATAAATATACTTATTACTTTTATTATTATCAATATAACATGCACTATTAGCCATATTGTACTATTATTATCGCTAGAACTATAATAATTGTACTTATTGCAACCGATATTATCAATATAACATGCATTATTACCCATATAATGCAGTTATTATCGCTGGAACTGTAATAATTATACTTATTACTTATATTATTAGCAATATAACGTGCTTTATTACCCATATAATGTAGTTCTTATCGCTAGAACTGTAATAATTATACTTATTACTTATATTATTATCAATATAACATGCATTATCACCCATATTATGCAGTTATTATCGCTAGAACTATAATAAATATACGTATTACTTTTATTGTCATCAATATAACATGCATTATTACGCATATTATGCAGTTATAATCGCTAGAACTATAATAAATATACTTAGTACTTTTATTATCATCAATATAACATGCATTATTACCCATATTATGCAGTTATTATCGATAGAACTATAATAAATATACTTATTACTTTTATTATTATCAATATAACATGCACTATTAGGAATATTGTACTATTATTATCGCTAGAACTATAATAATTATACTTATTGCTCCCGATATTATGAATATAACATGCTTTATTACCCATATTATGCAGTAATTATCGCTAGAACTGTAATAATTATACTTATTACTTATATTTATTATCAATATAACATGCATTATTACCCATAAATGGAGTTATTATCGCTAGAACTGTAATAATTATACTTATTACCTATATTATTATCAATATAACATGCATTATTACCCATATAATGCAGTTATTATCGACAGAAGTATAATAAATATACTTATTACTTTTATTATTATCAATATAACAGGCACTCTTAGCCATATTTTACTAGTATTATCGCTAGAACTGTAATAATTATACTTATTACTCCCGATATTATCAATATAACATCCATTATTACCCATATAATGCAGTTATTATCGCTAGAACTATAATAATTATACTTATTACTCCCAACATTATCAATATAACATGCATTATTACCCATATAATGCAGTTACTATCGCTAGAACTGTAATAATTATACTTATTACTTATATTATTCTCAATATAACATGCATTATTACCCATATTATGCAGTTATAATCGCTAGAACTATAATAAATATACTTATTACTTACATTGTAAGCAATATAACGTGCATTATTACCCATATAATGCAGTTATTATCGCTAGAACTGTAATAATTATACTTATTACTTATATTATTATCAATATAACATGCATTATTACCCATATATTGGAGTTACTATCGCTAGAACTATAATAAGTATACTTACTACTTTTATTATCATCAATATAACATGCATTATTACCCATATTATGCAGTTATTATCGATAGAACTATAATAAATATACTTATTACTTTTATTATTATCAATATAACATGCACTATTAGCCATATTGTACTATTATTATCGCTAGAACTATAATAATTATACATATTGCTCCCGATATTATCGATATAACATGCATTATTACCCATATAATGCAGTTATTATCGATAGAACTGTAATAAATATACTTATTACTTTTATTATTATCAATATAACATGCACTATTAGCCATATTGTACTATTATTATCGCTAGAACTGTAATAATTATACCTATTACTCCCAATATTATCAATATAACATGCATTATTACCCCTATAATGCAGTTATTATCGCTAGAACTGTAATAATTATACTCATTACTTATATTATTATCAATATAACATGCATTATTACGCATATTATGCAGTTATAATCGCTAGAACTATAATAAATATACTTAGTACTTTTATTATCATCAATATAACATGCATTATTACCCATATTATGCAGTTATTATCGATAGAACTATAATAAATATACCTATTACTTTTATTATTATCAATATAACATGCACTATTAGCCATATTGTACTATTATTATCGCTAGAACTATAATAATTGTACTTATTGCACCCGATATTATCAATATAACATGCATTATTACCCATATAATGCAGTTATTATCGCTGGAACTGTAATAATTATACTTATTACTTATATTATAAGCAATATAACGTGCATTATTACCCATATTATGCAGTTATTATCGCTAGAACTGTAATAATTATACTTATTACTTATATTATTATCAATATAACATGCATTATTACCCATATTATGCAGTTATTATCGCTAGAACTATAATAAATATACGTATTACTTTTATTATCATCAATATAACATGCATTATTTCCCACATTATGCAGTTATTATCGATAGAACTGTAATAAATATACTTATTGCTTTTATTATTATCAATATAGCATGCACTATTAGCCATATTTTACTATTATTATCGCTAGAACTATAATAATTATACTTATTACTCCCAATGTTATCAATATAACATGCATTATTACCCCTATAATGCAGTTATTATCGCTAGAACTGTAATAATTATACTTATTACTTATATTATTATCAATATAACATGCATTATTACGCATATTATGCAGTTATAATCGCTAGAACTATAATAAATATACTTAGTACTTTTATTATCATCAATATAACATGCATTATTACCCATATTATGCAGTTATTATCGATAGAACTATAATAAATATACTTATTACTTTTATTATTATCAATATAACATGCACTATTAGCCATATTGTACTATTATTATCGCTAGAACTATAATAATTGTACTTATTGCACCCGATATTATCAATATAACATGCATTATTACCCATATAATGCAGTTATTATCGCTGGAACTGTAATAATTATACTTATTACTTATATTATTAGCAATATAACGTGCATTATTACCCATATTATGCAGTTATTATCGCTAGAACTGTAATAATTATACTTATTACTTATATTATTATCAATATAACATGCATTATTACCCATATAATGGAGTTATTATCGCTAGAACTATAATAAGTATACTTACTACTTTTATTATCATCAATATAACATGCATTATTACCCATATTATGCAGTTATTATCGATAGAACTATAATAAATATACTTATTACTTTTATTATTGTCAATATAACATGCACTATTAGCCATATTGTACTATTATTATCGCTAGAACTATAATAATTATACATATTGCTCCCGATATTATCGATATAACATGCATTATTACCCATATAATGCAGTTATTATCGATAGAACTGTAATAAATATACGTATTACTTTTATTATCATCAATATAACATGCATTATTACCCATATTATGCAGTTATTATCGATAGAACTGTAATAAATATACTTATTGCTTTTATTATTATCAATATAGCATGCACTATTAGCCATATTTTACTATTATTATCGCTAGAACTATAATAATTATACTTATTACTCCCAATATTAACAATATAACATGCATTATTACCCCTACAATGCAGTTATTATCGCTGGAACTGTAATAATTATACTTATTACTTATATTATTATCAATATAACATGCATTATTACCCATATAATGCAGTTATTATCGCTAGAACTATAATAAGTATACTTACTACTTATATTATCAGCAATATAACGTGCATTATTACCCATATAATGCAGTTCTTATCGCTAGAACTGTAATAATTATACTTATTACTTATATTATTATCAATATAACATGCATTATTACCCATATTATGCAGTTATTATCGCTAGAACTATAATAAATATACGTATTACTTTTATTATCATCAATATAACATGCATTATTACCCATATTATGCAGTTATTATCGATAGAACTATAATAAATATAGTTATTACTTTTATTATTATCAATATAACATGCACTATTAGCCATATTTTACTATTATTATCGCTAGAACTATAATAATTATAGTTATTACTCCCGATATTATCAATATAACATGCATTATTACCCATATAATGCAGTTATTATCGCTAGAACTGTAATAATTATACTTATTACTTATATTATAAGCAATATAACGTGCTTTATTACCCATATAATGTAGTTCTTATCGCTAGAACTGTAATAATTATACTTATTACTTATATTATTATCAATATAACATGCATTATTACCCATATTATGCAGTTATTATCGCTAGAACTATAATAAATATACGTATTACTTTTATTGTCATCAATATAACATGCATTATTACGCATATTATGCAGTTATAATCGCTAGAACTATAATAAATATACTTAGTACTTTTATTATCATCAATATAACATGCATTATTACCCATATTATGCAGTTATTATCGATAGAACTATAATAAATATACTTATTACTTTTATTATTATCAATATAACATGCACTATTAGGAATATTGTACTATTATTATCGCTAGAACTATAATAATTATACTTATTGCTCCCGATATTATGAATATAACATGCTTTATTATCCATATTATGCAGTAAATATCGCTAGAACTGTAATAATTATACTTATTACTTATATTATTATCAATATAACATGCATTATTACCCATATAATGGAGTTATTATCGCTAGAACTGTAATAACTATACTTATTACTTATATTATTCTCAATATAACATGCATTATTACCCATATTATGCAGTTATAATCGCTAGAATTATAATAAATATACTTATTACTTACATTGTAAGCAATATAACGTGCATTATTACCCATATAATGCAGTTATTATCGCTAGAACTGTAATAATTATACTTATTACTTATATTATTATCAATATAACATGCATTATTACCCATATAATGGAGTTACTATCGCTAGAACTATAATAAGTATACTTACTACTTTTATTATCATCAATATAACATGCATTATTACCCATATTATGCAGTTATTATCGATAGAACTATAATAAATATACTTATTACTTTTATTATTATCAATATAACATGCACTATTAGCCATATTGTACTATTATTATCGCTAGAACTATAATAATTATACATATTGCTCCCGATATTATCGATATAACATGCATTATTACCCATATAATGCAGTTATTATCGATAGAACTGTAATAAATATACTTATTACTTTTATTGTTATCAATATAACATGCACTATTAGCCATATTGTACTATTATTATCGCTAGAACTGTAATAATTATACCTATTACTCCCAATATTATCAATATAACATGCATTATTACCCCTATAATGCAGTTATTATCGCTAGAACTGTAATAATTATACTCATTACTTATATTATTATCAATATAACATGCATTATTACGCATATTATGCAGTTATAATCGCTAGAACTATAATAAATATACTTAGTACTTTTATTATCATCAATATAACATGCATTATTACCCATATTATGCAGTTATTATCGATAGAACTATAATAAATATACCTATTACTTTTATTATTATCAATATAACATGCACTATTAGCCATATTGTACTATTATTATCGCTAGAACTATAATAATTGTACTTATTGCACCCGGTATTATCAATATAACATGCATTATTACCCATATAATGCAGTTATTATCGCTGGAACTGTAATAATTATACTTATTACTTATATTATTATCAATATAACATGCATTATTACCCATATAATGCAGTTATTATCGCTAGAACTGTAATAATTATACTTATTACTTATATTATTATCAATATAACATGCATTATTACGCATATTATGCAGTTATAATCGCTAGAACTATAATAAATATACTTAGTACTTTTATTATTATCAATATAACATGCACTATTAGCCATATTGTACTATTATTATCGCTAGAACTATTATAATTGTACTTATTGCACCCGACATTATCAATATAACATGCATTATTACCCATATAATGCAGTTATTATCGCTGGAACTGCAATAATTATACTTATTACTTAAATTATTAGCAATATAACGTGCATTATTACCCATATTATGCAGTTATTATCGCTAGAACTGTAATAATTATACTTATTACTTATATTATTATCAATATAACATGCATTATTACCCATATAATGGAGTTATTATCGCTAGAACTATAATAAGTATACTTACTACTTTTATTATCATCAATATAACATGCATTATTACCCATATTATGCAGTTATTATCGATAGAACTATAATAAATATACTTATTGCTTTTATTATTGTCAATATAACATGCACTATTAGCCATATTGTACTATTATTATCGCTAGAACCATAATAATTATACATATTGCTCCCGATATTATCGATATAACATGCATTATTACCCATATAATGCAGTTATTATCGATAGAACTGTAATAAATATACTTATTACTTTTATTATTATCAATATAACATGCACTATTAGCCATATTGTACTATTATTATCGCTAGAACTGTAATAATTATACTTATTACTCCCAATATTATCAATAGAACATGCATTATTACCCATATTATGCAGTTCTTATCGATAGAACTATAATAAATATACTTATTACTTTTATTATTATCAATATAACATGCACTATTAGCCATATTGTACTATTATTATCGCTAGAACCATTATAATTGTACTTATTGCACCCGACATTATCAATATAACATGCATTATTACCCATATAATGCAGTTATTATCGCTGGAACTGCAATAATTATACTTATTACTTATATTATTAGCAATATAACGTGCATTATTACCCATATTATGCAGTTATTATCGCTAGAACTGTAATAATTATACTTATTACTTATATTATTATCAATATAACATGCATTATTACCCATATAATGGAGTTATTATCGCTAGAACTATAATAAGTATACTTACTACTTTTATTATCATCAATATAACATGCATTATTACCCATATTATGCAGTTATTATCGATAGAACTATAATAAATATACTTATTACTTTTATTATAGTCAATATAACATGGACTATTAGCCATATTGTACTATTATTATCGCTAGAACTATAATAATTATACATATTGCTCCCAATATTATCGATATAACATGCATTATTACCCATATAATGCAGTTATTATCGATAGAACTGTAATAAATATACGTATTACTTTTATTATCATCAATATAACATGCATTATTACCCAATATTATGCAGTTATTATCGATAGAACTATAATAAATATACTTATTACTTTTATTATTATCAATATAACATGCACTATTAGCCATATTGTACTATTATTATCGCTAGAACTATAATAATTATACTTATTACTCCCAATGTTATCAATATAACATGCATTATTACCCCTATAATGCAGTTATTATCGCTAGAACTGTAATAATTATACTTATTACTTATATTATTATCAATATAACATGCATTATTACGCATATTATGCAGTTATAATCGCTAGAACTATAATAAATATACTTAGTACTTTTATTATCATCAATATAACATGCATTATTACCCATATTATGCAGTTATTATCGATAGAACTATAATAAATATACTTATTACTTTTATTATTATCAATATAACATGCACTATTAACCATATTGTACTATTATTATCGCTAGAACTATAATAATTGTACTTATTGCACCCGATATTATCAATATAACATGCATTATTACCCATATAATGCAGTTATTATCGCTGGAACTGTAATAATTATACTTATTACTTATATTATTAGCAATATAACGTGCATTATTACCCATATTATGCAGTTATTATCGCTAGAACTGTAATAATTATACTTATTACTTATATTATTATCAATATAACATGCATTATTACCCATATAATGGAGTTATTATCGCTAGAACTATAATAAGTATACTTACTACTTTTATTATCATCAATATAACATGCATTATTACCCATATTATGCAGTTATTATCGATAGAACTATAATAAATGTACTTATTACTTTTATTATTATCAATATAACATGCACTATTAGGAATATTGTACTATTATTATCGCTAGAACTATAATAATTATACTTATTGCTCCCGATATTATGAATATAACATGCTTTATTACCTATATAATGCAGTTATTGTCGCTAGAACTGTAATAATTATACTTATTACTTATATTATTAGCAAAATAACGTGCATTATTACCCATATTATGCAGTTATTATCGTCAGAAGTATAATAAATATACTTATTACTTTTATTATTATCAATCTAACAGGCACTCTTAGCCATATTTTACTAGTATTATCGCTAGAACTGTAATAATTATACTTATTACTCCCGATATTATCAATATAACATCCATTATTACCCATATAATGCAGTTATTATCGCTAGAACTATAATAATTATACTTATTACTCCCAATATTATCAATATAACATGCATTATTACCCATATAATGCAGTTACTATCGCTAGAACTGTAATAATTATACTTATTACTTATATTATTCTCAATATAACATGCATTATTACCCATATTATGCAGTTATAATCGCTAGAACTGTAATAAATACACTCTCTACTTTTATAATCATCAATATAACATGCATTATTACCCATATTATGCAGATATTATCGATAGAACTGTAATAAATATACTTATTACTTTTATTATTATCAATATAACATGCACTATTAGCCATATTTTACAATCATTATCGCTAGAACTATAATAATTATACTTATTACTCCCAATATTATCAATATAACATGCATTATTACCCCTATAATGCAGTTATTATCGCTAGAACTGAATTAATTATACTTATTACTTATATTATTATCAATATAACATGCATTATTACGCATATTATGCAATTATTATCGATAGAACTATAATAAATATACTTATTACTTTTATTATTATCAATATAACATGCACTATTAGCCATATTGTACTATTATTATCGCTAGAACTATAATAATTGTACTTATTGCACCCGATATTATCAATATAACATGCATTATTACCCATATAATGCAGTTATTATCGCTGGAACTGTAATAATTATACTTATTACTTATATTATTAGCAATATAACGTGCATTATTACCCATATTATGCAGTTATTATCGCTAGAACTGTAATAATTATACTTATTACTTATATTATTATCAATATAACATGCATTATTACGCATATTATGCAGTTATAATCGCTAGAACTATAATAAATATACTTATTACTCCCAATATTATCAATATAACATGCATTATTACCCCTATAATGCAGTTATTATCGCTAGAACTGTAATAATTATACTTATTACTTATATTATTATCAATATAACATGCATTATTACCCATATAATGGAGTTATTATCGCTAGAACTATAATAAGTATACTTACTACTTTTATTATCATCAATATAACATGCATTATTACCCATATTATGCAGTTATTATCGATAGAACTATAATAAATATACTTATTACTTTTATTATAGTCAATATAACATGGACTATTAGCCATATTGTACTATTATTATCGCTAGAACTATAATAATTATACATATTGCTCCCAATATTATCGATATAACATGCATTATTACCCATATAATGCAGTTATTATCGATAGAACTGTAATAAATATACGTATTACTTTTATTATCATCAATATAACATGCATTATTACCCAATATTATGCAGTTATTATCGATAGAACTATAATAAATATACTTATTACTTTTATTATTATCAATATAACATGCACTATTAGCCATATTGTACTATTATTATCGCTAGAACTATAATAATTATACTTATTACTCCCAATGTTATCAATATAACATGCATTATTACCCCTATAATGCAGTTATTATCGCTAGAACTGTAATAATTATACTTATTACTTATATTATTATCAATATAACATGCATTATTACGCATATTATGCAGTTATAATCGCTAGAACTATAATAAATATACTTAGTACTTTTATTATCATCAATATAACATGCATTATTACCCATATTATGCAGTTATTATCGATAGAACTATAATAAATATACTTATTACTTTTATTATTATCAATATAACATGCACTATTAACCATATTGTACTATTATTATCGCTAGAACTATAATAATTGTACTTATTGCACCCGATATTATCAATATAACATGCATTATTACCCATATAATGCAGTTATTATCGCTGGAACTGTAATAATTATACTTATTACTTATATTATTAGCAATATAACGTGCATTATTACCCATATTATGCAGTTATTATCGCTAGAACTGTAATAATTATACTTATTACTTATATTATTATCAATATAACATGCATTATTACCCATATAATGGAGTTATTATCGCTAGAACTATAATAAGTATACTTACTACTTTTATTATCATCAATATAACATGCATTATTACCCATATTATGCAGTTATTATCGATAGAACTATAATAAATATACTTATTACTTTTATTATTATCAATATAACATGCACTATTAGCCATATTGTACTGTTGATATCGCTAGAACTATAATAATTATACTTATTGCACGCGATATTATCGATATAACATGCATTATTACCCATATAATGCAGTTATTATCGCTAGAACTGTAATAATTATACTTATTACTTATATTATTAGCAATATAACGTGCATTATTACCCATATTATGCAGCTATTATCGCTAGAACTGTAATAATTATACTTATTACTTATATTATTATCAATATAACATGCATTAGAAACCCATATAATGGAGTTATTATCGACAGAAGTATAATAAATATACTTATTACTTTTATTATTATCAATATAACAGGTACTCTTAGCCATATTTTACTAGTATTATCGCTAGAACTGTAATAATTATACTTATTACTCCCGATATTATCAATATAACATCCATTATTACCCATATAATGCAGTTATTATCGCTAGAACTATAATAACTATACCTATTACTCCCAATATTATCAATATAACATGCATTATTACCCATATAATGCAGTTATTATCGCTAGAACTGTAATAATTATACTTATTACTTATATTATTCACAATATAACATGCATTATTACCCATATTATGCAGTTATTATCGATAGAACTATAATAAATGTACTTATTACTTTTATTATTATCAATATAACATGCACTATTAGGAATATTGTACTATTATTATCGCTAGAACTATAATAATTATACTTATTGCTCCCGATATTATGAATATAACATGCTTTATTACCTATATTATGCAGTTATTGTCGCTAGAACTGTAATAATTATACTTATTACTTATATTATTAGCAAAATAACGTGCATTATTACCCATATTATGCAGTTATTATCGTCAGAAGTATAATAAATATACTTATTACTTTTATTATTATCAATATAACAGGCACTCTTAGCCATATTTTACTAGTATTATCGCTAGAACTGTAATAATTATACTTATTACTCCCGATATTATCAATATAACATCCATTATTACCCATATAATGCAGTTATTATCGCTAGAACTATAATAATTATACTTATTACTCCCAATATTATCAATATAACATGCATTATTACCCATATAATGCAGTTACTATCGCTAGAACTGTAATAATTATACTTATTACTTATATTATTCTCAATATAACATGCATTATTACCCATATTATGCAGTTATAATCGCTAGAACTGTAATAAATACACTCTCTACTTTTATAATCATCAATATAACATGCATTATTACCCATATTATGCAGATATTATCGATAGAACTGTAATAAATATACTTATTACTTTTATTATTATCAATATAACATGCACTATTAGCCATATTTTACAATCATTATCGCTAGAACTATAATAATTATACTTATTACTCCCAATATTATCAATATAACATGCATTATTACCCCTATAATGCAGTTATTATCGCTAGAACTGAATTAATTATACTTATTACTTATATTATTATCAATATAACATGCATTATTACGCATATTATGCAGTTATTATCGATAGAACTATAATAAATATACTTATTACTTTTATTATTATCAATATAACATGCACTATTAGCCATATTGTACTATTATTATCGCTAGAACTATAATAATTGTACTTATTGCACCCGATATTATCAATATAACATGCATTATTACCCATATAATGCAGTTATTATCGCTGGAACTGTAATAATTATACTTATTACTTATATTATTAGCAATATAACGTGCATTATTACCCATATTATGCAGTTATTATCGCTAGAACTGTAATAATTATACTTATTACTTATATTATTATCAATATAACATGCATTATTACGCATATTATGCAGTTATAATCGCTAGAACTATAATAAATATACTTATTACTCCCAATATTATCAATATAACATGCATTATTACCCCTATAATGCAGTTATTATCGCTAGAACTGTAATAATTATACTTATTACTTATATTATTATCAATATAACATGCATTATTACCCATATAATGGAGTTATTATCGCTAGAACTATAATAAGTATACTTACTACTTTTATTATCATCAATATAACATGCATTATTACGCATATTATGCAGTTATTATCGATAGAACTATAATAAATATACTTATTACTTTTATTATTATCAATATAACATGCACTATTAGCCATATTGTACTATTATTATCGCTAGAACTATAATAATTATACATATTGCTCCCGATTTAATCGATATAACATGCATTATTACCCATATAATGCAGTTATTATCGATAGAACTGTAATAAATATACTTATTACTTATATTATTAGCAATATAACGTGCATTATTACCCATATTATGCAGCTATTATCGCTAGAACTGTAATAATTATACTTATTACTTATATTATTATCAATATAACATGCATTAGAAACCCATATAATGGAGTTATTATCGACAGAAGTATAATAAATATACTTATTACTTTTATTATTATCAATATAACAGGTACTCTTAGCCATATTTTACTAGTATTATCGCTAGAACTGTAATAATTATACTTATTACTCCCGATATTATCAATATAACATCCATTATTACCCATATAATGCAGTTATTATCGCTAGAACTATAATAACTATACTTATTACTCCCAATATTATCAATATAACATGCATTATTACCCATATAATGCAGTTGTTATCGCTAGAACTGTAATAATTATACATATTACTTATATTATTCACAATATAACATGCATTATTACCCATATTATGCAGTTATTATCGATAGAACTATAATAAATGTACTTATTACTTTTATTATTATCAATATAACATGCACTATTAGGAATATTGTACTATTATTATCGCTAGAACTATAATAATTATACTTATTGCTCCCGATATTATGAATATAACATGCTTTATTACCTATATAATGCAGTTATTGTCGCTAGAACTGTAATAATTATACTTATTACTTATATTATTAGCAAAATAACGTGCATTATTACCCATATTATGCAGTTATTATCGTCAGAAGTATAATAAATATACTTATTACTTTTATTATTATCAATATAACAGGCACTCTTAGCCATATTTTACTAGTATTATCGCTAGAACTGTAATAATTATACTTATTACTCCCGATATTATCAATATAACATCCATTATTACCCATATAATGCAGTTATTATCGCTAGAACTATAATAATTATACTTATTACTCCCAATATTATCAATATAACATGCATTATTACCCATATAATGCAGTTACTATCGCTAGAACTGTAATAATTATACTTATTACTTATATTATTCTCAATATAACATGCATTATTACCCATATAATGCAGTTATTATCGCTGGAACTGTAATAATTATACTTATTACTTATATTATTAGCAATATAACGTGCATTATTACCCATATTATGCAGTTATTATCGCTAGAACTGTAATAATTATACTTATTACTTATATTATTATCAATATAACATGCATTATTACGCATATTATGCAGTTATAATCGCTAGAACTATAATAAATATACTTATTACTCCCAATATTATCAATATAACATGCATTATTACCCCTATAATGCAGTTATTATCGCTAGAACTGTAATAATTATACTTATTACTTATATTATTATCAATATAACATGCATTATTACCCATATAATGGAGTTATTATCGCTAGAACTATAATAAGTATACTTACTACTTTTATTATCATCAATATAACATGCATTATTACGCATATTATGCAGTTATTATCGATAGAACTATAATAAATATACTTATTACTTTTATTATTATCAATATAACATGCACTATTAGCCATATTGTACTATTATTATCGCTAGAACTATAATAATTATACATATTGCTCCCGATTTAATCGATATAACATGCATTATTACCCATATAATGCAGTTATTATCGATAGAACTGTAATAAATATACTTATTACTTTTATTATTATCAATATAACATGCACTATTAGCCATATTGTACTATTATTATCGCTAGAACTGTAATAATTATACTTATTACTCCCAATATTATCAATATAACATGCATTATTACCCCTATAATGCAGTTATAATCGCTAGAACTATGATAAATATACTTAGTACTTTTATTATCATCGATATAACATGCATTATTACCCATATTATGCAGTTATTATCGATAGAACTATAATAAATATACTTATTACTTTTATTATTATCAATATAACATGCACTATTAGCCATATTGTACTATTATTATCGCTAGAACTATAATAATTGTACTTATTGCACCCGATATTATCAATATAACATGCATTATTACCCATATAATGCAGTTATTATCGCTGGAACTGTAATAATTATACTTATTACTTATATTATTAGCAATATAACGTGCATTATTACCCATATTATGCAGTTATTATCGCTAGAACTGTAATAATTATACTTATTACTTATATTATTATCAATATAACATGCATTATTACGCATATTATGCAGTTATAATCGCTAGAACTATAATAAATATACTTAGTACTTTTATTATCATCAATATAACATGCATTATTACCCATATTATGCAGTTATTATCGATAGAACTATAATAAATATACTTATTACTTTTATTATTATCAATATTACATGCACTATTAGCCATATTGTACTATTATTATCGCTAGAACTATAGTAATTGTACTTATTGCACCCGATATTATCAATATAACATGCATTATTACCCATATAATGCAGTTATTATCGCTAGAACTGTAATAATTATACTTATTACATATATTATTAGCAATATAACATGCATTATTACCCATATTATGCAGTTATTATCGCTAGAACTATAATAACTATACTTATTACTCCCGATATTATCAATATAACATGCATTATTACCCATATAATGCAGTTATTATCGCTAGAACTGTAATAATTATACTTATTACTTATATTATCAGCAATATAACGTGCATTTTTACCCATATAATGCAGTTATAATCGCTAGAACTATAATAAATATACTTAGTACTTTTATTATCATCAATATAACATGCATTATTACCCATATTATGCAGTTATTATCGATAGAACTATAATAAATATACTTATTACTTTTATTATTATCAATATAACATGCACTATTAGGAATATTGTACTATTATTATCGCTAGAACTATAATAATTATACTTATTGCTCCCGATATTATGAATATAACATGCTTTATTACCTATATAATGCAGTTATTGTCGCTAGAACTGTAATAATTATACTTATTACTTATATTATTAGCAAAATAACGTGCATTATTACCCATATTATGCAGTTATTATCGTCAGAAGTATAATAAATATACTTATTACTTTTATTATTATCAATATAACAGGCACTCTTAGCCATATTTTACTAGTATTATCGCTAGAACTGTAATAATTATACTTATTACTCCCGATATTATCAATATAACATCCATTATTACCCATATAATGCAGTTATTATCGCTAGAACTATAATAATTATACTTATTACTCCCAATATTATCAATATAACATGCATTATTACCCATATAATGCAGTTACTATCGCTAGAACTGTAATAATTATACTTATTACTTATATTATTCTCAATATAACATGCATTATTACCCATATTATGCAGTTATAATCGCTAGAACTATAATAAATACACTCTCTACTTTTATAATCATCAATATAACATGCATTATTACCCATATTATGCAGTTATTATCGATAGAACTGTAATAAATATACTTATTACTTTTATTATTATCAATATAACATGCACTATTAGCCATATTTTACAATCATTATCGCTAGAACTATAATAATTATACTTATTACTCCCAATATTATCAATATAACATGCATTATTACCCCTATAATGCAGTTATTATCGCTAGAACTGAATTAATTATACTTATTACTTATATTATTATCAATATAACATGCATTATTACGCATATTATGCAGTTATTATCGATAGAACTATAATAAATATACTTATTACTTTTATTATTATCAATATAACATGCACTATTAGCCATATTGTACTATTATTATCGCTAGAACTATAATAATTGTACTTATTGCACCCGATATTATCAATATAACATGCATTATTACCCATATAATGCAGTTATTATCGCTGGAACTGTAATAATTATACTTATTACTTATATTATTAGCAATATAACGTGCATTATTACCCATATTATGCAGTTATTATCGCTAGAACTGTAATAATTATACTTATTACTTATATTATTATCAATATAACATGCATTATTACGCATATTATGCAGTTATAATCGCTAGAACTATAATAAATATACTTATTACTCCCAATATTATCAATATAACATGCATTATTACCCCTATAATGCAGTTATTATCGCTAGAACTGTAATAATTATACTTATTACTTATATTATTATCAATATAACATGCATTATTACCCATATAATGGAGTTATTATCGCTAGAACTATAATAAGTATACTTACTACTTTTATTATCATCAATATAACATGCATTATTACGCATATTATGCAGTTATTATCGATAGAACTATAATAAATATACTTATTACTTTTATTATTATCAATATAACATGCACTATTAGCCATATTGTACTATTATTATCGCTAGAACTATAATAATTATACATATTGCTCCCGATATTATCGATATAACATGCATTATTACCCATATAATGCAGTTATTATCGATAGAACTGTAATAAATATACTTATTACTTTTATTATTATCAATATAACATGCACTATTAGCCATATTGTACTATTATTATCGCTAGAACTGTAATAATTATACTTATTACTCCCAATATTATCAATATAACATGCATTATTACCCCTATAATGCAGTTATAATCGCTAGAACTATAATAAATATACTTAGTACTTTTATTATCATCAATATAACATGCATTATTACCCATATTATGCAGTTATTATCGATAGAACTATAATAAATATACTTATTACTTTTATTATTATCAATATAACATGCACTATTAGCCATATTGTACTATTATTATCGCTAGAACTATAATAATTGTACTTATTGCACCCGATATTATCAATATAACATGCATTATTACCCATATTATGCAGTTATTATCGATAGAACTATAATAAATATACTTACTACTTTTATTATCATCAATATAACATGCATTATTACGCATATTATGCAGTTATTATCGATAGAACTATAATAAATATACTTATTACTTTTATTATTATCAATATAACATGCACTATTAGCCATATTGTACTATTATTATCGCTAGAACTATAATAATTATACATATTGCTCCCGATATTATCGATATAACATGCATTATTACCCATATTATGCAGTTATTATCGCTAGAAATGTAATAATTATACTTATTACTTATATTATTATCAATATAACATGAATTATTACCCATATTATGCAGTTATTATCGCTAGAACTATAATAAATATACGTATTACTTTTATTATCATCAATATAACATGCATTATTGCCCATATTATGCAGTTATTATCGATAGAACTGTAACAAATATACTTATTACTTTTATTATTATCAATATAACATGCACTATTAGCCATATTGTACTATTATTATCGCTAGAACTATAGTAATTATACTTATTACTCCCGATATTATCAATATAACATGCATTATTACACATATAATGCAGTTATTATCGCTAGATCTGTAATAATTATACTTACTACTTATATTATTAGCAATATAACGTGCATTATTACCCATATTATGCAGTTATTATCGCTAGAACTGTAATAATTATACTTATTACTTATATTATTATCAATATAACATGCATTTCTACCCATATAATGGAGTTATTATTGCTAGAACTGTAATAATTATACTTATTACTTATATTATTATCAATATAACATGCATTATTACCCATATAATGCAGTTATTATCGACAGAAGCATAATAAATATACTTACTACTTTTATTATCATCAATATAACGTGCATTATTACCCATATTATGCAGTTATTATCGATAGAACTATAATAAATATACTTATTACGTTTATTATCATCAATACAACATGCATTATTACCCATATTATGCAGTTTCTATCGATCGAACTGTAATAAATATACTTATTACTTTTATTATTATCAAAATAACATGCACTATTAGCCATCTTTTACTATTATTATCGCTAGAACTATAATAATTATACTTATTACTCCCGATATTATCAATATAACATGCATTATTACCCATATCATGCAGTTATTATCGCTAGAACCGTAATAATTATACTTATTACTTATATTATTAGCAATATAACGTGCATTATTACCCATATAATGCAGTTATTATCGCTAGAACTGTAATAATTATACTTATTACTTATATTATTATCAATATAACATGCATTATTACCCATATTATGCAGTTATTATCGCTAGAACTATAATAAGTATACGTATTACTTTTATTATTATCAACATAACATGCACTATTAGCCATATTGTACTATTATTATCGCTAGAACTATAGTAATTATACTTATTACTCCCGATATTATCAATATAACATGCATTATTACACATGTAATGCAGTTATTATCGCTAGATCTGTAATAATTATACTTACTACTTATATTATTAGCAATATAACGTGCATTATTACCCATATTAAGCAGTTATTATCGCTAGAACTGTAATAATTATACTTATTACTTATATTACTATCAATATAACATGCATTATTACCCATATAATGCAGTTATTATCGACAGAAGCATAATAAATATACTTATTACTTTTATTATTATCAATATAACAGGTACTCTTAGCCATATTTTACTAGTATTATCGCTAGAACTGTAATAATTATACTTATTACTTATATTATTATCAATATAACATGCATTTCTACCCATATAATGGAGTTATTATTGCTAGAACTGTAATAATTATACTTATTACTTATATTATTATCAATATAACATGCATTATTACCCATATAATGCAGTTATTATCGACAGAAGCATAATAAATATACTTACTACTTTTATTATCATCAATATAACGTGCATTATTACCCATATTATGCAGTTATTATCGATAGAACTATAATAAATATACTTATTACGTTTATTATCATCAATACAACATGCATTATTACCCATATTATGCAGTTTCTATCGATCGAACTGTAATAAATATACTTATTACTTTTATTATTATCAAAATAACATGCACTATTAGCCATCTTTTACTATTATTATCGCTAGAACTATAATAATTATACTTATTACTCCCGATATTATCAATATAACATGCATTATTACCCATATCATGCAGTTATTATCGCTAGAACCGTAATAATTATACTTATTACTTATATTATTAGCAATATAACGTGCATTATTACCCATATAATGCAGTTATTATCGCTAGAACTGTAATAATTATACTTATTACTTATATTATTATCAATATAACATGCATTATTACCCATATTATGCAGTTATTATCGCTAGAACTATAATAAGTATACGTATTACTTTTATTATTATCAACATAACATGCACTATTAGCCATATTGTACTATTATTATCGCTAGAACTATAGTAATTATACTTATTACTCCCGATATTATCAATATAACATGCATTATTACACATGTAATGCAGTTATTATCGCTAGATCTGTAATAATTATACTTACTACTTATATTATTAGCAATATAACGTGCATTATTACCCATATTAAGCAGTTATTATCGCTAGAACTGTAATAATTATACTTATTACTTATATTACTATCAATATAACATGCATTATTACCCATATAATGCAGTTATTATCGACAGAAGCATAATAAATATACTTATTACTTTTATTATTATCAATATAACAGGTACTCTTAGCCATATTTTACTAGTATTATCGCTAGAACTGTAATAATTATACTTATTACTCCCGATATTATCAATATAACATGCATTATTACCCAAATAATGCAGTTATTATCGCTAGAACTGTAATAATTATACTTATTACTTATATTATTATCAATATAACATGAATTATTACCCATATTATGCAGTTATTATCGCTAGAACTATAATAAATATACGTATTACTTTTATTATCATCAATATAACATGCATTATTACCAATATTATGCAGTTTCTATCGATAGAACTGTAATAAATATACTTATTACTTTTATTATTATCAATATAACATGCACTATTAGCCATATTTTACTATTATTATCGCTAGAACTATAATAATTATACTTCTTACTCCCGATATTATCAATATAACATGCATTATTACGCATATAATGCAGTTATTATCGCTAGAACTGTAATAATTATACTTATTACTTATATTATTCTCAATATAACATGCATTGTTACCCATATTATGCAGTTATTATCGCTAGAAATGTAATAATTATACTTATTACTTATATTATTCTCAATATAACATGCATTGTTACCCATATTATGCAGTTATTATCGCTAGAAATGTAATAATTATACTTATTACTTATATTATTATCAATATAACATGCATTATTACCCATATTATGCAGTTATTATCGCTAGAACTATAATAAATATACGTATTACTTTTATTATCATCAATATAACATGCATTATTACCCATATTATGCAGTTATTATCGATAGAACTGTAATAATTATACTTATTACTTATATTATTATCAATATAACATGCATTATTACCCATATTATGCAGTTATTATCGCTAGAACTATAATAAATATACGTATTACTTTTATTATCATCAATATAACATGCATTATTACCCATATTATGCAGTTATTATCGCTAGAAATGTAATAATTATACTTATTACTTATATTATTATCAATATAACATGAATTATTACCCATATTATGCAGTTATTATCGCTAGAACTATAATAAATATACGTATTACTTTTATTATCATCAATATAACATGCATTATTACCCATATTATGCAGTTATTATCGATAGAACTGTAATAATTATACTTATTACTTATATTATTATCAATATAACATGCATTATTACCCATATTATGCAGTTATTATCGCTAGAACTATAATAAATATACGTATTACTTTTATTATCATCAATATAACATGCATTATTACCCATATTATGCAGTTATTATCGCTAGAAATGTAATAATTATACTTATTACTTATATTATTATCAATATAACATGAATTATTACCCATATTATGCAGTTATTATCGCTAGAACTATAATAAATATACGTATTACTTTTATTATCATCAATATAACATGCATTATTGCCCATATTATGCAGTTATTATCGATAGAACTGTAACAAATATACTTATTACTTTTATTATTATCAATATAACATGCACTATTAGCCATATTGTACTATTATTATCGCTAGAACTATAGTAATTATACTTATTACTCCCGATATTATCAATATAACATGCATTATTACACATATAATGCAGTTATTATCGCTAGATCTGTAATAATTATACTTACTACTTATATTATTAGCAATATAACGTGCATTATTACCCATATTATGCAGTTATTATCGCTAGAACTGTAATAATTATACTTATTACTTATATTATTATCAATATAACATGCATTTCTACCCATATAATGGAGTTATTATTGCTAGAACTGTAATAATTATACTTATTACTTATATTATTATCAATATAACATGCATTATTACCCATATAATGCAGTTATTATCGACAGAAGCATAATAAATATACTTACTACTTTTATTATCATCAATATAACGTGCATTATTACCCATATTATGCAGTTATTATCGATAGAACTATAATAAATATACTTATTACGTTTATTATCATCAATACAACATGCATTATTACCCATATTATGCAGTTTCTATCGATCGAACTGTAATAAATATACTTATTACTTTTATTATTATCAAAATAACATGCACTATTAGCCATCTTTTACTATTATTATCGCTAGAACTATAATAATTATACTTATTACTCCCGATATTATCAATATAACATGCATTATTACCCATATCATGCAGTTATTATCGCTAGAACCGTAATAATTATACTTATTACTTATATTATTAGCAATATAACGTGCATTATTACCCATATAATGCAGTTATTATCGCTAGAACTGTAATAATTATACTTATTACTTATATTATTATCAATATAACATGCATTATTACCCATATTATGCAGTTATTATCGCTAGAACTATAATAAGTATACGTATTACTTTTATTATTATCAACATAACATGCACTATTAGCCATATTGTACTATTATTATCGCTAGAACTATAGTAATTATACTTATTACTCCCGATATTATCAATATAACATGCATTATTACACATGTAATGCAGTTATTATCGCTAGATCTGTAATAATTATACTTACTACTTATATTATTAGCAATATAACGTGCATTATTACCCATATTAAGCAGTTATTATCGCTAGAACTGTAATAATTATACTTATTACTTATATTACTATCAATATAACATGCATTATTACCCATATAATGCAGTTATTATCGACAGAAGCATAATAAATATACTTATTACTTTTATTATTATCAATATAACAGGTACTCTTAGCCATATTTTACTAGTATTATCGCTAGAACTGTAATAATTATACTTATTACTCCCGATATTATCAATATAACATGCATTATTACCCAAATAATGCAGTTATTATCGCTAGAACTGTAATAATTATACTTATTACTTATATTATTCTCAATATAACATGCATTATTACCCATATTATGCAGTTATAATCGGTAGATCTATAATAAATATACTTACTACTTTTATTATCATCAATATAACGTGCATTATTACCCATATTATGCAGTTAGAATCGGTAGAACTATAATAAATATACTTACTGCTTTTATTATCATCAATATAACGTGCATTATTACCCATATTATGCAGTTATTATCGATAGAACTATAATAAATATATTTATTACTTTTATTATTATCAATATAATATGCATTATTAGCCATATTATGCAGTTATTATCGCTAGAACTATAATAAATATACGTATTACTTTTATTATTATCAATATAACATGCACTATTAGCCATATTTTACTATTATTATCGCTAGAACTATAATAATTATACTTATTACTTATATTATTATCAATATAACATGCATTATTACCCATATAATGCAGTTATTATCGACAGAAGCATAATAAATATACTTATTACTTTTATTATTATCAATATAACAGGCACTCTTAGCCATATTTTACTAGTATTATCGCTAGAACTGTAATAATTATACTTATTACTCCCGATATTATCAATATAACATGCATTATTACCCAAATAATGCAGTTATTATCGCTAGAACTGTAATAATTATACTTATTACTTATATTATTCTCAATATAACATGCATAATTACCCATATTATGCAGTTATAATCGGTAGAACTATAATAAATATACTTACTACTTTTATTATCATCAATATAACGTGCATTATTACCCATATTATGCAGTTATAATCGGTAGAACTATAATAAATATACTTACTACTTTTATTATCATCAATATAACGTGCATTATTACCCATATTATGCAGTTATTATCGATAGAACTATAATAAATATATTTATTACTTTTATTATTATCAATATAATATGCATTATTAGCCATACTATGCAGTTATTATCGCTAGAACTATAATAAATATACGTATTACTTATATTATTATCAATATAACATGCATTATTACCCATATTATGCAGTTATTATCGCTAGAACTATAATAAATATACGTATTACTTTTATTATCATCAATATAACATGCATTATTACCCATATTATGCAGTTATTATCGATAGAACTGTAATAATTATACTTATTACTTATATTATTATCAATATAACATGAATTATTACCCATATTATGCAGTTATTATCGCTAGAACTATAATAAATATACGTATTGCTTTTATTATCATCAATATAACATGCATTATTACCAATATTATGCAGTTTCTATCGATAGAACTGTAATAAATATACTTATTACTTTTATTATTATCAATATAACATGCACTATTAGCCATATTTTACTATTATTATCGCTAGAACTATAATAATTATACTTCTTACTCCCGATATTATCAATATAACATGCATTATTACGCATATAATGCAGTTATTATCGCTAGAACTGTAATAATTATACTTATTACTTATATTATTCTCAATATAACATGCATTGTTACCCATATTATGCAGTTATTATCGCTAGAAATGTAATAATTATACTTATTACTTATATTATTATCAATATAACATGCATTATTACCCATATTATGCAGTTATTATCGCTAGAACTATAATAAATATACGTATTACTTTTATTATCATCAATATAACATGCATTATTACCCATATTATGCAGTTATTATCGATAGAACTGTAATAATTATACTTATTACTTATATTATTATCAATATAACATGCATTATTACCCATATTATGCAGTTATTATCGCTAGAACTATAATAAATATACGTATTACTTTTATTATCATCAATATAACATGCATTATTACCCATATTATGCAGTTATTATCGATAGAACTGTAATAATTATACTTATTACTTATATTATTATCAATATAACATGAATTATTACCCATATTATGCAGTTATTATCGCTAGAACTGTAATAAATATACGTATTACTTTTATTATCATCAATATAACATGCATTATTGCCCATATTATGCAGTTATTATCGATAGAACTGTAACAAATATACTTATTACTTTTATTATTATCAATATAACATGCACTATTAGCCATATTGTACTATTATTATCGCTAGAACTATAGTAATTATACTTATTACTCCCGATATTATCAATATAACATGCATTACTACACATATAATGCAGTTATTATCGCTAGATCTGTAATAATTATACTTACTACTTATATTATTAGCAATATAACGTGCATTATTACCCATATTATGCAGTTATTATCGCTAGAACTGTAATAATTATACTTATTACTTATATTATTATCAATATAACATGCATTTCTACCCATATAATGGAGTTATTATTGCTAGAACTGTAATAATTTTCCTTATTACTTATATTATTATCAATATAACATGCATTATTACCCATATAATGCAGTTATTATCGACAGAAGCATAATAAATATACTTACTACTTTTATTATCATCAATATAACGTGCATTATTACCCATATTATGCAGTTATTATCGATAGAACTATAATAAATATACTTATTACGTTTATTATCATCAATACAACATGCATTATTACCCATATTATGCAGTTTCTATCGATAGAACTGTAATAAATATACTTATTACTTTTATTATTATCAATATAACATGCACTATTAGTTATCTTTTACTATTATTATCGCAAGAACTATAATAATTATATTTATTACTCCCGATATTATCAATATAACATGCATTATTACCCATATAATGCAGTTATTATCGCTAGAACCGTAATAATTATACTTATTACTTATATTATTAGCAATGTAACGTGCATTATTACCTATATAATGCAGTTATTATCGCTAGAACTGTAATAATTATACTTATTACTTATATTATTCACAATATAACATGCATTGTTACCCATATTATGCAGTTATTATCGACAGAACTATAATAAATATACTTATTACTTTTATTATTATTAATAGAACATGCACTATCACCCATATTTTACTATTATTATCGCAAGAACTATAATAATTATATTTATTACTCCCGATATTATCAATATAACATGCATTATTACCCATATAATGCAGTTATTATCGCTAGAACCGTAATAATTGTACTTATTACTTATATTATTAGCAATATAACGTGCATTATTACCCATATAATGCAGTTATTATCGCTAGAACTGTAATAATTATACTTATTACTTATATTATTCTCAATATAACATGAATTATTACCCATATTATGCAGTTATAATCGGTAGAACTATAATAAATATACTTACTACTTTTATTATCATCAATATAACGTGCATTATTACCCATATTATGCAGTTATTATCGATAGAACTATAATAAATATATTTATTACTTTTATTATTATCAATATAATATGCATTATTAGCCATATTATGCAGTTATTATCGCTAGAACTATAATAAATATACGTATTACTTATATTATAATCAATATAACATGCATTATTACCCATATTATGCAGTTATTATCGCTAGAACTATAATAAATATACGTATTACTTTTATTATCATCAATATAACATGCATTATTACCCATATTATGCAGTTATTATCGATAGAACTGTAATAATTATACTTATTACTTATATTATTATCAATATAACATGAATTATTACCCATATTATGCAGTTATTATCGCTAGAACTATAATAAATATACGTATAACTTTTATTATCATCAATATAACATGCATTATTACCCATATTATGCAGTTATAATCGATAGAACTGTAATAATTATACTTATTACTTTTATTATTATCAATATAACATGCACTATTAGCCATATTGTACTATTATTATCGCTAGAACTATAGTAATTATACTTATTACTCCCGATATTATCAATATAACATGCATTATTACACATGTAATGCAGTTATTATCGCTAGATCTGTAATAATTATACTTACTACTTATATTATTAGCAATATAACGTGCATTATTACCCATATTATGCAGTTATTATCGCTAGAACTGTAATAATTATGCTTATTACTTATATTATTATCAATATAACATGCATTATTACCCATATAATGGAGTTATTATCGCTAGAACTGTAATAATTATACTTATTACTTATATTATTATCAATATAACATGCATTATTACCCATATAATGCAGTTATTATCGACAGAAGCATAATAAATATACTTATTACTTTTATTATTATCAATATAACAGGCACTCTTAGCCATATTTTACTAGTATTATCGCTAGAACTGTAATAATTATACTTATTACTCCCGATATTATCAATATAACATGCATTATTACACATATAATGCAGTTATTATCGCTAGATCTGTAATAATTATACTTACTACTTATATTATTAGCAATATAACGTGCATTATTACCCATATTATGCAGTTATTATCGCTAGAACTGTAATAATTATACTTATTACTTATATTATTATCAATATAACATGCATTTCTACCCATATAATGGAGTTATTATTGCTAGAACTGTAATAATTATACTTATTACTTATATTATTATCAATATAACATGCATTATTACCCATATAATGCAGTTATTATCGACAGAAGCATAATAAATATACTTACTACTTTTATTATCATCAATATAACGTGCATTATTACCCATATTATGCAGTTATTATCGATAGAACTATAATAAATATACTTATTACGTTTATTATCATCAATACAACATGCATTATTACCCATATTATGCAGTTTCTATCGATCGAACTGTAATAAATATACTTATTACTTTTATTATTATCAAAATAACATGCACTATTAGCCATCTTTTACTATTATTATCGCTAGAACTATAATAATTATACTTATTACTCCCGATATTATCAATATAACATGCATTATTACCCATATCATGCAGTTATTATCGCTAGAACCGTAATAATTATACTTATTACTTATATTATTAGCAATATAACGTGCATTATTACCCATATAATGCAGTTATTATCGCTAGAACTGTAATAATTATACTTATTACTTATATTATTATCAATATAACATGCATTATTACCCATATTATGCAGTTATTATCGCTAGAACTATAATAAGTATACGTATTACTTTTATTATTATCAACATAACATGCACTATTAGCCATATTGTACTATTATTATCGCTAGAACTATAGTAATTATACTTATTACTCCCGATATTATCAATATAACATGCATTATTACACATGTAATGCAGTTATTATCGCTAGATCTGTAATAATTATACTTACTACTTATATTATTAGCAATATAACGTGCATTATTACCCATATTAAGCAGTTATTATCGCTAGAACTGTAATAATTATACTTATTACTTATATTACTATCAATATAACATGCATTATTACCCATATAATGCAGTTATTATCGACAGAAGCATAATAAATATACTTATTACTTTTATTATTATCAATATAACAGGTACTCTTAGCCATATTTTACTAGTATTATCGCTAGAACTGTAATAATTATACTTATTACTTATATTATTATCAATATAACATGCATTTCTACCCATATAATGGAGTTATTATTGCTAGAACTGTAATAATTATACTTATTACTTATATTATTATCAATATAACATGCATTATTACCCATATAATGCAGTTATTATCGACAGAAGCATAATAAATATACTTACTACTTTTATTATCATCAATATAACGTGCATTATTACCCATATTATGCAGTTATTATCGATAGAACTATAATAAATATACTTATTACGTTTATTATCATCAATACAACATGCATTATTACCCATATTATGCAGTTTCTATCGATCGAACTGTAATAAATATACTTATTACTTTTATTATTATCAAAATAACATGCACTATTAGCCATCTTTTACTATTATTATCGCTAGAACTATAATAATTATACTTATTACTCCCGATATTATCAATATAACATGCATTATTACCCATATCATGCAGTTATTATCGCTAGAACCGTAATAATTATACTTATTACTTATATTATTAGCAATATAACGTGCATTATTACCCATATAATGCAGTTATTATCGCTAGAACTGTAATAATTATACTTATTACTTATATTATTATCAATATAACATGCATTATTACCCATATTATGCAGTTATTATCGCTAGAACTATAATAAGTATACGTATTACTTTTATTATTATCAACATAACATGCACTATTAGCCATATTGTACTATTATTATCGCTAGAACTATAGTAATTATACTTATTACTCCCGATATTATCAATATAACATGCATTATTACACATGTAATGCAGTTATTATCGCTAGATCTGTAATAATTATACTTACTACTTATATTATTAGCAATATAACGTGCATTATTACCCATATTAAGCAGTTATTATCGCTAGAACTGTAATAATTATACTTATTACTTATATTACTATCAATATAACATGCATTATTACCCATATAATGCAGTTATTATCGACAGAAGCATAATAAATATACTTATTACTTTTATTATTATCAATATAACAGGTACTCTTAGCCATATTTTACTAGTATTATCGCTAGAACTGTAATAATTATACTTATTACTCCCGATATTATCAATATAACATGCATTATTACCCAAATAATGCAGTTATTATCGCTAGAACTGTAATAATTATACTTATTACTTATATTATTATCAATATAACATGAATTATTACCCATATTATGCAGTTATTATCGCTAGAACTATAATAAATATACGTATTACTTTTATTATCATCAATATAACATGCATTATTACCAATATTATGCAGTTTCTATCGATAGAACTGTAATAAATATACTTATTACTTTTATTATTATCAATATAACATGCACTATTAGCCATATTTTACTATTATTATCGCTAGAACTATAATAATTATACTTCTTACTCCCGATATTATCAATATAACATGCATTATTACGCATATAATGCAGTTATTATCGCTAGAACTGTAATAATTATACTTATTACTTATATTATTCTCAATATAACATGCATTGTTACCCATATTATGCAGTTATTATCGCTAGAAATGTAATAATTATACTTATTACTTATATTATTCTCAATATAACATGCATTGTTACCCATATTATGCAGTTATTATCGCTAGAAATGTAATAATTATACTTATTACTTATATTATTATCAATATAACATGCATTATTACCCATATTATGCAGTTATTATCGCTAGAACTATAATAAATATACGTATTACTTTTATTATCATCAATATAACATGCATTATTACCCATATTATGCAGTTATTATCGATAGAACTGTAATAATTATACTTATTACTTATATTATTATCAATATAACATGCATTATTACCCATATTATGCAGTTATTATCGCTAGAACTATAATAAATATACGTATTACTTTTATTATCATCAATATAACATGCATTATTACCCATATTATGCAGTTATTATCGCTAGAAATGTAATAATTATACTTATTACTTATATTATTATCAATATAACATGAATTATTACCCATATTATGCAGTTATTATCGCTAGAACTATAATAAATATACGTATTACTTTTATTATCATCAATATAACATGCATTATTACCCATATTATGCAGTTATTATCGATAGAACTGTAATAATTATACTTATTACTTATATTATTATCAATATAACATGCATTATTACCCATATTATGCAGTTATTATCGCTAGAACTATAATAAATATACGTATTACTTTTATTATCATCAATATAACATGCATTATTACCCATATTATGCAGTTATTATCGCTAGAAATGTAATAATTATACTTATTACTTATATTATTATCAATATAACATGAATTATTACCCATATTATGCAGTTATTATCGCTAGAACTATAATAAATATACGTATTACTTTTATTATCATCAATATAACATGCATTATTGCCCATATTATGCAGTTATTATCGATAGAACTGTAACAAATATACTTATTACTTTTATTATTATCAATATAACATGCACTATTAGCCATATTGTACTATTATTATCGCTAGAACTATAGTAATTATACTTATTACTCCCGATATTATCAATATAACATGCATTATTACACATATAATGCAGTTATTATCGCTAGATCTGTAATAATTATACTTACTACTTATATTATTAGCAATATAACGTGCATTATTACCCATATTATGCAGTTATTATCGCTAGAACTGTAATAATTATACTTATTACTTATATTATTATCAATATAACATGCATTTCTACCCATATAATGGAGTTATTATTGCTAGAACTGTAATAATTATACTTATTACTTATATTATTATCAATATAACATGCATTATTACCCATATAATGCAGTTATTATCGACAGAAGCATAATAAATATACTTACTACTTTTATTATCATCAATATAACGTGCATTATTACCCATATTATGCAGTTATTATCGATAGAACTATAATAAATATACTTATTACGTTTATTATCATCAATACAACATGCATTATTACCCATATTATGCAGTTTCTATCGATCGAACTGTAATAAATATACTTATTACTTTTATTATTATCAAAATAACATGCACTATTAGCCATCTTTTACTATTATTATCGCTAGAACTATAATAATTATACTTATTACTCCCGATATTATCAATATAACATGCATTATTACCCATATCATGCAGTTATTATCGCTAGAACCGTAATAATTATACTTATTACTTATATTATTAGCAATATAACGTGCATTATTACCCATATAATGCAGTTATTATCGCTAGAACTGTAATAATTATACTTATTACTTATATTATTATCAATATAACATGCATTATTACCCATATTATGCAGTTATTATCGCTAGAACTATAATAAGTATACGTATTACTTTTATTATTATCAACATAACATGCACTATTAGCCATATTGTACTATTATTATCGCTAGAACTATAGTAATTATACTTATTACTCCCGATATTATCAATATAACATGCATTATTACACATGTAATGCAGTTATTATCGCTAGATCTGTAATAATTATACTTACTACTTATATTATTAGCAATATAACGTGCATTATTACCCATATTAAGCAGTTATTATCGCTAGAACTGTAATAATTATACTTATTACTTATATTACTATCAATATAACATGCATTATTACCCATATAATGCAGTTATTATCGACAGAAGCATAATAAATATACTTATTACTTTTATTATTATCAATATAACAGGTACTCTTAGCCATATTTTACTAGTATTATCGCTAGAACTGTAATAATTATACTTATTACTCCCGATATTATCAATATAACATGCATTATTACCCAAATAATGCAGTTATTATCGCTAGAACTGTAATAATTATACTTATTACTTATATTATTCTCAATATAACATGCATTATTACCCATATTATGCAGTTATAATCGGTAGATCTATAATAAATATACTTACTACTTTTATTATCATCAATATAACGTGCATTATTACCCATATTATGCAGTTAGAATCGGTAGAACTATAATAAATATACTTACTGCTTTTATTATCATCAATATAACGTGCATTATTACCCATATTATGCAGTTATTATCGATAGAACTATAATAAATATATTTATTACTTTTATTATTATCAATATAATATGCATTATTAGCCATATTATGCAGTTATTATCGCTAGAACTATAATAAATATACGTATTACTTTTATTATTATCAATATAACATGCACTATTAGCCATATTTTACTATTATTATCGCTAGAACTATAATAATTATACTTATTACTTATATTATTATCAATATAACATGCATTATTACCCATATAATGCAGTTATTATCGACAGAAGCATAATAAATATACTTATTACTTTTATTATTATCAATATAACAGGCACTCTTAGCCATATTTTACTAGTATTATCGCTAGAACTGTAATAATTATACTTATTACTCCCGATATTATCAATATAACATGCATTATTACCCAAATAATGCAGTTATTATCGCTAGAACTGTAATAATTATACTTATTACTTATATTATTCTCAATATAACATGCATAATTACCCATATTATGCAGTTATAATCGGTAGAACTATAATAAATATACTTACTACTTTTATTATCATCAATATAACGTGCATTATTACCCATATTATGCAGTTATAATCGGTAGAACTATAATAAATATACTTACTACTTTTATTATCATCAATATAACGTGCATTATTACCCATATTATGCAGTTATTATCGATAGAACTATAATAAATATATTTATTACTTTTATTATTATCAATATAATATGCATTATTAGCCATACTATGCAGTTATTATCGCTAGAACTATAATAAATATACGTATTACTTATATTATTATCAATATAACATGCATTATTACCCATATTATGCAGTTATTATCGCTAGAACTATAATAAATATACGTATTACTTTTATTATCATCAATATAACATGCATTATTACCCATATTATGCAGTTATTATCGATAGAACTGTAATAATTATACTTATTACTTATATTATTATCAATATAACATGAATTATTACCCATATTATGCAGTTATTATCGCTAGAACTATAATAAATATACGTATTGCTTTTATTATCATCAATATAACATGCATTATTACCAATATTATGCAGTTTCTATCGATAGAACTGTAATAAATATACTTATTACTTTTATTATTATCAATATAACATGCACTATTAGCCATATTTTACTATTATTATCGCTAGAACTATAATAATTATACTTCTTACTCCCGATATTATCAATATAACATGCATTATTACGCATATAATGCAGTTATTATCGCTAGAACTGTAATAATTATACTTATTACTTATATTATTCTCAATATAACATGCATTGTTACCCATATTATGCAGTTATTATCGCTAGAAATGTAATAATTATACTTATTACTTATATTATTATCAATATAACATGCATTATTACCCATATTATGCAGTTATTATCGCTAGAACTATAATAAATATACGTATTACTTTTATTATCATCAATATAACATGCATTATTACCCATATTATGCAGTTATTATCGATAGAACTGTAATAATTATACTTATTACTTATATTATTATCAATATAACATGCATTATTACCCATATTATGCAGTTATTATCGCTAGAACTATAATAAATATACGTATTACTTTTATTATCATCAATATAACATGCATTATTACCCATATTATGCAGTTATTATCGATAGAACTGTAATAATTATACTTATTACTTATATTATTATCAATATAACATGAATTATTACCCATATTATGCAGTTATTATCGCTAGAACTGTAATAAATATACGTATTACTTTTATTATCATCAATATAACATGCATTATTGCCCATATTATGCAGTTATTATCGATAGAACTGTAACAAATATACTTATTACTTTTATTATTATCAATATAACATGCACTATTAGCCATATTGTACTATTATTATCGCTAGAACTATAGTAATTATACTTATTACTCCCGATATTATCAATATAACATGCATTACTACACATATAATGCAGTTATTATCGCTAGATCTGTAATAATTATACTTACTACTTATATTATTAGCAATATAACGTGCATTATTACCCATATTATGCAGTTATTATCGCTAGAACTGTAATAATTATACTTATTACTTATATTATTATCAATATAACATGCATTTCTACCCATATAATGGAGTTATTATTGCTAGAACTGTAATAATTTTCCTTATTACTTATATTATTATCAATATAACATGCATTATTACCCATATAATGCAGTTATTATCGACAGAAGCATAATAAATATACTTACTACTTTTATTATCATCAATATAACGTGCATTATTACCCATATTATGCAGTTATTATCGATAGAACTATAATAAATATACTTATTACGTTTATTATCATCAATACAACATGCATTATTACCCATATTATGCAGTTTCTATCGATAGAACTGTAATAAATATACTTATTACTTTTATTATTATCAATATAACATGCACTATTAGTTATCTTTTACTATTATTATCGCAAGAACTATAATAATTATATTTATTACTCCCGATATTATCAATATAACATGCATTATTACCCATATAATGCAGTTATTATCGCTAGAACCGTAATAATTATACTTATTACTTATATTATTAGCAATGTAACGTGCATTATTACCTATATAATGCAGTTATTATCGCTAGAACTATAATAAATATACGTATAACTTTTATTATCATCAATATAACATGCATTATTACCCATATTATGCAGTTATAATCGATAGAACTGTAATAATTATACTTATTACTTTTATTATTATCAATATAACATGCACTATTAGCCATATTGTACTATTATTATCGCTAGAACTATAGTAATTATACTTATTACTCCCGATATTATCAATATAACATGCATTATTACACATGTAATGCAGTTATTATCGCTAGATCTGTAATAATTATACTTACTACTTATATTATTAGCAATATAACGTGCATTATTACCCATATTATGCAGTTATTATCGCTAGAACTGTAATAATTATGCTTATTACTTATATTATTATCAATATAACATGCATTATTACCCATATAATGGAGTTATTATCGCTAGAACTGTAATAATTATACTTATTACTTATATTATTATCAATATAACATGCATTATTACCCATATAATGCAGTTATTATCGACAGAAGCATAATAAATATACTTATTACTTTTATTATTATCAATATAACAGGCACTCTTAGCCATATTTTACTAGTATTATCGCTAGAACTGTAATAATTATACTTATTACTCCCGATATTATCAATATAACATGCATTATTACCCAAATAATGCAGTTATTATCGATAGGACTATAATAAATATATTTATTACTTTTATTATTATCAATATAATATGCATTATTAGCCATATTATGCAGTTATTATCGCTAGAACTATAATAAATGTACGTATTACTTCTATTATTATCAATATAACATGCACTATTAGCCATATTTTACTATTATTATCGCTAGAACTATAATAATTATACTTATTACTTATATTATTATCAATGTAACATGCATTATTACCCATATAATGCAGTTATTATCGACAGAAGCATAATAAATATACTTATTACTTTTATTATTATCAATATAACAGGCACTCTTAGCCATATTTTACTAGTATTATCGCTAGAACTGTAATAATTATACTTATTACTCCCGATATTATCAATATAACATGCATTATTACCCAAATAATGCAGTTATTATCGCTAGAACTGTAATAATTATACTTATTACTTATATTATTCTCAATATAACATGCATAATTACCCATATTATGCAGTTATAATCGGTAGAGCTATAATAAATATACTTACTACTTTTATTATCATCAATATAACGTGCATTATTACCCATATTATGCAGTTATAATCGGTAGAACTATAATAAATATACTTACTACTTTTATTATCATCAATATAACGTGCATTATTACCCATATTATGCAGTTATTATCGATAGAACTATAATAAATATACTTATTACGTTTATTATCATCAATACAACATGCATTATTACCCATATTATGCAGTTTCTATCGATAGAACTGTAATAAATATACTTATTACTTTTATTATTATCAATATAACATGCACTATTAGCCATCTTTTACTATTATTATCGCAAGAACTATAATAATTATATTTATTACTCCCGATATTATCAATATAACATGCATTATTACCCATATAATGCAGTTATTATCGCTAGAACCGTAATAATTATACTTATTACTTATATTATTAGCAATGTAACGTGCATTATTACCTATATAATGCAGTTATTATCGCTAGAACTATAATAAATATACGTATAACTTTTATTATCATCAATATAACATGCATTATTACCCATATTATGCAGTTATAATCGATAGAACTGTAATAATTATACTTATTACTTTTATTATTATCAATATAACATGCACTATTAGCCATATTGTACTATTATTATCGCTAGAACTATAGTAATTATACTTATTACTCCCGATATTATCAATATAACATGCATTATTACACATGTAATGCAGTTATTATCGCTAGATCTGTAATAATTATACTTACTACTTATATTATTAGCAATATAACGTGCATTATTACCCATATTATGCAGTTATTATCGCTAGAACTGTAATAATTATGCTTATTACTTATATTATTATCAATATAACATGCATTATTACCCATATAATGGAGTTATTATCGCTAGAACTGTAATAATTATACTTATTACTTATATTATTATCAATATAACATGCATTATTACCCATATAATGCAGTTATTATCGACAGAAGCATAATAAATATACTTATTACTTTTATTATTATCAATATAACAGGCACTCTTAGCCATATTTTACTAGTATTATCGCTAGAACTGTAATAATTATACTTATTACTCCCGATATTATCAATATAACATGCATTATTACCCAAATAATGCAGTTATTATCGATAGGACTATAATAAATATATTTATTACTTTTATTATTATCAATATAATATGCATTATTAGCCATATTATGCAGTTATTATCGCTAGAACTATAATAAATGTACGTATTACTTCTATTATTATCAATATAACATGCACTATTAGCCATATTTTACTATTATTATCGCTAGAACTATAATAATTATACTTATTACTTATATTATTATCAATGTAACATGCATTATTACCCATATAATGCAGTTATTATCGACAGAAGCATAATAAATATACTTATTACTTTTATTATTATCAATATAACAGGCACTCTTAGCCATATTTTACTAGTATTATCGCTAGAACTGTAATAATTATACTTATTACTCCCGATATTATCAATATAACATGCATTATTACCCAAATAATGCAGTTATTATCGCTAGAACTGTAATAATTATACTTATTACTTATATTATTCTCAATATAACATGCATAATTACCCATATTATGCAGTTATAATCGGTAGAGCTATAATAAATATACTTACTACTTTTATTATCATCAATATAACGTGCATTATTACCCATATTATGCAGTTATAATCGGTAGAACTATAATAAATATACTTACTACTTTTATTATCATCAATATAACGTGCATTATTACCCATATTATGCAGTTATTATCGATAGAACTATAATAAATATACTTATTACGTTTATTATCATCAATACAACATGCATTATTACCCATATTATGCAGTTTCTATCGATAGAACTGTAATAAATATACTTATTACTTTTATTATTATCAATATAACATGCACTATTAGCCATCTTTTACTATTATTATCGCAAGAACTATAATAATTATATTTATTACTCCCGATATTATCAATATAACATGCATTATTACCCATATAATGCAGTTATTATCGCTAGAACCGTAATAATTATACTTATTACTTATATTATTAGCAATATAACGTGCATTATTACCTATATAATGCAGTTATTATCGCTAGAACTGTAATAATTATACTTATTACTTATATTATTCACAATATAACATGCATTGTTACCCATATTATGCAGTTATTATCGACAGAACTATAATAAATATACTTATTACTTTTATTATTATTAATAGAACATGCACTATTACCCATATTTTACTATTATTATCGCAAGAACTATAATAATTATATTTATTACTCCCGATATTATCAATATAACATGCATTATTACCCATATAATGCAGTTATTATCGCTAGAACCGTAATAATTGTACTTATTACTTATATTATTAGCAATATAACGTGCATTATTACCCATATTATGCAGTTATTATCGCTAGAACTGTAATAATTATACTTATTACTTATATTATTATCAATATAACATGCATTATTACCCATATAATGGAGTTATTATCGCTAGAACTGTAATAATTATACTTATTACTTATATTATTATCAATATAACATGCATTATTACCCATATAATGCAGTTATTATCGACAGAAGCATAATAAATATACTTATTACTTTTTTTATTATCAATATAACAGGCACTCTTAGCCATATTTTACTAGTATTATCGCTAGAACTGTAATAATTATACTTATTACTCCCGATATTATCAATATAACATGCATTATTACCCAAATAATGCAGTTATTATCGCTAGAACTGTAATAATTATACTTATTACTTATATTATTCTCAATATAACATGCATAATTAGCCATATTATGCAGTTATTATCGGTAGAACTATAATAAATATACTTACTACTTTTATTATCATCAATATAACGTGCATTATTACCCATATTATGCAGTTATAATCGGTAGAACTATAATAAATATACTTACTACTTTTATTATCATCAATATAACGTGCATTATTACCCATATTATGCAGTTATTATCGATAGAACTATAATAAATATACTTATTACGTTTATTATCATCAATACAACATGCATTATTACCCATATTATGCAGTTTCTATCGATAGAACTGTAATAAATATACTTATTACTTTTATTATTATCAATATAACATGCACTATTAGCCATCTTTTACTATTATTATCGCAAGAACTATAATAATTATATTTATTACTCCCGATATTATCAATATAACATGCATTATTACCCATATAATGCAGTTATTATCGCTAGAACCGTAATAATTATACTTATTACTTATATTATTAGCAATATAACGTGCATTATTACCTATATAATGCAGTTATTATCGCTAGAACTGTAATAATTATACTTATTACTTATATTATTCACAATATAACATGCATTGTTACCCATATTATGCAGTTATTATCGACAGAACTATAATAAATATACTTATTACTTTTATTATTATTAATAGAACATGCACTATTACCCATATTTTACTATTATTATCGCAAGAACTATAATAATTATATTTATTACTCCCGATATTATCAATATAACATGCATTATTACCCATATAATGCAGTTATTATCGCTAGAACCGTAATAATTGTACTTATTACTTATATTATTAGCAATATAACGTGCATTATTACCCATATAATGCAGTTATTATCGCTAGAACTGTAATAATTATACTTACTACTTATATTATTCTCAATATAACATGAATTATTACCCATATTATGCAGTTATAATCGGTAGAACTATAATAAATATACTTACTACTTTTATTATCATCAATATAACGTGCATTATTACCCATATTATGCAGTTATTATCGATAGAACTATAATAAATATATTTATTACTTTTATTATTATCAATATAATATGCATTATTAGCCATATTATGCAGTTATTATCGCTAGAACTATAATAAATATACGTATTACTTATATTATTAGCAATATAACATGCATTATTACCCATATTATGCAGGTATTATCGCTAGAACTATAATAAATATACGTATTACTTTTATTATCATCAATATAACATGCATTATTACCCATATTATGCAGTTATTATCGATAGAACTGTAATAATTATACTTATTACTTATATTATTATCAATATAACATGAATTATTACCCATATTATGCAGTTATTATCGCTAGAACTATAATAAATATACGTATTACTTTTATTATCATCAATATAACATGCATTATTACCCATATTATGCGGTTTCTATCGATAGAACTGTAATAAATATACTTATTACTTTTATTATTATCAATATAACATGCACTATTAGCCATATTTTACTATTATTATCGCTAGAACTATAATAATTATACTTCTTACTCCCGATATTATCAATATAACATGCATTATTACGCATATAATGCAGTTATTATCGCTAGAACTGTAATAATTATACTTATTACTTATATTATTCTCAATATAACATGCATTGTTACCCATATTATGCAGTTATTATCGCTAGAAATGTAAAAATTATACTTATTACTTATATTATTATCAATATAACATGCATTATTACCCATATTATGCAGTTATTATCGCTAGAACTATAATAAATATACGTATTACTTTTATTATCATCAATATAACATGCATTATTGCCCATATTATGCAGTTATTATCGATAGAACTGTAACAAATATACTTATTACTTTTATTATTATCAATATAACATGCACTATTAGCCATATTGTACTATTATTATCGCTAGAACTATAGTAATTATACTTATTACTCCCGATATTATCAATATAACATGCATTATTACACATATAATGCTGTTATTATTGCTAGATCTGTAATAATTATACTTACTACTTATATTATTAGCAATATAACGTGCATTATTACCCATATTATGCAGTTATTATCGCTAGAACTGTAATAATTATACTTATTACTTATATTATTATCAATATAACATGCATTTCTAGCCATATAATGGAGTTATTATCGCTAGAACTGTAATAATTATACTTATTACTTATATTATTATCAATATAACATGCATTATTACCCATATAATGCAGTTATTATCGACAGAAGCATAATAAATATACTTACTACTTTTATTGTCATCAATATAACGTGCATTATTACCCATATTATGCAGTTATTATCGATAGAACTATAATAAATATACTTATTACGTTTATTATCATCAATACAACATGCATTATTACCCATATTATGCAGTTTCTATCGATAGAACTGTAATAAATATACTTATTACTTTTATTATTATCAATATAACATGCACTATTAGCCATCTTTTACTATTATTATCGCAAGAACTATAATAATTATATTTATTACTCCCGATATTATCAATATAACATGCATTATTACCCATATAATGCAGTTATTATCGCTAGAACCGTAATAATTATACTTATTACTTATATTATTAGCAATATAACGTGCATTATTACCTACATAATGCAGTTATTATCGCTAGAACTGTAATAATTATACTTATTACTTATATTATTCTCAATATAACGTGCATTGTTACCCATATTATGCAGTTATTATCGACAGAACTATAATAAATATACTTATTACTTTTATTATTATTAATAGAACATGCACTATTACCCATATTTTACTATTATTATCGCAAGAACTATAATAATTATATTTATTACTCCCGATATTACCAATATAACATGCATTATTACCCACATAATGCAGTTATTATCGCTAGAACCGTAATAATTATACTTATTACTTATATTATTAGCAATATAACGTGCATTATTACCCATATAATGCAGTTATTATCGCTAGAACTCTAATAATTATACTTATTACTTATATTATTCTCAATATAACATGCATTGTTACCCATATTATGCAGTTATTATCGACAGAACTATAATAAATATACTTATTACTTTTATTATTATTAATAGAACATGCACTATTACCCATATTTTACTATTATTATCGCAAGAACTATAATAATTATATTTATTACTCCCGATATTATCGATATAACATGCATTATTACCCATATTATGCAGTTATTATCGCTAGAACTATAACAAATATACGTATTACTTTTATTATCATCAATATAACATGCATTATTACCCATATTATGCAGTTATTATCGACAGAAGCATAATAAATATACTTACTACTTTTATTGTCATCAATATAACGTGCATTATTACCCATATTATGCAGTTATTATCGATAGAACTATAATAAATATACTTATTACGTTTATTATCATCAATACAACATGCATTATTACCCATATTATGCAGTTTCTATCGATAGAACTGTAATAAATATACTTATTACTTTTATTATTATCAATATAACATGCACTATTAGCCATCTTTTACTATTATTATCGCAAGAACTATAATAATTATATTTATTACTCCCGATATTATCAATATAACATGCATTATTACCCATATAATGCAGTTATTATCGCTAGAACCGTAATAATTATACTTATTACTTATATTATTAGCAATATAACGTGCATTATTACCTACATAATGCAGTTATTATCGCTAGAACTGTAATAATTATACTTATTACTTATATTATTCTCAATATAACGTGCATTGTTACCCATATTATGCAGTTATTATCGACAGAACTATAATAAATATACTTATTACTTTTATTATTATTAATAGAACATGCACTATTACCCATATTTTACTATTATTATCGCAAGAACTATAATAATTATATTTATTACTCCCGATATTACCAATATAACATGCATTATTACCCACATAATGCAGTTATTATCGCTAGAACCGTAATAATTATACTTATTACTTATATTATTAGCAATATAACGTGCATTATTACCCATATAATGCAGTTATTATCGCTAGAACTCTAATAATTATACTTATTACTTATATTATTCTCAATATAACATGCATTGTTACCCATATTATGCAGTTATTATCGACAGAACTATAATAAATATACTTATTACTTTTATTATTATTAATAGAACATGCACTATTACCCATATTTTACTATTATTATCGCAAGAACTATAATAATTATATTTATTACTCCCGATATTATCGATATAACATGCATTATTACCCATATTATGCAGTTATTATCGCTAGAACTATAACAAATATACGTATTACTTTTATTATCATCAATATAACATGCATTATTACCCATATTATGCAGTTATTACCGATAGAACTCTAATAATTATACTTATTACTTATATTATTATCAATATAACATGCATTATTACCCATATAATGCAGTTATTATCGACAGAAGCATAATAAATATACTTATTACTTTTATTATTATCAATATAACAGGCACTCTTAGCCATATTTTACTAGTATTATCGCTAGAACTGTAATAATTATACTTATTACTTATATTATTCTCAATATAACATGCATTATTACCCATATTATGCAGTTATAATCGGTAGATCTATAATAAATATACTTACTACTTTTATTATCATCAATATAACGTGCATTATTACCCATATTATGCAGTTAGAATCGGTAGAACTATAATAAATATACTTACTACTTTTATTATCATCAATATAACGTGCATTATTACCCATATTATGCAGTTATTATCGATAGAACTATAATAAATATATTTATTACTTTTATTATTATCAATATAATATGCATTATTAGCCATATTATGCAGTTATTATCGCTAGAACTATAATAAATATACGTATTACTTTTATTATTATCAATATAACATGCACTATTAGCCATATTTTACTATTATTATCGCTAGAACTATAATAATTATACTTATTACTTATATTATTATCAATATAACATGCATTATTACCCATATAATGCAGTTATTATCGACAGAAGCATAATAAATATACTTATTACTTTTATTATTATCAATATAACAGGCACTCTTAGCCATATTTTACTAGTATTATCGCTAGAACTGTAATAATTATACTTAATACTCCCGATATTATCAATATAACATGCATTATTACCCATATTATGCAGTTATTATCGCTAGAACTATAATAAATATACGTATTACTTTTATTATTATCAATATAACATGCACTATTAGCCATATTGTACTATTATTATCGCTAGAACTATAGTAATTATACTTATTACTCCCGATATTATCAATATAACATGCATTATTACACATATAATGCTGTTATTATCGCTAGATCTGTAATAATTATACTTACTACTTATATTATTAGCAATATAACGTGCATTATTACCCATATTATGCAGTTATTATCGCTAGAACTGTAATAATTATACTTATTACTTATATTATTCTCAATATAACGTGCATTGTTACCCATATTATGCAGTTATTATCGACAGAACTATAATAAATATACTTATTACTTTTATTATTATTAATAGAACATGCACTATTACCCATATTTTACTATTATTATCGCAAGAACTATAATAATTATATTTATTACTCCCGATATTATCAATATAACATGCATTATTACCCACATAATGCAGTTATTATCGCTAGAACCGTAATAATTATACTTATTACTTATATTATTAGCAATATAACGTGCATTATTACCCATATAATGCAGTTATTATCGCTAGAACTCTAATAATTATACTTATTACTTATATTATTCTCAATATAACATGCATTGTTACCCATATTATGCAGTTATTATCGACAGAACTATAATAAATATACTTACTACTTTTATTATTATTAATAGAACATGCACTATTACCCATATTTTACTATTATTATCGCAAGAACTATAATAATTATATTTATTACTCCCGATATTATCGATATAACATGCATTATTACCCATATTATGCAGTTATTATCGCTAGAACTATAACAAATATGCGTATTACTTTTATTATCATCAATATAACATGCATTATTACCCATATTATGCAGTTATTATCGATAGAACTCTAATAATTATACTTATTACTTATATTATTATCAATATAACATGCATTATTACCCATATACTGGAGTTATTATCGCTAGAACTGTAATAATTATACTTATTACTTATATTATTATCAATATAACATGCATTATTATCCATATTATGCAGTTATTATCGCTAGAACTATAATAAATATACGTATTACTTTTATTATCATCAATATAACATGCATTATTACCCATATTATGCAGTTATTATCGATAGAACTGTAATAATTATACTTATTACTTATATTATTATCAATATAACATGAATTATTACCCATATTATGCAGTTATTATCGCTAGAACTATAATAAATATACGTATTACTTTTATTATCATCAATATAACATGCATTATTGCCCATATTATGCAGCTATTATCGATAGAACTGTAACAAATATACTTATTACTTTTATTATTATCAATATAACATGCACTATTAGCCATATTGTACTATTATTATCGCAAGAACTATAATAATTATATTTATTACTCCCGATATTATCAATATAACATGCATTATTACCCACATAATGCAGTTATTATCGCTAGAACCGTAATAATTATACTTATTACTTATATTATTAGCAATATAACGTGCATTATTACCCATATAATGCAGTTATTATCGCTAGAACTCTAATAATTATACTTATTACTTATATTATTCTCAATATAACATGCATTGTTACCCATATTATGCAGTTATTATCGACAGAACTATAATAAATATACTTATTACTTTTATTATTATTAATAGAACATGCACTATTACCCATATTTTACTATTATTATCGCAAGAACTATAATAATTATATTTATTACTCCCGATATTATCGATATAACATGCATTATTACCCATATTATGCAGTTATTATCGCTAGAACTATAACAAATATACGTATTACTTTTATTATCATCAATATAACATGCATTATTACCCATATTATGCAGTTATGATCGATAGAACTCTAATAATTATACTTATTACTTATATTATTATCAATATAACATGCATTATTACCCATATAATGGAGTTATTATCGCTAGAACTGTAATAATTATACTTATTACTTATATTATTATCAATATAACATGCATTATTACCCATATTATGCAGTTATTATCGCTAGAACTATAATAAATATACGTATTACTTTTATTATCATCAATATAACATGCATTATTACCCATATTATGCAGTTATTATCGCTAGAACTATAATAAATATACGTATTACTTTTATTATCATCAATATAACATGCATTATTACCCATATTATGCAGTTATTATCGATAGAACTGTAATAATTATACTTATTACTTATATTATTATCAATATAACATGAATTATTACCCATATTATGCAGTTATTATCGCTAGAACTATAATAAATATACGTATTACTTTTATTATCATCAATATAACATGCATTATTACCCATATTATGCAGTTTCTATCGATAGAACTGTAATAAATATACTTATTACTTTTATTATTATCAATATAACATGCACTATTAGCCATATTTTACTATTATTATCGCTAGAACTATAATAATTGTACTTCTTACTCCCGATATTATCAATATAACATGCATTATTACGCATATAATGCAGTTATGATCGGTAGAACTGTAATAATTATACTTATTACTTATATTATTCTCAATATAACATGCATTGTTACCCATATTATGCAGTTATTATCGCTAGAAATGTAATAATTATACTTATTACTTATATTATTATCAATATAACATGCATTATTACCCATATTATGCAGTTATTATCGCTAGAACTATAATAAATATACGTATTACTTTTATTATCATCAATATAACATGCATTATTACCCATATTATGCAGTTATTATCGATAGAACTGTAATAATTATACTTATTACTTATATTATTATCAATATAACATGAATTATTACCCATATTATGCAGTTATTATCGCTAGAACTATAATAAATATACGTATTACTTTTATTATCATCAATATAACATGCATTATTGCCCATATCATGCAGTTATTATCGATAGAACTGTAACAAATATACTTATTACTTTTATTAATATCAATATAACATGCACTATTAGCCATATTGTACTATTATTATCGCTAGAACTATAGTAATTATACTTATTACTCCCGATATTATCAATATAACATGCATTATTACACATATAATGCAGTTATTATCGCTAGATCTGTAATAATTATACTTACTACTTATATTATTAGCAATATAACGTGCATTATTACCCATATTATGCAGTTATTATCGCTAGAACTGTAATAATTATACTTATTACTTATATTATTATCAATATAACATGCATTTCTACCCATATAATGGAGTTATTATCGCTAGAACTGTAATAATTATACTTATTACTTATATTATTATCAATATAACATGCATTATTACCCATATAATGCAGTTATTATCGACAGAAGCATAATAAATATACTTACTACTTTTATTATCATCAATATAACGTGCATTATTACCCATATTATGCAGTTATTATCGATAGAACTATAATAAATATACTTATTACGTTTATTATCATCAATACAACATACATTATTACCCATATTATGCAGTTATTATCGCTAGAACTATAATAAATATACGTATTACTTTTATTATCATCAATATAACATGCATTATTACCCATATTATGCAGTTATTACCGATAGAACTCTAATAATTATACTTATTACTTATATTATTATCAATATAACATGCATTATTACCCATATAATGCAGTTATTATCGACAGAAGCATAATAAATATACTTATTACTTTTATTATTATCAATATAACAGGCACTCTTAGCCATATTTTACTAGTATTATCGCTAGAACTGTAATAATTATACTTATTACTTATATTATTCTCAATATAACATGCATTATTACCCATATTATGCAGTTATAATCGGTAGATCTATAATAAATATACTTACTACTTTTATTATCATCAATATAACGTGCATTATTACCCATATTATGCAGTTAGAATCGGTAGAACTATAATAAATATACTTACTACTTTTATTATCATCAATATAACGTGCATTATTACCCATATTATGCAGTTATTATCGATAGAACTATAATAAATATATTTATTACTTTTATTATTATCAATATAATATGCATTATTAGCCATATTATGCAGTTATTATCGCTAGAACTATAATAAATATACGTATTACTTTTATTATTATCAATATAACATGCACTATTAGCCATATTTTACTATTATTATCGCTAGAACTATAATAATTATACTTATTACTTATATTATTATCAATATAACATGCATTATTACCCATATAATGCAGTTATTATCGACAGAAGCATAATAAATATACTTATTACTTTTATTATTATCAATATAACAGGCACTCTTAGCCATATTTTACTAGTATTATCGCTAGAACTGTAATAATTATACTTATTACTCCCGATATTATCAATATAACATGCATTATTACCCATATTATGCAGTTATTATCGCTAGAACTATAATAAATATACGTATTACTTTTATTATTATCAATATAACATGCACTATTAGCCATATTGTACTATTATTATCGCTAGAACTATAGTAATTATACTTATTACTCCCGATATTATCAATATAACATGCATTATTACACATATAATGCTGTTATTATCGCTAGATCTGTAATAATTATACTTACTACTTATATTATTAGCAATATAACGTGCATTATTACCCATATAATGCAGTTATTATCGCTAGAACTCTAATAATTATACTTATTACTTATATTATTCTCAATATAACATGCATTGTTACCCATATTATGCAGTTATTATCGACAGAACTATAATAAATATACTTACTACTTTTATTATTATTAATAGAACATGCACTATTACCCATATTTTACTATTATTATCGCAAGAACTATAATAATTATATTTATTACTCCCGATATTATCGATATAACATGCATTATTACCCATATTATGCAGTTATTATCGCTAGAACTATAACAAATATGCGTATTACTTTTATTATCATCAATATAACATGCATTATTACCCATATTATGCAGTTATTATCGATAGAACTCTAATAATTATACTTATTACTTATATTATTATCAATATAACATGCATTATTACCCATATACTGGAGTTATTATCGCTAGAACTGTAATAATTATACTTATTACTTATATTATTATCAATATAACATGCATTATTATCCATATTATGCAGTTATTATCGCTAGAACCATAACAAATATACGTATTACTTTTATTATCATCAATATAACATGCATTATTACCCATATTATGCAGTTATTATCGATAGAACTCTAATAATTATACTTATTACTTATATTATTATCAATATAACATGCATTATTACCCATATAATGGAGTTACTATCGCTAGAACTGTAATAATTATACTTATTACTTATATTATTATCAATATAACATGCATTATTACCCATATAATGGAGTTATTATCGCTAGAACTATAATAAATATACGTATTACTTTTATTATCATCAATATAACATGCATTATTACCCATATTATGCAATTTCTATCGATAGAACTGTAATAAATATACTTATTACTTTTATTATTATCAATATAACATGCACTATTAGCCATATTTTACTATTATTATCGCTAGAACTATAATAATTATACTTATTACTCCCGATATTATCAATATAACATGCATTATTAGTCATATGATGCAGTTATTATCGCTAGAACTGTAATAATTATACTTATTACTTATATTATTATCAATATAACATGCATTATTACCCATATAATCAGTTATTATCGCTAGAAATGTAATAATTATACTTATTACTTCTATTATTATCAATATAACATGCATTATTACCCATATTATGCAGTTATTATCGCTAGAACTATAATAAATATACGTATTACTTTTATTATCATCAATATAACATGCATTATTACCCATATTATGCAGTTATTATCGATAGAACTGTAATAATTATACTTATTACTTATATTATTATCAATATAACATGAATTATTACCCATATTATGCAGTTATTATCGCTAGAACTATAATAAATATACGTATTACTCTTATTATCATCAATATAACATGCATTATTACCCATATTATGCAGTTATTATCGATAGAACTGTAATAAATATACTTATTTCTTTTATTATTATCAATATAACATGCACTATTAGCTATATTGTACTATTATTATCGCTAGAAATATAGTAATTATACTTATTACTCCCGATATTATCAATATAACATGCATTATTACCCATATAATGCAGTTATTATCGCTAGAACTGTAATAATTATACTTATTATTTATATTATTAGCAATATAACGTGCATTATTACCCATATTTTGCAGTTATTATCGACAGAACTATAATAAATATACTTATTACTTTTATTATTATCAATATAACATGCATTATTAGCCATATAATGCAGTTATTATCGCTAGAACTGTAACAATTATACTTATCATTTATATTATTAGCAATATAACGTGCATTATTACCCATATTATGCAGCTATTATCGCTAGAACTGTAATAGTTATACTTATTACTTATATTATTATCAATATAACATGCATTATTACCCATATAATGGAGTTATTATCGCTAGAACTGTAATAATTATACTTATTACTTATATTATTCTCAATATAACGTGCATCATTACCCATATTATGCAGTTATAATCGGTAGAACTATAATAAATATACTTACTACTTTTATTATCATCAATATAACGTGCATTATTACCCATATTATGCAGTTATAATCGATAGAACTATAATAAATATACTTATTACTTTTATTATTATCAATACAACATGCATTATTACCCATATTATGCAGTTATTATCGATGGAACTGTAATAATTATACTTATTACTTATATTATTATCAATATAACATGAATTATTACCCATATTATGCAGTTATTATCGCTAGAACTATAATAAATATACGTATTACTTTTATTATCATCAATATAACATGCATTATTGCGCATATTATGCAGTTATTATCGATAGAACTGTAATAAATATACTTATTACTTTTATTATTATCAATATAACATGCACTATTAGCCATATTGTACTATTATTATCGCTAGAACTATAGTAATTATACTTATTACTCCCGATATTATCAATATAACATGCATTATTACGCATGTAATGCAGTTATTATCGCTAGAACCGTAATAATTATACTTATTACTTATATTATTAGCAATATAACGTGCATTATTACCCATATAATGCAGTTATTATCGCTAGAAATGTAATAATTATACTTATTACTTATATTATTATCAATATAACATGCATTATTACCCATATTATGCAGTTATTATCGCTAGAACTATAATAAATATACGTATTACTTTTATTATCATCAATATAACATGCATTATTACCCATATTATGCAGTTATTATCGATAGAACTGTAATAATTATACTTATTACTTATATTATTATCAATATAACATGAATTATTACCCATATTATGCAGTTATTATCGCTAGAACTATAATAAATATACGTATTACTTTTATTATCATCAATATAACATGCATTATTGCGCATATTATGCAGTTATTATCGATAGAACTGTAATAAATATACTTATTACTTTTATTATTATCAATATAACATGCACTATTAGCCATATTGTACTATTATTATCGCTAGAACTATAGTAATTATACTTATTACTCCCGATATTATCAATATAACATGCATTATTACACATATAATGCAGTTATTATCGCTAGATCTGTAATAATTACACTTACTACTTATATTATTAGCAATATAACGTGCATTATTACCCATATTATGTAGTTATTATCGCTAGAACTGTAATAATTATACTTATTACTTATATTATTATCAATATAACATGCATTACTACCCTTATTATGCAGTTATTGTCGCTAGAACTATAATAAATATACGTATTACTTTTATTATCATCAATATAACATGCATTATTGCCCATATTATGCAGTTATTATCGGTAGAACTGTAATAAATATACTTATTACTTTTATTATTATCAATATAACATGCACTATTAGCCATATTGTACTATTATTATCGCTAGAACTATAGTAATTATACTTATTACTCCCGATATTATCAATATAACATGCATTATTACACATATAATGCAGTTATTATCGCTAGATCTGTAATAATTATACTTATTACTTATATTATTATCAATATAACATGCATTATTACCCATATAATGCAGTTATTATCGACAGAAGTATAATAAATATACTTATTACTTTTATTATTATCGATATAACAGGCACTCTTAGCCATATTTTACTAGTATTATCGCTAGAACAGTAATAATTATACTTATTACTCCCGATATTATCAATATAACATCCATTATTACCCAAATAATGCAGTTATTATCGCTAGAACTGTAATAATTATACTTATTACTTATATTATTATCAATATAACATGCATTATTACCCATATAATGCAGTTATTATCGACAGAAGTATAATAAATATACTTATTACTTTTATTATTATCAATATAACAGGCACTCTTAGCCATATTTTACTAGTATTATCGCTAGAACTGTAATAATTATACTTATTACTCCCGATATTATCAATATAACATCCATTATTACCCAAATAATGCAGTTATTATCGCTAGAACTGTAATAATTATACTTATTACTTATATTATTCTCAATATAACATGCATTATTACCCATATTATGCAGTTATAATCGGTAGAACTTTAATATATATACTTACTACTTTTATTATCATCAATATAACGTGCATTATTACCCATATTATGCAGTTATTATCGATAGAACTATAATAAATATACTTATTACTTTTATTATTATCAATATAACATGCATTATTACCCATATTATGCAGTTATTATCGCTAGAACTATAATAAATATACGTATTACTTTTATTATCATCAATATAACATGCACTATTACCCATATTATGCAGTTTCTATCGATAGAACTGTAATAAATATACTTATTACTTTTATTATTATCAATATAACATGCACTATTAGCCATATTTTACTATTATTATCGCTAGAACTATAATAATTATACTTATTACTCCCGATATTATCAATATAACATGCATTATTACGCATATAACTCAGTTATTATCGCTAGAACCGTAATAATTATACTTATTACTTATATTATTCTCAATATAACATGCATTGTTACCCATATTATGCAGTTATTATCGACAGAACTATAATAAATATACTTATTACTTTTATTATTATCAATATAACATGCATTATTAGCCATATTATGCAGTTATTATCGCTAGAACTATAATAAGTATACGTATTACTTTTATTATTATCAATATAACATGCACTATTAGCCATATTTTACTATTATTATCGCTAGAACTATAATAATTATACTTATTACTCCCGATATTATCAATATAACATGCATTATTAGTCATATAATGCAGTTATTATCGCTAGAACTGTAATAATTATACTTATTACTTATATTATTATCAATATAACATGCATTATTACCCATATAATGGAGTTAATATCGCTAGAACTGTAATAATTATACTTATTACTTATATTATTATCAATATAAAATGCATTATTACCCATATTATGCAGTTATTATCGCTAGAACTGTAATAAATATACGTATTACTTTTATTATCATCAATATAACATGCATTATTACCCATATTATGCAGTTATTATCGCCAGAACTGTAATAACAATACTTACTACTTTCATTATCATCAATATAACATGCATTATTACACATATAATGGAGTTATTATCGATAGAACTGTAATAATTATACTTATTACTTATATTATTATCAATATAACATGCATTATTATCCATATAATGCAGTTATTATCGACAGAAGTATAATAAATATACTTATTACTTTTATTATTATAAATGTAACATGCACTATTAGCCATATTTTACTATTATTATCACTAGAACTATAATAATTATGCTTATTACTCCCGATATTATCAATATAACATGCATTATTACCCATATAATGCAGTTATTATCGCTAGAACTGTAATAATTATAGTTATTACTTATACTATTAGCAGTATAACGTGCATTGTTACCCATATTATGCAGTTATTATGGCTAGAACTGTAATAACTATACTTATTACTTATATTATTATTAATATAACATGCATTATTACACATATAATGGAGTTATTATCGATAGAACTGTAATAATTATACTTATTACTTATATTATTATCAATATAACATGCATTATTATCCATATAATGCAGTTATTATCGACAGAAGTATAATAAATATACTTATTACTTTTATTATTATCAATATAACATGCACTATTAGCCATATTGTACAATTATTATCGCTAGAACTATAATAATTATACTTATTACTCCGGATATTATCAATATGACATGCATTATTACCCATATAATGGAGTTATTATAGCTAGAACTGTAATAATTATACTCATTACTTATATTATTATCAATATAACGTGCATTATTACCCTTATTATGCAGTTATTATCGCTAGAACTGTAATAATTATACTTATTACTTATATTATTATCAATATAACATGCATTATTACGCATATTATGCAGTTATAATCGCTAGAACTATAATAAATATACTTAGTACTTTTTTTATCATCAATATAACATGCATTATTACGCGTATAATGCAGTTATTATCGCTAGAACTGTAATAAATATACTTACTACTTTCATTATCATCAATATAACATGCGTTATTACGCATATAATGCAGTTATTATCGCTAGAACTGTAATAACTATACTCATTACTGATATTATTATCAATATAACATGCATTATTAGTCATGTTTTACTATTATTATCGCTAGAACTATAATAATTATACTTATTACTCCCAATATTATCAATATAACATGCATTATTACCCATATAATGCAGTTATTATCGCTAGAACTGTAATAATTATATTTATTACTTATATTATTCTCAATATAACATGCATTATTACCCATATTATGCAGTTATAATCGCTAGAACTATAATAAGTATACTTAGTACTTTTATTGTTATCAATATAACATGCATTATTACCCATATTATGCATTTATTATCGCTAGAACTATAATAAATATACGTATTACTTTTATTATCATCAATATAACATGCACTATTACCCATATTATGCAGTTTCTATCGATAGAACTGTAATAAATATACTTATTACTTTTATTATTATCAATATAACATGCACTATTAGCCATATTTTACTATTATTATCGCTAGAACTATAATAATTATACTTATTACTCCCGATATTATCAATATAACATCCATTATTACGCATATAACTCAGTTATTATCGCTAGAACCGTAATAATTATACTTATTACTTATATTATTCTCAATATAACATGCATTGTTACCCATATTATGCAGTTATTATCGACAGAACTATAATAAATATACTTATTACTTTTATTATTATCAATATAACATGCATTATTAGCCATATTATGCAGTTATTATCGATAGAACTGTAATAAACATACTTATTACTTTTATTGTTATCAATATAACATGCACTATTAGCCATATTTTACTATTATTATCGCTAGAACTATAATAATTATACTTATTACTCCCAATATTATCAATATAACATGCATTATTACCCATATAATGCAGTTATTATCGCTAGAACTGTAATAATTATACTTATTACTTATATTATTATCAATATAACGTGCATTATTACCCATATTATGCAGTTATTATCGCTACAACTGTAATAATTATACTTATTACTTATATTATTATCAATATAACATGCATTATTACCCATATAATGCAGTTATTATCGACAGAAGTATAATAAATATACTTGTTACTTTTATTATTATCAGTATAACATGCACTATTAGCCATATTTTACTTTTATTATCGCTAGAACTATAATAATTATACTAATTACTCCCGATATTATCAACATAACATGCATTATTACCCATGTAATGCAGTTATTATCGCTAGAACTGTAATATTTATACCTATTACTTATATTATTATCAATATAACATGCATTATTACCCATATTATGCAGTTATAATCGCTAGAACTATAATAAATATACGTATTGCTTTTATTATCATCAATATAACATGCACTATTACCCATATTATGCAGTTATTATCGATAGAACTGTAATAAATATACGTATTACTTTTATTATCATCAATATAACATGCATTATTGCGCATATTATGCAGTTATTATCGATAGAACTGTAATAAATATACTTATTACTTTTATTATTATCAATATAACATGCACTATTAGCCATATTGTACTATTATTATCGCTAGAACTATAGTAATTATACTTATTACTCCCGATATTATCAATATAACATGCATTATTACGCATGTAATGCAGTTATTATCGCTAGAACCGTAATAATTATACTTATTACTTATATTATTAGCAATATAACGTGCATTATTACCCATATAATGCAGTTATTATCGCTAGAAATGTAATAATTATACTTATTACTTATATTATTATCAATATAACATGCATTATTACCCATATTATGCAGTTATTATCGCTAGAACTATAATAAATATACGTATTACTTTTATTATCATCAATATAACATGCATTATTACCCATATTATGCAGTTATTATCGATAGAACTGTAATAATTATACTTATTACTTATATTATTATCAATATAACATGAATTATTACCCATATTATGCAGTTATTATCGCTAGAACTATAATAAATATACGTATTACTTTTATTATCATCAATATAACATGCATTATTGCGCATATTATGCAGTTATTATCGATAGAACTGTAATAAATATACTTATTACTTTTATTATTATCAATATAACATGCACTATTAGCCATATTGTACTATTATTATCGCTAGAACTATAGTAATTATACTTATTACTCCCGATATTATCAATATAACATGCATTATTACACATATAATGCAGTTATTATCGCTAGATCTGTAATAATTACACTTACTACTTATATTATTAGCAATATAACGTGCATTATTACCCATATTATGTAGTTATTATCGCTAGAACTGTAATAATTATACTTATTACTTATATTATTATCAATATAACATGCATTACTACCCATATTATGCAGTTATTGTCGCTAGAACTATAATAAATATACGTATTACTTTTATTATCATCAATATAACATGCATTATTGCCCATATTATGCAGTTATTATCGGTAGAACTGTAATAAATATACTTATTACTTTTATTATTATCAATATAACATGCACTATTAGCCATATTGTACTATTATTATCGCTAGAACTATAGTAATTATACTTATTACTCCCGATATTATCAATATAACATGCATTATTACACATATAATGCAGTTATTATCGCTAGATCTGTAATAATTATACTTATTACTTATATTATTATCAATATAACATGCATTATTACCCATATAATGCAGTTATTATCGACAGAAGTATAATAAATATACTTATTACTTTTATTATTATCGATATAACAGGCACTCTTAGCCATATTTTACTAGTATTATCGCTAGAACAGTAATAATTATACTTATTACTCCCGATATTATCAATATAACATCCATTATTACCCAAATAATGCAGTTATTATCGCTAGAACTGTAATAATTATACTTATTACTTATATTATTATCAATATAACATGCATTATTACCCATATAATGCAGTTATTATCGACAGAAGTATAATAAATATACTTATTACTTTTATTATTATCAATATAACAGGCACTCTTAGCCATATTTTACTAGTATTATCGCTAGAACTGTAATAATTATACTTATTACTCCCGATATTATCAATATAACATCCATTATTACCCAAATAATGCAGTTATTATCGCTAGAACTGTAATAATTATACTTATTACTTATATTATTCTCAATATAACATGCATTATTACCCATATTATGCAGTTATAATCGGTAGAACTTTAATATATATACTTACTACTTTTATTATCATCAATATAACGTGCATTATTACCCATATTATGCAGTTATTATCGATAGAACTATAATAAATATACTTATTACTTTTATTATTATCAATATAACATGCATTATTACCCATATTATGCAGTTATTATCGCTAGAACTATAATAAATATACGTATTACTTTTATTATCATCAATATAACATGCACTATTACCCATATTATGCAGTTTCTATCGATAGAACTGTAATAAATATACTTATTACTTTTATTATTATCAATATAACATGCACTATTAGCCATATTTTACTATTATTATCGCTAGAACTATAATAATTATACTTATTACTCCCGATATTATCAATATAACATGCATTATTACGCATATAACTCAGTTATTATCGCTAGAACCGTAATAATTATACTTATTACTTATATTATTCTCAATATAACATGCATTGTTACCCATATTATGCAGTTATTATCGACAGAACTATAATAAATATACTTATTACTTTTATTATTATCAATATAACATGCATTATTAGCCATATTATGCAGTTATTATCGCTAGAACTATAATAAGTATACGTATTACTTTTATTAATATCAATATAACATGCACTATTAGCCATATTTTACTATTATTATCGCTAGAACTATAATAATTATACTTATTACTCCCGATATTATCAATATAACATGCATTATTAGTCATATAATGCAGTTATTATCGCTAGAACTGTAATAATTATACTTATTACTTATATTATTATCAATATAACATGCATTATTACCCATATAATGGAGTTAATATCGCTAGAACTGTAATAATTATACTTATTACTTATATTATTATCAATATAAAATGCATTATTACCCATATTATGCAGTTATTATCGCTAGAACTGTAATAAATATACGTATTACTTTTATTATCATCAATATAACATGCATTATTACCCATATTATGCAGTTATTATCGCCAGAACTGTAATAACAATACTTACTACTTTCATTATCATCAATATAACATGCATTATTACACATATAATGGAGTTATTATCGATAGAACTGTAATAATTATACTTATTAATTATATTATTATCAATATAACATGCATTATTATCCATATAATGCAGTTATTATCGACAGAAGTATAATAAATATACTTATTACTTTTATTATTATAAATGTAACATGCACTATTAGCCATATTTTACTATTATTATCACTAGAACTATAATAATTATGCTTATTACTCCCGATATTATCAATATAACATGCATTATTACCCATATAATGCAGTTATTATCGCTAGAACTGTAATAATTATACTTATTACTTATACTATTAGCAGTATAACGTGCATTGTTACCCATATTATGCAGTTATTATGGCTAGAACTGTAATAACTATACTTATTACTTATATTATTATTAATATAACATGCATTATTACACATATAATGGAGTTATTATCGATAGAACTGTAATAATTATACTTATTACTTATATTATTATCAATATAACATGCATTATTATCCATATAATGCAGTTATTATCGACAGAAGTATAATAAATATACTTATTACTTTTATTATTATCAATATAACATGCACTATTAGCCATATTGTACAATTATTATCGCTAGAACTATAATAATTATACTTATTACTCCGGATATTATCAATATGACATGCATTATTACCCATATAATGGAGTTATTATAGCTAGAACTGTAATAATTATACTCATTACTTATATTATTATCAATATAACGTGCATTATTACCCTTGTTATGCAGTTATTATCGCTAGAACTGTAATAATTATACTTATTACTTATATTATTATCAATATAACATGCATTATTACGCATATTATGCAGTTATAATCGCTAGAACTATAATAAATATACTTAGTACTTTTTTTATCATCAATATAACATGCATTATTACGCGTATAATGCAGTTATTATCGCTAGAACTGTAATAAATATACTTACTACTTTCATTATCATCAGTATAACATGCGTTATTACGCGTATAATGCAGTTATTATCGCTAGAACCGTAATAATTATACTTATTACTTATATTATTCTCAATATAACATGCATTGTTACCCATATTATGCAGTTATTATCGACAGAACTATAATAAATATACTTATTACTTTTATTATTATCAATATAACATGCATTATTAGCCATATTATGCAGTTATTATCGATAGAACTGTAATAAACATACTTATTACTTTTATTGTTATCAATATAACATGCACTATTAGCCATATTTTACTATTATTATCGCTAGAACTATAATAATTATACTTATTACTCCCAATATTATCAATATAACATGCATTATTACCCATATAATGCAGTTATTATCGCTAGAACTGTAATAATTATACTTATTACTTATATTATTATCAATATAACGTGCATTATTACCCATATTATGCAGTTATTATCGCTACAACTGTAATAATTATACTTATTACTTATATTATTATCAATATAACATGCATTATTACCCATATAATGCAGTTATTATCGACAGAAGTATAATAAATATACTTGTTACTTTTATTATTATCAGTATAACATGCACTATTAGCCATATTTTACTTTTATTATCGCTAGAACTATAATAATTATACTAATTACTCCCGATATTATCAACATAACATGCATTATTACCCATGTAATGCAGTTATTATCGCTAGAACTGTAATATTTATACCTATTACTTATATTATTATCAATATAACATGCATTATTACCCATATTATGCAGTTATAATCGCTAGAACTATAATAAATATACGTATTGCTTTTATTATCATCAATATAACATGCACTATTACCCATATTATGCAGTTATTATCGATAGAACTGTAATAAATATACTTATTACTTTTATTATTATCAATATAACATGCACTATTAGCCATATTGAACAATCATTATCGCAAGAACTATAATAATTATACTTATTACTCCGGATATTATCAATATGACATGCATTATTACCCATATAATGGAGTTATTATAGCTAGAACTGTAATAATTATACTCATTACTTATATTATTATCAATATAACGTGCATTATTACCCATATAATGCAGTTATTATCGCTAGAAATGTACTAATTATACTTATTACTTATATTATCATCAATATAACATGCATTATTACCCATATAATGGAGTTAATATCGCTAGAACTGTAATAATTATACTTATTACTTATATTATTATCAATATAAAATGCATTATTACCCATATTATGCAGTTATTATCGCTAGAAATGTAATAAATATACGTATTACATTTATTATCATCAATATAACATGCATTATTACCCATATTATGCAGTTATTATCGCCAGAACTGTAATAAATATACTTACTACTTTCATTATCACCAATATAACATGCATTATTACCCATATTATGCAGTTATTATCGATAGAACTGTAATAAACATACTTATTACTTTTATTGTTATCAATATAACATGCACTATTAGCCATATTTTACTATTATTATCACTAGAACTATAATAATTATACTTATTACTCCCGATATTATCACTATAACATGCATTATTACCCTTATAATGGAGTTATTATCGCTAGAACTGTAATAAATACACTTACTACTTTCATTATCACCAATATAACATGCATTATTACCCATATTATGCAGTTATTATCGATAGAACTATAATAAATATACTTATTACTTTCATTATCATCAATATAACATGCATTATTACCGATATTATGCAGTTATTATCGCTAGAACTGTAATTATTATACTCATTACTTATATTATTATCAATATAACATGCATTATTACCCATATTATGCAGTTATTATCGCTAGAACTATAATAAATATACGTATTACTTTTATTATCATCAATATAACATGCATTATTACCCATATTATGCAGTTATTATCGCTAGAACTGTAATAATTATACTTATTACTTATATTATTATCAATATAACATGCATTATTACACATATAATGGAGTTATTATCGATAGAACTGTAATAATTATACTTATTACTTATATTATTATCAATATACCATGCATTATTACCCATATAATGCAGTTATTATCGACAGAAGTATAATAAATATACTTATTACTTTTATTATTATAAATATAACATGCACTATTAGCCATATTTTACTATTATTATCACTAGAACTATAATAATTATACTTATTACTCCCGATATTATCAATATAACATGCATTATTACCCTTATAATGGAGTTATTATCGCTAGAACTGTAATAAATACACTTACTACTTTCATTATCACCAATATAACATGCATTATTACCCATATTATGCAGTTATTATCGATAGAACTATAATAAATATACTTATTACTTTCATTATCATCAATATAACATGCATTATTACCGATATTATGCAGTTATTATCGCTAGAACTGTAATTATTATACTCATTACTTATATTATTATCAATATAACATGCATTATTACCCATATTATGGAGTTATTATCGCTAGAACTATAATAAGTATACTTAGTACTTTTATTGTTATCAATATAACATGCATTATTACAGATATTATGCATTTATTATCGCTAGAACTGTAATAAATATACTTACTACTTTCATTATCATCAATATAACATGCATTATTACGCATATAATGCAGTTATTATCGACAGAAGTATAATAAATATACTTATTACTTTTATTATTATCAATATAACATGCATTATTACCCATATAATGGAGTTATTATCGCTGGAACTGTAATAATTATACTTATTACTTATATTATGAACAATATAACATGCATAATTACCCATATTATGCAGTTATTATCGCTAGAACTATAATAAATATACTTAGTACTTTTATTATAATCAATATAACATGCATTATTACCCATATAATGCAGTTATTATAGCTAGAACTATAATAAATACGTATTACTTTTATTATCATCAATATAACATGCATTATTACCCATATTATGCAGTTATTATCGATAGAACTGTAATAAATATACTTATTACTTTTATTATTATCAATATAACATGCACTATTAGTCATATTTCACTATTATTATCGCTAGAAATATAATAATTATACTTATTATTCCCAATATTACCAATATAACATGCATTATTACCCATATAATGCAGTTATTATCGCTACAACTGTAATAATTATACTTATTACTTATATTATTATCAATATAACATGCATTATTACCCATATAATGCAGTTATTATCGACAGAAGTACAATAAATATACTTGTTACTTTTATTATTATCAGTATAACATGCACTATTAGCCATATTTTACTTTTATTATCGCTAGAACTATAATAATTATACTAATTACTCCCGATATTATCAACATAACATGCATTATTACCCATGTAATGCAGTTATTATCGCTAGAACTATAATAAATATACGTATTGCTTTTATTATCATCAATATAACATGCACTATTACCCATATTATGCAGTTATTTTCGATAGAACAGTAGTAAATATACTTATTACTTTTATTATTATCAATATAACATGCACTATTAGCCATATTGTACAATTATTATCGCTAGAACTATAATAATTATACTTATTACTCCGGATATTATCAATATGACATGCATTATTACCCATATAATGGAGTTATTATAGCTAGAACTGTAATAATTATACTCATTACTTATATTATTATCAATATAACGTGCATTATTACCCTTATTATGCAGTTATTATCGCTAGAACTGTAATAATTATACTTATTACTTATATTATTATCAATATAAAATGCATTATTACCCATATTATGCAGTTATTATCGCTAGAACTGTAATAAATATACGTATTACTTTTATTATCATCAATATAACATGCATTATTACCCATATTATGCAGTTATTATCGCCAGAACTGTAATAACAATACTTACTACTTTCATTATCATCAATATAACATGCATTATTACACATATAATGGAGTTATTATCGATAGAACTGTAATAATTATACTTATTACTTATATTATTATCAATATAACATGCATTATTATCCATATAATGCAGTTATTATCGACAGAAGTATAATAAATATACTTATTACTTTTATTATTATAAATGTAACATGCACTATTAGCCATATTTTACTATTATTATCACTAGAACTATAATAATTATGCTTATTACTCCCGATATTATCAATATAACATGCATTATTACCCATATAATGCAGTTATTATCGCTAGAACTGTAATAATTATACTTATTACTTATACTATTAGCAGTATAACGTGCATTGTTACCCATATTATGCAGTTATTATGGCTAGAACTGTAATAACTATACTTATTACTTATATTATTATTAATATAACATGCATTATTACACATATAATGGAGTTATTATCGATAGAACTGTAATAATTATACTTATTACTTATATTATTATCAATATAACATGCATTATTATCCATATAATGCAGTTATTATCGACAGAAGTATAATAAATATACTTATTACTTTTATTATTATCAATATAACATGCACTATTAGCCATATTGTACAATTATTATCGCTAGAACTATAATAATTATACTTATTACTCCGGATATTATCAATATGACATGCATTATTACCCATATAATGGAGTTATTATAGCTAGAACTGTAATAATTATACTCATTACTTATATTATTATCAATATAACGTGCATTATTACCCTTGTTATGCAGTTATTATCGCTAGAACTGTAATAATTATACTTATTACTTATATTATTATCAATATAACATGCATTATTACGCATATTATGCAGTTATAATCGCTAGAACTATAATAAATATACTTAGTACTTTTTTTATCATCAATATAACATGCATTATTACGCGTATAATGCAGTTATTATCGCTAGAACTGTAATAAATATACTTACTACTTTCATTATCATCAGTATAACATGCGTTATTACGCGTATGATGCAGTTATTATCGCTAGAACCGTAATAATTATACTTATTACTTATATTATTCTCAATATAACATGCATTGTTACCCATATTATGCAGTTATTATCGACAGAACTATAATAAATATACTTATTACTTTTATTATTATCAATATAACATGCATTATTAGCCATATTATGCAGTTATTATCGATAGAACTGTAATAAACATACTTATTACTTTTATTGTTATCAATATAACATGCACTATTAGCCATATTTTACTATTATTATCGCTAGAACTATAATAATTATACTTATTACTCCCAATATTATCAATATAACATGCATTATTACCCATATAATGCAGTTATTATCGCTAGAACTGTAATAATTATACTTATTACTTATATTATTATCAATATAACGTGCATTATTACCCATATTATGCAGTTATTATCGCTACAACTGTAATAATTATACTTATTACTTATATTATTATCAATATAACATGCATTATTACCCATATAATGCAGTTATTATCGACAGAAGTATAATAAATATACTTGTTACTTTTATTATTATCAGTATAACATGCACTATTAGCCATATTTTACTTTTATTATCGCTAGAACTATAATAATTATACTAATTACTCCCGATATTATCAACATAACATGCATTATTACCCATGTAATGCAGTTATTATCGCTAGAACTGTAATATTTATACCTATTACTTATATTATTATCAATATAACATGCATTATTACCCATATTATGCAGTTATAATCGCTAGAACTATAATAAATATACGTATTGCTTTTATTATCATCAATATAACATGCACTATTACCCATATTATGCAGTTATTATCGATAGAACTGTAATAAATATACTTATTACTTTTATTATTATCAATATAACATGCACTATTAGCCATATTGAACAATCATTATCGCAAGAACTATAATAATTATACTTATTACTCCGGATATTATCAATATGACATGCATTATTACCCATATAATGGAGTTATTATAGCTAGAACTGTAATAATTATACTCATTACTTATATTATTATCAATATAACGTGCATTATTACCCATATAATGCAGTTATTATCGCTAGAAATGTACTAATTATACTTATTACTTATATTATCATCAATATAACATGCATTATTACCCATATAATGGAGTTAATATCGCTAGAACTGTAATAATTATACTTATTACTTATATTATTATCAATATAAAATGCATTATTACCCATATTATGCAGTTATTATCGCTAGAAATGTAATAAATATACGTATTACATTTATTATCATCAATATAACATGCATTATTACCCATATTATGCAGTTATTATCGCCAGAACTGTAATAAATATACTTACTACTTTCATTATCACCAATATAACATGCATTATTACCCATATTATGCAGTTATTATCGATAGAACTGTAATAAACATACTTATTACTTTTATTGTTATCAATATAACATGCACTATTAGCCATATTTTACTATTATTATCACTAGAACTATAATAATTATACTTATTACTCCCGATATTATCACTATATCATGCATTATTACCCTTATAATGGAGTTATTATCGCTAGAACTGTAATAAATACACTTACTACTTTCATTATCACCAATATAACATGCATTATTACCCATATTATGCAGTTATTATCGATAGAACTATAATAAATATACTTATTACTTTCATTATCATCAATATAACATGCATTATTACCGATATTATGCAGTTATTATCGCTAGAACTGTAATTATTATACTCATTACTTATATTATTATCAATATAACATGCATTATTACCCATATTATGCAGTTATTATCGCTAGAACTATAATAAATATACGTATTACTTTTATTATCATCAATATAACATGCATTATTACCCATATTATGCAGTTATTATCGCTAGAACTGTAATAATTATACTTATTACTTATATTATTATCAATATAACATGCATTATTACACATATAATGGAGTTATTATCGATAGAACTGTAATAATTATACTTATTACTTATATTATTATCAATATACCATGCATTATTACCCATATAATGCAGTTATTATCGACAGAAGTATAATAAATATACTTATTACTTTTATTATTATAAATATAACATGCACTATTAGCCATATTTTACTATTATTATCACTAGAACTATAATAATTATACTTATTACTCCCGATATTATCAATATAACATGCATTATTACCCTTATAATGGAGTTATTATCGCTAGAACTGTAATAAATACACTTACTACTTTCATTATCACCAATATAACATGCATTATTACCCATATTATGCAGTTATTATCGATAGAACTATAATAAATATACTTATTACTTTCATTATCATCAATATAACATGCATTATTACCGATATTATGCAGTTATTATCGCTAGAACTGTAATTATTATACTCATTACTTATATTATTATCAATATAACATGCATTATTACCCATATTATGGAGTTATTATCGCTAGAACTATAATAAGTATACTTAGTACTTTTATTGTTATCAATATAACATGCATTATTACAGATATTATGCATTTATTATCGCTAGAACTGTAATAAATATACTTACTACTTTCATTATCATCAATATAACATGCATTATTACGCATATAATGCAGTTATTATCGACAGAAGTATAATAAATATACTTATTACTTTTATTATTATCAATATAACATGCATTATTACCCATATAATGGAGTTATTATCGCTGGAACTGTAATAATTATACTTATTACTTATATTATGAACAATATAACATGCATAATTACCCATATTATGCAGTTATTATCGCTAGAACTATAATAAATATACTTAGTACTTTTATTATAATCAATATAACATGCATTATTACCCATATAATGCAGTTATTATAGCTAGAACTATAATAAATACGTATTACTTTTATTATCATCAATATAACATGCATTATTACCCATATTATGCAGTTATTATCGATAGAACTGTAATAAATATACTTATTACTTTTATTATTATCAATATAACATGCACTATTAGTCATATTTCACTATTATTATCGCTAGAAATATAATAATTATACTTATTATTCCCAATATTACCAATATAACATGCATTATTACCCATATAATGCAGTTATTATCGCTACAACTGTAATAATTATACTTATTACTTATATTATTATCAATATAACATGCATTATTACCCATATAATGCAGTTATTATCGACAGAAGTACAATAAATATACTTGTTACTTTTATTATTATCAGTATAACATGCACTATTAGCCATATTTTACTTTTATTATCGCTAGAACTATAATAATTATACTAATTACTCCCGATATTATCAACATAACATGCATTATTACCCATGTAATGCAGTTATTATCGCTAGAACTATAATAAATATACGTATTGCTTTTATTATCATCAATATAACATGCACTATTACCCATATTATGCAGTTATTTTCGATAGAACAGTAGTAAATATACTTATTACTTTTATTATTATCAATATAACATGCACTATTAGCCATATTGTACAATTATTATCGCTAGAACTATAATAATTATACTTATTACTCCGGATATTATCAATATGACATGCATTATTACCCATATAATGGAGTTATTATAGCTAGAACTGTAATAATTATACTCATTACTTATATTATTATCAATATAACGTGCATTATTACCCTTATTATGCAGTTATTATCGCTAGAACTGTAATAATTATACTTATTACTTATATTATTATCAATATAAAATGCATTATTACCCATATTATGCAGTTATTATCGCTAGAACTGTAATAAATATACGTATTACTTTTATTATCATCAATATAACATGCATTATTACCCATATTATGCAGTTATTATCGCCAGAACTGTAATAACAATACTTACTACTTTCATTATCATCAATATAACATGCATTATTACACATATAATGGAGTTATTATCGATAGAACTGTAATAATTATACTTATTACTTATATTATTATCAATATAACATGCATTATTATCCATATAATGCAGTTATTATCGACAGAAGTATAATAAATATACTTATTACTTTTATTATTATAAATGTAACATGCACTATTAGCCATATTTTACTATTATTATCACTAGAACTATAATAATTATGCTTATTACTCCCGATATTATCAATATAACATGCATTATTACCCATATAATGCAGTTATTATCGCTAGAACTGTAATAATTATAGTTATTACTTATACTATTAGCAGTATAACGTGCATTGTTACCCATATTATGCAGTTATTATGGCTAGAACTGTAATAACTATACTTATTACTTATATTATTATTAATATAACATGCATTATTACACATATAATGGAGTTATTATCGATAGAACTGTAATAATTATACTTATTACTTATATTATTATCAATATAACATGCATTATTATCCATATAATGCAGTTATTATCGACAGAAGTATAATAAATATACTTATTACTTTTATTATTATCAATATAACATGCACTATTAGCCATATTGTACAATTATTATCGCTAGAACTATAATAATTATACTTATTACTCCGGATATTATCAATATGACATGCATTATTACCCATATAATGGAGTTATTATAGCTAGAACTGTAATAATTATACTCATTACTTATATTATTATCAATATAACGTGCATTATTACCCTTATTATGCAGTTATTATCGCTAGAACTGTAATAATTATACTTATTACTTGTATTATTATCAATATAACATGCATTATTACGCATATTATGCAGTTATAATCGCTAGAACTATAATAAATATACTTAGTACTTTTTTTATCATCAATATAACATGCATTATTACGCGTATAATGCAGTTATTATCGCTAGAACTGTAATAAATATACTTACTACTTTCATTATCATCAATATAACATGCACTATTACCCATATTATGCAGTTTCTATCGATAGAACTGTAATAAATATACTTATTACTTTTATTATTATCAATATAACATGCACTATTAGCCATATTTTACTATTATTATCGCTAGAACTATAATAATTATACTTATTACTCCCGATATTATCAATATAACATCCATTATTACGCATATAACTCAGTTATTATCGCTAGTACCGTAATAATTATACTTATTACTTATATTATTCTTCAATATAACATGCATTGTTACCCATATTATGCAGTTATTATCGACAGAACTATAATAAATATACTTATTACTTTTATTATTATCAATATAACATGCATTATTACCCATATTATGCAGTTATTATCGATAGAACTGTAATAAACATACTTATTACTTTTATTGTTATCAATATAACATGCACTATTAGCCATATTTTACTATTATTATCGCTAGAACTATAATAATTATACTTATTACTCCCAATATTATCAATATAACATGCATTATTACCCATATAATGCAGTTATTATCGCTAGAACTGTAATAATTATACTTATTACTTATATTATTATCAATATAACGTGCATTATTACCCATATTATGCAGTTATTATCGCTACAACTGTAATAATTATACTTATTACTTATATTATTATCAATATAACATGCATTATTACCCATATAATGCAGTTATTATCGACAGAAGTATAATAAATATACTTGTTACTTTTATTATTATCAGTATAACATGCACTATTAGCCATATTTTACTTTTATTATCGCTAGAACTATAATAATTATACTAATTACTCCCGATATTATCAACATAACATGCATTATTACCCATGTAATGCAGTTATTATCGCTAGAACTGTAATATTTATACCTATTACTTATATTATTATCAATATAACATGCATTATTACCCATATTATGCAGTTATAATCGCTAGAACTATAATAAATATACGTATTGCTTTTATTATCATCAATATAACATGCACTATTACCCATATTATGCAGTTATTATCGATAGAACTGTAATAAATATACTTATTACTTTTATTATTATCAATATAACATGCACTATTAGCCATATTGAACAATCATTATCGCAAGAACTATAATAATTATACTTATTACTCCGGATATTATCAATATGACATGCATTATTACCCATATAATGGAGTTATTATAGCTAGAACTGTAATAATTATACTCATTACTTATATTATTATCAATATAACGTGCATTATTACCCATATAATGCAGTTATTATCGCTAGAAATGTACTAATTATACTTATTACTTATATTATCATCAATATAACATGCATTATTACCCATATAATGGAGTTAATATCGCTAGAACTGTAATAATTATACTTATTACTTATATTATTATCAATATAAAATGCATTATTACCCATATTATGCAGTTATTATCGCTAGAAATGTAATAAATATACGTATTACATTTATTATCATCAATATAACATGCATTATTACCCATATTATGCAGTTATTATCGCCAGAACTGTAATAAATATACTTACTACTTTCATTATCACCAATATAACATGCATTATTACCCATATTATGCAGTTATTATCGATAGAACTATAATAAACATACTTATTACTTTTATTATTATCAATATAACATGCACTATTAGGCATATTGTACTATTATTATCGCTAGAACTATAATAATTATGCTTATTACTCCCGATATTATCAATATAACATGCATTATTACCCATATAATGCAGTTATTATCGCTAGAACTGTAATAATTATAGTTATTACTTATACTATTAGCAGTATAACGTGCATTGTTACACATATAATGGAGTTATTATCGATAGAACTGTAATAATTATACTTATTACTTATATTATTATGAATATAACATGCATTATTACACATATAATGGAGTTATTATCGATAGAACTGTAATGATTATACTTATTACTTATATTATTATCAATATAACATGCATTATTACCCATATAATGCAGTTATTATCGACAGAAGTATAATAAATATACTTATTACTTTTACTATTATAAATATAACATGCACTATTAGCCATATTTTACTATTATTATCACTAGAACTATAATAATTATACTTATTACTCCCGATATTATCAATATAACATGCATTATTACCCTTATAATGGAGTTATTATCGCTAGAACTGTAATAAATACACTTACTACTTTCATTATCACCAATATAACATGCATTATTACCCATATTATGCAGTTATTATCGATAGAACTATAATAAATATACTTATTACTTTCATTATCATCAATATAACATGCATTATTACCGATATTATGCAGTTATTATCGCTAGAACTGTAATTATTATACTCATTACTTATATTATTATCAATATAACATGCATTATTACCCATATTATGCAGTTATTATCGCTAGAACTATAATAAATATACGTATTACTTTTATTATCATCAATATAACATGCATTATTACCCATATTATGCAGTTATTATCGATAGAACTGTAATAAACATACTTATTACTTTTATTGTTATCAATATAACATGCACTATTAGCCATATTTTACTATTATTATCACTAGAACTATAATAATTATACTTATTACTCCCAATATTATCAATATAACATGCATTATTACCCTTATAATGGAGTTATTATCGCTAGAACTGTAATAAATACACTTACTACTTTCATTATCACCAATATAACATGCATTATTACCCATATTATGCAGTTATTATCGATAGAACTATAATAAATATACTTATTACTTTCATTATCATCAATATAACATGCATTATTACCGATATTATGCAGTTATTATCGCTAGAACTGTAATTATTATACTCATTACTTATATTATTATCAATATAACATGCATTATTACCCTTATTATGCAGTTATTATCGCTAGAACTATAATAAATATACGTATTACTTTTATTATCATCAATATAACATGCATTATTACCCATATTATGCAGTTATTATCGCTAGAACTGTAATAATTATACTTATTACTTATATTATTATCAATATAACATGCATTATTACACATATAATGGAGTTATTATCGATAGAACTGTAATAATTATACTTATTACTTATATTATTATCAATATACCATGCATTATTACCCATATAATGCAGTTATTATCGACAGAAGTATAATAAATATACTTATTACTTTTATTATTATAAATATAACATGCACTATTAGCCATATTTTACTATTATTATCACTAGAACTATAATAATTATACTTATTACTCCCGATATTATCAATATAACATGCATTATTACCCTTATAATGGAGTTATTATCGCTAGAACTGTAATAAATACACTTACTACTTTCATTATCACCAATATAACATGCATTATTACCCATATTATGCAGTTATTATCGATAGAACTATAATAAATATACTTATTACTTTCATTATCATCAATATAACATGCATTATTACCGATATTATGCAGTTATTATCGCTAGAACTGTAATTATTATACTCATTACTTATATTATTATCAATATAACATGCATTATTACCCATATTATGGAGTTATTATCGCTAGAACTATAATAAGTATACTTAGTACTTTTATTGTTATCAATATAACATGCATTATTACAGATATTATGCATTTATTATCGCTAGAACTGTAATAAATATACTTACTACTTTCATTATCATCAATATAACATGCATTATTACGCATATAATGCAGTTATTATCGACAGAAGTATAATAAATATACTTATTACTTTTATTATTATCAATATAACATGCATTATTACCCATATAATGGAGTTATTATCGCTGGAACTGTAATAATTATACTTATTACTTATATTATGAACAATATAACATGCATAATTACCCATATTATGCAGTTATTATCGCTAGAACTATAATAAATATACTTAGTACTTTTATTATAATCAATATAACATGCATTATTACCCATATAATGCAGTTATTATAGCTAGAACTATAATAAATACGTATTACTTTTATTATCATCAATATAACATGCATTATTACCCATATTATGCAGTTATTATCGATAGAACTGTAATAAATATACTTATTACTTTTATTATTATCAATATAACATGCACTATTAGTCATATTTCACTATTATTATCGCTAGAAATATAATAATTATACTTATTATTCCCAATATTACCAATATAACATGCATTATTACCCATATAATGCAGTTATTATCGCTACAACTGTAATAATTATACTTATTACTTATATTATTATCAATATAACATGCATTATTACCCATATAATGCAGTTATTATCGACAGAAGTACAATAAATATACTTGTTACTTTTATTATTATCAGTATAACATGCACTATTAGCCATATTTTACTTTTATTATCGCTAGAACTATAATAATTATACTAATTACTCCCGATATTATCAACATAACATGCATTATTACCCATGTAATGCAGTTATTATCGCTAGAACTATAATAAATATACGTATTGCTTTTATTATCATCAATATAACATGCACTATTACCCATATTATGCAGTTATTTTCGATAGAACAGTAGTAAATATACTTATTACTTTTATTATTATCAATATAACATGCACTATTAGCCATATTGTACAATTATTATCGCTAGAACTATAATAATTATACTTATTACTCCGGATATTATCAATATGACATGCATTATTACCCATATAATGGAGTTATTATAGCTAGAACTGTAATAATTATACTCATTACTTATATTATTATCAATATAACGTGCATTATTACCCTTATTATGCAGTTATTATCGCTAGAACTGTAATAATTATACTTATTACTTATATTATTATCAATATAAAATGCATTATTACCCATATTATGCAGTTATTATCGCTAGAACTGTAATAAATATACGTATTACTTTTATTATCATCAATATAACATGCATTATTACCCATATTATGCAGTTATTATCGCCAGAACTGTAATAACAATACTTACTACTTTCATTATCATCAATATAACATGCATTATTACACATATAATGGAGTTATTATCGATAGAACTGTAATAATTATACTTATTACTTATATTATTATCAATATAACATGCATTATTATCCATATAATGCAGTTATTATCGACAGAAGTATAATAAATATACTTATTACTTTTATTATTATAAATGTAACATGCACTATTAGCCATATTTTACTATTATTATCACTAGAACTATAATAATTATGCTTATTACTCCCGATATTATCAATATAACATGCATTATTACCCATATAATGCAGTTATTATCGCTAGAACTGTAATAATTATAGTTATTACTTATACTATTAGCAGTATAACGTGCATTGTTACCCATATTATGCAGTTATTATGGCTAGAACTGTAATAACTATACTTATTACTTATATTATTATTAATATAACATGCATTATTACACATATAATGGAGTTATTATCGATAGAACTGTAATAATTATACTTATTACTTATATTATTATCAATATAACATGCATTATTATCCATATAATGCAGTTATTATCGACAGAAGTATAATAAATATACTTATTACTTTTATTATTATCAATATAACATGCACTATTAGCCATATTGTACAATTATTATCGCTAGAACTATAATAATTATACTTATTACTCCGGATATTATCAATATGACATGCATTATTACCCATATAATGGAGTTATTATAGCTAGAACTGTAATAATTATACTCATTACTTATATTATTATCAATATAACGTGCATTATTACCCTTATTATGCAGTTATTATCGCTAGAACTGTAATAATTATACTTATTACTTATATTATTATCAATATAACATGCATTATTACGCATATTATGCAGTTATAATCGCTAGAACTATAATAAATATACTTAGTACTTTTTTTATCATCAATATAACATGCATTATTACGCGTATAATGCAGTTATTATCGCTAGAACTGTAATAAATATACTTACTACTTTCATTATCATCAATATAACATGCACTATTACCCATATTATGCAGTTTCTATCGATAGAACTGTAATAAATATACTTATTACTTTTATTATTATCAATATAACATGCACTATTAGCCATATTTTACTATTATTATCGCTAGAACTATAATAATTATACTTATTACTCCCGATATTATCAATATAACATCCATTATTACGCATATAACTCAGTTATTATCGCTAGAACCGTAATAATTATACTTATTACTTATATTATTCTTCAATATAACATGCATTGTTACCCATATTATGCAGTTATTATCGACAGAACTATAATAAATATACTTATTACTTTTATTATTATCAATATAACATGCATTATTACCCATATTATGCAGTTATTATCGATAGAACTGTAATAAACATACTTATTACTTTTATTGTTATCAATATAACATGCACTATTAGCCATATTTTACTATTATTATCGCTAGAACTATAATAATTATACTTATTACTCCCAATATTATCAATATAACATGCATTATTACCCATATAATGCAGTTATTATCGCTAGAACTGTAATAATTATACTTATTACTTATATTATTATCAATATAACGTGCATTATTACCCATATTATGCAGTTATTATCGCTACAACTGTAATAATTATACTTATTACTTATATTATTATCAATATAACATGCATTATTACCCATATAATGCAGTTATTATCGACAGAAGTATAATAAATATACTTGTTACTTTTATTATTATCAGTATAACATGCACTATTAGCCATATTTTACTTTTATTATCGCTAGAACTATAATAATTATACTAATTACTCCCGATATTATCAACATAACATGCATTATTACCCATGTAATGCAGTTATTATCGCTAGAACTGTAATATTTATACCTATTACTTATATTATTATCAATATAACATGCATTATTACCCATATTATGCAGTTATAATCGCTAGAACTATAATAAATATACGTATTGCTTTTATTATCATCAATATAACATGCACTATTACCCATATTATGCAGTTATTATCGATAGAACTGTAATAAATATACTTATTACTTTTATTATTATCAATATAACATGCACTATTAGCCATATTGAACAATCATTATCGCAAGAACTATAATAATTATACTTATTACTCCGGATATTATCAATATGACATGCATTATTACCCATATAATGGAGTTATTATAGCTAGAACTGTAATAATTATACTCATTACTTATATTATTATCAATATAACGTGCATTATTACCCATATAATGCAGTTATTATCGCTAGAAATGTACTAATTATACTTATTACTTATATTATCATCAATATAACATGCATTATTACCCATATAATGGAGTTAATATCGCTAGAACTGTAATAATTATACTTATTACTTATATTATTATCAATATAAAATGCATTATTACCCATATTATGCAGTTATTATCGCTAGAAATGTAATAAATATACGTATTACATTTATTATCATCAATATAACATGCATTATTACCCATATTATGCAGTTATTATCGCCAGAACTGTAATAAATATACTTACTACTTTCATTATCACCAATATAACATGCATTATTACCCATATTATGCAGTTATTATCGATAGAACTATAATAAACATACTTATTACTTTTATTATTATCAATATAACATGCACTATTAGGCATATTGTACTATTATTATCGCTAGAACTATAATAATTATGCTTATTACTCCCGATATTATCAATATAACATGCATTATTACCCATATAATGCAGTTATTATCGCTAGAACTGTAATAATTATAGTTATTACTTATACTATTAGCAGTATAACGTGCATTGTTACACATATAATGGAGTTATTATCGATAGAACTGTAATAATTATACTTATTACTTATATTATTATGAATATAACATGCATTATTACACATATAATGGAGTTATTATCGATAGAACTGTAATGATTATACTTATTACTTATATTATTATCAATATAACATGCATTATTACCCATATAATGCAGTTATTATCGACAGAAGTATAATAAATATACTTATTACTTTTACTATTATAAATATAACATGCACTATTAGCCATATTTTACTATTATTATCACTAGAACTATAATAATTATACTTATTACTCCCGATATTATCAATATAACATGCATTATTACCCTTATAATGGAGTTATTATCGCTAGAACTGTAATAAATACACTTACTACTTTCATTATCACCAATATAACATGCATTATTACCCATATTATGCAGTTATTATCGATAGAACTATAATAAATATACTTATTACTTTCATTATCATCAATATAACATGCATTATTACCGATATTATGCAGTTATTATCGCTAGAACTGTAATTATTATACTCATTACTTATATTATTATCAATATAACATGCATTATTACCCATATTATGCAGTTATTATCGCTAGAACTATAATAAATATACGTATTACTTTTATTATCATCAATATAACATGCATTATTACCCATATTATGCAGTTATTATCGATAGAACTGTAATAAACATACTTATTACTTTTATTGTTATCAATATAACATGCACTATTAGCCATATTTTACTATTATTATCACTAGAACTATAATAATTATACTTATTACTCCCAATATTATCAATATAACATGCATTATTACCCATATTATGCAGTTATAATCGCTAGAACTATAATAAGTATACTTAGTACTTTTATTGTTATCAATATAACATGCATTATTACCCATATTATGCATTTATTATCGCTAGAACTGTAATAAATATACTTTCTACTTTCATTATCATCAATATAACATGCATTATTACGCATATAATGCAGTTATTATCGACAGAAGTATAATAAATATACTTATTACTTTTATTATTATCAATATAACATGCATTATTACCCATATAATGGAGTTATTATCGCTGGAACTGTAATAATTATACTTATTACTTATATTATGAACAATATAACATGCATATTTACCCATATTATGCAGTTATTATCGCTAGAACTATAATAAATATACTTAGTACTTTTATTATAATCAATATAACATGCATTATTACCCATATAATGCAGTTATTATAGCTAGAACTATAATAAATATACGTATTACTTTTATTATCATCAATATAACATGCATTATTACCCATATTATGCAGTTATTATCGATAGAACTGTAATAAATATACTTATTACTTTTATTATTATCAATATAACATGCACTATTAGTCATATTTCACTATTATTATCGCTAGAAATATAATAATTATACTTATTATTCCCAATACTACCAATATAACATGCCTTATTACCCATATAATGCAGTTATTATCGCTAGAACTGTAATAATTATACTTATTACTTATATTATTATCAATATAACGTGCATTATTACCCATATTATGCAGTTATTATCGCTACAACTGTAATAAATATACTTATTACTTATATTATTATCAATATAACATGCATTATTACCCATATAATGCAGTTATTATCGACAGAAGTATAATAAATATACTTGTTACTTTTATTATTATCAGTATAACATGCACTATTAGCCATATTTTACTTTTATTATCGCTAGAACTATAATAATTATACTAATTACTCCCGATATTATCAACATAACATGCATTATTACCCATGTAATGCAGTTATTATCGCTAGAACTGTAATATTTATACCTATTACTTATATTATTATCAATATAACATGCATTATTACCCATATTATGCAGTTATAATCGCTAGAACTATAATAAATATACGTATTGCTTTTATTATCATCAATATAACATGCACTATTACCCATATTATGCAGTTATTATCGATAGAACTGTAATAAATATACTTATTACTTTTATTATTATCAATATAACATGCACTATTAGCCATATTGAACAATCATTATCGCTAGAACTATAATAATTATACTTATTACTCCGGATATTATCAATATGACATGCATTATTACCCATATAATGGAGTTATTATAGCTAGAACTGTAATAATTATACTCATTACTTATATTATTATCAATATAACGTGCATTATTACCCATATAATGCAGTTATTATCGCTAGAAATGTACTAATTATACTTATTACTTATATTATCATCAATATAACATGCATTATTACCCATATAATGGAGTTAATATCGCTAGAACTGTAATAATTATACTTATTACTTATATTATTATCAATATAAAATGCATTATTACCCATATTATGCAGTTATTATCGCTAGAACTGTAATAAATATACGTATTACTTTTATTATCATCAATATAACATGCATTATTACCCATATTATGCAGTTATTATCGCCAGAACTGTAATAAATATACTTACTACTTTCATTATCACCAATATAACATGCATTATTACCCATATTATGCAGTTATTATCGATAGAACTATAATAAACATACTTATTACTTTTATTATTATCAATATAACATGCACTATTAGCCATATTGTACTATTATTATCGCTAGAACTATAATAATTATGCTTATTACTCCCGATATTATCAATATAACATGCATTACTACCCATATAATGCAGTTATTATCGCTAGAACTGTAATAATTATAGTTATTACTTATACTATTAGCAGTATAACGTGCATTGTTACACATATAATGGAGTTATTATCGATAGAACTGTAATAATTATACTTATTACTTATATTATTATCAATATAACATGCATTATTACACATATAATGGAGTTATTATCGATAGAACTGTAATGATTATACTTATTACTTATATTATTATCAATATAACATGCATTATTACCCATATAATGCAGTTATTATCGACAGAAGTATAATAAATATACTTATTACTTTTATTATTATAAATATAACATGCACTATTAGCCATATTTTACTATTATTATCACTAGAACTATAATAATTATACTTATTACTCCCGATATTATCAATATAACATGCACTATTACCCTTATAATGGAGTTATTATCGCTAGAACTGTAATAAATACACTTACTACTTTCATTATCACCAATATAACATGCATTATTACCCATATTATGCAGTTATTATCGATAGAACTATAATAAATATACTTATTACTTTCATTATCATCAATATAACATGCATTATTACCGATATTATGCAGTTATTATCGCTAGAACTGTAATTATTATACTCATTACTTATATTATTATCAATATAACATGCATTATTACCCATATTATGCAGTTATTATCGCTAGAACTATAATAAATATACGTATTACTTTTATTATCATCAATATAACATGCATTATTACCCATATTATGCAGTTATTATCGCTAGAACTGTAATAATTATACTTATTACTTATATTATTATCAATATAACATGCATTATTACACATATAATGGAGTTATTATCGATAGAACTGTAATAATTATACTTATTACTTATATTATTATCAATATACCATGCATTATTACCCATATAATACAGTTATTATCGACAGAAGTATAATAAATATACTTATTACTTTTATTATTATAAATATAACATGCACTATTAGCCATATTTTACTATTATTATCACTAGAACTATAATAATTATACTTATTACTCCCGATATTATCAATATAACATGCATTATTACCCTTATAATGGAGTTATTATCGCTAGAACTGTAATAAATACACTTACTACTTTCATTATCACCAATATAACATGCATTATTACCCATATTATGCAGTTATTATCGATAGAACTATAATAAATATACTTATTACTTTCATTATCATCAATATAACATGCATTATTACCGATATTATGCAGTTATTATCGCTAGAACTGTAATTATTATACTCATTACTTATATTATTATCAATATAACATGCATTATTACCCATATTATGGAGTTATTATCGCTAGAACTATAATAAGTATACTTAGTACTTTTATTGTTATCAATATAACATGCATTATTACAGATATTATGCATTTATTATCGCTAGAACTGTAATAAATATACTTACTACTTTCATTATCATCAATATAACATGCATTATTACGCATATAATGCAGTTATTATCGACAGAAGTATAATAAATATACTTATTACTTTTATTATTATCAATATAACGTGCATTATTACCCATATAATGGAGTTATTATCGCTGGAACTGTAATAATTATACTTATTACTTATATTATGAACAATATAACATGCATAATTACCCATATTATGCAGTTATTATCGCTAGAACTATAATAAATATACTTAGTACTTTTATTATAATCAATATAACATGCATTATTACCCATATAATGCAGTTATTATAGCTAGAACTATAATAAATACGAATTACTTTTATTATCATCAATATAACATGCATTATTACCCATATTATGCAGTTATTATCGATAGAACTGTAATAAATATACTTATTACTTTTATTATTATCAATATAACATGCACTATTAGTCATATTTCACTATTATTATCGCTAGAAATATAATAATTATACTTATTATTCCCAATATTACCAATATAACATGCATTATTACCCATATAATGCAGTTATTATCGCTACAACTGTAATAATTATACTTATTACTTATATTATTATCAATATAACATGCATTATTACCCATATAATGCAGTTATTATCGACAGAAGTATAATAAATATACTTGTTACTTTTATTATTATCAGTATAACATGCACTATTAGCCATATTTTACTTTTATTATCGCTAGAACTATAATAATTATACTAATTACTCCCGATATTATCAACGTAACATGCATTATTACCCATGTAATGCAGTTATTATCGCTAGAACTATAATAAATATACGTATTGCTTTTATTATCATCAATATAACATGCACTATTACCCATATTATGCAGTTATTATCGATAGAACTGTAATAAATATACTTATTACTTTTATTATTATCAATATAACATGCACTATTAGCCATATTGTACAATTATTATCGCTAGAACTATAATAATTATACGTATTACTCCGGATATTATCAATATGACATGCATTATTACCCATATAATGGAGTTATTATAGCTAGAACTGTAATAATTATACTCATTACTTATATTATTATCAATATAACGTGCATTATTACCCTTATTATGCAGTTATTATCGCTAGAACTGTAATAATTATACTTATTACTTATATTATTATCAATATAACATGCATTATTACGCATATTATGCAGTTATAATCGCTAGAACTATAATAAATATACTTAGTACTTTTTTTTATCATCAATATAACATGCATTATTACGCGTATAATGCAGTTATTATCGCTAGAACTGTAATAAATATACTTACTACTTTCATTATCATCAATATAACATGCGTTATTACGCATATAATGCAGTTATTATCGCTAGAACTGTAATAAATATACTTACTACTTTCATTATCATCATTATAACATGCATTATTACCCATATTATGCAGTTATTATCGCTGGAACTGTAATAACTATACTCATTACTGATATTATTATCAATATAACATGCATTATTAGTCATGTTTTACTATTATTATCGCTAGAACTATAATAATTATACTTATTACTCCCAATATTATCAATATAACATGCATTATTACCCATATAATGCAGTTATTATCGCTAGAACTGTAATAATTATATTTATTACTTATATTATTCTCAATATAACATGCATTATTACCCATATTATGCAGTTATAATCGCTAGAACTATAATAAGTTATACTTAGTACTTTTATTGTTATCAATATAACATGCATTATTACCCATATTATGCATTTATTATCGCTAGAACTGTAATACATATACTTTCTACTTTCATTATCATCAATATAACATGCATTATTACGCATATAATGCAGTTATTATCGACAGAAGTATAATAAATATACTTATTACTTTTATTATTATCAATATAACATGCATTATTACCCATATAATGGAGTTATTATCGCTGGAACTGTAATAATTATACTTATTACTTATATTATGAACAATATAACATGCATATTTACCCATATTATGCAGTTATTATCGCTAGAACTATAATAAATATACTTAGTACTTTTATTATAATCAATATAACATGCATTATTACCCATATAATGCAGTTATTATAGCTAGAACTATAATAAATATACGTATTACTTTTATTATCATCAATATAACATGCATTATTACCCATATTATGCAGTTATTATCGATAGAACTGTAATAAATATACTTATTACTTTTATTATTATCAATATAACAAGCACTATTAGTCATATTTCACTATTATTATCGCTAGAAATATAATAATTATACTTATTATTCCCAATATTACCAATATAACATGCCTTATTACCCATATAATGCAGTTATTATCGCTAGAACTGTAATAATTATACTTATTACTTATATTATTATCAATATAACGTGCATTATTACCCATATTATGCAGTTATTATCGCTACAACTGTAATAAATATACTTATTACTTATATTATTATCAATATAACATGCATTATTACCCATATAATGCAGTTATTATCGACAGAAGTATAATAAATATACTTGTTACTTTTATTATTATCAGTATAACATGCACTATTAGCCATATTTTACTTTTATTATCGCTAGAACTATAATAATTATACTAATTACTCCCGATATTATCAACATAACATGCATTATTACCCATGTAATGCAGTTATTATCGCTAGAACTGTAATATTTATACCTATTACTTATATTATTATCAATATAACATGCATTATTACCCATATTATGCAGTTATAATCGATAGAACTATAATAAATATACGTATTGCTTTTATTATCATCAATATAACATGCACTACTACCCATATTATGCAGTTATTATCGATAGAACTGTAATAAATATACTTATTACTTTTATTATTATCAATATAACATGCACTATTAGCCATATTGAACAATTATTATCGCTAGAACTATAATAATTATACTTATTACTCCGGATATTATCAATATGACATGCATTATTACCCATATAATGGAGTTATTATAGCTAGAACTGTAATAATTATACTCATTACTTATATTATTATCAATATAACGTGCATTATTACCCATATAATGCAGTTATTATCGCTAGAAATGTACTAATTATACTTATTACTTATATTATCATCAATATAACATGCATTATTACCCATATAATGGAGTTAATATCGCTAGAACTGTAATAATTATACTTATTACTTATATTATTATCAATATAAAATGCATTATTACCCATATTATGCAGTTATTATCGCTAGAACTGTAATAAATATACGTATTACTTTTATTATCATCAATATAACATGCATTATTACCCATATTATGCAGTTATTATCGCCAGAACTGTAATAAATATACTTACTACTTTCATTATCACCAATATAACATGCATTATTACCCATATTATGCAGTTATTATCGATAGAACTATAATAAACATACTTATTACTTTTATTATTATCAATATAACATGCACTATTAGCCATATTGTACTATTATTATCGCTAGAACTATAATAATTATGCTTATTACTCCCGATATTATCAATATAACATGCATTATTACCCATATAATGCAGTTATTATCGCTAGAACTGTAATAATTATAGTTATTACTTATACTATTAGCAGTATAACGTGCATTGTTACACATATAATGGAGTTATTATCGATAGAACTGTAATAATTATACTTATTACTTATATTATTATCAATATAACATGCATTATTACACATATAATGGAGTTATTATCGATAGAACTGTAATGATTATACTTATTACTTATATTATTATCAATATAACATGCATTATTACCCATATAATGCAGTTATTATCGACAGAAGTATAATAAATATACTTATTACTTTTATTATTATAAATATAACATGCACTATTAGCCATATTTTACTATTATTATCACTAGAACTATAATAATTATACTTATTACTCCCGATATTATCAATATAACATGCATTATTACCCTTATAATGGAGTTATTATCGCTAGAACTGTAATAAATACACTTACTACTTTCATTATCACCAATATAACATGCATTATTACCCATATTATGCAGTTATTATCGATAGAACTATAATAAATATACTTATTACTTTCATTATCATCAATATAACATGCATTATTACCGATATTATGCAGTTATTATCGCTAGAACTGTAATTATTATACTCATTACTTATATTATTATCAATATAACATGCATTATTACCCATATTATGTAGTTATTATCGCTAGAACTATAATAAATATACGTATTACTTTTATTATCATCAATATAACATGCATTATTACCCATATTATGCAGTTATTATCGATAGAACTGTAATAAACATACTTATTACTTTTATTGTTATCAATATAACATGCACTATTAGCCATATTTTACTATTATTATCACTAGAACTATAATAATTATACTTATTACTCCCGATATTATCACTATAACATGCATTATTACCCTTATAATGGAGTTATTATCGCTAGAACTGTAATAAATACACTTACTACTTTCATTATCACCAATATAACATGCATTATTACCCATATTATGCAGTTATTATCGATAGAACTATAATAAATATACTTATTACTTTCATTATCATCAATATAACATGCATTATTACCGATATTATGCAGTTATTATCGCTAGAACTGTAATTATTATACTCATTACTTATATTATTATCAATATAACATGCATTATTACCCATATTATGCAGTTATTATCGCTAGAACTATAATAAATATACGTATTACTTTTATTATCATCAATATAACATGCATTATTACCCATATTATGCAGTTATTATCGCTAGAACTGTAATAATTATACTTATTACTTATATTATTATCAATATAACATGCATTATTACACATATAATGGAGTTATTATCGATAGAACTGTAATAATTATACTTATTACTTATATTATTATCAATATACCATGCATTATTACCCATATAATGCAGTTATTATCGACAGAAGTATAATAAATATACTTATTACTTTTATTATTATAAATATAACATGCACTATTAGCCATATTTTACTATTATTATCACTAGAACTATAATAATTATACTTATTACTCCCGATATTATCAATATAACATGCATTATTACCCTTATAATGGAGTTATTATCGCTAGAACTGTAATAAATACACTTACTACTTTCATTATCACCAATATAACATGCATTATTACCCATATTATGCAGTTATTATAGCTAGAACTGTAATAATTATACTCATTACTTATATTATTATCAATATAACGTGCATTATTACCCATATTATGCAGTTATTATCGCTAGAACTGTAATAATTATACTTATTACTTATATTATTATCAATATAACATGCATTATTACGCGTATAATGCAGTTATTATCGCTAGAACTGTAATAAATATACTTACTACTTTCATTATCATCAATATAACATGCATTATTACGCATATAATGCAGTTATTATCGCTAGAACTGTAATAAATATACTTACTACTTTCATTATCATCAATATAACATGCATTATTACCCATATTATGCAGTTATTATCGCTAGAACAGTAATAACTATACTCATTACTTATATTATTATCAATATAACATGCATTATTAGCCATATTTTACTATTATTATCGCTAGAACTATAACAAATATACTTACTACTTTTATTATTATCAATATAACATGCACTATTACCCATATAATGCAGTTATTATCGACAGAAGTATAATAAATATACTTATTACTTTTATTTTTATCAATATAACAGGCACTCTTAGCCATATTTTACTAGTATTATCGCTAGGACTGTAATAATTATACTTATTACTCGCGATATTATCAATATAACATCCATTATTACCCGTATAATGCAGTTCTTATCGCTGGAACTGTAATAATTATACTTATTACTCCCGATATTATCAATATAACATGCATTATTACCCATACAATGGAGTTATTATCGCTAGAACTGTAATAATTATACTTATTACTCCCGATATTATCAATATAACATGCATTATTACCCATATAATGCAGTTATTATCGCTAGAACTGTAATAATTATAGTTATTACTTATACTATTAGCAGTATAACGTGCATTGTTACCAATATTATGCAGTTATTATGGCTAGAACTGTAATAATTATACTTATTACTTATATTATTATCAATATAACATGCATTATTACACATATAATGGAGTTATTATCGATAGAACTGTAATAATTATACTTATTACTTATATTATTATCAATATAACATGCATTATTACCCATGTAATGCAGTTATTATCGACAGAAGTATAATAAATATACTTATTACTTTTATTATTATAAATATAACATGCACTATTAGCCATATTTTACTATTATTATCACTAGAACTATAATAATTATACTTATTACTCCCGATATTATCAATATAACATGCATTATTACCCTTATAATGGAGTTATTATCGCTAGAACTGTAATAAATACACTTACTACTTTCATTATCACCAATATAACATGCATTATTACCCATATTATGCAGTTATTATCGATAGAGCTATAATAAATATACTTATTACTTTCATTATCATCAATATAACATGCATTATTACCGATATTATGCAGTTATTATCGCTAGAACTGTAATTATTATACTCATTACTTATATTATTATCAATATAACATGCATTATTACCCATATTATGCAGTTATTATCGCTAGAACTATAATAAATATACGTATTACTTTTATTATCATCAATATAACATGCATTATTACCCATATTATGCAGTTATTATCGATAGACCTGTAATAAACATACTTATTACTTTTATTGTTATCAATATAACATGCACTATTAGCCATATTTTACTATTATTATCGCTAGAACTATAATAATTATACTTATTACTCCCAATATTATCAATATAACATGCATTATTACCCATATAATGCAGTTATTATCGCTCGAACTGTAATAATTATACTTATTACTTATATTATTCTCAATATAACATGCATTATTACCCATATTATGCAGTTATAATCGCTAGAACTATAATAAATATACTTATTACTTGTATTATGATCAATATAACAGGCATTATTACCCATATAATGCAGTTATTATCGGCAGAAGTATAATAAATATACTCATTACTTATATTATTATCAATATAACATGCATTATTACCCATATAATGGAATTATTATCGCTAGAACTGTTATAACTATACTTATTACTTATATTATTATCAATATAACATGCATTATTACCCATATTATGCAGTTATTATCGCTAGAACTATAATAAATATACTTACTACTTTTATTATCATCAATATAACCTGCATTATTACCCATATTATGCAGTTATTATCGCTAGAACTGTATTAATTATACTTATTACTTATATTATTATCAATATAACATGCATTATTACCCATATAATGGAGTTATTATCCCTAGAACTGTAATAATTATACTTATTACTCCCAATATTATCAATATAACATGCATTATTACCCATATAATGCAGTTATTATCGCTAGAGCTGTAATAATTATACTTATTACTTATATTGCTAGCAATATAACGTGCATTATTACCCATATAATGCAGTTATTATCGCTAGAACTGTAATAATTATACTTATTACTTATATTATTATCAATATAACATGCATTATTACCCATATTATGCAGTTTTTATCGCTAGAACTATAATAAGTATACGTATTACTTTTATTATCATCAATATAACATGCATTATTACCCATATTATGCAGTTATTATCGATAGAACTGTAATAAATATACTTATTACTTTTATTATTATCAATATAACATGCACTATTTGCCATTATTTACTATTATTATCGCTAGAACCATAATAATTATACTTATTACTCCCAATATTATCAATGTAACATGCATTATTACCCATATTATGCAGTTATTATCGCTAGAACTGTAATAATTATACTTATTACTTATATTATTATCAATATAACATGCATTATTACCCATATTATGCAGTTATTATCGCCAGAACTGTAATAAATATACTTACTACTTTCATTATCACCAATATAACATGCATTATTACCCATATTATGCAGTTATTATCGATAGAACTATAATAAACATACTTATTACTTTTATTATTATCAATATAACATGCACTATTAGCCATATTGTACTATTATTATCGCTAGAACTATAATAATTATGCTTATTACTCCCGATATTATCAATATAACATGCATTATTACCCATATAATGCAGTTATTATCGCTAGAACTGTAATAATTATAGTTATTACTTATACTATTAGCAGTATAACGTGCATTGTTACACATATAATGGAGTTATTATCGATAGAACTGTAATAATTATACTTATTACTTATATTATTATCAATATAACATGCATTATTACACATATAATGGAGTTATTATCGATAGAACTGTAATGATTATACTTATTACTTATATTATTATCAATATAACATGCATTATTACCCATATAATGCAGTTATTATCGACAGAAGTATAATAAATATACTTATTACTTTTATTATTATAAATATAACATGCACTATTAGCCATATTTTACTATTATTATCACTAGAACTATAATAATTATACTTATTACTCCCGATATTATCAATATAACATGCATTATTACCCTTATAATGGAGTTATTATCGCTAGAACTGTAATAAATACACTTACTACTTTCATTATCACCAATATAACATGCATTATTACCCATATTATGCAGTTATTATCGATAGAACTATAATAAATATACTTATTACTTTCATTATCATCAATATAACATGCATTATTACCGATATTATGCAGTTATTATCGCTAGAACTGTAATTATTATACTCATTACTTATATTATTATCAATATAACATGCATTATTACCCATATTATGTAGTTATTATCGCTAGAACTATAATAAATATACGTATTACTTTTATTATCATCAATATAACATGCATTATTACCCATATTATGCAGTTATTATCGATAGAACTGTAATAAACATACTTATTACTTTTATTGTTATCAATATAACATGCACTATTAGCCATATTTTACTATTATTATCACTAGAACTATAATAATTATACTTATTACTCCCGATATTATCACTATAACATGCATTATTACCCTTATAATGGAGTTATTATCGCTAGAACTGTAATAAATACACTTACTACTTTCATTATCACCAATATAACATGCATTATTACCCATATTATGCAGTTATTATCGATAGAACTATAATAAATATACTTATTACTTTCATTATCATCAATATAACATGCATTATTACCGATATTATGCAGTTATTATCGCTAGAACTGTAATTATTATACTCATTACTTATATTATTATCAATATAACATGCATTATTACCCATATTATGCAGTTATTATCGCTAGAACTATAATAAATATACGTATTACTTTTATTATCATCAATATAACATGCATTATTACCCATATTATGCAGTTATTATCGCTAGAACTGTAATAATTATACTTATTACTTATATTATTATCAATATAACATGCATTATTACACATATAATGGAGTTATTATCGATAGAACTGTAATAATTATACTTATTACTTATATTATTATCAATATACCATGCATTATTACCCATATAATGCAGTTATTATCGACAGAAGTATAATAAATATACTTATTACTTTTATTATTATAAATATAACATGCACTATTAGCCATATTTTACTATTATTATCACTAGAACTATAATAATTATACTTATTACTCCCGATATTATCAATATAACATGCATTATTACCCTTATAATGGAGTTATTATCGCTAGAACTGTAATAAATACACTTACTACTTTCATTATCACCAATATAACATGCATTATTACCCATATTATGCAGTTATTATAGCTAGAACTGTAATAATTATACTCATTACTTATATTATTATCAATATAACGTGCATTATTACCCATATTATGCAGTTATTATCGCTAGAACTGTAATAATTATACTTATTACTTATATTATTATCAATATAACATGCATTATTACGCGTATAATGCAGTTATTATCGCTAGAACTGTAATAAATATACTTACTACTTTCATTATCATCAATATAACATGCATTATTACGCATATAATGCAGTTATTATCGCTAGAACTGTAATAAATATACTTACTACTTTCATTATCATCAATATAACATGCATTATTACCCATATTATGCAGTTATTATCGCTAGAACAGTAATAACTATACTCATTACTTATATTATTATCAATATAACATGCATTATTAGCCATATTTTACTATTATTATCGCTAGAACTATAACAAATATACTTACTACTTTTATTATTATCAATATAACATGCACTATTACCCATATAATGCAGTTATTATCGACAGAAGTATAATAAATATACTTATTACTTTTATTTTTATCAATATAACAGGCACTCTTAGCCATATTTTACTAGTATTATCGCTAGGACTGTAATAATTATACTTATTACTCGCGATATTATCAATATAACATCCATTATTACCCGTATAATGCAGTTCTTATCGCTGGAACTGTAATAATTATACTTATTACTCCCGATATTATCAATATAACATGCATTATTACCCATACAATGGAGTTATTATCGCTAGAACTGTAATAATTATACTTATTACTCCCGATATTATCAATATAACATGCATTATTACCCATATAATGCAGTTATTATCGCTAGAACTGTAATAATTATAGTTATTACTTATACTATTAGCAGTATAACGTGCATTGTTACCAATATTATGCAGTTATTATGGCTAGAACTGTAATAATTATACTTATTACTTATATTATTATCAATATAACATGCATTATTACACATATAATGGAGTTATTATCGATAGAACTGTAATAATTATACTTATTACTTATATTATTATCAATATAACATGCATTATTACCCATGTAATGCAGTTATTATCGACAGAAGTATAATAAATATACTTATTACTTTTATTATTATAAATATAACATGCACTATTAGCCATATTTTACTATTATTATCACTAGAACTATAATAATTATACTTATTACTCCCGATATTATCAATATAACATGCATTATTACCCTTATAATGGAGTTATTATCGCTAGAACTGTAATAAATACACTTACTACTTTCATTATCACCAATATAACATGCATTATTACCCATATTATGCAGTTATTATCGATAGAGCTATAATAAATATACTTATTACTTTCATTATCATCAATATAACATGCATTATTACCGATATTATGCAGTTATTATCGCTAGAACTGTAATTATTATACTCATTACTTATATTATTATCAATATAACATGCATTATTACCCATATTATGCAGTTATTATCGCTAGAACTATAATAAATATACGTATTACTTTTATTATCATCAATATAACATGCATTATTACCCATATTATGCAGTTATTATCGATAGACCTGTAATAAACATACTTATTACTTTTATTGTTATCAATATAACATGCACTATTAGCCATATTTTACTATTATTATCGCTAGAACTATAATAATTATACTTATTACTCCCAATATTATCAATATAACATGCATTATTACCCATATAATGCAGTTATTATCGCTCGAACTGTAATAATTATACTTATTACTTATATTATTCTCAATATAACATGCATTATTACCCATATTATGCAGTTATAATCGCTAGAACTATAATAAATATACTTATTACTTGTATTATGATCAATATAACAGGCATTATTACCCATATAATGCAGTTATTATCGGCAGAAGTATAATAAATATACTCATTACTTATATTATTATCAATATAACATGCATTATTACCCATATAATGGAATTATTATCGCTAGAACTGTTATAACTATACTTATTACTTATATTATTATCAATATAACATGCATTATTACCCATATTATGCAGTTATTATCGCTAGAACTATAATAAATATACTTACTACTTTTATTATCATCAATATAACCTGCATTATTACCCATATTATGCAGTTATTATCGCTAGAACTGTATTAATTATACTTATTACTTATATTATTATCAATATAACATGCATTATTACCCATATAATGGAGTTATTATCCCTAGAACTGTAATAATTATACTTATTACTCCCAATATTATCAATATAACATGCATTATTACCCATATAATGCAGTTATTATCGCCAGAACTGTAATAATTATACTTATTACTTATATTATTTGCAATATAACATGCATTATTACCCATATTATGCAGTTATTATCGCTAGAACTATAATAAATATACGTATTACTTTCATTATCATCAATATAACATGCATTATTACCCATATTATGCAGTTATTATCGATAGAACTGTAATAAATATACTTATTACTTTTACTATTATCAATATATCATGCACTATTAGCCACATTTTACTATTACTATCGCTAGAACTATAATAAATATACTTATTACTCCCAATATTATCAATATGACATGCATTATTACCCATATAATGCAGTTATTATCGCTAGAATTGTAATAATTATACTTATTACTTTTATTATTATCAATATAACATTCACTAATAGCCATATTTTACTATTATTATCGCTAGAACTGTAATAATTATATTTATTACTTATATTATTAGCAATATAACGTGCATTATTACCCATATAATGCAGTTATTATCGCTAGAACTGTAATAATTATATTTATTACTTATATTATTAGCAATATAACGTGCATTATTACCCATATAATACAGTTATTATCGCTAGAACTGTAATAATTATATTTATTACTTCTATTATTAGCAATATAAGGTGAATTATTACCCATATAATGCAGTTATTATCGCTAGAACTGTAATAATTATACTTATTACTTATATTATCATCAATATAACGTGCATTATTACCCATATTATGCAGTTATTATCGCTAGAACTGTAATAATTATACTTATTACTTATATCATTATGAATATAACCTGCATTATTACCCATATAATGGAGGTATTATCGCTAGAACTGTAATAATTATACTTATTACTTATACTATTAGCAATATAACGTGCATTATTACGCATATAATGCAGTTATTATCGCTAGAACCGTAATAATTATACTTATTACTTATATTATTAGCAATATAACGTGCATTATTACCCATATAATGCAGTTATTATCGCTAGAAATGTAAAAATTATACTTATTACTTATATTATTATCAATATAACATGCATTATTACCCATATTATGCAGTTATTATCGCTAGAACTATAATAAATATACGTATTACTTTTATTATCATCAATATAACATGCATTATTACCCATATTATGCAGTTATTATCGATAGAACTGTAATAATTATACTTATTACTTATATTATTATCAATATAACATGAATTATTACCCATATTATGCAGTTATTATCGCTAGAACTATAATAAATATACGTATTACTTTTATTATCATCAATATAACATGCATTATTGCCCATATTATGCAGTTATTATCGATAGAACTGTAACAAATATACTTATTACTTTTATTATTATCAATATAACATGCACTATTAGCCATATTGTACTATTATTATCGCTAGAACTATAATAATTATACTTATTACTCCCAATATTATCAATATAACATGCATTATTACCCATATAATGCAGTTATTATCGCTAGAACTGTAATAATTATATTTATTACTTATATTATTCTCAATATAACATGCATTATTACCCATATTATGCAGTTATAATCGCTAGAACTATAATAAGTATACTTAGTACTTTTATTGTTATCAATATAACATGCATTATTACCCATATTATGCATTTATTATCGCTAGAACTGTAATACATATACTTTCTACTTTCATTATCATCAATATAACATGCATTATTACGCATATAATGCAGTTATTATCGACAGAAGTATAATAAATATACTTATTACTTTTATTATTATCAATATAACATGCATTATTACCCATATAATGGAGTTATTATCGCTGGAACTGTAATAATTATACTTATTACTTATATTATGAACAATATAACATGCATATTTACCCATATTATGCAGTTATTATCGCTAGAACTATAATAAATATACTTAGTACTTTTATTATAATCAATATAACATGCATTATTACCCATATAATGCAGTTATTATAGCTAGAACTATAATAAATATACGTATTACTTTTATTATCATCAATATAACATGCATTATTACCCATATTATGCAGTTATTATCGATAGAACTGTAATAAATATACTTATTACTTTTATTATTATCAATATAACAAGCACTATTAGTCATATTTCACTATTATTATCGCTAGAAATATAATAATTATACTTATTATTCCCAATATTACCAATATAACATGCCTTATTACCCATATAATGCAGTTATTATCGCTAGAACTGTAATAATTATACTTATTACTTATATTATTATCAATATAACGTGCATTATTACCCATATTATGCAGTTATTATCGCTACAACTGTAATAAATATACTTATTACTTATATTATTATCAATATAACATGCATTATTACCCATATAATGCAGTTATTATCGACAGAAGTATAATAAATATACTTGTTACTTTTATTATTATCAGTATAACATGCACTATTAGCCATATTTTACTTTTATTATCGCTAGAACTATAATAATTATACTAATTACTCCCGATATTATCAACATAACATGCATTATTACCCATGTAATGCAGTTATTATCGCTAGAACTGTAATATTTATACCTATTACTTATATTATTATCAATATAACATGCATTATTACCCATATTATGCAGTTATAATCGCTAGAACTATAATAAATATACGTATTGCTTTTATTATCATCAATATAACATGCACTACTACCCATATTATGCAGTTATTATCGATAGAACTGTAATAAATATACTTATTACTTTTATTATTATCAATATAACATGCACTATTAGCCATATTGAACAATTATTATCGCTAGAACTATAATAATTATACTTATTACTCCGGATATTATCAATATGACATGCATTATTACCCATATAATGGAGTTATTATAGCTAGAACTGTAATAATTATACTCATTACTTATATTATTATCAATATAACGTGCATTATTACCCATATAATGCAGTTATTATCGCTAGAAATGTACTAATTATACTTATTACTTATATTATCATCAATATAACATGCATTATTACCCATATAATGGAGTTAATATCGCTAGAACTGTAATAATTATACTTATTACTTATATTATTATCAATATAAAATGCATTATTACCCATATTATGCAGTTATTATCGCTAGAACTGTAATAAATATACGTATTACTTTTATTATCATCAATATAACATGCATTATTACCCATATTATGCAGTTATTATCGCCAGAACTGTAATAAATATACTTACTACTTTCATTATCACCAATATAACATGCATTATTACCCATATTATGCAGTTATTATCGATAGAACTATAATAAACATACTTATTACTTTTATTATTATCAATATAACATGCACTATTAGCCATATTGTACTATTATTATCGCTAGAACTATAATAATTATGCTTATTACTCCCGATATTATCAATATAACATGCATTATTACCCATATAATGCAGTTATTATCGCTAGAACTGTAATAATTATAGTTATTACTTATACTATTAGCAGTATAACGTGCATTGTTACACATATAATGGAGTTATTATCGATAGAACTGTAATATTTATACTTATTACTTATATTATTATCAATATAACATGCATTATTACACATATAATGGAGTTATTATCGATAGAACTGTAATGATTATACTTATTACTTATATTATTATCAATATAACATGCATTATTACCCATATAATGCAGTTATTATCGACAGAAGTATAATAAATATACTTATTACTTTTATTATTATAAATATAACATGCACTATTAGCCATATTTTACTATTATTATCACTAGAACTATAATAATTATACTTATTACTCCCGATATTATCAATATAACATGCATTATTACCCTTATAATGGAGTTATTATCGCTAGAACTGTAATAAATACACTTACTACTTTCATTATCACCAATATAACATGCATTATTACCCATATTATGCAGTTATTATCGATAGAACTATAATAAATATACTTATTACTTTCATTATCATCAATATAACATGCATTATTACCGATATTATGCAGTTATTATCGCTAGAACTGTAATTATTATACTCATTACTTATATTATTATCAATATAACATGCATTATTACCCATATTATGTAGTTATTATCGCTAGAACTATAATAAATATACGTATTACTTTTATTATCATCAATATAACATGCATTATTACCCATATTATGCAGTTATTATCGATAGAACTGTAATAAACATACTTATTACTTTTATTGTTATCAATATAACATGCACTATTAGCCATATTTTACTATTATTATCACTAGAACTATAATAATTATACTTATTACTCCCGATATTATCACTATAACATGCATTATTACCCTTATAATGGAGTTATTATCGCTAGAACTGTAATAAATACACTTACTACTTTCATTATCACCAATATAACATGCATTATTACCCATATTATGCAGTTATTATCGATAGAACTATAATAAATATACTTATTACTTTCATTATCATCAATATAACATGCATTATTACCGATATTATGCAGTTATTATCGCTAGAACTGTAATTATTATACTCATTACTTATATTATTATCAATATAACATGCATTATTACCCATATTATGCAGTTATTATCGCTAGAACTATAATAAATATACGTATTACTTTTATTATCATCAATATAACATGCATTATTACCCATATTATGCAGTTATTATCGCTAGAACTGTAATAATTATACTTATTACTTATATTATTATCAATATAACATGCATTATTACACATATAATGGAGTTATTATCGATAGAACTGTAATAATTATACTTATTACTTATATTATTATCAATATACCATGCATTATTACCCATATAATGCAGTTATTATCGACAGAAGTATAATAAATATACTTATTACTTTTATTATTATAAATATAACATGCACTATTAGCCATATTTTACTATTATTATCACTAGAACTATAATAATTATACTTATTACTCCCGATATTATCAATATAACATGCATTATTACCCTTATAATGGAGTTATTATCGCTAGAACTGTAATAAATACACTTACTACTTTCATTATCACCAATATAACATGCATTATTACCCATATTATGCAGTTATTATAGCTAGAACTGTAATAATTATACTCATTACTTATATTATTATCAATATAACGTGCATTATTACCCATATTATGCAGTTATTATCGCTAGAACTGTAATAATTATACTTATTACTTATATTATTATCAATATAACATGCATTATTACCCATATAATGGAGTTATTATCGCTAGAACTGTAATAATTATACTTATTACTTATATAATTATCAATATAACATGCATTATTACGCATATTATGCAGTTATAATCGCTAGAACTATAATAAATATACTTAGTACTTTTTTTATCATCAATATAACATGCATTATTACGCGTATAATGCAGTTATTATCGCTAGAACTGTAATAAATATACTTACTACTTTCATTATCATCAATATAACATGCATTATTACGCATATAATGCAGTTATTATCGCTAGAACTGTAATAAATATACTTACTACTTTCATTATCATCAATATAACATGCATTATTACCCATATTATGCAGTTATTATCGCTAGAACAGTAATAACTATACTCATTACTTATATTATTATCAATATAACATGCATTATTAGCCATATTTTACTATTATTATCGCTAGAACTATAACAAATATACTTACTACTTTTATTATTATCAATATAACATGCACTATTACCCATATAATGCAGTTATTATCGACAGAAGTATAATAAATATACTTATTACTTTTATTTTTATCAATATAACAGGCACTCTTAGCCATATTTTACTAGTATTATCGCTAGGACTGTAATAATTATACTTATTACTCGCGATATTATCAATATAACATCCATTATTACCCGTATAATGCAGTTCTTATCGCTGGAACTGTAATAATTATACTTATTACTCCCGATATTATCAATATAACATGCATTATTACCCATACAATGGAGTTATTATCGCTAGAACTGTAATAATTATACTTATTACTCCCGATATTATCAATATAACATGCATTATTACCCATATAATGCAGTTATTGTCGCTAGAACTGTAATAATTATAGTTATTACTTATACTATTAGCAGTATAACGTGCATTGTTACCCATATTATGCAGTTATTATGGCTAGAACTGTAATAATTATACTTATTACTTATATTATTATCAATATAACATGCATTATTACACATATAATGGAGTTATTATCGATAGAACTGTAATAATTATACTTATTACTTATATTATTATCAATATAACATGCATTATTACCCATATTATGCAGTTATTATCGATAGACCTGTAATAAACATACTTATTACTTTTATTGTTATCAATATAACATGCACTATTAGCCATATTTTACTATTATTATCGCTAGAACTATAATAATTATACTTATTACTCCCAATATTATCAATATAACATGCATTATTACCCATATAATGCAGTTATTATCGCTCGAACTGTAATAATTATACTTATTACTTATATTATTCTCAATATAACATGCATTATTACCCATATTATGCAGTTATAATCGCTAGAACTATAATAAATATACTTATTACTTGTATTATGATCAATATAACATGCATTATTACCCATATAATGCAGTTATTATCGACAGAAGTATAATAAATATACTCATTACTTATATTATTATCAATATAACATGCATTATTACCCATATAATGGAATTATTATCGCTAGAACTGTAATAACTATACTTATTACTTATATTATTATCAATATAACATGCATTATTACCCATATTATGCAGTTATTATCGCTAGAACTATAATAAATATACTTACTACTTTTATTATCATCAATATAACCTGCATTATTACCCATATTATGCAGTTATTATCGCTAGAACTGTATTAATTATACTTATTACTTATATTATTATCAATATAACATGCATTATTACCCATATAATGGAGTTATTATCCCTAGAACTGTAATAATTATACTTATTACTCCCAATATTATCAATATAACATGCATTATTACCCATATAATGCAGTTATTATCGCTAGAGCTGTAATAATTATACTTATTACTTATATTGCTAGCAATATAACGTGCATTATTACCCATATAATGCAGTTATTATCGCTAGAACTGTAATAATTATACTTATTACTTATATTATTATCAATATAACATGCATTATTACCCATATTATGCAGTTTTTATCGCTAGAACTATAATAAGTATACGTATTACTTTTATTATCATCAATATAACATGCATTATTACCCATATTATGCAGTTATTATCGATAGAACTGTAATAAATATACTTATTACTTTTATTATTATCAATATAACATGCACTATTTGCCATTATTTACTATTATTATCGCTAGAACCATAATAATTATACTTATTACTCCCAATATTATCAATGTAACATGCATTATTACCCATATTATGCAGTTATTATCGCTAGAACTGTAATAATTATACTTATTACTTATATTATTATCAATATAACATGCATTATTACCCATATAATGAAGGTATTATCGCTAGAACTGTAATAATTATACTTATTTCTTATACTATTAGCAATATAACGTGCATTATTGCCCATATAATGCAGTTATTATCGCTAGAACTGTAATAATTATATTTATTACTTATATTATTAGCAATATAACGTGCATTATTACCCATATAATGCAGTTATTATCGCTAGAACTGTAATAATTATATTTATTACTTATATTATTAGCAATATAACGTGCATTATTACCCATATAATACAGTTATTATCGCTAGAACTGTAATAATTATATTTATTACTTCTATTATTAGCAATATAAGGTGAATTATTACCCATATAATGCAGTTATTATCGCTAGAACTGTAATAATTATACTTATTACTTATATTATCATCAATATAACATGCATTATTACCCATATTATGCAGTTATTATCGATAGAACTGTAATAAATATACTTATTTCTTTTATTATTATCAATATAACATGCACTATTAGCCACATTTTACTATTATTATCGCTAGAAATATAGTAATTATACTTATTACTCCCGATATTATCAATATAACATGCATTATTACGCATGTAATGCAGTTATTATCGCTAGAACCGTAATAATTATACTTATTACTTATATTATTATCAATATAACATGCATTACTACCCATATTATGCAGTTATTGTCGCTAGAACTATAATAAATATACGTATTACTTTTATTATCATCAATATAACATGCATTATTGCCCATATTATGCAGTTATTATCGGTAGAACTGTAATAAATATACTTATTACTTTTATTATTATCAATATAACATGCACTATTAGCCATATTTTACTATTATTATCGCTAGAACTATAGTAATTATACTTATTACTCCCGATATTATCAATATAACATGCATTATTACGCATATAACTCAGTTATTATCGCTAGAACCGTAATAATTATACTTATTACTTATATTATTCTCAATATAACATGCATTGTTACCCATATTATGCAGTTATTATCGACAGAACTATAATAAATATACTTATTACTTTTATTATTATCAATATAACATGCATTATTAGCCATATTATGCAGTTATTATCGCTAGAACTATAATAAGTATACGTATTACTTTTATTATTATCAATATAACATGCACTATTAGCCATATTTTACTATTATTATCGCTAGAACTATAATAATTATACTTATTACTCCCGATATTATCAATATAACATGCATTATTAGTCATATAATGCAGTTATTATCGCTAGAACTGTAATAATTATACTTATTACTTATATTATTATCAATATAACATGCATTATTACCCATATAATGGAGTTAATATCGCTAGAACTGTAATAATTATACTTATTACTTATATTATTATCAATATAAAATGCATTATTACCCATATTATGCAGTTATTATCGCTAGAACTGTAATAAATATACGTATTACTTTTATTATCATCAATATAACATGCATTATTACCCATATTATGCAGTTATTATCGCCAGAACTGTAATAACAATACTTACTACTTTCATTATCATCAATATAACATGCATTATTACACATATAATGGAGTTATTATCGATAGAACTGTAATAATTATACTTATTACTTATATTATTATCAATATAACATGCATTATTATCCATATAATGCAGTTATTATCGACAGAAGTATAATAAATATACTTATTACTTTTATTATTATAAATATAACATGCACTATTAGCCATATTTTACTATTATTATCGCTAGAACTATAATAATTATACTTATTACTCCCAATATTATCAATATAACATGCATTATTACTCATATAATGCAGTTATTATCGCTAGAACTGTAATAATTATATTTATTACTTATATTATTATCAATATAACATGCATTATTACACATATAATGGAGTTATTATCGATAGAACTGTAATAATTATATTTATTACTTATATTATTCTCAATATAACATGCATTATTACCCATATTATGCAGTTATAATCGCTAGAACTATAATAAGTATACTTAGTACTTTTATTGTTATCAATATAACATGCATTATTACCCATATTATGCAGTTTATATCGATAGAACTGTAATAAATATACTTATTACTTTTATTATTATCAATATAACATGCACTATTAGCCATATTTTACTATTATTATCGCTAGAACTATAATAATTATACTTATTACTCCCGATATTATCAATATAACATGCATTATTACGCATATAACTCAGTTATCATCGCTAGAACCGTAATAATTATACTTATTACTTATATTATTCTCAATATAACATGCATTGTTACCCATATTATGCAGTTATTATCGACAGAACTATAATAAATATACTTATTACTTTTATTATTATCAATATAACATGCATTATTAGCCATATTATGCAGTTATTATCGCTAGAACTATAATAAGTATACGTATTACTTTTATTATTATCAATATAACATGCACTATTAGCCATATTTTACTATTATTATCGCTAGAACTATAATAATTATACTTATTACTCCCGATATTATCAATATAACATGCATTATTAGTCATATAATGCAGTTATTATCGCTAGAACTGTAATAAATATACGTATTACTTTTATTATCATCAATATAACATGCATTATTACCCATATTATGCAGTTATTATCGCCAGAACTGTAATAAATATACTTACTACTTTCATTATCATCAATATAACATGCATTATTACACATATAATGGAGTTATTATCGATAGAACTGTAATAATTATACTTATTACTTATATTATTATCAATATAACATGCATTATTATCCATATAATGCAGTTATTATCGACAGAAGTATAATAAATATACTTATTACTTTTATTATTATAAATATAACATGCACTATTAGCCATATTTTACTATTATTATCACTAGAACTATAATAATTATACTTATTACTCCCGATATTATCAATATAACATGCATTATTACCCTTATAATGGAGTTATTATCGCTAGAACTGTAATAAATACACTTACTACTTTCATTATCACCAATATAACATGCATTATTACCCATATTATGCAGTTATTATCGCTAGAACTATAATAAATATACGTATTACTTTTATTATCATCAATATAACATGCATTATTACCCATATTATGCAGTTATTATCGATAGAACTGTAATAAACATACTTATTACTTTTATTGTTATCAATATAACATGCACTATTAGCCATATTTTACTATTATTATCACTAGAACTATAATAATTATGCTTATTATTCCCGATATTATCAATATAACATGCATTATTACCCATATAATGCAGTTATTATCGCTAGAACTGTAATAATTATAGTTATTACTTATACTATTAGCAGTATAACGTGCATTGTTACCCATATTATGCAGTTATTATGGCTAGAACTGTAATAATTATACTTATTACTTATATTATTATTAATATAACATGCATTATTACCCATATAATGGAGTTATTATCCCTAGAACTGTAATAACTATACTTATTACTTATATTATTATCAATATAACATGCATTATTACCCATATTATGCAGTTATTATCGCTAGAACTATAATAAATATACTTACTACTTTTATTATCATCAATATAACCTGCATTATTACCCATATTATGCAGTTATTATCGCTAGAACTGTAATAATTATACTCATTACTTATATTATTATCAATATAACATGCATTATTACCCATATAATGTAGTTATTATCGCTAGAACTGTAATAATTATACTTATTACTCCCGATATTATCAATATAACATGCATTATTACCCATATAATGCAGTTACTATCGCTAGAATTGTAATAATTATATTTATTACTTATATTATTATCAATATAACATGCATTATTACGCATATTATGCAGTTATAATCGCTAGAACTATAATAAATATACTTAGTACTTTTATTGTTATCAATATAACATGCATTATTACCCATATTATGCATTTATTATCGCTAGAACTGTAATAAATATACTTTCTACTTTCATTATCATCAATATAACATGCATTATTACGCATATAATGCAGTTATTATCGACAGAAGTATAATAAATATACTTATTACATTTATTATTATCAATATAACATGCATTATTACCCATATAATGGAGTTATTATCGCTGGAACTGTAATAATTATACTTATTACTTATATTATGAACAATATAACATGCATATTTACCCATATTATGCAGTTATTATCGCTAGAACTGTAATAAATATACTTACTACTTTCATTATCATCAATATAACATGCATTATTACGCATATAATGCAGTTATTATCGCTATAACTGTAATAACTATACTCATTACTGATATTATTATCAATATAACATGCATTATTAGTCATGTTTTACTATTATTATCGCTAGAACTATAATAATTATACTTATTACTCCCAATATTATCAATATAACATGCATTATTACCCATATAATGCAGTTATTATAGCTAGAACTATAATAAATATACGTATTACTTTTATTATCATCAATATAACATGCATTATTACCCATATTATGCAGTTATTATCGATAGAACAGTAATAAATATACTTATTACTTTTATTATTATCAATATAACATGCACTATTAGCCATATTGTACAATTATTATCGCTAGAACTATAATAATTATACTTATTACTCCGGATATTATGAATATGACATGCATTATTACCCATATAATGGAGTTATTATAGCTAGAACTGTAATAATTATCCTCATTACTTATATTATTATCAATATAACGTGCATTATTACCCTTATTATGCAGTTATTATCGCTAGAACTGTAATAATTATACTTATTACTTATATTATTATCAATATAACATGCATTATTACGCATATTATGCAGTTATAATCGCTAGAACTATAATAAATATACTTAGTACTTTTTTTATCATCAATATAACATGCATTATTACGCGTATAATGCAGTTATTATCGCTAGAACTGTAATAAATATACTTACTACTTTCATTATCATCATTATAACATGCATTATTACCCATATTATGCAGTTATTATCGCTAGAACTGTAATAACTATACTCATTACTGATATTATTATCAATATAACATGCATTATTAGTCATGTTTTACTATTATTATCGCTAGAACTATAATAATTATACTTATTACTCCCAATATTATCAATATAACATGCATTATTACCCATATAATGCAGTTATTATCGCTAGAACTGTAATAATTATATTTATTACTTATATTATTATCAATATAACATGCATTATTACCCATATAATGGAGTTATTATCGCTGGAACTGTAATAATTATACTTATTACTTATATTATGAACAATATAACATGCATATTTACCCATATTATGCAGTTATAATCGCTAGAACTATAATAAATATACGTATTGCTTTTATTAACATCAATATAACATGCACTATTACCCATATTATGCAGTTATTATCGATAGAACTGTAATAAATATACTTATTACTTTTATTATTATCAATATAACATGCACTATTAGCCATATTGAACAATTATTATCGCTAGAACTATAATAATTATACTTATTACTCCGGATATTATCAATATGACATGCATTATTACCCATATAATGGAGTTATTATAGCTAGAACTGTAATAATTATACTCATTACTTATATTATTATCAATATAACGTGCATTATTACCCATATAATGCAGTTATTATCGCTAGAAATGTACTAATTATACTTATTACTTATATTATCATCAATATAACATGCATTATTACCCATATAATGGAGTTAATATCGCTAGAACTGTAATAATTATACTTATTACTTATATTATTATCAATATAAAATGCATTATTACCCATATTATGCAGTTATTATCGCTAGAACTGTAATAAATATACGTATTACTTTTATTATCATCAATATAACATGCATTATTACCCATATTATGCAGTTATTATCGCCAGAACTGTAATAAATATACTTACTACTTTCATTATCACCAATATAACATGCATTATTACCCATATTATGCAGTTATTATCGATAGAACTATAATAAACATACTTATTACTTTTATTATTATCAATATAACATGCACTATTAGCCATATTGTACTATTATTATCGCTAGAACTATAATAATTATGCTTATTACTCCCGATATTATCAATATAACATGCATTATTACCCATATAATGCAGTTATTATCGCTAGAACTGTAATAATTATAGTTATTACTTATACTATTAGCAGTATAACGTGCATTGTTACACATATAATGGAGTTATTATCGATAGAACTGTAATAATTATACTTATTACTTATATTATTATCAATATAACATGCATTATTACACATATAATGGAGTTATTATCGATAGAACTGTAATGATTATACTTATTACTTATATTGTTATCAATATAACATGCATTATTACCCATATAATGCAGTTATTATCGACAGAAGTATAATAAATATAATTATTACTTTTATTATTATAAATATAACATGCACTATTAGCCATATTTTACTATTATTATCACTAGAACTATAATAATTATACTTATTACTCCCGATATTATCAATATAACATGCATTATTACCCTTATAATGGAGTTATTATCGCTAGAACTGTAATAAATACACTTACTACTTTCATTATCACCAATATAACATGCATTATTACCCATATTATGCAGTTATTATCGATAGAACTATAATAAATATACTTATTACTTTCATTATCATCAATATAACATGCATTATTACCGATATTATGCAGTTATTATCGCTAGAACTGTAATTATTATACTCATTACTTATATTATTATCAATATAACATGCATTATTACCCATATTATGCAGTTATTATCGCTAGAACTATAATAAATATACGTATTACTTTTATTATCATCAATATAACATGCATTATTACCCATATTATGCAGTTATTTTCGATAGAACTGTAATAAACATACTTATTACTTTTATTGTTATCAATATAACATGCACTATTAGCCATATTTTACTATTATTATCACTAGAACTATAATAATTATACTTATTACTCCCGATATTATCAATATAACATGCATTATTACCCTTATAATGGAGTTATTATCGCTAGAACTGTAATAAATACACTTACTACTTTCATTATCACCAATATAACATGCATTATTACCCATATTATGCAGTTATTATCGATAGAACTATAATAAATATACTTATTACTTTCATTATCATCAATATAACATGCATTATTACCGATATTATGCAGTTATTATCGCTAGAACTGTAATTATTGTACTCATTACTTATATTATTATCAATATAACATGCATTATTACCCATATTATGCAGTTATTATCGCTAGAACTATAATAAATATACGTATTACTTTTATTATCATCAATATAACATGCATTATTACCCATATTATGCAGTTATTATCGCTAGAACTGTAATAATTATACTTATTACTTATATTATTATCAATATAACTTGCATTATTACACATATAATGGAGTTATTATCGATAGAACTGTAATAATTATACTTATTACTTATATTATTATCAATATACCATGCATTATTACCCATATAATGCAGTTATTATCGACAGAAGTATAATAAATATACTTATTACTTTTATTATTATCAATATAACATGCATTATTACCCATATAATGGAGTTATTATCGCTGGAACTGTAATAATTATACTTATTACTTATATTATGAACAATATAACTTGCATAATTACCCATATTATGCAGTTATTATCGCTAGAACTATAATAAATATACTTAGTACTTTTATTATAATCAATATAACATGCATTATTACCCATATAATGCAGTTATTATAGCTAGAACTATAATAAATATACGTATTACTTTTATTATCATCAATATAACATGCATTATTACCCATATTATGCAGTTATTATCGATAGAACTGTAATAAATATACTTATTACTTTTATTATTATCAATATAACATGCACTATTAGTCATATTTCACTATTATTATCGCTAGAAATATAATAATTATACTTATTATTCCCAATATTACCAATATAACATGCATTATTACCCATATAATGCAGTTATTATCGACAGAAGTATAATAAATATACTTGTTACTTTTATTATTATCAGTATAACATGCACTATTAGCCATATTTTACTTTTATTATCGCTAGAACTATAATAATTATACTAATTACTCCCGACATTATCAACATAACATGCATTATTACCCATGTAATGCAGTTATTATCGCTAGAACTGTAATATTTATACCTATTACTTATATTATTATCAATATAACATGCATTATTACCCTTATAATGGAGTTATTATCGCTAGAACTGTAATAAATACACTTACTACTTTCATTATCACCAATATAACATGCATTATTACCCATATTATGCAGTTATTATCGATAGAACTATAATAAATATACTTATTACTTTCATTATCATCAATATAACATGCATTATTACCGATATTATGCAGTTATTATCGCTAGAACTGTAATTATTATACTCATTACTTATATTATTATCAATATAACATGCATTATTACCCATATTATGGAGTTATTATCGCTAGAACTATAATAAGTATACTTAGTACTTTTATTGTTATCAATATAACATGCATTATTACCCATATTATGCATTTATTATCGCTAGAACTGTAATAAATATACTTACTACTTTAATTATCATCAATATAACATGCATTATTACGCATATAATGCAGTTATTATCGATAGAACTGTAATAAATATACTTATTACTTTTATTATTATCAATATAACATGCACTATTAGTCATATTTCACTATTATTATCGCTAGAAATATAATAATTATACTTATTATTCCCAATATTACCAATATAACATGCATTATTACCCATATAATGCAGTTATTATCGACAGAAGTATAATAAATATACTTGTTACTTTTATTATTATCAGTATAACATGCACTATTAGCCATATTTTACTTTTATTATCGCTAGAACTATAATAATTATACTAATTACTCCCGACATTATCAACATAACATGCATTATTACCCATGTAATGCAGTTATTATCGCTAGAACTGTAATATTTATACCTATTACTTATATTATTATCAATATAACATGCATTATTACCCTTATAATGGAGTTATTATCGCTAGAACTGTAATAAATACACTTACTACTTTCATTATCACCAATATAACATGCATTATTACCCATATTATGCAGTTATTATCGATAGAACTATAATAAATATACTTATTACTTTCATTATCATCAATATAACATGCATTATTACCGATATTATGCAGTTATTATCGCTAGAACTGTAATTATTATACTCATTACTTATATTATTATCAATATAACATGCATTATTACCCATATTATGCAGTTATTATCGCTAGAACTATAATAAATATACGTATTACTTTTATTATCATCAATATAACATGCATTATTACCCATATTATGCAGTTATTTTCGATAGAACTGTAATAAACATACTTATTACTTTTATTGTTATCAATATAACATGCACTATTAGCCATATTTTACTATTATTATCACTAGAACTATAATAATTATACTTATTACTCCCGATATTATCAATATAACATGCATTATTACCCTTATAATGGAGTTATTATCGCTAGAACTGTAATAAACACACTTACTACTTTCATTATCACCAATATAACATGCATTATTACCCATATTATGCAGTTATTATCGATAGAACTATAATAAATATACTTATTACTTTCATTATCATCAATATAACATGCATTATTACCGATATTATGCAGTTATTATCGCTAGAACTGTAATTATTGTACTCATTACTTATATTATTATCAATATAACATGCATTATTACCCATATTATGCAGTTATTATCGCTAGAACTATAATAAATATACGTATTACTTTTATTATCATCAATATAACATGCATTATTACCCATATTATGCAGTTATTATCGCTAGAACTGTAATAATTATACTTATTACTTATATTATTATCAATATAACATGCATTATTACACATATAATGGAGTTATTATCGATAGAACTGTAATAATTATACTTATTACTTATATTATTATCAATATACCATGCATTATTACGCATATAATGCAGTTATTATCGACAGAAGTATAATAAATATACTTGTTACTTTTATTATTATCAGTATAACATGCACTATTAGCCATATTTTACTTTTATTATCGGTAGAACTATAATAATTCTACTAATTACTCCCGACATTATCAACATAACATGCATTATTACCCATGTAATGCAGTTATTATCGCTAGAACTGTAATATTTATACCTATTACTTATATTATTATCAATATAACATGCACTATTACCCATATTATGCAGTTATTATCGATAGAACTGTAATAAATATACTTATTACTTTTATTATTATCAATATAACATGCACTATTAGCCATATTATACAATTATTATCGCTAGAACTATAATAATTATACTTATTACTCCGGATATTATCAATATGACATGCATTATTACCCATATAATGGAGTTATTATAGCTAGAACTGTAATAATTATACTCATTACTTATATTATTATCAATATAACGTGCATTATTACCCATATTATGCAGTTATTATCGCTAGAACTGTAATAATTATACTTATTACTTATATTATTATCAATATAACATGCATTATTACCCATATAATGGAGTTATTATCGCTAGAAATGTAATAATTATACTTATTACTTATATAATTATCAATATAACATGCATTATTACGCATATTATGCAGTTATAATCGCTAGAACTATAATAAATATACTTAGTACTTTTTTTATCATCAATATAACATGCATTATTACGCGTATAATGCAGTTATTATCGCTAGAACTGTAATAAGTATACTTACTACTTTCATTATCATCAATATAACATGCATTATTACGCATATAATGCAGTTATTATCGCTAGAACTGTAATAAATATACTTACTACTTTCATTATCATCAATATAACATGCATTATTACCCATATTATGCAGTTATTATCGCTAGAACAGTAATAACTATACTCATTACTTATATTATTATCAATATAACATGCATTATTAGCCATATTTTACTATTATTATCGCTAGAACTATAACAAATATACTTACTACTTTTATTATTATCAATATAACATGCACTATTACCCATATAATGCAGTTATTATCGACAGAAGTATAATAAATATACTTATTACTTTTATTATTATCAATATAACAGGCACTCTTAGCCATATTTTACTAGTATTATCGCTAGGACTGTAATAATTATACTTATTACTCGCGATATTATCAATATAACATCCATTATTACCCGTATAATGCAGTTCTTATCGCTGGAACTGTAATAATTATACTTATTACTCCCGATATTATCAATATAACATGCATTATTACCCATACAATGGAGTTATTATCGCTAGAACTGTAATAATTATTCTTATTACTCCCGATATTATCAGTATAACATGCATTATTACCCATATAATGCAGTTATTATCGCTAGAACTGTAATAATTATAGTTATTACTTATACTATTAGCAGTATAACGTGCATTATTACACATATAATGGAGTTATTATCGATAGAACTGTAATAATTATACTTATTACTTATATTATTATCAATATAACATGCATTATTACCCATGTAATGCAGTTATTATCGACAGAAGTATAATAAATATACTTATTACTTTTATTATTATAAATATAACATGCACTATTAGCCATATTTTACTATTATTATCGCTAGAACTATAATAATTATACTTATTACTCCCAATATTATCAATATAACATGCATTATTACCCATATAATGCAGTTATTATCGCTAGAACTGTAATAATTATACTTATTACTTATATTATTCTCAATATAACATGCATTATTAGCCATATTATGCAGTTATAATCGCTAGAACTATAATAAATATACTTATTACTTGTATTATGATCAATATAACATGCATTATTACCCATATAATGCAGTTATTATCGACAGAAGTATAATAAATATACCCATTACTTATATTATTATCAATATAACATGCATTATTACCCATATAATGGAGTTATTATCGCTAGAACTGTAATAACTATACTTATTACTTATATTATTATCAATATACCATGCATTATTACCCATATTATGCAGTTATTATCGCTAGAACTATAATAAATATACTTACTACTTTTATTATCATCAATATAACCTGCATTATTACCCATATTATGCAGTTATTATCGCTAGAACTGTATTAATTATACTTATTACTTATATTATTATCAATATAACATGCATTATTACCCATATAATGGAGTTATTATCCCTAGAACTGTAATAATTATACTTATTACTCCCAATATTATCAATATAACATGCATTATTACCCATATAATGCAGTTATTATCGCTAGAGCTGTAATAATTATACTTATTACTTATATTGCTAGCAATATAACGTGCATTATTACCCATATAATGCAGTTATTATCGCTAGAACTGTAATAATTATACTTATTACTTATATTATTATCAATATAACATGCATTATTACCCATATTATGCAGTTTTTATCGCTAGAACTATAATAAGTATACGTATTACTTTTATTATCATCAATATAACATGCATTATTACCCATATTATGCAGTTATTATCGATAGAAATGTAATAAATATACTTATTACTTTTATTATTATCAATATAACATGCACTATTTGCCATTATTTACTATTATTATCGCTAGAACTATAATAATTACACTTATTACTCCCAATATTATCAATGTAACATGCATTATTACCCATATTATGCAGTTATTATCGCTAGAACTGTAATAATTATACTTATTACTTATATTATTATCAATATAACATGCATTATTACCCATATAATGGAGGTATTATCGCTAGAACTGTAATAATTATACTTATTTCTCATACTATTAGCAATATAACGTGCATTATTGCCCATATAATGCAGTTATTATCGCTAGAACTGTAATAATTATACTTATTACTTATACTATTAGCAATATTACGTGCATTATTACCCATATTATGCAGTTATTATCGATAGAACTGTAATAAATATACTTATTACTTTCATTATCATCAATATAACATGCATTATTACCGATATTATGCAGTTATTATCGCTAGAACTGTAATTATTATACTCATTACTTATATTATTATCAATATAACATGCATTATTACCCATATTATGGAGTTATTATCGCTAGAACTATAATAAGTATACTTAGTACTTTTATTGTTATCAATATAACATGCATTATTACCCATATTATGCATTTATTATCGCTAGAACTGTAATAAATATACTTACTACTTTCATTATCATCAATATAACATGCATTATTACGCATATAATGCAGTTATTATCGACAGAAGTATAATAAATATACTTATTACTTTTATTATTATCAATATAACATGCATTATTACCCATATAATGGAGTTATTATCGCTGGAACTGTAATAATTATACTTATTACTTATATTATGAACAATATAACATGCATAATTACCCATATTATGCAGTTATTATCGCTAGAACTATAATAAATATACTTAGTACTTTTATTATAATCAATATAACATGCATTATTACCCATATCATGCAGTTATTATAGCTAGAACTATAATAAATATACGTATTACTTTTATTATCATCAATATAACATGCATTATTACCCATATTATGCAGTTATTATCGATAGAACTGTAATAAATATACTTATTACTTTTATTATTATCAATATAACATGCACTATTAGTCATATTTCACTATTATTATCGCTAGAAATATAATAATTATACTTATTATTCCCAATATTACCAATATAACATGCATTATTACCCATATAATGCAGTTATTATCGACAGAAGTATAATAAATATACTTGTTACTTTTATTATTATCAGTATAACATGCACTATTAGCCATATTTTACTTTTATTATCGCTAGAACTATAATAATTATACTAATTACTCCCGACATTATCAACATAACATGCATTATTACCCATGTAATGCAGTTATTATCGCTAGAACTGTAATATTTATACCTATTACTTATATTATTATCAATATAACATGCATTATTACCCATATTATGCAGTTATAATCGCTAGAACTATAATAAATATACGTATTGCTTTAATTATCATCAATATAACATGCACTATTACCCATATTATGCAGTTATTATCGATAGAACTGTAATAAATATACTTATTACTTTTATTATTATCAATATAACATGCACTATTAGCCATATTGTACAATTATTATCGCTAGAACTATAATAATTATACTTATTACTCCGGATATTATCAATATGACATGCATTATTACCCATATAATGGAGTTATTATAGCTAGAACTGTAATAATTATACTCATTACTTATATTATTATCAATATAACGTGCATTATTACCCATATTATGCAGTTATTATCGCTAGAACTGTAATAATTATACTTATTACTTATATTATTATCAATATAACATGCATTATTACCCATATAATGGAGTTATTATCGCTAGAAATGTAATAATTATACTTATTACTTATATAATTATCAATATAACATGCATTATTACGCATATTATGCAGTTATAATCGCTAGAACTATAATAAATATACTTAGTACTTTTTTTATCATCAATATAACATGCATTATTACGCGTATAATGCAGTTATTATCGCTAGAACTGTAATAAGTATACTTACTACTTTCATTATCATCAATATAACATGCATTATTACGCATATAATGCAGTTATTATCGCTAGAACTGTAATAAATATACTTACTACTTTCATTATCATCAATATAACATGCATTATTACCCATATTATGCAGTTATTATCGCTAGAACAGTAATAACTATACTCATTACTTATATTATTATCAATATAACATGCATTATTAGCCATATTTTACTATTATTATCGCTAGAACTATACCAAATATACTTACTACTTTTATTATTATCAATATAACATGCACTATTACCCATATAATGCAGTTATTATCGACAGAAGTATAATAAATATACTTATTACTTTTATTATTATCAATATAACAGGCACTCTTAGCCATATTTTACTAGTATTATCGCTAGGACTGTAATAATTATACTTATTACTCGCGATATTATCAATATAACATCCATTATTACCCGTATAATGCAGTTCTTATCGCTGGAACTGTAATAATTATACTTATTACTCCCGATATTATCAATATAACATGCATTATTACCCATACAATGGAGTTATTATCGCTAGAACTGTAATAATTATACTTATTACTCCCGATATTATCAATATAACATGCATTATTACCCATATAATGCAGTTATTATCGCTAGAACTGTAATAATTATAGTTATTACTTATACTATTAGCAGTATAACGTGCATTGTTACCCATATTATGCAGTTATTATCGCTAGAACTGTTATAATTATACTTATTACTTATATTATTCTCAATATAACATGCATTATTACCCATATTATGCAGTTATAATCGCTAGAACTATAATAAATATACTTATTACTTGTATTATGATCAATATAACATGCATTATTACCCATATAATGCAGTTATTATCGAGAGAAGTATAATAAATATACTCATTACTTATATTATTATCAATATAACATGCATTATTACCCATATAATGGAGTTATTATCGCTAGAACTGTAATAACTATACTTATTACTTATATTATTATCAATATAACATGCATTATTACCCATATTATGCAGTTATTATCGCTAGAACTATAATAAATATACTTACTACTTTTATTATCATCAATATAACCTGCATTATTACCCATATCATGCAGTTATTATCGCTAGAACTATAATAAATATACGTATTACTTTTATTATCATCAATATAACATGCATTATTACCCATATTATGCAGTTATTTTCGATAGAACTGTAATAAACATACTTATTACTTTTATTGTTATCAATATAACATGCACTATTAGCCATATTTTACTATTATTATCACTAGAACTATAATAATTATACTTATTACTCCCGATATTATCAATATAACATGCATTATTACCCTTATAATGGAGTTATTATCGCTAGAACTGTAATAAATACACTTACTACTTTCATTATCACCAATATAACATGCATTATTACCCATATTATGCAGTTATTATCGATAGAACTATAATAAATATACTTATTACTTTCATTATCATCAATATAACATGCATTATTACCGATATTATGCAGTTATTATCGCTAGAACTGTAATTATTATACTCATTACTTATATTATTATCAATATAACATGCATTATTACCCATATTATGCAGTTATTATCGCTAGAACTATAATAAATATACGTATTACTTTTATTATCATCAATATAACATGCATTATTACCCATATTATGCAGTTATTTTCGATAGAACTGTAATAAACATACTTATTACTTTTATTGTTATCAATATAACATGCACTATTAGCCATATTTTACTATTATTATCACTAGAACTATAATAATTATACTTATTACTCCCGATATTATCAATATAACATGCATTATTACCCTTATAATGGAGTTATTATCGCTAGAACTGTAATAAATACACTTACTACTTTCATTATCACCAATATAACATGCATTATTACCCATATTATGCAGTTATTATCGATAGAACTATAATAAATATACTTATTACTTTCATTATCATCAATATAACATGCATTATTACCGATATTATGCAGTTATTATCGCTAGAACTGTAATTATTGTACTCATTACTTATATTATTATCAATATAACATGCATTATTACCCATATTATGCAGTTATTATCGCTAGAACTATAATAAATATACGTATTACTTTTATTATCATCAATATAACATGCATTATTACCCATATTATGCAGTTATTATCGCTAGAACTGTAATAATTATACTTATTACTTATATTATTATCAATATAACTTGCATTATTACACATATAATGGAGTTATTATCGATAGAACTGTAATAATTATACTTATTACTTATATTATTATCAATATACCATGCATTATTACCCATATAATGCAGTTATTATCGACAGAAGTATAATAAATATACTTATTACTTTTATTATTATCAATATAACATGCATTATTACCCATATAATGGAGTTATTATCGCTGGAACTGTAATAATTATACTTATTACTTATATTATGAACAATATAACTTGCATAATTACCCATATTATGCAGTTATTATCGCTAGAACTATAATAAATATACTTAGTACTTTTATTATAATCAATATAACATGCATTATTACCCATATAATGCAGTTATTATAGCTAGAACTATAATAAATATACGTATTACTTTTATTATCATCAATATAACATGCATTATTACCCATATTATGCAGTTATTATCGATAGAACTGTAATAAATATACTTATTACTTTTATTATTATCAATATAACATGCACTATTAGTCATATTTCACTATTATTATCGCTAGAAATATAATAATTATACTTATTATTCCCAATATTACCAATATAACATGCATTATTACCCATATAATGCAGTTATTATCGACAGAAGTATAATAAATATACTTGTTACTTTTATTATTATCAGTATAACATGCACTATTAGCCATATTTTACTTTTATTATCGCTAGAACTATAATAATTATACTAATTACTCCCGACATTATCAACATAACATGCATTATTACCCATGTAATGCAGTTATTATCGCTAGAACTGTAATATTTATACCTATTACTTATATTATTATCAATATAACATGCATTATTACCCTTATAATGGAGTTATTATCGCTAGAACTGTAATAAATACACTTACTACTTTCATTATCACCAATATAACATGCATTATTACCCATATTATGCAGTTATTATCGATAGAACTATAATAAATATACTTATTACTTTCATTATCATCAATATAACATGCATTATTACCGATATTATGCAGTTATTATCGCTAGAACTGTAATTATTATACTCATTACTTATATTATTATCAATATAACATGCATTATTACCCATATTATGGAGTTATTATCGCTAGAACTATAATAAGTATACTTAGTACTTTTATTGTTATCAATATAACATGCATTATTACCCATATTATGCATTTATTATCGCTAGAACTGTAATAAATATACTTACTACTTTAATTATCATCAATATAACATGCATTATTACGCATATAATGCAGTTATTATCGATAGAACTGTAATAAATATACTTATTACTTTTATTATTATCAATATAACATGCACTATTAGTCATATTTCACTATTATTATCGCTAGAAATATAATAATTATACTTATTATTCCCAATATTACCAATATAACATGCATTATTACCCATATAATGCAGTTATTATCGACAGAAGTATAATAAATATACTTGTTACTTTTATTATTATCAGTATAACATGCACTATTAGCCATATTTTACTTTTATTATCGCTAGAACTATAATAATTATACTAATTACTCCCGACATTATCAACATAACATGCATTATTACCCATGTAATGCAGTTATTATCGCTAGAACTGTAATATTTATACCTATTACTTATATTATTATCAATATAACATGCATTATTACCCTTATAATGGAGTTATTATCGCTAGAACTGTAATAAATACACTTACTACTTTCATTATCACCAATATAACATGCATTATTACCCATATTATGCAGTTATTATCGATAGAACTATAATAAATATACTTATTACTTTCATTATCATCAATATAACATGCATTATTACCGATATTATGCAGTTATTATCGCTAGAACTGTAATTATTATACTCATTACTTATATTATTATCAATATAACATGCATTATTACCCATATTATGCAGTTATTATCGCTAGAACTATAATAAATATACGTATTACTTTTATTATCATCAATATAACATGCATTATTACCCATATTATGCAGTTATTTTCGATAGAACTGTAATAAACATACTTATTACTTTTATTGTTATCAATATAACATGCACTATTAGCCATATTTTACTATTATTATCACTAGAACTATAATAATTATACTTATTACTCCCGATATTATCAATATAACATGCATTATTACCCTTATAATGGAGTTATTATCGCTAGAACTGTAATAAACACACTTACTACTTTCATTATCACCAATATAACATGCATTATTACCCATATTATGCAGTTATTATCGATAGAACTATAATAAATATACTTATTACTTTCATTATCATCAATATAACATGCATTATTACCGATATTATGCAGTTATTATCGCTAGAACTGTAATTATTGTACTCATTACTTATATTATTATCAATATAACATGCATTATTACCCATATTATGCAGTTATTATCGCTAGAACTATAATAAATATACGTATTACTTTTATTATCATCAATATAACATGCATTATTACCCATATTATGCAGTTATTATCGCTAGAACTGTAATAATTATACTTATTACTTATATTATTATCAATATAACATGCATTATTACACATATAATGGAGTTATTATCGATAGAACTGTAATAATTATACTTATTACTTATATTATTATCAATATACCATGCATTATTACGCATATAATGCAGTTATTATCGACAGAAGTATAATAAATATACTTGTTACTTTTATTATTATCAGTATAACATGCACTATTAGCCATATTTTACTTTTATTATCGGTAGAACTATAATAATTCTACTAATTACTCCCGACATTATCAACATAACATGCATTATTACCCATGTAATGCAGTTATTATCGCTAGAACTGTAATATTTATACCTATTACTTATATTATTATCAATATAACATGCACTATTACCCATATTATGCAGTTATTATCGATAGAACTGTAATAAATATACTTATTACTTTTATTATTATCAATATAACATGCACTATTAGCCATATTATACAATTATTATCGCTAGAACTATAATAATTATACTTATTACTCCGGATATTATCAATATGACATGCATTATTACCCATATAATGGAGTTATTATAGCTAGAACTGTAATAATTATACTCATTACTTATATTATTATCAATATAACGTGCATTATTACCCATATTATGCAGTTATTATCGCTAGAACTGTAATAATTATACTTATTACTTATATTATTATCAATATAACATGCATTATTACCCATATAATGGAGTTATTATCGCTAGAAATGTAATAATTATACTTATTACTTATATAATTATCAATATAACATGCATTATTACGCATATTATGCAGTTATAATCGCTAGAACTATAATAAATATACTTAGTACTTTTTTTATCATCAATATAACATGCATTATTACGCGTATAATGCAGTTATTATCGCTAGAACTGTAATAAGTATACTTACTACTTTCATTATCATCAATATAACATGCATTATTACGCATATAATGCAGTTATTATCGCTAGAACTGTAATAAATATACTTACTACTTTCATTATCATCAATATAACATGCATTATTACCCATATTATGCAGTTATTATCGCTAGAACAGTAATAACTATACTCATTACTTATATTATTATCAATATAACATGCATTATTAGCCATATTTTACTATTATTATCGCTAGAACTATAACAAATATACTTACTACTTTTATTATTATCAATATAACATGCACTATTACCCATATAATGCAGTTATTATCGACAGAAGTATAATAAATATACTTATTACTTTTATTATTATCAATATAACAGGCACTCTTAGCCATATTTTACTAGTATTATCGCTAGGACTGTAATAATTATACTTATTACTCGCGATATTATCAATATAACATCCATTATTACCCGTATAATGCAGTTCTTATCGCTGGAACTGTAATAATTATACTTATTACTCCCGATATTATCAATATAACATGCATTATTACCCATACAATGGAGTTATTATCGCTAGAACTGTAATAATTATTCTTATTACTCCCGATATTATCAGTATAACATGCATTATTACCCATATAATGCAGTTATTATCGCTAGAACTGTAATAATTATAGTTATTACTTATACTATTAGCAGTATAACGTGCATTATTACACATATAATGGAGTTATTATCGATAGAACTGTAATAATTATACTTATTACTTATATTATTATCAATATAACATGCATTATTACCCATGTAATGCAGTTATTATCGACAGAAGTATAATAAATATACTTATTACTTTTATTATTATAAATATAACATGCACTATTAGCCATATTTTACTATTATTATCGCTAGAACTATAATAATTATACTTATTACTCCCAATATTATCAATATAACATGCATTATTACCCATATAATGCAGTTATTATCGCTAGAACTGTAATAATTATACTTATTACTTATATTATTCTCAATATAACATGCATTATTAGCCATATTATGCAGTTATAATCGCTAGAACTATAATAAATATACTTATTACTTGTATTATGATCAATATAACATGCATTATTACCCATATAATGCAGTTATTATCGACAGAAGTATAATAAATATACCCATTACTTATATTATTATCAATATAACATGCATTATTACCCATATAATGGAGTTATTATCGCTAGAACTGTAATAACTATACTTATTACTTATATTATTATCAATATACCATGCATTATTACCCATATTATGCAGTTATTATCGCTAGAACTATAATAAATATACTTACTACTTTTATTATCATCAATATAACCTGCATTATTACCCATATTATGCAGTTATTATCGCTAGAACTGTATTAATTATACTTATTACTTATATTATTATCAATATAACATGCATTATTACCCATATAATGGAGTTATTATCCCTAGAACTGTAATAATTATACTTATTACTCCCAATATTATCAATATAACATGCATTATTACCCATATAATGCAGTTATTATCGCTAGAGCTGTAATAATTATACTTATTACTTATATTGCTAGCAATATAACGTGCATTATTACCCATATAATGCAGTTATTATCGCTAGAACTGTAATAATTATACTTATTACTTATATTATTATCAATATAACATGCATTATTACCCATATTATGCAGTTTTTATCGCTAGAACTATAATAAGTATACGTATTACTTTTATTATCATCAATATAACATGCATTATTACCCATATTATGCAGTTATTATCGATAGAAATGTAATAAATATACTTATTACTTTTATTATTATCAATATAACATGCACTATTTGCCATTATTTACTATTATTATCGCTAGAACTATAATAATTACACTTATTACTCCCAATATTATCAATGTAACATGCATTATTACCCATATTATGCAGTTATTATCGCTAGAACTGTAATAATTATACTTATTACTTATATTATTATCAATATAACATGCATTATTACCCATATAATGGAGGTATTATCGCTAGAACTGTAATAATTATACTTATTTCTCATACTATTAGCAATATAACGTGCATTATTGCCCATATAATGCAGTTATTATCGCTAGAACTGTAATAATTATACTTATTACTTATACTATTAGCAATATTACGTGCATTATTACCCATATTATGCAGTTATTATCGATAGAACTGTAATAAATATACTTATTACTTTCATTATCATCAATATAACATGCATTATTACCGATATTATGCAGTTATTATCGCTAGAACTGTAATTATTATACTCATTACTTATATTATTATCAATATAACATGCATTATTACCCATATTATGGAGTTATTATCGCTAGAACTATAATAAGTATACTTAGTACTTTTATTGTTATCAATATAACATGCATTATTACCCATATTATGCATTTATTATCGCTAGAACTGTAATAAATATACTTACTACTTTCATTATCATCAATATAACATGCATTATTACGCATATAATGCAGTTATTATCGACAGAAGTATAATAAATATACTTATTACTTTTATTATTATCAATATAACATGCATTATTACCCATATAATGGAGTTATTATCGCTGGAACTGTAATAATTATACTTATTACTTATATTATGAACAATATAACATGCATAATTACCCATATTATGCAGTTATTATCGCTAGAACTATAATAAATATACTTAGTACTTTTATTATAATCAATATAACATGCATTATTACCCATATCATGCAGTTATTATAGCTAGAACTATAATAAATATACGTATTACTTTTATTATCATCAATATAACATGCATTATTACCCATATTATGCAGTTATTATCGATAGAACTGTAATAAATATACTTATTACTTTTATTATTATCAATATAACATGCACTATTAGTCATATTTCACTATTATTATCGCTAGAAATATAATAATTATACTTATTATTCCCAATATTACCAATATAACATGCATTATTACCCATATAATGCAGTTATTATCGACAGAAGTATAATAAATATACTTGTTACTTTTATTATTATCAGTATAACATGCACTATTAGCCATATTTTACTTTTATTATCGCTAGAACTATAATAATTATACTAATTACTCCCGACATTATCAACATAACATGCATTATTACCCATGTAATGCAGTTATTATCGCTAGAACTGTAATATTTATACCTATTACTTATATTATTATCAATATAACATGCATTATTACCCATATTATGCAGTTATAATCGCTAGAACTATAATAAATATACGTATTGCTTTAATTATCATCAATATAACATGCACTATTACCCATATTATGCAGTTATTATCGATAGAACTGTAATAAATATACTTATTACTTTTATTATTATCAATATAACATGCACTATTAGCCATATTGTACAATTATTATCGCTAGAACTATAATAATTATACTTATTACTCCGGATATTATCAATATGACATGCATTATTACCCATATAATGGAGTTATTATAGCTAGAACTGTAATAATTATACTCATTACTTATATTATTATCAATATAACGTGCATTATTACCCATATTATGCAGTTATTATCGCTAGAACTGTAATAATTATACTTATTACTTATATTATTATCAATATAACATGCATTATTACCCATATAATGGAGTTATTATCGCTAGAAATGTAATAATTATACTTATTACTTATATAATTATCAATATAACATGCATTATTACGCATATTATGCAGTTATAATCGCTAGAACTATAATAAATATACTTAGTACTTTTTTTATCATCAATATAACATGCATTATTACGCGTATAATGCAGTTATTATCGCTAGAACTGTAATAAGTATACTTACTACTTTCATTATCATCAATATAACATGCATTATTACGCATATAATGCAGTTATTATCGCTAGAACTGTAATAAATATACTTACTACTTTCATTATCATCAATATAACATGCATTATTACCCATATTATGCAGTTATTATCGCTAGAACAGTAATAACTATACTCATTACTTATATTATTATCAATATAACATGCATTATTAGCCATATTTTACTATTATTATCGCTAGAACTATACCAAATATACTTACTACTTTTATTATTATCAATATAACATGCACTATTACCCATATAATGCAGTTATTATCGACAGAAGTATAATAAATATACTTATTACTTTTATTATTATCAATATAACAGGCACTCTTAGCCATATTTTACTAGTATTATCGCTAGGACTGTAATAATTATACTTATTACTCGCGATATTATCAATATAACATCCATTATTACCCGTATAATGCAGTTCTTATCGCTGGAACTGTAATAATTATACTTATTACTCCCGATATTATCAATATAACATGCATTATTACCCATACAATGGAGTTATTATCGCTAGAACTGTAATAATTATACTTATTACTCCCGATATTATCAATATAACATGCATTATTACCCATATAATGCAGTTATTATCGCTAGAACTGTAATAATTATAGTTATTACTTATACTATTAGCAGTATAACGTGCATTGTTACCCATATTATGCAGTTATTATCGCTAGAACTGTTATAATTATACTTATTACTTATATTATTCTCAATATAACATGCATTATTACCCATATTATGCAGTTATAATCGCTAGAACTATAATAAATATACTTATTACTTGTATTATGATCAATATAACATGCATTATTACCCATATAATGCAGTTATTATCGAGAGAAGTATAATAAATATACTCATTACTTATATTATTATCAATATAACATGCATTATTACCCATATAATGGAGTTATTATCGCTAGAACTGTAATAACTATACTTATTACTTATATTATTATCAATATAACATGCATTATTACCCATATTATGCAGTTATTATCGCTAGAACTATAATAAATATACTTACTACTTTTATTATCATCAATATAACCTGCATTATTACCCATATCATGCAGTTATTATCGCTAGAACTATAATAAATATACGTATTACTTTTATTATCATCAATATAACATGCATTATTACCCATATTATGCAGTTATTTTCGATAGAACTGTAATAAACATACTTATTACTTTTATTGTTATCAATATAACATGCACTATTAGCCATATTTTACTATTATTATCACTAGAACTATAATAATTATACTTATTACTCCCGATATTATCAATATAACATGCATTATTACCCTTATAATGGAGTTATTATCGCTAGAACTGTAATAAACACACTTACTACTTTCATTATCACCAATATAACATGCATTATTACCCATATTATGCAGTTATTATCGATAGAACTATAATAAATATACTTATTACTTTCATTATCATCAATATAACATGCATTATTACCGATATTATGCAGTTATTATCGCTAGAACTGTAATTATTGTACTCATTACTTATATTATTATCAATATAACATGCATTATTACCCATATTATGCAGTTATTATCGCTAGAACTATAATAAATATACGTATTACTTTTATTATCATCAATATAACATGCATTATTACCCATATTATGCAGTTATTATCGCTAGAACTGTAATAATTATACTTATTACTTATATTATTATCAATATAACATGCATTATTACACATATAATGGAGTTATTATCGATAGAACTGTAATAATTATACTTATTACTTATATTATTATCAATATACCATGCATTATTACGCATATAATGCAGTTATTATCGACAGAAGTATAATAAATATACTTGTTACTTTTATTATTATCAGTATAACATGCACTATTAGCCATATTTTACTTTTATTATCGGTAGAACTATAATAATTCTACTAATTACTCCCGACATTATCAACATAACATGCATTATTACCCATGTAATGCAGTTATTATCGCTAGAACTGTAATATTTATACCTATTACTTATATTATTATCAATATAACATGCACTATTACCCATATTATGCAGTTATTATCGATAGAACTGTAATAAATATACTTATTACTTTTATTATTATCAATATAACATGCACTATTAGCCATATTATACAATTATTATCGCTAGAACTATAATAATTATACTTATTACTCCGGATATTATCAATATGACATGCATTATTACCCATATAATGGAGTTATTATAGCTAGAACTGTAATAATTATACTCATTACTTATATTATTATCAATATAACGTGCATTATTACCCATATTATGCAGTTATTATCGCTAGAACTGTAATAATTATACTTATTACTTATATTATTATCAATATAACATGCATTATTACCCATATAATGGAGTTATTATCGCTAGAAATGTAATAATTATACTTATTACTTATATAATTATCAATATAACATGCATTATTACGCATATTATGCAGTTATAATCGCTAGAACTATAATAAATATACTTAGTACTTTTTTTATCATCAATATAACATGCATTATTACGCGTATAATGCAGTTATTATCGCTAGAACTGTAATAAGTATACTTACTACTTTCATTATCATCAATATAACATGCATTATTACGCATATAATGCAGTTATTATCGCTAGAACTGTAATAAATATACTTACTACTTTCATTATCATCAATATAACATGCATTATTACCCATATTATGCAGTTATTATCGCTAGAACAGTAATAACTATACTCATTACTTATATTATTATCAATATAACATGCATTATTAGCCATATTTTACTATTATTATCGCTAGAACTATAACAAATATACTTACTACTTTTATTATTATCAATATAACATGCACTATTACCCATATAATGCAGTTATTATCGACAGAAGTATAATAAATATACTTATTACTTTTATTATTATCAATATAACAGGCACTCTTAGCCATATTTTACTAGTATTATCGCTAGGACTGTAATAATTATACTTATTACTCGCGATATTATCAATATAACATCCATTATTACCCGTATAATGCAGTTCTTATCGCTGGAACTGTAATAATTATACTTATTACTCCCGATATTATCAATATAACATGCATTATTACCCATACAATGGAGTTATTATCGCTAGAACTGTAATAATTATTCTTATTACTCCCGATATTATCAGTATAACATGCATTATTACCCATATAATGCAGTTATTATCGCTAGAACTGTAATAATTATAGTTATTACTTATACTATTAGCAGTATAACGTGCATTATTACACATATAATGGAGTTATTATCGATAGAACTGTAATAATTATACTTATTACTTATATTATTATCAATATAACATGCATTATTACCCATGTAATGCAGTTATTATCGACAGAAGTATAATAAATATACTTATTACTTTTATTATTATAAATATAACATGCACTATTAGCCATATTTTACTATTATTATCGCTAGAACTATAATAATTATACTTATTACTCCCAATATTATCAATATAACATGCATTATTACCCATATAATGCAGTTATTATCGCTAGAACTGTAATAATTATACTTATTACTTATATTATTCTCAATATAACATGCATTATTAGCCATATTATGCAGTTATAATCGCTAGAACTATAATAAATATACTTATTACTTGTATTATGATCAATATAACATGCATTATTACCCATATAATGCAGTTATTATCGACAGAAGTATAATAAATATACCCATTACTTATATTATTATCAATATAACATGCATTATTACCCATATAATGGAGTTATTATCGCTAGAACTGTAATAACTATACTTATTACTTATATTATTATCAATATACCATGCATTATTACACATATTATGCAGTTATTATCGCTAGAACTATAATAAATATACTTACTACTTTTATTATCATCAATATAACCTGCATTATTACCCATATTATGCAGTTATTATCGCTAGAACTGTATTAATTATACTTATTACTTATATTATTATCAATATAACATGCATTATTACCCATATAATGGAGTTATTATCCCTAGAACTGTAATAATTATACTTATTACTCCCAATATTATCAATATAACATGCATTATTACCCATATAATGCAGTTATTATCGCTAGAGCTGTAATAATTATACTTATTACTTATATTGCTAGCAATATAACGTGCATTATTACCCATATAATGCAGTTATTATCGCTAGAACTGTAATAATTATACTTATTACTTATATTATTATCAATATAACATGCATTATTACCCATATTATGCAGTTTTTATCGCTAGAACTATAATAAGTATACGTATTACTTTTATTATCATCAATATAACATGCATTATTACCCATATTATGCAGTTATTATCGATAGAAATGTAATAAATATACTTATTACTTTTATTATTATCAATATAACATGCACTATTTGCCATTATTTACTATTATTATCGCTAGAACTATAATAATTACACTTATTACTCCCAATATTATCAATGTAACATGCATTATTACCCATATTATGCAGTTATTATCGCTAGAACTGTAATAATTATACTTATTACTTATATTATTATCAATATAACATGCATTATTACCCATATAATGGAGGTATTATCGCTAGAACTGTAATAATTATACTTATTTCTCATACTATTAGCAATATAACGTGCATTATTGCCCATATAATGCAGTTATTATCGCTAGAACTGTAATAATTATACTTATTACTTATACTATTAGCAATATTACGTGCATTATTACCCATATTATGCAGTTATTATCGATAGAACTGTAATAAATATACTTATTACTTTCATTATCATCAATATAACATGCATTATTACCGATATTATGCAGTTATTATCGCTAGAACTGTAATTATTATACTCATTACTTATATTATTATCAATATAACATGCATTATTACCCATATTATGGAGTTATTATCGCTAGAACCATAATAAGTATACTTAGTACTTTTATTGTTATCAATATAACATGCATTATTACCCATATTATGCATTTATTATCGCTAGAACTGTAATAAATATACTTACTACTTTCATTATCATCAATATAACATGCATTATTACGCATATAATGCAGTTATTATCGACAGAAGTATAATAAATATACTTATTACTTTTATTATTATCAATATAACATGCATTATTACCCATATAATGGAGTTATTATCGCTGGAACTGTAATAATTATACTTATTACTTATATTATGAACAATATAACATGCATAATTACCCATATTATGCAGTTATTATCGCTAGAACTATAATAAATATACTTAGTACTTTTATTATAATCAATATAACATGCATTATTACCCATATCATGCAGTTATTATAGCTAGAACTATAATAAATATACGTATTACTTTTATTATCATCAATATAACATGCATTATTACCCATATTATGCAGTTATTATCGATAGAACTGTAATAAATATACTTATTACTTTTATTATTATCAATATAACATGCACTATTAGTCATATTTCACTATTATTATCGCTAGAAATATAATAATTATACTTATTATTCCCAATATTACCAATATAACATGCATTATTACCCATATAATGCAGTTATTATCGACAGAAGTATAATAAATATACTTGTTACTTTTATTATTATCAGTATAACATGCACTATTAGCCATATTTTACTTTTATTATCGCTAGAACTATAATAATTATACTAATTACTCCCGACATTATCAACATAACATGCATTATTACCCATGTAATGCAGTTATTATCGCTAGAACTGTAATATTTATACCTATTACTTATATTATTATCAATATAACATGCATTATTACCCATATTATGCAGTTATAATCGCTAGAACTATAATAAATATACGTATTGCTTTAATTATCATCAATATAACATGCACTATTACCCATATTATGCAGTTATTATCGATAGAACTGTAATAAATATACTTATTACTTTTATTATTATCAATATAACATGCACTATTAGCCATATTGTACAATTATTATCGCTAGAACTATAATAATTATACTTATTACTCCGGATATTATCAATATGACATGCATTATTACCCATATAATGGAGTTATTATAGCTAGAACTGTAATAATTATACTCATTACTTATATTATTATCAATATAACGTGCATTATTACCCATATTATGCAGTTATTATCGCTAGAACTGTAATAATTATACTTATTACTTATATTATTATCAATATAACATGCATTATTACCCATATAATGGAGTTATTATCGCTAGAAATGTAATAATTATACTTATTACTTATATAATTATCAATATAACATGCATTATTACGCATATTATGCAGTTATAATCGCTAGAACTATAATAAATATACTTAGTACTTTTTTTATCATCAATATAACATGCATTATTACGCGTATAATGCAGTTATTATCGCTAGAACTGTAATAAGTATACTTACTACTTTCATTATCATCAATATAACATGCATTATTACGCATATAATGCAGTTATTATCGCTAGAACTGTAATAAATATACTTACTACTTTCATTATCATCAATATAACATGCATTATTACCCATATTATGCAGTTATTATCGCTAGAACAGTAATAACTATACTCATTACTTATATTATTATCAATATAACATGCATTATTAGCCATATTTTACTATTATTATCGCTAGAACTATACCAAATATACTTACTACTTTTATTATTATCAATATAACATGCACTATTACCCATATAATGCAGTTATTATCGACAGAAGTATAATAAATATACTTATTACTTTTATTATTATCAATATAACAGGCACTCTTAGCCATATTTTACTAGTATTATCGCTAGGACTGTAATAATTATACTTATTACTCGCGATATTATCAATATAACATCCATTATTACCCGTATAATGCAGTTCTTATCGCTGGAACTGTAATAATTATACTTATTACTCCCGATATTATCAATATAACATGCATTATTACCCATACAATGGAGTTATTATCGCTAGAACTGTAATAATTATACTTATTACTCCCGATATTATCAATATAACATGCATTATTACCCATATAATGCAGTTATTATCGCTAGAACTGTAATAATTATAGTTATTACTTATACTATTAGCAGTATAACGTGCATTGTTACCCATATTATGCAGTTATTATCGCTAGAACTGTTATAATTATACTTATTACTTATATTATTCTCAATATAACATGCATTATTACCCATATTATGCAGTTATAATCGCTAGAACTATAATAAATATACTTATTACTTGTATTATGATCAATATAACATGCATTATTACCCATATAATGCAGTTATTATCGAGAGAAGTATAATAAATATACTCATTACTTATATTATTATCAATATAACATGCATTATTACCCATATAATGGAGTTATTATCGCTAGAACTGTAATAACTATACTTATTACTTATATTATTATCAATATAACATGCATTATTACCCATATTATGCAGTTATTATCGCTAGAACTATAATAAATATACTTACTACTTTTATTATCATCAATATAACCTGCATTATTACCCATATCATGCAGTTATTATCGCTAGAACTGTATTAATTATACTTATTACTTATATTATTATCAATATAACATGCATTATTACCCATATTATGCAGTTTTTATCGCTAGAACTATAATAAGTATACGTATTACTTTTATTATCATCAATATAACATGCATTATTACCCATATTATGCAGTTATTATCGATAGAACTGTAATAAATATACTTATTACTTTTATTATTATCAATATAACATGCACTATTTGCCATTATTTACTATTATTATCGCTAGAACTATAATAATTATACTTATTACTCCCAATATTATCAATGTAACATGCATTATTACCCATATTATGCAGTTATTATCGCTAGAACTGTAATAATTATACTTATTACTTATATTATTATCAATATAACATGCATTATTACCCATATAATGGAGGTATTATCGCTAGAACTGTAATAATTATACTTATTTCTTATACTATTAGCAATATAACGTGCATTATTGCCCATATAATGCAGTTATTATCGCTAGAACTGTAATAATTATACTTATTACTTATACTATTAGCAATATTACGTGCATTATTACCCATATTATGCAGTTATTATCGATAGAACTGTAATAAATATACTTATTACTTTCATTATCATCAATATAACATGCATTATTACCGATATTATGCAGTTATTATCGCTAGAACTGTAATTATTATACTCATTACTTATATTATTATCAATATAACATGCATTATTTCCCATATTATGGAGTTATTATCGCTAGAACTATAATAAGTATACTTAGTACTTTTATTGTTATCAATATAACATGCATTATTACCCATATTATGCATTTATTATCGCTAGAACTGTAATAAATATACTTACTACTTTCATTATCATCAATATAACATGCATTATTACGCATATAATGCAGTTATTATCGACAGAAGTATAATAAATATACTTATTACTTTTATTATTATCAATATAACATGCATTATTACCCATATAATGGAGTTATTATCGCTGGAACTGTAATAATTATACTTATTACTTATATTATGAACAATATAACATGCATAATTACCCATATTATGCAGTTATTATCGCTAGAACTATAATAAATATACTTAGTACTTTTATTATAATCAATATAACATGCATTATTACCCATATAATGCAGTTATTATAGCTAGAACTATAATAAATATACGTATTACTTTTATTATCATCAATATAACATGCATTATTACCCATATTATGCAGTTATTATCGATAGAACTGTAATAAATATACTTATTACTTTTATTATTATCAATATAACATGCACTATTAGTCATATTTCACTATTATTATCGCTAGAAATATAATAATTATACTTATTATTCCCAATATTACCAATATAACATGCATTATTACCCATATAATGCAGTTATTATCGACAGAAGTATAATAAATATACTTGTTACTTTTATTATTATCAGTATAACATGCACTATTAGCCATATTTTACTTTTATTATCGCTAGAACTATAATAATTATACTAATTACTCCCGACATTATCAACATAACATGCATTATTACCCATGTAATGCAGTTATTATCGCTAGAACTGTAATATTTATACCTATTACTTATATTATTATCAATATAACATGCATTATTACCCATATTATGCAGTTATAATCGCTAGAACTATAATAAATATACGTATTGCTTTAATTATCATCAATATAACATGCACTATTACCCATATTATGCAGTTATTATCGATAGAACTGTAATAAATATACTTATTACTTTTATTATTATCAATATAACATGCACTATTAGCCATATTGTACAATTATTATCGCTAGAACTATAATAATTATACTTATTACTCCGGATATTATCAATATGACATGCATTATTACCCATATAATGGAGTTATTATAGCTAGAACTGTAATAATTATACTCATTACTTATATAATTATCAATATAACATGCATTATTACGCATATTATGCAGTTATAATCGCTAGAACTATAATAAATATACTTAGTACTTTTTTTATCATCAATATAACATGCATTATTACGCGTATAATGCAGTTATTATCGCTAGAACTGTAATAAGTATACTTACTACTTTCATTATCATCAATATAACATGCATTATTACGCATATAATGCAGTTATTATCGCTAGAACTGTAATAAATATACTTACTACTTTCATTATCATCAATATAACATGCATTATTACCCATATTATGCAGTTATTATCGCTAGAACAGTAATAACTATACTCATTACTTATATTATTATCAATATAACATGCATTATTAGCCATATTTTACTATTATTATCGCTAGAACTATAACAAATATACTTACTACTTTTATTATTATCAATATAACATGCACTATTACCCATATAATGCAGTTATTATCGACAGAAGTATAATAAATATACTTATTACTTTTATTATTATCAATATAACAGGCACTCTTAGCCATATTTTACTAGTATTATCGCTAGGACTGTAATAATTATACTTATTACTCGCGATATTATCAATATAACATCCATTATTACCCGTATAATGCAGTTCTTATCGCTGGAACTGTAATAATTATACTTATTACTCCCGATATTATCAATATAACATGCATTATTACCCATACAATGGAGTTATTATCGCTAGAACTGTAATAATTATACTTATTACTCCCGATATTATCAATATAACATGCATTATTACCCATATAATGCAGTTATTATCGCTAGAACTGTAATAATTATAGTTATTACTTATACTATTAGCAGTATAACGTGCATTGTTACCCATATTATGCAGTTATTATCGCTAGAACTGTTATAATTATACTTATTACTTATATTATTCTCAATATAACATGCATTATTACCCATATTATGCAGTTATAATCGCTAGAACTATAATAAATATACTTATTACTTGTATTATGATCAATATAACATGCATTATTACCCATATAATGCAGTTATTATCGAGAGAAGTATAATAAATATACTCATTACTTATATTATTATCAATATAACATGCATTATTACCCATATAATGGAGTTATTATCGCTAGAACTGTAATAACTATACTTATTACTTATATTATTATCAATATAACATGCATTATTACCCATATTATGCAGTTATTATCGCTAGAACTATAATAAATATACTTACTACTTTTATTATCATCAATATAACCTGCATTATTACCCATATCATGAAGTTATTATCGCTAGAACTGTATTAATTATACTTATTACTTATATTATTATCAATATAACATGCATTATTACCCATATTATGCAGTTTTTATCGCTAGAACTATAATAAGTATACGTATTACTTTTATTATCATCAATATAACATGCATTATTACCCATATTATGCAGTTATTATCGATAGAACTGTAATAAATATACTTATTACTTTTATTATTATCAATATAACATGCACTATTTGCCATTATTTACTATTATTATCGCTAGAACTATAATAATTATACTTATTACTCCCAATATTATCAATGTAACATGCATTATTACCCATATTATGCAGTTATTATCGCTAGAACTGTAATAATTATACTTATTACTTATATTATTATCAATATAACATGCATTATTACCCATATAATGGAGGTATTATCGCTAGAACTGTAATAATTATACTTATTTCTTATACTATTAGCAATATAACGTGCATTATTGCCCATATAATGCAGTTATTATCGCTAGAACTGTAATAATTATACTTATTACTTATACTATTAGCAATATTACGTGCATTATTACCCATATTATGCAGTTATTATCGATAGAACTGTAATAAATATACTTATTACTTTCATTATCATCAATATAACATGCATTATTACCGATATTATGCAGTTATTATCGCTAGAACTGTAATTATTATACTCATTACTTATATTATTATCAATATAACATGCATTATTTCCCATATTATGGAGTTATTATCGCTAGAACTATAATAAGTATACTTAGTACTTTTATTGTTATCAATATAACATGCATTATTACCCATATTATGCATTTATTATCGCTAGAACTGTAATAAATATACTTACTACTTTCATTATCATCAATATAACATGCATTATTACGCATATAATGCAGTTATTATCGACAGAAGTATAATAAATATACTTATTACTTTTATTATTATCAATATAACATGCATTATTACCCATATAATGGAGTTATTATCGCTGGAACTGTAATAATTATACTTATTACTTATATTATGAACAATATAACATGCATAATTACCCATATTATGCAGTTATTATCGCTAGAACTATAATAAATATACTTAGTACTTTTATTATAATCAATATAACATGCATTATTACCCATATAATGCAGTTATTATAGCTAGAACTATAATAAATATACGTATTACTTTTATTATCATCAATATAACATGCATTATTACCCATATTATGCAGTTATTATCGATAGAACTGTAATAAATATACTTATTACTTTTATTATTATCAATATAACATGCACTATTAGTCATATTTCACTATTATTATCGCTAGAAATATAATAATTATACTTATTATTCCCAATATTACCAATATAACATGCATTATTACCCATATAATGCAGTTATTATCGACAGAAGTATAATAAATATACTTGTTACTTTTATTATTATCAGTATAACATGCACTATTAGCCATATTTTACTTTTATTATCGCTAGAACTATAATAATTATACTAATTACTCCCGACATTATCAACATAACATGCATTATTACCCATGTAATGCAGTTATTATCGCTAGAACTGTAATATTTATACCTATTACTTATATTATTATCAATATAACATGCATTATTACCCATATTATGCAGTTATAATCGCTAGAACTATAATAAATATACGTATTGCTTTAATTATCATCAATATAACATGCACTATTACCCATATTATGCAGTTATTATCGATAGAACTGTAATAAATATACTTATTACTTTTATTATTATCAATATAACATGCACTATTAGCCATATTGTACAATTATTATCGCTAGAACTATAATAATTATACTTATTACTCCGGATATTATCAATATGACATGCATTATTACCCATATAATGGAGTTATTATAGCTAGAACTGTAATAATTATACTCATTACTTATATTATTATCAATATAACGTGCATTATTACCCATATTATGCAGTTATTATCGCTAGAACTGTAATAATTATACTTATTACTTATATTATTATCAATATAACATGCATTATTACCCATATAATGGAGTTATTATCGCTAGAAATGTAATAATTATACTTATTACTTATATAATTATCAATATAACATGCATTATTACGCACATTATGCAGTTATAATCGCTAGAACTATAATAAATATACTTAGTACTTTTTTTATCATCAATATAACATGCATTATTACGCGTATAATGCAGTTATTATCGCTAGAACTGTAATAAGTATACTTACTACTTTCATTATCATCAATATAACATGCATTATTACGCATATAATGCAGTTATTATTGCTAGAACTGTAATAAATATACTTACTACTTTCATTATCATCAATATAACATGCATTATTACCCATATTATGCAGTTATTATCGCTAGAACAGTAATAACTATACTCATTACTTATATTATTATCAATATAATATGCATTATTAGCCATATTTTACTATTATTATCGCTAGAACTATAACAAATATACTTACTACTTTTATTATTATCAATATAACATGCACTATTACCCATATAATGCAGTTATTATCGACAGAAGTATAATAAATATACTTATTACTTTTATTATTATCAATATAACAGGCACTCTTAGCCATATTTTACTAGTATTATCGCTAGGACTGTAATAATTATACTTATTACTCGCGATATTATCAATATAACATCCATTATTACCCGTATAATGCAGTTCTTATCGCTGGAACTGTAATAATTATACTTATTACTCCCGATATTATCAATATAACATGCATTATTACCCATACAATGGAGTTATTATCGCTAGAACTGTAATAATTATACTTATTACTCCCGATATTATCAATATAACATGCATTATTACCCATATAATGCAGTTATTATCGCTAGAACTGTAATAATTATAGTTATTACTAATACTATTAGCAGTATAACGTGCATTGTTACCCATATTATGCAGTTATTATGGCTAGAACTGTAATAATTATACTTATTACTTATATTATTATCAATATAACATGCATTATTACACATATAATGGAGTTATTATCGATAGAACTGTAATAATTATACTTATTACTTATATTATTATCAATATAACATGCATTATTACCCATATAATGCAGTTATTATAGCTAGAACTATAATAAATATACGTATTACTTTTATTATCATCAATATAACATGCATTATTACCCATATTATGCAGTTATTATCGATAGAACTGTAATAAATATACTTATTACTTTTATTATTATCAATATAACATGCACTATTAGTCATATTTCACTATTATTATCGCTAGAAATATAATAATTATACTTATTATTCCCAATATTACCAATATAACATGCATTATTACCCATATAATGCAGTTATTATCGACAGAAGTATAATAAATATACTTGTTACTTTTATTATTATCAGTATAACATGCACTATTAGCCATATTTTACTTTTATTATCGCTAGAACTATAATAATTATACTAATTACTCCCGACATTATCAACATAACATGCATTATTACCCATGTAATGCAGTTATTATCGCTAGAACTGTAATATTTATACCTATTGCTTATATTATTATCAATATAACATGCATTATTACCCATATTATGCAGTTATAATCGCTAGAACTATAATAAATATACGTATTGCTTTAATTATCATCAATATAACATGCACTATTACCCATATTATGCAGTTATTATCGATAGAACTGTAATAAATATACTTATTACTTTTATTATTATCAATATAACATGCACTATTAGCCATATTGTACAATTATTATCGCTAGAACTATAATAATTATACTTATTACTCCGGATATTATCAATATGACATGCATTATTACCCATATAATGGAGTTATTATAGCTAGAACTGTAATAATTATACTCATTACTTATATTATTATCAATATAACGTGCATTATTACCCATATTATGCAGTTATTATCGCTAGAACTGTAATAATTATACTTATTACTTATATTATTATCAATATAACATGCATTATTACCCATATAATGGAGTTATTATCGCTAGAAATGTAATAATTATACTTATTACTTATATAATTATCAATATAACATGCATTATTACGCATATTATGCAGTTATAATCGCTAGAACTATAATAAATATACTTAGTACTTTTTTTATCATCAATATAACATGCATTATTACGCGTATAATGCAGTTATTATCGCTAGAACTGTAATAAGTATACTTACTACTTTCATTATCATCAATATAACATGCATTATTACGCATATAATGCAGTTATTATCGCTAGAACTGTAATAAATATACTTACTACTTTCATTATCATCAATATAACATGCATTATTACCCATATTATGCAGTTATTATCGCTAGAACAGTAATAACTATACTCATTACTTATATTATTATCAATATAACATGCATTATTAGCCATATTTTACTATTATTATCGCTAGAACTATACCAAATATACTTACTACTTTTATTATTATCAATATAACATGCACTATTACCCATATAATGCAGTTATTATCGACAGAAGTATAATAAATATACTTATTACTTTTATTATTATCAATATAACAGGCACTCTTAGCCATATTTTACTAGTATTATCGCTAGGACTGTAATAATTATACTTATTACTCGCGATAATATCAATATAACATCCATTATTACCCGTATAATGCAGTTCTTATCGCTGGAACTGTAATAATTATACTTATTACTCCCGATATTATCAATATAACATGCATTATTACCCATACAATGGAGTTATTATCGCTAGAACTGTAATAATTATACTTATTACTCCCGATATTATCAATATAACATGCATTATTACCCATATTATGCAGTTATAATCGCTAGAACTATAATAAATATACTTATTACTTGTATTATGATCAATATAACATGCATTATTACCCATATAATGCAGTTATTATCGAGAGAAGTATAATAAATATACTCATTACTTATATTATTATCAATATAACATGCATTATTACCCATATAATGGAGTTATTATCGCTAGAACTGTAATAACTATACTTATTACTTATATTATTATCAATATAACATGCATTATTACCCATATTATGCAGTTATTATCGCTAGAACTATAATAAATATACTTACTACTTTTATTATCATCAATATAACCTGCATTATTACCCATATCATGCAGTTATTATCGCTAGAACTGTATTAATTATACTTATTACTTATATTATTATCAATATAACATGCATTATTACCCATATTATGCAGTTTTTATCGCTAGAACTATAATAAGTATACGTATTACTTTTATTATCATCAATATAACATGCATTATTACCCATATTATGCAGTTATTATCGATAGAACTGTAATAAATATACTTATTACTTTTATTATTATCAATATAACATGCACTATTTGCCATTATTTACTATTATTATCGCTAGAACTATAATAATTATACTTATTACTCCCAATATTATCAATGTAACATGCATTATTACCCATATTATGCAGTTATTATCGCTAGAACTGTAATAATTATACTTATTACTTATATTATTATCAATATAACATGCATTATTACCCATATAATGGAGGTATTATCGCTAGAACTGTAATAATTATACTTATTTCTTATACTATTAGCAATATAACGTGCATTATTGCCCATATAATGCAGTTATTATCGCTAGAACTGTAATAATTATACTTATTACTTATACTATTAGCAATATTACGTGCATTATTACCCATATTATGCAGTTATTATCGATAGAACTGTAATAAATATACTTATTACTTTCATTATCATCAATATAACATGCATTATTACCGATATTATGCAGTTATTATCGCTAGAACTGTAATTATTATACTCATTACTTATATTATTATCAATATAACATGCATTATTACCCATATTATGGAGTTATTATCGCTAGAACTATAATAAGTATACTTAGTACTTTTATTGTTATCAATATAACATGCATTATTACCCATATTATGCATTTATTATCGCTAGAACTGTAATAAATATACTTACTACTTTCATTATCATCAATATAACATGCATTATTACGCATATAATGCAGTTATTATCGACAGAAGTATAATAAATATACTTATTACTTTTATTATTATCAATATAACATGCATTATTACCCATATAATGGAGTTATTATCGCTGGAACTGTAATAATTATACTTATTACTTATATTATGAACAATATAACATGCATAATTACCCATATTATGCAGTTATTATCGCTAGAACTATAATAAATATACTTAGTACTTTTATTATAATCAATATAACATGCATTATTACCCATATAATGCAGTTATTATAGCTAGAACTATAATAAATATACGTATTACTTTTATTATCATCAATATAACATGCATTATTACCCATATTATGCAGTTATTATCGCTAGAACTGTAATAATTATACTTATTACTTATACTATTAGCAATATTACGTGCATTATTACCCATATTATGCAGTTATTATCGATAGAACTGTAATAAATATATTTATTACTTTTACTATTATCAATATAACATGCACTATTAGCCATATTTTACTATTATTATCGCTAGAACTATAATAATTACACTTATTACTCCCGATATTATCAATATAACATGCATTATTACCCATATTATGCAGTTATTATCGCTAGAACTATAATAATTATACTTATTACTTATACTATTAGCAATATAACGTGCATTATTACCCATATAATGCAGTTATTATCGCCAGAACTGTAATAATTATACTTATTACTTATATTATTTGCAATATAACATGCATTATTACCCATATTATGCAGTTATTATCGCTAGAACTATAATAAATATACGTATTACTTTCATTATCATCAATATAACATGCATTATTACCCATATTATGCAGTTATTATCGATAGAACTGTAATAAGTATACTTACTACTTTCATTATCATCAATATAACATGCATTATTACGCATATAATGCAGTTATTATCGCTAGAACTGTAATAAATATACTTACTACTTTCATTATCATCAATATAACATGCATTATTACCCATATTATGCAGTTATTATCGCTAGAACAGTAATAACTATACTCATTACTTATATTATTATCAATATAATATGCATTATTAGCCATATTTTACTATTATTATCGCTAGAACTATAACAAATATACTTACTACTTTTATTATTATCAATATAACATGCACTATTACCCATATAATGCAGTTATTATCGACAGAAGTATAATAAATATACTTATTACTTTTATTATTATCAATATAACAGGCACTCTTAGCCATATTTTACTAGTATTATCGCTAGGACTGTAATAATTATACTTATTACTCGCGATATTATCAATATAACATCCATTATTACCCGTATAATGCAGTTCTTATCGCTGGAACTGTAATAATTATACTTATTACTCCCGATATTATCAATATAACATGCATTATTACGCATATAATGCAGTTATTATCGACAGAAGTATAATAAATATACTTATTACTTTTATTATTATCAATATAACATGCATTATTACCCATATAATGGAGTTATTATCGCTGGAACTGTAATAATTATACTTATTACTTATATTATGAACAATATAACATGCATAATTACCCATATTATGCAGTTATTATCGCTAGAACTATAATAAATATACTTAGTACTTTTATTATAATCAATATAACATGCATTATTACCCATATAATGCAGTTATTATAGCTAGAACTATAATAAATATACGTATTACTTTTATTATCATCAATATAACATGCATTATTACCCATATTATGCAGTTATTATCGATAGAACTGTAATAAATATACTTATTACTTTTATTATTATCAATATAACATGCACTATTAGTCATATTTCACTATTATTATCGCTAGAAATATAATAATTATACTTATTATTCCCAATATTACCAATATAACATGCATTATTACCCATATAATGCAGTTATTATCGACAGAAGTATAATAAATATACTTGTTACTTTTATTATTATCAGTATAACATGCACTATTAGCCATATTTTACTTTTATTATCGCTAGAACTGTAATAATTATACTAATTACTCCCGACATTATCAACATAACATGCATTATTACCCATGTAATGCAGTTATTATCGCTAGAACTGTAATATTTATACCTATTACTTATATTATTATCAATATAACATGCATTATTACCCATATTATGCAGTTATAATCGCTAGAACTATAATAAATATACGTATTGCTTTAATTATCATCAATATAACATGCACTATTACCCATATTATGCAGTTATTATCGATAGAACTGTAATAAATATACTTATTACTTTTATTATTATCAATATAACATGCACTATTAGCCATATTGTACAATTATTATCGCTAGAACTATAATAATTATACTTATTACTCCGGATATTATCAATATGACATGCATTATTACCCATATAATGGAGTTATTATAGCTAGAACTGTAATAATTATACTCATTACTTATATTATTATCAATATAACGTGCATTATTACCCATATTATGCAGTTATTATCGCTAGAACTGTAATAATTATACTTATTACTTATATTATTATCAATATAACATGCATTATTACCCATATAATGCAGTTATTATCGACAGAAGTATAATAAATATACTTATTACTTTTATTATTATCAATATAACAGGCACTCTTAGCCATATTTTACTAGTATTATCGCTAGGACTGTAATAATTATACTTATTACTCGCGATATTATCAATATAACATCCATTATTACCCGTATAATGCAGTTCTTATCGCTGGAACTGTAATAATTATACTTATTACTCCCGATATTATCAATATAACATGCATTATTACCCATACAATGGAGTTATTATCGCTAGAACTGTAATAATTATACTTATTACTCCCGACATTATCAACATAACATGCATTATTACCCATGTAATGCAGTTATTATCGCTAGAACTGTAATATTTATACCTATTGCTTATATTATTATCAATATAACATGCATTATTACCCATATTATGCAGTTATAATCGCTAGAACTATAATAAATATACGTATTGCTTTAATTATCATCAATATAACATGCACTATTACCCATATTATGCAGTTATTATCGATAGAACTGTAATAAATATACTTATTACTTTTATTATTATCAATATAACATGCACTATTAGCCATATTGTACAATTATTATCGCTAGAACTATAATAATTATACTTATTACTCCGGATATTATCAATATGACATGCATTATTACCCATATAATGGAGTTATTATAGCTAGAACTGTAATAATTATACTCATTACTTATATTATTATCAATATAACGTGCATTATTACCCATATTATGCAGTTATTATCGCTAGAACTGTAATAATTATACTTATTACTTATATTATTATCAATATAACATGCATTATTACCCATATAATGGAGTTATTATCGCTAGAAATGTAATAATTATACTTATTACTTATATAATTATCAATATAACATGCATTATTACGCATATTATGCAGTTATAATCGCTAGAACTATAATAAATATACTTAGTACTTTTTTTATCATCAATATAACATGCATTATTACGCGTATAATGCAGTTATTATCGCTAGAACTGTAATAAGTATACTTACTACTTTCATTATCATCAATATAACATGCATTATTACGCATATAATGCAGTTATTATCGCTAGAACTGTAATAAATATACTTACTACTTTCATTATCATCAATATAACATGCATTATTACCCATATTATGCAGTTATTATCGCTAGAACAGTAATAACTATACTCATTACTTATATTATTATCAATATAACATGCATTATTAGCCATATTTTACTATTATTATCGCTAGAACTATACCAAATATACTTACTACTTTTATTATTATCAATATAACATGCACTATTACCCATATAATGCAGTTATTATCGACAGAAGTATAATAAATATACTTATTACTTTTATTATTATCAATATAACAGGCACTCTTAGCCATATTTTACTAGTATTATCGCTAGGACTGTAATAATTATACTTATTACTCGCGATAATATCAATATAACATCCATTATTACCCGTATAATGCAGTTCTTATCGCTGGAACTGTAATAATTATACTTATTACTCCCGATATTATCAATATAACATGCATTATTACCCATACAATGGAGTTATTATCGCTAGAACTGTAATAATTATACTTATTACTCCCGATATTATCAATATAACATGCATTATTACCCATATTATGCAGTTATAATCGCTAGAACTATAATAAATATACTTATTACTTGTATTATGATCAATATAACATGCATTATTACCCATATAATGCAGTTATTATCGAGAGAAGTATAATAAATATACTCATTACTTATATTATTATCAATATAACATGCATTATTACCCATATAATGGAGTTATTATCGCTAGAACTGTAATAACTATACTTATTACTTATATTATTATCAATATAACATGCATTATTACCCATATTATGCAGTTATTATCGCTAGAACTATAATAAATATACTTACTACTTTTATTATCATCAATATAACCTGCATTATTACCCATATCATGCAGTTATTATCGCTAGAACTGTATTAATTATACTTATTACTTATATTATTATCAATATAACATGCATTATTACCCATATTATGCAGTTTTTATCGCTAGAACTATAATAAGTATACGTATTACTTTTATTATCATCAATATAACATGCATTATTACCCATATTATGCAGTTATTATCGATAGAACTGTAATAAATATACTTATTACTTTTATTATTATCAATATAACATGCACTATTTGCCATTATTTACTATTATTATCGCTAGAACTATAATAATTATACTTATTACTCCCAATATTATCAATGTAACATGCATTATTACCCATATTATGCAGTTATTATCGCTAGAACTGTAATAATTATACTTATTACTTATATTATTATCAATATAACATGCATTATTACCCATATAATGGAGGTATTATCGCTAGAACTGTAATAATTATACTTATTTCTTATACTATTAGCAATATAACGTGCATTATTGCCCATATAATGCAGTTATTATCGCTAGAACTGTAATAATTATACTTATTACTTATACTATTAGCAATATTACGTGCATTATTACCCATATTATGCAGTTATTATCGATAGAACTGTAATAAATATACTTATTACTTTCATTATCATCAATATAACATGCATTATTACCGATATTATGCAGTTATTATCGCTAGAACTGTAATTATTATACTCATTACTTATATTATTATCAATATAACATGCATTATTACCCATATTATGGAGTTATTATCGCTAGAACTATAATAAGTATACTTAGTACTTTTATTGTTATCAATATAACATGCATTATTACCCATATTATGCATTTATTATCGCTAGAACTGTAATAAATATACTTACTACTTTCATTATCATCAATATAACATGCATTATTACGCATATAATGCAGTTATTATCGACAGAAGTATAATAAATATACTTATTACTTTTATTATTATCAATATAACATGCATTATTACCCATATAATGGAGTTATTATCGCTGGAACTGTAATAATTATACTTATTACTTATATTATGAACAATATAACATGCATAATTACCCATATTATGCAGTTATTATCGCTAGAACTATAATAAATATACTTAGTACTTTTATTATAATCAATATAACATGCATTATTACCCATATAATGCAGTTATTATAGCTAGAACTATAATAAATATACGTATTACTTTTATTATCATCAATATAACATGCATTATTACCCATATTATGCAGTTATTATCGCTAGAACTGTAATAATTATACTTATTACTTATACTATTAGCAATATTACGTGCATTATTACCCATATTATGCAGTTATTATCGATAGAACTGTAATAAATATATTTATTACTTTTACTATTATCAATATAACATGCACTATTAGCCATATTTTACTATTATTATCGCTAGAACTATAATAATTACACTTATTACTCCCGATATTATCAATATAACATGCATTATTACCCATATTATGCAGTTATTATCGCTAGAACTATAATAATTATACTTATTACTTATACTATTAGCAATATAACGTGCATTATTACCCATATAATGCAGTTATTATCGCCAGAACTGTAATAATTATACTTATTACTTATATTATTTGCAATATAACATGCATTATTACCCATATTATGCAGTTATTATCGCTAGAACTATAATAAATATACGTATTACTTTCATTATCATCAATATAACATGCATTATTACCCATATTATGCAGTTATTATCGATAGAACTGTAATAAGTATACTTACTACTTTCATTATCATCAATATAACATGCATTATTACGCATATAATGCAGTTATTATCGCTAGAACTGTAATAAATATACTTACTACTTTCATTATCATCAATATAACATGCATTATTACCCATATTATGCAGTTATTATCGCTAGAACAGTAATAACTATACTCATTACTTATATTATTATCAATATAATATGCATTATTAGCCATATTTTACTATTATTATCGCTAGAACTATAACAAATATACTTACTACTTTTATTATTATCAATATAACATGCACTATTACCCATATAATGCAGTTATTATCGACAGAAGTATAATAAATATACTTATTACTTTTATTATTATCAATATAACAGGCACTCTTAGCCATATTTTACTAGTATTATCGCTAGGACTGTAATAATTATACTTATTACTCGCGATATTATCAATATAACATCCATTATTACCCGTATAATGCAGTTCTTATCGCTGGAACTGTAATAATTATACTTATTACTCCCGATATTATCAATATAACATGCATTATTACGCATATAATGCAGTTATTATCGACAGAAGTATAATAAATATACTTATTACTTTTATTATTATCAATATAACATGCATTATTACCCATATAATGGAGTTATTATCGCTGGAACTGTAATAATTATACTTATTACTTATATTATGAACAATATAACATGCATAATTACCCATATTATGCAGTTATTATCGCTAGAACTATAATAAATATACTTAGTACTTTTATTATAATCAATATAACATGCATTATTACCCATATAATGCAGTTATTATAGCTAGAACTATAATAAATATACGTATTACTTTTATTATCATCAATATAACATGCATTATTACCCATATTATGCAGTTATTATCGATAGAACTGTAATAAATATACTTATTACTTTTATTATTATCAATATAACATGCACTATTAGTCATATTTCACTATTATTATCGCTAGAAATATAATAATTATACTTATTATTCCCAATATTACCAATATAACATGCATTATTACCCATATAATGCAGTTATTATCGACAGAAGTATAATAAATATACTTGTTACTTTTATTATTATCAGTATAACATGCACTATTAGCCATATTTTACTTTTATTATCGCTAGAACTGTAATAATTATACTAATTACTCCCGACATTATCAACATAACATGCATTATTACCCATGTAATGCAGTTATTATCGCTAGAACTGTAATATTTATACCTATTACTTATATTATTATCAATATAACATGCATTATTACCCATATTATGCAGTTATAATCGCTAGAACTATAATAAATATACGTATTGCTTTAATTATCATCAATATAACATGCACTATTACCCATATTATGCAGTTATTATCGATAGAACTGTAATAAATATACTTATTACTTTTATTATTATCAATATAACATGCACTATTAGCCATATTGTACAATTATTATCGCTAGAACTATAATAATTATACTTATTACTCCGGATATTATCAATATGACATGCATTATTACCCATATAATGGAGTTATTATAGCTAGAACTGTAATAATTATACTCATTACTTATATTATTATCAATATAACGTGCATTATTACCCATATTATGCAGTTATTATCGCTAGAACTGTAATAATTATACTTATTACTTATATTATTATCAATATAACATGCATTATTACCCATATAATGCAGTTATTATCGACAGAAGTATAATAAATATACTTATTACTTTTATTATTATCAATATAACAGGCACTCTTAGCCATATTTTACTAGTATTATCGCTAGGACTGTAATAATTATACTTATTACTCGCGATATTATCAATATAACATCCATTATTACCCGTATAATGCAGTTCTTATCGCTGGAACTGTAATAATTATACTTATTACTCCCGATATTATCAATATAACATGCATTATTACCCATACAATGGAGTTATTATCGCTAGAACTGTAATAATTATACTTATTACTCCCGATATTATCAATATAACATGCATTATTACCCATATAATGCAGTTATTATCGCTAGAACTGTAATAATTATAGTTATTACTTATACTATTAGCAGTATAACGTGCATTGTTACCCATATTATGCAGTTATTATGGCTAAAACTGTAATAATTATACTTATTACTTATATTATTATCAATATAACATGCATTATTACACATATAATGGAGTTATTATCGATAGAACTGTAATAATTATACTTATTACTTATATTATTATCAATATAACATGCATTATTACCCATGTAATGCAGTTATTATCGACAGAAGTATAATAAATATACTTATTACTTTTATTATTATAAATATAACATGCACTATTAGCCATATTTTACTATTATTATCACTAGAACTATAATAATTATACTTATTACTCCCGATATTATCAATATAACATGCATTATTACCCTTATAATGGAGTTATTATCGCTAGAACTGTAATAATTATACTTATTACTTATATTATTCTCAATATAACATGCATTATTACCCATATTATGCAGTTATAATCGCTAGAACTATAATAAATATACTTATTACTTGTATTATGATCAATATAACATGCATTATTACCCATATAATGCAGTTATTATCGACAGAAGTATAATAAATATACTCATTACTTATATTATTATCAATATAACATGCATTATTACCCATATAATGGAGTTATTATCGCTAGAACTGTAATAACTATACTTATTACTTATATTATTATCAATATAACATGCATTATTACCCATATTATGCAGTTATTATCGCTAGAACTATAATAAATATACTTACTGCTTTTATTATCATCAATATAACCTGCATTATTACCCATATTATGCAGTTATTATCGCTAGAACTGTATTAATTATACTTATTACTTATATTATTATCAATATAACATGCATTATTACCCATATAATGGAGTTATTATCCCTAGAACTGTAATAATTATACTTATTACTCCCAATATTATCAATATAACATGCATTATTACCCATATAATGCAGTTATTATCGCTAGAGCTGTAATAAATATACTCATTACTTATATTATTATCAATATAACATGCATTATTACCCATATAATGGAGTTATTATCGCTAGAACTGTAATAACTATACTTATTACTTTTATTATCATCAATATAACATGCATTATTACCCATATTATGCAGTTATTATCGATAGAACTGTAATAAATATACTTATTACTTTTATTATTATCAATATAACATGCACTATTTGCCATTATTTACTATTATTATCGCTAGAACTATAATAATTATACTTATTACTCCCAATATTATCAATGTAACATGCATTATTACCCATATAATGCAGTTATTATCGCTAGAACTGTAATAATTATATTTATTACTTATATTATTAGCAATATAACGTGCATTATTACCCATATAATACAGTTATTATCGCTAGAACTGTAATAATTATATTTATTACTTCGATTATTAGCAATATAAGGTGAATTATTACCCATATAATGCAGTTATTAACGCTAGAACTGTAATAATTATACTTATTACTTATATTATCATCAATATAACGTGCATTATTACCCATATTATGCAGTTATTATCGCTAGAACTGTAATAAGTATACCTTTTACTTATATCATTATGAATATAACCTGCATTATTACCCATATAATGGAGGTATTATCGCTAGAACTGTAATAATTATACTTATTACTTATACTATTAGCAATATAACGTGCATTATTACCCATATAATGCAGTTATTATCGCCAGAACTGTAATAATTATACTTATTACTTATATTATTCTCAATATAACATGCATTATTACCCATATAATACAGTTATTATCGCTAGAACTGTAATAATTATATTTATTACTTATATTATTAGCAATATAACGTGCATTATTACCCATATAATGCAGTTATTATCGCTAGAACTGTAATAAATATACTTACTACTTTCATTATCATCAATATAACATGCATTATTACCCATATTATGCAGTTATTATCGATAGAACGATAATAAATATACTTATTACTTTTATTATTATCAATATAACATGCACTATTAGCCATATTGTACTATTATTATCGCTAGAACTATAATAATTGTACTTATTACTCCCGATATTATCAATATAACATGCATTATTGCCCATATAATACAGTTATTATCGCTAGAACTGTAATAATTATACTTATTACTTATATTGTTACCAATATAACGTGCATTATTACCCATATAATGCAGTTATTATCGCTGGAACTGTAATAATTATACTTATTACTTACATTATTATCAATATAACATGCATTATTACCCATATAATGGAGGTATTATCGCTAGAACTGTAATAATTATACTTATTACTTATACTATTAGTAATATAACGTGCATTATTACCCATATAATGCAGTTATTATCGCCAGAACTGTAATAATTATACTTATTACTTATATTATTCTCAATATAACATGCATTATTACCCATATTATGCAGTTATTATCGCTAGAACTATAATAAATATACGTATTACTTTCATTATCATCAATATAACATGCATTATTACCCATATTATGCAGTTATTATCGATAGAACTGTAATAAATATACTTATTACTTTTACTATTATCAATATATCATGCACTATTAGCCACATTTTACTATTACTATCGCTAGAACTATAATAAATATACTTATTACTCCCAATATTATCAATATAACATGCATTATTACCCATATAATGCAGTTATTATCGCTAGAATTGTAATAATTATACTTATTACTTTTATTATTATCAATATAACATTCACTAATAGCCATATTTTACTATTATTATCGCTAGAACTGTAATAATTATATTTATTACTTATATTATTAGCAATATAACGTGCATTATTACCCATATAATGCAGTTATTATCGCTAGAACTGTAATAATTATATTTATTACTTATATTATTAGCAATATAACGTGCATTATTACCCATATAATACAGTTATTATCGCTAGAACTGTAATAATTATATTTATTACTTCTATTATTAGCAATATAAGGTGAATTATTACCCATATAATGCAGTTATTATCGCTAGAACTGTAATAATTATACTTATTACTTATATTATTATCAATATAACATGCATTATTACCCATATTATGCAGTTTTTATCGCTAGAACTATAATAAGTATACGTATTACTTTTATTATCATCAATATAACCTGCATTATTACCCATATTATGCAGTTATTATCGCTAGAACTGTATTAATTATACTTATTACTTATATTATTATCAATATAACATGCATTATTACCCATATAATGGAGTTATTATCCCTAGAACTGTAATAATTATACTTATTACTCCCAATATTATCAATATAACATGCATTATTACCCATATAATGCAGTTATTATCGCTAGAGCTGTAATAAATATACTCATTACTTATATTATTATCAATATAACATGCATTATTACCCATATAATGGAGTTATTATCGCTAGAACTGTAATAACTATACTTATTACTTTTATTATCATCAATATAACATGCATTATTACCCATATTATGCAGTTATTATCGATAGAACTGTAATAAATATACTTATTACTTTTATTATTATCAATATAACATGCACTATTTGCCATTATTTACTATTATTATCGCTAGAACTATAATAATTATACTTATTACTCCCAATATTATCAATGTAACATGCATTATTACCCATATTATGCAGTTATTATCGCTAGAACTGTAATAATTATACTTATTACTTATATTATTATCAATATAACATGCATTATTACCCATATAATGGAGGTATTATCGCTAGAACTGTAATAATTATACTTATTTCTTATACTATTAGCAATATAACGTGCATTATTGCCCATATAATGCAGTTATTATCGCTAGAACTGTAATAATTATACTTATTACTTATACTATTAGCAATATTACGTGCATTATTACCCATATTATGCAGTTATTATCGATAGAACTGTAATAAATATATTTATTACTTTTACTATTATCAATATAACATGCACTATTAGCCATATTTTACTATTATTATCGCTAGAACTATAATAATTACACTTATTACTCCCGATATTATCAATATAACATGCATTATTACCCATATTATGCAGTTATTATCGCTAGAACTATAATAATTATACTTATTACTTATACTATTAGCAATATAACGTGCATTATTACCCATATAATGCAGTTATTATCGCCAGAACTGTAATAATTATACTTATTACTTATATTATTTGCAATATAACATGCATTATTACCCATATTATGCAGTTATTATCGCTAGAACTATAATAAATATACGTATTACTTTCATTATCATCAATATAACATGCATTATTACCCATATTATGCAGTTATTATCGATAGAACTGTAATAAATATACTTATTACTTTTACTATTATCAATATATCATGCACTATTAGCCACATTTTACTATTACTATCGCTAGAACTATAATAAATATACTTATTACTCCCAATATTATCAATATGACATGCATTATTACCCATATAATGCAGTTATTATCGCTAGAATTGTAATAATTATACTTATTACTTTTATTATTATCAATATAACATTCACTAATAGCCATATTTTACTATTATTATCGCTAGAACTGTAATAATTATATTTATTACTTATATTATTAGCAATATAACGTGCATTATTACCCATATAATGCAGTTATTATCGCTAGAACTGTAATAATTATATTTATTACTTATATTATTAGCAATATAACGTGCATTATTACCCATATAATACAGTTATTATCGCTAGAACTGTAATAATTATATTTATTACTTCGATTATTAGCAATATAAGGTGAATTATTACCCATATAATGCAGTTATTAACGCTAGAACTGTAATAATTATACTTATTACTTATATTATCATCAATATAACGTGCATTATTACCCATATTATGCAGTTATTATCGCTAGAACTGTAATAATTATACTTATTACTTATATCATTATGAATATAACCTGCATTATTACCCATATAATGGAGGTATTATCGCTAGAACTGTAATAATTATACTTATTACTTATACTATTAGCAATATAACGTGCATTATTACCCATATAATGCAGTTATTATCGCCAGAACTGTAATAATTATACTTATTACTTATATTATTCTCAATATAACATGCATTATTACCCATATAATACAGTTATTATCGCTAGAACTGTAATAATTATATTTATTACTTATATTATTAGCAATATAACGTGCATTATTACCCATATAATGCAGTTATTATCGCTAGAACTGTAATAAATATACTTACTACTTTCATTATCATCAATATAACATGCATTATTACCCATATTATGCAGTTATTATCGATAGAACGATAATAAATATACTTATTACTTTTATTATTATCAATATAACATGCACTATTAGCCATATTGTACTATTATTATCGCTAGAACTATAATAATTGTACTTATTACTCCCGATATTATCAATATAACATGCATTATTGCCCATATAATACAGTTATTATCGCTAGAACTGTAATAATTATACTTATTACTTATATTGTTAGCAATATAACGTGCATTATTACCCATATAATGCAGTTATTATCGCTGGAACTGTAATAATTATACTTATTACTTACATTATTATCAATATAACATGCATTATTACCCATATAATGGAGGTATTATCGCTAGAACTGTAATAATTATACTTATTACTTATACTATTAGCAATATAACGTGCATTATTACCCATATAATGCAGTTATTATCGCCAGAACTGTAATAATTATACTTATTACTTATATTATTCTCAATATAACATGCATTATTACCCATATTATGCAGTTATTATCGCTAGAACTATAATAAATATACGTATTACTTTCATTATCATCAATATAACATGCATTATTACCCATATTATGCAGTTATTATCGATAGAACTGTAATAAATATACTTATTACTTTTACTATTATCAATATATCATGCACTATTAGCCACATTTTACTATTACTATCGCTAGAACTATAATAAATATACTTATTACTCCCAATATTATCAATATAACATGCATTATTACCCATATAATGCAGTTATTATCGCTAGAATTGTAATAATTATACTTATTACTTTTATTATTATCAATATAACATTCACTAATAGCCATATTTTACTATTATTATCGCTAGAACTGTAATAATTATATTTATTACTTATATTATTAGCAATATAACGTGCATTATTACCCATATAATGCAGTTATTATCGCTAGAACTGTAATAATTATATTTATTACTTATATTATTAGCAATATAACGTGCATTATTACCCATATAATACAGTTATTATCGCTAGAACTGTAATAATTATATTTATTACTTCTATTATTAGCAATATAAGGTGAATTATTACCCATATAATGCAGTTATTATCGCTAGAACTGTAATAATTATACTTATTACTTATATTATCATCAATATAACGTGCATTGTTACCCATATTATGCAGTTATTATCGCTAGAACTGTAATAATTATACTTATTACTTATATCATTATGAATATAACCTGCATTATTACCCATATAATGGAGGTATTATCGCTAGAACTGTAATAATTATACTTATTACTTATACTATTAGCAATATAACGTGCATTATTACCCATATAATGCAGTTATTATCGCCAGAACTGTAATAATTATACTTATTACTTATATTATTCTCAATATAACATGCATTATTACCCATATAATACAGTTATTATCGCTAGAACTGTAATAATTATATTTATTACTTATATTATTAGCAATATAACGTGCATTATTACCCATATAATGCAGTTATTATCGCTAGAACTGTAATAAATATACTTACTACTTTCATTATCATCAATATAACATGCATTATTACCCATATTATGCAGTTATTATCGATAGAACGATAATAAATATACTTATTACTTTTATTATTATCAATATAACATGCACTATTAGCCATATTGTACTATTATTATCGCTAGAACTATAATAATTGTACTTATTACTCCCGATATTATCAATATAACATGCATTATTGCCCATATAATACAGTTATTATCGCTAGAACTGTAATAATTATACTTATTACTTATATTGTTAGCAATATAACGTGCATTATTACCCATATAATGCAGTTATTATCGCTAGAACTGTAATAATTATACTTATTACTTATATTATTATCAATATAACATGCATTATTACCCATATAATGGAGGTATTATCGCTAGAACTGTAATAATTATACTTATTACTTATACTATTAGCAATATAACGTGCATTATTACCCATATAATGCAGTTATTATCGCCAGAACTGTAATAATTATACATATTACTTATATTATTCTCAATATAACATGCATTATTACCCATATTATGCAGTTATTATCGCTAGGACTATAATAAATATACGTATTACTTTCATTATCATCAATATAACATGCATTATTACCCATATTATGCAGTTATTATCGATAGAACTGTAATAAATATACTTATTACTTTTACTATTATCAATATATCATGCACTATTAGCCACATTTTACTATTACTATCGCTATAACTATAATAATTATACTTATTACTCCCGATAATATCAATATAACATGCCTTATTACGCATATAATGCAGTTATTATCGCTAGAACTGTAATAAATATACTTACTACTTTCATTATCATCAATATAACATGCATTATTACCCATATTAAGAAGTTATTAGCGATAGAACGATAATAAATATATTTATTACTTTTATTATTATCAATATAACATGCATTATTACCCATATAATGCAGTTATTATCGCTAGAACTGTAATAATTATACTTATTACTTATATTATTAGCAATATAACGTGCATTATTACCCATATAATGCAGTTATTATCGCTAGAACGGTAATAATTATACTTATTACTTATATTATTATCAATATAACATGCATTATTACCCATATAATGGAGGTATTATCGCTAGAACTGTAATAATTATACTTATTACTTATACTATTAGCAATATAGCATGCATTATTACTCATATTATGCAGTTATTATCGATAGAACTGTAACAAATATACTTATTACTTATATTATTAGCAATATAACGTGCATTATTATCCATATAATGCAGTTATTATCGCTAGAACTGTAATAATTATACTTATTACTTATATTATAGCAATATAGCGTGCATTATTACACATATAATGCAGTTATTATCGCGAGAACTGTAATAATTATATTTATTACTTATATTATTAGCAATATAACGTGCATTATTACCCATATAATACAGTTATTATCGCTAGAACTGTAATAATTATATTTATTACTTATATTATTATCAATATAACATGCATTATTACCCATATTATGCAGTTATTATCGCTAGAACTATAATAAATATACGTATTACTTTTATTATCATCAATATAACATGCATTATTACCCATATTATGCAATTATTATCGATAGAACTGTAATAATTATACTTATTACTTATATTATTATCAATATAACATGAATTATTACCCATATTATGCAGTTATTATCGCTAGAACTATAATAAATATACGTATTACTTTTATTATCATCAATATAACATGCATTATTGCCCATATTATGCAGTTATTATCGATAGAACTGTAACAAATATACTTATTACTTTTATTATTATCAATATAACAAGCACTATTAGCCATATTGTACTATTATTATCGCTAGAACTATAGTAATTATACTTATTACTCCCGATATTATCAATATAACATGCATTATTACACATATAATGCAGTTATTATCGCTAGATCTGTAATAATTATACTTACTACTTATATTATTAGCAATATAACGTGCATTATTACCCATGTTATGCAGTTATTATCGCTAGAACTGTAATAATTATACTTATTACTTATATTATTATCAATATAACATGCGTTTCTACCCATATAATGGAGTTATTATCGCTAGAACTGTAATAATTATACTTATTACTTATATCATTATCAATATAACATGCATTATTACCCATATAATGCAGTTATTATCGACAGAAGCATAATAAATATACTTATTACTTTTATTATTATCAATATAACAGGCACTCTTAGCCATATTTTACTAGTATTATCGCTAGAACTGTAATAATTATACTTATTACTCCCGATATTATCAATATAACATCCATTATTACCCAAATAGTGCAGTTATTATCGCTAGAACTGTAATAATTATACTTATTACTTATATTAATCTCAATATAACATGCATTACTACCCATATTATGCAGTTATAATCGGCAGAACTATAATAAATATACTTACTACTTTTATTATCATCAATATAACGCGCATTATTACCCATATTATGCAGTTATTATCGATAGAACTATAATAATTATACTTATTACCTATATTATTATCAATATAACATGAATTATTACCCATATTATGCAGTTATTATCGCTAGAACTATAATAAATATACGTATTACTTTTATTATCATCAATATAACATGCATTATTGCCCATATTATGCTATTATTATCGATAGAACTGTAACAAATATACTTATTACTTTTATTATTATCAATATAACATGCACTATTAGCCATATTGTACTATTATTATCGCTAGAACTATAGTAATTATACTTATTACTCCCGATATTATCAATATAACATGCATTACTACACATATAATGCAGTTATTATCGCTAGATCTGTAATAATTATACTTACTACTTATATTATTAGCAATATAACGTGCATTATTACCCATATTATGCAGTTATTATCGCTAGAACTGTAATAATTATACTAATTACTTATATTATTATCAATATAACATGCATTTCTACCCATATAATGGAGTTATTATCGCTAGAACTGTAATAATTATACTTATTACTTATATTATTATCAATATAACATGCATTATTACCCATATAATGCAGTTATTATCGACAGAAGCATAATAAATATACTTATTACTTATATTATTATCAATATAACATGCATTTCTACCCATATAATGGAGTTATTATCGCTAGAACTGTAATAATTATACTTATCATTTATATTATTAGCAATATAACGTGCATTATTACCCATATTATGCAGCTATTACCGCTAGAACTGTAATAGTTATACTTATTACTTATATTATTATCAATATAACATGCATTATTAACCATATAATGGAGTTATTATCGCTAGAACTGTAATAATTGTACTTATTACTTATATTATTCTCAATATAACATGCATCATTACCCATATTATGCAGTTATAATCGGTAGAGCTATAATAAATATACTTACTACTTTTATTATCATCAATATAACGTGCATTATTACCCATATTATGCAGTTATTATCGATAGAACTATAATAAATATACTTATTACTTTTATTATTATCAATACAACATGCATTTCTACCCATATAATGGAGTTATTATCGCTAGAACTGTAATAATTATACTTATTACATGTATCATTATCAATATAACATGCATTATTACCCATATAATGCAGTTATTATCGACAGAAGCATAATAAATATACTTATTACTTTTATTATTATCAATATAACAGGCACTCTTAGCCATATTTTACTAGTATTATCGCTAGAACTGTAATAATTATACTTATTACTCCCGATATTATCAATATAACATCCATTATTACCCAAATAATGCAGTTCTTATCGCTAGAACTGTAATAATTATACTTATTACTTTTATTATCATCAATATAACATTCATTATTACCCATATTATGCAGTTATTATCGCTAGAACTGTAATAATTATACTTAATATTTATATTATTAGCAATATAACGTGCATTATTACCCATATTTTGCAGTTATTATCGACAGAACTATAATAAATATACTTATTACTTTTATTATTATCAATATAACATGCATTATTAGCCATATAATGCAGTTATTATCGCTAGAACTGTAATAATTATACTTATCATTTATATTATTAGCAATATAACGTGCATTATTACCCATATTATGCAGCTATTACCGCTAGAACTGTAATAGTTATACTTATTACTTATATTATTATCAATATAACATGCATTATTAACCATATAATGGAGTTATTATCGCTAGGACTGTAATAATTGTACTTATTACTTATATTATTCTCAATATAACATGCATCATTACCCATATTATGCAGTTATAATCGGTAGAACTATAATAAATATACTTACTACTTTTATTATCATCAATATAACGTGCATTATTACCCATATTATGCAGTTATTATCGCTAGAACTATAATAAATATACGTATTACTTTTATTATCATCAATATAACATGCATTATTGCCCATATTATGCAGTTATTATCGATAGAACTGTAACAAATATACTTATTACTTTTATTATTATCAATATAACATGCACTATTAGCCATATTGTACTATTATTATCGCTAGAACTATAGTAATTATACTTATTACTCCCGATATTATCAATATAACATGCATTATTACACATATAATGCAGTTATTATCGCTAGATCTGTAATAATTATACTTACTACTTATATTATTAGCAATATAACGTGCATTATTACCCATATTATGTAGTTATTATCGCTAGAACTGTAATAATTATACTTATTACTTATATTATTATCAATATAACATGCATTTCTACCCATATAATGGAGTTATTATCGCTAGAACTGTAATAATTATACTTATTACTTATATTATTATCAATATAACATGAATTATTACCCATATTATGCAGTTATTATCGCTAGAACTATAATAAATATACGTATTACTTTTATTATCATCAATATAACATGCATTATTGCCCATATTATGCAGTTATTATCGATAGAACTGTAATAAATATACTTATTACTTTTATTATTGTCAATATAACATGCACTATTAGCCATATTGTACAATTATTATCGCTAGAACTATAATAATTATACTTATTACTCCGGATATTATCAATATGACATGCATTATTACCCATATAATGGAGTTATTATAGCTAGAACTGTAATAATTATACTCATTACTTATATTATTATCAATATAACGTGCATTATTACCCATATTATGCAGTTATTATCGCTAGAACTGTAATAATTATACTTATTACTTATATTATTATCAATATAACATGCATTATTACCCATATAATGGAGTTATTATCGCTAGAAATGTAATAATTATACTTATTACTTATATAATTATCAATATAACATGCATTATTACGCACATTATGCAGTTATAATCGCTAGAACTATAATAAATATACTTAGTACTTTTTTTATCATCAATATAACATGCATTATTACGCGTATAATGCAGTTATTATCGCTAGAACTGTAATAAGTATACTTACTACTTTCATTATCATCAATATAACATGCATTATTACGCATATAATGCAGTTATTATCGCTAGAACTGTAATAAATATACTTACTACTTTCATTATCATCAATATAACATGCATTATTACCCATATTATGCAGTTATTATCGCTAGAACAGTAATAACTATACTCATTACTTATATTATTATCAATATAATATGCATTATTAGCCATATTTTACTATTATTATCGCTAGAACTATAACAAATATACTTACTACTTTTATTATTATCAATATAACATGCACTATTACCCATATAATGCAGTTATTATCGACAGAAGTATAATAAATATACTTATTACTTTTATTATTATCAATATAACAGGCACTCTTAGCCATATTTTACTAGTATTATCGCTAGGACTGTAATAATTATACTTATTACTCGCGATATTATCAATATAACATCCATTATTACCCGTATAATGCAGTTCTTATCGCTGGAACTGTAATAATTATACTTATTACTCCCGATATTATCAATATAACATGCATTATTACCCATACAATGGAGTTATTATCGCTAGAACTGTAATAATTATACTTATTACTCCCGATATTATCAATATAACATGCATTATTACACATATAATGCAGTTATTATCGCTAGATCTGTAATAATTATACTTACTACTTATATTATTAGCAATATAACGTGCATTATTACCCGTATTATGCAGTTATTATCGCTAGAACTGTAATAATTATACTTATTACTTATATTATTATCAATATAACATGCATTTCTACCCATATAATGGAGTTATTATCGCTAGAACTGTAATAATTATACTTATTACTTATATTATTATCAATATAACATGAATTATTACCCATATTATGCAGTTATTATCGCTAGAACTATAATAAATATACGTATTACTTTTATTATCATCAATATAACATGCATTATTGCCCATATTATGCAGTTATTATCGATAGAACTGTAATAAATATACTTATTACTTTTATTATTATCAATATAACATGCACTATTAGCCATATTGTACAATTATTATCGCTAGAACTATAATAATTATACTTATTACTCCGGATATTATCAATATGACATGCATTATTACCCATATAATGGAGTTATTATAGCTAGAACTGTAATAATTATACTCATTACTTATATTATTATCAATATAACGTGCATTATTACCCATATTATGCAGTTATTATCGCTAGAACTGTAATAATTATACTTATTACTTATATTATTATCAATATAACATGCATTATTACCCATATAATGGAGTTATTATCGCTAGAAATGTAATAATTATACTTATTACTTATATAATTATCAATATAACATGCATTATTACGCACATTATGCAGTTATAATCGCTAGAACTATAATAAATATACTTAGTACTTTTTTTATCATCAATATAACATGCATTATTACGCGTATAATGCAGTTATTATCGCTAGAACTGTAATAAGTATACTTACTACTTTCATTATCATCAATATAACATGCATTATTACGCATATAATGCAGTTATTATCGCTAGAACTGTAATAAATATACTTACTACTTTCATTATCATCAATATAACATGCATTATTACCCATATTATGCAGTTATTATCGCTAGAACAGTAATAACTACACTCATTACTTATATTATTATCAATATAATATGCATTATTAGCCATATTTTACTATTATTATCGCTAGAACTATAACAAATATACTTACTACTTTTATTATTATCAATATAACATGCACTATTACCCATATAATGCAGTTATTATCGACAGAAGTATAATAAATACACTTATTACTTTTATTATTATCAATATAACAGGCACTCTTAGCCATATTTTACTAGTATTATCGCTAGGACTGTAATAATTATACTTATTACTCGCGATATTATCAATATAACATCCATTATTACCCGTATAATGCAGTTCTTATCGCTGGAACTGTAATAATTATACTTATTACTCCCGATATTATCAATATAACATGCATTATTACCCATACAATGGAGTTATTATCGCTAGAACTGTAATAATTATACTTATTACTCCCGATATTATCAATATAACATGCATTATTACCCATATAATGCAGTTATTATCGCTAGAACTGTAATAATTATAGTTATTACTTATACTATTTGCAGTATAACGTGCATTGTTACCCATATTATGCAGTTATTATGGCTAGAACTGTAATAATTATACTTATTACTTATATTATTATCAATATAACATGCATTATTACACATATAATGGAGTTATTATCGATAGAACTGTAATAATTATACTTATTACTTATATTATTATCAATATAACATGCATTATTACCCATGTAATGCAGTTATTATCGACAGAAGTATAATAAATATACTTATTACTTTTATTATTATAAATATAACATGCACTATTAGCCATATTTTACTATTATTATCACTAGAACTATAATAATTATACTTATTACTCCCGATATTATCAATATAACATGCATTATTACCCTTATAATGGAGTTATTATCGCTAGAACTGTAATAAATACACTTACTACTTTCATTATCACCAATATAACATGCATTATTACCCATATTATGCAGTTATTATCGCTAGAACTATAATAAATATACGTATTACTTTTATTATCATCAATATAACATGCATTATTACCCATATTATGCAGTTATTATCGATAGAACTGTAATAATTATACTTATTACCTATATTATTATCAATATAACATGAATTATTACCCATATTATGCAGTTATTATCGCTAGAACTATAATAAATATACGTATTACTTTTATTATCATCAATATAACATGCATTATTGCCCATATTATGCTATTATTATCGATAGAACTGTAACAAATATACTTATTACTTTTATTATTATCAATATAACATGCACTATTAGCCATATTGTACTATTATTATCGCTAGAACTATAGTAATTATACTTATTACTCCCGATATTATCAATATAACATGCATTACTACACATATAATGCAGTTATTATCGCTAGATCTGTAATAATTATACTTACTACTTATATTATTAGCAATATAACGTGCATTATTACCCATATTATGCAGTTATTATCGCTAGAACTGTAATAATTATACTAATTACTTATATTATTATCAATATAACATGCATTTCTACCCATATAATGGAGTTATTATCGCTAGAACTGTAATAATTATACTTATTACTTATATTATTATCAATATAACATGCATTATTACCCATATAATGCAGTTATTATCGACAGAAGCATAATAAATATACTTATTACTTATATTATTATCAATATAACATGCATTTCTACCCATATAATGGAGTTATTACCGCTAGAACTGTAATAGTTATACTTATTACTTATATTATTATCAATATAACATGCATTATTAACCATATAATGGAGTTATTATCGCTAGAACTGTAATAATTGTACTTATTACTTATATTATTCTCAATATAACATGCATCATTACCCATATTATGCAGTTATAATCGGTAGAGCTATAATAAATATACTTACTACTTTTATTATCATCAATATAACGTGCATTATTACCCATATTATGCAGTTATTATCGATAGAACTATAATAAATATACTTATTACTTTTATTATTATCAATACAACATGCATTTCTACCCATATAATGGAGTTATTATCGCTAGAACTGTAATAATTATACTTATTACATGTATCATTATCAATATAACATGCATTATTACCCATATAATGCAGTTATTATCGACAGAAGCATAATAAATATACTTATTACTTTTATTATTATCAATATAACAGGCACTCTTAGCCATATTTTACTAGTATTATCGCTAGAACTGTAATAATTATACTTATTACTCCCGATATTATCAATATAACATCCATTATTACCCAAATAATGCAGTTCTTATCGCTAGAACTGTAATAATTATACTTATTACTTTTATTATCATCAATATAACATTCATTATTACCCATATTATGCAGTTATTATCGCTAGAACTGTAATAATTATACTTATTATTTATATTATTAGCAATATAACGTGCATTATTACCCATATTTTGCAGTTATTATCGATAGAACTATAATAAATATACTTATTACTTTTATTATTATCAATATAACATGCATTATTAGCCATATAATGCAGTTATTATCGCTAGAACTGTAATAATTATACTTATCATTTATATTATTAGCAATATAACGTGCATTATTACCCATATTATGCAGCTATTACCGCTAGAACTGTAATAGTTATACTTATTACTTATATTATTATCAATATAACATGCATTATTAACCATATAATGGAGTTATTATCGCTAGGACTGTAATAATTGTACTTATTACTTATATTATTCTCAATATAACATGCATCATTACCCATATTATGCAGTTATAATCGGTAGAACTATAATAAATATACTTACTACTTTTATTATCATCAATATAACGTGCATTATTACCCATATTATGCAGTTATTATCGCTAGAACTATAATAAATATACGTATTACTTTTATTATCATCAATATAACATGCATTATTGCCCATATTATGCAGTTATTATCGATAGAACTGTAACAAATATACTTATTACTTTTATTATTATCAATATAACATGCACTATTAGCCATATTGTACTATTATTATCGCTAGAACTATAGTAATTATACTTATTACTCCCGATATTATCAATATAACATGCATTATTACACATATAATGCAGTTATTATCGCTAGATCTGTAATAATTATACTTACTACTTATATTATTAGCAATATAACGTGCATTATTACCCATATTATGTAGTTATTATCGCTAGAACTGTAATAATTATACTTATTACTTATATTATTATCAATATAACATGCATTTCTACCCATATAATGGAGTTATTATCGCTAGAACTGTAATAATTATACTTATTACTTATATTATTATCAATATAACATGAATTATTACCCATATTATGCAGTTATTATCGCTAGAACTATAATAAATATACGTATTACTTTTATTATCATCAATATAACATGCATTATTGCCCATATTATGCAGTTATTATCGATAGAACTGTAATAAATATACTTATTACTTTTATTATTGTCAATATAACATGCACTATTAGCCATATTGTACAATTATTATCGCTAGAACTATAATAATTATACTTATTACTCCGGATATTATCAATATGACATGCATTATTACCCATATAATGGAGTTATTATAGCTAGAACTGTAATAATTATACTCATTACTTATATTATTATCAATATAACGTGCATTATTACCCATATTATGCAGTTATTATCGCTAGAACTGTAATAATTATACTTATTACTTATATTATTATCAATATAACATGCATTATTACCCATATAATGGAGTTATTATCGCTAGAAATGTAATAATTATACTTATTACTTATATAATTATCAATATAACATGCATTATTACGCACATTATGCAGTTATAATCGCTAGAACTATAATAAATATACTTAGTACTTTTTTTATCATCAATATAACATGCATTATTACGCGTATAATGCAGTTATTATCGCTAGAACTGTAATAAGTATACTTACTACTTTCATTATCATCAATATAACATGCATTATTACGCATATAATGCAGTTATTATCGCTAGAACTGTAATAAATATACTTACTACTTTCATTATCATCAATATAACATGCATTATTACCCATATTATGCAGTTATTATCGCTAGAACAGTAATAACTACACTCATTACTTATATTATTATCAATATAATATGCATTATTAGCCATATTTTACTATTATTATCGCTAGAACTATAACAAATATACTTACTACTTTTATTATTATCAATATAACATGCACTATTACCCATATAATGCAGTTATTATCGACAGAAGTATAATAAATATACTTATTACTTTTATTATTATCAATATAACAGGCACTCTTAGCCATATTTTACTAGTATTATCGCTAGGACTGTAATAATTATACTTATTACTCGCGATATTATCAATATAACATCCATTATTACCCGTATAATGCAGTTCTTATCGCTGGAACTGTAATAATTATACTTATTACTCCCGATATTATCAATATAACATGCATTATTACCCATACAATGGAGTTATTATCGCTAGAACTGTAATAATTATACTTATTACTCCCGATATTATCAATATAACATGCATTATTACCCATATAATGCAGTTATTATCGCTAGAACTGTAATAATTATAGTTATTACTTATACTATTAGCAGTATAACGTGCATTGTTACCCATATTATGCAGTTATTATGGCTAGAACTGTAATAATTATACTTATTACTTATATTATTATCAATATAACATGCATTATTACACATATAATGGAGTTATTATCGATAGAACTGTAATAATTATACTTATTACTTATATTATTATCAATATAACATGCATTATTACCCATGTAATGCAGTTATTATCGACAGAAGTATAATAAATATACTTATTACTTTTATTATTATCAATATAACATGCACTATTAGCCATATTGTACTATTATTATCGCTAGAACTATAGTAATTATACTTATTACTCCCGATATTATCAATATAACATGCATTATTACACATATAATGCAGTTATTATCGCTAGATCTGTAATAATTATACTTACTACTTATATTATTAGCAATATAACGTGCATTATTACCCGTATTATGCAGTTATTATCGCTAGAACTGTAATAATTATACTTATTACTTATATTATTATCAATATAACATGCATTTCTACCCATATAATGGAGTTATTATCGCTAGAACTGTAATAATTATACTTATTACTTATATTATTATCAATATAACATGAATTATTACCCATATTATGCAGTTATTATCGCTAGAACTATAATAAATATACGTATTACTTTTATTATCATCAATATAACATGCATTATTGCCCATATTATGCAGTTATTATCGATAGAACTGTAATAAATATACTTATTACTTTTATTATTATCAATTTAACATGCACTATTAGCCATATTGTACAATTATTATCGCTAGAACTATAATAATTATACTTATTACTCCGGATATTATCAATATGACATGCATTATTACCCATATAATGGAGTTATTATAGCTAGAACTGTAATAATTATACTCATTACTTATATTATTATCAATATAACGTGCATTATTACCCATATTATGCAGTTATTATCGCTAGAACTGTAATAATTATACTTATTACTTATATTATTATCAATATAACATGCATTATTACCCATATAATGGAGTTATTATCGCTAGAAATGTAATAATTATACTTATTACTTATATAATTATCAATATAACATGCATTATTACGCACATTATGCAGTTATAATCGCTAGAACTATAATAAATATACTTAGTACTTTTTTTATCATCAATATAACATGCATTATTACGCGTATAATGCAGTTATTATCGCTAGAACTGTAATAAGTATACTTACTACTTTCATTATCATCAATATAACATGCATTATTACGCATATAATGCAGTTATTATCGCTAGAACTGTAATAAATATACTTACTACTTTCATTATCATCAATATAACATGCATTATTACCCATATTATGCAGTTATTATCGCTAGAACAGTAATAACTACACTCATTACTTATATTATTATCAATATAATATGCATTATTAGCCATATTTTACTATTATTATCGCTAGAACTATAACAAATATACTTACTACTTTTATTATTATCAATATAACATGCACTATTACCCATATAATGCAGTTATTATCGACAGAAGTATAATAAATATACTTATTACTTTTATTATTATCAATATAACAGGCACTCTTAGCCATATTTTACTAGTATTATCGCTAGGACTGTAATAATTATACTTATTACTCGCGATATTATCAATATAACATCCATTATTACCCGTATAATGCAGTTCTTATCGCTGGAACTGTAATAATTATACTTATTACTCCCGATATTATCAATATAACATGCATTATTACCCATACAATGGAGTTATTATCGCTAGAACTGTAATAATTATACTTATTACTCCCGATATTATCAATATAACATGCATTATTACCCATATAATGCAGTTATTATCGCTAGAACTGTAATAATTATAGTTATTACTTATACTATTTGCAGTATAACGTGCATTGTTACCCATATTATGCAGTTATTATGGCTAGAACTGTAATAATTATACTTATTACTTATATTATTATCAATATAACATGCATTATTACACATATAATGGAGTTATTATCGATAGAACTGTAATAATTATACTTATTACTTATATTATTATCAATATAACATGCATTATTACCCATGTAATGCAGTTATTATCGACAGAAGTATAATAAATATACTTATTACTTTTATTATTATAAATATAACATGCACTATTAGCCATATTTTACTATTATTATCACTAGAACTATAATAATTATACTTATTACTCCCGATATTATCAATATAACATGCATTATTACCCTTATAATGGAGTTATTATCGCTAGAACTGTAATAAATACACTTACTACTTTCATTATCACCAATATAACATGCATTATTACCCATATTATGCAGTTATTATCGATAGAGCTATAATAAATATACTTATTACTTTCATTATCATCAATATAACATGCATTATTACCGATATTATGCAGTTATTATCGCTAGAACTGTAATTATTATACTCATTACTTATATTATTATCAATATAACATGCATTATTACCCATATTATGCAGTTATTATCGCTAGAACTATAATAAATATACGTATTACTTTTATTATCATCAATATAACATGCATTATTACCCATATTATGCAGTTATTATCGATAGAACTGTAATAAACATACTTATTACTTTTATTGTTATCAATATAACATGCACTATTAGCCATATTTTACTATTATTATCGCTAGAACTATAATAATTATACTTATTACTCCCAATATTATCAATATAACATGCATTATTACCCATATAATGCAGTTATTATCGCTAGAACTGTAATAATTATACTTATTACTTATATTATTCTCAATATAACATGCATTATTACCCATATTATGCAGTTATAATCGCTAGAACTATAATAAATATACTTATTACTTGTATTATGATCAATATAACATGCATTATTACCCATATAATGCAGTTATTATCGACAGAAGTATAATAAATATACTCATTACTTATATTATTATCAATATAACATGCATTATTACCCATATAATGGAGTTATTATCGCTAGAACTGTAATAACTATACTTATTACTTATATTATTATCAATATAACATGCATTATTACCCATATTATGCAGTTATTATCGCTAGAACTATAATAAATATACTTACTACTTTTATTATCATCAATATAACGTGCATTATTACCCATATTATGCAGTTATTATCGCTAGAACTATAATAAATATACGTATTACTTTTATTATCATCAATATAACATGCATTATTGCCCATATTATGCAGTTATTATCGATAGAACTGTAACAAATATACTTATTACTTTTATTATTATCAATATAACATGCACTATTAGCCATATTGTACTATTATTATCGCTAGAACTATAGTAATTATACTTATTACTCCCGATATTATCAATATAACATGCATTATTACACATATAATGCAGTTATTATCGCTAGATCTGTAATAATTATACTTACTACTTATATTATTAGCAATATAACGTGCATTATTACCCATATTATGTAGTTATTATCGCTAGAACTGTAATAATTATACTTATTACTTATATTATTATCAATATAACATGCATTTCTACCCATATAATGGAGTTATTATCGCTAGAACTGTAATAATTATACTTATTACTTATATTATTATCAATATAACATGAATTATTACCCATATTATGCAGTTATTATCGCTAGAACTATAATAAATATACGTATTACTTTTATTATCATCAATATAACATGCATTATTGCCCATATTATGCAGTTATTATCGATAGAACTGTAATAAATATACTTATTACTTTTATTATTGTCAATATAACATGCACTATTAGCCATATTGTACAATTATTATCGCTAGAACTATAATAATTATACTTATTACTCCGGATATTATCAATATGACATGCATTATTACCCATATAATGGAGTTATTATAGCTAGAACTGTAATAATTATACTCATTACTTATATTATTATCAATATAACGTGCATTATTACCCATATTATGCAGTTATTATCGCTAGAACTGTAATAATTATACTTATTACTTATATTATTATCAATATAACATGCATTATTACCCATATAATGGAGTTATTATCGCTAGAAATGTAATAATTATACTTATTACTTATATAATTATCAATATAACATGCATTATTACGCACATTATGCAGTTATAATCGCTAGAACTATAATAAATATACTTAGTACTTTTTTTATCATCAATATAACATGCATTATTACGCGTATAATGCAGTTATTATCGCTAGAACTGTAATAAGTATACTTACTACTTTCATTATCATCAATATAACATGCATTATTACGCATATAATGCAGTTATTATCGCTAGAACTGTAATAAATATACTTACTACTTTCATTATCATCAATATAACATGCATTATTACCCATAATATGCAGTTATTATCGCTAGAACAGTAATAACTATACTCATTACTTATATTATTATCAATATAATATGCATTATTAGCCATATTTTACTATTATTATCGCTAGAACTATAACAAATATACTTACTACTTTTATTATTATCAATATAACATGCACTATTACCCATATAATGCAGTTATCATCGACAGAAGTATAATAAATATACTTATTACTTTTATTATTATCAATATAACAGGCACTCTTAGCCATATTTTACTAGTATTATCGCTAGGACTGTAATAATTATACTTATTACTCGCGATATTATCAATATAACATCCATTATTACCCGTATAATGCAGTTCTTATCGCTGGAACTGTAATAATTATACTTATTACTCCCGATATTATCAATATAACATGCATTATTACCCATACAATGGAGTTATTATCGCTAGAACTGTAATAATTATACTTATTACTCCCGATATTATCAATATAACATGCATTATTACCCATATAATGCAGTTATTATCGCTAGAACTGTAATAATTATAGTTATTACTTATACTATTAGCAGTATAACGTGCATTGTTACCCATATTATGCAGTTATTATGGCTAGAACTGTAATAATTATACTTATTACTTATATTATTATCAATATAACATGCATTATTACACATATAATGGAGTTATTATCGATAGAACTGTAATAATTATACTTATTACTTATATTATTATCAATATAACATGCATTATTACCCATGTAATGCAGTTATTATCGACAGAAGTATAATAAATATACTTATTACTTTTATTATTATCAATATAACATGCACTATTAGCCATATTGTACTATTATTATCGCTAGAACTATAGTAATTATACTTATTACTCCCGATATTATCAATATAACATGCATTATTACACATATAATGCAGTTATTATCGCTAGATCTGTAATAATTATACTTACTACTTATATTATTAGCAATATAACGTGCATTATTACCCGTATTATGCAGTTATTATCGCTAGAACTGTAATAATTATACTTATTACTTATATTATTATCAATATAACATGCATTTCTACCCATATAATGGAGTTATTATCGCTAGAACTGTAATAATTATACTTATTACTTATATTATTATCAATATAACATGAATTATTACCCATATTATGCAGTTATTATCGCTAGAACTATAATAAATATACGTATTACTTTTATTATCATCAATATAACATGCATTATTGCCCATATTATGCAGTTATTATCGATAGAACTGTAATAAATATACTTATTACTTTTATTATTATCAATATAACATGCACTATTAGCCATATTGTACAATTATTATCGCTAGAACTATAATAATTATACTTATTACTCCGGATATTATCAATATAACATGCATTATTACCCATATAATGCAGTTATTATCGCTAGAACTGTAATAATTATACTTATTACTTATATTATTCTCAATATAACATGCATTATTACCCATATTATGCAGTTATAATCGCTAGAACTATAATAAATATACTTATTACTTGTATTATGATCAATATAACATGCATTATTACCCATATAATGCAGTTATTATCGACAGAAGTATAATAAATATACTCATTACTTATATTATTATCAATATAACATGCATTATTACCCATATAATGGAGTTATTATCGCTAGAACTGTAATAACTATACTTATTACTTATATTATTATCAATATAACATGCATTATTACCCATATTATGCAGTTATTATCGCTAGAACTATAATAAATATACTTACTACTTTTATTATCATCAATATAACGTGCATTATTACCCATATTATGCAGTTATTATCGCTAGAACTATAATAAATATACGTATTACTTTTATTATCATCAATATAACATGCATTATTGCCCATATTATGCAGTTATTATCGATAGAACTGTAACAAATATACTTATTACTTTTATTATTATCAATATAACATGCACTATTAGCCATATTGTACTATTATTATCGCTAGAACTATAGTAATTATACTTATTACTCCCGATATTATCAATATAACATGCATTATTACACATATAATGCAGTTATTATCGCTAGATCTGTAATAATTATACTTACTACTTATATTATTAGCAATATAACGTGCATTATTACCCATATTATGTAGTTATTATCGCTAGAACTGTAACAATTATACTTATTACTTATATTATTATCAATATAACATGCATTTCTACCCATATAATGCAGTTATTATCGCTAGAACTGTAATAATTATACTTATTACTTATATTATTATCAATATAACATGAATTATTACCCATATTATGCAGTTATTATCGCTAGAACTATAATAAATATACGTATTACTTTTATTATCATCAATATAACATGCATTATTGCCCATATTATGCAGTTATTATCGATAGAACTGTAATAAATATACTTATTACTTTTATTATTGTCAATATAACATGCACTATTAGCCATATTGTACAATTATTATCGCTAGAACTATAATAATTATACTTATTACTCCGGATATTATCAATATGACATGCATTATTACCCATATAATGGAGTTATTATAGCTAGAACTGTAATAATTATACTCATTACTTATATTATTATCAATATAACGTGCATTATTACCCATATTATGCAGTTATTATCGCTAGAACTGTAATAATTATACTTATTACTTATATTATTATTAGTATAACATGCATTATTACCCATATAATGGAGTAATTATCGCTAGAACTGTAATAATTATACTCATTACTTATATTATTATCAATATAACATGCATTATTACCCATATAATGGAGTTATTATCGCTAGGACTGTAATAATTATACTTATTACTTTTATTATTATTAATATAACATGCATTATTACCCATATAATGCAGTTATTATCGCTAGAACTGTAATAATTATACTTATTACTTATATTATTATCAATATAACACGCATTATTACCCATATAATGGAGTTATTATCGCTAGAACTGTAATAATTATACTTATTACTTTTGTTATTATCAATATAACATGCATTATTACCCATATTATGCAGTTATTATCGCTAGAACTGTAATAATTATACTTATTACTTATATTATTATCAATATAACATGCACTATTAGCCATATTTTACTATTATTATCGTTAGAACTATAATAATTATGCTTATTACTCCCGATATTATCAATATAACATGCATTATTACCCATATAATGCAGTTATTATCGCTAGAACTGTAATAATTATACTTACTACTTATATTATTATCAATATAACATGCATTATTACTCATTTAATGCAGTTATTGTCGACAGAAGTATAATAAATATACTTATTACTTTTATTATTATCAATATAACATGCATTATTACCCATATAATGCAGTTATTATCGCTAGAACTGTAATAATTATACTTATTACTTTTATTATTAACAATATAACATGCACTATTAGCCATATTTTACTATTATTATCGTTAGAACTATAATAATTATACTTATTACTCCCAATATTATCAATATAACATGCATTATTACCCATATAATGCAGTTATTATAGCTAGAACTATAATAAATATACGTATTACTTTTATTATCATCAATGTAACATGCATTATTACCCATATTATGCAGTTATTATCGATAGAACTGTAATAAATATACTTATTACTTTTATTATTATCAATGTAACATGCACTATTAGTCATATTTCACTATTATTATCGCTAGAAATATAATAATTATACTTATTATTCCCAATACTACCAATATAACATGCATTATTACCCATATAATGCAGTTATTATCGCTAGAACTGTAATAATTATACTTATTACTTATATTATTATCAATATAACGTGCATTATTACCCATATTATGCAGTTATTATCGTTACAACTGTAATAATTATACTTATTACTTATATTATTATCAATATAACATGCATTATTACCCATATAATGCAGTTATTATCGACAGAAGTATAATAAATATACTTGTTACTTTTATTATTATCAGTATAACATGCACTATTAGCCATATTTTACTTTTATTATCGCTAGAACTATAATAATTATACTAATTACTCCCGATATTATCAATATAACATGCATTATTACCCATGTAATGCAGTTATTATCGCTAGAACTGTAATATTTATACCTATTACTTATATTATTATCAATATAACATGCATTATTACCCATATTATGCAGTTATTATCGATAGAACTATAATAAATATACTTATTACTTTTATTATTATCAATATAACATGCACTATTACCCATATAATGCAGTTACTATCGACAGAAGTATAATAAATATACTTATTACTTTTGTTATTATCAATATAACAGGCACTCTTAGCCATATTTTACTAGTATTACCGCTAGGACTGTAATAATTATACTCATTACTTATATTATTATCAATATAACGTGCATTATTAGCCATATTGTACTATTATTATCGCTAGAACTATAATAATTATGCTCGTTACTCCCGATATTATCAATATAACATGCATTATTACCCATATAATGCAGTTATTATCGCTAGGACTGTAATAATTATAGTTATTACTTATACTATTAGCAGTGTAACGTGCATTGTTACCCATATTATGCAGTTATTATGGCTAGAACTGTAATAATTATACTTATTACTTATATTATTATCAATATAACATGCATTATTACACATATAATGGAGTTATTATCGATAGAACTGTAATAATTATACTTATTACTTATATTATTATCAATATAACACGCATTATTACCCATATAATGCAGTTATTATCGACAGAAGTATAATAAATATACTTATTACTTTTATTATTATAAATATAACATGCACTATTAGTCATATTTCACTATTATTATCGCTAGAAATATAATAATTATACTTATTATTCCCAATACTACCAATATAACATGCATTATTACCCATATAATGCAGTTATTATCGCTAGAACTGTAATAATTATACTTATTACTTATATTATTATCAATATAACGTGCATTATTACCCATATTATGCAGTTATTATCGTTACAACTGTAATAATTATACTTATTACTTATATTATTATCAATATAACATGCATTATTACCCATATAATGCAGTTATTATCGACAGAAGTATAATAAATATACTTGTTACTTTTTTTATTATCAGTATAACATGCACTATTAGCCATATTTTACTTTTATTATCGCTAGAACTATAATAATTATACTAATTACTCCCGATATTATCAATATAACATGCATTATTACCCATGTAATGCAGTTATTATCGCTAGAACTGTAATATTTATACCTATTACTTATATTATTATCAATATAACATGCATTATTACCCATATTATGCAGTTATTATCGATAGAACTATAATAAATATACTTATTACTTTTATTATTATCAATATAACATGCACTATTACCCATATAATGCAGTTATTATCGACAGAAGTATAATAAATATACTTATTACTTTTGTTATTATCAATATAACAGGCACTCTTAGCCATATTTTACTAGTATTACCGCTAGGACTGTAATAATTATACTCATTACTTATATTATTATCAGTATAACATGCACTATTACCCATATAATGCAGTTATTATCGACAGAAGTATAATAAATATACTTATTACTTTTGTTATTATCAATATAACAGGCACTCTTAGCCATATTTTACTAGTATTACCGCTAGGACTGTAATAATTATACTCATTACTTATATTATTATCAATATAACGTGCATTATTACCCATATTATGCAGTTATTATCGCTAGAACTGTAATAATTATACTTATTACTTATATTATTATTAGTATAACATGCATTATTACCCATATAATGGAGTAATTATCGCTAGAACTGTAATAATTATACTCATTACTTATATTATTATCAATTTAACATGCATTATTACCCATATAATGGAGTTATTATCGCTAGGACTGTAATAATTATACTTATTACTTTTATTATTATTAATATAACATGCATTATTACCCATATAATGCAGTTATTATCGCTAGAACTGTAATAATTATACTTATTACTTATATTATTATCAATATAACACGCATTATTACCCATATAATGGAGTTATTATCGCTAGAACTGTAATAATTATACTTATTACTTTTGTTATTATCAATATAACATGCATTATTACCCATATTATGCAGTTATTATCGCTAGAACTGTAATAATTATACTTATTACTTATATTATTATCAATATAACATGCACTATTAGCCATATTTTACTATTATTATCGTTAGAACTATAATAATTATGCTTATTACTCCCGATATTATCAATATAACATGCATTATTACCCATATAATGCAGTTATTATCGCTAGAACTGTAATAATTATACTTACTACTTATATTATTATCAATATAACATGCATTATTACTCATATAATGCAGTTATTGTCGAGAGAAGTATAATAAATATACTTATTACTTTTATTATTATCAATATAACATGCATTATTACCCATATAATGCAGTTATTATCGCTAGAACTGTAATAATTATACTTATTACTTTTATTATTAACAATATAACATGCACTATTAGCCATATTTTACTATTATTATCGTTAGAACTATAATAATTATACTTATTACTCCCAATATTATCAATATAACATGCATTATTACCCATATAATGCAGTTATTATAGCTAGAACTATAATAAATATACGTATTACTTTTATTATCATCAATGTAACATGCATTATTACCCATATTATGCAGTTATTATCGATAGAACTGTAATAAATATACTTATTACTTTTATTATTATCAATGTAACATGCACTATTAGTCATATTTCACTATTATTATCGCTAGAAATATAATAATTATACTTATTATTCCCAATACTACCAATATAACATGCATTATTACCCATATAATGCAGTTATTATCGCTAGAACTGTAATAATTATACTTATTACTTATATTATTATCAATATAACGTGCATTATTACCCATATTATGCAGTTATTATCGTTACAACTGTAATAATTATACTTATTACTTATATTATTATCAATATAACATGCATTATTACCCATATAATGCAGTTATTATCGACAGAAGTATAATAAATATACTTGTTACTTTTATTATTATCAGTATAACATGCACTATTAGCCATATTTTACTTTTATTATCGCTAGAACTATAATAATTATACTAATTACTCCCGATATTATCAATATAACATGCATTATTACCCATGTAATGCAGTTATTATCGCTAGAACTGTAATATTTATACCTATTACTTATATTATTATCAATATAACATGCATTATTACCCATATTATGCAGTTATTATCGATAGAACTATAATAAATATACTTATTACTTTTATTATTATCAATATAACATGCACTATTGCCCATATAATGCAGTTACTATCGACAGAAGTATAATAAATATACTTATTACTTTTGTTATTATCAATATAACAGGCACTCTTAGCCATATTTTACTAGTATTACCGCTAGGACTGTAATAATTATACTCATTACTTATATTATTATCAATATAACGTGCATTATTAGCCATATTGTACTATTATTATCGCTAGAACTATAATAATTATGCTCGTTACTCCCGATATTATCAATATAACATGCATTATTACCCATATAATGCAGTTATTATCGCTAGAACTGTAATAATTATAGTTATTACTTATACTATTAGCAGTGTAACGTGCATTGTTACCCATATTATGCAGTTATTATGGCTAGAACTGTAATAATTATATTTATTACTTATATTATTATCAATATAACATGCATTATTACACATATAATGGAGTTATTATCGAGAGAACTGTAATAATTATACTTATTACTTATATTATTATCAATATAACATGCATTATTACCCATATAATGCAGTTATTATCGACAGAAGTATAATAAATATACTTATTACTTTTATTATTATAAATATAACATGCACTATTAGCCATATTTTACTATTATTATCACTAGAACTATAATAATTATACTTATTACTCCCGATATTATCAATATAACATGCATTATTACCCTTATAATGGAGTTATTATCGCTAGAACTGTAATAAATACACTTACTACTTTCATTATCACCAATATAACATGCATTATTACCCATAATATGCAGTTATTATCGCTAGAACAGTAATAACTATACTCATTACTGATATTATTATCAATATAACATGCATTATTAGTCATGTTTTACTATTATTATCGCTAGAACTATAATAAATATACTTATTACTTTTATTATTATCAATATAACATGCACTATTACCCATATAATGGAGTTATTATCGCTAGGACTGTAATAATTATACTTATTACTTTTATTATTATTAATATAACATGCATTATTACCCATATAATGCAGTTATTATCGCTAGAACTGTAATAATTATACTTATTACTTATATTATTATCAATATAACACGCATTATTACCCATATAATGGAGATATTATCGCTAGAACTGTAATAATTATACTTATTACTTTTGTTATTATCAATATAACATGCATTATTACCCATATTATGCAGTTATTATCGATAGAACTGTAATAAATATACTTATTACTTTTATTATTATCAATGTAACATGCATTATTACCCATATTATGCAGTTATTATCGCTAGAACTATAATAAGTATACATATTACATTTATTATCATCAATATAACATGCATTATTACCCATATAATGCAGTTATTATCGCTAGAACTGTAATACTTATACTCATTACTTATATTATTATCAATATAACATGCACTATTAGCCATATTGTACAATTATTATCGCTAGAACTATAATAATTATACTTATTACTCCGGATATTGTCAATATGACATGCATTATTACCCATATAATGGAGTTATTATAGCTAGAACTGTAATAATTATACTCATTACTTATATTATTATCAATATAACGTGCATTATTACCCTTATTATGCAGTTATTATCGCCAGAACTGTAATAATTATACTTATTACTTATATTATTATCAATATAACATGCATTATTACGCATATTATGCAGTTATAATCGCTAGAACTATAATAAATATACTTAGTACTTTTTTTATCATCAATATAACATGCATTATTACGCATATAATGCAGTTATTATCGCTAGAACTGTAATAAATATACTTACTACTTTCATTATCATCAATATAACATGCATTATTACGCATATAGTGCAGTTATTATCGCTAGAACTGTAATAAATATACTTACTACTTTCATTATCATCAATATAACATGCATTATTACCCATATTATGCTGTTATTATCGCTAGAACAGTAATAACTATACTCATTACTGATATTATTATCAATATAACATGCATTATTAGTCATGTTTTACTATTATTATCGCTAGAACTATAATAAATATACTTATTACTTTTATTATTATCAATATAACATGCACTATTACCCATATAATGCAGTTATTATCGACAGAAGTATAATAAATATACTTATTACTTTTATTATTATCAATATAACAGGCACTCTTAGCCATATTTTACTAGTATTATCGCTAGAACTATAATAATTATACTTATTAGTCCCGATATTATCAATATAACATGCATTATTACGCATATAATGCAGTTATTATCGCTAGAACCGTAATAATTATACCTATTACCTATATTATTAGCAATATAACGTGCATTATTACCCATATAATGCAGTTATTATCGCTAGAAATGTAATAATTATACTTATTACTTATATTATTATCAATATAACATGCATTATTACCCATATAATGGAGTTAATATCGCTAGAACTGTAATAATTATACTTATTACTTATATTATTATCAACATAAAATGCATTATTACCCATATTATGCAGTTATTATCGCTAGAACTGTAATAAATATACGTATTACTTTTATTATCATCAATATAACATGCATTATTACCCATATTATGCAGTTATTACCGCCAGAACTGTAATAAATATACTTACTACTTTCATTATCACCAATATAACATGCATTATTACCCATATTATGCAGTTATTATCGATAGAACTATAATAAACATACTTATTACTTTTATTATTATCAATATAACATGCACTATTAGCCATATTGTACTATTATTATCGCTAGAACTATAATAATTATGCTTATTACTCCCGATATTATCAATATAACATGCATTATTACCCATATAATGCAGTTATTATAGCTAGAACTATAATAAATATACGTATTACTTTTATTATCATCAATATAACATGCATTATTACCCATATTATGCAGTTATTATCGATAGAACAGTAATAAATATACTTATTACTTTTATTATTATCAATATAACATGCACTATTAGTCATATTTCACTATTATTATCGCTAGAAATATAATAATTATACTTATTATTCCCAATATTACCAATATAACATGCATTATTACCCATATAATGCAGTTATTATCGCTAGAACTGTAATAATTATACTTATTACTTATATTATTATCAATATAACGTGCATTATTACCCATATTATGCAGTTATTATCGCTACAACTGTAATAATTATACTTATTACTTATATTATTATCAATATAACATGCATTATTACCCATATAATGCAGTTATTATCGACAGAAGTATAATATATATACTTGTTACTTTTATTATTATCAGTATAACATGCACTATTAGCCATATTTTACTTTTATTATCGCTAGAACTATAATAATTATACTAATTACTCCCGATATTATCAACATAACATGCATTATTACCCATGTAATGCAGTTATTATCGCTAGAACTGTAATATTTATTACCTATTACTTATATTATTATCAATATAACATGCATTATTACCCATATTATGCAGTTATAATCGCTAGAACTATAATAAATATACGTATTGCTTTTATTATCATCAATATAACATGCACCATTACCCATATTATGCAGTTATTATCGATAGTACTGTAATAAATATACTTATTACTTTTATTATTATCAATATAACATGCACTATTAGCCATATTGTACAATTATTATCGCTAGAACTATAATAATTATACTTATTACTCCGGATATTATCAATATGACATGCATTATTACCCATATAATGGAGTTATTATAGCTAGAACTGTAATAATTATACTCATTACTTATATTATTATCAATATAACGTGCATTATTACCCATATTATGCAGTTATTATCGCTAGAACTGTAATAATTATACTTATTACTTATATTATTATCAATATAACATGCATTATTACCCATATAATGGAGTTATTATCGCTAGAACTGTAATAATTATACTTATTACTTATATTATTATCAATATAACATGCATTATTACGCATATTATGCAGTTATAATCGCCAGAACTATAATAAATATACTTAGTACTTTTTTTATCATCAATATAACATGCATTATTACGCATATAATGCAGTTATTATCGCTAGAACTGTAATAAATATACTTACTACTTTCATTATCATCAATATAACATGCATTATTACCCATATTATGCAGTTATTATCGCTAGAACTGTAATAACTATACTCAATACTTATATTATTATCAATATAAAATGCACTATTACCCATATAATGCAGTTATGATCGACAGAAGTATAATAAATATACTTATTACTTTTATTATTATCAATATAACAGGCACTCCTAGCCATATTTTACTAGTATTATCGCTAGGACTGTAATAATTATACTTATTACTCGCGATATTATCAATATAACATCCATTATTACCCGTATAATGCAGTTCTTATCGCTGGAACTGTAATAATTATACTTATTACTCCCGATATTATCAATATAACATGCATTATTACCCATACAATGGAGTTATTATCGCTAGAACTGTAATAATTATACTTATTACTCCCGATATTATCAATATAACATGCATTATTACCCATATAATGCAGTTATTATCGCTAGAACTGTAATAATTATAGTTATTACTTATACTATTAGCAGTATAACGTGCATTGTTACCCATATTATGCAGTTATTATGGCTATAACTGTAATAATTATACTTATTACTTATATTATTATCAATATAACATGCATTTCTACCCATATAATGGAGTTATTATCGCTAGAACTGTAATAATTATACTTATTACTTATATTATTATCAATATAACATGAATTATTACCCATATTATGCAGTTATTATCGCTAGAACTATAATAAATATACGTATTACTTTTATTATCATCAATATAACATGCATTATTGCCCATATTATGCAGTTATTATCGATAGAACTGTAATAAATATACTTATTACTTTTATTATTGTCAATATAACATGCACTATTAGCCATATTGTACAATTATTATCGCTAGAACTATAATAATTATACTTATTACTCCGGATATTATCAATATGACATGCATTATTACCCATATAATGGAGTTATTATAGCTAGAACTGTAATAATTATACTCATTACTTATATTATTATCAATATAACGTGCATTATTACCCATATTATGCAGTTATTATCGCTAGAACTGTAATAATTATACTTATTACTTATATTATTATCAATATAACATGCATTATTACCCATATAATGGAGTTATTATCGCTAGAAATGTAATAATTATACTTATTACTTATATAATTATCAATATAACATGCATTATTACGCACATTATGCAGTTATAATCGCTAGAACTATAATAAATATACTTAGTACTTTTTTTATCATCAATATAACATGCATTATTACGCGTATAATGCAGTTATTATCGCTAGAACTGTAATAAGTATACTTACTACTTTCATTATCATCAATATAACATGCATTATTACGCATATAATGCAGTTATTATCGCTAGAACTGTAATAAATATACTTACTACTTTCATTATCATCAATATAACATGCATTATTACCCATATTATGCAGTTATTATCGCTAGAACAGTAATAACTACACTCATTACTTATATTATTATCAATATAATATGCATTATTAGCCATATTTTACTATTATTATCGCTAGAACTATAACAAATATACTTACTACTTTTATTATTATCAATATAACATGCACTATTACCCATATAATGCAGTTATTATCGACAGAAGTATAATAAATATACTTATTACTTTTATTATTATCAATATAACAGGCACTCTTAGCCATATTTTACTAGTATTATCGCTAGGACTGTAATAATTATACTTATTACTCGCGATATTATCAATATAACATCCATTATTACCCGTATAATGCAGTTCTTATCGCTGGAACTGTAATAATTATACTTATTACTCCCGATATTATCAATATAACATGCATTATTACCCATACAATGGAGTTATTATCGCTAGAACTGTAATAATTATACTTATTACTCCCGATATTATCAATATAACATGCATTATTACCCATATAATGCAGTTATTATCGCTAGAACTGTAATAATTATAGTTATTACTTATACTATTAGCAGTATAACGTGCATTGTTACCCATATTATGCAGTTATTATGGCTAGAACTGTAATAATTATACTTATTACTTATATTATTATCAATATAACATGCATTATTACACATATAATGGAGTTATTATCGATAGAACTGTAATAATTATACTTATTACTTATATTATTATCAATATAACATGCATTATTACCCATGTAATGCAGTTATTATCGACAGAAGTATAATAAATATACTTATTACTTTTATTATTATCAATATAACATGCACTATTAGCCATATTGTACTATTATTATCGCTAGAACTATAGTAATTATACTTATTACTCCCGATATTATCAATATAACATGCATTATTACACATATAATGCAGTTATTATCGCTAGATCTGTAATAATTATACTTACTACTTATATTATTAGCAATATAACGTGCATTATTACCCGTATTATGCAGTTATTATCGCTAGAACTGTAATAATTATACTTATTACTTATATTATTATCAATATAACATGCATTTCTACCCATATAATGGAGTTATTATCGCTAGAACTGTAATAATTATACTTATTACTTATATTATTATCAATATAACATGAATTATTACCCATATTATGCAGTTATTATCGCTAGAACTATAATAAATATACGTATTACTTTTATTATCATCAATATAACATGCATTATTGCCCATATTATGCAGTTATTATCGATAGAACTGTAATAAATATACTTATTACTTTTATTATTATCAATTTAACATGCACTATTAGCCATATTGTACAATTATTATCGCTAGAACTATAATAATTATACTTATTACTCCGGATATTATCAATATGACATGCATTATTACCCATATAATGGAGTTATTATAGCTAGAACTGTAATAATTATACTCATTACTTATATTATTATCAATATAACGTGCATTATTACCCATATTATGCAGTTATTATCGCTAGAACTGTAATAATTATACTTATTACTTATATTATTATCAATATAACATGCATTATTACCCATATAATGGAGTTATTATCGCTAGAAATGTAATAATTATACTTATTACTTATATAATTATCAATATAACATGCATTATTACGCACATTATGCAGTTATAATCGCTAGAACTATAATAAATATACTTAGTACTTTTTTTATCATCAATATAACATGCATTATTACGCGTATAATGCAGTTATTATCGCTAGAACTGTAATAAGTATACTTACTACTTTCATTATCATCAATATAACATGCATTATTACGCATATAATGCAGTTATTATCGCTAGAACTGTAATAAATATACTTACTACTTTCATTATCATCAATATAACATGCATTATTACCCATATTATGCAGTTATTATCGCTAGAACAGTAATAACTACACTCATTACTTATATTATTATCAATATAATATGCATTATTAGCCATATTTTACTATTATTATCGCTAGAACTATAACAAATATACTTACTACTTTTATTATTATCAATATAACATGCACTATTACCCATATAATGCAGTTATTATCGACAGAAGTATAATAAATATACTTATTACTTTTATTATTATCAATATAACAGGCACTCTTAGCCATATTTTACTAGTATTATCGCTAGGACTGTAATAATTATACTTATTACTCGCGATATTATCAATATAACATCCATTATTACCCGTATAATGCAGTTCTTATCGCTGGAACTGTAATAATTATACTTATTACTCCCGATATTATCAATATAACATGCATTATTACCCATACAATGGAGTTATTATCGCTAGAACTGTAATAATTATACTTATTACTCCCGATATTATCAATATAACATGCATTATTACCCATATAATGCAGTTATTATCGCTAGAACTGTAATAATTATAGTTATTACTTATACTATTTGCAGTATAACGTGCATTGTTACCCATATTATGCAGTTATTATGGCTAGAACTGTAATAATTATACTTATTACTTATATTATTATCAATATAACATGCATTATTACACATATAATGGAGTTATTATCGATAGAACTGTAATAATTATACTTATTACTTATATTATTATCAATATAACATGCATTATTACCCATGTAATGCAGTTATTATCGACAGAAGTATAATAAATATACTTATTACTTTTATTATTATAAATATAACATGCACTATTAGCCATATTTTACTATTATTATCACTAGAACTATAATAATTATACTTATTACTCCCGATATTATCAATATAACATGCATTATTACCCTTATAATGGAGTTATTATCGCTAGAACTGTAATAAATACACTTACTACTTTCATTATCACCAATATAACATGCATTATTACCCATATTATGCAGTTATTATCGATAGAGCTATAATAAATATACTTATTACTTTCATTATCATCAATATAACATGCATTATTACCGATATTATGCAGTTATTATCGCTAGAACTGTAATTATTATACTCATTACTTATATTATTATCAATATAACATGCATTATTACCCATATTATGCAGTTATTATCGCTAGAACTATAATAAATATACGTATTACTTTTATTATCATCAATATAACATGCATTATTACCCATATTATGCAGTTATTATCGATAGAACTGTAATAAACATACTTATTACTTTTATTGTTATCAATATAACATGCACTATTAGCCATATTTTACTATTATTATCGCTAGAACTATAATAATTATACTTATTACTCCCAATATTATCAATATAACATGCATTATTACCCATATAATGCAGTTATTATCGCTAGAACTGTAATAATTATACTTATTACTTATATTATTCTCAATATAACATGCATTATTACCCATATTATGCAGTTATAATCGCTAGAACTATAATAAATATACTTATTACTTGTATTATGATCAATATAACATGCATTATTACCCATATAATGCAGTTATTATCGACAGAAGTATAATAAATATACTCATTACTTATATTATTATCAATATAACATGCATTATTACCCATATAATGGAGTTATTATCGCTAGAACTGTAATAACTATACTTATTACTTATATTATTATCAATATAACATGCATTATTACCCATATTATGCAGTTATTATCGCTAGAACTATAATAAATATACTTACTACTTTTATTATCATCAATATAACGTGCATTATTACCCATATTATGCAGTTATTATCGCTAGAACTATAATAAATATACGTATTACTTTTATTATCATCAATATAACATGCATTATTGCCCATATTATGCAGTTATTATCGATAGAACTGTAACAAATATACTTATTACTTTTATTATTATCAATATAACATGCACTATTAGCCATATTGTACTATTATTATCGCTAGAACTATAGTAATTATACTTATTACTCCCGATATTATCAATATAACATGCATTATTACACATATAATGCAGTTATTATCGCTAGATCTGTAATAATTATACTTACTACTTATATTATTAGCAATATAACGTGCATTATTACCCATATTATGTAGTTATTATCGCTAGAACTGTAATAATTATACTTATTACTTATATTATTATCAATATAACATGCATTTCTACCCATATAATGGAGTTATTATCGCTAGAACTGTAATAATTATACTTATTACTTATATTATTATCAATATAACATGAATTATTACCCATATTATGCAGTTATTATCGCTAGAACTATAATAAATATACGTATTACTTTTATTATCATCAATATAACATGCATTATTGCCCATATTATGCAGTTATTATCGATAGAACTGTAATAAATATACTTATTACTTTTATTATTGTCAATATAACATGCACTATTAGCCATATTGTACAATTATTATCGCTAGAACTATAATAATTATACTTATTACTCCGGATATTATCAATATGACATGCATTATTACCCATATAATGGAGTTATTATAGCTAGAACTGTAATAATTATACTCATTACTTATATTATTATCAATATAACGTGCATTATTACCCATATTATGCAGTTATTATCGCTAGAACTGTAATAATTATACTTATTACTTATATTATTATCAATATAACATGCATTATTACCCATATAATGGAGTTATTATCGCTAGAAATGTAATAATTATACTTATTACTTATATAATTATCAATATAACATGCATTATTACGCACATTATGCAGTTATAATCGCTAGAACTATAATAAATATACTTAGTACTTTTTTTATCATCAATATAACATGCATTATTACGCGTATAATGCAGTTATTATCGCTAGAACTGTAATAAGTATACTTACTACTTTCATTATCATCAATATAACATGCATTATTACGCATATAATGCAGTTATTATCGCTAGAACTGTAATAAATATACTTACTACTTTCATTATCATCAATATAACATGCATTATTACCCATAATATGCAGTTATTATCGCTAGAACAGTAATAACTATACTCATTACTTATATTATTATCAATATAATATGCATTATTAGCCATATTTTACTATTATTATCGCTAGAACTATAACAAATATACTTACTACTTTTATTATTATCAATATAACATGCACTATTACCCATATAATGCAGTTATTATCGACAGAAGTATAATAAATATACTTATTACTTTTATTATTATCAATATAACAGGCACTCTTAGCCATATTTTACTAGTATTATCGCTAGGACTGTAATAATTATACTTATTACTCGCGATATTATCAATATAACATCCATTATTACCCGTATAATGCAGTTCTTATCGCTGGAACTGTAATAATTATACTTATTACTCCCGATATTATCAATATAACATGCATTATTACCCATACAATGGAGTTATTATCGCTAGAACTGTAATAATTATACTTATTACTCCCGATATTATCAATATAACATGCATTATTACCCATATAATGCAGTTATTATCGCTAGAACTGTAATAATTATAGTTATTACTTATACTATTAGCAGTATAACGTGCATTGTTACCCATATTATGCAGTTATTATGGCTAGAACTGTAATAATTATACTTATTACTTATATTATTATCAATATAACATGCATTATTACACATATAATGGAGTTATTATCGATAGAACTGTAATAATTATACTTATTACTTATATTATTATCAATATAACATGCATTATTACCCATGTAATGCAGTTATTATCGACAGAAGTATAATAAATATACTTATTACTTTTATTATTATCAATATAACATGCACTATTAGCCATATTGTACTATTATTATCGCTAGAACTATAGTAATTATACTTATTACTCCCGATATTATCAATATAACATGCATTATTACACATATAATGCAGTTATTATCGCTAGATCTGTAATAATTATACTTACTACTTATATTATTAGCAATATAACGTGCATTATTACCCGTATTATGCAGTTATTATCGCTAGAACTGTAATAATTATACTTATTACTTATATTATTATCAATATAACATGCATTTCTACCCATATAATGGAGTTATTATCGCTAGAACTGTAATAATTATACTTATTACTTATATTATTATCAATATAACATGAATTATTACCCATATTATGCAGTTATTATCGCTAGAACTATAATAAATATACGTATTACTTTTATTATCATCAATATAACATGCATTATTGCCCATATTATGCAGTTATTATCGATAGAACTGTAATAAATATACTTATTACTTTTATTATTATCAATATAACATGCACTATTAGCCATATTGTACAATTATTATCGCTAGAACTATAATAATTATACTTATTACTCCGGATATTATCAATATAACATGCATTATTACCCATATAATGCAGTTATTATCGCTAGAACTGTAATAATTATACTTATTACTTATATTATTCTCAATATAACATGCATTATTACCCATATTATGCAGTTATAATCGCTAGAACTATAATAAATATACTTATTACTTGTATTATGATCAATATAACATGCATTATTACCCATATAATGCAGTTATTATCGACAGAAGTATAATAAATATACTCATTACTTATATTATTATCAATATAACATGCATTATTACCCATATAATGGAGTTATTATCGCTAGAACTGTAATAACTATACTTATTACTTATATTATTATCAATATAACATGCATTATTACCCATATTATGCAGTTATTATCGCTAGAACTATAATAAATATACTTACTACTTTTATTATCATCAATATAACGTGCATTATTACCCATATTATGCAGTTATTATCGCTAGAACTATAATAAATATACGTATTACTTTTATTATCATCAATATAACATGCATTATTGCCCATATTATGCAGTTATTATCGATAGAACTGTAACAAATATACTTATTACTTTTATTATTATCAATATAACATGCACTATTAGCCATATTGTACTATTATTATCGCTAGAACTATAGTAATTATACTTATTACTCCCGATATTATCAATATAACATGCATTATTACACATATAATGCAGTTATTATCGCTAGATCTGTAATAATTATACTTACTACTTATATTATTAGCAATATAACGTGCATTATTACCCATATTATGTAGTTATTATCGCTAGAACTGTAACAATTATACTTATTACTTATATTATTATCAATATAACATGCATTTCTACCCATATAATGCAGTTATTATCGCTAGAACTGTAATAATTATACTTATTACTTATATTATTATCAATATAACATGAATTATTACCCATATTATGCAGTTATTATCGCTAGAACTATAATAAATATACGTATTACTTTTATTATCATCAATATAACATGCATTATTGCCCATATTATGCAGTTATTATCGATAGAACTGTAATAAATATACTTATTACTTTTATTATTGTCAATATAACATGCACTATTAGCCATATTGTACAATTATTATCGCTAGAACTATAATAGTTATACTTATTACTCCGGATATTATCAATATGACATGCATTATTACCCATATAATGGAGTTATTATAGCTAGAACTGTAATAATTATACTCATTACTTATATTATTATCAATATAACGTGCATTATTACCCATATTATGCAGTTATTATCGCTAGAACTGTAATAATTATACTTATTACTTATATTATTATCAATATAACATGCATTATTACCCATATAATGGAGTTATTATCGCTAGAAATGTAATAATTATACTTATTACTTATATAATTATCAATATAACATGCATTATTACGCACATTATGCAGTTATAATCGCTAGAACTATAATAAATATACTTAGTACTTTTTTTATCATCAATATAACATGCATTATTACGCGTATAATGCAGTTATTATCGCTAGAACTGTAATAAGTATACTTACTACTTTCATTATCATCAATATAACATGCATTATTACGCATATAATGCAGTTATTATCGCTAGAACTGTAATAAATATACTTACTACTTTCATTATCATCAATATAACATGCATTATTACCCATATTATGCAGTTATTATCGCTAGAACAGTAATAACTATACTCATTACTTATATTATTATCAATATAATATGCATTATTAGCCATATTTTACTATTATTATCGCTAGAACTATAACAAATATACTTACTACTTTTATTATTATCAATATAACATGCACTATTACCCATATAATGCAGTTATTATCGACAGAAGTATAATAAATATACTTATTACTTTTATTATTATCAATATAACAGGCACTCTTAGCCATATTTTACTAGTATTATCGCTAGGACTGTAATAATTATACTTATTACTCGCGATATTATCAATATAACATCCATTATTACCCGTATAATGCAGTTCTTATCGCTGGAACTGTAATAATTATACTTATTACTCCCGATATTATCAATATAACATGCATTATTACCCATACAATGGAGTTATTATCGCTAGAACTGTAATAATTATACTTATTACTCCCGATATTATCAATATAACATGCATTATTACCCATATAATGCAGTTATTATCGCTAGAACTGTAATAATTATAGTTATTACTTATACTATTAGCAGTATAACGTGCATTGTTACCCATATTATGCAGTTATTATGGCTAGAACTGTAATAATTATACTTATTACTTATATTATTATCAATATAACATGCATTATTACACATATAATGGAGTTATTATCGATAGAACTGTAATAATTATACTTATTACTTATATTATTATCAATATAACATGCATTATTACCCATGTAATGCAGTTATTATCGACAGAAGTATAATAAATATACTTATTACTTTTATTATTATCAATATAACATGCACTATTAGCCATATTGTACTATTATTATCGCTAGAACTATAGTAATTATACTTATTACTCCCGATATTATCAATATAACATGCATTATTACACATATAATGCAGTTATTATCGCTAGATCTGTAATAATTATACTTACTACTTATATTATTAGCAATATAACGTGCATTATTACCCGTATTATGCAGTTATTATCGCTAGAACTGTAATAATTATACTTATTACTTATATTATTATCAATATAACATGCATTTCTACCCATATAATGGAGTTATTATCGCTAGAACTGTAATAATTATACTTATTACTTATATTATTATCAATATAACATGAATTATTACCCATATTATGCAGTTATTATCGCTAGAACTATAATAAATATACGTATTACTTTTATTATCATCAATATAACATGCATTATTGCCCATATTATGCAGTTATTATCGATAGAACTGTAATAAATATACTTATTACTTTTATTATTATCAATATAACATGCACTATTAGCCATATTGTACAATTATTATCGCTAGAACTATAATAATTATACTTATTACTCCGGATATTATCAATATGACATGCATTATTACCCATATAATGGAGTTATTATAGCTAGAACTGTAATAATTATACTCATTACTTATATTATTATCAATATAACGTGCATTATTACCCATATTATGCAGTTATTATCGCTAGAACTATAATAAATATACTTATTACTTGTATTATGATCAATATAACATGCATTATTACCCATATAATGCAGTTATTATCGACAGAAGTATAATAAATATACTCATTACTTATATTATTATCAATATAACATGCATTATTACCCATATAATGGAGTTATTATCGCTAGAACTGTAATAACTATACTTATTACTTATATTATTATCAATATAACATGCATTATTACCCATATTATGCAGTTATTATCGCTAGAACTATAATAAATATACTTACTACTTTTATTATCATCAATATAACGTGCATTATTACCCATATTATGCAGTTATTATCGCTAGAACTATAATAAATATACGTATTACTTTTATTATCATCAATATAACATGCATTATTGCCCATATTATGCAGTTATTATCGATAGAACTGTAACAAATATACTTATTACTTTTATTATTATCAATATAACATGCACTATTAGCCATATTGTACTATTATTATCGCTAGAACTATAGTAATTATACTTATTACTCCCGATATTATCAATATAACATGCATTATTACACATATAATGCAGTTATTATCGCTAGATCTGTAATAATTATACTTACTACTTATATTATTAGCAATATAACGTGCATTATTACCCATATTATGTAGTTATTATCGCTAGAACTGTAACAATTATACTTATTACTTATATTATTATCAATATAACATGCATTTCTACCCATATAATGCAGTTATTATCGCTAGAACTGTAATAATTATACTTATTACTTATATTATTATCAATATAACATGAATTATTACCCATATTATGCAGTTATTATCGCTAGAACTATAATAAATATACGTATTACTTTTATTATCATCAATATAACATGCATTATTGCCCATATTATGCAGTTATTATCGATAGAACTGTAATAAATATACTTATTACTTTTATTATTGTCAATATAACATGCACTATTAGCCATATTGTACAATTATTATCGCTAGAACTATAATAATTATACTTATTACTCCGGATATTATCAATATGACATGCATTATTACCCATATAATGGAGTTATTATAGCTAGAACTGTAATAATTATACTCATTACTTATATTATTATCAATATAACGTGCATTATTACCCATATTATGCAGTTATTATCGCTAGAACTGTAATAATTATACTTATTACTTATATTATTATCAATATAACATGCATTATTACCCATATAATGGAGTTATTATCGCTAGAAATGTAATAATTATACTTATTACTTATATAATTATCAATATAACATGCATTATTACGCACATTATGCAGTTATAATCGCTAGAACTATAATAAATATACTTAGTACTTTTTTTATCATCAATATAACATGCATTATTACGCGTATAATGCAGTTATTATCGCTAGAACTGTAATAAGTATACTTACTACTTTCATTATCATCAATATAACATGCATTATTACGCATATAATGCAGTTATTATCGCTAGAACTGTAATAAATATACTTACTACTTTCATTATCATCAATATAACATGCATTATTACCCATATTATGCAGTTATTATCGCTAGAACAGTAATAACTATACTCATTACTTATATTATTATCAATATAATATGCATTATTAGCCATATTTTACTATTATTATCGCTAGAACTATAACAAATATACTTACTACTTTTATTATTATCAATATAACATGCACTATTACCCATATAATGCAGTTATTATCGACAGAAGTATAATAAATATACTTATTACTTTTATTATTATCAATATAACAGGCACTCTTAGCCATATTTTACTAGTATTATCGCTAGGACTGTAATAATTATACTTATTACTCGCGATATTATCAATATAACATCCATTATTACCCGTATAATGCAGTTCTTATCGCTGGAACTGTAATAATTATACTTATTACTCCCGATATTATCAATATAACATGCATTATTACCCATACAATGGAGTTATTATCGCTAGAACTGTAATAATTATACTTATTACTCCCGATATTATCAATATAACATGCATTATTACCCATATAATGCAGTTATTATCGACAGAAGTATAATAAATATACTCATTACTTATATTATTATCAATATAACATGCATTATTACCCATATAATGGAGTTATTATCGCTAGAACTGTAATAACTATACTTATTACTTATATTATTATCAATATAACATGCATTATTACCCATATTATGCAGTTATTATCGCTAGAACTATAATAAATATACTTACTACTTTTATTATCATCAATATAACCTGCATTATTACCCATATTATGCAGTTATTATCGCTAGAACTGTATTAATTATACTTATTACTTATATTATTATCAATATAACATGCATTATTACCCATATAATGGAGTTATTATCCCTAGAACTGTAATAATTATACTTATTACTTATATTATTATCAATATAACATGAATTATTACCCATATTATGCAGTTATTATCGCTAGAACTATAATAAATATACGTATTACTTTTATTATCATCAATATAACATGCATTATTGCCCATATTATGCAGTTATTATCGATAGAACTGTAATAAATATACTTATTACTTTTATTATTATCAATATAACATGCACTATTAGCCATATTGTACAATTATTATCGCTAGAACTATAATAATTATACTTATTACTCCGGATATTATCAATATGACATGCATTATTACCCATATAATGGAGTTATTATAGCTAGAACTGTAATAATTATACTCATTACTTATATTATTATCAATATAACGTGCATTATTACCCATATTATGCAGTTATTATCGCTAGAACTGTAATAATTATACTTATTACTTATATTATTATCAATATAACATGCATTATTACCCATATAATGGAGTTATTATCGCTGGAAATGTAATAATTATACTTATTACTTATATAATTATCAATATAACATGCATTATTACGCACATTATGCAGTTATAATCGCTAGAACTATAATAAATATACTTAGTACTTTTTTTATCATCAATATAACATGCATTATTACGCGTATAATGCAGTTATTATCGCTAGAACTGTAATAAGTATACTTACTACTTTCATTATCATCAATATAACATGCATTATTACGCATATAATGCAGTTATTATCGCTAGAACTGTAATAAATATACTTACTACTTTCATTATCATCAATATAACATGCATTATTACCCATATTATGCAGTTATTATCGCTAGAACAGTAATAACTATACTCATTACTTATATTATTATCAATATAATATGCATTATTAGCCATATTTTACTATTATTATCGCTAGAACTATAACAAATATACTTACTACTTTTATTAGTATCAATATAACATGCACTATTACCCATATAATGCAGTTATTATCGACAGAAGTATAATAAATATACTTATTACTTTTATTATTATCAATATAACAGGCACTCTTAGCCATGTTTTACTAGTATTATCGCTAGGACTGTAATAATTATACTTATTACTCGCGATATTATCAATATAACATCCATTATTACCCGTATAATGCAGTTCTTATCGCTGGAACTGTAATAATTATACTTATTACTCCCGATATTATCAATATAACATGCATTATTACCCATATTATGCAATTATTATCGATAGAACTGTAATAATTATACTTATTACTTATATTATTATCAATATAACATGAATTATTACCCATATTATGCAGTTATTATCGCTAGAACTATAATAAATATACGTATTACTTTTATTATCATCAATATAACATGCATTATTGCCCATATTATGCAGTTATTATCGATAGAACTGTAACAAATATACTTATTACTTTTATTATTATCAATATAACAAGCACTATTAGCCATATTGTACTATTATTATCGCTAGAACTATAGTAATTGTACTTATTACTCCCGATATTATCAATATAACATGCATTATTACACATATAATGCAGTTATTATCGCTAGATCTGTAATAATTATACTTACTACTTATATTATTAGCAATATAACGTGCATTATTACCCATGTTATGCAGTTATTATCGCTAGAACTGTAATAATTATACTTATTACTTATATTATTATCAATATAACATGCGTTTCTACCCATATAATGGAGTTATTATCGCTAGAACTGTAATAATTATACTTATTACTTATATCATTATCAATATAACATGCATTATTACCCATATAATGCAGTTATTATCGACAGAAGCATAATAAATATACTTATTACTTTTATTATTATCAATATAACAGGCACTCTTAGCCATATTTTACTAGTATTATCGCTAGAACTGTAATAATTATACTTATTACTCCCGATATTATCAATATAACATCCATTACTACCCAAATAATGCAGTTATTATCGCTAGAACTGTAATAATTATACTTATTACTTATATTAATCTCAATATAACATGCATTACTACCCATATTATGCAGTTATAATCGGGAGAACTATAATAAATATACTTACTACTTTTATTATCATCAATATAACGCGCATTATTACCCATATTATGCAGTTATTATCGATAGAACTATAATAAATATACTTATTACGTTTATTATCATCAATACAACATGCATTATTACCCATATTATGCAGTTTCTATCGATAGAACTGTAATAAATATACTTATTACTTTTATTATTATCAATATAACATGCACTATTAGCCATATTTTACTATTATTATCGCTAGAACTATAATAATTATACTTATTATTCCCGATATTATCAATATAACATGCATTATTACGCATATAATGCAGTTATTATCGCTAGAACTGTAATAATTATACTTATTACTTATATTATTCTCAATATAACATGCATTGTTACCCATATTATGCAGTTATTATCGCTAGAAATGTAATAATTATACTTATTACTTATATTATTATCAATATAACATGCATTATTACCCATATTATGCAGTTATTATCGCTAGAACTATAATAAATATACGTATTACTTTTATTATCATCAATATAACATGCATTATTACCCATATTATGCAGTTATTATCGATAGAACTGTAATAATTATACTTATTACCTATATTATTATCAATATAACATGAATTATTACCCATATTATGCAGTTATTATCGCTAGAACTATAATAAATATACGTATTACTTTTATTATCATCAATATAACATGCATTATTGCCCATATTATGCTATTATTATCGATAGAACTGTAACAAATATACTTATTACTTTTATTATTATCAATATAACATGCACTATTAGCCATATTGTACTATTATTATCGCTAGAACTATAGTAATTATACTTATTATTCCCGATATTATCAATATAACATGCATTACTACACATATAATGCAGTTATTATCGCTAGATCTGTAATAATTATACTTACTACTTATATTATTAGCAATATAACGTGCATTATTACCCATATTATGCAGTTATTATCGCTAGAACTGTAATAATTATACTAATTACTTATATTATTATCAATATAACATGCATTTCTACCCATATAATGGAGTTATTATCGCTAGAACTGTAATAATTATACTTATTACTTATATTATTATCAATATAACATGCATTATTACCCATATAATGCAGTTATTATCGACAGAAGCATAATAAATATACTTATTACTTATATTATTATCAATATAACATGCATTTCTACCCATATAATGGAGTTATTATCGCTAGAACTGTAATAATTATACTTATCATTTATATTATTAGCAATATAACGTGCATTATTACCCATATTATGCAGTTATTATCGACAGAAGCATAATAAATATACTTATTACTTATATTATTATCAATATAACATGCATTTCTACCCATATAATGGAGTTATTATCGCTAGAACTGTAATAATTATACTTATCATTTATATTATTAGCAATATAACGTGCATTATTACCCATATTATGCAGCTATTACCGCTAGAACTGTAATAGTTATACTTATTACTTATATTATTATCAATATAACATGCATTATTAACCATATAATGGAGTTATTATCGCTAGAACTGTAATAATTATACTTATCATTTATATTATTAGCAATATAACGTGCATTATTACCCATATTATGCAGCTATTACCGCTAGAACTGTAATAGTTATACTTATTACTTATATTATTATCAATATAACATGCATTATTAACCATATAATGGAGTTATTATCGCTAGAACTGTAATAATTGTACTTATTACTTATATTATTCTCAATATAACATGCATCATTACCCATATTATGCAGTTATAATCGGTAGAGCTATAATAAATATACTTACTACTTTTATTATCATCAATATAACGTGCATTATTACCCATATTATGCAGTTATTATCGATACAACTATAATAAATATACTTATTACTTTTATTATTATCAATACAACATGCATTTCTACCCATATAATGGAGTTATTATCGCTAGAACTGTAATAATTATACTTATTACATGTATCATTATCAATATAACATGCATTATTACCCATATAATGCAGTTATTATCGACAGAAGCATAATAAATATACTTATTACTTTTATTATTATCAATATAACAGGCACTCTTAGCCATATTTTACTAGTATTATCGCTAGAACTGTAATAATTATACTTATTACTTTTATTATCATCAATATAACATTCATTATTACCCATATTATGCAGTTATTATCGCTAGAACTGTAATAATTATACTTATTATTTATATTATTAGCAATATAACGTGCATTATTACCCATATTTTGCAGTTATTATCGATAGAACTATAATAAATATACTTATTACTTTTATTATTATCAATATAACATGCATTATTAGCCATATAATGCAGTTATTATCGCTAGAACTGTAATAATTATACTTATCATTTATATTATTAGCAATATAACGTGCATTATTACCCATATTATGCAGCTATTACCGCTAGAACTGTAACAGTTATACTTATTACTTATATTATTATCAATATAACATGCATTATTAACCATATAATGGAGTTATTATCGCTAGGACTGTAATAATTGTACTTATTACTTATATTATTCTCAATATAACATGCATCATTACCCATATTATGCAGTTATAATCGGTAGAACTATAATAAATATACTTACTACTTTTATTATCATCAATATAACGTGCATTATTACCCATATTATGCAGTTATTATCGCTAGAACTATAATAAATATACGTATTACTTTTATTATCATCAATATAACATGCATTATTGCCCACATTATGCAGTTATTATCGATAGAACTGTAACAAATATACTTATTACTTTTATTATTATCAATATAACATGCACTATTAGCCATATTGTACTATTATTATCGCTAGAACTATAGTAATTATACTTATTACTCCCGATATTATCAATATAACATGCATTATTACACATATAATGCAGTTATTATCGCTAGATCTGTAATAATTATACTTACTACTTATATTATTAGCAATATAACGTGCATTATTACCCATATTATGTAGTTATTATCGCTAGAACTGTAATAATTATACTTATTACTTATATTATTATCAATATAACATGCATTTCTACCCATATAATGGAGTTATTATCGCTAGAACTGTAATAATTATACTTATTACTTATATTATTATCAATATAACATGAATTATTACCCATATTATGCAGTTATTATCGCTAGAACTATAATAAATATACGTATTACTTTTATTATCATCAATATAACATGCATTATTGCCCATATTATGCAGTTATTATCGATAGAACTGTAATAAATATACTTATTACTTTTATTATTATCAATATAACATGCACTATTAGCCATATTGTACAATTATTATCGCTAGAACTATAATAATTATACTTATTACTCCGGATATTATCAATATGACATGCATTATTACCCATATAATGGAGTTATTATAGCTAGAACTGTAATAATTATACTCATTACTTATATTATTATCAATATAACGTGCATTATTACCCATATTATGCAGTTATTATCGCTAGAACTGTAATAATTATACTTATTACTTATATTATTATCAATATAACATGCATTATTACCCATATAATGGAGTTATTATCGCTAGAAATGTAATAATTATACTTATTACTTATATAATTATCAATATAACATGCATTATTACGCACATTATGCAGTTATAATCGCTAGAACTATAATAAATATACTTAGTACTTTTTTTATCATCAATATAACATGCATTATTACGCGTATAATGCAGTTATTATCGCTTGAACTGTAATAAGTATACTTACTACTTTCATTATCATCAATATAACATGCATTATTACGCATATAATGCAGTTATTATCGCTAGAACTGTAATAAATATACTTACTACTTTCATTATCATCAATATAACATGCATTATTACCCATATTATGCAGTTATTATCGCTAGAACAGTAATAACTATACTCATTACTTATATTATTATCAATATAATATGCATTATTAGCCATATTATGCAGTTATTATCGATAGAACTGTAATAAATATACTTATTACTTTTATTATTATAAATATAACATGCACTATTAGCCATATTTTACTATTATTATCACTAGAACTATAATAATTATACTTATTACTCCCGATATTATCAATATAACATGCATTATTACGCTTATAATGGAGTTATTATCGCTAGAACTGTAATAAATACACTTACTACTTTCATTATCACCAATATAACATGCATTATTACCCATATTATGCAGTTATTATCGATAGAGCTATAATAAATATACTTATTACTTTCATTATCATCAATATAACATGCATTATTACCGATATTATGCAGTTATTATCGCTAGAACTGTAATTATTATACTCATTACTTTTATTATTATCAATATAACATGCATTATTACCCATATTATGCAGTTATTATCGCTAGAACTATAATAAATATACGTATTACTTTTATTATCATCAATATAACATGCATTATTACCCATATTATGCAGTTATTATCGATAGAACTGTAATAAACATACTTATTACTTTTATTGTTATCAATATAACATGCACTATTAGCCATATTTTACTATTATTATCGCTAGAACTATAATAATTATACTTATTACTCCCAATATTATCAATATAACATGCATTATTACCCATATAATGCAGTTATTATCGCTAGAACTGTAATAATTATACTTATTACTTATATTATTCTCAATATAACATGCATTATTACCCATATTATGCAGTTATAATCGCTAGAACTATAATAAATATACTTATTACTTGTATTATGATCAATATAACATGCATTATTACCCATATAATGCAGTTATTATCGACAGAAGTATAATAAATATACTCATTACTTATATTATTATCAATATAACATGCATTATTACCCATATAATGGAGTTATTATCGCTAGAACTGTAATAACTATACTTATTACTTATATTATTATCAATATAACATGCATTATTACCCATATTATGCAGTTATTATCGCTAGAACTATAATAAATATACTTACTACTTTTATTATCATCAATATAACCTGCATTATTACCCATATTATGCAGTTATTATCGCTAGAACTGTATTAATTATACTTATTACTTATATTATTATCAATATAACATGCATTATTACCCATATAATGGAGTTATTATCCCTAGAACTGTAATAATTATACTTATTACTTATATTATTATCAATATAACATGAATTATTACCCATATTATGCAGTTATTATCGCTAGAACTATAATAAATATACGTATTACTTTTATTATCATCAATATAACATGCATTATTGCCCATATTATGCAGTTATTATCGATAGAACTGTAATAAATATACTTATTACTTTTATTATTATCAATATAACATGCACTATTAGCCATATTGTACAATTATTATCGCTAGAACTATAATAATTATACTTATTACTCCGGATATTATCAATATGACATGCATTATTACCCATATAATGGAGTTATTATAGCTAGAACTGTAATAATTATACTCATTACTTATATTATTATCAATATAACGTGCATTATTACCCATATTATGCAGTTATTATCGCTAGAACTGTAATAATTATACTTATTACTTATATTATTATCAATATAACATGCATTATTACCCATATAATGGAGTTATTATCGCTAGAAATGTAATAATTATACTTATTACTTATATAATTATCAATATAACATGCATTATTACGCACATTATGCAGTTATAATCGCTAGAACTATAATAAATATACTTAGTACTTTTTTTATCATCAATATAACATGCATTATTACGCGTATAATGCAGTTATTATCGCTAGAACTGTAATAAGTATACTTACTACTTTCATTATCATCAATATAACATGCATTATTACGCATATAATGCAGTTATTATCGCTAGAACTGTAATAAATATACTTACTACTTTCATTATCATCAATATAACATGCATTATTACCCATATTATGCAGTTATTATCGCTAGAACAGTAATAACTATACTCATTACTTATATTATTATCAATATAATATGCATTATTAGCCATATTTTACTATTATTATCGCTAGAACTATAACAAATATACTTACTACTTTTATTATTATCAATATAACATGCACTATTACCCATATAATGCAGTTATTATCGACAGAAGTATAATAAATATACTTATTACTTTTATTATTATCAATATAACAGGCACTCTTAGCCATATTTTACTAGTATTATCGCTAGGACTGTAATAATTATACTTATTACTTGCGATATTATCAATATAACATCCATTATTACCCGTATAATGCAGTTCTTATCGCTGGAACTGTAATAATTATACTTATTACTCCCGATATTATCAATATAACATGCATTATTACCCATACAATGGAGTTATTATCGCTAGAACTGTAATAATTATACTTATTACTCCCGATATTATCAATATAACATGCATTATTACCCATATAATGCAGTTATTATCGCTAGAACTGTAATAATTATAGTTATTACTTATACTATTAGCAGTATAACGTGCATTGTTACCCATATTATGCAGTTATTATGGCTAGAACTGTAATAATTATACTTATTACTTATATTATTATCAATATAACATGCATTATTACACATATAATGGAGTTATTATCGATAGAACTGTAATAATTATACTTATTACTTATATTATTATCAATATAACATGCATTATTACCCATGTAATGCAGTTATTATCGACAGAAGTATAATAAATATACTTATTACTTTTATTATTATCAATATAACATGCACTATTAGCCATATTGTACTATTATTATCGCTAGAACTATAGTAATTATACTTATTACTCCCGATATTATCAATATAACATGCATTATTACACATATAATGCAGTTATTATCGCTAGATCTGTAATAATTATACTTACTACTTATATTATTAGCAATATAACGTGCATTATTACCCGTATTATGCAGTTATTATCGCTAGAACTGTAATAATTATACTTATTACTTATATTATTATCAATATAACATGCATTTCTACCCATATAATGGAGTTATTATCGCTAGAACTGTAATAATTATACTTATTACTTATATTATTATCAATATAACATGAATTATTACCCATATTATGCAGTTATTATCGCTAGAACTATAATAAATATACGTATTACTTTTATTATCATCAATATAACATGCATTATTGCCCATATTATGCAGTTATTATCGATAGAACTGTAATAAATATACTTATTACTTTTATTATTATCAATACAACATGCACTATTAGCCATATTGTACAATTATTATCGCTAGAACTATAATAATTATACTTATTACTCCGGATATTATCAATATGACATGCATTATTACCCATATAATGGAGTTATTATAGCTAGAACTGTAATAATTATACTCATTACTTATATTATTATCAATATAACGTGCATTATTACCCATATTATGCAGTTATTATCGCTAGAACTGTAATAATTATACTTATTACTTATATTATTATCAATATAACATGCATTATTACCCATATAATGGAGTTATTATCGCTAGAAATGTAATAATTATACTTATTACTTATATAATTATCAATATAACATGCATTATTACGCACATTATGCAGTTATAATCGCTAGAACTATAATAAATATACTTAGTACTTTTTTTATCATCAATATAACATGCATTATTACGCGTATAATGCAGTTATTATCGCTTGAACTGTAATAAGTATACTTACTACTTTCATTATCATCAATATAACATGCATTATTACGCATATAATGCAGTTATTATCGCTAGAACTGTAATAAATATACTTACTACTTTCATTATCATCAATATAACATGCATTATTACCCATATTATGCAGTTATTATCGCTAGAACAGTAATAACTATACTCATTACTTATATTATTATCAATATAATATGCATTATTAGCCATATTATGCAGTTATTATCGATAGAACTGTAATAAATATACTTATTACTTTTATTATTATAAATATAACATGCACTATTAGCCATATTTTACTATTATTATCACTAGAACTATAATAATTATACTTATTACTCCCGATATTATCAATATAACATGCATTATTACCCTTATAATGGAGTTATTATCGCTAGAACTGTAATAAATACACTTACTACTTTCATTATCACCAATATAACATGCATTATTACCCATATTATGCAGTTATTATCGATAGAGCTATAATAAATATACTTATTACTTTCATTATCATCAATATAACATGCATTATTACCGATATTATGCAGTTATTATCGCTAGAACTGTAATTATTATACTCATTACTTTTATTATTATCAATATAACATGCATTATTACCCATATTATGCAGTTATTATCGCTAGAACTATAATAAATATACGTATTACTTTTATTATCATCAATATAACATGCATTATTACCCATATTATGCAGTTATTATCGATAGAACTGTAATAAACATACTTATTACTTTTATTGTTATCAATATAACATGCACTATTAGCCATATTTTACTATTATTATCGCTAGAACTATAATAATTATACTTATTACTCCCAATATTATCAATATAACATGCATTATTACCCATATAATGCAGTTATTATCGCTAGAACTGTAATAATTATACTTATTACTTATATTATTCTCAATATAACATGCATTATTACCCATATTATGCAGTTATAATCGCTAGAACTATAATAAATATACTTATTACTTGTATTATGATCAATATAACATGCATTATTACCCATATAATGCAGTTATTATCGACAGAAGTATAATAAATATACTCATTACTTATATTATTATCAATATAACATGCATTATTACCCATATAATGGAGTTATTATCGCTAGAACTGTAATAACTATACTTATTACTTATATTATTATCAATATAACATGCATTATTACCCATATTATGCAGTTATTATCGCTAGAACTATAATAAATATACGTATTACTTTTATTATCATCAATATAACATGCATTATTGCCCATATTATGCAGTTATTATCGCTAGAACTGTATTAATTATACTTATTACTTATATTATTATCAATATAACATGCACTATTAGCCATATTGTACAATTATTATCGCTAGAACTATAATAATTATACTTATTACTCCGGATATTATCAATATGACATGCATTATTACCCATATAATGGAGTTATTATAGCTAGAACTGTAATAATTATACTCATTACTTATATTATTATCAATATAACGTGCATTATTACCCATATTATGCAGTTATTATCGCTAGAACTGTAATAATTATACTTATTACTTATATTATTATCAATATAACATGCATTATTACCCATATAATGGAGTTATTATCGCTAGAAATGTAATAATTATACTTATTACTTATATAATTATCAATATAACATGCATTATTACGCACATTATGCAGTTATAATCGCTAGAACTATAATAAATATACTTAGTACTTTTTTTATCATCAATATAACATGCATTATTACGCGTATAATGCAGTTATTATCGCTAGAACTGTAATAAGTATACTTACTACTTTCATTATCATCAATATAACATGCATTATTACGCATATAATGCAGTTATTATCGCTAGAACTGTAATAAATATACTTACTACTTTCATTATCATCAATATAACATGCATTATTACCCATATTATGCAGTTATTATCGCTAGAACAGTAATAACTATACTCATTACTTATATTATTATCAATATAATATGCATTATTAGCCATATTTTACTATTATTATCGCTAGAACTATAACAAATATACTTACTACTTTTATTATTATCAATATAACATGCACTATTACCCATATAATGCAGTTATTATCGACAGAAGTATAATAAATATACTTATTACTTTTATTATTATCAATATAACAGGCACTCTTAGCCATATTTTACTAGTATTATCGCTAGGACTGTAATAATTATACTTATTACTCGCGATATTATCAATATAACATCCATTATTACCCGTATAATGCAGTTCTTATCGCTGGAACTGTAATAATTATACTTATTACTCCCGATATTATCAATATAACATGCATTATTACCCATACAATGGAGTTATTATCGCTAGAACTGTAATAATTATACTTATTACTCCCGATATTATCAATATAACATGCATTATTACCCATATAATGCAGTTATTATCGCTAGAACTGTAATAATTATAGTTATTACTTATACTATTAGCAGTATAACGTGCATTGTTACCCATATTATGCAGTTATTATGGCTAGAACTGTAATAATTATACTTATTACTTATATTATTATCAATATAACATGCATTATTACACATATAATGGAGTTATTATCGATAGAACTGTAATAATTATACTTATTACTTATATTATTATCAATATAACATGCATTATTACCCATGTAATGCAGTTATTATCGACAGAAGTATAATAAATATACTTATTACTTTTATTATTATCAATATAACATGCACTATTAGCCATATTGTACTATTATTATCGCTAGAACTATAGTAATTATACTTATTACTCCCGATATTATCAATATAACATGCATTATTACACATATAATGCAGTTATTATCGCTAGATCTGTAATAATTATACTTACTACTTATATTATTAGCAATATAACGTGCATTATTACCCATATTATGCAGTTATTATCGCTAGAACTGTAATAATTATACTTATTACTTATATTATTATCAATATAACATGCATTATTACCCATATTATGCAGTTATTATCGCTAGAACTATAATAAATATACGTATTACTTTTATTATCATCAATATAACATGCATTATTACCCATATTATGCAGTTATTATCGATAGAACTGTAATAAACATACTTATTACTTTTATTGTTATCAATATAACATGCACTATTAGCCATATTTTACTATTATTATCGCTAGAACTATAATAATTATACTTATTACTCCCAATATTATCAATATAACATGCATTATTACCCATATAATGCAGTTAATATCGCTAGAACTGTAATAATTATACTTATTACTTATATTATTCTCAATATAACATGCATTATTACCCATATTATGCAGTTATTATCGATAGAACTATAATAAATATACTTATTACGTTTATTATCATCAATACAACATGCATTATTACCCATATTATGCAGTTTCTATCGATAGAACTGTAATAAATATACTTATTACTTTTATTATTATCAATATAACATGCAGTATTAGCCATATTTTACTATTATTATCGCTAGAACTATAATAATTATACTTATTACTCCCGATATTATCAATATAACATGCATTATTGCCCATATAATACAGTTATTATCGCTAGAACTGTAATAATTATACTTATTACTTATATTGTTAGCAATATAACGTGCATTATTACCCATATAATGCAGTTATTATCGCCAGAACTGTAATAATTATACTTATTACTTATATTATTCTCAATATAACATGCATTATTACCCATATTATGCAGTTATTATCGCTAGGACTATAATAAATATACGTATTACTTTCATTATCATCAATATAACATGCATTATTACCCATATTATGCAGTTATTATCGATAGAACTGTAATAAATATACTTATTACTTTTACTATTATCAATATATCATGCACTATTAGCCACATTTTACTATTACTATCGCTATAACTATAATAATTATACTTATTACTCCCGATAATATCAATATAACATGCCTTATTACGCATATAATGCAGTTATTATCGCTAGAACTGTAATAAATATACTTACTACTTTCATTATCATCAATATAACATGCATTATTACCCATATTAAGAAGTTATTAGCGATAGAACGATAATAAATATACTTATTACTTTTATTATTATCAATATAACATGCATTATTACCCATATAATGCAGTTATTATCGCTAGAACTGTAATAATTATACTTATTACTTATATTATTAGCAATATAACGTGCATTATTACCCATATAATGCAGTTATTATCGCTAGAACGGTAATAATTATACTTATTACTTATATTATTATCAATATAACATGCATTATTACCCATATAATGGAGGTATTATCGCTAGAACTGTAATAATTATACTTATTACTTATACTATTAGCAATATAGCATGCATTATTACTCATATTATGCAGTTATTATCGATAGAACTGTAACAAATATACTTATTACTTTTATTGTCATCAATATAACATGCACCATTTGCCATATTTTACTATCATTATCGCTAGAACTATAATAAATATACTTATTACTCCCAATATTATCAATATAACATGCATTATTACCCATATAATGCAGTTATTATCGCTAGAACTGTAATAATTATACTTATTACTTATATTATTAGCAATATAACGTGCATTATTATCCATATAATGCAGTTATTATCGCTAGAACTGTAATAATTATACTTATTACTTATATTATAGCAATATAGCGTGCATTATTACACATATAATGCAGTTATTATCGCGAGAACTGTAATAATTATATTTATTACTTATATTATTAGCAATATAACGTGCATTATTACCCATATAATACAGTTATTATCGCTAGAACTGTAATAATTATATTTATTACTTATATTATTAGCAATATAACGTGCATTATTACCCATATAATGCAGTTATTATCGCTAGAACTGTAATAATTATATTTATTACTTATATTATTAGCAATATAAGGTGAATTATTACCCATATTATGCAGTTATTATCGCTAGAACTATAATAAATATACGTATTACTTTTATTATCATCAATATAACATGCATTATTACCCATATTATGCAGTTATTATCGATAGAACTGTAATAATTATACTTATTACCTATATTATTATCAATATAACATGAATTATTACCCATATTATGCAGTTATTATCGCTAGAACTATAATAAATATACGTATTACTTTTATTATCATCAATATAACATGCATTATTGCCCATATTATGCTATTATTATCGATAGAACTGTAACAAATATACTTATTACTTTTATTATTATCAATATAACATGCACTATTAGCCATATTGTACTATTATTATCGCTAGAACTATAGTAATTATACTTATTACTCCCGATATTATCAATATAACATGCATTATTACACATATAATGCAGTTATTATCGCTAGATCTGTAATAATTATACTTACTACTTATATTATTAGCAATATAACGTGCATTATTACCCATATTATGCAGTTATTATCGCTAGAACTGTAATAATTATACTAATTACTTATATTTTTATCAATATAACATGCATTTCTACCCATATAATGGAGTTATTATCGCTAGAACTGTAATAATTATACTTATTACTTATATTATTATCAATATAACATGCATTATTACCCATATAATGCAGTTATTATCGACAGAAGCATAATAAATATACTTATTACTTATATTATTATCAATATAACATGCATTTCTACCCATATAATGTAGTTATTATCGCTAGAACTGTAATAATTATACTTATGATTTATATTATTAGCAATATAACGTGCATTATTACCCATATTATGCAGCTATTACCGCTAGAACTGTAATAGTTATACTTATTACTTATATTATTATCAATATAACATGCATTATTAACCATATAATGGAGTTATTATCGCTAGAACTGTAATAATTGTACTTATTACTAATATTATTCTCAATATAACATGCATCATTACCCATATTATGCAGTTATAATCGGTAGAGCTATAATAAATATACTTACTACTTTTATTATCATCAATATAACGTGCATTATTACCCATATTATGCAGTTATTATCGATAGAACTATAATAAATATACTTATTACTTTTATTATTATCAATACAACATGCATTTCTACCCATATAATGGAGTTATTATCGCTAGAACTGCAATAATTATACTTATTACATGTATCATTATCAATATAACATGCATTATTACCCATATAATGCAGTTATTATCGACAGAAGCATAATAAATATACTTATTACTTTTATTATTATCAATATAACAGGCACTCTTAGCCATATTTTACTAGTATTATCGCTAGAACTGTAATAATTATACTTATTACTCCCGATATTATCAATATAACATCCATTATTACGCAAATAATGCAGTTCTTATCGCTAGAACTGTAATAATTATACTTATTACTTTTATTATCATCAATATAACATTCATTATTACCCATATTATGCAGTTATTATCGCTAGAACTGTAATAATTATACTTATTATTTATATTATTAGCAATATAACGTGCATTATTACCCATATTTTGCAGTTATTATCGATAGAACTATAATAAATATACTTATTACTTTTATTATTATCAATATAACATGCATTATTAGCCATATAATGCAGTTATTATCGCTAGAACTGTAATAATTATACTTATCATTTATATTATTAGCAATATAACGTGCATTATTACCCATATTATGCAGCTATTACCGCTAGAACTGTAATAGTTATACTTATTACTTATATTATTATCAATATAACATGCATTATTAACCATATAATGGGGTTATTATCGCTAGGACTGTAATAATTGTACTTATTACTTATATTATTCTCAATATAACATGCATCATTACCCATATTATGCAGTTATAATCGGTAGAACTATAATAAATATACTTACTACTTTTATTATCATCAATATAACGTGCATTATTACCCATATTATGCAGTTATTATCGCTAGAACTATAATAAATATACGTATTACTTTTATTATCATCAATATAACATGCATTATTGCCCATATTATGCAGTTATTATCGATAGAACTGTAACAAATATACTTATTACTTTTATTATTATCAATATAACATGCACTATTAGCCATATTGTACTATTATTATCGCTAGAACTATAGTAATTATACTTATTACTCCCGATATTATCAATATAACATGCATTATTACACATATAATGCAGTTATTATCGCTAGATCTGTAATAATTATACTTACTACTTATATTATTAGCAATATAACGTGCATTATTACCCATATTATGCAGTTATTATCGCTAGAACTGTAATAATTATACTTATTACTTATATTATTATCAATATAACATGCATTTCTACCCATATAATGGAGTTATTATCGCTAGAACTGTAATAATTATACTTATTACTTATATTATTATCAATATAACATGAATTATTACCCATATTATGCAGTTATTATCGCTAGAACTATAATAAATATACGTATTACTTTTATTATCATCAATATAACATGCATTATTGCCCATATTATGCAGTTATTATCGATAGAACTGTAATAAATATACTTATTACTTTTATTATTATCAATATAACATGCACTATTAGCCATATTGTACAATTATTATCGCTAGAACTATAATAATTATACTTATTACTCCGGATATTATCAATATGACATGCATTATTACCCATATAATGGAGTTATTATAGCTAGAACTGTAATAATTATACTCATTACTTATATTATTATCAATATAACGTGCATTATTACCCATATTATGCAGTTATTATCGCTAGAACTGTAATAATTATACTTATTACTTATATTATTATCAATATAACATGCATTATTACCCATATAATGGAGTTATTATCGCTAGAAATGTAATAATTATACTTATTACTTATATAATTATCAATATAACATGCATTATTACGCACATTATGCAGTTATAATCGCTAGAACTATAATAAATATACTTAGTACTTTTTTTATCATCAATATAACATGCATTATTACGCGTATAATGCAGTTATTATCGCTAGAACTGTAATAAGTATACTTACTACTTTCATTATCATCAATAAAACATGCATTATTACGCATATAATGCAGTTATTATCGCTAGAACTGTAATAAATATACTTACTACTTTCATTATCATCAATATAACACGCATTATTACCCATATTATGCAGTTATTATCGCTAGAACAGTAATAACTATACTCATTACTTATATTATTATCAATATAATATGCATTATTAGCCATATTTTACTATTATTATCGCTAGAACTATAACAAATATACTTACTACTTTTATTATTATCAATATAACATGCACTATTACCCATATAATGCAGTTATTATCGACAGAAGTATAATAAATATACTTATTACTTTTATTATTATCAATATAACATGCACTCTTAGCCATATTTTACTAGTATTATCGCTAGGACTGTAATAATTATACTTATTACTCGCGATATTATCAATATAACATCCATTATTACCCGTATAATGCAGTTCTTATCACTGGAACTGTAATAATTGTACTTATTACTCCCGATATTATCAATATAACATGCATTATTACCCATACAATGGAGTTATTATCGCTAGAACTGTAATAATTATACTTATTACTCCCGATATTATCAATATAACATGCATTATTACCCATATAATGCAGTTATTATCGCTAGAACTGTAATAATTATAGTTATTACTTATACTATTAGCAGTATAACGTGCATTGTTACCCATATTATGCAGTTATTATGGCTAGAACTGTAATAATTATACTTATTACTTATATTATTATCAATATAACATGCATTATTACACATATAATGGAGTTATTATCGATAGAACTGTAATAATTATACTTATTACTTATATTATTATCAATATAACATGCATTATTACCCATGTAATGCAGTTATTATCGACAGAAGTATAATAAATATACTTATTACTTTTATTATTATAAATATAACATGCACTATTAGCCATATTTTACTATTATTATCACTAGAACTATAATAATTATACTTATTACTCCCGATATTATCAATATAACATGCATTATTACCCTTATAATGGAGTTATTATCGCTAGAACTGTAATAAATACACTTACTACTTTCATTATCACCAATATAACATGCATTATTACCCATATTATGCAGTTATTATCGATAGAGCTATAATAAATATACTTATTACTTTCATTATCATCAATATAACATGCATTATTACCGATATTATGCAGTTATTATCGCTAGAACTGTAATTATTATACTCATTACTTATATTATTATCAATATAACATACATTATTACCCATATTATGCAGTTATTATCGCTAGAACTATAATAAATATACGTATTACTTTTATTATCATCAATATAACATGCATTATTACCCATATTATGCAGTTATTATCGATAGAACTGTAATAAACATACTTATTACTTTTATTGTTATCAATATAACATGCACTATTAGCCATATTTTACTATTATTATCGCTAGAACTATAATAATTATACTTATTACTCCCAATATTATCAATATAACATGCATTATTACCCATATAATGCAGTTATTATCGCTAGAACTGTAATAATTATACTTATTACTTATATTATTCTCAATATAACATGCATTATTACCCATATTATGCAGTTATAATCGCTAGAACTATAATAAATATACTTATTACTTGTATTATGATCAATATAACATGCATTATTACCCATATAATGCAGTTATTATCGACAGAAGTATAATAAATATACTCATTACTTATATTATTATCAATATAACATGCATTATTACCCATATAATGGAGTTATTATCGCTAGAACTGTAATAACTATACTTATTACTTATATTATTATCAATATAACATGCATTATTACCCATATTATGCAGTTATTATCGCTAGAACTATAATAAATATACTTACTACTTTTATTATCATCAATATAACCTGCATTATTACCCATATTATGCAGTTATTATCGCTAGAACTGTATTAATTATACTTATTACTTATATTATTATCAATATAACATGCATTATTACCCATATAATGGAGTTATTATCCCTAGAACTGTAATAATTATACTTATTACTCCCAATATTATCAATATAACATGCATTATTACCCATATAATGCAGTTATTATCGCTAGAACTGTAATAATTATACTTATTACTTATATTATTCTCAATATAACATGCATTATTACCCATATTATGCAGTTATAATCGCTAGAACTATAATAAATATACTTATTACTTGTATTATGATCAATATAACATGCATTATTACCCATATAATGCAGTTATTATCGACAGAAGTATAATAAATATACTCATTACTTATATTATTATCAATATAACATGCATTATTACCCATATAATGCAGTTATTATCGCTAGAACTGTAATAATTATACTTATTACTTATATTATTATCAATATAACATGCATTATTACCCATATTATGCAGTTATTATCGCTAGAACTATAATAATTATACTAATTACTTATATTATTATCAATATAACATGCATTTCTACCCATATAATGGAGTTATTATCGCTAGAACTGTAATAATTATACTTATTACTTATATTATTATCAATATAACATGCATTATTACCCATATAATGCAGTTATTATCGACAGAAGCATAATAAATATACTTATTACTTATATTATTATCAATATAACATGCATTTCTACCCATATAATGGAGTTATTATCGCTAGAACTGTAATAATTATACTTATCATTTATATTATTAGCAATATAACGTGCATTATTACCCATATTATGCAGCTATTACCGCTAGAACTGTAATAGTTATACTTATTACTTATATTATTATCAATATAACATGCATTATTAACCATATAATGGAGTTATTATCGCTAGAACTGTAATAATTGTACTTATTACTTATATTATTCTCAATATAACATGCATCATTACCCATATTATGCAGTTATAATCGGTAGAGCTATAATAAATATACTTACTACTTTTATTATCATCAATATAACGTGCATTATTACCCATATTATGCAGTTATTATCGATAGAACTATAATAAATATACTTATTACTTTTATTATTATCAATACAACATGCATTTCTACCCATATAATGGAGTTATTATCGCTAGAACTGTAATAATTATACTTATTACATGTATCATTATCAATATAACATGCATTATTACCCATATAATGCAGTTATTATCGACAGAAGCATAATAAATATACTTATTACTTTTATTATTATCAATATAACAGGCACTCTTAGCCATATTTTACTAGTATTATAGCTAGAACTGTAATAATTATACTTATTACTCCCGATATTATCAATATAACATCCATTATTACCCAAATAATGCAGTTCTTATCGCTAGAACTGTAATAATTATACTTATCATTTATATTATTAGCAATATAACGTGCATTATTACCCATATTATGCAGCTATTACCGCTAGAACTGTAATAGTTATACTTATTACTTATATTATTATCAATATAACATGCATTATTAACCATATAATGGAGTTATTATCGCTAGGACTGTAATAATTGTACTTATTACTTATATTATTCTCAATATAACATGCATCATTACCCATATTATGCAGTTATAATCGGTAGAACTATAATAAATATACTTACTACTTTTATTATCATCAATATAACGTGCATTATTACCCATATTATGCAGTTATTATCGATAGAACTACAATAAATATACTTATTACTTTTATTATTATCAATACAACATGCATTATTACCCATATTATGCAGTTATTATCGCTAGAACTATAATAAATATACGTATTACTTTTATTATCATCCATATAACATGCATTATTACCCATATTATGCAGTTTCTATCGATAGAACTGTCATAAATATACTTATTACTTTTATTATTATCAATATAACATGCACTATTAGCCATATTTTACTATTATTATCGCTAGAACTATAATAATTATACTTATTACTCCCGATATTATCAATATAACATGCATTACTACGCATATAATGCAGTTATTATCGCTAGAACTGTAATAATTATACTTATTACTTATATTATTCTCAATAAAGCATGCATTGTTACCCATATTATGCAGTTATTATCTCTAGAAATGTAATAATTATACTTATTACTTATATTATTATCAATATAACATGCATTATTACCCATATAATGGAGGTATTATCGCTAGAACTGTAATAATTATACTTATTTCTTATACTATTAGCAATATAACGTGCATTATTGCCCATATAATGCAGTTATTATCGCTAGAACTGTAATAATTATACTTATTACTTATACTATTAGCAATATTACGTGCATTATTACCCATATTATGCAGTTATTATCGATAGAACTGTAATAAATATATTTATTACTTTTACTATTATCAATATAACATGCACTATTAGCCATATTTTACTATTATTATCGCTAGAACTATAATAATTACACTTATTACTCCCGATATTATCAATATAACATGCATTATTACCCATATTATGCAGTTATTATCGCTAGAACTATAATAATTATACTTATTACTTATACTATTAGCAATATAACGTGCATTATTACCCATATAATGCAGTTATTATCGCCAGAACTGTAATAATTATACTTATTACTTATATTATTTGCAATATAACATGCATTATTACCCATATTATGCAGTTATTATCGCTAGAACTATAATAAATATACGTATTACTTTCATTATCATCAATATAACATGCATTATTACCCATATTATGCAGTTATTATCGATAGAACTGTAATAAATATACTTATTACTTTTACTATTATCAATATATCATGCACTATTAGCCACATTTTACTATTACTATCGCTAGAACTATAATAAATATACTTATTACTCCCAATATTATCAATATGACATGCATTATTACCCATATAATGCAGTTATTATCGCTAGAATTGTAATAATTATACTTATTACTTTTATTATTATCAATATAACATTCACTAATAGCCATATTTTACTATTATTATCGCTAGAACTGTAATAATTATATTTATTACTTATATTATTAGCAATATAACGTGCATTATTACCCATATAATGCAGTTATTATCGCTAGAACTGTAATAATTATATTTATTACTTATATTATTAGCAATATAACGTGCATTATTACCCATATAATACAGTTATTATCGCTAGAACTGTAATAATTATATTTATTACTTCTATTATTAGCAATATAAGGTGAATTATTACCCATATAATGCAGTTATTATCGCTAGAACTGTAATAATTATACTTATTACTTATATTATCATCAATATAACGTGCATTATTACCCATATTATGCAGTTATTATCGCTAGAACTGTAATAATTATACATATTACTTATATCATTATGAATATAACCTGCATTATTACCCATATAATGGAGGTATTATCGCTAGAACTGTAATAATTATACTTATTACTTATACTATTAGCAATATAACGTGCATTATTACCCATATAATGCAGTTATTATCGCCAGAACTGTAATAATTATACTTATTACTTATATTATTCTCAATATAACATGCATTATTACCCATATAATACAGTTATTATCGCTAGAACTGTAATAATTATATTTATTACTTATATTATTAGCAATATAACGTGCATTATTACCCATATAATGCAGTTATTATCGCTAGAACTGTAATAAATATACTTACTACTTTCATTATCATCAATATAACATGCATTATTACCCATATTATGCAGTTATTATCGATAGAACGATAATAAATATACTTATTACTTTTATTATTATCAATATAACATGCACTATTAGCCATATTGTACAATTATTATCGCTAGAACTATAATAATTGTACTTATTACTCCCGATATTATCAATATAACATGCATTATTGCCCATATAATACAGTTATTATCGCTAGAACTGTAATAATTATACTTATTACTTATATTGTTAGCAATATAACGTGCATTATTACCCATATAATGCAGTTATTATCGCTGGAACTGTAATAATTATACTTATTACTTACATTATTATCAATATAACATGCATTATTACCCATATAATGGAGGTATTATCGCTAGAACTGTAATAATTATACTTATTACTTATACTATTAGCAATATAACGTGCATTATTACCCATATAATGCAGTTATTATCGCCAGAACTGTAATAATTATACTTATTACTTATATTATTCTCAATATAACATGCATTATTACCCATATTATGCAGTTATTATCGCTAGAACTATAATAAATATACGTATTACTTTCATTATCATCAATATAACATGCATTATTACCCATATTATGCAGTTATTATCGATAGAACTGTAATAAATATACTTATTACTTTTACTATTATCAATATATCATGCACTATTAGCCACATTTTACTATTACTATCGCTATAACTATAATAATTATACTTATTACTCCCGATAATATCAATATAACATGCCTTATTACGCATATAATGCAGTTATAATCGCTAGAACTGTAATAAATATACTTACTACTTTCATTATCATCAATATAACATGCATTATTACCCATATTAAGAAGTTATTAGCGATAGAACGATAATAAATATACTTATTACTTTTATTATTATCAATATAACATGCATTATTACCCATATAATGCAGTTATTATCGCTAGAACTGTAATAATTATACTTATTACTTATATTATTAGCAATATACCGTGCATTATTACCCATATAATGCAGTTATTATCGCTAGAACGGTAATAATTATACTTATTACTTATATTATTATCAATATAACATGCATTATTACCCATATAATGGAGGTATTATCGCTAGAACTGTAATAATTATACTTATTACTTATACTATTAGCAATATAGCATGCATTATTACTCATATTATGCAGTTATTATCGATAGAACTGTAACAAATATACTTATTACTTTTATTGTCATCAATATAACATGCACCATTTGCCATATTTTACTATCATTATCGCTAGAACTATAATAAATATACTTATTACTCCCAATATTATCAATATAACGTGCATTATTACCCATATAATGCAGTTATTATCGCTAGAACTGTAATAATTATATTTATTACTTATATTATTAGCAATATAACGTGCATTATTACCCATATAATACAGTTATTATCGCTAGAACTGTAATAATTATATTTATTACTTCTATTATTAGCAATATAAGGTGAATTATTACCCATATAACGCAGTTATTATCGCTAGAACTGTAATAATTATACTTATTACTTATATTATCATCAATATAACGTGCATTGTTACCCATATTATGCAGTTATTATCGCTAGAACTGTAATAATTATACTTATTACTTATATCATTATGAATATAACCTGCATTATTACCCATATAATGGAGGTATTATCGCTAGAACTGTAATAATTATACTTATTACTTATACTATTAGCAATATAACGTGCATTATTACCCATATAATGCAGTTATTATCGCCAGAACTGTAATAATTATACTTATTACTTATATTATTCTCAATATAACATGCATTATTACCCATATAATACAGTTATTATCGCTAGAACTGTAATAATTATATTTATTACTTATATTATTAGCAATATAACGTGCATTATTACCCATATAATGCAGTTATTATCGCTAGAACTGTAATAAATATACTTACTACTTTCATTATCATCAATATAACATGCATTATTACCCATATTATGCAGTTATTATCGATAGAACGATAATAAATATACTTATTACTTTTATTATTATCAATATAACATGCACTATTAGCCATATTGTACTATTATTATCGCTAGAACTATAATAATTGTACTTATTACTCCCGATATTATCAATATAACATGCATTATTGCCCATATAATACAGTTATTATCGCTAGAACTGTAATAATTATACTTACTACTTTTATTATCATCAATATAACATGCATTATTACCCATATAATGCAGTTATTATCGCTAGAACTGTAATAATTATACTTATTACTTATATTATTATCAATATAACATGCATTATTACCCATATAATGGAGGTATTATCGCTAGAACTGTAATAATTATACTTATTACTTATACTATTAGCAATATAACGTGCATTATTACCCATATAATGCAGTTATTATCGCCAGAACTGTAATAATTATACTTATTACTTATATTATTCTCAATATAACATGCATTATTACCCATATTATGCAGTTATTATCGCTAGGACTATAATAAATATACGTATTACTTTCATTATCATCAATATAACATGCATTATTACCCATATTATGCAGTTATTATCGATAGAACTGTAATAAATATACTTATTACTTTTACTATTATCAATATATCATGCACTATTAGCCACATTTTACTATTACTATCGCTATAACTATAATAATTATACTTATTACTCCCGATAATATCAATATAACATGCCTTATTACGCATATAATGCAGTTATAATCGCTAGAACTGTAATAAATATACTTACTACTTTCATTATCATCAATATAACATGCATTATTACCCATATTAAGAAGTTATTAGCGATAGAACGATAATAAATATACTTATTACTTTTATTATTATCAATATAACATGCATTATTACCCATATAATGCAGTTATTATCGCTAGAACTGTAATAATTATACTTATTACTTATATTATTAGCAATATAACGTGCATTATTACCCATATAATGCAGTTATTATCGCTAGAACGGTAATAATTATACTTATTACTTATATTATTATCAATATAACATGCATTATTACCCATATAATGGAGGTATTATCGCTAGAACTGTAATAATTATACTTATTACTTATACTATTAGCAATATAGCATGCATTATTACTCATATTATGCAGTTATTATCGATAGAACTGTAACAAATATACTTATTACTTTTATTGTCATCAATATAACATGCACCATTTGCCATATTTTACTATCATTATCGCTAGAACTATAATAAATATACTTATTACTCCCAATATTATCAATATAACATGCATTATTACCCATATAATGCAGTTATTATCGCTAGAACTGTAATAATTATACTTATTACTTATATTATTAGCAATATAACGTGCATTATTATCCATATAATGCAGTTATTATCGCTAGAACTGTAATAATTATACTTATTACTTATATTATAGCAATATAGCGTGCATTATTACACATATAATGCAGTTATTATCGCGAGAACTGTAATAATTATATTTATTACTTATATTATTAGCAATATAACGTGCATTATTACCCATATAATACAGTTATTATCGCTAGAACTGTAATAATTATATTTATTACTTATATTATTAGCAATATAACGTGCATTATTACCCATATAATGCAGTTATTATCGCTAGAACTGTAATAATTATATTTATTACTTATATTATTAGCAATATAAGGTGAATTATTACCCATATAATGCAGTTATTATCGCTAGAACTGTAATAATTATACTTATTACTTATATTATTAGCAATATAACGTGCATTATTACCCATATTATGCAGTTATTATCGCTAGAACTGTAATAATTATACTTATTACTTATATCATTATCAATATAACCTGCATTATTACCTATATAATGGAGGTATTATCGCTAGAACTGTAATAATTATACTTATTACTTATATTATTCTCAATTTAACATGCATTGTTACCCATATTATGCAGTTATTATCGCTAGAAATGTAATAATTATACCTATTACTTATATTATTATCAATATAACATGCATTATTACCCATATTATGCAGTTATTATCGCTAGAACTATAATAAATATACGTATTACTTTTATTATCATCAATATAACATGCATTAATACCCATATTATGCAATTATTATCGATAGAACTGTAATAATTATACTTATTACTTATATTATTATCAATATAACATGAATTCTTACCCATATTATGCAGTTATTATCGCTAGAACTATAATAAATATACGTATTACTTTTATTATCATCAATATAACATGCATTATTGCCCATATTATGCAGTTATTATCGATAGAACTGTAATAAATATACTTATTACTTTTATTATTATCAATATAACATGCACTATTAGCCATATTTTACTATTATTATCGCTAGAACTATAATAATTATACTTATTACTCCCGATATTATCAATATAACATGCATTACTACGCATATAATGCAGTTATTATCGCTAGAACTGTAATAATTATACTTATTACTTATATTATTCTCAATTTAACATGCATTGTTACCCATATTATGCAGTTATTATCGCTAGAAATGTAATAATTATACCTATTACTTATATTATTATCAATATAACATGCATTATTACCCATATTATGCAGTTATTATCGCTAGAACTGTAATAATTATATTTATTACTTATATTATTAGCAATATAACGTGCATTATTACCCATATAATACAGTTATTATCGCTAGAACTGTAATAATTATATTTATTACTTCTATTATTAGCAATATAAGGTGAATTATTACCCATATAATGCAGTTATTATCGCTAGAACTATAATAAATATACGTATTACTTTTATTATCATCAATATAACATGCATTATTGCCCATATTATGCAGTTATTATCGATAGAACTGTAACAAATATACTTATTACTTTTATTATTATCAATATAACAAGCACTATTAGCCATATTGTACTATTATTATCGCTAGAACTATAGTAATTATACTTATTACTCCCGATATTATCAATATAACATGCATTATTACACATATAATGCAGTTATTATCGCTAGATCTGTAATAATTATACTTACTACTTATATTATTAGCAATATAACGTGCATTATTACCCATGTTATGCAGTTATTATCGCTAGAACTGTAATAATTATACTTATTACTTATATTATTATCAATATAACATGCGTTTCTACCCATATAATGGAGTTATTATCGCTAGAACTGTAATAATTATACTTATTACTTATATCATTATCAATATAACATGCATTATTACCCATATAATGCAGTTATTATCGACAGAAGCATAATAAATATACTTATTACTTTTATTATTATCAATATAACAGGCACTCTTAGCCATATTTTACTAGTATTATCGCTAGAACTGTAATAATTATACTTATTACTCCCGATATTATCAATATAACATCCATTATTACCCAAATAATGCAGTTATTATCGCTAGAACTGTAATAATTATACTTATTACTTATATTAATCTCAATATAACATGCATTACTACCCATATTATGCAGTTATAATCGGCAGAACTATAATAAATATACTTACTACTTTTATTATCATCAATATAACGTGCATTATTACCCATATTATGCAGTTATTATCGATAGAACTATAATAAATATACTTATTACGTTTATTATCATCAATACAACATGCATTATTACCCATATTATGCAGTTTCTATCGATAGAACTGTAATAAATATACTTATTACTTTTATTATTATCAATATAACATGCACTATTAGCCATATTTTACTATTATTATCGCTAGAACTATAATAATTATACTTATTACTCCCGATATTATCAATATAACATGCATTATTACGCATATAATGCAGTTATTATCGCTAGAACTGTAATAATTATACTTATTACTTATATTATTCTCAATATAACATGCATTGTTACCCATATTATGCAGTTATTATCGCTAGAAATGTAATAATTATACTTATTACTTATATTATTATCAATATAACATGCATTATTACCCATATTATGCAGTTATTATCGCTAGAACTATAATAAATATACGTATTACTTTTATTATCATCAATATAACATGCATTATTACCCATATTATGCAGTTATTATCGATAGAACTGTAATAATTATACTTATTACCTATATTATTATCAATATAACATGAATTATTACCCATATTATGCAGTTATTATCGCTAGAACTATAATAAATATACGTATTACTTTTATTATCATCAATATAACATGCATTATTGCCCATATTATGCTATTATTATCGATAGAACTGTAACAAATATACTTATTACCATTATTATTATCAATATGACATGCACTATTAGCCATATTGTACTATTATTATCGCTAGAACTATAGTAATTATACTTATTACTCCCGATATTATCAATATAACATGCATTATTACACATATAATGCAGTTATTATCGCTAGATCTGTAATAATTATACTTACTACTTATATTATTAGCAATATAACGTGCATTATTACCCATATTATGCAGTTATTATCGCTAGAACTGTAATAATTATACTAATTACTTATATTATTATCAATATAACATGCATTTCTACCCATATAATGGAGTTATTATCGCTAGAACTGTAATAATTATACTTATTACTTATATTATTATCAATATAACATGCATTATTACCCATATAATGCAGTTATTATCGACAGAAGCATAATAAATATACTTATTACTTATATTATTATCAATATAACATGCATTTCTACCCATATAATGGAGTTATTATCGCTAGAACTGTAATAATTATACTTATCATTTATATTATTAGCAATATAACGTGCATTATTACCCATATTATGCAGCTATTACCGCTAGAACTGTAATAGTTATACTTATTACTTATATTATTATCAATATAACATGCATTATTAACCATATAATGGAGTTATTATCGCTAGAACTGTAATAATTGTACTTATTACTTATATTATTCTCAATATAACATGCATCATTACCCATATTATGCAGTTATAATCGGTAGAGCTATAATAAATATACTTACTACTTTTATTATCATCAATATAACGTGCATTATTACCCATATTATGCAGTTATTATCGATAGAACTATAATAAATATACTTATTACTTTTATTATTATCAATACAACATGCATTTCTACCCATATAATGGAGTTATTATCGCTAGAACTGTAATAATTATACTTATTACATGTATCATTATCAATATAACATGCATTATTACCCATATAATGCAGTTATTATCGACAGAAGCATAATAAATATACTTATTACTTTTATTATTATCAATATAACAGGCACTCTTAGCCATATTTTACTAGTATTATCGCTAGAACTGTAATAATTATACTTATTACTCCCGATATTATCAATATAACATCCATTATTACCCAAATAATGCAGTTCTTATCGCTAGAACTGTAATAATTATACTTATTACTTTTATTATTATCAATATAACATGCATTATTAGCCATATAATGCAGTTATTATCGCTAGAACTGTAATAATTATACTTATCATTTATATTATTAGCAATGTAACGTGCATTATTACCCATATTATGCAGCTATTACCGCTAGAACTGTAATAGTTATACTTATTACTTATATTATTCTCAATAAAGCATGCATTGTTACCCATATTATGCAGTTATTATCTCTAGAAATGTAATAATTATACTTATTACTTATATTATTATCAATATAACATGCATTATTACCCATATTATGCAGTTATTATCGCTAGAACTATAATAAATATACGTATTACTTATATTATTATCAATATAACATGCATTATTAACCATATAATGGAGTTATTATCGCTAGGACTGTAATAATTGTACTTATTACTTATATTATTCTCAATATAACATGCATCATTACCCATATTATGCAGTTATAATCGGTAGAACTATAATAAATATACTTACTACTTTTATTATCATCAATATAACGTGCATTATTACCCATATTATGCAGTTATTATCGATAGAACTACAATAAATATACTTATTACTTTTATTATTATCAATACAACATGCATTATTACCCATATTATGCAGTTATTATCGCTAGAACTATAATAAATATACGTATTACTTTTATTATCATCCATATAACATGCATTACTACCCATATTATGCAGTTTCTATCGATAGAACTGTCATAAATATACTTATTACTTTTATTATTATCAATATAACATGCACTATTAGCCATATTTTACTATTATTATCGCTAGAACTATAATAATTATACTTATTACTCCCGATATTATCAATATAACATGCATTACTACGCATATAATGCAGTTATTATCGCTAGAACTGTAATAATTATACTTATTACTTATATTATTCTCAATAAAGCATGCATTGTTACCCATATTATGCAGTTATTATCTCTAGAAATGTAATAATTATACTTATTACTTATATTATTATCAATATAACATGCATTATTACCCATATTATGCAGTTATTATCGCTAGAACTATAATAAATATACGTATTACTTTTATTATCATCAATATAACATGCATTATTACCCATATTATGCAATTATTATCGATAGAACTGTAATAATTATACTTATTACTTATATTATTATCAATATAACATGAATTATTACCCATATTATGCAGTTATTATCGACAGAACTGTAATAAATATACTTATTACTTTTACTATTATCAATATATCATGCACTATTAGCCACATTTTACTAATACTATCGCTAGAACTATAATAAATATACTTATTACTCCCAATATTATCAATATAACATGCATTATTACCCATATAATGCAGTTATTATCGCTAGAATTGTAATAATTATACTTATTACTTTTATTATTATCAATATAACATTCACTAATAGCCATATTTTACTATTATTATCGCTAGAACTGTAATAATTATATTTATTACTTATATTATTAGCAATATAACGTGCATTATTACCCATTTAATGCAGTTATTATCGCTAGAACTGTAATAATTATATTTATTACTTATATTATTAGCAATATAACGTGCATTATTACCCATATAATACAGTTATTATCGCTAGAACTGTAATAATTATATTTATTACTTCTATTATTAGCAATATAAGGTGAATTATTACCCATATAATGCAGTTATTATCGCTAGAACTGTAATAATTATACTTATTACTTATATTATCATCAATATAACGTGCATTGTTACCCATATTATGCAGTTATTATCGCTAGAACTGTAATAATTATACTTATTACTTATATCATTATGAATATAACCTGCATTATTACCCATATAATGGAGGTATTATCGCTAGAACTGTAATAATTATACTTATTACTTATACTATTAGCAATATAACGTGCATTATTACCCATATAATGCAGTTATTATCGCCAGAACTGTAATAATTATACTTATTACTTATATTATTCTCAATATAACATGCATTATTACCCATATAATACAGTTATTATCGCTAGAACTGTAATAATTATATTTATTACTTATATTATTAGCAATATAACGTGCATTATTACCCATATAATGCAGTTATTATCGCTAGAACTGTAATAAATATACTTACTACTTTCATTATCATCAATATAACATGCATTATTACCCATATTATGCAGTTATTATCGATAGAACGATAATAAATATACTTATTACTTTTATTATTATCAATATAACATGCACTACTAGCCATATTGTACTATTATTATCGCTAGAACTATAATAATTGTACTTATTACTCCCGATATTATCAATATAACATGCATTATTGCCCATATAATACAGTTATTATCGCTAGAACTGTAATAATTATACTTATTACTTATATTGTTAGCAATATAACGTGCATTATTACCCATATAATGCAGTTATTATCGCTAGAACTGTAATAATTATACTTATTACTTATATTATTATCAATATAACATGCATTATTACCCATATAATGGAGGTATTATCGCTAGAACTGTAATAATTATACTTATTACTTATACTATTAGCAATATAACGTGCATTATTACCCATATAATGCAGTTATTATCGCCAGAACTGTAATAATTATACTTATTACTTATATTATTCTCAATATAACATGCATTATTACCCATATTATGCAGTTATTATCGCTAGGACTATAATAAATATACGTATTACTTTCATTATCATCAATATAACATGCATTATTACCCATATTATGCAGTTATTATCGATAGAACTGTAATAAATATACTTATTACTTTTACTATTATCAATATATCATGCACTATTAGCCACATTTTACTATTACTATCGCTATAACTATAATAATTATACTTATTACTCCCGATAATATCAATATAACATGCCTTATTACGCATATAATGCAGTTATTATCGCTAGAACTGTAATAAATATACTTACTACTTTCATTATCATCAATATAACATGCATTATTACCCATATTAAGAAGTTATTAGCGATAGAACGATAATAAATATACTTATTACTTTTATTATTATCAATATAACATGCATTATTAGCCATATAATGCAGTTATTATCGCTAGAACTGTAATAATTATACTTATCATTTATATTATTAGCAATGTAACGTGCATTATTACCCATATTATGCAGCTATTACCGCTAGAACTGTAATAGTTATACTTATTACTTATATTATTCTCAATAAAGCATGCATTGTTACCCATATTATGCAGTTATTATCTCTAGAAATGTAATAATTATACTTATTACTTATATTATTATCAATATAACATGCATTATTACCCATATTATGCAGTTATTATCGCTAGAACTATAATAAATATACGTATTACTTATATTATTATCAATATAACATGCATTATTAACCATATAATGGAGTTATTATCGCTAGGACTGTAATAATTGTACTTACTACTTTTATTATCATCAATATAACGTGCATTATTACCCATATTATGCAGTTATTATCGATAGAACTACAATAAATATACTTATTACTTTTATTATTATCAATACAACATGCATTATTACCCATATTATGCAGTTATTATCGCTAGAACTATAATAAATATACGTATTACTTTTATTATCATCCATATAACATGCATTATTACCCATATTATGCAGTTTCTATCGATAGAACTGTAACGACTCTGGAACCTAAGTTCAGAAGTTAACAGCGCTAGTTAGGTAAAGAGCGGCTTTTACCAACTGAACGACTCGTTTTGAAAAATAACTAAATCTAAAGATTGTGGGATTCATGTGGTGTGCGGTTAAGGAGTGAAATCCACAGGTCAATATCTTTCAACAACAAGATTTATTCAATAAATCTACTAAAACTAATGAATTTAACAAATAACAAATAACAACAAAATATAAAAAGTATATTAACTTGATGAACGAAACTAAATGGATCTTGGTATAATATTAAGAATAGAAATAATAGAACTCAGTAAATTAAACAGTAAGTAATAAATGATCTGATTTCTAATTAGATCTGATTTCAAACAAAACTAACTTCGCTTTCGCAAATAAACTAAATTCGATATTATTTAATTCTTGTTTGTACGCTATCGCAATTACAATTGTTATTTTGGTTAATAGAGATAGAATCTATATAATGAATATTCTTTTATGAGATTGATAGAAATAGTAGCGCGTTGATAGTCTACCGCAGCGAGGAACACGACCTAAGTGTGATCTCTAAGTGTACCTAAATACGCTTTCGCAAAATTAGATAGATCAATGATTTTAATCGATATCTAACGCGGTGTAGTCGACTACTGTAATTACGCTGATGACAGAACAATATTCTTTTATTAATTCAAACTTTGCAAATTCTATTTGAATCTAAATGAATTTTTATCTCGGAACAGTTACTCTTTTAATGTGGCTCGACAACTAATTGTCCATGACCCTTTTAGTCAAAACGAACACTGACAGCCAAGACCAGATCGCTTAATTGGGGAGCCTGTTGTTCACTGGCTACTAGAACGACCCAACGATACAGGAAAAGGGTGAACAGTATAAGTCTAACAGGGTAGCAAATCAATTGATTCTAATATAAAATCGTAATTGCTGAACTGCCACCCAAAAGACACGGGCTTCAGAGACCAAGCCGCTCAAATGGGGAGCCTGCGTTAGCTGGCTACGAAACTACCCAGAGCGAACTCCGAGAATCTGACGGCGCGTTAGCAATCCGACAAAAATCAAGATGAGTAGCTGAGAGCTATCCTTTCGATATCTTAGCCTTTCTTGGCGCAAAGTATAGCACTCTCCTAACGGAGTTTCAGAGACGAGACCGTTTGAATGGGGAGCCTGCTGTTCGCTGGCTACTAGAACGACCCACGATCAAGTATCCAAATGGCGTATACTCGCTTTACCAGTCAAGTATTAAGAATCGTGTCGGCTCTTGACAGCGAAAACTGTTCCGGTTATACTTATCCAGGAGACTTCTAGCGTGCTCGACTTCGAAAACTGTTCTGCGATTTGAGCGAGTTTCGCTCCGGCTTTTATACTCGCCAGTCTGGCAAATTCTCGGAAAACCCCCATAATGCCGAAATATATAATTATCGTATAAATTCGTAATTACACATTATTTATGAAAATGAACGATTTGATTACATTGTTAATATCGCACTCTACTCGGTGGTTTATGTTGTTGATACAAAAATTATGGTTTAATAGTGTTTTAATGAAAATTGCATTCGCTATCTTCTTCTATACGCTACGCACGTACTTCTATTCGGATTGAATCTAATGAATAAGCATATGATGCTTCTCGAACATTCTATAGAGTAATATTCTAATTTACAATATATATTGCAATAAACTATTGTCTGACTTTAGTTCCGTATAACATTATATTGGTAGACTTGATATGTATTAGCTGATTTGTTTAACTAACGATTTTAGTAATTAATAATATCGTAATTGTAAAATGTATTCCTATCTTTCTCTAAGATTGCGCGAGAATACCAGGAAATTCGGGGTGAGCATCGCGGCACGTAGGCACATAGCATCGCGGAATTTTCCATATAGAATTATACATTTATTAGAATAACTATAAAATAATACATAAATCTTGTTTTAACTATTCTAACTAAACATTTGATTGTCTTTATGAAGCATACTATCTATTTTAAATGAAAATCATAAAATAATTAATATAAATCAAAAATGTATATAACATCAGTTACCGACCGTCGAAATTTATACATAAGGTAATAGTATATTATATACTGTCGGTAATAGTCCAATTCCGTCGGTAACTAAATTGTTAGCGCGTAAATGTATAGAACATAGGACTGCCATATTTAAGAAGAAAAAATTCTTCCAGGGACGTTACACCTCCCCCCTTATGTTGGTCTCTTGTCCTCAAGAGACTGTTGTTTTGTAAATTTAGAAATTATACATTTTGTACAGCGGCAATTTTCTTCGTTATTTCTTGGCGACATAGCACCTCGCCCGAACAGCCATAGCGTTTTCCAATACTTTCGCCTCGGATCCTGAGGATTGTCTATTTGCTTGTATTCCCCAAATGGGGGATCGGGTACTGGTCCTCAGAATTTAATAAGACTCCGGCGTTGAATGCCTCCTCTGTATCATCGTCCATGTTAAAAATTTTTTGATAGCATGTAGTACAGGCAATGGCTGGTTTAATATTTGCCAGATCGATTTTGCACCTGATACATTTTGTCTTGCTTAGAACGGTCTCTTGCTTTATATAATGATGGGTACCTATATATATATTTATATATTAAATTGTATTAATTGTATTAGAATAATAATGAAAGCTTGATTCTTGCCTGTATTCTACCATTGTTCCTTCGCTTCAGGGTATGTTGTAATAATGCAGCTTAGACACAAACGTCCTATTTTGTGCGTAAATTTACAATTAAATGCCAAATTTTTATCCATAACGCACATTGCGTTTAATATATTTTCAGCTTTGCGGTTTTGAGCCATTTTACTAAATAAATTTTGCACTTTTGTGGACTTAATTGCTTTCCGACTTGATCTGATCGCGATCACTGACGCTATGTACTTTGAATAATAGTTCTAGAAAATTCGCAATTGCAAAATTACAAAAGCGCGGTAAATTTAAATTTTTCCACCCTTGTTCGCGCGCACGCTCATCTCTCTATCGATTCTTGATCTCCTATTGGCAGGTGGGCCCTCTTAATGCGATCCTTATGAACAATTCGCCTTTTGTTTCTCCCACCGACTTGCAATTCTACATTATTCGGTTCTATGGTTCTTGTAATTTTGTATGGACCAGAGTATTCCTTCTCTAATTTGTTTTTCCGTGGTGGATTGAGAAGAAATACGTCTTCACCTGTTTCGTATTGCGTAGGTCGAATTCTTTTATCGTAATAGTATTTTTGGCGATGTTTAGACATTTTTAAATTATTTCGTGCAGTGTTACGGTAATTGTGCAGTTTTGTAATGAGGTTGTCTACGAAATCTGGGTATGTACAGAGTGCTTCTTCAATTGGAAACTTTGATGGCTGTCGCGCTTTTCTTCCGTATATTAATTCATGTGGCGTAAATTTTGTTCCCTCATGTATACTTGTATTGTATGAAAACATAGCCTGTGGTAACCAATCATCCCATTGTTTTTCTATTGTAAGAAAATGTTTTAAATATTCTATTAAAATTTGATGACTTCTTTCTAGAGACCCGTTTGACTGTGGATGAAAGGACGAAGTTCTGTATGTCTGGATGTGAAAGGTTTTTGCCAACTTTTTCATTAAAGAACTCATGAAGCATGTCCCCTGGTCTGTCAGGATTGCTTTGGGGCAACCAAATTTGCAAATGAAATGCTCAGTGAAAGCTTTGGCTACATCTTCTGCGGTTATTGACACAATGGGTGCTGCTATGGAATACTTAGTTAGATTGTCCTGGATTGTCAGTATGTAACTGTGCCCTTTTGAAGTTAAAGGTAATGGTCCTAATATGTCTAATGATACTTTATCGAATGCGTCCAATGGAGTGTCTGTAATAACCATTGGTTCTTTATTTTTGATGCGCACTAACTTATTTCTTTGACAATCTATACAAGTTTTAACAAAATCAGCTATATCTTTTTTCATGTTCTTCCAATAATAGTTGTCTCTAACACGATGATAAGTCTTCCTGATTCCCTTATGTCCCCCAGTGGGAGTAGTATGATTCTCCTGGATAATGGGAATTCTTTCTTCAAATGACGGAGTCTTAATATCACCTGTACAGATGGTGATTCGAATGGGTATGTCAGCAAAGATTATGTATACTAATTTCCTAAGATATTTATCATCCGGTAAACTAATGTCGCTAATTTTATGTTTTTGAAGGAGTAACGCAAGTTTCCTAAGAATTTGTGGTAATTCCTTCTTTGATTTAACTGTTATGCCAAACAACCATTGTTTCTTTAATTTAAACTGTGTTATTTCTTTCCTAGGTGCTGGTCTGATTCTTCTTCTTCTAATAAATAATTCTGATTCCGGATCTAAAGGTTTTCCTTCAGAGTTCCAGAATATGGCTATTGGTCCCTTCCTTGTCCAAAGATGATCTTTAACTTCAGTTACAGAACTCACTATTTCTTGTGTTATTTTGGGTTTTCTTGCTTTATTAACAGTAAGTTCTCCTCCTTCTCTTCTAATTTTAATTGGAGTTACTGGACCAGGTTTGTTTAATATTTCAGGTTTACAAGGAGGAGTTTCTTTCTTTGAGGATTCTGGAGAGGAAGAGTCGGCGTTAATTCTGGGAGGGTCTGTAAATAGGTGCTTTGGAATTATGGTATCTTCATTTAATTCTTCTATTTCATCTCCAATCACTATAGGATCGTTTTTCCTCAAAATTAATGGTGGCGGAGTTTTTACTTTAAATTCTGAGGGTGGTGGATGTATTTCTGCTTGCACTTCCACTTCGTGCCCTTTTTGACTAATCATTTCTTCGTCTGAGTCGTCCGTATCATAATAATTTGATTCGTCGGAGGTTTCTTCTTGATTTCTTCTTCTTCGTTTATCTGGTAATTGGCCAGTACCTATGTCTTCTAATGGACGTGTAGGGTATTGATGGAACTTCTTCTTCCTTTTAACTTCCCTTGAACTGGTTGTTGATTCCCGCGGTCGGGTTTCGTATTGGTGCCCTTCTTTTCTTCTTTTGACTTCTCTTGAACTAGATGAAGCTGATTCTAGTGGACGCGTTCTATGTTGATGAAATTCCTTTTTTCTTTTAATTTCTCTGGAGCTAGACGTAGCTGATTCACGTGGACGAGTTTTGTGTTGATGCCACTCTTTCTTCTTCTTAATTTCTCTTTTCGTGTCCGTACTTGTGGTTGATGATCGAGGCCTCTTGAAATTAACTGGCAATACTTTTATTTGCACGGGATTACGGGATAGTGCATCCGTATTTGCATTCAAACTTCCAGCCTTATATTTAATTTCGTAATCGTACTCGCTTAGCTTGATTCGCCAGCGTAGTAACCTCGATGTTGGATCAGCGACACTATTCAGCCAGACTAAGGGTTTGTGGTCTGTAATAAGGAAAAATTTCCTTCCGTAGACATATGGGCGGAAGTGATGTACTGCGTAGACTATGGCAAGTAATTCTCGCTCTGTAGTTGAGTACCGTGTTTCAGCAGGGTTAAGAACTCTTGAAGCGTATGCAATAGGCTGGTCCTTTCCAATTTCACCCTGGCTGAGGATGGCTCCGATTGCTATGCCCGACGCATCTGTGGTAATGTTAAACGGTTTGTTGAAATCCGGATGCGTTAGGATCGGCTCTTTACATAGACTTTCCCTAAGGATGGTAAAGGCCTCTTGTTGGAGATGTGTCCATTCAAATTTCCGCTCTTTCTTCGTCAGGTCCGACAATGGTTTGGCTATCTTCGAGAAATCTTTAATAAATCTTCTATAGTATCCGCAGAGTCCTAGGAACTGCCTTATATTTTTTGTTGTCTCTGGTACTGGAAATTTCTCCACTGCTTCTATCTTTTTAGGATCTGGCTTTACTCCGTTTTCGTCGATGATGTGGCCCAAGTATGTTACTTCTTTCTTTAAAAATTCGCATTTGTCAGGCTGCAGGCTCAAGTTGGCTTCTCTTAATTTCTCCATTAATTTATGAAATTTTATTTCGTGTTCCCGTAGTGAACTGGCGTAAATTACTATGTCGTCTAGGTACACGAATATCTCTATCCCTTGAAGTCCGGATAGTACATTGTCCATTAGTCTTTGAAAGGTGGCCGGTGCGTTCTTCAGTCCGAACGGCATTCTGTTAAATTCGTAATGGCCATAGGGTGTCGAAAATGCAGTTTTACTTTTATCTTCAGGATGCATGGGAATTTGATGAAACCCGGATTTTAAATCAAAAATTGAAAAATATTTCGCGCTGCCTAATTGGTCAAGAATGTCGGTGATGTTAGGAAGAGGATATGCATCGCCGATTGTTTTCTCGTTTAATTTTCTAAAATCAATTACTAATCTCCACTTCTTTTTACCTTGGGAGTCTTCTTTCTTGGGTACAATCCATAGAGGAGAGTTGTAAGGTGAGGTGGATTGTTCTATAATTCCCTTTTGGAGAAGATCGTCAATTTGCCTGTTAATTTCTTCTTTATGGTATTGTGGATATCTATACTGCTTAACGTTGATTGGTACATCATCGGTAGTAATGATACGATGTTGTACTTTATTTGTTGCTGCTAAATTTTCCCCTGGCAAACTAAATCTATCTGCGTGTTTCTTGATTAAACTTTCGATGCTGGATTTCTCTTCAGAGTTTAAATGGTTTAGTCTTAATAATTTAAGTAATTTTTGAACCCTAGGTGTATCTGGAGAATGTAAATTTTCAATAGGCGATTCTTCAAATGGTTGTAATTCTATTTCTGGCATAGGAATTTTGATTTCTTCGGAGGAAACGTTAATTGCGTATATGAATGCTACTCCGTTTCTGTTAGTGACAATAGCGTTACCAAGATGTAAATTTGAATTTATGTTTAATTTCGGAACGTATCCGGTGCTGACATGGGTATTTAAGACTTTAATTGGAATCACGTCTCTTTCCCTGGGTTTTATATGAATTATCGGATCTTCAAATGGTATGGTGAAATCCTTGGCGATTATTAACGATTTTGAATAACTAATGACTGCTTCGGTGTTTTGGAAAAATTCATTTCCGAGAATTCCATCCTGTTCTATTGGCAAGTTTTTGGCTATGTGTAATATCGTCTCGAAGTTGAACATCTTTATTTTGATATATCCTGTTGTAAAAATTTTTCCTTTAGTAATACCGCTTAATTGCAAACAGACGTCTGTATAAATTTTAATGGGGTGGACTAGTGATGATTCTTTAATTAGATTTAAATCTGATCCCGTATCTATCATAAGCAAGGCTGACCCATTTTGAAAAATTCTATGTTTTACTGCGACGCTAGGAGGTTTCTTAGTAATTTTTGAAGGAACTATTAAATTTATTCTACTACGCACCTGTTCTGTTTTTCTATCCTGATATGCCTTTTTCCTGCATTGTTCTATCGTATGGCCGATATTTTTGCAAAATGAGCAAGTAGGAGGAGGAGGCTTGGCTACTGGAGGCCTTCTAAGAATACTTTGATTGGCTATCTGGCTATTTGGACTCGTATGCTGTGACCCTGGTTGTTCTTGATTAATTTCCCTCCATGGTCTTTTTGGCTGACTCATGTTTCGACAGTCCTGTGTCCTATGCCCTAACCTTTGGCAGTGTAGACAGAATTTTTGCTGCCATTGTATCCTAGCTGTCTGCTGAGGCCCTGATATATAATTCGGACGCCTATAGTTATTAACGCGAGAGTAACCTTCTGCCATTTTCAAGCGATCCTGATTTTCCCTACATTCTGCTTCGGCGAGAATCGTTGCGCTAATCGCGTCGTCTAAGAATATATATTCATGACTTCGTAGCCTACCGTAAATTTCTGGTCTTAAACCTGTTAGAAACGTCCTGATCGCGTTTGTCTCGGCGGTTTTGTTGTATTGCGAAGCTAGCTTTGGTTGCTCTATCTCGTTGCAATTTTTAATTTGCAGTAAAAGACTCGACACTCGACTACTATAATCTACTACAGCTTCGTTTGGCATCTGTGCCATTTTGGATAGATCGCCATACAATTGGTATGAGGTATATAACGGAGCAAAGCGTGATTTTAGAACAGTAATTAATTCGTCAATAGTATTATAATCACCGCTTGCAATGACTCTAGAAGCTTGGCCGAATAATTTATTTTTAATCAATTGAACTAAGCCATACTCGGCGTGAGGTGAAATAATACTCTTTGCATTTAGACAATTCTTCGTGAATTGATACAAGGGAATATTATGGCCGTCAAATGGAGGCACAATATCTGATGCATCTCGAATGCTAATCTGAGGAGCAGAAGGAGTAGAGCTCCCTGATTGAATTTCTAGTTCCTCTTCCATTTTAAAAATCTACTATGATTGATTAATTAATATATATATATATATTATTATTTATATAAATTTTTTTTTTTTTTTTTTTTTTATATATATTTTTCTCTCTACGTATATACTTTTCAAATGTCTATTTTTTTTTTATTTTAGGTATGAATGATCTTGACCTCCGCAGAGAAAATTCTCTTACCACACAGGTGATCAGTGACACGTATCTGCAGCTACGTTCAATGACTTGTACCTGATGTATCCCACCGCTGTCACCAAAAAAATTTATTTTTTCTGTTATTAAAACGTGTAACGACTCTGGAACCTAAGTTCAGAAGTTAACAGCGCTAGTTAGGTAAAGAGCGGCTTTTACCAACTGAACGACTCGTTTTGAAAAATAACTAAATCTAAAGATTGTGGGATTCGTGTGGTGTGCGGTTAAGGAGTGAAATCCACAGGTCAATATCTTTCAACAACAAGATTTATTCAATAAATCTACTAAAACTAATGAATTTAACAAATAACAAATAACAACAAAATATAAAAAGTATATTAACTTGATGAACGAAACTAAATGGATCTTGGTATAATATTAAGAATAGAAATAATAGAACTCAGTAAATTAAACAGTAAGTAATAAATGATCTGATTTCTAATTAGATCTGATTTCAAACAAAACTAACTTCGCTTTCGCAAATAAACTAAATTCGATATTATTTAATTCTTGTTTGTACGCTATCGCAATTACAATTGTTATTTTGGTTAATAGAGATAGAATCTATATAATGAATATTCTTTTATGAGATTGATAGAAATAGTAGCGCGTTGATAGTCTACCGCAGCGAGGAACACGACCTAAGTGTGATCTCTAAGTGTACCTAAATACGCTTTCGCAAAATTAGATAGATCAATGATTTTAATCGATATCTAACGCGGTGTAGTCGACTACTGTAATTACGCTGATGACAGAACAATATTCTTTTATTAATTCAAACTTTGCAAATTCTATTTGAATCTAAATGAATTTTTATCTCGGAACAGTTACTCTTTTAATGTGGCTCGACAACTAATTGTCCATGACCCTTTTAGTCAAAACGAACACTGACAGCCAAGACCAGATCGCTTAATTGGGGAGCCTGTTGTTCACTGGCTACTAGAACGACCCAACGATACAGGAAAAGGGTGAACAGTATAAGTCTAACAGGGTAGCAAATCAATTGATTCTAATATAAAATCGTAATTGCTGAACTGCCACCCAAAAGACACGGGCTTCAGAGACCAAGCCGCTCAAATGGGGAGCCTGCGTTAGCTGGCTACGAAACTACCCAGAGCGAACTCCGAGAATCTGACGGCGCGTTAGCAATCCGACAAAAATCAAGATGAGTAGCTGAGAGCTATCCTTTCGATATCTTAGCCTTTCTTGGCGCAAAGTATAGCACTCTCCTAACGGAGTTTCAGAGACGAGACCGTTTGAATGGGGAGCCTGCTGTTCGCTGGCTACTAGAACGACCCACGATCAAGTATCCAAATGGCGTATACTCGCTTTACCAGTCAAGTATTAAGAATCGTGTCGGCTCTTGACAGCGAAAACTGTTCCGGTTATACTTATCCAGGAGACTTCTAGCGTGCTCGACTTCGAAAACTGTTCTGCGATTTGAGCGAGTTTCGCTCCGGCATTTATACTCGCCAGTCTGGCAAATTCTCGGAAAACCCCCATAATGCCGAAATATATAATTATCGTATAAATTCGTAATTACACATTATTTATGAAAATGAACGATTTGATTACATTGTTAATATCGCACTCTACTCGGTGGTTTATGTTGTTGATACAAAAATTATGGTTTAATAGTGTTTTAATGAAAATTGCATTCGCTATCTTCTTCTATACGCTACGCACGTACTTCTATTCGGATTGAATCTAATGAATAAGCATATGATGCTTCTCGAACATTCTATAGAGTAATATTCTAATTTACAATATATATTGCAATAAACTATTGTCTGACTTTAGTTCCGTATAACATTATATTGGTAGACTTGATATGTATTAGCTGATTTGTTTAACTAACGATTTTAGTAATTAATAATATCGTAATTGTAAAATGTATTCCTATCTTTCTCTAAGATTGCGCGAGAATACCAGGAAATTCGGGGTGAGCATCGCGGCACGTAGGCACATAGCATCGCGGAATTTTCCATATAGAATTATACATTTATTAGAATAACTATAAAATAATACATAAATCTTGTTTTAACTATTCTAACTAAACATTTGATTGTCTTTATGAAGCATACTATCTATTTTAAATGAAAATCATAAAATAATTAATATAAATCAAAAATGTATATAACATCAGTTACCGACCGTCGAAATTTATACATAAGGTAATAGTATATTATATACTGTCGGTAATAGTCCAATTCCGTCGGTAACTAAATTGTTAGCGCGTAAATGTATAGAACATAGGACTGCCATATTTAAGAAGAAAAAATTCTTCCAGGGACGTTACAGAACTGTCATAAATATACTTATTACTTTTATTATTATCAATATAACATGCACTATTAGCCATATTTTACTATTATTATCGCTAGAACTATAATAATTATACTTATTACTCTCGATATTATCAATATAACATGCATTACTACGCATATAATGCAGTTATTATCGCTAGAACTGTAATAATTATACTTATTACTTATATTATTCTCAATAAAGCATGCATTGTTACCCATATTATGCAGTTATTATCTCTAGAAATGTAATAATTATACTTATTACTTATATTATTATCAATATAACATGCATTATTACCCATATTATGCAGTTATTATCGCTAGAACTATAATAAATATACGTATTACTTTTATTATCATCAATATAACATGCATTATTACCCATATTATGCAATTATTATCGATAGAACTGTAATAATTATACTTATTACTTATATTATTATCAATATAACATGAATTATTACCCATATTATGCAGTTATTATCGCTAGAACTATAATAAATATACGTATTACTTTTATTATCATCAATATAACATGCATTATTACCCATATTATGCAGTTATTATCGATAGAACGATAATAAATATACTTATTACTTTTATTATTATCAATATAACATGCACTATTAGCCATATTGTACTATTATTATCGCTAGAACTATAATAATTGTACTTATTACTCCCGATATTATCAATATAACATGCATTATTGCCCATATAATACAGTTATTATCGCTAGAACTGTAATAATTATACTTATTACTTATATTGTTAGCAATATAACATGCATTATTACCCATATTATGCAGTTATTATCGATAGAACTGTAATAAATATACTTATTACTTTTACTATTATCAATATATCATGCACTATTAGCCACATTTTACTAATACTATCGCTAGAACTATAATAAATATACTTATTACTCCCAATATTATCAATATAACATGCATTATTACCCATATAATGCAGTTATTATCGCTAGAATTGTAATAATTATACTTATTACTTTTATTATTATCAATATAACATTCACTAATAGCCATATTTTACTATTATTATCGCTAGAACTGTAATAATTATATTTATTACTTATATTATTAGCAATATAACGTGCATTATTACCCATATAATGCAGTTATTATCGCTAGAACTGTAATAATTATATTTATTACTTATATTATTAGCAATATAACGTGCATTATTACCCATATAATACAGTTATTATCGCTAGAACTGTAATAATTATATTTATTACTTCTATTATTAGCAATATAAGGTGAATTATTACCCATATAATGCAGTTATTATCGCTAGAACTGTAATAATTATACTTATTACTTATATTATCATCAATATAACGTGCATTGTTACCCATATTATGCAGTTATTATCGCTAGAACTGTAATAATTATACTTATTACTTATATCATTATGAATATAACCTGCATTATTACCCATATAATGGAGGTATTATCGCTAGAACTGTAATAATTATACTTATTACTTATACTATTAGCAATATAACGTGCATTATTACCCATATAATGCAGTTATTATCGCCAGAACTGTAATAATTATACTTATTACTTATATTATTCTCAATATAACATGCATTATTACCCATATAATACAGTTATTATCGCTAGAACTGTAATAATTATATTTATTACTTATATTATTAGCAATATAACGTGCATTATTACCCATATAATGCAGTTATTATCGCTAGAACTGTAATAAATATACTTACTACTTTCATTATCATCAATATAACATGCATTATTACCCATATTATGCAGTTATTATCGATAGAACGATAATAAATATACTTATTACTTTTATTATTATCAATATAACATGCACTATTAGCCATATTGTACTATTATTATCGCTAGAACTATAATAATTGTACTTATTACTCCCGATATTATCAATATAACATGCATTATTGCCCATATAATACAGTTATTATCGCTAGAACTGTAATAATTATACTTATTACTTATATTGTTAGCAATATAACGTGCATTATTACCCATATAATGCAGTTATTATCGCTAGAACTGTAATAATTATACTTATTACTTATATTATTATCAATATAACATGCATTATTACCCATATAATGGAGGTATTATCGCTAGAACTGTAATAATTATACTTATTACTTATACTATTAGCAATATAACGTGCATTATTACCCATATAATGCAGTTATTATCGCCAGAACTGTAATAATTATACTTATTACTTATATTATTCTCAATATAACATGCATTATTACCCATATTATGCAGTTATTATCGCTAGGACTATAATAAATATACGTATTACTTTCATTATCATCAATATAACATGCATTATTACCCATATTATGCAGTTATTATCGATAGAACTGTAATAAATATACTTATTACTTTTACTATTATCAATATATCATGCACTATTAGCCACATTTTACTATTACTATCGCTATAACTATAATAATTATACTTATTACTCCCCATAATATCAATATAACATGCCTTATTACGCATATAATGCAGTTATTATCGCTAGAACTGTAATAAATATACTTACTACCTTCATTATCATCAATATAACATGCATTATTACCCATATTAAGAAGTTATTATCGCTAGAACTATAATAAATATACTTATTACTCCCAATATTATCAACATAACATGCATTATTACCCATATAATGCAGTTATTATCGCTAGAACTGTAATAATTATACTTATTACTTATATTATTAGCAATATAACGTGCATTATTATCCATATAATGCAGTTATTATCGCTAGAACTGTAATAATTATACTTATTACTTATATTATAGCAATATAGCGTGCATTATTACACATATAATGCAGTTATTATCGCGAGAACTGTAATAATTATATTTATTACTTATATTATTAGCAATATAACGTGCATTATTACCCATATAATACAGTTATTATCGCTAGAACTGTAATAATTATATTTATTACTTATATTATTAGCAATATAACGTGCATTATTACCCATATAATGCAGTTATTATCGCTAGAACTGTAATAATTATATTTATTACTTATATTATTAGCAATATAAGGTGAATTATTAACCATATAATGCAGTTATTATCGCTAGAACTGTAATAATTATACTTATTACTTATATTATTAGCAATATAACGTGCATTATTACCCATATTATGCAGTTATTATCGCTAGAACTGTAATAATTATACTTATTACTTATATCATTATCAATATAACCTGCATTATTACCTATATAATGGAGGTATTATCGCTAGAACTGTAATAATTATACTTATTACTTATATTATTCTCAATTTAACATGCATTGTTACCCATATTATGCAGTTATTATCGCTAGAAATGTAATAATTATACCTATTACTTATATTATTATCAATATAACATGCATTATTACCCATATTATGCAGTTATTATCGCTAGAACTATAATAAATATACGTATTACTTTTATTATCATCAATATAACATGCATTAATACCCATATTATGCAATTATTATCGATAGAACTGTAATAATTATACTTATTACTTATATTATTATCAATATAACATGAATTCTTACCCATATTATGCAGTTATTATCGCTAGAACTATAATAAATATACGTATTACTTTTATTATCATCAATATAACATGCATTATTGCCCATATTATGCAGTTATTATCGATAGAACTGTAATAAATATACTTATTACTTTTATTATTATCAATATAACATGCACTATTAGCCATATTTTACTATTATTATCGCTAGAACTATAATAATTATACTTATTACTCCCGATATTATCAATATAACATGCATTACTACGCATATAATGCAGTTATTATCGCTAGAACTGTAATAATTATACTTATTACTTATCTTATTCTCAATTTAACATGCATTGTTACCCATATTATGCAGTTATTATCGCTAGAAATGTAATAATTATACCTATTACTTATATTATTATCAATATAACATGCATTATTACCCATATTATGCAGTTATTATCGCTAGAACTATAATAAATATACGTATTACTTTTATTATCATCAATATAACATGCATTATTACCCATATAATGGAGGTATTATCGCTAGAACTGTAATAATTATACTTATTACTTATACTATTAGCAATATAGCATGCATTATTACTCATATTATGCAGTTATTATCGATAGAACTGTAACAAATATACTTATTACTTTTATTGTCATCAATATAACATGCACCATTTGCCATATTTTACTATCATTATCGCTAGAACTATAATAAATATACTTATTACTCCCAATATTATCAATATAACATGCATTATTACCCATATAATGCAGTTATTATCGCTAGAACTGTAATAATTATACTTATTACTTATATTATTAGCAATATAACGTGCATTATTATCCATATAATGCAGTTATTATCGCTAGAACTGTAATAATTATACTTATTACTTATATTATAGCAATATAGCGTGCATTATTACACATATAATGCAGTTATTATCGCGAGAACTGTAATAATTATATTTATTACTTATATTATTAGCAATATAACGTGCATTATTACCCATATAATACAGTTATTATCGCTAGAACTGTAATAATTATATTTATTACTTATATTATTAGCAATATAACGTGCATTATTACCCATATAATGCAGTTATTATCGCTAGAACTGTAATAATTATATTTATTACTTATATTATTAGCAATATAAGGTGAATTATTACCCATATTATGCAGTTATTATCGCTAGAACTATAATAAATATACGTATTACTTTTATTATCATCAATATAACATGCATTATTACCCATATTATGCAGTTATTATCGATAGAACTGTAATAATTATACTTATTACCTATATTATTATCAATATAACATGAATTATTACCCATATTATGCAGTTATTATCGCTAGAACTATAATAAATATACGTATTACTTTTATTATCATCAATATAACATGCATTATTGCCCATATTATGCTATTATTATCGATAGAACTGTAACAAATATACTTATTACTTTTATTATTATCAATATAACATGCACTATTAGCCATATTGTACTATTATTATCGCTAGAACTATAGTAATTATACTTATTACTCCCGATATTATCAATATAACATGCATTATTACACATATAATGCAGTTATTATCGCTAGATCTGTAATAATTATACTTACTACTTATATTATTAGCAATATAACGTGCATTATTACCCATATTATGCAGTTATTATCGCTAGAACTGTAATAATTATACTAATTACTTATATTTTTATCAATATAACATGCATTTCTACCCATATAATGGAGTTATTATCGCTAGAACTGTAATAATTATACTTATTACTTATATTATTATCAATATAACATGCATTATTACCCATATAATGCAGTTATTATCGACAGAAGCATAATAAATATACTTATTACTTATATTATTATCAATATAACATGCATTTCTACCCATATAATGTAGTTATTATCGCTAGAACTGTAATAATTATACTTATGATTTATATTATTAGCAATATAACGTGCATTATTACCCATATTATGCAGCTATTACCGCTAGAACTGTAATAGTTATACTTATTACTTATATTATTATCAATATAACATGCATTATTAACCATATAATGGAGTTATTATCGCTAGAACTGTAATAATTGTACTTATTACTAATATTATTCTCAATATAACATGCATCATTACCCATATTATGCAGTTATAATCGGTAGAGCTATAATAAATATACTTACTACTTTTATTATCATCAATATAACGTGCATTATTACCCATATTATGCAGTTATTATCGATAGAACTATAATAAATATACTTATTACTTTTATTATTATCAATACAACATGCATTTCTACCCATATAATGGAGTTATTATCGCTAGAACTGCAATAATTATACTTATTACATGTATCATTATCAATATAACATGCATTATTACCCATATAATGCAGTTATTATCGACAGAAGCATAATAAATATACTTATTACTTTTATTATTATCAATATAACAGGCACTCTTAGCCATATTTTACTAGTATTATCGCTAGAACTGTAATAATTATACTTATTACTCCCGATATTATCAATATAACATCCATTATTACGCAAATAATGCAGTTCTTATCGCTAGAACTGTAATAATTATACTTATTACTTTTATTATCATCAATATAACATTCATTATTACCCATATTATGCAGTTATTATCGCTAGAACTGTAATAATTATACTTATTATTTATATTATTAGCAATATAACGTGCATTATTACCCATATTTTGCAGTTATTATCGATAGAACTATAATAAATATACTTATTACTTTTATTATTATCAATATAACATGCATTATTAGCCATATAATGCAGTTATTATCGCTAGAACTGTAATAATTATACTTATCATTTATATTATTAGCAATATAACGTGCATTATTACCCATATTATGCAGCTATTACCGCTAGAACTGTAATAGTTATACTTATTACTTATATTATTATCAATATAACATGCATTATTAACCATATAATGGGGTTATTATCGCTAGGACTGTAATAATTGTACTTATTACTTATATTATTCTCAATATAACATGCATCATTACCCATATTATGCAGTTATAATCGGTAGAACTATAATAAATATACTTACTACTTTTATTATCATCAATATAACGTGCATTATTACCCATATTATGCAGTTATTATCGCTAGAACTATAATAAATATACGTATTACTTTTATTATCATCAATATAACATGCATTATTGCCCATATTATGCAGTTATTATCGATAGAACTGTAACAAATATACTTATTACTTTTATTATTATCAATATAACATGCACTATTAGCCATATTGTACTATTATTATCGCTAGAACTATAGTAATTATACTTATTACTCCCGATATTATCAATATAACATGCATTATTACACATATAATGCAGTTATTATCGCTAGATCTGTAATAATTATACTTACTACTTATATTATTAGCAATATAACGTGCATTATTACCCATATTATGCAGTTATTATCGCTAGAACTGTAATAATTATACTTATTACTTATATTATTATCAATATAACATGCATTTCTACCCATATAATGGAGTTATTATCGCTAGAACTGTAATAATTATACTTATTACTTATATTATTATCAATATAACATGAATTATTACCCATATTATGCAGTTATTATCGCTAGAACTATAATAAATATACGTATTACTTTTATTATCATCAATATAACATGCATTATTGCCCATATTATGCAGTTATTATCGATAGAACTGTAATAAATATACTTATTACTTTTATTATTATCAATATAACATGCACTATTAGCCATATTGTACAATTATTATCGCTAGAACTATAATAATTATACTTATTACTCCGGATATTATCAATATGACATGCATTATTACCCATATAATGGAGTTATTATAGCTAGAACTGTAATAATTATACTCATTACTTATATTATTATCAATATAACGTGCATTATTACCCATATTATGCAGTTATTATCGCTAGAACTGTAATAATTATACTTATTACTTATATTATTATCAATATAACATGCATTATTACCCATATAATGGAGTTATTATCGCTAGAAATGTAATAATTATACTTATTACTTATATAATTATCAATATAACATGCATTATTACGCACATTATGCAGTTATAATCGCTAGAACTATAATAAATATACTTAGTACTTTTTTTATCATCAATATAACATGCATTATTACGCGTATAATGCAGTTATTATCGCTAGAACTGTAATAAGTATACTTACTACTTTCATTATCATCAATAAAACATGCATTATTACGCATATAATGCAGTTATTATCGCTAGAACTGTAATAAATATACTTACTACTTTCATTATCATCAATATAACACGCATTATTACCCATATTATGCAGTTATTATCGCTAGAACAGTAATAACTATACTCATTACTTATATTATTATCAATATAATATGCATTATTAGCCATATTTTACTATTATTATCGCTAGAACTATAACAAATATACTTACTACTTTTATTATTATCAATATAACATGCACTATTACCCATATAATGCAGTTATTATCGACAGAAGTATAATAAATATACTTATTACTTTTATTATTATCAATATAACATGCACTCTTAGCCATATTTTACTAGTATTATCGCTAGGACTGTAATAATTATACTTATTACTCGCGATATTATCAATATAACATCCATTATTACCCGTATAATGCAGTTCTTATCGCTGGAACTGTAATAATTGTACTTATTACTCCCGATATTATCAATATAACATGCATTATTACCCATACAATGGAGTTATTATCGCTAGAACTGTAATAATTATACTTATTACTCCCGATATTATCAATATAACATGCATTATTACCCATATAATGCAGTTATTATCGCTAGAACTGTAATAATTATAGTTATTACTTATACTATTAGCAGTATAACGTGCATTGTTACCCATATTATGCAGTTATTATGGCTAGAACTGTAATAATTATACTTATTACTTATATTATTATCAATATAACATGCATTATTACACATATAATGGAGTTATTATCGATAGAACTGTAATAATTATACTTATTACTTATATTATTATCAATATAACATGCATTATTACCCATGTAATGCAGTTATTATCGACAGAAGTATAATAAATATACTTATTACTTTTATTATTATAAATATAACATGCACTATTAGCCATATTTTACTATTATTATCACTAGAACTATAATAATTATACTTATTACTCCCGATATTATCAATATAACATGCATTATTACCCTTATAATGGAGTTATTATCGCTAGAACTGTAATAAATACACTTACTACTTTCATTATCACCAATATAACATGCATTATTACCCATATTATGCAGTTATTATCGATAGAGCTATAATAAATATACTTATTACTTTCATTATCATCAATATAACATGCATTATTACCGATATTATGCAGTTATTATCGCTAGAACTGTAATTATTATACTCATTACTTATATTATTATCAATATAACATACATTATTACCCATATTATGCAGTTATTATCGCTAGAACTATAATAAATATTCGTATTACTTTTATTATCATCAATATAACATGCATTATTACCCATATTATGCAGTTATTATCGATAGAACTGTAATAAACATACTTATTACTTTTATTGTTATCAATATAACATGCACTATTAGCCATATTTTACTATTATTATCGCTAGAACTATAATAATTATACTTATTACTCCCAATATTATCAATATAACATGCATTATTACCCATATAATGCAGTTATTATCGCTAGAACTGTAATAATTATACTTATTACTTATATTATTCTCAATATAACATGCATTATTACCCATATTATGCAGTTATAATCGCTAGAACTATAATAAATATACTTATTACTTGTATTATGATCAATATAACATGCATTATTACCCATATAATGCAGTTATTATCGACAGAAGTATAATAAATATACTCATTACTTATATTATTATCAATATAACATGCATTATTACCCATATAATGGAGTTATTATCGCTAGAACTGTAATAACTATACTTATTACTTATATTATTATCAATATAACATGCATTATTACCCATATTATGCAGTTATTATCGCTAGAACTATAATAAATATACTTACTACTTTTATTATCATCAATATAACCTGCATTATTACCCATATTATGCAGTTATTATCGCTAGAACTGTATTAATTATACTTATTACTTATATTATTATCAATATAACATGCATTATTACCCATATAATGGAGTTATTATCCCTAGAACTGTAATAATTATACTTATTACTCCCAATATTATCAATATAACATGCATTATTACCCATATAATGCAGTTATTATCGCTAGAACTGTAATAATTATACTTATTACTTATATTATTCTCAATATAACATGCATTATTACCCATATTATGCAGTTATAATCGCTAGAACTATAATAAATATACTTATTACTTGTATTATGATCAATATAACATGCATTATTACCCATATAATGCAGTTATTATCGACAGAAGTATAATAAATATACTCATTACTTATATTATTATCAATATAACATGCATTATTACCCATATAATGCAGTTATTATCGCTAGAACTGTAATAATTATACTTATTACTTATATTATTATCAATATAACATGCATTATTACCCATATTATGCAGTTATTATCGCTAGAACTATAATAATTATACTAATTACTTATATTATTATCAATATAACATGCATTTCTACCCATATAATGGAGTTATTATCGCTAGAACTGTAATAATTATACTTATTACTTATATTATTATCAATATAACATGCATTATTACCCATATAATGCAGTTATTATCGACAGAAGCATAATAAATATACTTATTACTTATATTATTATCAATATAACATGCATTTCTACCCATATAATGGAGTTATTATCGCTAGAACTGTAATAATTATACTTATCATTTATATTATTAGCAATATAACGTGCATTATTACCCATATTATGCAGCTATTACCGCTAGAACTGTAATAGTTATACTTATTACTTATATTATTATCAATATAACATGCATTATTAACCATATAATGGAGTTATTATCGCTAGAACTGTAATAATTGTACTTATTACTTATATTATTCTCAATATAACATGCATCATTACCCATATTATGCAGTTATAATCGGTAGAGCTATAATAAATATACTTACTACTTTTATTATCATCAATATAACGTGCATTATTACCCATATTATGCAGTTATTATCGATAGAACTATAATAAATATACTTATTACTTTTATTATTATCAATACAACATGCATTTCTACCCATATAATGGAGTTATTATCGCTAGAACTGTAATAATTATACTTATTACATGTATCATTATCAATATAACATGCATTATTACCCATATAATGCAGTTATTATCGACAGAAGCATAATAAATATACTTATTACTTTTATTATTATCAATATAACAGGCACTCTTAGCCATATTTTACTAGTATTATAGCTAGAACTGTAATAATTATACTTATTACTCCCGATATTATCAATATAACATCCATTATTACCCAAATAATGCAGTTCTTATCGCTAGAACTGTAATAATTATACTTATCATTTATATTATTAGCAATATAACGTGCATTATTACCCATATTATGCAGCTATTACCGCTAGAACTGTAATAGTTATACTTATTACTTATATTATTATCAATATAACATGCATTATTAACCATATAATGGAGTTATTATCGCTAGGACTGTAATAATTGTACTTATTACTTATATTATTCTCAATATAACATGCATCATTACCCATATTATGCAGTTATAATCGGTAGAACTATAATAAATATACTTACTACTTTTATTATCATCAATATAACGTGCATTATTACCCATATTATGCAGTTATTATCGATAGAACTACAATAAATATACTTATTACTTTTATTATTATCAATACAACATGCATTATTACCCATATTATGCAGTTATTATCGCTAGAACTATAATAAATATACGTATTACTTTTATTATCATCCATATAACATGCATTATTACCCATATTATGCAGTTTCTATCGATAGAACTGTCATAAATATACTTATTACTTTTATTATTATCAATATAACATGCACTATTAGCCATATTTTACTATTATTATCGCTAGAACTATAATAATTATACTTATTACTCCCGATATTATCAATATAACATGCATTACTACGCATATAATGCAGTTATTATCGCTAGAACTGTAATAATTATACTTATTACTTATATTATTCTCAATAAAGCATGCATTGTTACCCATATTATGCAGTTATTATCTCTAGAAATGTAATAATTATACTTATTACTTATATTATTATCAATATAACATGCATTATTACCCATATAATGGAGGTATTATCGCTAGAACTGTAATAATTATACTTATTTCTTATACTATTAGCAATATAACGTGCATTATTGCCCATATAATGCAGTTATTATCGCTAGAACTGTAATAATTATACTTATTACTTATACTATTAGCAATATTACGTGCATTATTACCCATATTATGCAGTTATTATCGATAGAACTGTAATAAATATATTTATTACTTTTACTATTATCAATATAACATGCACTATTAGCCATATTTTACTATTATTATCGCTAGAACTATAATAATTACACTTATTACTCCCGATATTATCAATATAACATGCATTATTACCCATATTATGCAGTTATTATCGCTAGAACTATAATAATTATACTTATTACTTATACTATTAGCAATATAACGTGCATTATTACCCATATAATGCAGTTATTATCGCCAGAACTGTAATAATTATACTTATTACTTATATTATTTGCAATATAACATGCATTATTACCCATATTATGCAGTTATTATCGCTAGAACTATAATAAATATACGTATTACTTTCATTATCATCAATATAACATGCATTATTACCCATATTATGCAGTTATTATCGATAGAACTGTAATAAATATACTTATTACTTTTACTATTATCAATATATCATGCACTATTAGCCACATTTTACTATTACTATCGCTAGAACTATAATAAATATACTTATTACTCCCAATATTATCAATATGACATGCATTATTACCCATATAATGCAGTTATTATCGCTAGAATTGTAATAATTATACTTATTACTTTTATTATTATCAATATAACATTCACTAATAGCCATATTTTACTATTATTATCGCTAGAACTGTAATAATTATATTTATTACTTATATTATTAGCAATATAACGTGCATTATTACCCATATAATGCAGTTATTATCGCTAGAACTGTAATAATTATATTTATTACTTATATTATTAGCAATATAACGTGCATTATTACCCATATAATACAGTTATTATCGCTAGAACTGTAATAATTATATTTATTACTTCTATTATTAGCAATATAAGGTGAATTATTACCCATATAATGCAGTTATTATCGCTAGAACTGTAATAATTATACTTATTACTTATATTATCATCAATATAACGTGCATTATTACCCATATTATGCAGTTATTATCGCTAGAACTGTAATAATTATACTTATTACTTATATCATTATGAATATAACCTGCATTATTACCCATATAATGGAGGTATTATCGCTAGAACTGTAATAATTATACTTATTACTTATACTATTAGCAATATAACGTGCATTATTACCCATATAATGCAGTTATTATCGCCAGAACTGTAATAATTATACTTATTACTTATATTATTCTCAATATAACATGCATTATTACCCATATAATACAGTTATTATCGCTAGAACTGTAATAATTATATTTATTACTTATATTATTAGCAATATAACGTGCATTATTACCCATATAATGCAGTTATTATCGCTAGAACTGTAATAAATATACTTACTACTTTCATTATCATCAATATAACATGCATTATTACCCATATTATGCAGTTATTATCGATAGAACGATAATAAATATACTTATTACTTTTATTATTATCAATATAACATGCACTATTAGCCATATTGTACAATTATTATCGCTAGAACTATAATAATTGTACTTATTACTCCCGATATTATCAATATAACATGCATTATTGCCCATATAATACAGTTATTATCGCTAGAACTGTAATAATTATACTTATTACTTATATTGTTAGCAATATAACGTGCATTATTACCCATATAATGCAGTTATTATCGCTGGAACTGTAATAATTATACTTATTACTTACATTATTATCAATATAACATGCATTATTACCCATATAATGGAGGTATTATCGCTAGAACTGTAATAATTATACTTATTACTTATACTATTAGCAATATAACGTGCATTATTACCCATATAATGCAGTTATTATCGCCAGAACTGTAATAATTATACTTATTACTTATATTATTCTCAATATAACATGCATTATTACCCATATTATGCAGTTATTATCGCTAGAACTATAATAAATATACGTATTACTTTCATTATCATCAATATAACATGCATTATTACCCATATTATGCAGTTATTATCGATAGAACTGTAATAAATATACTTATTACTTTTACTATTATCAATATATCATGCACTATTAGCCACATTTTACTATTACTATCGCTAGAACTATAATAAATATACTTATTACTCCCAATATTATCAATATAACATGCATTATTACCCATATAATGCAGTTATTATCGCTAGAATTGTAATAATTATACTTATTACTTTTATTATTATCAATATAACATTCACTAATAGCCATATTTTACTATTATTATCGCTAGAACTGTAATAATTATATTTATTACTTATATTATTAGCAATATAACGTGCATTATTACCCATATAATGCAGTTATTATCGCTAGAACTGTAATAATTATATTTATTACTTATATTATTAGCAATATAACGTGCATTATTACCCATATAATACAGTTATTATCGCTAGAACTGTAATAATTATATTTATTACTTCTATTATTAGCAATATAAGGTGAATTATTACCCATATAACGCAGTTATTATCGCTAGAACTGTAATAATTATACTTATTACTTATATTATCATCAATATAACGTGCATTGTTACCCATATTATGCAGTTATTATCGCTAGAACTGTAATAATTATACTTATTACTTATATCATTATGAATATAACCTGCATTATTACCCATATAATGGAGGTATTATCGCTAGAACTGTAATAATTATACTTATTACTTATACTATTAGCAATATAACGTGCATTATTACCCATATAATGCAGTTATTATCGCCAGAACTGTAATAATTATACTTATTACTTATATTATTCTCAATATAACATGCATTATTACCCATATAATACAGTTATTATCGCTAGAACTGTAATAATTATATTTATTACTTATATTATTAGCAATATAACGTGCATTATTACCCATATAATGCAGTTATTATCGCTAGAACTGTAATAAATATACTTACTACTTTCATTATCATCAATATAACATGCATTATTACCCATATTATGCAGTTATTATCGATAGAACGATAATAAATATACTTATTACTTTTATTATTATCAATATAACATGCACTATTAGCCATATTGTACTATTATTATCGCTAGAACTATAATAATTGTACTTATTACTCCCGATATTATCAATATAACATGCATTATTGCCCATATAATACAGTTATTATCGCTAGAACTGTAATAATTATACTTACTACTTTTATTATCATCAATATAACATGCATTATTACCCATATAATGCAGTTATTATCGCTAGAACTGTAATAATTATACTTATTACTTATATTATTATCAATATAACATGCATTATTACCCATATAATGGAGGTATTATCGCTAGAACTGTAATAATTATACTTATTACTTATACTATTAGCAATATAACGTGCATTATTACCCATATAATGCAGTTATTATCGCCAGAACTGTAATAATTATACTTATTACTTATATTATTCTCAATATAACATGCATTATTACCCATATTATGCAGTTATTATCGCTAGGACTATAATAAATATACGTATTACTTTCATTATCATCAATATAACATGCATTATTACCCATATTATGCAGTTATTATCGATAGAACTGTAATAAATATACTTATTACTTTTACTATTATCAATATATCATGCACTATTAGCCACATTTTACTATTACTATCGCTATAACTATAATAATTATACTTATTACTCCCGATAATATCAATATAACATGCCTTATTACGCATATAATGCAGTTATAATCGCTAGAACTGTAATAAATATACTTACTACTTTCATTATCATCAATATAACATGCATTATTACCCATATTAAGAAGTTATTAGCGATAGAACGATAATAAATATACTTATTACTTTTATTATTATCAATATAACATGCATTATTACCCATATAATGCAGTTATTATCGCTAGAACTGTAATAATTATACTTATTACTTATATTATTAGCAATATAACGTGCATTATTACCCATATAATGCAGTTATTATCGCTAGAACGGTAATAATTATACTTATTACTTATATTATTATCAATATAACATGCATTATTACCCATATAATGGAGGTATTATCGCTAGAACTGTAATAATTATACTTATTACTTATACTATTAGCAATATAGCATGCATTATTACTCATATTATGCAGTTATTATCGATAGAACTGTAACAAATATACTTATTACTTTTATTGTCATCAATATAACATGCACCATTTGCCATATTTTACTATCATTATCGCTAGAACTATAATAAATATACTTATTACTCCCAATATTATCAATATAACGTGCATTATTACCCATATAATGCAGTTATTATCGCTAGAACTGTAATAATTATATTTATTACTTATATTATTAGCAATATAACGTGCATTATTACCCATATAATACAGTTATTATCGCTAGAACTGTAATAATTATATTTATTACTTCTATTATTAGCAATATAAGGTGAATTATTACCCATATAACGCAGTTATTATCGCTAGAACTGTAATAATTATACTTATTACTTATATTATCATCAATATAACGTGCATTGTTACCCATATTATGCAGTTATTATCGCTAGAACTGTAATAATTATACTTATTACTTATATCATTATGAATATAACCTGCATTATTACCCATATAATGGAGGTATTATCGCTAGAACTGTAATAATTATACTTATTACTTATACTATTAGCAATATAACGTGCATTATTACCCATATAATGCAGTTATTATCGCCAGAACTGTAATAATTATACTTATTACTTATATTATTCTCAATATAACATGCATTATTACCCATATAATACAGTTATTATCGCTAGAACTGTAATAATTATATTTATTACTTATATTATTAGCAATATAACGTGCATTATTACCCATATAATGCAGTTATTATCGCTAGAACTGTAATAAATATACTTACTACTTTCATTATCATCAATATAACATGCATTATTACCCATATTATGCAGTTATTATCGATAGAACGATAATAAATATACTTATTACTTTTATTATTATCAATATAACATGCACTATTAGCCATATTGTACTATTATTATCGCTAGAACTATAATAATTGTACTTATTACTCCCGATATTATCAATATAACATGCATTATTGCCCATATAATACAGTTATTATCGCTAGAACTGTAATAATTATACTTACTACTTTTATTATCATCAATATAACATGCATTATTACCCATATAATGCAGTTATTATCGCTAGAACTGTAATAATTATACTTATTACTTATATTATTATCAATATAACATGCATTATTACCCATATAATGGAGGTATTATCGCTAGAACTGTAATAATTATACTTATTACTTATACTATTAGCAATATAACGTGCATTATTACCCATATAATGCAGTTATTATCGCCAGAACTGTAATAATTATACTTATTACTTATATTATTCTCAATATAACATGCATTATTACCCATATTATGCAGTTATTATCGCTAGGACTATAATAAATATACGTATTACTTTCATTATCATCAATATAACATGCATTATTACCCATATTATGCAGTTATTATCGATAGAACTGTAATAAATATACTTATTACTTTTACTATTATCAATATATCATGCACTATTAGCCACATTTTACTATTACTATCGCTATAACTATAATAATTATACTTATTACTCCCGATAATATCAATATAACATGCCTTATTACGCATATAATGCAGTTATAATCGCTAGAACTGTAATAAATATACTTACTACTTTCATTATCATCAATATAACATGCATTATTACCCATATTAAGAAGTTATTAGCGATAGAACGATAATAAATATACTTATTACTTTTATTATTATCAATATAACATGCATTATTACCCATATAATGCAGTTATTATCGCTAGAACTGTAATAATTATACTTATTACTTATATTATTAGCAATATAACGTGCATTATTACCCATATAATGCAGTTATTATCGCTAGAACGGTAATAATTATACTTATTACTTATATTATTATCAATATAACATGCATTATTACCCATATAATGGAGGTATTATCGCTAGAACTGTAATAATTATACTTATTACTTATACTATTAGCAATATAGCATGCATTATTACTCATATTATGCAGTTATTATCGATAGAACTGTAACAAATATACTTATTACTTTTATTGTCATCAATATAACATGCACCATTTGCCATATTTTACTATCATTATCGCTAGAACTATAATAAATATACTTATTACTCCCAATATTATCAATATAACATGCATTATTACCCATATAATGCAGTTATTATCGCTAGAACTGTAATAATTATACTTATTACTTATATTATTAGCAATATAACGTGCATTATTATCCATATAATGCAGTTATTATCGCTAGAACTGTAATAATTATACTTATTACTTATATTATAGCAATATAGCGTGCATTATTACACATATAATGCAGTTATTATCGCGAGAACTGTAATAATTATATTTATTACTTATATTATTAGCAATATAACGTGCATTATTACCCATATAATACAGTTATTATCGCTAGAACTGTAATAATTATATTTATTACTTATATTATTAGCAATATAACGTGCATTATTACCCATATAATGCAGTTATTATCGCTAGAACTGTAATAATTATATTTATTACTTATATTATTAGCAATATAAGGTGAATTATTACCCATATAATGCAGTTATTATCGCTAGAACTGTAATAATTATACTTATTACTTATATTATTAGCAATATAACGTGCATTATTACCCATATTATGCAGTTATTATCGCTAGAACTGTAATAATTATACTTATTACTTATATCATTATCAATATAACCTGCATTATTACCTATATAATGGAGGTATTATCGCTAGAACTGTAATAATTATACTTATTACTTATATTATTCTCAATTTAACATGCATTGTTACCCATATTATGCAGTTATTATCGCTAGAAATGTAATAATTATACCTATTACTTATATTATTATCAATATAACATGAATTATTATCCATATTATGCAGTTATTATCGCTAGAACTATAATAAATATACGTATTACTTTTATTATCATCAATATAACATGCATTAATACCCATATTATGCAATTATTATCGATAGAACTGTAATAATTATACTTATTACTTATATTATTATCAATATAACATGAATTCTTACCCATATTATGCAGTTATTATCGCTAGAACTATAATAAATATACGTATTACTTTTATTATCATCAATATAACATGCATTATTGCCCATATTATGCAGTTATTATCGATAGAACTGTAATAAATATACTTATTACTTTTATTATTATCAATATAACATGCACTATTAGCCATATTTTACTATTATTATCGCTAGAACTATAATAATTATACTTATTACTCCCGATATTATCAATATAACATGCATTATTACACATATAATGCAGTTATTATCGCTAGATCTGTAATAATTATACTTACTACTTATATTATTAGCAATATAACGTGCATTATTACCCATGTTATGCAGTTATTATCGCTAGAACTGTAATAATTATACTTATTACTTATATTATTATCAATATAACATGCGTTTCTACCCATATAATGGAGTTATTATCGCTAGAACTGTAATAATTATACTTATTACTTATATCATTATCAATATAACATGCATTATTACCCATATAATGCAGTTATTATCGACAGAAGCATAATAAATATACTTATTACTTTTATTATTATCAATATAACAGGCACTCTTAGCCATATTTTACTAGTATTATCGCTAGAACTGTAATAATTATACTTATTACTCCCGATATTATCAATATAACATCCATTATTACCCAAATAATGCAGTTATTATCGCTAGAACTGTAATAATTATACTTATTACTTATATTAATCTCAATATAACATGCATTACTACCCATATTATGCAGTTATAATCGGCAGAACTATAATAAATATACTTACTACTTTTATTATCATCAATATAACGTGCATTATTACCCATATTATGCAGTTATTATCGATAGAACTATAATAAATATACTTATTACGTTTATTATCATCAATACAACATGCATTATTACCCATATTATGCAGTTTCTATCGATAGAACTGTAATAAATATACTTATTACTTTTATTATTATCAATATAACATGCACTATTAGCCATATTTTACTATTATTATCGCTAGAACTATAATAATTATACTTATTACTCCCGATATTATCAATATAACATGCATTATTACGCATATAATGCAGTTATTATCGCTAGAACTGTAATAATTATACTTATTACTTATATTATTCTCAATATAACATGCATTGTTACCCATATTATGCAGTTATTATCGCTAGAAATGTAATAATTATACTTATTACTTATATTATTATCAATATAACATGCATTATTACCCATATTATGCAGTTATTATCGCTAGAACTATAATAAATATACGTATTACTTTTATTATCATCAATATAACATGCATTATTACCCATATTATGCAGTTATTATCGATAGAACTGTAATAATTATACTTATTACCTATATTATTATCAATATAACATGAATTATTACCCATATTATGCAGTTATTATCGCTAGAACTATAATAAATATACGTATTACTTTTATTATCATCAATATAACATGCATTATTGCCCATATTATGCTATTATTATCGATAGAACTGTAACAAATATACTTATTACCATTATTATTATCAATATGACATGCACTATTAGCCATATTGTACTATTATTATCGCTAGAACTATAGTAATTATACTTATTACTCCCGATATTATCAATATAACATGCATTATTACACATATAATGCAGTTATTATCGCTAGATCTGTAATAATTATACTTACTACTTATATTATTAGCAATATAACGTGCATTATTACCCATATTATGCAGTTATTATCGCTAGAACTGTAATAATTATACTAATTACTTATATTATTATCAATATAACATGCATTTCTACCCATATAATGGAGTTATTATCGCTAGAACTGTAATAATTATACTTATTACTTATATTATTATCAATATAACATGCATTATTACCCATATAATGCAGTTATTATCGACAGAAGCATAATAAATATACTTATTACTTATATTATTTTCAATATAACATGCATTTCTACCCATATAATGGAGTTATTATCGCTAGAACTGTAATAATTATACTTATCATTTATATTATTAGCAATATAACGTGCATTATTACCCATATTATGCAGCTATTACCGCTAGAACTGTAATAGTTATACTTATTACTTATATTATTATCAATATAACATGCATTATTAACCATATAATGGAGTTATTATCGCTAGAACTGTAATAATTGTACTTATTACTTATATTATTCTCAATATAACATGCATCATTACCCATATTATGCAGTTATAATCGGTAGAGCTATAATAAATATACTTACTACTTTTATTATCATCAATATAACGTGCATTATTAACCATATAATGGAGTTATTATCGCTAGGACTGTAATAATTGTACTTATTACTTATATTATTCTCAATATAACATGCATCATTACCCATATTATGCAGTTATAATCGGTAGAACTATAATAAATATACTTACTACTTTTATTATCATCAATATAACGTGCATTATTACCCATATTATGCAGTTATTATCGATAGAACTACAATAAATATACTTATTACTTTTATTATTATCAATACAACATGCATTATTACCCATATTATGCAGTTATTATCGCTAGAACTATAATAAATATACGTATTACTTTTATTATCATCCATATAACATGCATTACTACCCATATTATGCAGTTTCTATCGATAGAACTGTCATAAATATACTTATTACTTTTATTATTATCAATATAACATGCACTATTAGCCATATTTTACTATTATTATCGCTAGAACTATAATAATTATACTTATTACTCCCGATATTATCAATATAACATGCATTACTACGCATATAATGCAGTTATTATCGCTAGAACTGTAATAATTATACTTATTACTTATATTATTCTCAATAAAGCATGCATTGTTACCCATATTATGCAGTTATTATCTCTAGAAATGTAATAATTATACTTATTACTTATATTATTATCAATATAACATGCATTATTACCCATATTATGCAGTTATTATCGCTAGAACTATAATAAATATACGTATTACTTTTATTATCATCAATATAACATGCATTATTACCCATATTATGCAATTATTATCGATAGAACTGTAATAATTATACTTATTACTTATATTATTATCAATATAACATGAATTATTACCCATATTATGCAGTTATTATCGACAGAACTGTAATAAATATACTTATTACTTTTACTATTATCAATATATCATGCACTATTAGCCACATTTTACTAATACTATCGCTAGAACTATAATAAATATACTTATTACTCCCAATATTATCAATATAACATGCATTATTACCCATATAATGCAGTTATTATCGCTAGAATTGTAATAATTATACTTATTACTTTTATTATTATCAATATAACATTCACTAATAGCCATATTTTACTATTATTATCGCTAGAACTGTAATAATTATATTTATTACTTATATTATTAGCAATATAACGTGCATTATTACCCATATAATGCAGTTATTATCGCTAGAACTGTAATAATTATATTTATTACTTATATTATTAGCAATATAACGTGCATTATTACCCATATAATACAGTTATTATCGCTAGAACTGTAATAATTATATTTATTACTTCTATTATTAGCAATATAAGGTGAATTATTACCCATATAATGCAGTTATTATCGCTAGAACTGTAATAATTATACTTATTACTTATATTATCATCAATATAACGTGCATTGTTACCCATATTATGCAGTTATTATCGCTAGAACTGTAATAATTATACTTATTACTTATATCATTATGAATATAACCTGCATTATTACCCATATAATGGAGGTATTATCGCTAGAACTGTAATAATTATACTTATTACTTATACTATTAGCAATATAACGTGCATTATTACCCATATAATGCAGTTATTATCGCCAGAACTGTAATAATTATACTTATTACTTATATTATTCTCAATATAACATGCATTATTACCCATATAATACAGTTATTATCGCTAGAACTGTAATAATTATATTTATTACTTATATTATTAGCAATATAACGTGCATTATTACCCATATAATGCAGTTATTATCGCTAGAACTGTAATAAATATACTTACTACTTTCATTATCATCAATATAACATGCATTATTACCCATATTATGCAGTTATTATCGATAGAACGATAATAAATATACTTATTACTTTTATTATTATCAATATAACATGCACTACTAGCCATATTGTACTATTATTATCGCTAGAACTATAATAATTGTACTTATTACTCCCGATATTATCAATATAACATGCATTATTGCCCATATAATACAGTTATTATCGCTAGAACTGTAATAATTATACTTATTACTTATATTGTTAGCAATATAACGTGCATTATTACCCATATAATGCAGTTATTATCGCTAGAACTGTAATAATTATACTTATTACTTATATTATTATCAATATAACATGCATTATTACCCATATAATGGAGGTATTATCGCTAGAACTGTAATAATTATACTTATTACTTATACTATTAGCAATATAACGTGCATTATTACCCATATAATGCAGTTATTATCGCCAGAACTGTAATAATTATACTTATTACTTATATTATTCTCAATATAACATGCATTATTACCCATATTATGCAGTTATTATCGCTAGGACTATAATAAATATACGTATTACTTTCATTATCATCAATATAACATGCATTATTACCCATATTATGCAGTTATTATCGATAGAACTGTAATAAATATACTTATTACTTTTACTATTATCAATATATCATGCACTATTAGCCACATTTTACTATTACTATCGCTATAACTATAATAATTATACTTATTACTCCCGATAATATCAATATAACATGCCTTATTACGCATATAATGCAGTTATTATCGCTAGAACTGTAATAAATATACTTACTACTTTCATTATCATCAATATAACATGCATTATTACCCATATTAAGAAGTTATTAGCGATAGAACGATAATAAATATACTTATTACTTTTATTATTATCAATATAACATGCATTATTAGCCATATAATGCAGTTATTATCGCTAGAACTGTAATAATTATACTTATCATTTATATTATTAGCAATGTAACGTGCATTATTACCCATATTATGCAGCTATTACCGCTAGAACTGTAATAGTTATACTTATTACTTATATTATTCTCAATAAAGCATGCATTGTTACCCATATTATGCAGTTATTATCTCTAGAAATGTAATAATTATACTTATTACTTATATTATTATCAATATAACATGCATTATTACCCATATTATGCAGTTATTATCGCTAGAACTATAATAAATATACGTATTACTTATATTATTATCAATATAACATGCATTATTAACCATATAATGGAGTTATTATCGCTAGGACTGTAATAATTGTACTTACTACTTTTATTATCATCAATATAACGTGCATTATTACCCATATTATGCAGTTATTATCGATAGAACTACAATAAATATACTTATTACTTTTATTATTATCAATACAACATGCATTATTACCCATATTATGCAGTTATTATCGCTAGAACTATAATAAATATACGTATTACTTTTATTATCATCCATATAACATGCATTATTACCCATATTATGCAGTTTCTATCGATAGAACTGTCATAAATATACTTATTACTTTTATTATTATCAATATAACATGCACTATTAGCCATATTTTACTATTATTATCGCTAGAACTATAATAATTATACTTATTACTCTCGATATTATCAATATAACATGCATTACTACGCATATAATGCAGTTATTATCGCTAGAACTGTAATAATTATACTTATTACTTATATTATTCTCAATAAAGCATGCATTGTTACCCATATTATGCAGTTATTATCTCTAGAAATGTAATAATTATACTTATTACTTATATTATTATCAATATAACATGCATTATTACCCATATTATGCAGTTATTATCGCTAGAACTATAATAAATATACGTATTACTTTTATTATCATCAATATAACATGCATTATTACCCATATTATGCAATTATTATCGATAGAACTGTAATAATTATACTTATTACTTATATTATTATCAATATAACATGAATTATTACCCATATTATGCAGTTATTATCGCTAGAACTATAATAAATATACGTATTACTTTTATTATCATCAATATAACATGCATTATTACCCATATTATGCAGTTATTATCGATAGAACGATAATAAATATACTTATTACTTTTATTATTATCAATATAACATGCACTATTAGCCATATTGTACTATTATTATCGCTAGAACTATAATAATTGTACTTATTACTCCCGATATTATCAATATAACATGCATTATTGCCCATATAATACAGTTATTATCGCTAGAACTGTAATAATTATACTTATTACTTATATTGTTAGCAATATAACATGCATTATTACCCATATTATGCAGTTATTATCGATAGAACTGTAATAAATATACTTATTACTTTTACTATTATCAATATATCATGCACTATTAGCCACATTTTACTAATACTATCGCTAGAACTATAATAAATATACTTATTACTCCCAATATTATCAATATAACATGCATTATTACCCATATAATGCAGTTATTATCGCTAGAATTGTAATAATTATACTTATTACTTTTATTATTATCAATATAACATTCACTAATAGCCATATTTTACTATTATTATCGCTAGAACTGTAATAATTATATTTATTACTTATATTATTAGCAATATAACGTGCATTATTACCCATATAATGCAGTTATTATCGCTAGAACTGTAATAATTATATTTATTACTTATATTATTAGCAATATAACGTGCATTATTACCCATATAATACAGTTATTATCGCTAGAACTGTAATAATTATATTTATTACTTCTATTATTAGCAATATAAGGTGAATTATTACCCATATAATGCAGTTATTATCGCTAGAACTGTAATAATTATACTTATTACTTATATTATCATCAATATAACGTGCATTGTTACCCATATTATGCAGTTATTATCGCTAGAACTGTAATAATTATATTTATTACTTATATTATTAGCAATATAACGTGCATTATTACCCATATAATGCAGTTATTATCGCTAGAACTGTAATAAATATACTTACTACTTTCATTATCATCAATATAACATGCATTATTACCCATATTATGCAGTTATTATCGATAGAACGATAATAAATATACTTATTACTTTTATTATTATCAATATAACATGCACTATTAGCCATATTGTACTATTATTATCGCTAGAACTATAATAATTGTACTTATTACTCCCGATATTATCAATATAACATGCATTATTGCCCATATAATACAGTTATTATCGCTAGAACTGTAATAATTATACTTATTACTTATATTGTTAGCAATATAACGTGCATTATTACCCATATAATGCAGTTATTATCGCTAGAACTGTAATAATTATACTTATTACTTATATTATTATCAATATAACATGCATTATTACCCATATAATGGAGGTATTATCGCTAGAACTGTAATAATTATACTTATTACTTATACTATTAGCAATATAACGTGCATTATTACCCATATAATGCAGTTATTATCGCCAGAACTGTAATAATTATACTTATTACTTATATTATTCTCAATATAACATGCATTATTACCCATATTATGCAGTTATTATCGCTAGGACTATAATAAATATACGTATTACTTTCATTATCATCAATATAACATGCATTATTACCCATATTATGCAGTTATTATCGATAGAACTGTAATAAATATACTTATTACTTTTACTATTATCAATATATCATGCACTATTAGCCACATTTTACTATTACTATCGCTATAACTATAATAATTATACTTATTACTCCCCATAATATCAATATAACATGCCTTATTACGCATATAATGCAGTTATTATCGCTAGAACTGTAATAAATATACTTACTACCTTCATTATCATCAATATAACATGCATTATTACCCATATTAAGAAGTTATTATCGCTAGAACTATAATAAATATACTTATTACTCCCAATATTATCAACATAACATGCATTATTACCCATATAATGCAGTTATTATCGCTAGAACTGTAATAATTATACTTATTACTTATATTATTAGCAATATAACGTGCATTATTATCCATATAATGCAGTTATTATCGCTAGAACTGTAATAATTATACTTATTACTTATATTATAGCAATATAGCGTGCATTATTACACATATAATGCAGTTATTATCGCGAGAACTGTAATAATTATATTTATTACTTATATTATTAGCAATATAACGTGCATTATTACCCATATAATACAGTTATTATCGCTAGAACTGTAATAATTATATTTATTACTTATATTATTAGCAATATAACGTGCATTATTACCCATATAATGCAGTTATTATCGCTAGAACTGTAATAATTATATTTATTACTTATATTATTAGCAATATAAGGTGAATTATTAACCATATAATGCAGTTATTATCGCTAGAACTGTAATAATTATACTTATTACTTATATTATTAGCAATATAACGTGCATTATTACCCATATTATGCAGTTATTATCGCTAGAACTGTAATAATTATACTTATTACTTATATCATTATCAATATAACCTGCATTATTACCTATATAATGGAGGTATTATCGCTAGAACTGTAATAATTATACTTATTACTTATATTATTCTCAATTTAACATGCATTGTTACCCATATTATGCAGTTATTATCGCTAGAAATGTAATAATTATACCTATTACTTATATTATTATCAATATAACATGCATTATTACCCATATTATGCAGTTATTATCGCTAGAACTATAATAAATATACGTATTACTTTTATTATCATCAATATAACATGCATTAATACCCATATTATGCAATTATTATCGATAGAACTGTAATAATTATACTTATTACTTATATTATTATCAATATAACATGAATTCTTACCCATATTATGCAGTTATTATCGCTAGAACTATAATAAATATACGTATTACTTTTATTATCATCAATATAACATGCATTATTGCCCATATTATGCAGTTATTATCGATAGAACTGTAATAAATATACTTATTACTTTTATTATTATCAATATAACATGCACTATTAGCCATATTTTACTATTATTATCGCTAGAACTATAATAATTATACTTATTACTCCCGATATTATCAATATAACATGCATTACTACGCATATAATGCAGTTATTATCGCTAGAACTGTAATAATTATACTTATTACTTATATTATTCTCAATTTAACATGCATTGTTACCCATATTATGCAGTTATTATCGCTAGAAATGTAATAATTATACCTATTACTTATATTATTATCAATATAACATGCATTATTACCCATATTATGCAGTTATTATCGCTAGAACTATAATAAATATACGTATTACTTTTATTATCATCAATATAACATGCATTATTACCCATATTATGCAATTATTATCGATAGAACTGTAATAATTATACTTATTACTTATATTATTATCAATATAACATGAATTATTACCCATATTATGCAGTTATTATCGCTAGAACTATAATAAATATACGTATTACTTTCATTATCATCAATATAACATGCATTATTACCCATATTATGCAGTTATTATCGATAGAACGATAATAAATATACTTATTACTTTTATTATTATCAATATAACATGCACTATTAGCCATATTGTACTATTATTATCGCTAGAACTATAATAATTGTACTTATTACTCCCGATATTATCAATATAACATGCATTATTGCCCATATAATACAGTTATTATCGCTAGAACTGTAATAATTATACTTATTACTTATATTGTTAGCAATATAACGTGCATTATTACCCATATAATGCAGTTATTATCGCTAGAACTGTAATAATTATACTTATTACTTATATTATTATCAATATAACATGCATTATTACCCATATAATGGAGGTATTATCGCTAGAACTGTAATAATTATACTTATTACTTATACTATTAGCAATATAACGTGCATTATTACCCATATAATGCAGTTATTATCGCCAGAACTGTAATAATTATACTTATTACTTATATTATTCTCAATATAACATGCATTATTACCCATATTATGCAGTTATTATCGCTAGGACTATAATAAATATACGTATTACTTTCATTATCATCAATATAACATGCATTATTACCCATATTATGCAGTTATTATCGATAGAACTGTAATAAATATACTTATTACTTTTACTATTATCAATATATCATGCACTATTAGCCACATTTTACTATTACTATCGCTATAACTATAATAATTATACTTATTACTCCCCATAATATCAATATAACATGCCTTATTACGCATATAATGCAGTTATTATCGCTAGAACTGTAATAAATATACTTACTACCTTCATTATCATCAATATAACATGCATTATTACCCATATTAAGAAGTTATTATCGCTAGAACTATAATAAATATACTTATTACTCCCAATATTATCAACATAACATGCATTATTACCCATATAATGCAGTTATTATCGCTAGAACTGTAATAATTATACTTATTACTTATATTATTAGCAATATAACGTGCATTATTATCCATATAATGCAGTTATTATCGCTAGAACTGTAATAATTATACTTATTACTTATATTATAGCAATATAGCGTGCATTATTACACATATAATGCAGTTATTATCGCGAGAACTGTAATAATTATATTTATTACTTATATTATTAGCAATATAACGTGCATTATTACCCATATAATACAGTTATTATCGCTAGAACTGTAATAATTATATTTATTACTTATATTATTAGCAATATAACGTGCATTATTACCCATATAATGCAGTTATTATCGCTAGAACTGTAATAATTATATTTATTACTTATATTATTAGCAATATAAGGTGAATTATTACCCATATAATGCAGTTATTATCGCTAGAACTGTAATAATTATACTTATTACTTATATTATTAGCAATATAACGTGCATTATTACCCATATTATGCAGTTATTATCGCTAGAACTGTAATAATTATACTTATTACTTATATCATTATCAATATAACCTGCATTATTACCTATATAATGGAGGTATTATCGCTAGAACTGTAATAATTATACTTATTACTTATATTATTCTCAATTTAACATGCATTGTTACCCATATTATGCAGTTATTATCGCTAGAAATGTAATAATTATACCTATTACTTATATTATTATCAATATAACATGCATTATTACCCATATTATGCAGTTATTATCGCTAGAACTATAATAAATATACGTATTACTTTTATTATCATCAATATAACATGCATTAATACCCATATTATGCAATTATTATCGATAGAACTGTAATAATTATACTTATTACTTATATTATTATCAATATAACATGAATTCTTACCCATATTATGCAGTTATTATCGCTAGAACTATAATAAATATACGTATTACTTTTATTATCATCAATATAACATGCATTATTGCCCATATTATGCAGTTATTATCGATAGAACTGTAATAAATATACTTATTACTTTTATTATTATCAATATAACATGCACTATTAGCCATATTTTACTATTATTATCGCTAGAACTATAATAATTATACTTATTACTCCCGATATTATCAATATAACATGCATTACTACGCATATAATGCAGTTATTATCGCTAGAACTGTAATAATTATACTTATTACTTATATTATTCTCAATTTAACATGCATTGTTACCCATATTATGCAGTTATTATCGCTAGAAATGTAATAATTATACCTATTACTTATATTATTATCAATATAACATGCATTATTACCCATATTATGCAGTTATTATCGCTAGAACTATAATAAATATACGTATTACTTTTATTATCATCAATATAACATGCATTATTACCCATATTATGCAATTATTATCGATAGAACTGTAATAATTATACTTATTACTTATATTATTATCAATATGACATGAATTATTACCCATATTATGCAGTTATTATCGCTAGAACTATAATAAATATACGTATTACTTTTATTATCATCAATATAACATGCATTATTGCCCATATTATGCAGTTATTATCGATAGAACTGTAACAAATATACTTATTACTTTTATTATTATCAATATAACAAGCACTATTAGCCATATTGTACTATTATTATCGCTAGAACTATAGTAATTATACTTATTACTCCCGATATTATCAATATAACATGCATTATTACACATATAATGCAGTTATTATCGCTAGATCTGTAATAATTATACTTACTACTTATATTATTAGCAATATAACGTGCATTATTACCCACGTTATGCAGTTATTATCGCTAGAACTGTAATAATTATACTTATTACTTATATTATTATCAATATAACATGCGTTTCTACCCATATAATGGAGTTATTATCGCTAGAACTGTAATAATTATACTTATTACTTATATCATTATCAATATAACATGCATTATTACCCATATAATGCAGTTATTATCGACAGAAGCATAATAAATATACTTATTACTTTTATTATTATCAATATAACAGGCACTCTTAGCCATATTTTACTAGTATTATCGCTAGAACTGTAATAATTATACTTATTACTCCCGATATTATCAATATAACATCCATTATTACCCAAATAATGCAGTTATTATCGCTAGAACTGTAATAATTATACTTATTACTTATATTAATCTCAATATAACATGCATTACTACCCATATTATGCAGTTATAATCGGCAGAACTATAATAAATATACTTACTACTTTTATTATCATCAATATAACGTGCATTATTACCCATATTATGCAGTTATTATCGATAGAACTATAATAAATATACTTATTACGTTTATTGTCATCGATACAACATGCATTATTACCCATATTATGCAGTTTCTATCGATAGAACTGTAATAAATATACTTATTACTTTTATTATTATCAATATAACATGCACTATTAGCCATATTTTACTATTATTATCGCTAGAACTATAATAATTATACTTATTACTCCCGATATTATCAATATAACATGCATTATTACGCATATAATGCAGTTATTATCGCTAGAACTGTAATAATTATACTTATTACTTATATTATTCTCAATATAACATGCATTGTTACCCATATTATGCAGTTATTATCGCTAGAAATGTAATAATTATACTTATTACTTATATTATTATCAATATAACATGCATTATTACCCATATTATGCAGTTATTATCGCTAGAACTATAATAAATATACGTATTACTTTTATTATCATCAATATAACATGCATTATTACCCATATTATGCAGTTATTATCGATAGAACTGTAATAATTATACTTATTACCTATATTATTATCAATAGAACATGAATTATTACCCATATTATGCAGTTATTATCGCTAGAACTATAATAAATATACGTATTACTTTTATTATCATCAATATAACATGCATTATTGCCCATATTATGCTATTATTATCGATAGAACTGTAACAAATATACTTATTACTTTTATTATTATCAATATAACATGCACTATTAGCCATATTGTACTATTATTATCGCTAGAACTATAGTAATTATACTAATTACTCCCGATATTATCAATATAACATGCATTATTACACATATAATGCAGTTATTATCGCTAGATCTGTAATAATTATACTTACTACTTATATTATTAGCAATATAACGTGCATTATTACCCATATTATGCAGTTATTATCGCTAGAACTGTAATAATTATACTAATTACTTATATTATTATCAATATAACATGCATTTCTACCCATATAATGGAGTTATTATCGCTAGAACTGTAATAATTATACTTATTACTTATATTATTATCAATATAACATGCATTATTACCCATATAATGCAGTTATTATCGACAGAAGCATAATAAATATACTTATTACTTATATTATTATCAATATAACATGCATTTCTACCCATATAATGGAGTTATTATCGCTAGAACTGTAATAATTATACTTATCATTTATATTATTAGCAATATAACGTGCATTATTACCCATATTATGCAGCTATTACCGCTAGAACTGTAATAGTTATACTTATTACTTATATTATTATCAATATAACATGCATTATTAACCATATAATGGAGTTATTATCGCTAGAACTGTAATAATTGTACTTATTACTTATATTATTCTCAATATAACATGCATCATTACCCATATTATGCAGTTATAATCGGTAGAGCTATAATAAATATACTTACTACTTTTATTATCATCAATATAACGTGCATTATTACCCATATTATGCAGTTATTATCGATAGAACTATAATAAATATACTTATTACTTTTATTATAATCAATACAACATGCATTATTACCCATATTATGCAGTTATTATCGCTAGAACTATAATAAATATACGTATTACTTTTATTATCATCAATATAACATGCATTATTACCCATGTTATGCAGTTTCTATCGATAGAACTGTAATAAATATACTTATTACTTTTATTATTATCAATATAACATGCACTATTAGCCATATTTTACTATTATTATCGCTAGAACTATAATAATTATACTTATTACTCCCGATATTATCAATATAACATGCATTATTACGCATATAATGCAGTTACAATCGATAGAACTGTAATAATTATACTTATTACTTATATTATTCTCAATATAACATGCATTGTTACCCATATTATGCAGTTATTATCGCTAGAAATGTAATAATTATACTTATTACTTATATTATTATCAATATAACATGCATTATTACCCATATTATGCAGTTATTATCGCTAGAACTATAATAAATATACGTATTACTTTTATTATCATCAATATAACATGCATTATTGCCCATATTATGCAGTTATTATCGATAGAACTGTAATAAATATACTTATTACTTTTATTATTATCAATATAACATGCACTATTAGCCATATTTTACTATTATTGTCGCTAGAACTATAATAATTATACTTATTACTCCCGATATTATCAATATAACATGCATTACTACGCATATAATGCAGTTATTATCGCTAGAACTGTAATAATTATACTTATTACTTATATTATTCTCAATTTAACATGCATTGTTACCCATATTATGCAGTTATTATCGCTAGAAATGTAATAATTATACCTATTACTTATATTATTATCAATATAACATGCATTATTACCCATATTATGCAGTTATTATCGCTAGAACTATAATAAATATACGTATTACTTTTATTATCATCAATATAACATGCATTATTACCCATATTATGCAATTATTATCGATAGAACTGTAATAATTATACTTATTACTTATATTATTATCAATATAACATGAATTATTACCCATATTATGCAGTTATTATCGCTAGAACTATAATAAATATACGTATTACTTTTATTATCATCAATATAACATGCATTATTGCCCATATTATGCAGTTATTATCGATAGAACTGTAACAAATATACTTATTACTTTTATTATTATCAATATAACAAGCACTATTAGCCATATTGTACTATTATTATCGCTAGAACTATAGTAATTATACTTATTACTCCCGATATTATCAATATAACATGCATTATTACACATATAATGCAGTTATTATCGCTAGATCTGTAATAATTATACTTACTACTTATATTATTAGCAATATAACGTGCATTATTACCCATGTTATGCAGTTATTATCGCTAGAACTGTAATAATTATACTTATTACTTATATTATTATCAATATAACATGCGTTTCTACCCATATAATGGAGTTATTATCGCTAGAACTGTAATAATTATACTTATTACTTATATCATTATCAATATAACATGCATTATTACCCATATAATGCAGTTATTATCGACAGAAGCATAATAAATATACTTATTACTTTTATTATTATCAATATAACTGGCACTCTTAGCCATATTTTACTAGTATTATCGCTAGAACTGTAATAATTATACTTATTACTCCCGATATTATCAATATAACATCCATTATTACCCAAATAATGCAGTTATTATCGCTAGAACTGTTATAATTATACTTATTACTTATATTAATCTCAATATAACATGCATTACTACCCATATTATGCAGTTATAATCGGCAGAACTATAATAAATATACTTACTACTTTTATTATCATCAATATAACGTGCATTATTACCCATATTATGCAGTTATTATCGATAGAACTATAATAAATATACTTATTACGTTTATTATCATCAATACAACATGCATTATTACCCATATTATGCAGTTTCTATCGATAGAACTGTAATAAATATACTTATTACTTTTATTATTATCAATATAACATGCACTATTAGCCATATTTTACTATTATTATCGCTAGAACTATAATAATTATACTTATTACTCCCGATATTATCAATATAACATGCATTATTACGCATATAATGCAGTTATTATCACTAGAACTGTAATAATTATACTTATTACTTATATTATTCTCAATATAACATGCATTGTTACCCATATTATGCAGTTATTATCGCTAGAAAGTAATAATTATACTTATTACTTATATTATTATCAATATAACATGCATTATTACCCATATTATGCAGTTATTATCGCTAGAACTATAATAAATATACGTATTACTTTTATTATCATCAATATAACATGCATTATTACCCATATTATGCAGTTATTATTGATAGAACTGTAATAATTATACTTATTACCTATATTATTATCAATATAACATGAATTATTACCCATATTATGCAGTTATTATCGCTAGAACTATAATAAATATACGTATTACTTTTATTATCATCAATATAACATGCATTATTGCCCATATTATGCTATTATTATCGATAGAACTGTAACAAATATACTTATTACTTTTATTATTATCAATATAACATGCACTATTAGCCATATTGTACTATTATTATCGCTAGAACTATAGTAATTATACTTATTACTCCCGATATTATCAATATAACATGCATTATTACACATATAATGCAGTTATTATCGCTAGATCTGTAATAATTATACTTACTACTTATATTATTAGCAATATAACGTGCATTATTACCCATGTTATGCAGTTATTATCGCTAGAACTGTAATAATTATACTTATTACTTATATTATTATCAATATAACATGCATTTCTACCCATATAATGGAGTTATTATCGCTAGAACTGTAATAATTATACTTATTACATATATCATTATCAATATAACATGCATTATTACCCATATAATGCAGTTATTATCGACAGAAGCATAATAAATATACTTATTACTTTTATTATTATCAATATAACAGGCACTCTTAGCCATATTTTACTAGTATTATCGCTAGAACTGTAATAATTATACTTATTACTCCCGATATTATCAATATAACATCCATTATTACCCAAATAATGCAGTTCTTATCGCTAGAACTGTAATAATTATACTTATTACTTTTATTATCATCAATATAACATTCATTATTACCCATATTATGCAGTTATTATTGATAGAACTGTAGTAAATATACTTATTACTTTTATTATTATCAATATAACATGCACTATTAGCCATATGGTACTATTATTATCGCTAGAAATATAGTAATTATACTTATTACTCCCGATATTATCAATATAACATGCATTATTACCCATATAATGCAGTTATTATCGCTAGAACTGTAATAATTATACTTATTATTTATATTATTAGCAATATAACGTGCATTATTACCCATGTTTTGCAGTTATTATCGATAGAACTATAATAAATATACTTATTACTTTTATTATTATCAATATAACATGCATTATTAGCCATATAATGCAGTTATTATCGCTAGAACTGTAATAATTGTACTTATTACTTATATTATTCTCAATATAACATGCATTGTTACCCATATTATGCAGTTATTATCGCTAGAAATGTAATAATTATACTTATTACTTATATTATTATCAATATAACATGCATTATTACCCATATTATGCAGTTATTATCGCTAGAACTATAATAAATATACGTATTACTTTTATTATCATCAATATAACATGCATTATTACCCACATTATGCAGTTATTATCGATAGAACTGTAATAATTATACTTATTACTTATATTATTATCAATATAACATGCATTATTACCTATATAATGCAGTTATTATCGCTAGAACCGTAATAATTATACTTATTACTTATATTATTAGCAATATAACGTGCATTATTACCCATATAATGCAGTTATTATCGCTAGATCTGTAATAATTGTACTTATTACTTTTATTATCATCAATATAACATGCATTATTACCCATATTATGCAGTTATTATCGATAGAACTTTAATAAATATACTTATTACTTTTATTATTATCAATATAACGTGCACTATTAGCCATATTGTACTATTATTATCGCTAGAACTATAGTAATTATACTTATTACTCCCGATATTATCAATATAACATGCATTATTACACATATAATGCAGTTATTATCGCTAGATCTGTAATAATTATACTTACTACTTATATTATTAGCAATATAACGTGCATTATTACCCATGTTATGCAGTTATTATCGCAAGAACTGTAATAATTGTACTTATTACATATATCATTATCAATATAACATGCATTATTACCCATATAATGCAGTTATTATCGACAGAAGCATAATAAATATACTTATTACTTTTATTATTATCAATATAACAGGCACTCTTAGCCATATTTTACTAGTATTATCGCTAGAACAGTAATAATTATACTTATTACTCCCGATATTATCAATATAACATCCATTATTACCCAAATAATGCAGTTCTTATCGCTAGAACTGTAATAATTATACTTATTACTTTTATTATCATCAATATAACATTCATTATTACCCATATTATGCAGTTATTATCGATAGAACTGTAGTAAATATACTTATTACTTTTATTATTATCAATATAACATGCACTATTAGCCATATGGTACTATTATTATCGCTAGAAATATAGTAATTATACTTATTACTCCCGATATTCTCAATATAACATGCATTATTACCCATATAATGCAGTTATTATCGCTAGAACTGTAATAATTATACTTATTATTTATATTATTAGCAATATAACGTGCATTATTACCCATATTTTGCAGTTATTATCGATAGAACTATAATAAATATACTTATTACTTTTATTATTATCAATATAACATGCATTATTAGCCATATAATGCAGTTATTATCGCTAGAACTGTAATAATTGTACTTATTACTTATATTATTCTCAATATAACATGCATCATTACCCATATTATGCTGTTATAATCGGTAGAGCTATAATAAATATACTTACTACTTTTATTATCATCAATATAACGTGCATTATTACCCATATTATGCAGTTATTATCGATAGAACTATAATAAATATACTTATTACTTTTATTATTATCAATACAACATGCATTATTACCCATATTATGCAGTTATTATCGCTAGAACTATAATAAATATACGTATTACTTTTATTATCATCAATGTAACATGCATTATTACCCATGTTATGCAGTTTCTATCGATAGAACTGTAATAAATATACTTATTACTTTTATTGTTATCAATATAACATGCACTATTAGCCATATTTTACTATTATTATCGCTAGAACTATAATAATTATACTTATTACTCCCGATATTATCAATATAACATGCATTATTACGCATATAATGCAGTTACAATCGATAGAACTGTAATAATTATACTTATTACTTATATTATTCTCAATATAACATGCATTGTTACCCATATTATGCAGTTATTATCGCTAGAAATGTAATAATTATACTTATTACTTATATTATTATCAATATAACATGCATTATTACCCATATTATGCAGTTATTATCGCTAGAACTATAATAAATATACGTATTACTTTTATTATCATCAATATAACATGCATTATTGCCCATATTATGCAGTTATTATCGATAGAACTGTAATAAATATACTTATTACTTTTATTATTATCAATATAACATGCACTATTAGCCATATTTTACTATTATTGTCGCTAGAACTATAATAATTATACTTATTACTCCCGATATTATCAATATAACATGCATTACTACGCATATAATGCAGTTATTATCGCTAGAACTGTAATAATTATACTTATTACTTATATTATTCTCAATTTAACATGCATTGTTACCCATATTATGCAGTTATTATCGCTAGAAATGTAATAATTATACCTATTACTTATATTATTATCAATATAACATGCATTATTACCCATATTATGCAGTTATTATCGCTAGAACTATAATAAATATACGTATTACTTTTATTATCATCAATATAACATGCATTATTACCCATATTATGCAATTATTATCGATAGAACTGTAATAATTATACTTATTACTTATATTATTATCAATATAACATGAATTATTACCCATATTATGCAGTTATTATCGCTAGAACTATAATAAATATACGTATTACTTTTATTATCATCAATATAACATGCATTATTGCCCATATTATGCAGTTATTATCGATAGAACTGTAACAAATATACTTATTACTTTTATTATTATCAATATAACAAGCACTATTAGCCATATTGTACTATTATTATCGCTAGAACTATAGTAATTATACTTATTACTCCCGATATTATCAATATAACATGCATTATTACACATATAATGCAGTTATTATCGCTAGATCTGTAATAATTATACTTACTACTTATATTATTAGCAATATAACGTGCATTATTACCCATGTTATGCAGTTATTATCGCTAGAACTGTAATAATTATACTTATTACTTATATTATTATCAATATAACATGCGTTTCTACCCATATAATGGAGTTATTATCGCTAGAACTGTAATAATTATACTTATTACTTATATCATTATCAATATAACATGCATTATTACCCATATAATGCAGTTATTATCGACAGAAGCATAATAAATATACTTATTACTTTTATTATTATCAATATAACTGGCACTCTTAGCCATATTTTACTAGTATTATCGCTAGAACTGTAATAATTATACTTATTACTCCCGATATTATCAATATAACATCCATTATTACCCAAATAATGCAGTTATTATCGCTAGAACTGTTATAATTATACTTATTACTTATATTAATCTCAATATAACATGCATTACTACCCATATTATGCAGTTATAATCGGCAGAACTATAATAAATATACTTACTACTTTTATTATCATCAATATAACGTGCATTATTACCCATATTATGCAGTTATTATCGATAGAACTATAATAAATATACTTATTACGTTTATTATCATCAATACAACATGCATTATTACCCATATTATGCAGTTTCTATCGATAGAACTGTAATAAATATACTTATTACTTTTATTATTATCAATATAACATGCACTATTAGCCATATTTTACTATTATTATCGCTAGAACTATAATAATTATACTTATTACTCCCGATATTATCAATATAACATGCATTATTACGCATATAATGCAGTTATTATCACTAGAACTGTAATAATTATACTTATTACTTATATTATTCTCAATATAACATGCATTGTTACCCATATTATGCAGTTATTATCGCTAGAAAGTAATAATTATACTTATTACTTATATTATTATCAATATAACATGCATTATTACCCATATTATGCAGTTATTATCGCTAGAACTATAATAAATATACGTATTACTTTTATTATCATCAATATAACATGCATTATTACCCATATTATGCAGTTATTATTGATAGAACTGTAATAATTATACTTATTACCTATATTATTATCAATATAACATGAATTATTACCCATATTATGCAGTTATTATCGCTAGAACTATAATAAATATACGTATTACTTTTATTATCATCAATATAACATGCATTATTGCCCATATTATGCTATTATTATCGATAGAACTGTAACAAATATACTTATTACTTTTATTATTATCAATATAACATGCACTATTAGCCATATTGTACTATTATTATCGCTAGAACTATAGTAATTATACTTATTACTCCCGATATTATCAATATAACATGCATTATTACACATATAATGCAGTTATTATCGCTAGATCTGTAATAATTATACTTACTACTTATATTATTAGCAATATAACGTGCATTATTACCCATGTTATGCAGTTATTATCGCTAGAACTGTAATAATTATACTTATTACTTATATTATTATCAATATAACATGCATTTCTACCCATATAATGGAGTTATTATCGCTAGAACTGTAATAATTATACTTATTACATATATCATTATCAATATAACATGCATTATTACCCATATAATGCAGTTATTATCGACAGAAGCATAATAAATATACTTATTACTTTTATTATTATCAATATAACAGGCACTCTTAGCCATATTTTACTAGTATTATCGCTAGAACTGTAATAATTATACTTATTACTCCCGATATTATCAATATAACATCCATTATTACCCAAATAATGCAGTTCTTATCGCTAGAACTGTAATAATTATACTTATTACTTTTATTATCATCAATATAACATTCATTATTACCCATATTATGCAGTTATTATTGATAGAACTGTAGTAAATATACTTATTACTTTTATTATTATCAATATAACATGCACTATTAGCCATATGGTACTATTATTATCGCTAGAAATATAGTAATTATACTTATTACTCCCGATATTATCAATATAACATGCATTATTACCCATATAATGCAGTTATTATCGCTAGAACTGTAATAATTATACTTATTATTTATATTATTAGCAATATAACGTGCATTATTACCCATGTTTTGCAGTTATTATCGATAGAACTATAATAAATATACTTATTACTTTTATTATTATCAATATAACATGCATTATTAGCCATATAATGCAGTTATTATCGCTAGAACTGTAATAATTGTACTTATTACTTATATTATTCTCAATATAACATGCATTGTTACCCATATTATGCAGTTATTATCGCTAGAAATGTAATAATTATACTTATTACTTATATTATTATCAATATAACATGCATTATTACCCATATTATGCAGTTATTATCGCTAGAACTATAATAAATATACGTATTACTTTTATTATCATCAATATAACATGCATTATTACCCACATTATGCAGTTATTATCGATAGAACTGTAATAATTATACTTATTACTTATATTATTATCAATATAACATGCATTATTACCTATATAATGCAGTTATTATCGCTAGAACCGTAATAATTATACTTATTACTTATATTATTAGCAATATAACGTGCATTATTACCCATATAATGCAGTTATTATCGCTAGATCTGTAATAATTGTACTTATTACTTTTATTATCATCAATATAACATGCATTATTACCCATATTATGCAGTTATTATCGATAGAACTTTAATAAATATACTTATTACTTTTATTATTATCAATATAACGTGCACTATTAGCCATATTGTACTATTATTATCGCTAGAACTATAGTAATTATACTTATTACTCCCGATATTATCAATATAACATGCATTATTACACATATAATGCAGTTATTATCGCTAGATCTGTAATAATTATACTTACTACTTATATTATTAGCAATATAACGTGCATTATTACCCATGTTATGCAGTTATTATCGCAAGAACTGTAATAATTGTACTTATTACATATATCATTATCAATATAACATGCATTATTACCCATATAATGCAGTTATTATCGACAGAAGCATTATAAATATACTTATTACTTTTATTATTATCAATATAACAGGCACTCTTAGCCATATTTTACTAGTATTATCGCTAGAACTGTAATAATTATACTTATTACTCCCGATATTATCAATATAACATCCATTATTACCCAAATAATGCAGTTCTTATCGCTAGAACTGTAATAATTATACTTATTACTTTTATTATCATCAATATAACATTCATTATTACCCATATTATGCAGTTATTATCGATAGAACTGTAGTAAATATACTTATTACTTTTATTATTATCAATATAACATGCACTATTAGCCATATGGTACTATTATTATCGCTAGAAATATAGTAATTATACTTATTACTCCCGATATTATCAATATAACATGCATTATTACCCATATAATGCAGTTATTATCGCTAGAACTGTAATAATTATACTTATTATTTATATTATTAGCAATATAACGTGCATTATTACCCATATTTTGCAGTTATTATCGATAGAACTATAATAAATATACTTATTACTTTTATTATTATCAATATAACATGCATTATTAGCCATATAATGCAGTTATTATCGCTAGAACTGTAATAATTGTACTTATTACTTATATTATTCTCAATATAACATGCATCATTACCCATATTATGCTGTTATAATCGGTAGAGCTATAATAAATATACTTACTACTTTTATTATCATCAATATAACGTGCATTATTACCCATATTATGCAGTTATTATCGATAGAACTATAATAAATATACTTATTACTTTTATTATTATCAATACAACATGCATTATTACCCATATTATGCAGTTATTATCGCTAGAACTATAATAAATATACGTATTACTTTTATTATCATCAATGTAACATGCATTATTACCCATGTTATGCAGTTTCTATCGATAGAACTGTAATAAATATACTTATTACTTTTATTGTTATCAATATAACATGCACTATTAGCCATATTTTACTATTATTATCGCTAGAACTGTAATAATTATACTTATTACTCCCGATATTATCAATATAACATGCATTATTACGCATATAATGCAGTTATTATCGCTAGAACTGTAATAATTATACTTATTACTTATATTATTCTCAATATAACATGCATTGTTACCCATATTATGCAGTTATTATCGCTAGAAATGTAATAATTATACTTATTATTTATATTATTAGCAATATAACGTGCATTATTACCCATATTTTGCAGTTATTATCGATAGAACTATAATAAATATACTTATTACTTTTATTATTATCAATATAACATGCATTATTAGCCATATAATGCAGTTATTATCGCTAGAACTGTAATAATTATACTTATCATTTATATTATTAGCAATATAACGTGCATTATTACCCATATTATGCAGCTATTACCGCTAGAACTGTAATAGTTATACTTATTACTTATATTATTATCAATATAACATGCATTATTAACCATATAATGGAGTTATTATCGCTAGGACTGTAATAATTGTACTTATTACTTATATTATTCTCAATATAACATGCATCATTACCCATATTATGCTGTTATAATCGGTAGAGCTATAATAAATATACTTACTACTTTTATTATCATCAATATAACGTGCATTATTACCCATATTCTGCAGTTATTATCGATAGAACTATAATAAATATACTTATTACTTTTATTATTATCAATACAACATGCATTATTACCCATATTATGCAGTTATTATGGCTAGAACTATAATAAATATACGTATTACTTTTATTATCATCAATGTAACATGCATTATTACCCATGTTATGCAGTTTCTATCGATAGAACTGTAATAAATATACTTATTACTTTTATTATTATCAATATAACATGCACTATTAGCCATATTTTACTATTATTATCGCTAGAACTGTAATAATTATACTTATTACTCCCGATATTATCAATATAACATCCATTATTACCCAAATAATGCAGTTCTTATCGCTAGAACTGTAATAATTATACTTATTACTTTTATTATTATCAATATAACATGCACTATTAGCCATATGGTACTATTATTATCGCTAGAAATATAGTAATTATACTTATTACTCCCGATATTATCAATATAACATGCATTATTACCCATATAATGCAGTTATTATCGCTAGAACTGTAATAATTATACTTATTATTTATATTATTAGCAATATAACGTGCATTATTACCCATATTTTGCAGTTATTATCGATAGAACTATAATAAATATACTTATTACTTTTATTATTATCAATATAACATGCATTATTAGCCATATAATGCAGTTATTATCGCTAGAACTGTAATAATTATACTTATCATTTATATTATTAGCAATATAACGTGCATTATTACCCATATTATGCAGCTATTACCGCTAGAACTGTAATAGTTATACTTACTACTTATATTATTATCAATATAACATGCATTATTAACCATATAATGGAGTTATTATCGCTAGGACTGTAATAATTGTACTTATTACTTATATTATTCTCAATATAACATGCATCATTACCCATATTATGCAGTTATAATCGGTAGAACTGTAATAAATATACTTACTACTTTTATTATCATCAATATAACGTGCATTATTACCCATATTATGCAGTTATTATCGATAGAACTACAATAAATATACTTATTACTTTTATTATTATCAATACAACATGCATTATTACCCATATTATGCAGTTATTATCGCTAGAACTATAATAAATATACGTATTACTTTTATTATCATCAATATAACATGCATTATTACCCATATTATGCAGTTTCTATCGATAGAACTGTCATAAATATACTTATTACTTTTATTATTATCAATATAACATGCACTATTAGCCATATTGTACTATTATTATCGCTAGAACTATAATAATTATACTTATTACTCCCGATATTATCAATATAACATGCATTACTACGCATATAATGCAGTTATTATCGCTAGAACTGTAATAATTATACTTATTACTTATATTATTCTCAATAAAGCATGCATTGTTACCCATATTATGCAGTTATTATCGCTAGAAATGTAATAATTATACTTATTACTTATATTATTATCAATATAACATGCATTATTACCCATATTATGCAGTTATTATCGCTAGAACTATAATAAATATACGTATTACTTTTATTATCATCAATATAACATGCATTATTACCCATATTATGCAATTATTATCGATAGAACTGTAATAATTATACTTATTACTTATATTATTATCAATATAACATGAATTATTACCCATATTATGCAGTTATTATCGCTAGAGCTATAATAAATATACGTATTACTTTTATTATCATCAATATAACATGCATTATTGCCCATATTATGCTATTATTATCGATAGAACTGTAACAAATATACTTATTACTTTTATTATTATCAATATAACATGCACTATTAGCCATATTGTACTATTATTATCGCTAGAACTATAGTAATTATACTTATTACTCCCGATATTATCAATATAACATGCATTATTACACATATAATGCAGTTATTATCGCTAGAACTGTAATAAATATACTTACTACTTTCATTATCATCAATATAACATGCATTATTACGCATATAATGCAGTTATTATCGACAGAAGTATAATAAATATACTTATTACTTTTATTATTATCAATATAACATGCATTATTACCCATATAATGGAGTTATTATCGCTGGAACTGTAATAATTATACTTATTACTTATATTATGAACAATATAACATGCATTATTACCCATACTATGCAGTTATTATCGCTAGAACTAAAATAAATATACTTAGTACTTTTATTATAATCAATATAACATCTCATTATTACCCATATAATGCAGTTATTATAGCTAGAACTATAATAAATATACGTATTACTTTTATTATCATCAATATAACATGCATTATTACCCATATAATGCAGTTATTATCGACAGAAGTATAATAAATATACTTGTTACTTTTATTATTATCAGTATAACATGCACTATTAGCCATATTTTACTTTTATTATCGCTAGAACTATAATAATTATACTAATTACTCCCGATATTATCAACATAACATGAATTATTACCCATGTAATGCAGTTATTATCGCTAGAACTGTAATATTTATACCTATTACTTATATTATTATCAATATAACATGCATTGTTACCCATATTATGCAGTTATAATCGCTAGAACTATAATAAATATACGTATTGCTTTTATTATCATCAATATAACATGCACTATTACCCATATTATGCAGTTATTATCGATAGAACTGTAATAAATATACTTATTACTTTTATTATTATCAATATAACATGCACTATTAGCCATATTGTACAATTATTATCGCTAGAACTATAATAATTATATTTATTACTCCGGATATTATCAATATGACATGCATTATTACCCATATAATGGAGTTATTATAGCTAGAACTGTAATAATTATACTCATTACTTATATTATTATCAATATAACGTGCATTATTACCCATATTATGCAGTTATTATCGCTAGAACTGTAATAATTATACTTATTACTTATATTATTATCAATATAACATGCATTATTACCCATATAATGGAGTTATTATCGCTAGAACTGTAATAATTATACTTATTACTTATATTATTATCAATATAACATGCATTATTACGCATATTATGCAGTTATAATCGCTAGAACTATAATAAATATACTTAGTACTTTTTTTATCATCAATATAACATGCACTATTACGCGTATAATGCAGTTATTATCGCTAGAACTGTAATAAATATACTTACTACTTTCATTATCATCAATATAACATGCATTATTACGCATATAATGCAGTTATTATCGCTAGAACTGTAATAAATATACTTACTACTTTCATTATCATCAATATAACATGCATTATTACCCATATTATGCAGTTATTATTGCTAGAACTGTAATAACTATACTCATTACTTATATTATTATCAATATAACATGCATTATTAGCCATATTTTACTATTATTATCGCTAGAACTATAATAAATATACTTATTACTTTTATTATTATCAATATAACAGGCACTCTTAGCCATATTTTACTAGTATTATCGCTAGGACTGTAATAATTATACTTATTACTCGCGATATTATCAATATAACATCCATTATTACCCGTATAATGCAGTTCTTATCGCTGGAACTGTAATAATTATACTTATTACTTATATTATTATCAATATAACATGCATTATTACTCATATAATGGAGTTATTATTGCTAGAACTGTAATAGTTATACTTATTACTCTCGATATTATCAATATAACATGCATTATTACCCATATAATGCAGTTACTATCGCTAGAATTGTAATAATTATACTTATTACTTATATTATTATCAATATAACATGCATTATTACGCATATTATGCAGTTATAATCGCAAGAACTATAATAAATATACTTAGTACTTTTTTTATCATCAATATAACATGCATTATTACGCATATAATGCAGTTATTATCGCTAGAACTGTAATAAATATACTTACTACTTTCATTATCATCAATATAACATGCATTATTACGCATATAATGCAGTTATTATCGCTAGAACTGTAATAAATATACTTACTACTTTCATTATCATCAATATAACATGCATTATTACCCATATTATGCAGTTATTATCGCTAGAACTGTAATAACTATACTCATTACTGATATTATTATCAATATAACATGCATTATTAGTCATGTTTTACTATTATTATCGCTAGAACTATAATAATTATACTTATTACTCCCAATATTATCAATATAACATGCATTATTACCCATATAATGCAGTTATTATCGCTAGAACTGTAATAATTATATTTATTACTTATATTATTCTCAATATAACATGCATTATTACCCATATTATGCAGTTATAATCGCTAGAACTATAATAAGTATACTTAGTACTTTTATTGTTATCAATATAACATGCATTATTACCCTTATTATGCATTTATTATCGCTAGAACTGTAATAAATATACTTACTACTTTCATTATCATCAATATAACATGCATTATTACGCATATAATGCAGTTATTATCGACAGAAGTATAATAAATATACTTATTACTTATATTATTATCAATATAACATGCATTATTACCCATATAATGGAGTTATTATCGCTAGAACTGTAATAATTATACTTATTACTCCCGATATTATCAATATAACATGCATTATTACCCATATAATGGAGTTATTATCGCTAGAACTGTAATAATCATACTTATTACTTATATTATTATCAATATAACATGCATTATTACGCATATTATGCAGTTATAATCGCTAGAACTATAATAAATATACTTAGTACTTTTTTTATCATCAATATAACATGCATTATTACGCGTATAATGCAGTTATTATCGCTAGAACTGTAATAAATATACTTACTACTTTCATTATCATCAATATAACATGCATTATTACGCATATAATGCAGTTATTATCGCTAGAACTGTAATAAATATACTTACTACTTTCATTATCATCAATATAACATGCATTATTACCCATATTATGCAGTTATTATCGCTAGAACTGTAATAACTATACTCATTACTGATATTATTATCAATATAACATGCATTATTAGTCATGTTTTACTATTATTATCGCTAGAACTATAATAAATATACTTATTACTTTTATTATTATCAATATAACATGCACTATTACCCATATAATGCAGTTATTATCGACAGAAGTATAATAAATATACTTATTACTTTTATTATTATCAATATAACAGGCACTCTTAGCCATATTTTACTAGTATTATCACTAGAACTATAATAATTATACTTATTACTCCCGATATTATCAATATAACATGCATTATTACCCTTATAATGGAGTTATTATCGCTAGAACTGTAATAAATACACTTACTACTTTCATTATCACCAATATAACATGTATTATTACCCATATTATGCAGTTATTATCGATAGAACTATAATAAATATACTTATTACTTTCATTATCTTCAATATAACATGCATTATTACCCATATTATGCAGTGATTATCGCTAGAACTATAATAAATATACGTATTACTTTTATTATCATCAATATAACATGCATTATTACCCATATTATGCAGTTATTATCGATAGAACTGTAATAAACATACTTATTACTTTTATTGTTATCAATATAACATGCACTATTAGCCATATTTTACTATTATTATCGCTAGAACTATAATAATTATACTTATTACTCCCAATATTATCAATATAACATGCATTATTACCCATATAATGCAGTTATTATCGCTAGAACTGTAATAATTATACTTATTACTTATATTATTCTCAATATAACATGCATTATTACCCATATTATGCAGTTATAATCGCTAGAACTATAATAAATATACTTATTACGTGTATTATGATCAATATAACATGCATTATTACCCATATAATGCAGTTATTATCGACAGAAGTATAATAAATATACTCATTACTTATATTGTTATCAATATAACATGCATTATTACCCATATAATGGAGTTATTATCGCTAGAACTGTAATAACTATACTTATTACTTATATTATTATCAATATGACATGCATTATTACCCATATTATGCAGTTTCTATCGATAGAACTGTAATAAATATACTTATTACTTTTATTATTATCAATATAACATGCACTATTAGCCATATTTTACTATTATTATCGCTAGAACTATAATAATTATACTTATTACTCCCGATATTATCAATATAACATGCATTATTACGCATATAATGCAGTTATTATCGCTAGAACTGTAATAATTATACTTATTACTTATATTATTCTCAATATAACATGCATTGTTACCCATATTATGCAGTTATTATCGCTAGAAATGTAATAATTATACTTATTACTTATATTATTATCAATATAACATGCATTATTACCCATATTATGCAGTTATTATCGGTAGAACTATAATAAATATACGTATTACTTTTATTATCATCAATATAACATGCATTATTACCCATATTATGCAGTTATTATCGATAGAACTGTAATAATTATACTTATTACCTATATTATTATCAATATAACATGAATTATTACCCATATTATGCAGTTATTATCGCTAGAACTATAATAAATATACGTATTACTTTTATTATCATCAATATAACATGCATTATTGCCCATATTATGCTATTATTATCGATAGAACTGTAACAAATATACTTATTACTTTTATTATTATCAATATAACATGCACTATTAGCCATATTGTACTATTATTATCGCTAGAACTATAGTAATTATACTTATTACTCCCGATATTATCAATATAACATGCATTATTACACATATAATGCAGTTATTATCGCTAGATCTGTAATAATTATACTTACTACTTATATTATTAGCAATATAACGTGCATTATTACCCATATTATGCAGTTATTATCGCTAGAACTGTAATAATTATACTTATTACTTATATTATTATCAATATAACATGCATTTCTACCCATATAATGGAGTTATTATCGCTAGAACTGTAATAATTATACTTATTACTTATATTATTATCAATATAACATGCATTATTACCCATATAATGCAGTTATTATCGACAGAAGCATAATAAATATACTTATTACTTATATTATTATCAATATAACATGCATTTCTACCCATATAATGGAGTTATTATCGCTAGAACTGTAATAATTATACTTATCATTTATATTATTAGCAATATAACGTGCATTATTACCCATATTATGCAGCTATTACCGCTAGAACTGTAATAGTTATACTTATTACTTATATTATTATCAATATAACATGCATTATTAACCATATAATGGAGTTATTATCGCTAGAACTGTAATAATTGTACTTATTACTTATATTATTCTCAATATAACATGCAACATTACCCATATTATGCTGTTATAATCGGTAGAGCTATAATAAATATACTTACTACTTTTTTTATCATCAATATAACATGCATTATTACGCATATAATGCAGTTATTATCGCTAGAACTGTAATAAATATACTTACTACTTTCATTATCATCAATATAACATGCATTATTACGCATATAATGCAGTTATTATCGCTAGAACTGTAATAAATATACTTACTACTTTCATTATCATCAATATAACATGCATTATTACCCATATTATGCAGTTATTATCGCTAGAACTGTAATAACTATACTCATTACTGATATTATTATCAATATAACATGCATTATTAGTCATGTTTTACTATTATTATCGCTAGAACTATAATAATTATACTTATTACTCCCAATATTATCAATATAACATGCATTATTACCCATATAATGCAGTTATTATCGCTAGAACTGTAATAATTATATTTATTACTTATATTATTCTCAATATAACATGCATTATTACCCATATTATGCAGTTATAATCGCTAGAACTATAATAAGTATACTTAGTACTTTTATTGTTATCAATATAACATGCATTATTACCCTTATTATGCATTTATTATCGCTAGAACTGTAATAAATATACTTACTACTTTCATTATCATCAATATAACATGCATTATTACGCATATAATGCAGTTATTATCGACAGAAGTATAATAAATATACTTATTACTTATATTATTATCAATATAACATGCATTATTACCCATATAATGGAGTTATTATCGCTACAACTGTAATAATTATACTTATTACTCCCGATATTATCAATATAACATGCATTATTACCCATATAATGGAGTTATTATCGCTAGAACTGTAATAATCATACTTATTACTTATATTATTATCAATATAACATGCATTATTACGCATATTATGCAGTTATAATCGCTAGAACTATAATAAATATACTTAGTACTTTTTTTATCATCAATATAACATGCATTATTACGCGTATAATGCAGTTATTATCGCTAGAACTGTAATAAATATACTTACTACTTTCATTATCATCAATATAACATGCATTATTACGCATATAATGCAGTTATTATCGCTAGAACTGTAATAAATATACTTACTACTTTCATTATCATCAATATAACATGCATTATTACCCATATTATGCAGTTATTATCGCTAGAACTGTAATAACTATACTCATTACTGATATTATTATCAATATAACATGCATTATTAGTCATGTTTTACTATTATTATCGCTAGAACTATAATAAATATACTTATTACTTTTATTATTATCAATATAACATGCACTATTACCCATATAATGCAGTTATTATCGACAGAAGTATAATAAATATACTTATTACTTTTATTATTATCAATATAACAGGCACTCTTAGCCATATTTTACTAGTATTATCACTAGAACTATAATAATTATACTTATTACTCCCGATATTATCAATATAACATGCATTATTACGCATATAATGCAGTTATTATCGCTAGAACTGTAATAATTATACTTATTACTTATATTATTCTCAATATAACATGCATTGTTACCCATATTATGCAGTTATTATCGCTAGAAATGTAATAATTATACTTATTACTTATATTATTATCAATATAACATGCATTATTACCCATATTATGCAGTTATTATCGGTAGAACTATAATAAATATACGTATTACTTTTATTATCATCAATATAACATGCATTATTACCCATATTATGCAGTTATTATCGATAGAACTGTAATAATTATACTTATTACCTATATTATTATCAATATAACATGAATTATTACCCATATTATGCAGTTATTATCGCTAGAACTATAATAAATATACGTATTACTTTTATTATCATCAATATAACATGCATTATTGCCCATATTATGCTATTATTATCGATAGAACTGTAACAAATATACTTATTACTTTTATTATTATCAATATAACATGCACTATTAGCCATATTGTACTATTATTATCGCTAGAACTATAGTAATTATACTTATTACTCCCGATATTATCAATATAACATGCATTATTACACATATAATGCAGTTATTATCGCTAGATCTGTAATAATTATACTTACTACTTATATTATTAGCAATATAACGTGCATTATTACCCATATTATGCAGTTATTATCGCTAGAACTGTAATAATTATACTTATTACTTATATTATTATCAATATAACATGCATTTCTAGCCATATAATGGAGTTATTATCGCTAGAACTGTAATAATTATACTTATTACTTATATTATTATCAATATAACATGCATTATTACCCATATAATGCAGTTATTATCGACAGAAGCATAATAAATATACTTATTACTTATATTATTATCAATATAACATGCATTTCTACCCATATAATGGAGTTATTATCGCTAGAACTGTAATAATTATACTTATCATTTATATTATTAGCAATATAACGTGCATTATTACCCATATTATGCAGCTATTACCGCTAGAACTGTAATAGTTATACTTATTACTTATATTATTATCAATATAACATGCATTATTAACCATATAATGGAGTTATTATCGCTAGAACTGTAATAATTGTACTTATTACTTATATTATTCTCAATATAACATGCAACATTACCCATATTATGCTGTTATAATCGGTAGAGCTATAATAAATATACTTACTACTTTTTTTATCATCAATATAACATGCATTATTACGCATATAATGCAGTTATTATCGCTAGAACTGTAATAAATATACTTACTACTTTCATTATCATCAATATAACATGCATTATTACGCATATAATGCAGTTATTATCGCTAGAACTGTAATAAATATACTTACTACTTTCATTATCATCAATATAACATGCATTATTACCCATATTATGCAGTTATTATCGCTAGAACTGTAATAATTATATTTATTACTTATATTATTCTCAATATAACATGCATTATTACCCATATTATGCAGTTATAATCGCTAGAACTATAATAAGTATACTTAGTACTTTTATTGTTATCAATATAACATGCATTATTACCCTTATTATGCATTTATTATCGCTAGAACTGTAATAAATATACTTACTACTTTCATTATCATCAATATAACATGCATTATTACGCATATAATGCAGTTATTATCGACAGAAGTATAATAAATATACTTATTACTTATATTATTATCAATATAACATGCATTATTACCCATATAATGGAGTTATTATCGCTAGAACTGTAATAATTATACTTATTACTCCCGATATTATCAATATAACATGCATTATTACCCATATAATGGAGTTATTATCGCTAGAACTGTAATAATCATACTTATTACTTATATTATTATCAATATAACATGCATTATTACGCATATTATGCAGTTATAATCGCTAGAACTATAATAAATATACTTAGTACTTTTTTTATCATCAATATAACATGCATTATTACGCGTATAATGCAGTTATTATCGCTAGAACTGTAATAAATATACTTACTACTTTCATTATCATCAATATAACATGCATTATTACGCATATAATGCAGTTATTATCGCTAGAACTGTAATAAATATACTTACTACTTTCATTATCATCAATATAACATGCATTATTACCCATATTATGCAGTTATTATCGCTAGAACTGTAATAACTATACTCATTACTGATATTATTATCAATATAACATGCATTATTAGTCATGTTTTACTATTATTATCGCTAGAACTATAATAAATATACTTATTACTTTTATTATTATCAATATAACATGCACTATTACCCATATAATGCAGTTATTATCGACAGAAATATAATAAATATACTTATTACTTTTATTATTATCAATATAACAGGCACTCTTAGCCATATTTTACTAGTATTATCACTAGAACTATAATAATTATACTTATTACTCCCGATATTATCAATATAACATGCATTATTACCCTTATAATGGAGTTATTATCGCTAGAACTGTAATAAATACACTTACTACTTTCATTATCACCAATATAACATGCATTATTACCCATATTATGCAGTTATTATCGATAGAACTATAATAAATATACTTATTACTTTCATTATCTTCAATATAACATGCATTATTACCCATATTATGCAGTGATTATCGCTAGAACTATAATAAATATACGTATTACTTTTATTATCATCAATATAACATGCATTATTACCCATATTATGCAGTTATTATCGATAGAACTGTAATAAACATACTTATTACTTTTATTGTTATCAATATAACATGCACTATTAGCCATATTTTACTATTATTATCGCTAGAACTATAATAATTATACCTATTACTCCCAATATTATCAATATAACATGCATTATTACCCATATAATGCAGTTATTATCGCTAGAACTGTAATAATTATACTTATTACTTATATTATTCTCAATATAACATGCATTATTACCCATATTATGCAGTTATAATCGCTAGAACTATAATAAATATACTTATTACTTGTATTATGATCAATATAACATGCATTATTACCCATATAATGCAGTTATTATCGACAGAAGTATAATAAATATACTCATTACTTATATTGTTATCAATATAACATGCATTATTACCCATATAATGGAGTTATTATCGCTAGAACTGTAATAACTATACTTATTACTTATATTATTATCAATATGACATGCATTATTACCCATATTATGCAGTTTCTATCGATAGAACTGTAATAAATATACTTATTACTTTTATTATTATCAATATAACATGCACTATTAGCCATATTTTACTATTATTATCGCTAGAACTATAATAATTATACTTATTACTCCCGATATTATCAATATAACATGCATTATTACGCATATAATGCAGTTATTATCGCTAGAACTGTAATAATTATACTTATTACTTATATTATTCTCAATATAACATGCATTGTTACCCATATTATGCAGTTATTATCGCTAGAAATGTAATAATTATACTTATTACTTATATTATTATCAATATAACATGCATTATTACCCATATTATGCAGTTATTATCGGTAGAACTATAATAAATATACGTATTACTTTTATTATCATCAATATAACATGCATTATTACCCATATTATGCAGTTATTATCGATAGAACTGTAATAATTATACTTATTACCTATATTATTATCAATATAACATGAATTATTACCCATATTATGCAGTTATTATCGCTAGAACTATAATAAATATACGTATTACTTTTATTATCATCAATATAACATGCATTATTGCCCATATTATGCTATTATTATCGATAGAACTGTAACAAATATACTTATTACTTTTATTATTATCAATATAACATGCACTATTAGCCATATTGTACTATTATTATCGCTAGAACTATAGTAATTATACTTATTACTCCCGATATTATCAATATAACATGCATTATTACAGATATAATGCAGTTATTATCGCTAGATCTGTAATAATTATACTTACTACTTATATTATTAGCAATATAACGTGCATTATTACCCATATTATGCAGTTATTATCGCTAGAACTGTAATAATTATACTTATTACTTATATTATTATCAATATAACATGCATTTCTACCCATATAATGGAGTTATTATCGCTAGAACTGTAATAATTATACTTATTACTTATATTATTATCAATATAACATGCATTATTACCCATATAATGCAGTTATTATCGACAGAAGCATAATAAATATACTTATTACTTATATTATTATCAATATAACATGCATTTCTACCCATATAATGGAGTTATTATCGCTAGAACTGTAATAATTATACTTATCATTTATATTATTAGCAATATAACGTGCATTATTACCCATATTATGCAGCTATTACCGCTAGAACTGTAATAGTTATACTTATTACTTATATTATTATCAATATAACATGCATTATTAACCATATAATGGAGTTATTATCGCTAGAACTGTAATAATTGTACTTATTACTTATATTATTCTCAATATAACATGCAACATTACCCATATTATGCTGTTATAATCGGTAGAGCTATAATAAATATACTTACTACTTTTTTTATCATCAATATAACATGCATTATTACGCATATAATGCTGTTATTATCGCTAGAACTGTAATAAATATACTTACTACTTTCATTATCATCAATATAACATGCATTATTACGCATATAATGCAGTTATTATCGCTAGAACTGTAATAAATATACTTACTACTTTCATTATCATCAATATAACATGCATTATTACCCATATTATGCAGTGATTATCGCTAGAACTATAATAAATATACTTATTACTTTCATTATCTTCAATATAACATGCATTATTACCCATATTATGCAGTGATTATCGCTAGAACTATAATAAATATACGTATTACTTTTATTATCATCAATATAACATGCATTATTACCCATATTATGCAGTTATTATCGATAGAACTGTAATAAACATACTTATTACTTTTATTGTTATCAATATAACATGCACTATTAGCCATATTTTACTATTATTATCGCTAGAACTATAATAATTATACCTATTACTCCCAATATTATCAATATAACATGCATTATTACCCATATAATGCAGTTATTATCGCTAGAACTGTAATAATTATACTTATTACTTATATTATTCTCAATATAACATGCATTATTACCCATATTATGCAGTTATAATCGCTAGAACTATAATAAATATACTTATTACTTGTATTATGATCAATATAACATGCATTATTACCCATATAATGCAGTTATTATCGACAGAAGTATAATAAATATACTCATTACTTATATTGTTATCAATATAACATGCATTATTACCCATATAATGGAGTTATTATCGCTAGAACTGTAATAACTATACTTATTACTTATATTATTATCAATATGACATGCATTATTACCCATATTATGCAGTTTCTATCGATAGAACTGTAATAAATATACTTATTACTTTTATTATTATCAATATAACATGCACTATTAGCCATATTTTACTATTATTATCGCTAGAACTATAATAATTATACTTATTACTCCCGATATTATCAATATAACATGCATTATTACGCATATAATGCAGTTATTATCGCTAGAACTGTAATAATTATACTTATTACTTATATTATTCTCAATATAACATGCATTGTTACCCATATTATGCAGTTATTATCGCTAGAAATGTAATAATTATACTTATTACTTATATTATTATCAATATAACATGCATTATTACCCATATTATGCAGTTATTATCGGTAGAACTATAATAAATATACGTATTACTTTTATTATCATCAATATAACATGCATTATTACCCATATTATGCAGTTATTATCGATAGAACTGTAATAATTATACTTATTACCTATATTATTATCAATATAACATGAATTATTACCCATATTATGCAGTTATTATCGCTAGAACTATAATAAATATACGTATTACTTTTATTATCATCAATATAACATGCATTATTGCCCATATTATGCTATTATTATCGATAGAACTGTAACAAATATACTTATTACTTTTATTATTATCAATATAACATGCACTATTAGCCATATTGTACTATTATTATCGCTAGAACTATAGTAATTATACTTATTACTCCCGATATTATCAATATAACATGCATTATTACAGATATAATGCAGTTATAATCGCTAGATCTGTAATAATTATACTTACTACTTATATTATTAGCAATATAACGTGCATTATTACCCATATTATGCAGTTATTATCGCTAGAACTGTAATAATTATACTTATTACTTATATTATTATCAATATAACATGCATTTCTACCCATATAATGGAGTTATTATCGCTAGAACTGTAATAATTATACTTATTACTTATATTATTATCAATATAACATGCATTATTACCCATATAATGCAGTTATTATCGACAGAAGCATAATAAATATACTTATTACTTATATTATTATCAATATAACATGCATTTCTACCCATATAATGGAGTTATTATCGCTAGAACTGTAATAATTATACTTATCATTTATATTATTAGCAATATAACGTGCATTATTACCCATATTATGCAGCTATTACCGCTAGAACTGTAATAGTTATACTTATTACTTATATTATTATCAATATAACATGCATTATTAACCATATAATGGAGTTATTAATGCTAGAACTGTAATAATTGTACTTATTACTTATATTATTCTCAATATAACATGCAACATTACCCATATTATGCTGTTATAATCGGTAGAGCTATAATAAATATACTTACTACTTTTTTTATCATCAATATAACATGCATTATTACGCATATAATGCAGTTATTATCGCTAGAACTGTAATAAATATACTTACTACTTTCATTATCATCAATATAACATGCATTATTACGCATATAATGCAGTTATTATCGCTAGAACTGTAATAAATATACTTACTACTTTCATTATCATCAATATAACATGCATTATTACCCATATTATGCAGTTATTATCGCTAGAACTGTAATAACTATACTCATTACTGATATTATTATCAATATAACATGCATTATTAGTCATGTTTTACTATTATTATCGCTAGAACTATAATAATTATACTTATTACTCCCAATATTATCAATATAACATGCATTATTACCCATATAATGCAGTTATTATCGCTAGAACTGTAATAATTATATTTATTACTTATATTATTCTCAATATAACATGCATTATTACCCATATTATGCAGTTATAATCGCTAGAACTATAATAAGTATACTTAGTACTTTTATTGTTATCAATATAACATGCATTATTACCCTTATTATGCATTTATTATCGCTAGAACTGTAATAAATATACTTACTACTTTCATTATCATCAATATAACATGCATTATTACGCATATAATGCAGTTATTATCGACAGAAGTATAATAAATATACTTATTACTTATATTATTATCAATATAACATGCATTATTACCCATATAATGGAGTTATTATCGCTAGAACTGTAATAATTATACTTATTACTCCCGATATTATCAATATAACATGCATTATTACCCATATAATGGAGTTATTATCGCTAAAACTGTAATAATCATACTTATTACTTATATTATTATCAATTTAACATGCATTATTACGCATATTATGCAGTTATAATCGCTAGAACTATAATAAATATACTTAGTACTTTTTTTATCATCAATATAACATGCATTATTACGCGTATAATGCAGTTATTATCGCTAGAACTGTAATAAATATACTTACTACTTTCATTATCATCAATATAACATGCATTATTACGCATATAATGCAGTTATTATCGCTAGAACTGTAATAAATATACTTACTACTTTCATTATCATCAATATAACATGCATTATTACCCATATTATGCAGTTATTATCGCTAGAACTGTAATAACTATACTCATTACTGATATTATTATCAATATAACATGCATTATTAGTCATGTTTTACTATTATTATCGCTAGAACTATAATAAATATACTTATTACTTTTATTATTATCAATATAACATGCACTATTACCCATATAATGCAGTTACTATCGACAGAAGTATAATAAATATACTTATTACTTTTATTATTATCAATATAACAGGCACTCTTAGCCATATTTTACTAGTATTATCACTAGAACTATAATAATTATACTTATTACTCCCGATATTATCAATATAACATGCATTATTACCCTTATAATGGAGTTATTATCGCTAGAACTGTAATAAATACACTTACTACTTTCATTATCACCAATATAACATGCATTATTACCCATATTATGCAGTTATTATCGATAGAACTATAATAAATATACTTATTACTTTCATTATCTTCAATATAACATGCATTATTACCCATATTATGCAGTGATTATCGCTAGAACTATAATAAATATACGTATTACTTTTATTATCATCAATATAACATGCATTATTACCCATATTATGCAGTTATTATCGATAGAACTGTAATAAACATACTTATTACTTTTATTGTTATCAATATAACATGCACTATTAGCCATATTTTACTATTATTATCGCTAGAACTATAATAATTATACCTATTACTCCCAATATTATCAATATAACATGCATTATTACCCATATAATGCAGTTATTATCGCTAGAACTGTAATAATTATACTTATTACTTATATTATTCTCAATATAACATGCATTATTACCCATATTATGCAGTTATAATCGCTAGAACTATAATAAATATACTTATTACTTGTATTATGATCAATATAACATGCATTATTACCCATATAATGCAGTTATTATCGACAGAAGTATAATAAATATACTCATTACTTATATTGTTATCAATATAACATGCATTATTACCCATATAATGGAGTTATTATCGCTAGAACTGTAATAACTATACTTATTACTTATATTATTATCAATATGACATGCATTATTACCCATATTATGCAGTTTCTATCGATAGAACTGTAATAAATATACTTATTACTTTTATTATTATCAATATAACATGCACTATTAGCCATATTTTACTATTATTATCGCTAGAACTATAATAATTATACTTATTACTCCCGATATTATCAATATAACATGCATTATTACGCATATAATGCAGTTATTATCGCTAGAACTGTAATAATTATACTTATTACTTATATTATTCTCAATATAACATGCATTGTTACCCATATTATGCAGTTATTATCGCTAGAAATGTAATAATTATACTTATTACTTATATTATTATCAATATAACATGCATTATTACCCATATTATGCAGTTATTATCGGTAGAACTATAATAAATATACGTATTACTTTTATTATCATCAATATAACATGCATTATTACCCATATTATGCAGTTATTATCGATAGAACTGTAATAATTATACTTATTACCTATATTATTATCAATATAACATGAATTATTACCCATATTATGCAGTTATTATCGCTAGAACTATAATAAATATACGTATTACTTTTATTATCATCAATATAACATGCATTATTGCCCATATTATGCTATTATTATCGATAGAACTGTAACAAATATACTTATTACTTTTATTATTATCAATATAACATGCACTATTAGCCATATTTTACTATTATTATCGCTAGAACTATAATAATTATACTTATTACTCCCGATATTATCAATATAACATGCATTATTACGCATATAATGCAGTTATTATCGCTAGAACTGTAATAATTATACTTATTACTTATATTATTCTCAATATAACATGCATTGTTACCCATATTATGCAGTTATTATCGCTAGAAATGTAATAATTATACTTATTACTTATATTATTATCAATATAACATGCATTATTACCCATATTATGCAGTTATTATCGGTAGAACTATAATAAATATACGTATTACTTTTATTATCATCAATATAACATGCATTATTACCCATATTATGCAGTTATTATCGATAGAACTGTAATAATTATACTTATTACCTATATTATTATCAATATAACATGAATTATTACCCATATTATGCAGTTATTATCGCTAGAACTATAATAAATATACGTATTACTTTTATTATCATCAATATAACATGCATTATTGCCCATATTATGCTATTATTATCGATAGAACTGTAACAAATATACTTATTACTTTTATTATTATCAATAAAACATGCACTATTAGCCATATTGTACTATTATTATCGCTAGAACTATAGTAATTATACTTATTACTCCCGATATTATCAATATAACATGCATTATTACACATATAATGCAGTTATTATCGCTAGATCTGTAATAATTATACTTACTACTTATATTATTAGCAATATAACGTGCATTATTACCCATATTATGCAGTTATTATCGCTAGAACTGTAATAATTATACTTATTACTTATATTATTATCAATATAACATGCATTTCTACCCATATAATGGAGTTATTATCGCTAGAACTGTAATAATTATACTTATTACTTATATTATTATCAATATAACATGCATTATTACCCATATAATGCAGTTATTATCGACAGAAGCATAATAAATATACTTATTACTTATATTATTATCAATATAACATGCATTTCTACCCATATAATGGAGTTATTATCGCTAGAACTGTAATAATTATACTTATCATTTATATTATTAGCAATATAACGTGCATTATTACCCATATTATGCAGCTATTACCGCTAGAACTGTAATAGTTATACTTATTACTTATATTATTATCAATATAACATGCATTATTAACCATATAATGGAGTTATTATCGCTAGAACTGTAATAATTGTACTTATTACTTATATTATTCTCAATATAACATGCAACATTACCCATATTATGCTGTTATAATCGGTAGAGCTATAATAAATATACTTACTACTTTTATTATCATCAATATAACATGCATTATTACCCATATTATGCAGTTATTATCGATAGAACTGTAATAATTATACTTATTACCTATATTATTATCAATATAACATGAATTATTACCCATATTATGCAGTTATTATCGCTAGAACTATAATAAATATACGTATTACTTTTATTATCATCAATATAACATGCATTATTGCCCATATTATGCTATTATTATCGATAGAACTGTAACAAATATACTTATTACTTTTATTATTATCAATATAACATGCACTATTAGCCATATTTTACTATTATTATCGCTAGAACTATAATAATTATACTTATTACTCCCGATATTATCAATATAACATGCATTATTACGCATATAATGCAGTTATTATCGCTAGAACTGTAATAATTATACTTATTACTTATATTATTCTCAATATAACATGCATTGTTACCCATATTATGCAGTTATTATCGCTAGAAATGTAATAATTATACTTATTACTTATATTATTATCAATATAACATGCATTATTACCCATATTATGCAGTTATTATCGGTAGAACTATAATAAATATACGTATTACTTTTATTATCATCAATATAACATGCATTATTACCCATATTATGCAGTTATTATCGATAGAACTGTAATAATTATACTTATTACCTATATTATTATCAATATAACATGAATTATTACCCATATTATGCAGTTATTATCGCTAGAACTATAATAAATATACGTATTACTTTTATTATCATCAATATAACATGCATTATTGCCCATATTATGCTATTATTATCGATAGAACTGTAACAAATATACTTATTACTTTTATTATTATCAATAAAACATGCACTATTAGCCATATTGTACTATTATTATCGCTAGAACTATAGTAATTATACTTATTACTCCCGATATTATCAATATAACATGCATTATTACACATATAATGCAGTTATTATCGCTAGATCTGTAATAATTATACTTACTACTTATATTATTAGCAATATAACGTGCATTATTACCCATATTATGCAGTTATTATCGCTAGAACTGTAATAATTATACTTATTACTTATATTATTATCAATATAACATGCATTTCTACCCATATAATGGAGTTATTATCGCTAGAACTGTAATAATTATACTTATTACTTATATTATTATCAATATAACATGCATTATTACCCATATAATGCAGTTATTATCGACAGAAGCATAATAAATATACTTATTACTTATATTATTATCAATATAACATGCATTTCTACCCATATAATGGAGTTATTATCGCTAGAACTGTAATAATTATACTTATCATTTATATTATTAGCAATATAACGTGCATTATTACCCATATTATGCAGCTATTACCGCTAGAACTGTAATAGTTATACTTATTACTTATATTATTATCAATATAACATGCATTATTAACCATATAATGGAGTTATTATCGCTAGAACTGTAATAATTGTACTTATTACTTATATTATTCTCAATATAACATGCAACATTACCCATATTATGCTGTTATAATCGGTAGAGCTATAATAAATATACTTACTACTTTTATTATCATCAATATAACGTGCATTATTACCCATATTATGCAGTTATTATCGATAGAACTATAATAAATATACTTATTACTTTTATTATTATCAATACAACATGCATTATTACCCATATTATGCAGTTATTATCGCTAGAACTATAATAAATATACGTATTACTTTTATTATCATCAATGTAACATGCATTATTACCCATGTTATGCAGTTTCTATCGATAGAACTGAAATAAATATACTTATTACTTTTATTATTATCAATATAACATGCACTATTAGCCATATTTTACTATTATTATCGCTAGAACTATAATAATTATACTTATTACTCCCGATATTATCAATATAACATGCATTATTACGCATATAATGCAGTTATTATCGCTAGAACTGTAATAATTATACTTATTACTTATATTATTCTCAATATAACATGCATTATTACCCATATTATGCAGTTATAATCGCTAGAACTATAATAAATATACTTATTACTTGTATTCTGATCAATATAATATGCATTATTACCCATATAATGCAGTTATTATCGACAGAAGTATAATAAATATACTCATTACTTATATTGCTATCAATATAACATGCATTATTACCCATATAATGGAGTTATTATCGCTAGAACTGTAATAACTATACTTATTACTTATATTATTATCAATATGACATGCATTATTACCCATATTATGCAGTTTCTATCGATAGAACTGTAATAAATATACTTATTACTTTTATTATTATCAATATAACATGCACTATTAGCCATATTTTACTATTATTATCGCTAGAACTATAATAATTATACTTATTACTCCCGATATTATCAATATAACATGCATTATTACGCATATAATGCAGTCATTATCGCTAGAACTGTAATAATTATACTTATTACTTATATTATTCTCAATATAACATGCATTGTTACCCATATTATGCAGTTATTATCGCTAGAAATGTAATAATTATACTTATTACTTATATTATTATCAATATAACATGCATTATTACCCATATTATGCAGTTATTATCGCTAGAACTATAATAAATATACGTATTACTTTTATTATCATCAATATAACATGCATTATTACCCATATTATGCAGTTATTATCGATAGAACTGTAATAATTATACTTATTACCTATATTATTATCAATATAACATGAATTATTACCCATATTATGCAGTTATTATCGCTAGAACTATAATAAATATACGTATTACTTTTATTATCATCAATATAACATGCATTATTGCCCATATTATGCTATTATTATCGATAGAACTGTAACAAATATACTTATTACTTTTATTATTATCAATATAACATGCACTATTAGCCATATTGTACTATTATTATCGCTAGAACTATAGTAATTATACTTATTACTCCCGATATTATCAATATAACATGCATTATTACACATATAATGCAGTTATTATCGCTAGATCTGTAATAATTATACTTACTACTTATATTATTAGCAATATAACGTGCATTACTACCCATATTATGCAGTTATTATCGCTAGAACTGTAATAATTATACTTATTACTTATATTATTATCAATATAACATGCATTTCTACCCATATAATGGAGTTATTATCGCTAGAACTGTAATAATTATACTTATTACTTATATTATTATCAATATAACATGCATTATTACCCATATAATGCAGTTATTATCGACAGAAGCATAATAAATATACTTATTACTTATATTATTATCAATATAACATGCATTTCTACCCATATAATGGAGTTATTATCGCTAGAACTGTAATAATCATACTTATCATTTATATTATTAGCAATATAACGTGCATTATTACCCATATTATGCAGCTATTACCGCTAGAACTGTAATAGTTATACTTATTACTTATATTATTATCAATATAACATGCATTATTAACCATATAATGGAGTTATTATCGCTAGAACTGTAATAATTGTACTTATTACTTATATTATTCTCAATATAACATGCATCATTACCCATATTATGCTGTTATAATCGGTAGAGCTATAATAAATATACTTACTACTTTTATTATCATCAATATAACGTGCATTATTACCCATATTATGCAGTTATTATCGATAGAACTATAATAAATATACTTATTACTTTTATTATTATCAATACAACATGCATTATTACCCATATTATGCAGTTATTATCGCTAGAACTATAATAAATATACGTATTACTTTTATTATCATCAATGTAACATGCATTATTACCCATGTTATGCAGTTTCTATCGATAGAACTGAAATAAATATACTTATTACTTTTATTATTATCAATATAACATGCACTATTAGCCATATTTTACTATTATTATCGCTAGAACTATAATAATTATACTTATTACTCCCGATATTATCAATATAACATGCATTATTACGCATATAATGCAGTTATTATCGCTAGAACTGTAATAATTATACTTATTACTTATATTATTCTCAATATAACATGCATTGTTACCCATATTATGCAGTTATTATCGCTAGAAATGTAATAATTATACTTATTACTTATATTATTATCAATATAACATGCATTATTACCCATATTATGCAGTTATTATGGCTAGAACTATAATAAATATACGTATTACTTTTATTATCATCAATATAACATGCATTATTACCCACATTATGCAGTTATTATCGATAGAACTGTAATAATTATACTTATTACTTATATTATTATCAATATAACATGAATTATTACCCATATTATGCAGTTATTATCGCTAGAACTATAATAAATATACGTATTACTTTTATTATCATCAATATAACATGCATTATTGCCCATATTATGCAGTTATTATCGATAGAACTGTAACAAATATACTTATTACTTTTATTGTTATCAATATAACATGCACCATTTGCCATATTTTACTATCATTATCGCTAGAACTATAATAAATATACTTATTACTCCCAATATTATCAATATAACATGCATTATTACCCATATAATGCAGTTATTATCGCTAGAACTGTAATAATTATACTTATTACTTATATTATTAGCAATATAACGTGCATTATTATCCATATAATGCCGTTATTATCGCTAGAACGGTAATAATTATACTTATTACTTATATTATTATCAATATAACATGCATTATTACCCATATAATGGAGGTATTATCGCTAGAACTGTAATAATTATACTTATTACTTATATTATTAGCAATATAACGTGCATTATGACCCATATTATGCAGTTATTATCGCTAGAACTGTAATAATTATACTTATTACTTATATTATTATCAATATAATATGCATTATTACCCATATTATGCAGTTATTATCGCTAGAACTATAATACATATACGTATTACTTTTATTATTATCAATAGAACATGCACTATTAGCCATATTTTACTATTATTATCGCAAGAACTATAATAATTATATTTATTACTCCCGATATTATTAATATAACATGCATTATTACACATGTAATGCAGTTATTATCGCTAGATCTGTAATAATTATACTTACTACTTATATTATTAGCAATATAACGTGCATTATTACCCATGTTATGCAGTTATTATCGCTAGAACTGTAATAATTATACTTATTACTTATATTATTATCAATATAACATGCATTTCTACCCATATAATGGAGTTATTATCGCTAGAACTGTAATAATTATACTTATTACATATATCATTATCAATATAACATGCATTATTACCCATATAATGCAGTTATTATCGACAGAAGCATAATAAATATACTTATTACTTTTATTATTATCAATATAACAGGCACTCTTAGCCATATTTTACTAGTATTATCGCTAGAACTGTAATAATTATACTTATTACTCCCGATATTATCAATATAACATCCATTATTACCCAAATAATGCAGTTCTTATCGCTAGAACTGTAATAATTATACTTATTACTTTTATTATCATCAATATAACATTCATTATTACCCATATTATGCAGTTATTATCGATAGAACTGTAGTAAATATACTTATTACTTTTATTATTATCAATATAACATGCATTATTAGCCATATGGTACTATTATTATCGCTAGAAATATAGTAATTATACTTATTACTCCCGATATTATCAATATAACATGCATTATTACCCATATAATGCAGTTATTATCGCTAGAACTGTAATAATTATACTTATTATTTATATTATTAGCAATATAACGTGCATTATTACCCATATTTTGCAGTTATTATCGATAGAACTATAATAAATATACTTATTACTTTTATTATTATCAATATAACATGCATTATTAGCCATATAATGCAGTTATTATCGCTAGAACTGTAATAATTATACTTATCATTTATATTATTAGCAATATAACGTGCATTATTACCCATATTATGCAGCTATTACCGCTAGAACTGTAATAGTTATACTTATTACTTATATTATTATCAATATAACATGCATTATTAACCATATAATGGAGTTATTATCGCTAGGACTGTAATAATTGTACTTATTACTTATATTATTCTCAATATAACATGCATCATTACCCATATTATGCAGTTATAATCGGTAGAACTATAATAAATATACTTACTACTTTTATTATCATCAATATAACGTGCATTATTACCAATATTATGCAGTTATTATCGATAGAACTACAATAAATATACTTATTACTTTTATTATTATCAATACAACATGCATTATTACCCATATTATGCAGTTATTATCGCTAGAACTATAATAAATATACGTATTACTTTTATTATCATCAATATAACATGCATTATTACCCATATTATGCAGTTTCTATCGATAGAACTGTCATAAATATACTTATTACTTTTATTATTATCAATATAACATGCACTATTAGCCATATTTTACTATTATTATCGCTAGAACTATAATAATTATACTTATTACTCCCGATATTATCAATATAACATGCATTACTACGCATATAATGCAGTTATTATCGCTAGAACTGTAATAATTATACTTATTACTTATATTATTCTCAATAAAGCATGCATTGTTACCCATATTATGCAGTTATTATCGCTAGAAATGTAATAATTATACTTATTACTTATATTATTATCAATATAACATGCATTATTACCCATATTATGCAGTTATTATCGCTAGAACTATAATAAATATACGTATTACTTTTATTATCATCAATATAACATGCATTATTACCCATATTATGCAATTATTATCGATAGAACTGTAATAATTATACTTATTACCTATATTATTATCAATATAACATGAATTATTACCCATATTATGCAGTTATTATCGCTAGAACTATAATAAATATACGTATTACTTTTATTATCATCAATATAACATGCATTATTACCCATATTATGCAGTTTCTATCGATAGAACTGTCATAAATATACTTATTACTTTTATTATTATCAATATAACATGCACTATTAGCCATATTTTACTATTATTATCGCTAGAACTATAATAATTATACTTATTACTCCCGATATTATCAATATAACATGCATTACTACGCATATAATGCAGTTATTATCGCTAGAACTGTAATAATTATACTTATTACTTATATTATTCTCAATAAAGCATGCATTGTTACCCATATTATGCAGTTATTATCGCTAGAAATGTAATAACTATACTTATTACTTATATTATTATCAATATAACATGCATTATTACCCATATTATGCAGTTATTATCGCTAGAACTATAATAAATATACGTATTACTTTTATTATCATCAATATAACATGCATTATTACCCATATTATGCAATTATTATCGATAGAACTGTAATAATTATACTTATTACTTATATTATTATCAATATAACATGAATTATTACCCATATTATGCAGTTATTATCGCTAGAACTATAATAAATATACGTATTACTTTTATTATCATCAATATAACATGCATTATTGCCCATATTATGCAGTTATTATCGATAGAACTGTAACAAATATACTTATTACTTTTATTATTATCAATATAACATGCACTATTAGCCATATTGTACTATTATTATCGCTAGAACTATAGTAATTATACTTATTACTCCCGATATTATCAATATAACATGCATTATTACACATATAATGCAGTTATTATCGCTAGATCTGTAATAATTATACTTACTACTTATATTATTAGCAATATAACGTGCATTATTACCCATGTTATGCAGTTATTATCGCTAGAACTGTAATAATTATACTTATTACTTATATCATTATCAATATAACATGCATTATTACCCATATAATGCAGTTATTATCGACAGAAGCAAAATAAATATACTTATTACTTTTATTATTATCAATATAACAGGCACTCTTAGCCATATTTTACTAGTATTATCGCTAGAACTGTAATAATTATACTTATTACTCCCGATATTATCAATATAACATCCATTATTACCCAAATAATGCAGTTATTATCGCTAGAACTGTAATAATTATACTTATTACTTATATTAATCTCAATATAACATGCATTACTACCCATATTATGCAGTTATAATCGGCAGAACTATAATAAATATACTTACTACTTTTATTATCATCAATATAACGTGCATTATTACCCATATTATGCAGTTATTATCGATAGAACTATAATAAATATACTTATTACGTTTATTATCATCAATACAACATGCATTATTACCCATATTATGCAGTTTCTATCGATAGAACTGTAATAAATATACTTATTACTTTTATTATTATCAATATAACATGCACTATTAGCCATCTTTTACTATTATTATTGCTAGAACTATAATAGTTATACTTATTACTCCCGATATTATCAATATAACATGCATTATTACGCATATAATGCAGTTATTATCGCTAGAACTGTAATAATTATACTTATTACTTATGCTATTCTCAATATAACATGCATTGTTACCCGTATTATGCAGTTATTATCGACAGAACTATAATAAATATACTTATTACTTTTATTATTATTAATAGAACATGCACTATTAGCCATATTTTACTATTATTATCGGAAGAACTATAATAATTATATTTATTACTCCCGATATTATCAATATAACATGCATTATTACCCATATCGTGCAGTTATTATCGCTAGAACCGTAATAATTATACTCATTACTTATATTATTAGCAATATAACGTGCATTATTACCCATATAATGCAGTTATTATCGCTAGAACTGTAATAATTATACTTATTACTTATATTATTATCAATATAACATGCATTATTACCCATATTATGCAGTTATTATCGCTAGAACTATAATAAATATACTTATTACGTTTATTATCATCAATACAACATGCATTATTACCCATATTATGCAGTTTCTATCGATAGAACTGTAATAAATATACTTATTACTTTTATTATTATCAATATAACATGCACTATTAGCCATATTTTACTATTATTATCGCTAGAACTATAATAATTATACTTATTACTCCCGATATTATCAATATAACATGCATTATTACGCATATAATGCAGTTATTATCGCTAGAACTGTAATAATTATACTTATTACTTATATTATTCTCAATATAACATGCATTGTTACCCATATTATGCAGTTATTATCGCTAGAAATGTAATAATTATACTTATTACTTATATTATTATCAATATAACATGCATTATTACCCATATTATGCAGTTATTATCGCTAGAACTATAATAAATATACGTATTACTTTTATTATCATCAATATAACATGCATTATTACCCACATTATGCAGTTATTATCGATAGAACTGTAATAATTATACTTATTACTTATATTATTATCAATATAACATGAATTATTACCCATATTATGCAGTTATTATCGCTAGAACTACAATAAATATACGTATTACTTTTATTATCATCAATATAACATGCATTATTGCCCATATTATGCAGTTATTATCGATAGAACTGTAACAAATATACTTATTACTTTTATTGTTATCAATATAACATGCACCATTTGCCATATTTTACTATCATTATCGCTAGAACTATAATAAATATACTTATTACTCCCAATATTATCAATATAACATGCATTATTACCCATATAATGCAGTTATTATCGCTAGAACTGTAATAATTATACTTATTACTTATATTATTAGCAATATAACGTGCATTATTATCCATATAATGCCGTTATTATCGCTAGAACGGTAATAATTATACTTATTACTTATATTATTATCAATATAATATGCATTATTACCCATATTATGCAGTTATTATCGCTAGAACTATAATACATATACGTATTACTTTTATTATTATCAATAGAACATGCACTATTAGCCATATTTTACTATTATTATCGCAAGAACTATAATAATTATATTTATTACTCCCGATATTATTAATATAACATGCATTATTACCTGTATAATGCAGTTATTATCGCTAGAACCGTAATAATTATACTTATTACTTATATTATTAGCAATATAACGTGCATTATTACCCATATAATGCAGTTATTATCGCTAGATCTGTAATAATTGTACTTATTACTTTTATTATCATCAATATAACATGCATTATTACCCATATTATGCAGTTATTATCGATAGAACTGTAGTAAATATACTTATTACTTTTATTATTATTAATATAACATGCACTATTAGCCATATGGTACTATTATTATCGCTAGAAATATAGTAATTATACTTATTACTCCCGATATTATCAATATAACATGCATTATTACCCATATAATGCAGTTATTATCGCTAGAACTGTAATAATTATACTTATTACTTATATTATTATCAATATAACATGCATTATTACCCATATAATGGAGGTATTATCGCTAGAACTGTAATAATTATACTTATTACTTATATTATTAGCAATATAACGTGCATTATGACCCATATTATGCAGTTATTATCGCTAGAACTGTAATAATTATACTTATTACTTATATTATTATCAATATAATATGCATTATTACCCATATTATGCAGTTATTATCGCTAGAACTATAATACATATACGTATTACTTTTATTATTATCAATAGAACATGCACTATTAGCCATATTTTACTATTATTATCGCAAGAACTATAATAATTATATTTATTACTCCCGATATTATTAATATAACATGCATTATTACCTGTATAATGCAGTTATTATCGCTAGAACCGTAATAATTATACTTATTACTTATATTATTAGCAATATAACGTGCATTATTACCCATATAATGCAGTTATTATCGCTAGATCTGTAATAATTGTACTTATTACTTTTATTATCATCAATATAACATGCATTATTACCCATATTATGCAGTTATTATCGATAGAACTGTAGTAAATATACTTATTACTTTTATTATTATTAATATAACATGCACTATTAGCCATATGGTACTATTATTATCGCTAGAAATATAGTAATTATACTTATTACTCCCGATATTATCAATATAACATGCATTATTACCCATAAAATGCAGTTATTATCGCTAGAACTGTAATAATTATACTTATTATTTATATTATTAGCAATATAACGTGCATTATTACCCATATTTTGCAATTATTATCGATAGAACTATAATAAATATACTTATTACTTTTATTATTATCAATATAACATGCATTATTAGCCATATAATGCAGTTATTATCGCTAGAACTGTAATAATTATACTTATCATTTATATTATTAGCAATATAACGTGCATTATTACCCATATTATGCAGCTATTACCGCTAGAACTGTAATAGTTATACTTATTACTTATATTATTATCAATATAACATGCATTATTAACCATATAATGGAGTTATTATCGCTAGGACTGTAATAATTGTACTTATTACTTATATTATTCTCAATATAACATGCATCATTACCCATATTATGCAGTTATAATCGGTAGAACTATAATAAATATACTTACTACTTTTATTATCATCAATATAACGTGCATTATTACCAATATTATGCAGTTATTATCGATAGAACTACAATAAATATACTTATTACTTTTATTATTATCAATACAACATGCATTATTACCCATATTATGCAGTTATTATCGCTAGAACTATAATAAATATACGTATTACTTTTATTATCATCAATATAACATGCATTATTACCCATATTATGCAGTTTCTATCGATAGAACTGTCATAAATATACTTATTACTTTTATTATTATCAATATAACATGCACTATTAGCCATATTTTACTATTATTATCGCTAGAACTATAATAATTATACTTATTACTCCCGATATTATCAATATAACATGCATTACTACGCATATAATGCAGTTATTATCGCTAGAACTGTAATAATTATACTTATTACTTATATTATTCTCAATAAAGCATGCATTGTTACCCATATTATGCAGTTATTATCGCTAGAAATGTAATAATTATACTTATTACTTATATTATTATCAATATAACATGCATTATTACCCATATAATGGAGGTATTATCGCTAGAACTGTAATAATTATACTTATTACTTATATTATTAGCAATATAACGTGCATTATGACCCATATTATGCAGTTATTATCGCTAGAACTGTAATAATTATACTTATTACTTATATTATTATCAATATAATATGCATTATTACCCATATTATGCAGTTATTATCGCTAGAACTATAATACATATACGTATTACTTTTATTATTATCAATAGAACATGCACTATTAGCCATATTTTACTATTATTATCGCAAGAACTATAATAATTATATTTATTACTCCCGATATTATTAATATAACATGCATTATTACCTGTATAATGCAGTTATTATCGCTAGAACCGTAATAATTATACTTATTACTTATATTATTAGCAATATAACGTGCATTATTACCCATATAATGCAGTTATTATCGCTAGATCTGTAATAATTGTACTTATTACTTTTATTATCATCAATATAACATGCATTATTACCCATATTATGCAGTTATTATCGATAGAACTGTAGTAAATATACTTATTACTTTTATTATTATTAATATAACATGCACTATTAGCCATATGGTACTATTATTATCGCTAGAAATATAGTAATTATACTTATTACTCCCGATATTATCAATATAACATGCATTATTACCCATATAATGCAGTTATTATCGCTAGAACTGTAATAATTATACTTATTATTTATATTATTAGCAATATAACGTGCATTATTACCCATATTTTGCAATTATTATCGATAGAACTATAATAAATATACTTATTACTTTTATTATTATCAATATAACATGCATTATTAGCCATATAATGCAGTTATTATCGCTAGAACTGTAATAATTATACTTATCATTTATATTATTAGCAATATAACGTGCATTATTACCCATATTATGCAGCTATTACCGCTAGAACTGTAATAGTTATACTTATTACTTATATTATTATCAATATAACATGCATTATTAACCATATAATGGAGTTATTATCGCTAGGACTGTAATAATTGTACTTATTACTTATATTATTCTCAATATAACATGCATCATTACCCATATTATGCAGTTATAATCGGTAGAACTATAATAAATATACTTACTACTTTTATTATCATCAATATAACGTGCATTATTACCAATATTATGCAGTTATTATCGATAGAACTACAATAAATATACTTATTACTTTTATTATTATCAATACAACATGCATTATTACCCATATTATGCAGTTGTTATCGCTAGAACTATAATAAATATACGTATTACTTTTATTATCATCAATATAACATGCATTATTACCCATATTATGCAGTTTCTATCGATAGAACTGTCATAAATATACTTATTACTTTTATTATTATCAATATAACATGCACTATTAGCCATATTTTACTATTATTATCGCTAGAACTATAATAATTATACTTATTACTCCCGATATTATCAATATAACATGCATTACTACGCATATAATGCAGTTATTATCGCTAGAACTGTAATAATTATACTTATTACTTATATTATTCTCAATAAAGCATGCATTGTTACCCATATTATGCAGTTATTATCGCTAGAAATGTAATAACTATACTTATTACTTATATTATTATCAATATAACATGCATTATTACCCATATTATGCAGTTATTATCGCTAGAACTATAATAAATATACGTATTACTTTTATTATCATCAATATAACATGCATTATTACCCATATTATGCAATTATTATCGATAGAACTGTAATAATTATACTTATTACTTATATTATTATCAATATAACATGAATTATTACCCATATTATGCAGTTATTATCGCTAGAACTATAATAAATATACGTATTACTTTTATTATCATCAATATAACATGCATTATTGCCCATATTATGCAGTTATTATCGATAGAACTGTAACAAATATACTTATTACTTTTATTATTATCAATATAACATGCACTATTAGCCATATTGTACTATTATTATCGCTAGAACTATAGTAATTATACTTATTACTCCCGATATTATCAATATAACATGCATTATTACACATATAATGCAGTTATTATCGCTAGATCTGTAATAATTATACTTACTACTTATATTATTAGCAATATAACGTGCATTATTACCCATGTTATGCAGTTATTATCGCTAGAACTGTAATAATTATACTTATTACTTATATCATTATCAATATAACATGCATTATTACCCATATAATGCAGTTATTATCGACAGAAGCAAAATAAATATACTTATTACTTTTATTATTATCAATATAACAGGCACTCTTAGCCATATTTTACTAGTATTATCGCTAGAACTGTAATAATTATACTTATTACTCCCGATATTATCAATATAACATCCATTATTACCCAAATAATGCAGTTATTATCGCTAGAACTGTAATAATTATACTTATTACTTATATTAATCTCAATATAACATGCATTACTACCCATATTATGCAGTTATAATCGGCAGAACTATAATAAATATACTTACTACTTTTATTATCATCAATATAACGTGCATTATTACCCATATTATGCAGTTATTATCGATAGAACTATAATAAATATACTTATTACGTTTATTATCATCAATACAACATGCATTATTACCCATATTATGCAGTTTCTATCGATAGAACTGTAATAAATATACTTATTACTTTTATTATTATCAATATAACATGCACTATTAGCCATCTTTTACTATTATTATTGCTAGAACTATAATAATTATACTTATTACTCCCGATATTATCAATATAACATGCATTATTACGCATATAATGCAGTTATTATCGCTAGAACTGTAATAATTATACTTATTACTTATGCTATTCTCAATATAACATGCATTGTTACCCGTATTATGCAGTTATTATCGACAGAACTATAATAAATATACTTATTACTTTTATTATTATTAATAGAACATGCACTATTAGCCATATTTTACTATTATTATCGGAAGAACTATAATAATTATATTTATTACTCCCGATATTATCAATATAACATGCATTATTACCCATATCGTGCAGTTATTATCGCTAGAACCGTAATAATTATACTCATTACTTATATTATTAGCAATATAACGTGCATTATTACCCATATAATGCAGTTATTATCGCTAGAACTGTAATAATTATACTTATTACTTATATTATTATCAATATAACATGCATTATTACCCATATTATGCAGTTATTATCGCTAGAACTATAATAAATATACTTATTACGTTTATTATCATCAATACAACATGCATTATTACCCATATTATGCAGTTTCTATCGATAGAACTGTAATAAATATACTTATTACTTTTATTATTATCAATATAACATGCACTATTAGCCATATTTTACTATTATTATCGCTAGAACTATAATAATTATACTTATTACTCCCGATATTATCAATATAACATGCATTATTACGCATATAATGCAGTTATTATCGCTAGAACTGTAATAATTATACTTATTACTTATATTATTCTCAATATAACATGCATTGTTACCCATATTATGCAGTTATTATCGCTAGAAATGTAATAATTATACTTATTACTTATATTATTATCAATATAACATGCATTATTACCCATATTATGCAGTTATTATCGCTAGAACTATAATAAATATACGTATTACTTTTATTATCATCAATATAACATGCATTATTACCCACATTATGCAGTTATTATCGATAGAACTGTAATAATTATACTTATTACTTATATTATTATCAATATAACATGAATTATTACCCATATTATGCAGTTATTATCGCTAGAACTACAATAAATATACGTATTACTTTTATTATCATCAATATAACATGCATTATTGCCCATATTATGCAGTTATTATCGATAGAACTGTAACAAATATACTTATTACTTTTATTGTTATCAATATAACATGCACCATTTGCCATATTTTACTATCATTATCGCTAGAACTATAATAAATATACTTATTACTCCCAATATTATCAATATAACATGCATTATTACCCATATAATGCAGTTATTATCGCTAGAACTGTAATAATTATACTTATTACTTATATTATTAGCAATATAACGTGCATTATTATCCATATAATGCCGTTATTATCGCTAGAACGGTAATAATTATACTTATTACTTATATTATTATCAATATAATATGCATTATTACCCATATTATGCAGTTATTATCGCTAGAACTATAATACATATACGTATTACTTTTATTATTATCAATAGAACATGCACTATTAGCCATATTTTACTATTATTATCGCAAGAACTATAATAATTATATTTATTACTCCCGATATTATTAATATAACATGCATTATTACCTGTATAATGCAGTTATTATCGCTAGAACCGTAATAATTATACTTATTACTTATATTATTAGCAATATAACGTGCATTATTACCCATATAATGCAGTTATTATCGCTAGATCTGTAATAATTGTACTTATTACTTTTATTATCATCAATATAACATGCATTATTACCCATATTATGCAGTTATTATCGATAGAACTGTAGTAAATATACTTATTACTTTTATTATTATTAATATAACATGCACTATTAGCCATATGGTACTATTATTATCGCTAGAAATATAGTAATTATACTTATTACTCCCGATATTATCAATATAACATGCATTATTACCCATATAATGCAGTTATTATCGCTAGAACTGTAATAATTATACTTATTACTTATATTATTATCAATATAACATGCATTATTACCCATATAATGGAGGTATTATCGCTAGAACTGTAATAATTATACTTATTACTTATATTATTAGCAATATAACGTGCATTATGACCCATATTATGCAGTTATTATCGCTAGAACTGTAATAATTATACTTATTACTTATATTATTATCAATATAATATGCATTATTACCCATATTATGCAGTTATTATCGCTAGAACTATAATACATATACGTATTACTTTTATTATTATCAATAGAACATGCACTATTAGCCATATTTTACTATTATTATCGCAAGAACTATAATAATTATATTTATTACTCCCGATATTATTAATATAACATGCATTATTACCTGTATAATGCAGTTATTATCGCTAGAACCGTAATAATTATACTTATTACTTATATTATTAGCAATATAACGTGCATTATTACCCATATAATGCAGTTATTATCGCTAGATCTGTAATAATTGTACTTATTACTTTTATTATCATCAATATAACATGCATTATTACCCATATTATGCAGTTATTATCGATAGAACTGTAGTAAATATACTTATTACTTTTATTATTATTAATATAACATGCACTATTAGCCATATGGTACTATTATTATCGCTAGAAATATAGTAATTATACTTATTACTCCCGATATTATCAATATAACATGCATTATTACCCATAAAATGCAGTTATTATCGCTAGAACTGTAATAATTATACTTATTATTTATATTATTAGCAATATAACGTGCATTATTACCCATATTTTGCAATTATTATCGATAGAACTATAATAAATATACTTATTACTTTTATTATTATCAATATAACATGCATTATTAGCCATATAATGCAGTTATTATCGCTAGAACTGTAATAATTATACTTATCATTTATATTATTAGCAATATAACGTGCATTATTACCCATATTATGCAGCTATTACCGCTAGAACTGTAATAGTTATACTTATTACTTATATTATTATCAATATAACATGCATTATTAACCATATAATGGAGTTATTATCGCTAGGACTGTAATAATTGTACTTATTACTTATATTATTCTCAATATAACATGCATCATTACCCATATTATGCAGTTATAATCGGTAGAACTATAATAAATATACTTACTACTTTTATTATCATCAATATAACGTGCATTATTACCAATATTATGCAGTTATTATCGATAGAACTACAATAAATATACTTATTACTTTTATTATTATCAATACAACATGCATTATTACCCATATTATGCAGTTATTATCGCTAGAACTATAATAAATATACGTATTACTTTTATTATCATCAATATAACATGCATTATTACCCATATTATGCAGTTTCTATCGATAGAACTGTCATAAATATACTTATTACTTTTATTATTATCAATATAACATGCACTATTAGCCATATTTTACTATTATTATCGCTAGAACTATAATAATTATACTTATTACTCCCGATATTATCAATATAACATGCATTACTACGCATATAATGCAGTTATTATCGCTAGAACTGTAATAATTATACTTATTACTTATATTATTCTCAATAAAGCATGCATTGTTACCCATATTATGCAGTTATTATCGCTAGAAATGTAATAATTATACTTATTACTTATATTATTATCAATATAACATGCATTATTACCCATATAATGGAGGTATTATCGCTAGAACTGTAATAATTATACTTATTACTTATATTATTAGCAATATAACGTGCATTATGACCCATATTATGCAGTTATTATCGCTAGAACTGTAATAATTATACTTATTACTTATATTATTATCAATATAATATGCATTATTACCCATATTATGCAGTTATTATCGCTAGAACTATAATACATATACGTATTACTTTTATTATTATCAATAGAACATGCACTATTAGCCATATTTTACTATTATTATCGCAAGAACTATAATAATTATATTTATTACTCCCGATATTATTAATATAACATGCATTATTACCTGTATAATGCAGTTATTATCGCTAGAACCGTAATAATTATACTTATTACTTATATTATTAGCAATATAACGTGCATTATTACCCATATAATGCAGTTATTATCGCTAGATCTGTAATAATTGTACTTATTACTTTTATTATCATCAATATAACATGCATTATTACCCATATTATGCAGTTATTATCGATAGAACTGTAGTAAATATACTTATTACTTTTATTATTATTAATATAACATGCACTATTAGCCATATGGTACTATTATTATCGCTAGAAATATAGTAATTATACTTATTACTCCCGATATTATCAATATAACATGCATTATTACCCATATAATGCAGTTATTATCGCTAGAACTGTAATAATTATACTTATTATTTATATTATTAGCAATATAACGTGCATTATTACCCATATTTTGCAATTATTATCGATAGAACTATAATAAATATACTTATTACTTTTATTATTATCAATATAACATGCATTATTAGCCATATAATGCAGTTATTATCGCTAGAACTGTAATAATTATACTTATCATTTATATTATTAGCAATATAACGTGCATTATTACCCATATTATGCAGCTATTACCGCTAGAACTGTAATAGTTATACTTATTACTTATATTATTATCAATATAACATGCATTATTAACCATATAATGGAGTTATTATCGCTAGGACTGTAATAATTGTACTTATTACTTATATTATTCTCAATATAACATGCATCATTACCCATATTATGCAGTTATAATCGGTAGAACTATAATAAATATACTTACTACTTTTATTATCATCAATATAACGTGCATTATTACCAATATTATGCAGTTATTATCGATAGAACTACAATAAATATACTTATTACTTTTATTATTATCAATACAACATGCATTATTACCCATATTATGCAGTTGTTATCGCTAGAACTATAATAAATATACGTATTACTTTTATTATCATCAATATAACATGCATTATTACCCATATTATGCAGTTTCTATCGATAGAACTGTCATAAATATACTTATTACTTTTATTATTATCAATATAACATGCACTATTAGCCATATTTTACTATTATTATCGCTAGAACTATAATAATTATACTTATTACTCCCGATATTATCAATATAACATGCATTACTACGCATATAATGCAGTTATTATCGCTAGAACTGTAATAATTATACTTATTACTTATATTATTCTCAATAAAGCATGCATTGTTACCCATATTATGCAGTTATTATCGCTAGAAATGTAATAATTATACTTATTACTTATATTATTATCAATATAACATGCATTATTACCCATATTATGCAGTTATTATCGCTAGAACTATAATAAATATACGTATTTCTTTTATTATCATCAATATAACATGCATTATTACCCATATTATGCAATTATTATCGATAGAACTGTAATAATTATACTTATTACTTATATTATTATCAATATAACATGAATTATTACCCATATTATGCAGTTATTATCGCTAGAACTATAATAAATATACGTATTACTTTTATTATCATCAATATAACATGCATTATTGCCCATATTATGCAGTTATTATCGATAGAACTGTAACAAATATACTTATTACTTTTATTATTATCAATATAACATGCACTATTAGCCATATTGTACTATTATTATCGCTAGAACTATAGTAATTATACTTATTACTCCCGATATTATCAATATAACATGCATTATTACACATATAATGCAGTTATTATCGCTAGATCTGTAATAATTATACTTACTACTTATATTATTAGCAATATAACGTGCATTATTACCCATGTTATGCAGTTATTATCGCTAGAACTGTAATAATTATACTTATTACTTATATCATTATCAATATAACATGCATTATTACCCATATAATGCAGTTATTATCGACAGAAGCAAAATAAATATACTTATTACTTTTATTATTATCAATATAACAGGCACTCTTAGCCATATTTTACTAGTATTATCGCTAGAACTGTAATAATTATACTTATTACTCCCGATATTATCAATATAACATCCATTATTACCCAAATAATGCAGTTATTATCGCTAGAACTGTAATAATTATACTTATTACTTATATTAATCTCAATATAACATGCATTACTACCCATATTATGCAGTTATAATCGGCAGAACTATAATAAATATACTTACTACTTTTATTATCATCAATATAACGTGCATTATTACCCATATTATGCAGTTGTTATCGATAGAACTATAATAAATATACTTATTACGTTTATTATCATCAATACAACATGCATTATTACCCATATTATGCAGTTTCTATCGATAGAACTGTAATAAATATACTTATTACTTTTATTATTATCAATATAACATGCACTATTAGCCATCTTTTACTATTATTATTGCTAGAACTATAATAATTATACTTATTACTCCCGATATTATCAATATAACATGCATTATTACGCATATAATGCAGTTATTATCGCTAGAACTGTAATAATTATACTTATTACTTATACTATTCTCAATATAACATGCATTGTTACCCGTATTATGCAGTTATTATCGACAGAACTATAATAAATATACTTATTACTTTTATTATTATTAATAGAACATGCACTATTAGCCATATTTTACTATTATTATCGGAAGAACTATAATAATTATATTTATTACTCCCGATATTATCAATATAACATGCATTATTACCCATATCATGCAGTTATTATCGCTAGAACCGTAATAATTATACTCATTACTTATATTATTAGCAATATAACGTGCATTATTACCCATATAATGCAGTTATTATCGCTAGAACTGTAATAATTATACTTATTACTTATATTATTATCAATATAACATGCATTATTACCCATATTATGCAGTTATTATCGCTAGAACTATAATAAATATACTTATTACGTTTATTATCATCAATACAACATGCATTATTACCGATATTATGCAGTTTCTATCGATAGAACTGTAATAAATATACTTATTACCTTTATTATTATCAATATAACATGCACTATTAGCCATATTTTACTATTATTATCGCTAGAACTATAATAATTATACTTATTACTCCCGATATTATCAATATAACATGCATTACTACGCATATAATGCAGTTATTATCGCTAGAACTGTAATAATTATACTTATTACTTATATTATTCTCAATAAAGCATGCATTGTTACCCATATTATGCAGTTATTATCGCTAGAAATGTAATAATTATACTTATTACTTATATTATTATCAATATAACATGCATTATTACCCATATTATGCAGTTATTATCGCTAGAACTATAATAAATATACGTATTTCTTTTATTATCATCAATATAACATGCATTATTACCCATATTATGCAATTATTATCGATAGAACTGTAATAATTATACTTATTACTTATATTATTATCAATATAACATGAATTATTACCCATATTATGCAGTTATTATCGCTAGAACTATAATAAATATACGTATTACTTTTATTATCATCAATATAACATGCATTATTGCCCATATTATGCAGTTATTATCGATAGAACTGTAACAAATATACTTATTACTTTTATTATTATCAATATAACATGCACTATTAGCCATATTGTACTATTATTATCGCTAGAACTATAGTAATTATACTTATTACTCCCGATATTATCAATATAACATGCATTATTACACATATAATGCAGTTATTATCGCTAGATCTGTAATAATTATACTTACTACTTATATTATTAGCAATATAACGTGCATTATTACCCATGTTATGCAGTTATTATCGCTAGAACTGTAATAATTATACTTATTACTTATATCATTATCAATATAACATGCATTATTACCCATATAATGCAGTTATTATCGACAGAAGCAAAATAAATATACTTATTACTTTTATTATTATCAATATAACAGGCACTCTTAGCCATATTTTACTAGTATTATCGCTAGAACTGTAATAATTATACTTATTACTCCCGATATTATCAATATAACATCCATTATTACCCAAATAATGCAGTTATTATCGCTAGAACTGTAATAATTATACTTATTACTTATATTAATCTCAATATAACATGCATTACTACCCATATTATGCAGTTATAATCGGCAGAACTATAATAAATATACTTACTACTTTTATTATCATCAATATAACGTGCATTATTACCCATATTATGCAGTTATTATCGATAGAACTATAATAAATATACTTATTACGTTTATTATCATCAATACAACATGCATTATTACCCATATTATGCAGTTTCTATCGATAGAACTGTAATAAATATACTTATTACTTTTATTATTATCAATATAACATGCACTATTAGCCATCTTTTACTATTATTATTGCTAGAACTATAATAATTATACTTATTACTCCCGATATTATCAATATAACATGCATTATTACGCATATAATGCAGTTATTATCGCTAGAACTGTAATAATTATACTTATTACTTATACTATTCTCAATATAACATGCATTGTTACCCGTATTATGCAGTTATTATCGACAGAACTATAATAAATATACTTATTACTTTTATTATTATTAATAGAACATGCACTATTAGCCATATTTTACTATTATTATCGGAAGAACTATAATAATTATATTTATTACTCCCGATATTATCAATATAACATGCATTATTACCCATATCATGCAGTTATTATCGCTAGAACCGTAATAATTATACTCATTACTTATATTATTAGCAATATAACGTGCATTATTACCCATATAATGCAGTTATTATCGCTAGATCTGTAATAATTGTACTTATTACTTTTATTATCATCAATATAACATGCATTATTACCCATATTATGCAGTTATTATCGATAGAACTGTAGTAAATATACTTATTACTTTTATTATTATTAATATAACATGCACTATTAGCCATATGGTACTATTATTATCGCTAGAAATATAGTAATTATACTTATTACTCCCGATATTATCAATATAACATGCATTATTACCCATAAAATGCAGTTATTATCGCTAGAACTGTAATAATTATACTTATTATTTATATTATTAGCAATATAACGTGCATTATTACCCATATTTTGCAATTATTATCGATAGAACTATAATAAATATACTTATTACTTTTATTATTATCAATATAACATGCATTATTAGCCATATAATGCAGTTATTATCGCTAGAACTGTAATAATTATACTTATCATTTATATTATTAGCAATATAACGTGCATTATTACCCATATTATGCAGCTATTACCGCTAGAACTGTAATAGTTATACTTATTACTTATATTATTATCAATATAACATGCATTATTAACCATATAATGGAGTTATTATCGCTAGGACTGTAATAATTGTACTTATTACTTATATTATTCTCAATATAACATGCATCATTACCCATATTATGCAGTTATAATCGGTAGAACTATAATAAATATACTTACTACTTTTATTATCATCAATATAACGTGCATTATTACCAATATTATGCAGTTATTATCGATAGAACTACAATAAATATACTTATTACTTTTATTATTATCAATACAACATGCATTATTACCCATATTATGCAGTTATTATCGCTAGAACTATAATAAATATACGTATTACTTTTATTATCATCAATATAACATGCATTATTACCCATATTATGCAGTTTCTATCGATAGAACTGTCATAAATATACTTATTACTTTTATTATTATCAATATAACATGCACTATTAGCCATATTTTACTATTATTATCGCTAGAACTATAATAATTATACTTATTACTCCCGATATTATCAATATAACATGCATTACTACGCATATAATGCAGTTATTATCGCTAGAACTGTAATAATTATACTTATTACTTATATTATTCTCAATAAAGCATGCATTGTTACCCATATTATGCAGTTATTATCGCTAGAAATGTAATAATTATACTTATTACTTATATTATTATCAATATAACATGCATTATTACCCATATAATGGAGGTATTATCGCTAGAACTGTAATAATTATACTTATTACTTATATTATTAGCAATATAACGTGCATTATGACCCATATTATGCAGTTATTATCGCTAGAACTGTAATAATTATACTTATTACTTATATTATTATCAATATAATATGCATTATTACCCATATTATGCAGTTATTATCGCTAGAACTATAATACATATACGTATTACTTTTATTATTATCAATAGAACATGCACTATTAGCCATATTTTACTATTATTATCGCAAGAACTATAATAATTATATTTATTACTCCCGATATTATTAATATAACATGCATTATTACCTGTATAATGCAGTTATTATCGCTAGAACCGTAATAATTATACTTATTACTTATATTATTAGCAATATAACGTGCATTATTACCCATATAATGCAGTTATTATCGCTAGATCTGTAATAATTGTACTTATTACTTTTATTATCATCAATATAACATGCATTATTACCCATATTATGCAGTTATTATCGATAGAACTGTAGTAAATATACTTATTACTTTTATTATTATTAATATAACATGCACTATTAGCCATATGGTACTATTATTATCGCTAGAAATATAGTAATTATACTTATTACTCCCGATATTATCAATATAACATGCATTATTACCCATATAATGCAGTTATTATCGCTAGAACTGTAATAATTATACTTATTATTTATATTATTAGCAATATAACGTGCATTATTACCCATATTTTGCAATTATTATCGATAGAACTATAATAAATATACTTATTACTTTTATTATTATCAATATAACATGCATTATTAGCCATATAATGCAGTTATTATCGCTAGAACTGTAATAATTATACTTATCATTTATATTATTAGCAATATAACGTGCATTATTACCCATATTATGCAGCTATTACCGCTAGAACTGTAATAGTTATACTTATTACTTATATTATTATCAATATAACATGCATTATTAACCATATAATGGAGTTATTATCGCTAGGACTGTAATAATTGTACTTATTACTTATATTATTCTCAATATAACATGCATCATTACCCATATTATGCAGTTATAATCGGTAGAACTATAATAAATATACTTACTACTTTTATTATCATCAATATAACGTGCATTATTACCAATATTATGCAGTTATTATCGATAGAACTACAATAAATATACTTATTACTTTTATTATTATCAATACAACATGCATTATTACCCATATTATGCAGTTGTTATCGCTAGAACTATAATAAATATACGTATTACTTTTATTATCATCAATATAACATGCATTATTACCCATATTATGCAGTTTCTATCGATAGAACTGTCATAAATATACTTATTACTTTTATTATTATCAATATAACATGCACTATTAGCCATATTTTACTATTATTATCGCTAGAACTATAATAATTATACTTATTACTCCCGATATTATCAATATAACATGCATTACTACGCATATAATGCAGTTATTATCGCTAGAACTGTAATAATTATACTTATTACTTATATTATTCTCAATAAAGCATGCATTGTTACCCATATTATGCAGTTATTATCGCTAGAAATGTAATAATTATACTTATTACTTATATTATTATCAATATAACATGCATTATTACCCATATTATGCAGTTATTATCGCTAGAACTATAATAAATATACGTATTTCTTTTATTATCATCAATATAACATGCATTATTACCCATATTATGCAATTATTATCGATAGAACTGTAATAATTATACTTATTACTTATATTATTATCAATATAACATGAATTATTACCCATATTATGCAGTTATTATCGCTAGAACTATAATAAATATACGTATTACTTTTATTATCATCAATATAACATGCATTATTGCCCATATTATGCAGTTATTATCGATAGAACTGTAACAAATATACTTATTACTTTTATTATTATCAATATAACATGCACTATTAGCCATATTGTACTATTATTATCGCTAGAACTATAGTAATTATACTTATTACTCCCGATATTATCAATATAACATGCATTATTACACATATAATGCAGTTATTATCGCTAGATCTGTAATAATTATACTTACTACTTATATTATTAGCAATATAACGTGCATTATTACCCATGTTATGCAGTTATTATCGCTAGAACTGTAATAATTATACTTATTACTTATATCATTATCAATATAACATGCATTATTACCCATATAATGCAGTTATTATCGACAGAAGCAAAATAAATATACTTATTACTTTTATTATTATCAATATAACAGGCACTCTTAGCCATATTTTACTAGTATTATCGCTAGAACTGTAATAATTATACTTATTACTCCCGATATTATCAATATAACATCCATTATTACCCAAATAATGCAGTTATTATCGCTAGAACTGTAATAATTATACTTATTACTTATATTAATCTCAATATAACATGCATTACTACCCATATTATGCAGTTATAATCGGCAGAACTATAATAAATATACTTACTACTTTTATTATCATCAATATAACGTGCATTATTACCCATATTATGCAGTTGTTATCGATAGAACTATAATAAATATACTTATTACGTTTATTATCATCAATACAACATGCATTATTACCCATATTATGCAGTTTCTATCGATAGAACTGTAATAAATATACTTATTACTTTTATTATTATCAATATAACATGCACTATTAGCCATCTTTTACTATTATTATTGCTAGAACTATAATAATTATACTTATTACTCCCGATATTATCAATATAACATGCATTATTACGCATATAATGCAGTTATTATCGCTAGAACTGTAATAATTATACTTATTACTTATACTATTCTCAATATAACATGCATTGTTACCCGTATTATGCAGTTATTATCGACAGAACTATAATAAATATACTTATTACTTTTATTATTATTAATAGAACATGCACTATTAGCCATATTTTACTATTATTATCGGAAGAACTATAATAATTATATTTATTACTCCCGATATTATCAATATAACATGCATTATTACCCATATCATGCAGTTATTATCGCTAGAACCGTAATAATTATACTCATTACTTATATTATTAGCAATATAACGTGCATTATTACCCATATAATGCAGTTATTATCGCTAGAACTGTAATAATTATACTTATTACTTATATTATTATCAATATAACATGCATTATTACCCATATTATGCAGTTATTATCGCTAGAACTATAATAAATATACTTATTACGTTTATTATCATCAATACAACATGCATTATTACCGATATTATGCAGTTTCTATCGATAGAACTGTAATAAATATACTTATTACCTTTATTATTATCAATATAACATGCACTATTAGCCATATTTTACTATTATTATCGCTAGAACTATAATAATTATACTTATTACTCCCGATATTATCAATATAACATGCATTACTACGCATATAATGCAGTTATTATCGCTAGAACTGTAATAATTATACTTATTACTTATATTATTCTCAATAAAGCATGCATTGTTACCCATATTATGCAGTTATTATCGCTAGAAATGTAATAATTATACTTATTACTTATATTATTATCAATATAACATGCATTATTACCCATATTATGCAGTTATTATCGCTAGAACTATAATAAATATACGTATTTCTTTTATTATCATCAATATAACATGCATTATTACCCATATTATGCAATTATTATCGATAGAACTGTAATAATTATACTTATTACTTATATTATTATCAATATAACATGAATTATTACCCATATTATGCAGTTATTATCGCTAGAACTATAATAAATATACGTATTACTTTTATTATCATCAATATAACATGCATTATTGCCCATATTATGCAGTTATTATCGATAGAACTGTAACAAATATACTTATTACTTTTATTATTATCAATATAACATGCACTATTAGCCATATTGTACTATTATTATCGCTAGAACTATAGTAATTATACTTATTACTCCCGATATTATCAATATAACATGCATTATTACACATATAATGCAGTTATTATCGCTAGATCTGTAATAATTATACTTACTACTTATATTATTAGCAATATAACGTGCATTATTACCCATGTTATGCAGTTATTATCGCTAGAACTGTAATAATTATACTTATTACTTATATCATTATCAATATAACATGCATTATTACCCATATAATGCAGTTATTATCGACAGAAGCAAAATAAATATACTTATTACTTTTATTATTATCAATATAACAGGCACTCTTAGCCATATTTTACTAGTATTATCGCTAGAACTGTAATAATTATACTTATTACTCCCGATATTATCAATATAACATCCATTATTACCCAAATAATGCAGTTATTATCGCTAGAACTGTAATAATTATACTTATTACTTATATTAATCTCAATATAACATGCATTACTACCCATATTATGCAGTTATAATCGGCAGAACTATAATAAATATACTTACTACTTTTATTATCATCAATATAACGTGCATTATTACCCATATTATGCAGTTATTATCGATAGAACTATAATAAATATACTTATTACGTTTATTATCATCAATACAACATGCATTATTACCCATATTATGCAGTTTCTATCGATAGAACTGTAATAAATATACTTATTACTTTTATTATTATCAATATAACATGCACTATTAGCCATCTTTTACTATTATTATTGCTAGAACTATAATAATTATACTTATTACTCCCGATATTATCAATATAACATGCATTATTACGCATATAATGCAGTTATTATCGCTAGAACTGTAATAATTATACTTATTACTTATACTATTCTCAATATAACATGCATTGTTACCCGTATTATGCAGTTATTATCGACAGAACTATAATAAATATACTTATTACTTTTATTATTATTAATAGAACATGCACTATTAGCCATATTTTACTATTATTATCGGAAGAACTATAATAATTATATTTATTACTCCCGATATTATCAATATAACATGCATTATTACCCATATCATGCAGTTATTATCGCTAGAACCGTAATAATTATACTCATTACTTATATTATTAGCAATATAACGTGCATTATTACCCATATAATGCAGTTATTATCGCTAGAACTGTAATAATTATACTTATTACTTATATTATTATCAATATAACATGCATTATTACCCATATTATGCAGTTATTATCGCTAGAACTATAATAAATATACTTATTACGTTTATTATCATCAATACAACATGCATTATTACCCATATTATGCAGTTTCTATCGATAGAACTGTAATAAATATACTTATTACTTTTATTATTATCAATATAACATGCACTATTAGCCATATTTTACTATTATTATCGCTAGAACTATAATAATTATACTTATTACTCCCGATATTATCAATATAACATGCATTATTACGCATATAATGCAGTTATTATCGCTAGAACTGTAATAATTATACTTATTACTTATATTATTCTCAATATAACATGCATTGTTACCCATATTATGCAGTTATTATCGCTAGAAATGTAATAATTATACTTATTACTTATATTATTATCAATATAACATGCATTATTACCCATATTATGCAGTTATTATCGCTAGAACTATAATAAATATACGTATTACTTTTATTATCATCAATATAACATGCATTATTACCCATATTATGCAGTTATTATCGATAGAACTGTAATAATTATACTTATTACCTATATTATTATCAATATAACATGAATTATTACCCATATTATGCAGTTATTATCGCTAGAACTATAATAAATATACGTATTACTTTTATTATCATCAATATAACATGCATTATTGCCCATATTATGCTATTATTATCGATAGAACTGTAACAAATATACTTATTACTTTTATTATTATCAATATAACATGCACTATTAGCCATATTGTACTATTATTATCGCTAGAACTATAGTAATTATACTTATTACTCCCGATATTATCAATATAACATGCATTATTACACATATAATGCAGTTATTATCGCTAGATCTGTAATAATTATACTTACTACTTATATTGTTAGCAATATAACGTGCATTATTACCCATATTATGCAGTTATTATCGCTAGAACTGTAATAATTATACTTATTACTTATATTATTATCAATATAACATGCATTTCTACCCATATAATGGAGTTATTATCGCTAGAACTGTAATAATTATACTTATTACTTATATTATTATCAATATAACATGCATTATTACCCATATAATGCAGTTATTATCGACGGAAGCATAATAAATATACTTATTACTTATATTATTATCAATATAACATGCATTTCTACCCATATAATGGAGTTATTATCGCTAGAACTGTAATAATTATACTTATCATTTATATTATTAGCAATATAACGTGCATTATTACCCATATTATGCAGCTATTACCGCTAGAACTGTAATAGTTATACTTATTACTTATATTATTATCAATATAACATGCATTATTAACCATATAATGGAGTTATTATCGCTAGAACTGTAATAATTGTACTTATTACTTATATTATTCTCAATATAACATGCATCATTACCCATATTATGCTGTTATAATCGGTAGAGCTATAATAAATATACTTACTACTTTTATTATCATCAATATAACGTGCATTATTACCCATATTATGCAGTTATTATCGATAGAACTATAATAAATATACTTATTACTTTTATTATTATCAATACAACATGCATTATTACCCATATTATGCAGTTATTATCGCTAGAACTATAATAAATATACGTATTACTTTTATTATCATCAATATAACATGCATTATTACCCATGTTATGCAGTTTCTATCGATAGAACTGTAATAAATATACTTATTACTTTTATTATTATCAATATAACATGCACTATTAGCCATATTTTACTATTATTATCGCTAGAACTATAATAATTATACTTATTACTCCCGATATTATCAATATAACATGCATTATTACGCATATAATGCAGTTATTATCGCTAGAAATGTAATAATTATACTTATTACTTATATTATTCTCAATATAACATGCATTGTTACCCATATTATGCAGTTATTATCGCTAGAAATGTAATAATTATACTTATTACTTATATTATTATCAATATAACATGCATTATTACCCATATTATGCAGTTATTATCGCTAGAACTATAATAAATATACGTATTACTTTTATTATCATCAATATAACATGCATTATTGCCCATATTATGCAGTTATTATCGATAGAACTGTAACAAATATACTTATTACTTTTATTATTATCAATATAACATGCACTATTAGCCATATTGTACTATTATTATCGCTAGAACTATAGTAATTATACTTATTACTCCCGATATTATCAATATAACATGCATTATTACACATATAATGCAGTTATTATCGCTAGATCTGTAATAATTATACTTACTACTTATATTATTAGCAATATAACGTGCATTATTACCCATATAATGCAGTTATTATCGACAGAAGCATAATAAATATACTTATTACTTATATTATTATCAATATAACATGCATTTCTACCCATATAATGGAGTTATTATCGCTAGAACTGTAATAATTATACTTATTACTTATATTATTAGCAATATAACGTGCATTATGACCCATATTATGCAGTTATTATCGCTAGAACTGTAATAATTATACTTATTACTTATATTATTATCAATATAATATGCATTATTACCCATATTATGCAGTTATTATCGCTAGAACTATAATACATATACGTATTACTTTTATTATTATCAATAGAACATGCACTATTAGCCATATTTTACTATTATTATCGCAAGAACTATAATAATTATATTTATTACTCCCGATATTATTAATATAACATGCATTATTACCTATATAATGCAGTTATTATCGCTAGAACCGTAATAATTATACTTATTACTTATATTATTAGCAATATAACGTGCATTATTACCCATATAATGCAGTTATTATCGCTAGATCTGTAATAATTGTACTTATTACTTTTATTATCATCAATATAACATGCATTATTACCCATATTATGCAGTTATTATCGATAGAACTTTAGTAAATATACTTATTACTTTTATTATTATCAATATAACGTGCACTATTAGCCATATTGTACTATTATTATCGCTAGAACTATAGTAATTATACTTATTACTCCCGATATTATCAATATAACATGCATTATTACCCAAATAATGCAGTTCTTATCGCTAGAACTGTAATAATTATACTTATTACTTTTATTATCATCAATATAACATTCATTATTACCCATATTATGCAGTTATTATCGATAGAACTGTAGTAAATATACCTATTACTTTTATTATTATCAATATAACATGCACTATTAGCCATATGGTACTATTATTATCGCTAGAAATATAGTAATTATACTTATTACTCCCGATATTATCAATATAACATGCATTATTACCCATATAATGCAGTTATTATCGCTAGAACTGTAATAATTATACTTATTATTTATATTATTAGCAATATAACGTGCATTATTACCCATATTTTGCAGTTATTATCGATAGAACTATAATAAATATACTTATTACTTTTATTATTATCAATATAACATGCATTATTAGCCATATAATGCAGTTATTATCGCTAGAACTGTAATAATTATACTTATTACTTATATTATTATCAATATAACATGCATTATTAACCATATAATGGAGTTATTATCGCTAGGACTGTAATAATTGTACTTATTACTTATATTATTCTCAATATAACATGCATCATTACCCATATTATGCAGTTATAATCGGTAGAACTATAATAAATATACTTACTACTTTTATTATCATCAATATAACGTGCATTATTACCCATATTATGCAGTTATTATCGATAGAACTACAATAAATATACTTATTACTTTTATTATTATCAATACAACATGCATTATTACCCATATTATGCAGTTATTATCGCTAGAACTATAATAAATATACGTATTACTTTTATTATCATCAATATAACATGCATTATTACCCATATTATGCAGTTTCTATCGATAGAACTGTCATAAATATACTTATTACTTTTATTATTATCAATATAACATGCACTATTAGCCATATTTTACTATTATTATCGCTAGAACTATAATAATTATACTTATTACTCCCGATATTATCAATATAACATGCATTACTACGCATATAATGCAGTTATTATCGCTAGAACTGTAATAATTATACTTATTACTTATATTATTCTCAATAAAGCATGCATTGTTACCCATATTATGCAGTTATTATCGCTAGAAATGTAATAATTATACTTATTACTTATATTATTATCAATATAACATGCATTATTACCCATATTATGCAGTTATTATCGCTAGAACTATAATAAATATACGTATTACTTTTATTATCATCAATATAACATGCATTATTACCCATATTATGCAATTATTATCGCTAGGACTGTAATAATTGTACTTATTACTTATATTATTCTCAATATAACATGCATCATTACCCATATTATGCAGTTATAATCGGTAGAACTATAATAAATATACTTACTACTTTTATTATCATCAATATAACGTGCATTATTACCCATATTATGCAGTTATTATCGATAGAACTACAATAAATATACTTATTACTTTTATTATTATCAATACAACATGCATTATTACCCATATTATGCAGTTATTATCGCTAGAACTATAATAAATATACGTATTACTTTTATTATCATCAATATAACATGCATTATTACCCATATTATGCAGTTTCTATCGATAGAACTGTCATAAATATACTTATTACTTTTATTATTATCAATATAACATGCACTATTAGCCATATTTTACTATTATTATCGCTAGAACTATAATAATTATACTTATTACTCCCGATATTATCAATATAACATGCATTACTACGCATATAATGCAGTTATTATCGCTAGAACTGTAATAATTATACTTATTACTTATATTATTCTCAATAAAGCATGCATTGTTACCCATATTATGCAGTTATTATCGCTAGAAATGTAATAATTATACTTATTACTTATATTATTATCAATATAACATGCATTATTACCCATATTATGCAGTTATTATCGCTAGAACTATAATAAATATACGTATTACTTTTATTATCATCAATATAACATGCATTATTACCCATATTATGCAATTATTATCGATAGAACTGTAATAATTATACTTATTACTTATATTATTATCAATATAACATGAATTATTACCCATATTATGCAGTTATTATCGCTAGAACTATAATAAAAATACTTATTACTTTTATTATCATCAATATAACATGCATTATTACCCACATTATGCAGTTATTATCGATAGAACTGTAATAATTATACTTATTACTTATATTATTATCAATATAACATGAATTATTACCCATATTATGCAGTTATTATCGCTAGAACTATAATAAATATACGTATTACTTTTATTATCATCAATATAACATGCATTATTGCCCATATTATGCAGTTATTATCGATAGAACTGTAACAAATATACTTATTACTTTTATTATTATCAATATAACATGCACTATTAGCCATATTGTACTATTATTATCGCTAGAACTATAGTAATTATACTTATTACTCCCGATATTATCAATATAACATGCATTATTACACATATAATGCAGTTATTATCGCTAGATCTGTAATAATTATACTTACTACTTATATTATTAGCAATATAACGTGCATTATTACCCATATAATGCAGTTATTATCGACAGAAGCATAATAAATATACTTATTACTTATATTATTATCAATATAACATGCATTTCTACCCATATAATGGAGTTATTATCGCTAGAACTGTAATAATTATACTTATTACTTATATTATTAGCAATATAACGTGCATTATGACCCATATTATGCAGTTATTATCGCTAGAACTGTAATAATTATACTTATTACTTATATTATTATCAATATAATATGCATTATTACCCATATTATGCAGTTATTATCGCTAGAACTATAATACATATACGTATTACTTTTATTATTATCAATAGAACATGTGTAACGTCCCGCGGACCCGGTTTTTGTACTTTACGACACCTCAGATCTATTATCGACAGTGTTAGGCAATTACCGACGGCACATTACGAATCTATTACCATATCTGTCAAATTCGACAGTCGGTAACACATATATACATATATATATATATATATTAATATTCATTATTACTAACTATCTTAATTCGGCGTAGGTAATAATCTTCATAAAAGTATTTTAACATTAAATTAGATTAATTAAAGAAAGATTATGTATTATTCTTATTTTAATTCTGATAAATAATTTGTACGAAATTTCCGTTGCGCTACAATAAGACTGCAAGTCACGACGCTCACCGAAACACTTGAGACAGCGATAGTTACAGAGAAGGATAGGAACACTATCTCTATTTACGGCAACTTTAGATATTAAAATTAATTAATTAATTTAATCAATTCATGCATGAGAATTCATCATTCATTAAAACATTTATAGACTTGATCGAAATCAGTTTCATTATCTAAAGGAAAATCCGTAAATCGAAATAGTTTTGACTCGCGCAAAAATCAAACACCCTTGATTAGAAAAGGACAGAAAACGTATCTCCGTTAAAACACCGCTACGGTAATAATCTAATGCCGAAACGTTAATAATTAATTGAAGAGCAATATTTAAAACATAACCGAAGTAATTGATTTTCTAATTAATATGTATTAACGAATTTATGCGAAATTTTGGAAATTCTGACGTCACGAATTCGTTGAATTTTGGGGTATAAAAGGGCAAGCGAAACCCGTCTCAAATCAGAACAGTCTTCGGAATCGAACGCGACACAAGCCTCATTTCTAAGTATAGTAGGAACAGTTTTCGCTGCAAAAGAGCCGACACGAGTCTTAATACTTGACTGGTAAAGCAAGTATACGCCATTTGGATACTTGATCGTGGGTCGTCTAGTAGCTAGCTAACGCGGGCTCCCCATTCAAACGATCTCGTCTCTGAAACTCCGTCAGGAGAGTGCTATGCTTAGCGCCAAGAAAGGCTAAGATATCGAAAGGATAGCTCTCAGCTACTCATCTTGATTTTTTGTCGAATTGCTAACGCGCCGTCAGATTCTCGGAGTTCGCTCTGGGTAGTTTCGTAGCCAGCTAACGCAGGCTCCCCATTTGAGCGACTTGGTCTCTGAAGCCCGTGTCTTTTGGGTGGCAGTTCAGCAATTACGATCTTACATTAGAATCATTCGATTTGATACCCTGTTAGACTTATACTGTTCACCCTTTACCTGTATCGTTGGGTCGTTCTAGTAGCCAGTGAACAACAGGCTCCCCAATTAAGCGATCTGGTCTTGGCTGTCAGTGTTCGTTTTGACTAAAAGGGTCATGAACAATTAATTGTCGAGTCAGAATACAAAGAGTAACTGTTCCGAAGAAATAAATTATTAAAATCAGATAGAGTTCGGAAGTTCAAATCGGTAAAAGAATACTGTTCTCAATTAAGCGTTTTTCCGTAATCGATTACTCCGCGATAGGTTTTTGCGAAAGCGTATTTAGGTACTCTTAGAGAATTGCACTTAGGTCGCATTCCTCGCAAGCGGTAGATTACCGGCGTAACATCTCGTCTAGAATCATTTAAACGAATCGAAACATAATTTGTCACTGCGATAATTTCAGAAGCGAGAACCGAACATATATAATTATAGATTTTAGTTAGCCTTAGATACAAGCGAGTATCTTTCCAGTTCTCACGATAATTATTATCTGATTTATAATTTGTTAATTTCTCAATCGTTTATTACGTGCCGTTCAATTGTCAATTTCTATTATTCTTCATTATTATTATTATACCAAACTTACTTAGTTCTTTAATCAAACATTTATAATTTATTATTTCGATATTATTGTTATTCGTTAGTTTTAATTTCCGTTCTTGAATAAATTTAAGTTATTGAAAGATTCTGATCTGTGGATTTCACTCCTTAACCGCACACCACACGAATCCCACAAACTTTATTAAGAAAACGAGTCGTTCAGAGGGTAAAAGCCGCTCTTTACCTTACTAGCGCTAGTAACAACCTAAACTTAGGTTCTAGGGACGTTACACATGCACTATTAGCCATATTGTACTATTATTATCGCTAGAACTATAATAATTATGCTTATTACTCCCGATATTATCAATATAACATGCATTATTACCCATATAATGCAGTTATTATCGCTAGAACTGTAATAATTATAGTTATTACTTATACTATTGGCAGTATAACGTGCATTGTTACCCATATTATGCAGTTATTATGGCTAGAACTGTAATAATTATACTTATTACTTATATTATTATCAATATAACATGCATTATTACACATATAATGGAGTTATTATCGATAGAACTGTAACAATCATACTCATTACTTATATTATTATCAATATAACATGCATTATTACCCATATTATGCAGTTATTATCGATAGAACTGTAATAAACATACTTATTACTTTTATTGTTATCAATATAACATGCACTATTAGCCATATTTTACTATTATTATCGCTAGAACTATAATAATTATACTTATTACTCCCAATATTATCAATATAACATGCATTATTACCCATATAATGCAGTTATTATCGCTAGAACTGTAATAATTATACTTATTACTTATATTATTATCAATATAACATGCATTACTACCCATAATATGCAGTTATTATCGCTAGAACTATAACAAATATACGTATTACTTTTATTATCATCAATATAACATGCATTATTACCCATATTATGCAGTTATTATCGATAGAACTGTAATAAACATACTTATTACTTTTATTGTTATCAATATAACATGCACTATTAGCCATATTTTACTATTATTATCGCTAGAACTATAATAATTATACTTATTACTCCCAATATTATCAATATAACATGCATTATTACCCATATAATGCAGTTATTATCGCTAGAACTGTAATAATTATACTTATTACTTATATTATTATCAATATAATATGCATTATTACCCATAATATGCAGTTATTATCGCTAGAACTATAACAAATATACGTATTACTTTTATTATCATCAATATAACATGCATTATTAGCCATATTATGCAGTTATTATCGCTAGAACTATAATAAGTATACGTATTACTTTTATTATTATCAATATAACATGCACTATTAGCCATATTTTACTATTATTATCGCTAGAACTATAATAATTATACTTATTACTCCCGATATTATCAATATAACATGCATTATTACCCTTATAATGGAGTTATTATCGCTAGAACTGTAATAAATACACTTACTACTTTCATTATCACCAATATAACATGCATTATTACGCATATAATGCAGTTATTATCGCTAGAACTGTAATAATTATACTTATTACTTATATTATTAGCAATATAACGTGCATTATTACCCATATAATGCAGTTATTATCGCTAGAACTGTAATAATTTTACTTATTACTTATATTATTATCAATATAACATGCATTATTACCCATAATATGCAGTTATTATCGCTAGAACTATAACAAATATACGTATTACGTTTATTATCATCAATACAACATGCATTATTACCCATATTATGCAGTTTCTATCGATAGAACTGTAATAAATATACTTATTACTTTTATTATTATCAATATAACATGCACTATTAGCCATCTTTTACTATTATTATTGCTAGAACTATAATAATTATACTTATTACTCCCGATATTATCAATATAACATGCATTATTACGCATATAATGCAGTTATTATCGCTAGAACTGTAATAATTATACTTATTACTTATACTATTCTCAATATAACATGCATTGTTACCCGTATTATGCAGTTATTATCGACAGAACTATAATAAATATACTTATTACTTTTATTATTATTAATAGAACATGCACTATTAGCCATATTTTACTATTATTATCGGAAGAACTATAATAATTATATTTATTACTCCCGATATTATCAATATAACATGCATTATTACCCATATCATGCAGTTATTATCGCTAGAACCGTAATAATTATACTCATTACTTATATTATTAGCAATATAACGTGCATTATTACCCATATAATGCAGTTATTATCGCTAGAACTGTAATAATTATACTTATTACTTATATTATTATCAATATAACATGCATTATTACCCATATTATGCAGTTATTATCGCTAGAACTATAATAAATATACTTATTACGTTTATTATCATCAATACAACATGCATTATTACCGATATTATGCAGTTTCTATCGATAGAACTGTAATAAATATACTTATTACCTTTATTATTATCAATATAACATGCACTATTAGCCATATTTTACTATTATTATCGCTAGAACTATAATAATTATACTTATTACTCCCGATATTATCAATATAACATGCATTACTACGCATATAATGCAGTTATTATCGCTAGAACTGTAATAATTATACTTATTACTTATATTATTCTCAATAAAGCATGCATTGTTACCCATATTATGCAGTTATTATCGCTAGAAATGTAATAATTATACTTATTACTTATATTATTATCAATATAACATGCATTATTACCCATATTATGCAGTTATTATCGCTAGAACTATAATAAATATACGTATTTCTTTTATTATCATCAATATAACATGCATTATTACCCATATTATGCAATTATTATCGATAGAACTGTAATAATTATACTTATTACTTATATTATTATCAATATAACATGAATTATTACCCATATTATGCAGTTATTATCGCTAGAACTATAATAAATATACGTATTACTTTTATTATCATCAATATAACATGCATTATTGCCCATATTATGCAGTTATTATCGATAGAACTGTAACAAATATACTTATTACTTTTATTATTATCAATATAACATGCACTATTAGCCATATTGTACTATTATTATCGCTAGAACTATAGTAATTATACTTATTACTCCCGATATTATCAATATAACATGCATTATTACACATATAATGCAGTTATTATCGCTAGATCTGTAATAATTATACTTACTACTTATATTATTAGCAATATAACGTGCATTATTACCCATGTTATGCAGTTATTATCGCTAGAACTGTAATAATTATACTTATTACTTATATCATTATCAATATAACATGCATTATTACCCATATAATGCAGTTATTATCGACAGAAGCAAAATAAATATACTTATTACTTTTATTATTATCAATATAACAGGCACTCTTAGCCATATTTTACTAGTATTATCGCTAGAACTGTAATAATTATACTTATTACTCCCGATATTATCAATATAACATCCATTATTACCCAAATAATGCAGTTATTATCGCTAGAACTGTAATAATTATACTTATTACTTATATTAATCTCAATATAACATGCATTACTACCCATATTATGCAGTTATAATCGGCAGAACTATAATAAATATACTTACTACTTTTATTATCATCAATATAACGTGCATTATTACCCATATTATGCAGTTATTATCGATAGAACTATAATAAATATACTTATTACGTTTATTATCATCAATACAACATGCATTATTACCCATATTATGCAGTTTCTATCGATAGAACTGTAATAAATATACTTATTACTTTTATTATTATCAATATAACATGCACTATTAGCCATCTTTTACTATTATTATTGCTAGAACTATAATAATTATACTTATTACTCCCGATATTATCAATATAACATGCATTATTACGCATATAATGCAGTTATTATCGCTAGAACTGTAATAATTATACTTATTACTTATACTATTCTCAATATAACATGCATTGTTACCCGTATTATGCAGTTATTATCGACAGAACTATAATAAATATACTTATTACTTTTATTATTATTAATAGAACATGCACTATTAGCCATATTTTACTATTATTATCGGAAGAACTATAATAATTATATTTATTACTCCCGATATTATCAATATAACATGCATTATTACCCATATCATGCAGTTATTATCGCTAGAACCGTAATAATTATACTCATTACTTATATTATTAGCAATATAACGTGCATTATTACCCATATAATGCAGTTATTATCGCTAGAACTGTAATAATTATACTTATTACTTATATTATTATCAATATAACATGCATTATTACCCATATTATGCAGTTATTATCGCTAGAACTATAATAAATATACTTATTACGTTTATTATCATCAATACAACATGCATTATTACCCATATTATGCAGTTTCTATCGATAGAACTGTAATAAATATACTTATTACTTTTATTATTATCAATATAACATGCACTATTAGCCATATTTTACTATTATTATCGCTAGAACTATAATAATTATACTTATTACTCCCGATATTATCAATATAACATGCATTATTACGCATATAATGCAGTTATTATCGCTAGAACTGTAATAATTATACTTATTACTTATATTATTCTCAATATAACATGCATTGTTACCCATATTATGCAGTTATTATCGCTAGAAATGTAATAATTATACTTATTACTTATATTATTATCAATATAACATGCATTATTACCCATATTATGCAGTTATTATCGCTAGAACTATAATAAATATACGTATTACTTTTATTATCATCAATATAACATGCATTATTACCCATATTATGCAGTTATTATCGATAGAACTGTAATAATTATACTTATTACCTATATTATTATCAATATAACATGAATTATTACCCATATTATGCAGTTATTATCGCTAGAACTATAATAAATATACGTATTACTTTTATTATCATCAATATAACATGCATTATTGCCCATATTATGCTATTATTATCGATAGAACTGTAACAAATATACTTATTACTTTTATTATTATCAATATAACATGCACTATTAGCCATATTGTACTATTATTATCGCTAGAACTATAGTAATTATACTTATTACTCCCGATATTATCAATATAACATGCATTATTACACATATAATGCAGTTATTATCGCTAGATCTGTAATAATTATACTTACTACTTATATTGTTAGCAATATAACGTGCATTATTACCCATATTATGCAGTTATTATCGCTAGAACTGTAATAATTATACTTATTACTTATATTATTATCAATATAACATGCATTTCTACCCATATAATGGAGTTATTATCGCTAGAACTGTAATAATTATACTTATTACTTATATTATTATCAATATAACATGCATTATTACCCATATAATGCAGTTATTATCGACGGAAGCATAATAAATATACTTATTACTTATATTATTATCAATATAACATGCATTTCTACCCATATAATGGAGTTATTATCGCTAGAACTGTAATAATTATACTTATCATTTATATTATTAGCAATATAACGTGCATTATTACCCATATTATGCAGCTATTACCGCTAGAACTGTAATAGTTATACTTATTACTTATATTATTATCAATATAACATGCATTATTAACCATATAATGGAGTTATTATCGCTAGAACTGTAATAATTGTACTTATTACTTATATTATTCTCAATATAACATGCATCATTACCCATATTATGCTGTTATAATCGGTAGAGCTATAATAAATATACTTACTACTTTTATTATCATCAATATAACGTGCATTATTACCCATATTATGCAGTTATTATCGATAGAACTATAATAAATATACTTATTACTTTTATTATTATCAATACAACATGCATTATTACCCATATTATGCAGTTATTATCGCTAGAACTATAATAAATATACGTATTACTTTTATTATCATCAATATAACATGCATTATTACCCATGTTATGCAGTTTCTATCGATAGAACTGTAATAAATATACTTATTACTTTTATTATTATCAATATAACATGCACTATTAGCCATATTTTACTATTATTATCGCTAGAACTATAATAATTATACTTATTACTCCCGATATTATCAATATAACATGCATTATTACGCATATAATGCAGTTATTATCGCTAGAAATGTAATAATTATACTTATTACTTATATTATTCTCAATATAACATGCATTGTTACCCATATTATGCAGTTATTATCGCTAGAAATGTAATAATTATACTTATTACTTATATTATTATCAATATAACATGCATTATTACCCATATTATGCAGTTATTATCGCTAGAACTATAATAAATATACGTATTACTTTTATTATCATCAATATAACATGCATTATTACCCACATTATGCAGTTATTATCGATAGAACTGTAATAATTATACTTATTACTTATACTATTATCAATATAACATGAATTATTACCCATATTATGCAGTTATTATCGCTAGAACTATAATAAATATACGTATTACTTTTATTATCATCAATATAACATGCATTATTGCCCATATTATGCAGTTATTATCGATAGAACTGTAACAAATATACTTATTACTTTTATTATTATCAATAGAACATGCACTATTAGCCATATTTTACTATTATTATCGCAAGAACTATAATAATTATATTTATTACTCCCGATATTATTAATATAACATGCATTATTACCTATATAATGCAGTTATTATCGCTAGAACCGTAATAATTATACTTATTACTTTTATTATTATCAATATAACGTGCACTATTAGCCATATTGTACTATTATTATCGCTAGAACTATAGTAATTATACTTATTACTCCCGATATTATCAATATAACATGCATTATTACACATATAATGCAGTTATTATCGCTAGATCTGTAATAATTATACTTACTACTTATATTATTAGCAATATAACGTGCATTATTACCCATGTTATGCAGTTATTATCGCTAGAACTGTAATAATTATACTTATTACTTATATTATTATCAATATAACATGCATTTCTACCCATATAATGGAGTTATTATCGCTAGAACTGTAATAATTATACTTATTACATATATCATTATCAATATAACATGCATTATTACCCATATAATGCAGTTATTATCGACAGAAGCATAATAAATATACTTATTACTTTTATTATTATCAATATAACAGGCACTCTTAGCCATATTTTACTAGTATTATCGCTAGAACTGTAATAATTATACTTATTACTCCCGATATTATCAATATAACATCCATTATTACCCAAATAATGCAGTTCTTATCGCTAGAACTGTAATAATTATACTTATTACTTTTATTATCATCAATATAACATTCATTATTACCCATATTATGCAGTTATTATCGATAGAACTGTAGTAAATATACTTATTACTTTTATTATTATCAATATAACATGCACTATTAGCCATATGGTACTATTATTATCGCTAGAAATATAGTAATTATACTTATTACTCCCGATATTATCAATATAACATGCATTATTACCCATATAATGCAGTTATTATCGCTAGAACTGTAATAATTATACTTATTATTTATATTATTAGCAATATAACGTGCATTATTACCCATATTTTGCAGTTATTATCGATAGAACTATAATAAATATACTTATTACTTTTATTATTATCAATATAACATGCATTATTAGCCATATAATGCAGTTATTATCGCTAGAACTGTAATAATTATACTTATCATTTATATTATTAGCAATATAACGTGCATTATTACCCATATTATGCAGCTATTACCGCTAGAACTGTAATAGTTATACTTATTACTTATATTATTATCAATATAACATGCATTATTAACCATATAATGGAGTTATTATCGCTAGGACTGTAATAATTGTACTTATTACTTATATTATTCTCAATATAACATGCATCATTACCCATATTATGCAGTTATAATCGGTAGAACTATAATAAATATACTTACTACTTTTATTATCATCAATATAACGTGCATTATTACCCATATTATGCAGTTATTATCGATAGAACTACAATAAATATACTTATTACTTTTATTATTATCAATACAACATGCATTATTACCCATATTATGCAGTTATTATCGCTAGAACTATAATAAATATACGTATTACTTTTATTATCATCAATATAACATGCATTATTACCCATATTATGCAGTTTCTATCGATAGAACTGTCATAAATATACTTATTACTTTTATTATTATCAATATAACATGCACAATTAGCCATATTTTACTATTATTATCGCTAGAACTATAATAATTATACTTATTACTCCCGATATTATCAATATAACATGCATTACTACGCATATAATGCAGTTATTATCGCTAGAACTGTAATAATTATACTTATTACTTATATTATTCTCAATAAAGCATGCATTGTTACCCATATTATGCAGTTATTATCGCTAGAAATGTAATAATTATACTTATTACTTATATTATTATCAATATAACATGCATTATTACCCATATTATGCAGTTATTATCGCTAGAACTATAATAAATATACGTATTACTTTTATTATCATCAATATAACATGCATTATTACCCATATTATGCAATTATTATCGATAGAACTGTAATAATTATACTTATTACTTATATTATTATCAATATAACATGAATTATTACCCATATTATGCAGTTATTATCGCTAGAACTATAATAAATATACGTATTACTTTTATTATCATCAATATAACATGCATTATTGCCCACATTATGCAGTTATTATCGATAGAACTGTAATAATTATACTTATTACTTATATTATTATCAATATAACATGAATTATTACCCATATTATGCAGTTATTATCGCTAGAACTATAATAAATATACGTATTACTTTTATTATCATCAATATAACATGCATTATTGCCCATATTATGCAGTTATTATCGATAGAACTGTAACAAATATACTTATTACTTTTATTATTATCAATATAACATGCACTATTAGCCATATTGTACTATTATTATCGCTAGAACTATAGTAATTATACTTATTACTCCCGATATTATCAATATAACATGCATTATTACACATATAATGCAGTTATTATCGCTAGATCTGTAATAATTATACTTACTACTTATATTATTAGCAATATAACGTGCATTATTACCCATATAATGCAGTTATTATCGACAGAAGCATAATAAATATACTTATTACTTATATTATTATCAATATAACATGCATTTCTACCCATATAATGGAGTTATTATCGCTAGAACTGTAATAATTATACTTATTACTTATATTATTAGCAATATAACGTGCATTATGACCCATATTATGCAGTTATTATCGCTAGAACTGTAATAATTATACTTATTACTTATATTATTATCAATATAATATGCATTATTACCCATATTATGCAGTTATTATCGCTAGAACTATAATACATATACGTATTACTTTTATTATTATCAATAGAACATGCACTATTAGCCATATTTTACTATTATTATCGCAAGAACTATAATAATTATATTTATTACTCCCGATATTATTAATATAACATGCATTATTACCTATATAATGCAGTTATTATCGCTAGAACCGTAATAATTATACTTATTACTTATATTATTAGCAATATAACGTGCATTATTACCCATATAATGCAGTTATTATCGCTAGATCTGTAATAATTGTACTTATTACTTTTATTATCATCAATATAACATGCATTATTACCCATATTATGCAGTTATTATCGATAGAACTTTAATAAATGTACTTATTACTTTTATTATTATCAATATAACGTGCACTATTAGCCATATTGTACTATTATTATCGCTAGAACTATAGTAATTATACTTATTACTCCCGATATTATCAATATAACATGCATTATTACCCAAATAATGCAGTTCTTATCGCTAGAACTGTAATAATTATACTTATTACTTTTATTATCATCAATATAACATTCATTATTACCCATATTATGCAGTTATTATCGATAGAACTGTAGTAAATATACCTATTACTTTTATTATTATCAATATAACATGCACTATTAGCCATATGGTACTATTATTATCGCTAGAAATATAGTAATTATACTTATTACTCCCGATATTATCAATATAACATGCATTATTACCCATATAATGCAGTTATTATCGCTAGAACTGTAATAATTATACTTATTATTTATATTATTAGCAATATAACGTGCATTATTACCCATATTTTGCAGTTATTATCGATAGAACTATAATAAATATACTTATTACTTTTATTATTATCAATATAACATGCATTATTAGCCATATAATGCAGTTATTATCGCTAGAACTGTAATAATTATACTTATTACTTATATTATTATCAATATAACATGCATTATTAACCATATAATGGAGTTATTATCGCTAGGACTGTAATAATTGTACTTATTACTTATATTATTCTCAATATAACATGCATCATTACCCATATTATGCAGTTATAATCGGTAGAACTATAATAAATATACTTACTACTTTTATTATCATCAATATAACGTGCATTATTACCCATATTATGCAGTTATTATCGATAGAACTACAATAAATATACTTATTACTTTTATTATTATCAATACAACATGCATTATTACCCATATTATGCAGTTATTATCGCTAGAACTATAATAAATATACGTATTACTTTTATTATCATCAATATAACATGCATTATTACCCATATTATGCAGTTTCTATCGATAGAACTGTCATAAATATACTTATTACTTTTATTATTATCAATATAACATGCACTATTAGCCATATTTTACTATTATTATCGCTAGAACTATAATAATTATACTTATTACTCCCGATATTATCAATATAACATGCATTACTACGCATATAATGCAGTTATTATCGCTAGAACTGTAATAATTATACTTATTACTTATATTATTATCAATATAATATGCATTATTACCCATAATATGCAGTTATTATCGCTAGAACTATAACAAATATACGTATTACTTTTATTATCATCAATATAACATGCATTATTAGCCATATTATGCAGTTATTATCGCTAGAACTATAATAAGTATACGTATTACTTTTATTATTATCAATATAACATGCACTATTAGCCATATTTTACTATTATTATCGCTAGAACTATAATAATTATACTTATTACTCCCGATATTATCAATATAACATGCATTATTACCCTTATAATGGAGTTATTATCGCTAGAACTGTAATAAATACACTTACTACTTTCATTATCACCAATATAACATGCATTATTACGCATATAATGCAGTTATTATCGCTAGAACTGTAATAATTATACTTATTACTTATATTATTAGCAATATAACGTGCATTATTACCCATATAATGCAGTTATTATCGCTAGAACTGTAATAATTTTACTTATTACTTATATTATTATCAATATAACATGCATTATTACCCATAATATGCAGTTATTATCGCTAGAACTATAACAAATATACGTATTACTTTTATTATCATCAATATAACATGCATTATTACCCATATTTGCAGTTATTATCGATAGAACTCTAATAATTATACTTATTACTTATATTATTATCCATATAACATGCATTATTACCCATATTATGCAGTTATTATCGCTAGAACTATAATAAATGTACGTATTACTTTTATTATCATCAATATAACATGCATTATTACCCATATTATGCAGTTATTATCGATAGAACTCTAATAATTATACTTATTACTTATATTATTATCGATATAACATGCATTATTACCCATATTATGCAGTTATTATCGCTAGAACTATAATAAATATACGTATTACTTTTATTATCATCAATATAACATGCATTATTCCCCATATTATGCAGTTATTATCGATAGAACTCCATTATTATACTTATTACTTATATTATTATCAATATAACATGCATTATTACCCATATAATGCAGTTATTATCGACAGAAGTATAATAAATATACTTATTACTTTTATTATTATCAATATAACAGGCACTCTTAGCCATATTTTACTAGTATTATCGCTAGAACTGTAATAATTATACTTATTACTCCCGATATTATCAATATAACATCCATTATGACCCAAATAATGCAGTTATTATCGCTAGAACTGTAATAATTATACTTATTACTTATATTATTCTCAATATAACATGCATTATTACCCATATTATGCAGTTATAATCGGTAGAACTATAATAAATATACTTACTACTTTTATTATCATCAATATAACGTGCATTATTACCCATATTATGCAGCTATAATCGGTAGAACTATAATAAATATACTTATTACTTTTATTATCATCAATATAACATGCATTATTACCCATATTATGCAGTTATTATCGATAGAACTGTAATAAACATACTTATTACTTTTATTGTTATCAATATAACATGCACTATTAGCCATATTTTACTATTATTATCGCTAGAACTATAATAATTATACTTATTACTCCCAATATTATCAATATAACATGCATTATTACCCATATAATGCAGTTATTATCGCTAGAACTGTAATAATTATACTTATTACTTATATTATTCTCAATATAACATGCATTATTACCCATATTATGCAGTTATAATCGCTAGAACTATAATAAGTATACTTAGTACTTTTATTGTTATCAATATAACATGCATTATTACCCATATTATGCATTTATTATCGCTAGAACTGTAATAAATATACTTACTACTTTCGTTATCATCAATATAACATGCATTATTACGCATATAATGCAGTTATTATCGACAGAAGTATAATAAGTATACTTATTACTTTTATTATTATCAATATAACATGCATTATTACCCATATAATGGAGTTATTATCGCTGGAACTGTAATAATTATACTTATTACTTATATTATGAACAATATAACATGCATATTTACCCATATTATGCAGTTATTATCGCTAGAACTATAATAAATATACTTAGTACTTTTATTATAATCAATATAACATGCATTATTACCCATATAATGCAGTTATTATAGCTAGAACTATAATAAATATACGTATTACTTTTATTATCATCAATATAACATGCATTATTACCCATATTATGCAGTTATTATCGATAGAACTGTAATAAATATACTTATTACTTTTATTATTATCAATATAACATGCACTATTAGCCATATTGTACAATTATTATCGCTAGAACTATAATAATTATACTTATTACTCCGGATATTATCAATATGACATGCATTATTACCCATATAATGGAGTTATTATAGCTAGAACTGTAATAATTATACTCATTACTTATATTATTATCAATATAACGTGCATTATTACCCTTATTATGCAGTTATTATCGCTAGAACTGTAATAATTATACTTATTACTTATATTATTATCAATATAACATGCATTATTACCCATATAATGGAGTTATTATCGCTAGAACTGTAATAATTATACTTATTACTTATATTATTATCAATATAACATGCATTATTACGCATATTATGCAGTTATAATCGCTAGAACTATAATAAATATACTTATTACTTTTATTATTATCAATATAACATGCACTATTACCCATACAATGCAGTTATTATCGACAGAAGTATAATAAATATACTTATTACTTTTATTACTATCAATATAACAGGCACTCTTAGCCATATTTTACTAGTATTATCGCTAGAACTATAATAATTATACTTATTAGTCCCGATATTATCAATATAACATGCATTATTACGCATATAATGCAGTTATTATCGCTAGAACCGTAATAATTATACTTATTACTTATATTATTAGCAATATAACGTGCATTATTACCCATATAATGCAGTTATTATCGCTAGAAATGTAATAATTATACTTATTACTTATATTATTATCAATATAACATGCATTATTACCCATATAATGGAGTTAATATCGCTAGAACTGTAATAATTATACTTATTACTTATATTATTATCAATATAAAATGCATTATTACCCATATTATGCAGTTATTATCGCTAGAACTGTAATAAATACACTTACTACTTTCATTATCACCAATATAACATGCATTATTACCCATATTATGCAGTTATTATCGATAGAACTATAATAAATATACTTATTACTTTCATTATCATCAATATAACATGCATTATTACCGATATTATGCAGTTATTATCGCTAGAACTGTAATTATTATACTCATTACTTATATTATTATCAATATAACATGCATTATTACCCATATTATGCAGTTATTATCGCTAGAACTATAATAAATATACGTATTACTTTTATTATCATCAATATAACATGCATTATTACCCATATTATGCAGTTATTATCGCTAGAACTATAATAAATATACGTATTACTTTTATTATCATCAATATAACATGCATTATTACCCATATTATGCAGTTTCTATCGATAGAACTGTCATAAATATACTTATTACTTTTATTATTATCAATATAACATGCACTATTAGCCATATTTTACTATTATTATCGCTAGAACTATAATAATTATACTTATTACTCCCGATATTATCAATATAACATGCATTACTACGCATATAATGCAGTTATTATCGCTAGAACTGTAATAATTATACTTATTACTTATATTATTATCAATATAATATGCATTATTACCCATAATATGCAGTTATTATCGCTAGAACTATAACAAATATACGTATTACTTTTATTATCATCAATATAACATGCATTATTAGCCATATTATGCAGTTATTATCGCTAGAACTATAATAAGTATACGTATTACTTTTATTATTATCAATATAACATGCACTATTAGCCATATTTTACTATTATTATCGCTAGAACTATAATAATTATACTTATTACTCCCGATATTATCAATATAACATGCATTATTACCCTTATAATGGAGTTATTATCGCTAGAACTGTAATAAATACACTTACTACTTTCATTATCACCAATATAACATGCATTATTACGCATATAATGCAGTTATTATCGCTAGAACTGTAATAATTATACTTATTACTTATATTATTAGCAATATAACGTGCATTATTACCCATATAATGCAGTTATTATCGCTAGAACTGTAATAATTTTACTTATTACTTATATTATTATCAATATAACATGCATTATTACCCATAATATGCAGTTATTATCGCTAGAACTATAACAAATATACGTATTACTTTTATTATCATCAATATAACATGCATTATTACCCATATTTGCAGTTATTATCGATAGAACTCTAATAATTATACTTATTACTTATATTATTATCCATATAACATGCATTATTACCCATATTATGCAGTTATTATCGCTAGAACTATAATAAATGTACGTATTACTTTTATTATCATCAATATAACATGCATTATTACCCATATTATGCAGTTATTATCGATAGAACTCTAATAATTATACTTATTACTTATATTATTATCGATATAACATGCATTATTACCCATATTATGCAGTTATTATCGCTAGAACTATAATAAATATACGTATTACTTTTATTATCATCAATATAACATGCATTATTCCCCATATTATGCAGTTATTATCGATAGAACTCCATTATTATACTTATTACTTATATTATTATCAATATAACATGCATTATTACCCATATAATGCAGTTATTATCGACAGAAGTATAATAAATATACTTATTACTTTTATTATTATCGATATAACAGGCACTGTTAGCCATATTTTACTAGTATTATCGCTAGAACTGTAATAATTATACTTATTACTCCCGATATTGTCAATATAACATCCATTATTACCCAAATAATGCAGTTATTATCGCTAGAACTGTAATAATTATACATATTACTTATATTATTATCAATATAACATGCATTATTACCCATATAATGCAGTTATTATCGACAGAAGTATAATAAATATACTTATTACTTTTATTATTATCAATATAACAGGCACTCTTAGCCATATTTTACTAGTATTATCGCTAGAACTGTAATAATTATACTTATTACTCCCGATATTATCAATATAACATCCATTATGACCCAAATAATGCAGTTATTATCGCTAGAACTGTAATAATTATACTTATTACTTATATTATTCTCAATATAACATGCATTATTACCCATATTATGCAGTTATAATCGGTAGAACTATAATAAATATACTTACTACTTTTATTATCATCAATATAACGTGCATTATTACCCATATTATGCAGCTATAATCGGTAGAACTATAATAAATATACTTATTACTTTTATTATCATCAATATAACATGCATTATTACCCATATTATGCAGTTATTATCGATAGAACTGTAATAAACATACTTATTACTTTTATTGTTATCAATATAACATGCACTATTAGCCATATTTTACTATTATTATCGCTAGAACTATAATAATTATACTTATTACTCCCAATATTATCAATATAACATGCATTATTACCCATATAATGCAGTTATTATCGCTAGAACTGTAATAATTATACTTATTACTTATATTATTCTCAATATAACATGCATTATTACCCATATTATGCAGTTATAATCGCTAGAACTATAATAAGTATACTTAGTACTTTTATTGTTATCAATATAACATGCATTATTACCCATATTATGCATTTATTATCGCTAGAACTGTAATAAATATACTTACTACTTTCGTTATCATCAATATAACATGCATTATTACGCATATAATGCAGTTATTATCGACAGAAGTATAATAAGTATACTTATTACTTTTATTATTATCAATATAACATGCATTATTACCCATATAATGGAGTTATTATCGCTGGAACTGTAATAATTATACTTATTACTTATATTATGAACAATATAACATGCATATTTACCCATATTATGCAGTTATTATCGCTAGAACTATAATAAATATACTTAGTACTTTTATTATAATCAATATAACATGCATTATTACCCATATAATGCAGTTATTATAGCTAGAACTATAATAAATATACGTATTACTTTTATTATCATCAATATAACATGCATTATTACCCATATTATGCAGTTATTATCGATAGAACTGTAATAAATATACTTATTACTTTTATTATTATCAATATAACATGCACTATTAGCCATATTGTACAATTATTATCGCTAGAACTATAATAATTATACTTATTACTCCGGATATTATCAATATGACATGCATTATTACCCATATAATGGAGTTATTATAGCTAGAACTGTAATAATTATACTCATTACTTATATTATTATCAATATAACGTGCATTATTACCCTTATTATGCAGTTATTATCGCTAGAACTGTAATAATTATACTTATTACTTATATTATTATCAATATAACATGCATTATTACCCATATAATGGAGTTATTATCGCTAGAACTGTAATAATTATACTTATTACTTATATTATTATCAATATAACATGCATTATTACGCATATTATGCAGTTATAATCGCTAGAACTATAATAAATATACTTATTACTTTTATTATTATCAATATAACATGCACTATTACCCATACAATGCAGTTATTATCGACAGAAGTATAATAAATATACTTATTACTTTTATTACTATCAATATAACAGGCACTCTTAGCCATATTTTACTAGTATTATCGCTAGAACTATAATAATTATACTTATTAGTCCCGATATTATCAATATAACATGCATTATTACGCATATAATGCAGTTATTATCGCTAGAACCGTAATAATTATACTTATTACTTATATTATTAGCAATATAACGTGCATTATTACCCATATAATGCAGTTATTATCGCTAGAAATGTAATAATTATACTTATTACTTATATTATTATCAATATAACATGCATTATTACCCATATAATGGAGTTAATATCGCTAGAACTGTAATAATTATACTTATTACTTATATTATTATCAATATAAAATGCATTATTACCCATATTATGCAGTTATTATCGCTAGAACTGTAATAAATACACTTACTACTTTCATTATCACCAATATAACATGCATTATTACCCATATTATGCAGTTATTATCGATAGAACTATAATAAATATACTTATTACTTTCATTATCATCAATATAACATGCATTATTACCGATATTATGCAGTTATTATCGCTAGAACTGTAATTATTATACTCATTACTTATATTATTATCAATATAACATGCATTATTACCCATATTATGCAGTTATTATCGCTAGAACTATAATAAATATACGTATTACTTTTATTATCATCAATATAACATGCATTATTACCCATATTATGCAGTTATTATCGCTAGAACCGTAATAATTATACTTATTACTTATATTATTATCAATATAACATGCATTATTACACATATAATGGAGTTATTATCGATAGAACTGTAATAATTATACTTATTACTTATATTATTATCAATATAACATGCATTATTACCCATATAATGCAGTTATTATCGACAGAAGTATAATAAATATACTTATTACTTTTATTATTATAAATATAACGAGCACTATTAGCTATATTTTACTATTATTATCACTAGAACTATAATAATTATACTTATTACTCCCGATATTATCAATATAACATGCATTATTACCCTTATAATGGAGTTATTATCGCTAGAACAGTAATAAATACACTTACTACTTTCATTATCACCAATATAACATGCATTATTACCCATATTATGCAGTTATTATCGATAGAACTGTAATAAACATACTTATTACTTTTATTGTTATCAATATAACATGCACTATTAGCCATATTTTACTATTATTATCGCTAGAACTATAATAATTATACTTATTACTCCCAATATTATGAATATAACATGCATTATTACCCATATTATGCAGTTATAATCGCTAGAACTATAATAAATATACTTATTACTTGTATTATGATCAATATAACATGCATTATTACCCATATTATGCAGTTATAATCGCTAGAACTATAATAAGTATACTTAGTACTTTTATTGTTATCAATATAACATGCATTATTACCCATATTATGCATTTATTATCGCTAGAACTGTAATAAATATACTTACTACTTTTATTATTATCAATATAACATGCACTATTAGTCATATTTCACTATTATTATCGCTAGAAATATAATAATTATACTTATTATTCCCAATATTACCAATATAACATGCATTATTACCCATATAATGCAGTTATTATCGCTAGAACTGTAATAATTATACTTATTACTTATATTATTAGCAATATAACGTGCATTATGACCCATATTATGCAGTTATTATCGCTAGAACTGTAATAATTATACTTATTACTTATATTATTATCAATATAATATGCATTATTACCCATATTATGCAGTTATTATCGCTAGAACTATAATACATATACGTATTACTTTTATTATTATCAATAGAACATGTGTAACGTCCCGCGGACCCGGTTTTTGTACTTTACGACACCTCAGATCTATTATCGACAGTGTTAGGCAATTACCGACGGCACATTACGAATCTATTACCATATCTGTCAAATTCGACAGTCGGTAACACATATATACATATATATATATATATATATTAATATTCATTATTACTAACTATCTTAATTCGGCGTAGGTAATAATCTTCATAAAAGTATTTTAACATTAAATTAGATTAATTAAAGAAAGATTATGTATTATTCTTATTTTAATTCTGATAAATAATTTGTACGAAATTTCCGTTGCGCTACAATAAGACTGCAAGTCACGACGCTCACCGAAACACTTGAGACAGCGATAGTTACAGAGAAGGATAGGAACACTATCTCTATTTACGGCAACTTTAGATATTAAAATTAATTAATTAATTTAATCAATTCATGCATGAGAATTCATCATTCATTAAAACATTTATAGACTTGATCGAAATCAGTTTCATTATCTAAAGGAAAATCCGTAAATCGAAATAGTTTTGACTCGCGCAAAAATCAAACACCCTTGATTAGAAAAGGACAGAAAACGTATCTCCGTTAAAACACCGCTACGGTAATAATCTAATGCCGAAACGTTAATAATTAATTGAAGAGCAATATTTAAAACATAACCGAAGTAATTGATTTTCTAATTAATATGTATTAACGAATTTATGCGAAATTTTGGAAATTCTGACGTCACGAATTCGTTGAATTTTGGGGTATAAAAGGGCAAGCGAAACCCGTCTCAAATCAGAACAGTCTTCGGAATCGAACGCGACACAAGCCTCATTTCTAAGTATAGTAGGAACAGTTTTCGCTGTAAAAGAGCCGACACGAGTCTTAATACTTGACTGGTAAAGCAAGTATACGCCATTTGGATACTTGATCGTGGGTCGTCTAGTAGCTAGCTAACGCGGGCTCCCCATTCAAACGATCTCGTCTCTGAAACTCCGTCAGGAGAGTGCTATGCTTAGCGCCAAGAAAGGCTAAGATATCGAAAGGATAGCTCTCAGCTACTCATCTTGATTTTTTGTCGAATTGCTAACGCGCCGTCAGATTCTCGGAGTTCGCTCTGGGTAGTTTCGTAGCCAGCTAACGCAGGCTCCCCATTTGAGCGACTTGGTCTCTGAAGCCCGTGTCTTTTGGGTGGCAGTTCAGCAATTACGATCTTACATTAGAATCATTCGATTTGATACCCTGTTAGACTTATACTGTTCACCCTTTACCTGTATCGTTGGGTCGTTCTAGTAGCCAGTGAACAACAGGCTCCCCAATTAAGCGATCTGGTCTTGGCTGTCAGTGTTCGTTTTGACTAAAAGGGTCATGAACAATTAATTGTCGAGTCAGAATACAAAGAGTAACTGTTCCGAAGAAATAAATTATTAAAATCAGATAGAGTTCGGAAGTTCAAATCGGTAAAAGAATACTGTTCTCAATTAAGCGTTTTTCCGTAATCGATTACTCCGCGATAGGTTTTTGCGAAAGCGTATTTAGGTACTCTTAGAGAATTGCACTTAGGTCGCATTCCTCGCAAGCGGTAGATTACCGGCGTAACATCTCGTCTAGAATCATTTAAACGAATCGAAACATAATTTGTCACTGCGATAATTTCAGAAGCGAGAACCGAACATATATAATTATAGATTTTAGTTAGCCTTAGATACAAGCGAGTATCTTTCCAGTTCTCACGATAATTATTATCTGATTTATAATTTGTTAATTTCTCAATCGTTTATTACGTGCCGTTCAATTGTCAATTTCTATTATTCTTCATTATTATTATTATACCAAACTTACTTAGTTCTTTAATCAAACATTTATAATTTATTATTTCGATATTATTGTTATTCGTTAGTTTTAATTTCCGTTCTTGAATAAATTTAAGTTATTGAAAGATTCTGATCTGTGGATTTCACTCCTTAACCGCACACCACACGAATCCCACAAACTTTATTAAGAAAACGAGTCGTTCAGAGGGTAAAAGCCGCTCTTTACCTTACTAGCGCTAGTAACAACCTAAACTTAGGTTCTAGGGACGTTACACATGCACTATTAGCCATATTGTACTATTATTATCGCTAGAACTATAATAATTATGCTTATTACTCCCGATATTATCAATATAACATGCATTATTACCCATATAATGCAGTTATTATCGCTAGAACTGTAATAATTATAGTTATTACTTATACTATTGGCAGTATAACGTGCATTGTTACCCATATTATGCAGTTATTATGGCTAGAACTGTAATAATTATACTTATTACTTATATTATTATCAATATAACATGCATTATTACCCATATAATGCAGTTATTATAGCTAGAACTATAATAAATATACGTATTACTTTTATTATCATCAATATAACATGCATTATTACCCATATTATGCAGTTATTATCGATAGAACTGTAATAAATATACTTATTACTTTTATTATTATCAATATAACATGCACTATTAGCCATATTGTACAATTATTATCGCTAGAACTATAATAATTATACTTATTACTCCGGATATTATCAATATGACATGCATTATTACCCATATAATGGAGTTATTATAGCTAGAACTGTAATAATTATACTCATTACTTATATTATTATCAATATAACGTGCATTATTACCCTTATTATGCAGTTATTATCGCTAGAACTGTAATAATTATACTTATTACTTATATTATTATCAATATAACATGCATTATTACCCATATAATGGAGTTATTATCGCTAGAACTGTAATAATTATACTTATTACTTATATTATTATCAATATAACATGCATTATTACGCATATTATGCAGTTATAATCGCTAGAACTATAATAAATATACTTATTACTTTTATTATTATCAATATAACATGCACTATTACCCATACAATGCAGTTATTATCGACAGAAGTATAATAAATATACTTATTACTTTTATTACTATCAATATAACAGGCACTCTTAGCCATATTTTACTAGTATTATCGCTAGAACTATAATAATTATACTTATTAGTCCCGATATTATCAATATAACATGCATTATTACGCATATAATGCAGTTATTATCGCTAGAACCGTAATAATTATACTTATTACTTATATTATTAGCAATATAACGTGCATTATTACCCATATAATGCAGTTATTATCGCTAGAAATGTAATAATTATACTTATTACTTATATTATTATCAATATAACATGCATTATTACCCATATAATGGAGTTAATATCGCTAGAACTGTAATAATTATACTTATTACTTATATTATTATCAATATAAAATGCATTATTACCCATATTATGCAGTTATTATCGCTAGAACTGTAATAAATACACTTACTACTTTCATTATCACCAATATAACATGCATTATTACCCATATTATGCAGTTATTATCGATAGAACTATAATAAATATACTTATTACTTTCATTATCATCAATATAACATGCATTATTACCGATATTATGCAGTTATTATCGCTAGAACTGTAATTATTATACTCATTACTTATATTATTATCAATATAACATGCATTATTACCCATATTATGCAGTTATTATCGCTAGAACTATAATAAATATACGTATTACTTTTATTATCATCAATATAACATGCATTATTACCCATATTATGCAGTTATTATCGCTAGAACCGTAATAATTATACTTATTACTTATATTATTATCAATATAACATGCATTATTACACATATAATGGAGTTATTATCGATAGAACTGTAATAATTATACTTATTACTTATATTATTATCAATATAACATGCATTATTACCCATATAATGCAGTTATTATCGACAGAAGTATAATAAATATACTTATTACTTTTATTATTATAAATATAACGAGCACTATTAGCTATATTTTACTATTATTATCACTAGAACTATAATAATTATACTTATTACTCCCGATATTATCAATATAACATGCATTATTACCCTTATAATGGAGTTATTATCGCTAGAACAGTAATAAATACACTTACTACTTTCATTATCACCAATATAACATGCATTATTACCCATATTATGCAGTTATTATCGATAGAACTGTAATAAACATACTTATTACTTTTATTGTTATCAATATAACATGCACTATTAGCCATATTTTACTATTATTATCGCTAGAACTATAATAATTATACTTATTACTCCCAATATTATGAATATAACATGCATTATTACCCATATTATGCAGTTATAATCGCTAGAACTATAATAAATATACTTATTACTTGTATTATGATCAATATAACATGCATTATTACCCATATTATGCAGTTATAATCGCTAGAACTATAATAAGTATACTTAGTACTTTTATTGTTATCAATATAACATGCATTATTACCCATATTATGCATTTATTATCGCTAGAACTGTAATAAATATACTTACTACTTTTATTATTATCAATATAACATGCACTATTAGTCATATTTCACTATTATTATCGCTAGAAATATAATAATTATACTTATTATTCCCAATATTACCAATATAACATGCATTATTACCCATATAATGCAGTTATTATCGCTAGAACTGTAATAATTATACTTATTACTTATATTATTAGCAATATAACGTGCATTATGACCCATATTATGCAGTTATTATCGCTAGAACTGTAATAATTATACTTATTACTTATATTATTATCAATATAATATGCATTATTACCCATATTATGCAGTTATTATCGCTAGAACTATAATACATATACGTATTACTTTTATTATTATCAATAGAACATGTGTAACGTCCCGCGGACCCGGTTTTTGTACTTTACGACACCTCAGATCTATTATCGACAGTGTTAGGCAATTACCGACGGCACATTACGAATCTATTACCATATCTGTCAAATTCGACAGTCGGTAACACATATATACATATATATATATATATATATTAATATTCATTATTACTAACTATCTTAATTCGGCGTAGGTAATAATCTTCATAAAAGTATTTTAACATTAAATTAGATTAATTAAAGAAAGATTATGTATTATTCTTATTTTAATTCTGATAAATAATTTGTACGAAATTTCCGTTGCGCTACAATAAGACTGCAAGTCACGACGCTCACCGAAACACTTGAGACAGCGATAGTTACAGAGAAGGATAGGAACACTATCTCTATTTACGGCAACTTTAGATATTAAAATTAATTAATTAATTTAATCAATTCATGCATGAGAATTCATCATTCATTAAAACATTTATAGACTTGATCGAAATCAGTTTCATTATCTAAAGGAAAATCCGTAAATCGAAATAGTTTTGACTCGCGCAAAAATCAAACACCCTTGATTAGAAAAGGACAGAAAACGTATCTCCGTTAAAACACCGCTACGGTAATAATCTAATGCCGAAACGTTAATAATTAATTGAAGAGCAATATTTAAAACATAACCGAAGTAATTGATTTTCTAATTAATATGTATTAACGAATTTATGCGAAATTTTGGAAATTCTGACGTCACGAATTCGTTGAATTTTGGGGTATAAAAGGGCAAGCGAAACCCGTCTCAAATCAGAACAGTCTTCGGAATCGAACGCGACACAAGCCTCATTTCTAAGTATAGTAGGAACAGTTTTCGCTGTAAAAGAGCCGACACGAGTCTTAATACTTGACTGGTAAAGCAAGTATACGCCATTTGGATACTTGATCGTGGGTCGTCTAGTAGCTAGCTAACGCGGGCTCCCCATTCAAACGATCTCGTCTCTGAAACTCCGTCAGGAGAGTGCTATGCTTAGCGCCAAGAAAGGCTAAGATATCGAAAGGATAGCTCTCAGCTACTCATCTTGATTTTTTGTCGAATTGCTAACGCGCCGTCAGATTCTCGGAGTTCGCTCTGGGTAGTTTCGTAGCCAGCTAACGCAGGCTCCCCATTTGAGCGACTTGGTCTCTGAAGCCCGTGTCTTTTGGGTGGCAGTTCAGCAATTACGATCTTACATTAGAATCATTCGATTTGATACCCTGTTAGACTTATACTGTTCACCCTTTACCTGTATCGTTGGGTCGTTCTAGTAGCCAGTGAACAACAGGCTCCCCAATTAAGCGATCTGGTCTTGGCTGTCAGTGTTCGTTTTGACTAAAAGGGTCATGAACAATTAATTGTCGAGTCAGAATACAAAGAGTAACTGTTCCGAAGAAATAAATTATTAAAATCAGATAGAGTTCGGAAGTTCAAATCGGTAAAAGAATACTGTTCTCAATTAAGCGTTTTTCCGTAATCGATTACTCCGCGATAGGTTTTTGCGAAAGCGTATTTAGGTACTCTTAGAGAATTGCACTTAGGTCGCATTCCTCGCAAGCGGTAGATTACCGGCGTAACATCTCGTCTAGAATCATTTAAACGAATCGAAACATAATTTGTCACTGCGATAATTTCAGAAGCGAGAACCGAACATATATAATTATAGATTTTAGTTAGCCTTAGATACAAGCGAGTATCTTTCCAGTTCTCACGATAATTATTATCTGATTTATAATTTGTTAATTTCTCAATCGTTTATTACGTGCCGTTCAATTGTCAATTTCTATTATTCTTCATTATTATTATTATACCAAACTTACTTAGTTCTTTAATCAAACATTTATAATTTATTATTTCGATATTATTGTTATTCGTTAGTTTTAATTTCCGTTCTTGAATAAATTTAAGTTATTGAAAGATTCTGATCTGTGGATTTCACTCCTTAACCGCACACCACACGAATCCCACAAACTTTATTAAGAAAACGAGTCGTTCAGAGGGTAAAAGCCGCTCTTTACCTTACTAGCGCTAGTAACAACCTAAACTTAGGTTCTAGGGACGTTACACATGCACTATTAGCCATATTGTACTATTATTATCGCTAGAACTATAATAATTATGCTTATTACTCCCGATATTATCAATATAACATGCATTATTACCCATATAATGCAGTTATTATCGCTAGAACTGTAATAATTATAGTTATTACTTATACTATTGGCAGTATAACGTGCATTGTTACCCATATTATGCAGTTATTATGGCTAGAACTGTAATAATTATACTTATTACTTATATTATTATCAATATAACATGCATTATTACACATATAATGGAGTTATTATCGATAGAACTGTAATAATCATACTCATTACTTATATTATTATCAATATAACATGCATTATTACCCATATTATGCAGTTATTATCGATAGAACTGTAATAAACATACTTATTACTTTTATTGTTATCAATATAACATGCACTATTAGCCATATTTTACTATTATTATCGCTAGAACTATAATAATTATACTTATTACTCCCAATATTATCAATATAACATGCATTATTACCCATATAATGCAGTTATTATCGCTAGAACTGTAATAATTATACTTATTACTTATATTATTATCAATATAACATGCATTACTACCCATAATATGCAGTTATTATCGCTAGAACTATAACAAATATACGTATTACTTTTATTATCATCAATATAACATGCATTATTACCCATATTATGCAGTTATTATCGATAGAACTGTAATAAACATACTTATTACTTTTATTGTTATCAATATAACATGCACTATTAGCCATATTTTACTATTATTATCGCTAGAACTATAATAATTATACTTATTACTCCCAATATTATCAATATAACATGCATTATTACCCATATAATGCAGTTATTATCGCTAGAACTGTAATAATTATACTTATTACTTATATTATTATCAATATAATATGCATTATTACCCATAATATGCAGTTATTATCGCTAGAACTATAACAAATATACGTATTACTTTTATTATCATCAATATAACATGCATTATTAGCCATATTATGCAGTTATTATCGCTAGAACTATAATAAGTATACGTATTACTTTTATTATTATCAATATAACATGCACTATTAGCCATATTTTACTATTATTATCGCTAGAACTATAATAATTATACTTATTACTCCCGATATTATCAATATAACATGCATTATTACCCTTATAATGGAGTTATTATCGCTAGAACTGTAATAAATACACTTACTACTTTCATTATCACCAATATAACATGCATTATTACGCATATAATGCAGTTATTATCGCTAGAACTGTAATAATTATACTTATTACTTATATTATTAGCAATATAACGTGCATTATTACCCATATAATGCAGTTATTATCGCTAGAACTGTAATAATTTTACTTATTACTTATATTATTATCAATATAACATGCATTATTACCCATAATATGCAGTTATTATCGCTAGAACTATAACAAATATACGTATTACTTTTATTATCATCAATATAACATGCATTATTACCCATATTTGCAGTTATTATCGATAGAACTCTAATAATTATACTTATTACTTATATTATTATCCATATAACATGCATTATTACCCATATTATGCAGTTATTATCGCTAGAACTATAATAAATGTACGTATTACTTTTATTATCATCAATATAACATGCATTATTACCCATATTATGCAGTTATTATCGATAGAACTCTAATAATTATACTTATTACTTATATTATTATCGATATAACATGCATTATTACCCATATTATGCAGTTATTATCGCTAGAACTATAATAAATATACGTATTACTTTTATTATCATCAATATAACATGCATTATTCCCCATATTATGCAGTTATTATCGATAGAACTCCATTATTATACTTATTACTTATATTATTATCAATATAACATGCATTATTACCCATATAATGCAGTTATTATCGACAGAAGTATAATAAATATACTTATTACTTTTATTATTATCGATATAACAGGCACTGTTAGCCATATTTTACTAGTATTATCGCTAGAACTGTAATAATTATACTTATTACTCCCGATATTGTCAATATAACATCCATTATTACCCCAATAATGCAGTTATTATCGCTAGAACTGTAATAATTATACATATTACTTATATTATTATCAATATAACATGCATTATTACCCATATAATGCAGTTATTATCGACAGAAGTATAATAAATATACTTATTACTTTTATTATTATCAATATAACAGGCACTCTTAGCCATATTTTACTAGTATTATCGCTAGAACTGTAATAATTATACTTATTACTCCCGATATTATCAATATAACATCCATTATGACCCAAATAATGCAGTTATTATCGCTAGAACTGTAATAATTATACTTATTACTTATATTATTCTCAATATAACATGCATTATTACCCATATTATGCAGTTATAATCGGTAGAACTATAATAAATATACTTACTACTTTTATTATCATCAATATAACGTGCATTATTACCCATATTATGCAGCTATAATCGGTAGAACTATAATAAATATACTTATTACTTTTATTATCATCAATATAACATGCATTATTACCCATATTATGCAGTTATTATCGATAGAACTGTAATAAACATACTTATTACTTTTATTGTTATCAATATAACATGCACTATTAGCCATATTTTACTATTATTATCGCTAGAACTATAATAATTATACTTATTACTCCCAATATTATCAATATAACATGCATTATTACCCATATAATGCAGTTATTATCGCTAGAACTGTAATAATTATACTTATTACTTATATTATTCTCAATATAACATGCATTATTACCCATATTATGCAGTTATAATCGCTAGAACTATAATAAGTATACTTAGTACTTTTATTGTTATCAATATAACATGCATTATTACCCATATTATGCATTTATTATCGCTAGAACTGTAATAAATATACTTACTACTTTCGTTATCATCAATATAACATGCATTATTACGCATATAATGCAGTTATTATCGACAGAAGTATAATAAGTATACTTATTACTTTTATTATTATCAATATAACATGCATTATTACCCATATAATGGAGTTATTATCGCTGGAACTGTAATAATTATACTTATTACTTATATTATGAACAATATAACATGCATATTTACCCATATTATGCAGTTATTATCGCTAGAACTATAATAAATATACTTAGTACTTTTATTATAATCAATATAACATGCATTATTACCCATATAATGCAGTTATTATAGCTAGAACTATAATAAATATACGTATTACTTTTATTATCATCAATATAACATGCATTATTACCCATATTATGCAGTTATTATCGATAGAACTGTAATAAATATACTTATTACTTTTATTATTATCAATATAACATGCACTATTAGCCATATTGTACAATTATTATCGCTAGAACTATAATAATTATACTTATTACTCCGGATATTATCAATATGACATGCATTATTACCCATATAATGGAGTTATTATAGCTAGAACTGTAATAATTATACTCATTACTTATATTATTATCAATATAACGTGCATTATTACCCTTATTATGCAGTTATTATCGCTAGAACTGTAATAATTATACTTATTACTTATATTATTATCAATATAACATGCATTATTACCCATATAATGGAGTTATTATCGCTAGAACTGTAATAATTATACTTATTACTTATATTATTATCAATATAACATGCATTATTACGCATATTATGCAGTTATAATCGCTAGAACTATAATAAATATACTTATTACTTTTATTATTATCAATATAACATGCACTATTACCCATACAATGCAGTTATTATCGACAGAAGTATAATAAATATACTTATTACTTTTATTACTATCAATATAACAGGCACTCTTAGCCATATTTTACTAGTATTATCGCTAGAACTATAATAATTATACTTATTAGTCCCGATATTATCAATATAACATGCATTATTACGCATATAATGCAGTTATTATCGCTAGAACCGTAATAATTATACTTATTACTTATATTATTAGCAATATAACGTGCATTATTACCCATATAATGCAGTTATTATCGCTAGAAATGTAATAATTATACTTATTACTTATATTATTATCAATATAACATGCATTATTACCCATATAATGGAGTTAATATCGCTAGAACTGTAATAATTATACTTATTACTTATATTATTATCAATATAAAATGCATTATTACCCATATTATGCAGTTATTATCGCTAGAACTGTAATAAATACACTTACTACTTTCATTATCACCAATATAACATGCATTATTACCCATATTATGCAGTTATTATCGATAGAACTATAATAAATATACTTATTACTTTCATTATCATCAATATAACATGCATTATTACCGATATTATGCAGTTATTATCGCTAGAACTGTAATTATTATACTCATTACTTATATTATTATCAATATAACATGCATTATTACCCATATTATGCAGTTATTATCGCTAGAACTATAATAAATATACGTATTACTTTTATTATCATCAATATAACATGCATTATTACCCATATTATGCAGTTATTATCGCTAGAACCGTAATAATTATACTTATTACTTATATTATTATCAATATAACATGCATTATTACACATATAATGGAGTTATTATCGATAGAACTGTAATAATTATACTTATTACTTATATTATTATCAATATAACATGCATTATTACCCATATAATGCAGTTATTATCGACAGAAGTATAATAAATATACTTATTACTTTTATTATTATAAATATAACGTGCACTATTAGCCATATTTTACTATTATTATCACTAGAACTATAATAATTATACTTATTACTCCCGATATTATCAATATAACATGCATTATTACCCTTATAATGGAGTTATTATCGCTAGAACAGTAATAAATACACTTACTACTTTCATTATCACCAATATAACATGCATTATTACCCATATTATGCAGTTATTATCGATAGAACTGTAATAAACATACTTATTACTTTTATTGTTATCAATATAACATGCACTATTAGCCATATTTTACTATTATTATCGCTAGAACTATAATAATTATACTTATTACTCCCAATATTATGAATATAACATGCATTATTACCCATATTATGCAGTTATAATCGCTAGAACTATAATAAATATACTTATTACTTGTATTATGATCAATATAACATGCATTATTACCCATATTATGCAGTTATAATCGCTAGAACTATAATAAGTATACTTAGTACTTTTATTGTTATCAATATAACATGCATTATTACCCATATTATGCATTTATTATCGCTAGAACTGTAATAAATATACTTACTACTTTTATTATTATCAATATAACATGCACTATTAGTCATATTTCACTATTATTATCGCTAGAAATATAATAATTATACTTATTATTCCCAATATTACCAATATAACATGCATTATTACCCATATAATGCAGTTATTATCGCTAGAACTGTAATAATTATACTCATTACTTATATTATTATCAATATAACATGCATTATTACGCATATAATGCAGTTATTATCGACAGAAGTATAATAAATATACTTATTACTTTTATTATTATCAATATAACATGCACTATTACCCATATAATGGAGTTATTATCGCTGGAACTGTAATAATTATACTTATTACTTATATTATGAACAATATAACATGCATTATTACCCATATTATGCAGTTATTATCGCTAGAACTGTAATAAATATACTTAGTACTTTTATTATAATCAATATAACATGCATTATTACCCATATAATGCAGTTATTATAGCTAGAACTATAATAAATATACGTATTACTTTTATTATCATCAATATAACATGCATTATTACCCACATTATGCAGTTATTATCGATAGAACTGTAATAAATATACTTATTACTTTTATTATTATCAATATAACATGCACTATTAGTCATATTTCACTATTATTATCGCTAGAAATATAATAATTATACTTATTATTCCCAATATTACCAATATAACATGCATTATTACCCATATAATGCAGTTATTATCGCTAAAACTGTAATAATTATACTTATTACTTATATTATTATCAATATAACGTGCATTACTACCCATAATATGCAGTTATTATCGCTAGAACTATAACAAATATACGTATTACTTTTATTATCATCAATATAACATGCATTATTACCCATATTATGCAGTTATTATCGCTAGAACTATAATAAGTATACGTATTACTTTTATTATTATCAATATAACATGCACTATTAGCCATATTTTACTATTATTATCGCTAGAACTATAATAATTATACTTATTACTCCCGATATTATCAATATAACATGCATTATTACCCTTATAATGGAGTTATTATCGCTAGAACTGTAATAAATACACTTACTACTTTCATTATCACCAATATAACATGCATTATTACGCATATAATGCAGTTATTATCGCTAGAACTGTAATAATTATACTTATTACTTATATTATTAGCAATATAACGTGCATTATTACCCATATAATGCAGTTATTATCGCTAGAACTGTAATAATTTTACTTATTACTTATATTATTATCAATATAACATGCATTATTACCCATAATATGCAGTTATTATCGCTAGAACTATAACAAATATACGTATTACTTTTATTATCATCAATATAACATGCATTATTACCCATATTTGCAGTTATTATCGATAGAACTCTAATAATTATACTTATTACTTATATTATTATCCATATAACATGCATTATTACCCATATTATGCAGTTATTATCGCTAGAACTATAATAAATGTACGTATTACTTTTATTATCATCAATATAACATGCATTATTACCCATATTATGCAGTTATTATCGATAGAACTCTAATAATTATACTTATTACTTATATTATTATCGATATAACATGCATTATTACCCATATTATGCAGTTATTATCGCTAGAACTATAATAAATATACGTATTACTTTTATTATCATCAATATAACATGCATTATTCCCCATATTATGCAGTTATTATCGATAGAACTCCATTATTATACTTATTACTTATATTATTATCAATATAACATGCATTATTACCCATATAATGCAGTTATTATCGACAGAAGTATAATAAATATACTTATTACTTTTATTATTATCGATATAACAGGCACTGTTAGCCATATTTTACTAGTATTATCGCTAGAACTGTAATAATTATACTTATTACTCCCGATATTGTCAATATAACATCCATTATTACCCAAATAATGCAGTTATTATCGCTAGAACTGTAATAATTATACATATTACTTATATTATTATCAATATAACATGCATTATTACCCATATAATGCAGTTATTATCGACAGAAGTATAATAAATATACTTATTACTTTTATTATTATCAATATAACAGGCACTCTTAGCCATATTTTACTAGTATTATCGCTAGAACTGTAATAATTATACTTATTACTCCCGATATTATCAATATAACATCCATTATGACCCAAATAATGCAGTTATTATCGCTAGAACTGTAATAATTATACTTATTACTTATATTATTCTCAATATAACATGCATTATTACCCATATTATGCAGTTATAATCGGTAGAACTATAATAAATATACTTACTACTTTTATTATCATCAATATAACGTGCATTATTACCCATATTATGCAGCTATAATCGGTAGAACTATAATAAATATACTTATTACTTTTATTATCATCAATATAACATGCATTATTACCCATATTATGCAGTTATTATCGATAGAACTGTAATAAACATACTTATTACTTTTATTGTTATCAATATAACATGCACTATTAGCCATATTTTACTATTATTATCGCTAGAACTATAATAATTATACTTATTACTCCCAATATTATCAATATAACATGCATTATTACCCATATAATGCAGTTATTATCGCTAGAACTGTAATAATTATACTTATTACTTATATTATTCTCAATATAACATGCATTATTACCCATATTATGCAGTTATAATCGCTAGAACTATAATAAGTATACTTAGTACTTTTATTGTTATCAATATAACATGCATTATTACCCATATTATGCATTTATTATCGCTAGAACTGTAATAAATATACTTACTACTTTCGTTATCATCAATATAACATGCATTATTACGCATATAATGCAGTTATTATCGACAGAAGTATAATAAGTATACTTATTACTTTTATTATTATCAATGTAACATGCATTATTACCCATATAATGGAGTTATTATCGCTGGAACTGTAATAATTATACTTATTACTTATATTATGAACAATATAACATGCATATTTACCCATATTATGCAGTTATTATCGCTAGAACTATAATAAATATACTTAGTACTTTTATTATAATCAATATAACATGCATTATTACCCATATAATGCAGTTATTATAGCTAGAACTATAATAAATATACGTATTACTTTTATTATCATCAATATAACATGCATTATTACCCATATTATGCAGTTATTATCGATAGAACTGTAATAAATATACTTATTACTTTTATTATTATCAATATAACATGCACTATTAGCCATATTGTACAATTATTATCGCTAGAACTATAATAATTATACTTATTACTCCGGATATTATCAATATGACATGCATTATTACCCATATAATGGAGTTATTATAGCTAGAACTGTAATAATTATACTCATTACTTATATTATTATCAATATAACGTGCATTATTACCCTTATTATGCAGTTATTATCGCTAGAACTGTAATAATTATACTTATTACTTATATTATTATCAATATAACATGCATTATTACCCATATAATGGAGTTATTATCGCTAGAACTGTAATAATTATACTTATTACTTATATTATTATCAATATAACATGCATTATTACGCATATTATGCAGTTATAATCGCTAGAACTATAATAAATATACTTATTACTTTTATTATTATCAATATAACATGCACTATTACCCATACAATGCAGTTATTATCGACAGAAGTATAATAAATATACTTATTACTTTTATTACTATCAATATAACAGGCACTCTTAGCCATATTTTACTAGTATTATCGCTAGAACTATAATAATTATACTTATTAGTCCCGATATTATCAATATAACATGCATTATTACGCATATAATGCAGTTATTATCGCTAGAACCGTAATAATTATACTTATTACTTATATTATTAGCAATATAACGTTATTACGTTATTACGTTATAACGTTATTACTTATATTATTATCAATATAACATGCATTATTACCCATATAATGCAGTTATTATCGACAGAAGTATAATAAATATACTTATTACTTTTATTATTATAAATATAACGTGCACTATTAGCCATATTTTACTATTATTATCACTAGAACTATAATAATTATACTTATTACTCCCGATATTATCAATATAACATGCATTATTACCCTTATAATGGAGTTATTATCGCTAGAACAGTAATAAATACACTTACTACTTTCATTATCACCAATATAACATGCATTATTACCCATATTATGCAGTTATTATCGATAGAACTGTAATAAACATACTTATTACTTTTATTGTTATCAATATAACATGCACTATTAGCCATATTTTACTATTATTATCGCTAGAACTATAATAATTATACTTATTACTCCCAATATTATGAATATAACATGCATTATTACCCATATTATGCAGTTATAATCGCTAGAACTATAATAAATATACTTATTACTTGTATTATGATCAATATAACATGCATTATTACCCATATTATGCAGTTATAATCGCTAGAACTATAATAAGTATACTTAGTACTTTTATTGTTATCAATATAACATGCATTATTACCCATATTATGCATTTATTATCGCTAGAACTGTAATAAATATACTTACTACTTTTATTATTATCAATATAACATGCACTATTAGTCATATTTCACTATTATTATCGCTAGAAATATAATAATTATACTTATTATTCCCAATATTACCAATATAACATGCATTATTACCCATATAATGCAGTTATTATCGCTAGAACTGTAATAATTATACTCATTACTTATATTATTATCAATATAACATGCATTATTACGCATATAATGCAGTTATTATCGACAGAAGTATAATAAATATACTTATTACTTTTATTATTATCAATATAACATGCACTATTACCCATATAATGGAGTTATTATCGCTGGAACTGTAATAATTATACTTATTACTTATATTATGAACAATATAACATGCATTATTACCCATATTATGCAGTTATTATCGCTAGAACTGTAATAAATATACTTAGTACTTTTATTATAATCAATATAACATGCATTATTACCCATATAATGCAGTTATTATAGCTAGAACTATAATAAATATACGTATTACTTTTATTATCATCAATATAACATGCATTATTACCCACATTATGCAGTTATTATCGATAGAACTGTAATAAATATACTTATTACTTTTATTATTATCAATATAACATGCACTATTAGTCATATTTCACTATTATTATCGCTAGAAATATAATAATTATACTTATTATTCCCAATATTACCAATATAACATGCATTATTACCCATATAATGCAGTTATTATCGCTAAAACTGTAATAATTATACTTATTACTTATATTATTATCAATATAACGTGCATTATTACCCATATTATGCAGTTATTATCGCTACAACTGTAATAATTATACTTATTACTTATATTATTATCAATATAACATGCATTATTACCCATATAATGCAGTTATTATCGACAGAAGTATAATAAATATACTTGTTACTTTTATTATTATCAATATAACATGCACTATTAGCCATATTGTACAATTATTATCGCTAGAACTATAATAATTATACTTATTACTCCCGAGATTATCAATATGACATGCATTATTACCCATATAATGGAGTTATTATCGCTAGAACTGTAATAATTATACTCATTACTTATATTATTATCAATATAACGTGCATTATTACCCATATTATGCAGTTATTATCGCTAGAACTGTAATAATTATACTTATTACTTATATTATTATCAATATAACATGCATTATTACCCATATAATGGAGTTATTATCGCTATACCTGTAATAATTATACTCATTACTTATATTATTATCAATATAACATGCATTATTACCCATACAATGGAGTTATTATCGCTAGAACTGTAATAATTATACTTATTACTCCCGATATTATCAATATGACATGCATTATTACCCATATAATGCAGTTACTATCGCTAGAATTGCAATAATTATACTTATTACTTATATTATTATCAATATAACATGCATTATTACGCATATTATGCAGTTATAATCGCTAGAACTATAATAAATATACATAGTACTTTTTTTATCATCAATATAACATGCATTATTACGCATATAATGCAGTTATTATCGCTAGAACTGTAATAAATATACTTACTACTTTCATTATCATCAATATAACATGCATTATTACGCATATAATGCAGTTATTATCGCTAGAACTGTAATAAATATACTTACTACTTTCATTATCATCAACATAACATGCATTATTACCCATATTATGCAGTTATTATCGCTAGAACTGTAATAACTATACTCATTGCTTTTATTATTATCAATATAACATGCACTATTACCCATATAATGCAGTTATTATCGACAGAAGTATAATAAATATACTTATTACTTTTATTATTATCAATATAACAGGCACTCTTAGCCATATTTTACTAGTATTATCGCTAGGACTGTAATAATTATACTTATTACTCCCGATATTATCAATATAACATCCATTATTACCCGTATAATGCAGTTCTTATCGCTGGAACTGTAATAATTATACTTATTACTCCCGATATTATCAATATAACATGCATTATTACGCATATAATGCAGTTATTATCGCTAGAACTGTAATAACTATACTTATTACTTATATTATTATCAATATAACATGCATTATTACCCATATAATGCAGTTATTATCGCTAGAACTATAATAAATATACGTATTGCTTTTATTATCATCAATATAACATGCACTATTACCCATATTATGCAGTTATTATCGATAGAACTGTAATAAATATACTTATTACTTTTATTATTATCAATATAACATGCACTATTAGCCATATTGTACAGTTATTATCGCTAGAACTATAATAATTATACTTATTACTCCAGATATTATCAATATGACATGCATTATTACCCATATAATGGAGATATTATCGCTAGAACTGTAATAATTATACTCATTACTTATATTATTATCAATATAACGTGCATTATTACCCATATAATGGAGTTATTATCGCTATAACTGTAATAATTATACTTATTACTCCCGATATTATCAATATAACTTGCATTATTACGCATATAATGCAGTTACTATCGCTAGAATTGTAATAGTTATACTTATTACTTATATTATTCTCAATATAACATGCATTATTACCCATATAATGCAGTTATTATCGCTAGAACTGTAATAATTATACTTATTACTTTTATTATTAACAATATAACATGCACTATTAGCCATATTTTACTATTATTATCGCTAGAACTATAATAATTATACTTATTACTCCCAATATTATCAATATAACATGCATTATTACCCATATAATGCAGTTATTATAGCTAGAACTATAATAAATATACGTATTACTTTTATTATCATCAATATAACATGCATTATTACCCATATTATGCAGTTATTATCGATAGAATTGTAATAAATATACTTATTACTTTTATTATTATCAATGTAACATGCACTATTAGTCATATTTCACTATTATTATCGCTAGAAATATAATAATTACACTTATTATTCCCAATACTACCAATATAACATGCATTATTACCCATATAATGCAGTTATTATCGCTAGAACTGTAATAATTATACTTATTACTTATATTATTATCAATATAACGTGCATTATTACCCATATTATGCAGTTATTATCGCTAGAACTGTAATAATTATACTTATTACTTATATTATTATCAATATAACATGCATTATTACCCATATAATGGAGTTATTATCGCTAGAACTGTAATAATTATACTCATTACTTATATTATTATCAATATAACATGCATTATTACCCATACAATAGAGTTATTATCGCTAGAACTGTAATAACTATACTTATTACTCCCGATATTATCAATATAACATGCATTATTACCCATATAATGCAGTTACTATCGCTAGAATTGTAATAATTATACTTACTACTTTCATTATCATCAATATAACATGCATTATTACCCATATTATGCAGTTATTATCGCTAGAACTGTAATAACTATACTCATTAGTTATATTATTCTCAATATAACATGAATTATTACCCATATTATGCAGTTATTATCGATAGAACTATAATAAATATACTTACTACTTTTATTATCATCAATATAACGTGCATTATTACCCATATTATGCAGTTATTATCGATAGAACTATAATAAATATATTTATTACTTTTATTATTATCAATATAATATGCATTATTAGCCATATTATGCAGTTATTATCGCTAGAACTATAATAAATATACGTATTACTTTTATTATTATCAATATAACATGCACTATTAGCCATATTTTACTATTATTATCGCTAGAACTATAATAATTATACTTATTACTCCCGATATTATCAATATAACATGCATTATTAGTCATATAATGCAGTTATTATCGCTAGAACTGTAATAATTATACTTATTACTTATATTATTATCAATATAACATGCATTATTACCCATATAATGCAGTTATTATCGCTAGAACTATAATAAATATACGTATTACTTTTATTATCATCAATATAACATGCATTATTACCCATGTTATGCAGTTATTATCGATAGAACTGTAATAATTATACTTATTACTTATATTATTATCAATATAACATGCATTATTACCCATATAATGCAGTTATTATCGACAGAAGCATAATAAATATACTTATTACTTTTATTATTATCAATATAACAGGCACTCGTAGCCATATTTTACTAGTATTATCGCTAGAACTGTAATAATTATACTTATTACTCCCGATATTATCAATATAACATCCATTATTACCCAAATAATGCAGTTATTATCGCTAGAACTGTAATAATTATACTTATTACTTATATTAATCTCAATATAACATGCACTACTACCCATATTATGCAGTTATAATCGGCAGAACTATAATAAATATACTTACTACTTTTATTATCATCAATATAACGTGCATTATTACCCATATTATGCAGTTATTATCGATAGAATTATAATAAATATACTTATTACGTTTATTATCATCAATACAACATGCATTATTACCCATATTATGCAGTTTCTATCGATAGAACTGTAATAAATATACTTATTACTTTTATTATTATCAATATAACATGCACTATTAGCCATCTTTTACTATTATTATCGCTAGAACTATAATAATTATACTTATTACTCCCGATATTATCAATATAACATGCATTATTACGCATATAATGCAGTTATTATCGCTAGAACTGTAATAATTATACTTATTGCTTATATTATTCTCAATATAACATGCATTATTACCCATATAATGCAGTTATTATCGCTAGAACTGTAATAATTATACTTATTACTTATGTTATTAGCAATATAACGTGCATTATTGCCCATATAATGCAGTTATTATCGCCAGAACTGTAATAATTATACTTATTACTTGTATTATTTTCAATATAACATGCATTATTACCCATAATATGCAGTTATTATCGCTAGAACTATAACAAATATACGTATTACTTTTATTATCATCAATATAACATGCATTATTACCCATATTATGCAGATATTATCGATAGAACTCTAATAATTATACTCATTACTTATATTGTTATCGATATAACATGCATTATTACCCATATTATGCAGTTATTATCGCTAGAACTATAATAAATATACGTATTACTTTTATTATCATCAATATAACATGCATTATTACCCATATTATGCAGTTATTATCGATAGAACTCTAATAATTATACTTATTACTTATATTATTATCAATATAACATGCATTATTACCCATATAATGGAGTTATTATCGCTAGAACTGTAATAATTATACTTATTACTTATATTATTATCAATATAACATGCATTAGTACCCATATAATGCAGTTATGATCGACAGAAGTATAATAAATATACTTATTACTTTTATTATTATCGATATAACAGGCACTCTTAGCCATATTTTACTAGTATTATCGCTAGAACTGTAATAATTATACTTATTACTCCCGATATTATCAATATAACATCCATTATTACCCAAATAATGCAGTTATTATCGCTAGAACTGTAATAATTATACTTATTACTTATATTATTCTCAATATAACATGAATTATTACCCATATTATGCAGTTATAATCGGTAGAACTATAATAAATATACTTACTACTTTTATTATCATCAATATAACGTGCATTATTACCCATATTATGCAGTTATTATCGATAGAACTATAATAAATATATTTATTACTTTTATTATTATCAATATAATATGCATTATTAGCCATATTATGCAGTTATTATCGCTAGAACTATAATATATATACGTATTACTTTTATTATTATCAATATAACATGCACTATTAGCCATATTTTACTATTATTATCGCTAGAACTATAATAATTATACTTATTACTCCCGATATTATCAATATAACATGCATTACTAGTCATATAATGCAGTTATTATCGCTAGAACTGTAATAATTATACTTATTACTTATATTATTATCAATATAACATGCATTATTACCCATATAATGCAGTTATTATCGACAGAAGCATAATAAATATACTTATTACTTTTATTATTATCAATATAACAGGCACTCTTAGCAATATTTTACTAGTATTATCGCTAGAACTGTAATAATTATACTTATTACTCCCGATATTATCAATATAACATCCATTATTACCCAAATAATGCAGTTATTATCGCTAGAACTGTAATAATTATACTTATTACTTATATTATTCTCAATATAACATGCATTATTACCCATATTATGCAGTTATAATCGGTAGAACTATAATAAATATACTTACTACTTTTATTATCATCAATATAACGTGCATTATTACCCATATTATGCAGTTATTATCGATAGAACTATAATAAATATACTTATTACGTTTATTATCATCAATACAACATGCATTATTACCCATATTATGCAGTTTCTATCGATAGAACTGTAATAAATATACTTATTACTTTTATTATTATCAATATAACATGCACTATTAGGCATCTTTTACTATTATTATCGCTAGAACTATAATAATTAAACTTATTACTCCCGATATTATCAATATAACATGCATTATTACGCATATTATACAGTTATTATCGCTAGAACTGTAATAATTATACTTATTACTTATGTTATTAGCAATATAACGTGCATTATTACCCATATAATGCAGTTATTATCGCTAGAACTGTAATAATTTTACTTATTACTTATATTATTATCAATATAACATGCATTATTACCCATAATATGCAGTTATTATCGCTAGAACTGTAATAATTATACTTATTACTTATATTATTATCAATATAACATGCATTATTACCCATATAATGCAGTTATTATCGACAGAAGCATAATAAATATACTTATTACTTTTATTATTATCAATATAACAGGCACTCTTAGCAATATTTTACTAGTATTATCGCTAGAACTGTAATAATTATACTTATTACTCCCGATATTATCAATATAACATCCATTATTACCCAAATAATGCAGTTATTATCGCTAGAACTGTAATAATTATACTTATTACTTATATTATTCTCAATATAACATGCATTATTACCCATATTATGCAGTTATAATCGGTAGAACTATAATAAATATACTTACTACTTTTATTATCATCAATATAACGTGCATTATTACCCATATTATGCAGTTATTATCGATAGAACTATAATAAATATACTTATTACGTTTATTATCATCAATACAACATGCATTATTACCCATATTATGCAGTTTCTATCGATAGAACTGTAATAAATATACTTATTACTTTTATTATTATCAATATAACATGCACTATTAGGCATCTTTTACTATTATTATCGCTAGAACTATAATAATTAAACTTATTACTCCCGATATTATCAATATAACATGCATTATTACGCATATAATACAGTTATTATCGCTAGAACTGTAATAATTATACTTATTACTTATATTATTAGCAATATAACGTGCATTATTACCCATATAATGCAGTTATTATCGCTAGAACTGTAATAATTTTACTTATTACTTATATTATTATGAATATAACATGCATTATTACCCATAATATGCAGTTATTATCGCTAGAACTATAACAAATATACGTATTACTTTTATTATCATCAATATAACATGCATTATTACCCATATTATGCAGTTATTATCGATAGAACTCTAATAATTATACTTATTACTTATATTATTATCGATATAACATGCATTATTACCCATATTATGCAGTTATTATCGCTAGAACTATAATAAATATACGTATTACTTTTATTATCATCAATATAACATGCATTATTCCCCATATTATGCAGTTATTATCGATAGAACTCCATTATTATACTTATTACTTATATTATTATCAATATAACATGCATTATTACCCATATAATGGAGTTATTATCGACAGAAGTATAATAAATATACTTATTACTTTTATTATTATCGATATAACAGGCACTCTTAGCCATATTTTACTAGTATTATCGCTAGAACTGTAATAATTATACTTATTACTCCCGATATTATCAATATAACATCCATTATTACCCAAATAATGCAGTTATTATCGCTAGAACTGTAATAATTATACATATGACTTATATTATTATCAATATAACATGCATTATTACCCATATAATGCAGTTATTATCGACAGAAGTATAATAAATATACTTATTACTTTTATTATTATCAATATAACAGGCACTCTTAGCCATATTTTACTAGTATTATCGCTAGAACTGTAATAATTATACTTATTACTCCCGATATTATCAATATAACATCCATTATTACCCAAATAATGCAGTTATTATCGCTAGAACTGTAATAATTATTCTTATTACTTATATTATTCTCAATATAACATGCATTATTACCCATATTATGCAGTTATAATCGGTAGAACTGTAATAAATATACTCACTACTTTTATTATCATCAATATAACGTGCATTATTACCCATATTATGCAGTTATAATCGGTAGTACTATAATAAATATACTTATTACTTTTATTATCATCAATATAACATGCATTATTACCCATATTATGCAGTTATTATCGATAGAACTGTAATAAACATACTTATTACTTTTATTGTTATCAATATAACATGCACTATTAGCCATATTTTACTATTATTATCGCTAGAACTATAATAATTATACTTGTTACTCCCAATATTATCAATATAACATGCATTATTACCCATATAATGCAGTTATTATCGCTAGAACTGTAATAATTATACTTATTACTTATATTATTCTCAATATAACATGCATTATTACCCATATTATGCAGTTATAATCGGTAGAACTATAATAAATATACTTACTACTTTTATTATCATCAATATAACGTGCATTATTACCCATATTATGCAGTTATAATCGCTAGAACTATAATAAGTATACTTAGTACTTTTATTGTTATCAATATAACATGCATTATTACCCATATTATGCATTTATTATCGCTAGAACTGTAATAAATATACTTACTACTTTCATTATCATCAATATAACATGCATTATTACCCATATAATGCAGTTATTATCGCTAGAACTGTAATAATTATACTTATTACTTTTATTATCATCAATATAACGTGCATTATTACCCATATTATGCAGTTATAATCGGTAGTACTATAATAAATATACTTATTACTTTTATTATCATCAATATAACATGCATTATTACCCATATTATGCAGTTATTATCGATAGAACTGTAATAAACATACTTATTACTTTTATTGTTATCAATATAACATGCACTATTAGCCATATTTTACTATTATTATCGCTAGAACTATAATAATTATACTTGTTACTCCCAATATTATCAATATAACATGCATTATTACGCATATAATGCAGTTATTATCGCTAGAACTGTAATAACTATACTTATTACTTATATTATTATCAATATAACATGCATTATTACCCATATAATGCAGTTATTATCGCTAGAACTATAATAAATATACGTATTGCTTTTATTATCATCAATATAACATGCACTATTACCCATATTATGCAGTTATTATCGATAGAACTGTAATAAATATACTTATTACTTTTATTATTATCAATATAACATGCACTATTAGCCATATTGTACAGTTATTATCGCTAGAACTATAATAATTATACTTATTACTCCCGATATTATCAATATGACATGCATTATTACCCATATAATGGAGATATTATCGCTAGAACTGTAATAATTATACTCATTACTTATATTATTATCAATATAACGTGCATTATTACCCATATAATGGAGTTATTATCGCTATAACTGTAATAATTATACTTATTACTCCCGATATTATCAATATAACTTGCATTATTACGCATATAATGCAGTTACTATCGCTAGAATTGTAATAGTTATACTTATTACTTATATTATTCTCAATATAACATGCATTATTACCCATATAATGCAGTTATTATCGCTAGAACTGTAATAATTATACTTATTACTTTTATTATTAACAATATAACATGCACTATTAGCCATATTTTACTATTATTATCGCTAGAACTATAATAATTATACTTATTACTCCCAATATTATCAATATAACATGCATTATTACCCATATAATGCAGTTATTATAGCTAGAACTATAATAAATATACGTATTACTTTTATTATCATCAATATAACATGCATTATTACCCATATTATGCAGTTATTATCGATAGAATTGTAATAAATATACTTATTACTTTTATTATTATCAATGTAACATGCACTATTAGTCATATTTCACTATTATTATCGCTAGAAATATAATAATTACACTTATTATTCCCAATACTACCAATATAACATCCATTATTACCCGTATAATGCAGTTCTTATCGCTGGAACTGTAATAATTATACTTATTACTCCCGATATTATCAATATAACATGCATTATTACGCATATAATGCAGTTATTATCGCTAGAACTGTAATAACTATACTTATTACTTATATTATTATCAATATAACATGCATTATTACCCATATAATGCAGTTATTATCGCTAGAACTATAATAAATATACGTATTGCTTTTATTATCATCAATATAACATGCACTATTACCCATATTATGCAGTTATTATCGATAGAACTGTAATAAATATACTTATTACTTTTATTATTATCAATATAACATGCACTATTAGCCATATTGTACAATTATTATCGCTAGAACTATAATAATTATACTTATTACTCCCGATATTATCAATATGACATGCATTATTACCCATATAATGGAGTTATTATCGCTAGAACTGTAATAATTATACTCATTACTTATATTATTATCAATATAACGTGCATTATTACCCATATAATGGAGTTATTATCGCTAGAACTGTAATAATTATACTTATTACTCCCGATATTATCAATATAACTTGCATTATTACGCATATAATGCAGTTACTATCGCTAGAATTGTAATAGTTATACTTATTACTTATATTATTCTCAATATAACATGCATTATTACCCATATAATGCAGCTATTATCGCTAGAACTGTAATAATTACACTTATTACTTTTATTATTAACAATATAACATGCACTATTAGCCATATTTTACTATTATTATCGCTAGAACTATAATAATTATAGTTATTACTCCCAATAGTATCAATATAACATGCATTATTACCCATATAATGCAGTTATTATAGCTAGAACTATAATAAATATACGTATTACTTTTATTATCATCAATATAACATGCATTATTACCCATATTATGCAGTTGTTATCGATAGAATTGTAATAAATATACATATTACTTTTATTATTATCAATGTAACATGCACTATTAGTCATATTTCACTATTATTATCGCTAGAAATATAATAATTACACTTATTATTCCCAATACTACCAATATAACATGCATTATTACCCATATAATGCAGTTATTATCGCTAGAACTGTAATAATTATACTTATTACTTATATTATTATCAATATAACGTGCATTATTACCCATATTATGCAGTTATTATCGCTAGAACTGTAATAACTATACTTATTACTTATATTATTATCAATATAACATGCATTATTACCCATATAATGGAGTTATTATCGCTAGAACTGTAATAATTATACTCATTACTTATATTATTATCAATATAACATGCATTATTACCCATACAATAGAGTTATTATCGCTAGAACTGTAATAACTATACTTATTACTCCCGATATTATCAATATAACATGCATTATTACCCATATAATGCAGTTACTATCGCTAGAATTGTAATAATTATACTTACTACTTTCATTATCATCAATATAACATGCATTATTACCCATATTATGCAGTTATTATCGCTAGAACTGTAATAACTATACTCATTACTTATATAATTATCAATATAACATGCATTATTAGCCATATTTTACTATTATTATCGCTAGAACTATAATAAATATACTTATTACCTTTATTATTATCAATATAACATGCGCTATTACCCATATAATGCAGTTATTATCGACAGAAGTATAATAAATATACTTATTACTTTTATTATTATCAATATAACAGGCACTCTTAGCCATATTTTACTAGTATTATCGCTAGGACTGTAATAATTATACTTATTACTCCCGATATTATCAATATAACATGCATTATTACGCATATAATGCAGTTATTATCGCTAGAACTGTAATAACTATACTAATTACTTATATTATTATCAATATAACATGCATTATTACCCATATAATGCAGTTATTATCGCTAGAACTATAATAAATATACGTATTGCTTTTATTATCATCAATATAACATGCACTATTACCCATATTATGCAGTTATTATCGATAGAACTGTAATAAATATACTTATTACTTTTATTATTATCAATATAACATGCACTATTAGCCATATTGTACTATTATTATCGCTAGAAATATAGTAATTATTCTTATTACTCCGGATATTATCAATATAACATGCATTATTACGCATATAATGCAGTTATTATCGCTAGAACTGTAATAATTATACTTATTATTTATATTATTAGCAATATAACGTGCATTATTACCCATATAATGCAGTTATTATCGCTAGAACTGTAATAATTATACTTATTACTTATATTATTATCAATATAACATGTATTATTACCCATATAATGCAGTTATTATCGCTAGAACTGTAATAATTATACTTATTACTTTTATTATCATCCACATAACATGCATTATTACCCATATTATGCAGTTATTATCGATAGAACTGTAATAAATATACTTATTACTTTTACTATTATCAATATAACATGCACTATTAGCCATATTGTACTATTATTATCGCTAGAAATATAGTAATTATACTTATTACTCCCGATATTATCAATATAACATGCATTATTACCCATATAATGCAGTTATTATCACTAGAACTGCAATAAATATACTTACTACTTTCATTATCATCAATATAACATGCATTATTACCCATATTATGCAGTTATTATCGATAGAACTATAATAAATATACTTATTACTTTTATTATTAACAATATGACATGCACTATTAGCCATATTTTACTATTATTATCGCTAGAACTATAATAATTATACTTATTACTCCCAATATTATCAATATAACATGCATTATTACCCATATAATGCAGTTATTATAGCTAGAACTATAATAAATATACGTATTACTTTTATTATCATCAATATAACATGCATTATTACCCATATTATGCAGTTATTATCGATAGAATTGTAATAAATATACTTATTACTTTTATTATTATCAATGTAACATGCACTATTAGTCATATTTCACTATTATTATCGCTAGAAATATAATAATTACACTTATTATTCCCAATACTACCAATATAACATCCATTATTACCCGTATAATGCAGTTCTTATCGCTGGAACTGTAATAATTATACTTATTACTCCCGATATTATCAATATAACATGCATTATTACGCATATAATGCAGTTATTATCGCTAGAACTGTAATAACTATACTTATTACTTATATTATTATCAATATAACATGCATTATTACCCATATAATGCAGTTATTATCGCTAGAACTATAATAAATATACGTATTGCTTTTATTATCATCAATATAACATGCACTATTACCCATATTATGCAGTTATTATCGATAGAACTGTAATAAATATACTTATTACTTTTATTATTATCAATATAACATGCACTATTAGCCATATTGTACAATTATTATCGCTAGAACTATAATAATTATACTTATTACTCCCGATATTATCAATATGACATGCATTATTACCCATATAATGGAGTTATTATCGCTAGAACTGTAATAATTATACTCATTACTTATATTATTATCAATATAACGTGCATTATTACCCATATAATGGAGTTATTATCGCTAGAACTGTAATAATTATACTTATTACTCCCGATATTATCAATATAACTTGCATTATTACGCATATAATGCAGTTACTATCGCTAGAATTGTAATAGTTATACTTATTACTTATATTATGCTCAATATAACATGCATTATTACCCATATAATGCAGCTATTATCGCTAGAACTGTAATAATTACACTTATTACTTTTATTATTAACAATATAACATGCACTATTAGCCATATTTTACTATTATTATCGCTAGAACTATAATAATTATAGTTATTACTCCCAATAGTATCAATATAACATGCATTATTACCCATATAATGCAGTTATTATAGCTAGAACTATAATAAATATACGTATTACTTTTATTATCATCAATATAACATGCATTATTACCCATATTATGCAGTTGTTATCGATAGAATTGTAATAAATATACATATTACTTTTATTATTATCAATGTAACATGCACTATTAGTCATATTTCACTATTATTATCGCTAGAAATATAATAATTACACTTATTATTCCCAATACTACCAATATAACATGCATTATTACCCATATAATGCAGTTATTATCGCTAGAACTGTAATAATTATACTTATTACTTATATTATTATCAATATAACGTGCATTATTACCCATATTATGCAGTTATTATCGCTAGAACTGTAATAACTATACTTATTACTTATATTATTATCAATATAACATGCATTATTACCCATATAATGGAGTTATTATCGCTAGAACTGTAATAATTATACTCATTACTTATATTATTATCAATATAACATGCATTATTACCCATACAATAGAGTTATTATCGCTAGAACTGTAATAACTATACTTATTACTCCCGATATTATCAATATAACATGCATTATTACCCATATAATGCAGTTACTATCGCTAGAATTGTAATAATTATACTTACTACTTTCATTATCATCAATATAACATGCATTATTACCCATATTATGCAGTTATTATCGCTAGAACTGTAATAACTATACTTATTACTTATATTATTATCAATATAACATGCATTATTACCCATATAATGCAGTTATTATCGCTAGAACTATAATAAATATACGTATTGCTTTTATTATCATCAATATAACATGCACTATTACCCATATTATGCAGTTATTATCGATAGAACTGTAATAAATATACTTATTACTTTTATTATTATCAATATAACATGCACTATTAGCCATATTGTACAATTATTATCGCTAGAACTATAATAATTATACTTATTACTCCCGATATTATCAATATGACATGCATTATTACCCATATAATGGAGTTATTATCGCTAGAACTGTAATAATTATACTCATTACTTATATTATTATCAATATAACGTGCATTATTACCCATATAATGGAGTTATTATCGCTAGAACTGTAATAATTATACTTATTACTCCCGATATTATCAATATAACTTGCATTATTACGCATATAATGCAGTTACTATCGCTAGAATTGTAATAGTTATACTTATTACTTATATTATTCTCAATATAACATGCATTATTACCCATATAATGCAGCTATTATCGCTAGAACTGTAATAATTACACTTATTACTTTTATTATTAACAATATAACATGCACTATTAGCCATATTTTACTATTATTATCGCTAGAACTATAATAATTATAGTTATTGCTCCCAATAGTATCAATATAACATGCATTATTACCCATATAATGCAGTTATTATAGCTAGAACTATAATAAATATACGTATTACTTTTATTATCATCAATATAACATGCATTATTACCCATATTATGCAGTTGTTATCGATAGAATTGTAATAAATATACATATTACTTTTATTATTATCAATGTAACATGCACTATTAGTCATATTTCACTATTATTATCGCTAGAAATATAATAATTACACTTATTATTCCCAATACTACCAATATAACATGCATTATTACCCATATAATGCAGTTATTATCGCTAGAACTGTAATAATTATACTTATTACTTATATTATTATCAATATAACGTGCATTATTACCCATATTATGCAGTTATTATCGCTAGAACTGTAATAACTATACTTATTACTTATATTATTATCAATATAACATGCATTATTACCCATATAATGGAGTTATTATCGCTAGAACTGTAATAATTATACTCATTACTTATATTATTAACAATATGACATGCATTATTACCCATACAATAGAGTTATTATCGCTAGAACTGTAATAACTATACTTATTACTCCCGATATTATCAATATAACATGCATTATTACCCATATAATGCAGTTACTATCGCTAGAATTGTAATAATTATACTTACTACTTTCATTATCATCAATATAACATGCATTATTACCCATATTATGCAGTTATTATCGCTAGAACTGTAATAACTATACTCATTACTTATATAATTATCAATATAACATGCATTATTAGCCATATTTTACTATTATTATCGCTAGAACTATAATAAATATACTTATTACCTTTATTATTATCAATATAACATGCGCTATTACCCATATAATGCAGTTATTATCGACAGAAGTATAATAAATATACTTATTACTTTTATTATTATCAATATAACAGGCACTCTTAGCCATATTTTACTAGTATTATCGCTAGGACTGTAATAATTATACTTATTACTCCCGATATTATCAATATAACATGCATTATTACGCATATAATGCAGTTATTATCGCTAGAACTGTAATAACTATACTAATTACTTATATTATTATCAATATAACATGCATTATTACCCATATAATGCAGTTATTATCGCTAGAACTATAATAAATATACGTATTGCTTTTATTATCATCAATATAACATGCACTATTACCCATATTATGCAGTTATTATCGATAGAACTGTAATAAATATACTTATTACTTTTATTATTATCAATATAACATGCACTATTAGCCATATTGTACTATTATTATCGCTAGAAATATAGTAATTATTCTTATTACTCCGGATATTATCAATATAACATGCATTATTACGCATATAATGCAGTTATTATCGCTAGAACTGTAATAATTATACTTATTATTTATATTATTAGCAATATAACGTGCATTATTACCCATATAATGCAGTTATTATCGCTAGAACTGTAATAATTATACTTATTACTTATATTATTATCAATATAACATGTATTATTACCCATATAATGCAGTTATTATCGCTAGAACTGTAATAATTATACTTATTACTTTTATTATCATCCACATAACATGCATTATTACCCATATTATGCAGTTATTATCGATAGAACTGTAATAAATATACTTATTACTTTTACTATTATCAATATAACATGCACTATTAGCCATATTGTACTATTATTATCGCTAGAAATATAGTAATTATACTTATTACTCCCGATATTATCAATATAACATGCATTATTACCCATATAATGCAGTTATTATCACTAGAACTGCAATAAATATACTTACTACTTTCATTATCATCAATATAACATGCATTATTACCCATATTATGCAGTTATTATCGATAGAACTATAATAAATATACTTATTACTTTTATTATTAACAATATGACATGCACTATTAGCCATATTTTACTATTATTATCGCTAGAACTATAATAATTATACTTATTGCTCCCAATATTATCAATATAACATGCATTATTACCCATATAATGCAGTTATTATAGCTAGAACTATAATAAATATACGTATTACTTTTATTATCATCAATATAACATGCATTATTACCCATATTATGCAGTTATTATCGATAGAATTGTAATAAATATACTTATTACTTTTATTATTATCAATGTAACATGCACTATTAGTCATATTTCACTATTATTATCGCTAGAAATATAATAATTACACTTATTATTCCCAATACTACCAATATAACATCCATTATTACCCGTATAATGCAGTTCTTATCGCTGGAACTGTAATAATTATACTTATTACTCCCGATATTATCAATATAACATGCATTATTACGCATATAATGCAGTTATTATCGCTAGAACTGTAATAACTATACTTATTACTTATATTATTATCAATATAACATGCATTATTACCCATATAATGCAGTTATTATCGCTAGAACTATAATAAATATACGTATTGCTTTTATTATCATCAATATAACATGCACTATTACCCATATTATGCAGTTATTATCGATAGAACTGTAATAAATATACTTATTACTTTTATTATTATCAATATAACATGCACTATTAGCCATATTGTACAATTATTATCGCTAGAACTATAATAATTATACTTATTACTCCCGATATTATCAATATGACATGCATTATTACCCATATAATGGAGTTATTATCGCTAGAACTGTAATAATTATACTCATTACTTATATTATTATCAATATAACGTGCATTATTACCCATATAATGGAGTTATTATCGCTAGAACTGTAATAATTATACTTATTACTCCCGATATTATCAATATAACTTGCATTATTACGCATATAATGCAGTTACTATCGCTAGAATTGTAATAGTTATACTTATTACTTATATTATGCTCAATATAACATGCATTATTACCCATATAATGCAGCTATTATCGCTAGAACTGTAATAATTACACTTATTACTTTTATTATTAACAATATAACATGCACTATTAGCCATATTTTACTATTATTATCGCTAGAACTATAATAATTATAGTTATTACTCCCAATAGTATCAATATAACATGCATTATTACCCATATAATGCAGTTATTATAGCTAGAACTATAATAAATATACGTATTACTTTTATTATCATCAATATAACATGCATTATTACCCATATTATGCAGTTGTTATCGATAGAATTGTAATAAATATACATATTACTTTTATTATTATCAATGTAACATGCACTATTAGTCATATTTCACTATTATTATCGCTAGAAATATAATAATTACACTTATTATTCCCAATACTACCAATATAACATGCATTATTACCCATATAATGCAGTTATTATCGCTAGAACTGTAATAATTATACTTATTACTTATATTATTATCAATATAACGTGCATTATTACCCATATTATGCAGTTATTATCGCTAGAACTGTAATAACTATACTTATTACTTATATTATTATCAATATAACATGCATTATTACCCATATAATGGAGTTATTATCGCTAGAACTGTAATAATTATACTCATTACTTATATTATTATCAATATAACATGCATTATTACCCATACAATAGAGTTATTATCGCTAGAACTGTAATAACTATACTTATTACTCCCGATATTATCAATATAACATGCATTATTACCCATATAATGCAGTTACTATCGCTAGAATTGTAATAATTATACTTACTACTTTCATTATCATCAATATAACATGCATTATTACCCATATTATGCAGTTATTATCGCTAGAACTGTAATAACTATACTTATTACTTATATTATTATCAATATAACATGCATTATTACCCATATAATGCAGTTATTATCGCTAGAACTATAATAAATATACGTATTGCTTTTATTATCATCAATATAACATGCACTATTACCCATATTATGCAGTTATTATCGATAGAACTGTAATAAATATACTTATTACTTTTATTATTATCAATATAACATGCACTATTAGCCATATTGTACAATTATTATCGCTAGAACTATAATAATTATACTTATTACTCCCGATATTATCAATATGACATGCATTATTACCCATATAATGGAGTTATTATCGCTAGAACTGTAATAATTATACTCATTACTTATATTATTATCAATATAACGTGCATTATTACCCATATAATGGAGTTATTATCGCTAGAACTGTAATAATTATACTTATTACTCCCGATATTATCAATATAACTTGCATTATTACGCATATAATGCAGTTACTATCGCTAGAATTGTAATAGTTATACTTATTACTTATATTATTCTCAATATAACATGCATTATTACCCATATAATGCAGCTATTATCGCTAGAACTGTAATAATTACACTTATTACTTTTATTATTAACAATATAACATGCACTATTAGCCATATTTTACTATTATTATCGCTAGAACTATAATAATTATAGTTATTGCTCCCAATAGTATCAATATAACATGCATTATTACCCATATAATGCAGTTATTATAGCTAGAACTATAATAAATATACGTATTACTTTTATTATCATCAATATAACATGCATTATTACCCATATTATGCAGTTGTTATCGATAGAATTGTAATAAATATACATATTACTTTTATTATTATCAATGTAACATGCACTATTAGTCATATTTCACTATTATTATCGCTAGAAATATAATAATTACACTTATTATTCCCAATACTACCAATATAACATGCATTATTACCCATATAATGCAGTTATTATCGCTAGAACTGTAATAATTATACTTATTACTTATATTATTATCAATATAACGTGCATTATTACCCATATTATGCAGTTATTATCGCTAGAACTGTAATAACTATACTTATTACTTATATTATTATCAATATAACATGCATTATTACCCATATAATGGAGTTATTATCGCTAGAACTGTAATAATTATACTCATTACTTATATTATTATCAATATAACATGCATTATTACCCATACAATAGAGTTATTATCGCTAGAACTGTAATAACTATACTTATTACTCCCGATATTATCAATATAACATGCATTATTACCCATATAATGCAGTTACTATCGCTAGAATTGTAATAATTATACTTACTACTTTCATTATCATCAATATAACATGCATTATTACCCATATTATGCAGTTATTATCGCTAGAACTGTAATAACTATACTCATTACTTATATAATTATCAATATAACATGCATTATTAGCCATATTTTACTATTATTATCGCTAGAACTATAATAAATATACTTATTACCTTTATTATTATCAATATAACATGCTCTATTACCCATATAATGCAGTTATTATCGACAGAAGTATAATAAATATACTTATTACTTTTATTATTATCAATATAACAGGCACTCTTAGCCATATTTTACTAGTATTATCGCTAGGACTGTAATAATTATACTTATTACTCCCGATATTATCAATATAACATGCATTATTACGCATATAATGCAGTTATTATCGCTAGAACTATAATAACTATACTAATTACTTATATTATTATCAATATAACATGCATTATTACCCATATAATGCAGTTATTATCGCTAGAACTATAATAAATATACGTATTGCTTTTATTATCATCAATATAACATGCACTATTACCCATATTATGCAGTTATTATCGATAGAACTGTAATAAATATACTTATTACTTTTATTATTATCAATATAACATGCACTATTAGCCATATTGTACTATTATTATCGCTAGAAATATAGTAATTATTCTTATTACTCCGGATATTATCAATATAACATGCATTATTACGCATATAATGCAGTTATTATCGCTAGAACTGTAATAATTATACTTATTATTTATATTATTAGCAATATAACGTGCATTATTACCCATATAATGCAGTTATTATCGCTAGAACTGTAATAATTATACTTATTACTTATATTATTATCAATATAACATGTATTATTACCCATATAATGCAGTTATTATCGCTAGAACTGTAATAATTATACTTATTACTTTTATTATCATCCACATAACATGCATTATTACCCATATTATGCAGTTATTATCGATAGAACTGTAATAAATATACTTATTACTTTTACTATTATCAATATAACATGCACTATTAGCCATATTGTACTATTATTATCGCTAGAAATATAGTAATTATACTTATTACTCCCGATATTATCAATATAACATGCATTATTACCCATATAATGCAGTTATTATCACTAGAACTGCAATAAATATACTTACTACTTTCATTATCATCAATGTAACATGCATTATTACCCATATTATGCAGTTATTATCGATAGAACTATAATAAATATACTTATTACTTTTATTATTATCAATAGAACAGGCACTATTAGCCATATTTTACTAGTATTATCGCTAGAACTGTAATAATTATACTTATTACTCCCGATATTATCAATATCACATGGATTATTACGCATATAATGCAGTTATTATCGCTAGAAGTATAATAATTATACTTATTACTTATATTATTATCAATATAACATGCATTATTACCCATATTATGCAGTTATTATCGCTAGAACTATAATAAATATACGTATTACTTTTATTATTATCAATAGAACAGGCACAATTAGCCATATTTTACTATTATTATCGCTAGAACTGTAATAATTATACTTCTTACTCCCGATATTATCAATATAACATGCATTATTACCCATATTATGCAGTTATTATCGCTAGAACTGTAATAATTATACTTATTACTTATATTATTATCAATATAACATGCATTATTACGCATATAATGGAGTTATTATCGCTAGAACTGTAATAATTATACTTATTACTTTTATTATTATCAATAGAACATGCACTATTAGCTATATTTTACTATTATTATCGCAAGAACTATAATAATTATACTTATTACTCCCGATATTATCAATATAATGTGCATTATTACCCATATAATGCAGTTATTATCGCTAGAACTGTAATAATTATACTTATTACTTTTATTATCATCAATATAACATGCATTATTACCCATATTATGCAGTTATTATCGATAGAACTGTAATAAATATACTTATTACTTATATTATTATCAATATAACATGCATTATTACCCATATTATGCAGTTATTATCGCTAGAACTATAATAAATATACGTATTACTTTTATTATCATCAATATAACATGCATTATGACCCATATTATGCAGTTATTATCGATAGAACTGTAATAAATATACTTATTACTTATATTATTATCAATATAACATGTATTATTACCCATATAATGCAGTTATTATCGCTAGAACTATAATAAATATACGTATTACTTTTATTATCATCAATATAACATGCATTATTACCCATATTATGCAGTTACTATCGATAGAACTATAATAAATATACTTATTACTTTTATTATTATCAATATAACATGCATTATTACCCATATAATGCAGTGATTATCGCTAGAACTGTAATAATTATACTTACTACTTTCATTATCATCAATACAACATGCATTATTACCCATATTATGCAGTTATTATCGATAGAACTATAATAAATATACTTATTACTTTTATTATTATCAATATAACATGCACTATTAGCCATATTGTACTATTATTATCGCTAGAAATATAGTAATTATACTTATTACTCCCGATATTATCAATATAACATGCATTATTACCCATATAATGCAGTTATTATCGCTAGAACTGTAATAAATATACTTACTACTTTCATTATCATCAATATAACATGCATTATTACCCATATTATGCAGTTATTATCGATAGAACTGTAATAAATAGACTTATTACTTTTATTATTATCAATATAACATGCATTATTACCCATATTACGCAGTTATTATCGATAGAACTGTAATAAATATACTTATTACTTATATTATTATCAATATAACATGTATTATTACCCATATAATGCAGTTATTATCGCTAGAACTATAATAAATATACGTATTACTTTTATTATCATCAATATAACATGCATTATTACCCATATTATGCAGTTACTATCGATAGAACTATAATAAATATACTTATTACTTTTATTATTATCAATATAACATGCATTATTACCCATATAATGCAGTGATTATCGCTAGAACTGTAATAATTATACTTATTATTTATATTATCAGCAATATAACGTGCATTATTACCCATATTATGCAGCTATTATCGCTAGAACTGTAATAATTATACTTATTACTTATATTATTCTCAATGTAACGTGCATTATTACCCATATTATGCAGTTATAATCGGTAGAACTATAATAAATATACTTACTACTTTTATTATCATCAACATAACGTGCATTATTACCCATATTATGCAGTTATTACCGATAGAACTATAATAAATATACTTATTACTTTTATTATTATCAATATAACATGCATTATCACCCATATTATGCAGTTATTATCGCTAGAACTATAATAAATATACGTATTGCTTTTATTATCGTCAATATAACATGCATTATTACCCATATTATGCAGTTTCTATCGATAGAACTGTAATAAATATACTTATTACTTATATTATTATCAATATAACATGCATTATTACCCATATTATGCAGTTATTATCGCTAGAACTATAATAAATATACTTATTACTTTTATTATTATCAATATAACATGCATTATTACCTATATTATGCAGTTATTATCGATAGAACTATTATAAATATACTTATTGCTTTTATTATTATCAATATAACACGCATTATTACCCATATAATGCAGTTATTATCGCTAGAACTGTAATAATTATACTTATTACTTATATTATTAGCAATATAACGTGCATTATTACCCATATTATGCAGTTATTATCGCTAGAACTATAATAATTATACTTATTACTTATATTATTATCAATATAACATGCATTATTACCCATATTATGCAGTTATTATCGCTAGAACTATAATAAATATACGTATTGCTTTTATTATTATCAATAGAACAGGCACTATTAGCCATATTTTACTATTATTATCGCTAGAACTGTAATAATTATACTTATTACTTTTATTAGTATCAATAGAACATGCACTATTAGCCATATTTTACTATTATTATCGCAAGAACTATAATAATTATATTTATTACTCCCAATGTTATCAATATAACATGCATTATTGCCCATATAATGCAGTTATTATCGCTAGAACTGTAATAATTATACTTATTATTTATATTATTAGCAATATAACATGCATTATTACCCATATTATGCAGTTATTATCGCTAGAACTATAATAAATATACGTATTACCTTTATTATTATCAAGAGAACAGGCACAATTAGCCATATTTTACTATTATTATCGCTAGAACTGTAATAATTATACTTCTTACTCCCGATATTATCAATATAACATGCATTATTACCCATATTATGCAGTTATTATCGCTAGAACTGTAATAATTATACTTATTACTTATATTATTATCAATATAACATGCATTATTACGCATATAATGGAGTTATTATCGCTAGAACTGTAATAATTATACTTATTACTTTTATTATTATCAATAGAACATGCACTATTAGCTATATTTTACTATTATTATCGCAAGAACTATAATAATTATACTTATTACTCCCGATATTATCAATATAATATGCATTATTACCCATATAATGCAGTTATTATCGCTAGAACTGTAATAATTATACTTATTACTTTTATTATCATCAATATAACATGCATTATTACCCATATTATGCAGTTATTATCGCTAGAACTGTAATAATTATACTTATTACTTATATTATTATCAATATAACGTGCATTATTACCCATATTATGCAGTTATTATCGTTACAACTGTAATAATTATACTTATTACTTATATTATTATCAATATAATATGCATTATTACCCATATAATGCAGTTATATTGATAATATCGGGAGTAATTAGTATAATTATTATAGTTCTAGCGATAATAAAAGTAAAATATGGCTAATAGTGCATGTTATACTGATAATAATAAAAGTAACAAGTATATTTATTATACTTCTGTCGATAATAACATGCACTATTAGCCATATTTTACTTTTATTATCGCTAGAACTATAATAATTATACTAATTACTCCCGATATTATCAATATAACATGCATTATTACCCATGTAATGCAGTTATTATCGCTAGAACTGTAATATTTATACCTATTACTTATATTATTATCAATATAACATGCATTAGTACCCATATTATGCAGTTATTATCGATAGAACTATAATAAATGTACTTATTACTTTTATTATTATCAATATAACATGCACTATTACCCATATAATGCAGTCATTATCGACAGAAGTATAATAAATATACTTATTACTTTTGTTATTATCAATATAACAGGCACTCTTAGCCATATTTTACTAGTATTACCGCTAGGACTGTAATAATTATACTCATTACTTATATTATTGTCAATATAACGTGCATTATTACCCATATTATGCAGTTATTATCGCTAGAACTGTAATAATTATACTTATTACTTATATTATTATTAGTATAACATGCATTATTACCCATATAATGGAGTTATTATCGCTAGAACTGTAATAATTATACTTATTACTTATATTATTATCAATATAACATGCATTATTACCCATATAATGGTGTTATTATCGCTAGAACTGTAATAAATATACTTACTACTTTCATTATCACCAATATAACATGCATTATTACCCATATTATGCAGTTATTATCGATAGAACTATAATAAACATACTTATTACTTTTATTATTATCAATATAACATGCACTATTAGCCATATTGTACTATTATTATCGCTAGAACTATAATAATTATGCTTATTACTCCCGATATTATCAATATAACATGCATTATTACCCATATAATGCAGTTATTATCGCTTGAACTGTAATAATTATAGTTATTACTTATACTATTAGCAGTATAACGTGCATTGTTACCCATATTATGCAGTTATTATGGCTAGAACTGTAATAATTATACTTATTAGTTATATTATTATCAATATAACATGCATTATTACATATATAATGGAGTTATTATCGCTACAACTGTAATAATTATACTTATTACTTATATTATTATCAATATAACATGCATTATTACCCATATAATGCAGTTATTGTCGACAGAAGTATAATAAATATACTTATTACTTTTATTATTATCAATATAACATGCACTATTAGCCATATTGTACTATTATTATCGCTAGAACTATAATAATTATGCTTATTACTCCCGATACTATCAATATAACATGCATTATTACCCTTATAATGGAGTTATTATCGCTAGAACTGTAATAAATACACTTACTACTTTCATTATCACCAATATAACATGCATTATTACCCATATTATGCAGTTATTATCGATAGAACTATAATAAATATACTTATTACTTTTATTATTATCAATATAACATGCATTACTACCCATATAATGCAGTTATTATCGCTAGAACTGTAATAATTATACTTATTACTTTTATTATCATCAATATAACATGCATTATTACCCATATTATGCAGTTATTATCGCTAGAACTGTAATAATTATACTTATTACTTATATTATTATCAATATAACATGCATTATTACCCATATAATGGTGTTATTATCGCTAGAACTGTAATAAATATACTTACTACTTTCATTATCACCAATATAACATGCATTATTACCCATATTATGCAGTTATTATCGATAGAACTGTAATAAATAGACTTATTACTTTTATTATTATCAATATAACATGCATTATTACCCATATTACGCAGTTATTATCGATAGAACTGTAATAAATATACTTATTACTTATATTATTATCAATATAACATGTATTATTACCCATATAATGCAGTTATTATCGCTAGAACTATAATAAATATACGTATTACTTTTATTATCATCAATATAACATGCATTATTACCCATATTATGCAGTTACTATCGATAGAACTATAATAAATATACTTATTACTTTTATTATTATCAATATAACATGCATTATTACCCATATAATGCAGTGATTATCGCTAGAACTGTAATAATTATACTTATTATTTATATTATCAGCAATATAACGTGCATTATTACCCATATTATGCAGCTATTATCGCTAGAACTGTAATAATTATACTTATTACTTATATTATTCTCAATGTAACGTGCATTATTACCCATATTATGCAGTTATAATCGGTAGAACTATAATAAATATACTTACTACTTTTATTATCATCAACATAACGTGCATTATTACCCATATTATGCAGTTATTACCGATAGAACTATAATAAATATACTTATTACTTTTATTATTATCAATATAACATGCATTATCACCCATATTATGCAGTTATTATCGCTAGAACTATAATAAATATACGTATTGCTTTTATTATCGTCAATATAACATGCATTATTACCCATATTATGCAGTTTCTATCGATAGAACTGTAATAAATATACTTATTACTTATATTATTATCAATATAACATGCATTATTACCCATATTATGCAGTTATTATCGCTAGAACTATAATAAATATACTTATTACTTTTATTATTATCAATATAACATGCATTATTACCTATATTATGCAGTTATTATCGATAGAACTATTATAAATATACTTATTGCTTTTATTATTATCAATATAACACGCATTATTACCCATATAATGCAGTTATTATCGCTAGAACTGTAATAATTATACTTATTACTTATATTATTAGCAATATAACGTGCATTATTACCCATATTATGCAGTTATTATCGCTAGAACTATAATAATTATACTTATTACTTATATTATTATCAATATAACATGCATTATTACCCATATTATGCAGTTATTATCGCTAGAACTATAATAAATATACGTATTGCTTTTATTATTATCAATAGAACAGGCACTATTAGCCATATTTTACTATTATTATCGCTAGAACTGTAATAATTATACTTATTACTTTTATTAGTATCAATAGAACATGCACTATTAGCCATATTTTACTATTATTATCGCAAGAACTATAATAATTATATTTATTACTCCCAATGTTATCAATATAACATGCATTATTGCCCATATAATGCAGTTATTATCGCTAGAACTGTAATAATTATACTTATTATTTATATTATTAGCAATATAACATGCATTATTACCCATATTATGCAGTTATTATCGCTAGAACTATAATAAATATACGTATTACCTTTATTATTATCAAGAGAACAGGCACAATTAGCCATATTTTACTATTATTATCGCTAGAACTGTAATAATTATACTTCTTACTCCCGATATTATCAATATAACATGCATTATTACCCATATTATGCAGTTATTATCGCTAGAACTGTAATAATTATACTTATTACTTATATTATTATCAATATAACATGCATTATTACGCATATAATGGAGTTATTATCGCTAGAACTGTAATAATTATACTTATTACTTTTATTATTATCAATAGAACATGCACTATTAGCTATATTTTACTATTATTATCGCAAGAACTATAATAATTATACTTATTACTCCCGATATTATCAATATAATATGCATTATTACCCATATAATGCAGTTATTATCGCTAGAACTGTAATAATTATACTTATTACTTTTATTATCATCAATATAACATGCATTATTACCCATATTATGCAGTTATTATCGCTAGAACTGTAATAATTATACTTATTACTTATATTATTATCAATATAACGTGCATTATTACCCATATTATGCAGTTATTATCGTTACAACTGTAATAATTATACTTATTACTTATATTATTATCAATATAATATGCATTATTACCCATATAATGCAGTTATATTGATAATATCGGGAGTAATTAGTATAATTATTATAGTTCTAGCGATAATAAAAGTAAAATATGGCTAATAGTGCATGTTATACTGATAATAATAAAAGTAACAAGTATATTTATTATACTTCTGTCGATAATAACATGCACTATTAGCCATATTTTACTTTTATTATCGCTAGAACTATAATAATTATACTAATTACTCCCGATATTATCAATATAACATGCATTATTACCCATGTAATGCAGTTATTATCGCTAGAACTGTAATATTTATACCTATTACTTATATTATTATCAATATAACATGCATTAGTACCCATATTATGCAGTTATTATCGATAGAACTATAATAAATGTACTTATTACTTTTATTATTATCAATATAACATGCACTATTACCCATATAATGCAGTCATTATCGACAGAAGTATAATAAATATACTTATTACTTTTGTTATTATCAATATAACAGGCACTCTTAGCCATATTTTACTAGTATTACCGCTAGGACTGTAATAATTATACTCATTACTTATATTATTGTCAATATAACGTGCATTATTACCCATATTATGCAGTTATTATCGCTAGAACTGTAATAATTATACTTATTACTTATATTATTATTAGTATAACATGCATTATTACCCATATAATGGAGTTATTATCGCTAGAACTGTAATAATTATACTTATTACTTATATTATTATCAATATAACATGCATTATTACCCATATAATGGTGTTATTATCGCTAGAACTGTAATAAATATACTTACTACTTTCATTATCACCAATATAACATGCATTATTACCCATATTATGCAGTTATTATCGATAGAACTATAATAAACATACTTATTACTTTTATTATTATCAATATAACATGCACTATTAGCCATATTGTACTATTATTATCGCTAGAACTATAATAATTATGCTTATTACTCCCGATATTATCAATATAACATGCATTATTACCCATATAATGCAGTTATTATCGCTTGAACTGTAATAATTATAGTTATTACTTATACTATTAGCAGTATAACGTGCATTGTTACCCATATTATGCAGTTATTATGGCTAGAACTGTAATAATTATACTTATTAGTTATATTATTATCAATATAACATGCATTATTACATATATAATGGAGTTATTATCGCTACAACTGTAATAATTATACTTATTACTTATATTATTATCAATATAACATGCATTATTACCCATATAATGCAGTTATTGTCGACAGAAGTATAATAAATATACTTATTACTTTTATTATTATCAATATAACATGCACTATTAGCCATATTGTACTATTATTATCGCTAGAACTATAATAATTATGCTTATTACTCCCGATACTATCAATATAACATGCATTATTACCCTTATAATGGAGTTATTATCGCTAGAACTGTAATAAATACACTTACTACTTTCATTATCACCAATATAACATGCATTATTACCCATATTATGCAGTTATTATCGATAGAACTATAATAAATATACTTATTACTTTTATTATTATCAATATAACATGCATTACTACCCATATAATGCAGTTATTATCGCTAGAACTGTAATAATTATACTTATTACTTTTATTATTAAGGGGGGAGACCAGTATGACGCAACTTAAAACGGCCCTATCTTTAAAAGGTCGTCAGAGTTTTGTTGATTAAGAAAAATCAATTCTTTTGATGAATTTGGTTAAAATGGACCTTTATTTAAATATTAAAAAAAAAAATTAGTACAAAATAAGGACGGTATAGTTAAAAACAAAAAAAGATGGATGATCTACACTTCGGCGCACTTTCTCACTGTAACCAGGGTACAGATCAAACGAGGCATCCGAAATGCATAAAATAAAATTATAAGTAAAGGAAATCGATGCTATTTTCGGCCTAACCTCCGATCTGATTTAATTATTCAACCCAATGGCATATAAAAATTATGAAAGTGGCAAAACCCATAATTACGCAAATTTTTCTAACATTTTATTTTTTTTCTCCAAAATTAGACTTGTTTTCTGGGATGTTTTAGGTTAGGCCGATAGCCACTGATTAGAAATACTACCACAAAAAATTTCAAGGTGATCTGAACCTCCGTTTAGGCTGTAGGCTGGTTGCAACGTCCAAAAATGATGTTCCGAGAAAAACGAGGTTAAAGTTTTATGTCCATACGCGGGATAGTGTTATGCGGGATACGAAAACACGTCTAGCGACGGAAATTTTTCGAATTTTTAGGTCCGGTTTTCGGCATTATACGCAGAAAAGACGAAAGAATTTTTTGAAATGGTAAAAAAAAAATCGATTTTTTAAAGGTGTCATACTGGTCTCCCCCCTTAACAATATAACATGCACTATTAGCCATATTTTACTATTATTATCGCTAGAACTATAATAATTATACTTATTACTCCCAATATTATCAATATAACATGCATTATTACCCATATAATGCAGTTATTATAGCTAGAACTATAATAAATATACGTATTACTTTTATTATCATCAATATAACATGCATTATTACCCATATAATGCAGTTATTATCGCTAGAACTGTAATAATTATACTTATTACTTATATTATTATCAATATAACATGCATTATTACGCATATAATGGAGTTATTATCGCTAGAACTGTAATAATTATACTTATTACTTTTATTATTATCAATAGAACATGCACTATTAGCTATATTTTACTATTATTATCGCAAGAACTATAATAATTATACTTATTACTCCCGATATTATCAATATAATATGCATTATTACCCATATAATGCAGTTATTATCGCTAGAACTGTAATAATTATACTTATTACTTTTATTATCATCAATATAACATGCATTATTACCCATATTATGCAGTTATTATCGCTAGAACTGTAATAATTATACTTAATTACTTATATTATTATCAATATAACGTGCATTATTACCCATATTATGCAGTTATTATCGTTACAACTGTAATAATTATACTTATTACTTATATTATTATCAATATAATATGCATTATTACCCATATAATGCAGTTATATTGATAATATCGGGAGTAATTAGTATAATTATTATAGTTCTAGCGATAATAAAAGTAAAATATGGCTAATAGTGCATGTTATACTGATAATAATAAAAGTAACAAGTATATTTATTATACTTCTGTCGATAATAACATGCACTATTAGCCATATTTTACTTTTATTATCGCTAGAACTATAATTATTATACTAATTACTCCCGATATTATCAATATAACATGCATTATTACCCATGTAATGCAGTTATTATCGCTAGAACTGTAATATTTATACCTATTACTTATATTATTATCAATATAACATGCATTAGTACCCATATTATGCAGTTATTATCGATAGAACTATAATAAATGTACTTATTACTTTTATTATTATCAATATAACATGCACTATTACCCATATAATGCAGTCATTATCGACAGAAGTATAATAAATATACTTATTACTTTTGTTATTATCAATATAACAGGCACTCTTAGCCATATTTTACTAGTATTACCGCTAGGACTGTAATAATTATACTCATTACTTATATTATTGTCAATATAACGTGCATTATTACCCATATTATGCAGTTATTATCGCTAGAACTGTAATAATTATACTTATTACTTATATTATTATTAGTATAACATGCATTATTACCCATATAATGGAGTTATTATCGCTAGAACTGTAATAATTATACTTATTACTTATATTATTATCAATATAACATGCATTATTACCCATATAATGGTGTTATTATCGCTAGAACTGTAATAAATATACTTACTACTTTCATTATCACCAATATAACATGCATTATTACCCATATTATGCAGTTATTATCGATAGAACTATAATAAACATACTTATTACTTTTATTATTATCAATATAACATGCACTATTAGCCATATTGTACTATTATTATCGCTAGAACTATAATAATTATGCTTATTACTCCCGATATTATCAATATAACATGCATTATTACCCATATAATGCAGTTATTATCGCTTGAACTGTAATAATTATAGTTATTACTTATACTATTAGCAGTATAACGTGCATTGTTACCCATATTATGCAGTTATTATGGCTAGAACTGTAATAATTATACTTATTAGTTATATTATTATCAATATAACATGCATTATTACATATATAATGGAGTTATTATCGCTACAACTGTAATAATTATACTTATTACTTATATTATTATCAATATAACATGCATTATTACCCATATAATGCAGTTATTGTCGACAGAAGTATAATAAATATACTTATTACTTTTATTATTATCAATATAACATGCACTATTAGCCATATTGTACTATTATTATCGCTAGAACTATAATAATTATGCTTATTACTCCCGATACTATCAATATAACATGCATTATTACCCTTATAATGGAGTTATTATCGCTAGAACTGTAATAAATACACTTACTACTTTCATTATCACCAATATAACATGCATTATTACCCATATTATGCAGTTATTATCGATAGAACTATAATAAATATACTTATTACTTTTATTATTATCAATATAACATGCATTATTACCCATATAATGCAGTTATTATCGCTAGAACTGTAATAATTATACTTATTACTTTTATTATTAAGGGGGGAGACCAGTATGACGCAACTTAAAACGGCCCTATCTTTAAAAGGTCGTCAGAGTTTTGTTGATTAAGAAAAATCAAATCTTTTGATGAATTTGGTTAAAATGGACCTTTATTTAAATATTAAAAAAAAAAATTAGTACAAAATAAGGACGGTATAGTTAAAAACAAAAAAAGATGGATGATCTACACTTCGGCGCACTTTCTCACTGTAACCAGGGTACAGATCAAACGAGGCATCCGAAATGCATAAAATAAAATTATAAGTAAAGGAAATCGATGCTATTTTCGGCCTAACCTCCGATCTGATTTAATTATTCAACCCAATGGCATATAAAAATTATGAAAGTGGCAAAACCCATAATTACGCAAATTTTTCTAACATTTTATTTTTTTTCTCCAAAATTAGACTTGTTTTCTGGGATGTTTTAGGTTAGGCCGATAGCCACTGATTAGAAATACTACCACAAAAAATTTCAAGGTGATCTGAACCTCCGTTTAGGCTGTAGGCTGGTTGCAACGTCCAAAAATGATGTTCCGAGAAAAACGAGGTTAAAGTTTTATGTCCATACGCGGGATAGTGTTATGCGGGATACGAAAACACGTCTAGCGACGGAAATTTTTCGAATTTTTAGGTCCGGTTTTCGGCATTATACGCAGAAAAGACGAAAGAATTTTTTGAAATGGTAAAAAAAAAATCGATTTTTTAAAGGTGTCATACTGGTCTCCCCCCTTAACAATATAACATGCACTATTAGCCATATTTTACTATTATTATCGCTAGAACTATAATAATTATACTTATTACTCCCAATATTATCAATATAACATGCATTATTACCCATATAATGCAGTTATTATAGCTAGAACTGTAATAAATATACGTATTACTTTTATTATCATCAATATAACATGCATTATTACCCATATAATGCAGTTATTATCGCTAGAACTGTAATAATTATACTCATTACTTATATTATTATCAATATAACATGCATTATTACCCATATAATGGAGTTATTATCGCTAGAACTGTAATAATTATACCTATTACTTATATTTTATCAATATAACATGCATTATTACCCATATAATGGTGTTATTATCGCTAGAACTGTAATAAATATACTTACTACTTTCATTATCACCAATATAACATGCATTATTACCCATATTATGCAGTTATTATCGATAGAACTATAATAAACATACATATTACTTTTATTATTATCATTATAACATGCACTATTAGCCATATTGTACTATTATTATCGCTAGAACTATAATAATTATGCTTATTACTCCCGATATTATCAATATAACATGCATTATTACCCATATAATGCAGTTATTATCGCTAGAACTGTAATAATTATAGTTATTACTTATACTATTAGCAGTATAACGTGCATTATTACCCATATTATGCATTTATTATCGATAGAACTATAATAAATATACTTATTACTTATATTATTATCAATATAACATGTATTATTATCCATATAATGCAGTTATTATCGCTAGAACTATAATAAATATACGTATTACTTTTATTATCATCAATATAACATGCATTATTACCCATATTATGCAGTTACTATCGATAGAACTATAATAAATATACTTATTACTTTTATTATTATCAGTATAACATGCATTATTACCCATATAATGCAGTGATTATCGCTAGAACTGTAATAATTATACTTATTATTTATATTATCAGCAATATAACGTGCATTATTACCCATATTATGCAGCTATTATCGCTAGAACTGTAATAATTATACATATTACTTAAATTATTCTCAATGTAACGTGCATTATTACCCATATTATGCAGTTATAATCGGTAGAACTATAATAAATATACTTACTACTTTTATTATCATCAACATAACGTGCATTATTACCCATATTATGCAGTTATTACCGATAGAACTATAATAAATATACTTATTACTTTTATTATTATCAATATAACATGCATTATCACCCATATTATGCAGTTATTATCGCTAGAACTATAATAAATATACGTATTACTTTTATTATCGTCAATATAACATGCATTATTACCGATATTATGCAGTTTCTATCGATAGAACTGTAATAAATATACTTATTACTTATATTATTATCAATATAACATGCATTATTACCCATATTATGCAGTTATTATCGCTAGAACTATAATAAATATACTTATTACTTTTATTATTATCAATATAACATGCATTATTACCCATATTATGCAGTTATTATCGATAGAACTATTATAAATATACTTATTGCTTTTATTATTATCAATATAACACGCATTATTACCCATATAATGCAGTTATTATCGCTAGAACTGTAATAATTATACTTATTACTTATATTATTAGCAATATAACGTGCATTATTACCCATATAATGCAGTTATTATCGCTAGAACTGTAATAATTATACTTACTATTTATATTATTAGCAATATAACATGCATTATTACCCATATTATGCAGTTATTATCGCTAGAACTATAATAAATATACGTATTACCTTTATTATTATCAAGAGAACAGGCACAATTAGCCATATTTTACTATTATTATCGCTAGAACTGTAATAATTATACTTCTTACTCCCGATATTATCAATATAACATGCATTATTACCCATATTATGCAGTTATTATCGCTAGAACTGTAATAATTATACTTATTACTTATATTATTATCAATATAACATGCATTATTACGCATATAATGGAGTTATTATCGCTAGAACTGTAATAATTATACTTATTACTTTTATTATTATCAATAGAACATGCACTATTAGCTATATTTTACTATTATTATCGCAAGAACTATAATGATTATACTTATTACTCCCGATATTATCAATATAATATGCATTATTACCCATATAATGCAGTTATTATCGCTAGAACTGTAATAATTATACTTATTACTTTTATTATCATCAATATAACATGCATTATTACCCATATTATGCAGTTATTATCGATAGAACTGTAATAAATATACTTATTACTTATATTATTATCAATATAACATGCATTATTACTCATATTATGCAGTTATTATCGCTAGAACTATAATAAATATACGTATTACTTTTATTATCATCAATATAACATGCATTATTACCCATATTATGCAGTTATTATCGATAGAACTGTAATAAATATACTTATTACTTATATTATTATCAATATAACATGTATTATTACCCATATAATGCAGTTATTATCGCTAGAACTATAATAAATATACGTATTGCTTTTATTATCATCAATATAACATGCATTATTACCCATATTATGCAGTTACTATCGATAGAACTATAATAAATATACTTATTACTTTTATTATCATCAATATAACATGCATTATTACCCATATAATGCAGTTATTATCGCTAGAACTGTAATAATTGTACTTATTACTTATATTATTCTCAATATAACATGCATTATTACCCATATTATGCAGTTTCTATCGATAGAACTGTAATAATTATACTTACTACTTATATTATTAGCAATATAACGTGCATTATTACCCATATTATGCAGTTATTATCGCTAGAACTGTAATAATTATACTTATTACTTATATTATTATCAATATAACATGCATTTCTACCCGTATAATGGAGTTATTATCGCTAGAACTGTAATAATTATACTTATTACTTATATTATTATCAATAGAACATGCACTATTAGCCATATTTTACTATTATTATCGCTAGAACTGTAATAATTATACTTCTTACTCCCGATATTATCAATATAACATGCATTATTACCCATATTATGCAGTTATTATCGCTAGAACTGTAATAATTATACTTATTACTTATATTATTATCAATATAACATGCATTATTACGCATATAATGGAGTTATTATCGCTAGAACTGTAATAATTATACTTATTACTTTTATTATTATCAATAGAACATGCACTATTAGCTATATTTTACTATTATTATCGCAAGAACTATAATAATTATACTTATTACTCCCGATATTATCAATATAATATGCATTATTACCCATATAATGCAGTTATTATCGCTAGAACTGTAATAATTATACTTATTACTTTTATTATCATCAATATAACATGCATTATTACCCATATTATGCAGTTATTATCGATAGAACTGTAATAAATATACTTATTACTTATATTATTATCAATATAACATGCATTATTACTCATATTATGCAGTTATTATCGCTAGAACTATAATAAATATACGTATTACTTTTATTATCATCAATATAACATGCATTATTACCCATATTATGCAGTTATTATCGATAGAACTGTAATAAATATACTTATTACTTATATTATTATCAATATAACATGTATTATTACCCATATAATGCAGTTATTATCGCTAGAACTATAATAAATATACGTATTGCTTTTATTATCATCAATATAACATGCATTATTACCCATATTATGCAGTTACTATCGATAGAACTATAATAAATATACTTATTACTTTTATTATTATCAATATAACATGCATTATTACCCATATAATGCAGTTATTATCGCTAGAACTGTAATAATTGTACTTATTACTTATATTATTCTCAATATAACATGCATTATTACCCATATTATGCAGTTTCTATCGATAGAACTGTAATAATTATACTTACTACTTATATTATTAGCAATATAACGTGCATTATTACCCATATTATGCAGTTATTATCGCTAGAACTGTAATAATTATACTTATTACTTATATTATTATCAATATAACATGCATTTCTACCCGTATAATGGAGTTATTATCGCTAGAACTGTAATAATTATACTTATTACTTATATTATTATCAATAGAACATGCACTATTAGCCATATTTTACTATTATTATCGCAAGAACTATAATAATTATATTTATTACTCCCGATATTATCAATATAACATGCATTATTACCCATATAATGCAGTTAATATCGCTAGAACCGTAATAATTATACTTATTACTTATATTATTAGCAATATAACGTGCATTATTACCCATATAATGCAGTTATTATCGCTAGAACTATAATAAATATACGTATTACTTTTATTATTATCAATAGAACAGGCACTATTAGCCATATTTTACTATTATTATCGCTAGAACTATAGTAATTATACTCATTACTCCCGATATTAGCAATATAACGTGCATTATTACCCATATAATGCAGTTATTATCGCAAAAACTGTAATAATTATACTTATTACTTTTATTATCATCTATATAACATGCATTATTACCCATATTATGCAGTTATTATCGATAGAACTGTAATAAATATACTTATTACTTTTATTATTATCAATATAACATGCACTATTAGCCATATTGTACTATTATTATCGCTAGAAATATAGTAATTATACTTATTACTCCCGATATTATCAATATAACATGCATTATTACCCATATAATGCAGTTATTATCGCTAGAACTGTAATAAATATACTTACTACTTTCATTATCATCAATATAACATGCATTATTACCCATATTATGCAGTTATTATCGATAGAACTGTAATAAATAGACTTATTACTTTTATTATTATCAATATAACATGCATTATTACCCATATAATGCAGTTATTATCGCTAGAACTGTAATAATTATACTTATTACTTATATTATTAGCAATAAAACGTGCATTATGACCCATATTATGCAGTTATTATCGCTAGAACTGTAATAATACTGTAATAATATAACTGTAGTAATATAACTGTAACTGTAATAATTATACTTATTACTTATATTATTATCAATATAACATGCATTATTACCCATATTATGCAGTTATTATCGCTAGAACTTTAATAAATATACGTATTACTTTTATTATTATCAATAGATCATGCACTATTAGCCATATTATGCAGTTATTATCGATAGAACTGTAGTAAATATACTTATTACTTTTATTATTATCAATATAACATGCACTATTAGCCATATGGTACTATTATTATCGCTAGAAATATAGTAATTATACTTATTACTCCCGATATTATCAATATAACATGCATTATTACCCATATAATGCAGTTATTATCGCTAGAACTGTAATAATTATACTTATTATTTATATTATTAGCAATATAACGTGCATTATTACCCATATTTTGCAGTTATTATTGATAGAACTATAATAAATATACTTATTACTTTTATTATTATCAATATAACAGGCATTATTAGCCATATAATGCAGTTATTATCGCTAGAACTGTAATAATTATACTTATCATTTATATTATTAGCAATATAACGTGCATTATTACCTATATTATGCAGCTATTACCGCTAGAACTGTAATAGTTATACTTATTACTTATATTATTATCAATATAACATGCATTATTAACCATATAATGGAGTTATTATCGCTAGAACTGTAATAATTGTACTTATTACTTATATTATTCTCAATATAACATGCATTATTACCCATATTATGCAGTTTCTATCGATAGAACTGTAATAAATATACTTATTACTTTTATTATTATCAATATAACATGCACTATTAGCCATATTTTACTATTATTATCGCTAGAACTATAATAATTATACTTATTACTCCCGATATTATCAATATAACATGCATTATTACGCATATAATGCAGTTATTATCGCTAGAACTGTAATAATTATACTTATTACTTATATTATTCTCAATATAACATGCATTGTTACCCATATTATGCAGTTATTATCGCTAGAAATGTAATAATTATACTTATTACTTATATTATTATCAATATAACATGCATTATTACTCATATTATACAGTTATTATCGCTAGAACTATAATAAATATACGTATTACTTTTATTATCATCAATATAACATGCATTATTACCCATATTATGCAGTTATTATCGATAGAACTGTAACAAATATACTTATTACTTTTATTATTATCAATATAACATGAATTATTACCCATATTATGCAGTTATTATCGCTAGAACTATAATAAATATACGTATTACTTTTATTCCCATCAATATAACATGCATTATTGCCCATATTATGCAGTTATTATCGATAGAACTGTAACAAATATACTTATTACTTTTATTATTATCAATATAACATGCACTATTAGCCATATTGTACTATTATTATCGCTAGAACTATAGTAATTATACTTATTACTCCCGATATTATCAATATAACATGCATTATTACACATATAATGCAGTTATTATCGCTAGATCTGTAATAATTATACTTATTACTTATATTATTATCAATATAACATGCATTATTACCCATATAATGCAGTTATTATAGCTAGAACTACAATAAATATACGTATTACTTTTATTATCATCAATATAACATGCATTATTACCCACATTATGCAGTTATTATCGATAGAACTTTAATAAATATACTTATTACTTTTATTATTATCAATATAACGTGCACTATTAGCCATATTGTACTATTATTATCGCTAGAAATATAGTAATTATACTTATTACTCCCGATATTATCAATATAACATGCATTATTAGCCATATAATGCAGTTATTATCGCTAGAACTGTAATAATTATACTTATCATTTATATTATTAGCAATATAACGTGCATTATTACCCATATTATGCAGCTATTACCGCTAGAACTGTAATAGTTATACTTATTACTTACATTATTATCAATATAACATGCATTATTAACCATATAATGGAGTTATTATCGCTAGAACTGTAATAATTGTACTTATTACTTATATTATTCTCAATATAACATGCATCATTACCCATATTATGCAGTTATAATCGGTAGAACTATAATAAATATACTTACTACTTTTATTATCATCAATATAACGTGCATTATTACCCATATTATGCAGTTATTATCGATAGAACTACAATAAATATACTTATTACTTTTATTATTATCAATACAACATGCATTATTACCCATATTATGCAGTTATTATCGCTAGAAATGTAATAATTATACTTATTACTTATATTATTATCAATATAACATGCATTATTACCCATATTATGCAGTTATTATCGCTAGAACTATAATAAATATACGTATTACTTTTATTATCATCAATATAACATGCATTATTACCCATATTATGCAGTTATTATCGATAGAACTGTAATAATTATACTTATTACTTATATTATTATCAATATAACATGAATTATTACCCATATTATGCAGTTATTATCGCAAGAACTATAATAAATATACGTATTACTTTTATTATCATCAATATAACATGCATTATTGCCCATATTATGCAGTTATTATCGATAGAACTGTAACAAATATACTTATTACTTTTATTGTTATCAATATAACATGCACTATTAGCCATATTGTACTATTATTATCGCTAGAACTATAGTAATTATACTTATTACTCCCGATATTATCAATATAACATGCATTATTACACATATAATGCAGTTATTATCGCTAGATCTTTAATAATTATACTTACTACTTATATTATTAGCAATATAACGTGCATTATTACCCATGTTATGCAGTTATTATCGCTAGAACTGTAATAATTATACTTATTACTTATATTATTATCAATATAACATGCATTTCTACCCATATAATGGAGTTATTATCGCTAGAACTGTAATAATTATACTTACTACTTATATTATAATCAATATAACATGCATTATTACCCATATAATGCAGTTATTATCGACAGAAGCATAATAAATATACTTATTACTTTTATTATTATCAATATAACAGGCACTCTTAGCCATATTTTACTAGTATTATCGCTAGAACTGTAATAATTATACTTATTACTCCCGATATTATCAATATAACATCCATTATTACCCAAATAATGCAGTTATTATCGCTAGAACTGTAATAGTTATACTTATTACTTATATTAATCTCAATATAACATGCATTACTACCCATATTATGCAGTTATAATCGGCAGAACTATAATAAATATACTTACTACTTTTATTATCATCAATATAACGTGCATTATTACCCATATTATGCAATTATAATCGGTAGAACTATAATAAATATACTTACTACTTTTATTATCATCAATATAACGTGCATTATTACCCATATTATGCAGTTATTATCGATAGAACTATAATAAGTATACGTATTACTTTTATTATTATCAATATAACATGCACTATTAGCCATATTTTACTATTATTATCGCTAGAACTATAATAATTATACTTATTACTCCCGATATTATCAATATAACATGCATTATTACGCATATAATGCAGTTATTATCGCTAGAACTGTAATAATTATACTTATTACTTATATTATTCTCAATATAACATGCATTGTTACCCATATTATGCAGTTATTATCGACAGATCTATAATAAATATACGTATTACTTTTATTATCATCAATATAACATGCATTATTACCCATATTATGCAGTTATTATCGATAGAACTGTAATAATTATACTTATTACTTATATTATTCTCAATATAACATGCATTATTACCCATATAATGCAGTTATTATCGACAGAAGCATAATAAATATACTTATTACTTTTATTATTATCAATATAACAGGCACTCTTAGCCATATTTTACTAGTATTATCGCTAGAACTGTAATAATTATACTTATTACTCCCGATATTATCAATATAACATGCAATATTACCCAAATAATGCAGTTATTATCGCTAGAACTGTAATAATTATACTTATTACTTATATTATTCTCAATATAACATGCATAATTACCCATATTATCCAGTTATAATCGGTAGAACTATAATAAATATACTTACTACTTTTATTATCATCAATATAACGTGCATTATTACCCATATTATGCAGTTATAATCGGCAGAACTATAATAAATATACTTACTACTTTTATTATCATCAATATAACGTGCATTATTACCCATATTATGCAGTTATTATCGATAGAACTATAATAAATATACTTATTACGTTTATTATCATCAATACAACATGCATTATTACCCATATAATGCAGTTATTATCGACAGAAGCATAATAAATATACTCATTACTTTTATTATTATCAATATAACAGGCACTCTTAGCCATATTTTACTAGTATTATCGCTAGAACTGTAATAATTATACTTATTACTCCCGATATTATCAATATAACATGCATTATTACCCAAATAATGCAGTTATTATCGCTAGAACTGTAATAATTATACTTATTACTTATATTATTCTCAATATAACATGCATAACTACCCATATTATGCAGTTATAATCGGTAGAACTATAATAAATATACTTACTACTTTTATTATCATCAATATAACGTGCATTATTACCCATATTATGCAGTTATTATCGATAGAACTATAATAAATATATTTATTACTTTTATTATTATCAATATAATATGCATTATTAGCCATATTATGCAGTTATTATCGCTAGAACTATAATAAATATACGGATTACTTTTATTATTATCAATATAACATGCACTATTAGCCATATTTTACTATTATTATCGCTAGAACTATAATAATTATACTTATTACTTATATTATTATCAATATAACATACATTATTACCCATATAATGCAGTTATTATCGACAGAAGCATAATAAATATACTTATTACTATTATTATTGTCAATATAACAGGCACTCTTAGCCATATTTTACTAGTATTATCGCTAGAACTGTAATAATTATACTTATTACTCCCGATATTATCAATATAACATGCATTATTACCCAAATAATGCAGTTATTATCGCTAGAACTGTAATAATTATACTTATTACTTATATTATTCTCAATATAACATGCATAATTACCCATATTATGCAGTTATAATCGGTAGAACTATAATAAATATACTTACTACTTTTATTATCATCAATATAACGTGCATTATTACCAATATTATGCAGTTATAATCGGCAGAACTATAATAAATATACTTACTACTTTTATTATCATCAATATAACGTGCATTATTACCCATATTATGCAGTTATTATCGATAGAACTATAATAAATATACTTATTACGTTTATTATCATCAATACAACATGCATTATTACCCATATTATGCAGTTTCTATCGATCGAACTGTAATAAATATACTTATTACTTTTATTATTATCAATATAACATGCACTATTAGCCATCTTTTACTATTATTATCGCTAGAACTATAATAATTATACTTATTACTCCCGATATTATCAATATAACATGCATTATTACGCATATAATGCAGTTATTATCGCTAGAACTGTAATAATTATACTTATTACTTATACTATTCTCAATATAACATGCATTGTTACCCGTATTATGCAGTTATTATCGACAGAACTATAATAAATATACTTATTACTTTTATTATTATTAATAGAACATGCACTATTAGCCATATTTTACTATTATTATCGGAAGAACTATAATAATTATATTTATTACTCCCGATATTATCAATATAACATGCATTATTACCCATATCATGCAGTTATTATCGCTAGAACCGTAATAATTATACTTATTACTTATATTATTAGCAATATAACATGCATTGTTACCCATATTATGCAGTTATTATCGACAGAACTATAATAAATATACTTATTACTTTTATTATTATCAATAGAACATGCACTATTAGCCATATTTTACTATTATTATCGCAAGAACTATAATAATTATATTTATTACTCCCGATATTATCAATATAACTTGCATTATTACCAATATTATGCAGTTATTATCGCTAGAACTATAATAAATATACGTATTACTTTTATTATCATCAATATAACATGCATTATTACCCATATTATGCAGTTATTATCGATAGAACTGTAATAATTATACTTATTACTTATATTATTATCAATATAACATGCATTATTACCCGTATTATGCAGTTATTATCGCTAGAACTATAATAAATATACGTATTACTTTTATTATTATCAATAGAACAGGCACAATTAGCCATATTTTACTATTATTATCGCGAGAACTGTAATAATTATACTTCTTACTCCCGATATTATGAATATAACATGCATTATTACCCATATTATGCAGTTATTATCGCTAGAACTGTAATAATTATACTTATTACTTATATTATTATCAATATAACATGCATTATTACGCATATAATGGAGTTATTATCGCTAGAACTGTAATAATTATACTTATTACTTTTATTATTATCAATAGAACATGCACTATTAGCTATATTTTACTATTATTATCGCAAGAACTATAATAATTATACTTATTACTCCCGATATTATCAATATAATGTACATTATTACCCATATAATGCAGTTATTATCGCTAGAACTGTAATAATTATACTTATTACTTTTATTATCATCAATATAACATGCATTATTACCCATATTATGCAGTTATTATCGATAGAACTGTAATAAATATACTTATTACTTATATTATTCTCAATATAACATGCATAATTACCCATATTATCCAGTTATAATCGGTAGAACTATAATAAATATACTTACTACTTTTATTATCATCAATATAACGTGCATTATTACCCATATTATGCAGTTATAATCGGCAGAACTATAATAAATATACTTATTACTTATATTATTCTCAATATAACATGCATAATTACCCATATTATGCAGTTATAATCGGTAGAACTATAATAAATATACTTACTACTTTTATTGTCATCAATATAACGTGCATTATTACCCATATTATGCAGTTATTATCGATAGAACTATAATAAATATATTTATTACTTTTATTATTATCAATATAATATGCATTATTAGCCATATTAGGCAGTTATTATCGCTAGAACTATAATAAATATACGTATTACTTTTATTATTATCAATATAACATGCACTATTAGCCATATTTTACTATTATTATCGCTAGAACTATAATAATTATACTTATTACTTATATTATTATCAATATAACATGCATTATTACCCATATAATGCAGTTATTATCGACAGAAGCATAATAAATATACTTATTACTTTTATTATTATCAATATAACAGGCACTCTTAGCCATATTTTACTAGTATTATCGCTAGAACTGTAATAATTATACTTATTACTCCCGATATTATCAATATAACATGCATTATTACCCAAATAATGCAGTTATTATCGCTAGAACTGTAATAATTATACTTATTACTTATATTATTCTCAATATAACATGCATAATTACCCATATTATGCAGTTATAATCGGTAGAACTATAATAAATATACTTACTACTTTTATTATCATCAATATAACGTGCATTATTACCCATATTATGCAGTTATTATCGCTAGAACCGTAATAATTATACTTATTACTTATATTATTAGCAATATAACGTGCATTATTACCCATATATTGCAGTTATTATCGCTAGAACTGTAATAATTATACTTATTACTTATATTATTATCAATATAACATGCATTATTACCCATATTATGCAGTTATTATCGCTAGAACTATAATAAGTATACGTATCACTTTTATTATTATCAATATAACATGCACTATTAGCCATATTTTACTATTATTATCGCTAGAACTATACTAATTATACTTATTACTCCCGATATTATCAATATAACATGCATTATTACGCATATAATGCAGTTATTATCGCTAGAACTGTAATAATTATACTTATTACTTATATTATTCTCAATATAACATGCATTGTTACCCATATTATGCAGTTATTATCGACAGAACTATAATAAATATACTTATTACTTTTATTATTATCAATAGAACATGCACTATTAGCCATATTTTACTATTATTATCGCAAGAACTATAATAATTGTATTTATTACTCCCGATATTATCAATATAACTTGCATTATTACCAATATTATGCAGTTATTATCGCTAGAACTATAATAAATATACGTATTACTTTTATTATCATCAATATAACATGCATTATTACCCATATTATGCAGTTATTATCGATAGAACTGTAATAATTATACTTATTACTTATATTATTATCAATATAACATGCATTATTACCCATATTATGCAGTTATTATCGCTAGAACTATAATAAATATACGTATTACTTTTATTATTATCAATAGAACAGGCACAATTAGCCATATTTTACTATTATTATCGCGAGAACTGTAATAATTATACTTCTTACTCCCGATATTATCAATATAACATGCATTATTACCCATATTATGCAGTTATTATCGCTAGAACTGTAATAATTATACTTATTACTTATATTGTTATCAATATAACATGCATTATTACGCATATAATGGAGTTATTATCGCTAGAACTGTAATAATTATACTTATTACTTTTATTATTATCAATAGAACATGCACTATTAGCTATATTTTACTATTATTATCGCAAGAACTATAATAATTATACTTATTACTCCCGATATTATCAATATAATGTGCATTATTACCCATATAATGCAGTTATTATCGCTAGAACTGTAATAATTATACTTATTACTTTTATTATCATCAATATAACATGCATTATTACCCATATTATGCAGTTATTATCGATAGAACTGTAATAAATATACTTACTACTTTTATTATCATCAATATAACGTGCATTATTACCCATATTATGCAGTTATAATCGGCAGAACTATAATAAATATACTTACTACTTTTATTATCATCAATATAACGTGCATTATTACCCATATTATGCAGTTATTATCGATAGAACTATAATAAATATACTTATTACGTTTATTATCATCAATACAACATGCATTATTACCCAAATAATGCAGTTATTATCGACAGAAGCATAATAAATATACTTATTACTTTTATTATTATCAATATAACAGGCACTCTTAGCCATATTTTACTAGTATTATCGCTAGAACTGTAGTAATTATACTTATTACTCCCGATATTATCAATATAACATGCATTATTACCCAAATAATGCAGTTATTATCGCTAGAACTGTAATAATTATACTTATTACTTATATTATTCTCAATATAACATGCATAATTACCCATATTATGCAGTTATAATCGGTAGAACTATAATAAATATACTTACTACTTTTATTATCATCAATATAACGTGCATTATTACCCATATTATGCAGTTATTATCGATAGAACTATAGTAAATATATTTATTACTTTTATTATTATCAATATAATATGCATTATTAGCCATATTATGCAGTTATTATCGCTAGAACTATAATAAATATACGTATTACTTTTATTATTATCAATATAACATGCACTATTAGCCATATTTTACTATTATTATCGCTAGAACTATAATAATTATACTTATTACTTATATTATTATCAATATAACATGCATTATTACCCATATAATGCTGTTATTATCGACAGAAGCATAATAAATATACTTATTACTTTTATTATTATCAATATAACAGGCACTCTTAGCCATATTTTACTAGTATTATCGCTAGAACTGTAATAATTATACTTATTACTCCCGATATTATCAATATAACATGCATTATTACCCAAATAATGCAGTTATTATCGCTAGAACTGTAATAATTATACTTATTACTTATATTATTCTCAATATAACATGCATAATTACCCATATTATGCAGTTATAATCGGTAGAACTATAATAAATATACTTACTACTTTTATTATCATCAATATAACGTGCATTATTACCCATATTATGCAGTTATAATCGGCAGAACTATAATAAATATACTTACTACTTTTATTATCATCAATATAACGTGCATTATTACCCATATTATGCAGTTATTATCGATAGAACTATAATAAATATACTTATTACGTTTATTATCATCAATACAACATGCATTATTACCCATATTATGCAGTTTCTATCGATCGAACTGTAATAAATATACTTATTACTTTTATTATTATCAATATAACATGCACTATTAGCCATCTTTTACTATTATTATCGCTAGAACTATAATAATTATACTTATTACTCCCGATATTATCAATATAACATGCATTATTACGCATATAATGGAGTTATTATCGCTAGAACTGTAATAATTATACTTATTACTTTTATTATTATCAATAGAACATGCACTATTAGCTATATTTTACTATTATTATCGCAAGAACTATAATAATTATACTTATTACTCCCGATATTATCAATATAATGTGCATTATTACCCATATAATGCAGTTATTATCGCTAGAACTGTAATAATACTGTAATAATATAACTGTAGTAATATAACTGTAACTGTAATAATTATACTTATTAGTTATATTATTATCAATATAACATGCATTATTACCCATATTATGCAGTTATTATCGCTAGAACTTTAATAAATATACGTATTACTTTTATTATTATCAATAGATCATGCACTATTAGCCATATTATGCAGTTATTATCGATAGAACTGTAGTAAATATACTTATTACTTTTATTATTATCAATATAACATGCACTATTAGCCATATGGTACTATTATTATCGCTAGAAATATAGTAATTATACTTATTACTCCCGATATTATCAATATAACATGCATTATTACCCATATAATGCAGTTATTATCGCAAGAACTGTAATAATTATACTTATTATTTATATTATTAGCAATATAACGTGCATTATTACCCATATTTTGCAGTTATTATCGATAGAACTATAATAAATATACTTATTACTTTTATTATTATCAATATAACAGGCATTATTAGCCATATAATGCAGGTATTATCGCTAGAACTGTAATAATTATACTTATCATTTATATTATTAGCAATATAACGTGCATTATTACCTATATTATGCAGCTATTACCGCTAGAACTGTAATAGTTATACTTATTACTTATATTATTATCAATATAACATGCATTATTAACCATATAATGGAGTTATTATCGCTAGAACTGTAATAATTGTACTTATTACTTATATTATTCTCAATATAACATGCATTATTACCCATATTATGCAGTTTCTATCGATAGAACTGTAATAAAAATACTTATTACTTTTATTATTATCAATATAACATGCACTATTAGCCATATTTTACTATTATTATCGCTAGAACTATAATAATTATACTTATTACTCCCGATATTATCAATATAACATGCATTATTACGCATATAATGCAGTTATTATCGCTAGAACTGTAATAATTATACTTATTACTTATATTATTATCAATATAACATGCATTATTACTCATATTATACAGTTATTATCGCTAGAACTATAATAAATATACGTATTACTTTTATTATCATCAATATAACATGCATTATTACCCATATTATGCAGTTATTATCGATAGAACTGTAACAAATATACTTATTACTTTTATTATTATCAATATAACATGAATTATTACCCATATTATGCAGTTATTATCGCTAGAACTATAATAAATATACGTATTACTTTTATTCCCATCAATATAACATGCATTATTGCCCATATTATGCAGTTATTATCGATAGAACTGTAACAAATATACTTATTACTTTTATTATTATCAATATAACATGCACTATTAGCCATATTGTACTATTATTATCGCTAGAACTATAGTAATTATACTTATTACTCCCGATATTATCAATATAACATGCATTATTACACATATAATGCAGTTATTATCGCTAGATCTGTAATAATTATACTTATTACTTATATTATTATCAATATAACATGCATTATTACCCATATAATGCAGTTATTATAGCTAGAACTACAATAAATATACGTATTACTTTTATTATCATCAATATAACATGCATTATTACCCACATTATGCAGTTATTATCGATAGAACTTTAATAAATATACTTATTACTTTTATTATTATCAATATAACGTGCACTATTAGCCATATTGTACTATTATTATCGCTAGAAATATAGTAATTATACTTATTACTCCCGATATTATCAATATAACATGCATTATTAGCCATATAATGCAGTTATTATCGCTAGAACTGTAATAATTATACTTATCATTTATATTATTAGCAATATAACGTGCATTATTACCCATATTATGCAGCTATTACCGCTAGAACTGTAATAGTTATACTTATTACTTACATTATTATCAATATAACATGCATTATTAACCATATAATGGAGTTATTATCGCTAGAACTGTAATAATTGTACTTATTACTTATATTATTCTCAATATAACATGCATCATTACCCATATTATGCAGTTATAATCGGTAGAACTATAATAAATATACTTACTACTTTTATTATCATCAATATAACGTGCATTATTACCCATATTATGCAGTTATTATCGATAGAACTACAATAAATATACTTATTACTTTTATTATTATCAATACAACATGCATTATTACCCATATTATGCAGTTATTATCGCTAGAAATGTAATAATTATACTTATTACTTATATTATTATCAATATAACATGCATTATTACCCATATTATGCAGTTATTATCGCTAGAACTATAATAAATTACGTATTACTTTTATTATCATCAATATAACATGCATTATTACCCATATTATGCAGTTATTATCGATAGAACTGTAATAATTATACTTATTACTTATATTATTATCAATATAACATGAATTATTACCCATATTATGCAGTTATTATCGCAAGAACTATAATAAATATACGTATTACTTTTATTATCATCAATATAACATGCATTATTGCCCATATTATGCAGTTATTATCGATAGAACTGTAACAAATATACTTATTACTTTTATTGTTATCAATATAACATGCACTATTAGCCATATTGTACTATTATTATCGCTAGAACTATAGTAATTATACTTATTACTCCCGATATTATCAATATAACATGCATTATTACACATATAATGCAGTTATTATCGCTAGATCTTTAATAATTATACTTACTACTTATATTATTAGCAATATAACGTGCATTATTACCCATGTTATGCAGTTATTATCGCTAGAACTGTAATAATTATACTTATTACTTATATTATTATCAATATAACATGCATTTCTACCCATATAATGGAGTTATTATCGCTAGAACTGTAATAATTATACTTACTACTTATATTATAATCAATATAACATGCATTATTACCCATATAATGCAGTTATTATCGACAGAAGCATAATAAATATACTTATTACTTTTATTATTATCAATATAACAGGCACTCTTAGCCATATTTTACTAGTATTATCGCTAGAACTGTAATAATTATACTTATTACTCCCGATATTATCAATATAACATCCATTATTACCCAAATAATGCAGTTATTATCGCTAGAACTGTAATAGTTATACTTATTACTTATATTAATCTCAATATAACATGCATTACTACCCATATTATGCAGTTATAATCGGCAGAACTATAATAAATATACTTACTACTTTTATTATCATCAATATAACGTGCATTATTACCCATATTATGCAATTATAATCGGTAGAACTATAATAAATATACTTACTACTTTTATTATCATCAATATAACGTGCATTATTACCCATATTATGCAGTTATTATCGATAGAACTATAATAAGTATACGTATTACTTTTATTATTATCAATATAACATGCACTATTAGCCATATTTTACTATTATTATCGCTAGAACTATAATAATTATACTTATTACTCCCGATATTATCAATATAACATGCATTATTACGCATATAATGCAGTTATTATCGCTAGAACTGTAATAATTATACTTATTACTTATATTATTCTCAATATAACATGCATTGTTACCCATATTATGCAGTTATTATCGACAGAACTATAATAAATATACGTATTACTTTTATTATCATCAATATAACATGCATTATTACCCATATTATGCAGTTATTATCGATAGAACTGTAATAATTATACTTATTACTTCTATTATTCTCAATATAACATGCATTATTACCCATATAATGCAGTTATTATCGACAGAAGCATAATAAATATACTTATTACTTTTATTATTATCAATATAACAGGCACTCTTAGCCATATTTTACTAGTATTATCGCTAGAACTGTAATAATTATACTTATTACTCCCGATATTATCAATATAACATGCAATATTACCCAAATAATGCAGTTATGATCGCTAGAACTGTAATAATTATACTTATTACTTATATTATTCTCAATATAACATGCATAATTACCCATATTATCCAGTTATAATCGGTAGAACTATAATAAATATACTTACTACTTTTATTATCATCAATATAACGTGCATTATTACCCATATTATGCAGTTATAATCGGCAGAACTATAATAAATATACTTACTACTTTTATTATCATCAATATAACGTGCATTATTACCCATATTATGCAGTTATTATCGATAGAACTATAATAAATATACTTATTACGTTTATTATCATCAATACAACATGCATTATTACCCATATAATGCAGTTATTATCGACAGAAGCATAATAAATATACTTATTACTTTTATTATTATCAATATAACAGGCACTCTTAGCCATATTTTACTAGTATTATCGCTAGAACTGTAATAATTATACTTATTACTCCCGATATTATCAATATAACATGCATTATTACCCAAATAATGCAGTTATTATCGCTAGAACTGTAATAATTATACTTATTACTTATATTATTCTCAATATAACATGCATAATTACCCATATTATGCAGTTATAATCGGTAGAACTATAATAAATATACTTACTACTTTTATTATCATCAATATAACGTGCATTATTACCCATATTATGCAGTTATTATCGATAGAACTATAATAAATATATTTATTACTTTTATTATTATCAATATAATATGCATTATTAGCCATATTATGCAGTTATTATCGCTAGAACTATAATAAATATACGGATTACTTTTATTATTATCAATATAACATGCACTATTAGCCATATTTTACTATTATTATCGCTAGAACTATAATAATTATACTTATTACTTATATTATTATCAATATAACATACATTATTACCCATATAATGCAGTTATTATCGACAGAAGCATAATAAATATACTTATTACTATTATTATTATCAATATAACAGGCACTCTTAGCCATATTTTACTAGTATTATCGCTAGAACTGTAATAATTATACTTATTACTCCCGATATTATCAATATAACATGCATTATTACCCAAATAATGCAGTTATTATCGCTAGAACTGTAATAATTATACTTATTACTTATATTATTCTCAATATAACATGCATAATTACCCATATTATGCAGTTATAATCGGTAGAACTATAATAAATATACTTACTACTTTTATTATCATCAATATAACGTGCATTATTACCCATATTATGCAGTTATAATCGGCAGAACTATAATAAATATACTTACTACTTTTATTATCATCAATATAACGTGCATTATTACCCATATTATGCAGTTATTATCGATAGAACTATAATAAATATACTTATTACGTTTATTATCATCAATACAACATGCATTATTACCCATATTATGCAGTTTCTATCGATCGAACTGTAATAAATATACTTATTACTTTTATTATTATCAATATAACATGCACTATTAGCCATCTTTTACTATTATTATCGCTAGAACTATAATAATTATACTTATTACTCCCGATATTATCAATATAACATGCATTATTACGCATATAATGCAGTTATTATCGCTAGAACTGTAATAATTATACTTATTACTTATACTATTCTCAATATAACATGCATTGTTACCCATATTATGCAGTTATTATCGACAGAACTATAATAAATATACTTATTACTTTTATTATTATCAATAGAACATGCACTATTAGCCATATTTTACTATTATTATCGCAAGAACTATAATAATTATATTTATTACTCCCGATATTATCAATATAACTTGCATTATTACCAATATTATGCAGTTATTATCGCTAGAACTATAATAAATATACGTATTACTTTTATTATCATCAATATAACATGCATTATTACCCATATTATGCAGTTATTATCGATAGAACTGTAATAATTATACTTATTACTTATATTATTATCAATATAACATGCATTATTACCCGTATTATGCAGTTATTATCGCTAGAACTATAATAAATATACGTATTACTTTTATTATTATCAATAGAACAGGCACAATTAGCCATATTTTACTATTATTATCGCGAGAACTGTAATAATTATACTTCTTACTCCCGATATTATGAATATAACATGCATTATTACCCATATTATGCAGTTATTATCGCTAGAACTGTAGTAATTATACTTATTACTTATATTATTATCAATATAACATGCATTATTACGCATATAATGGAGTTATTATCGCTAGAACTGTAATAATTATACTTATTACTTTTATTATTATCAATAGAACATGCACTATTAGCTATATTTTACTATTATTATCGCAAGAACTATAATAATTATACTTATTACTCCCGATATTATCAATATAATGTGCATTATTACCCATATAATGCAGTTATTATCGCTAGAACTGTAATAATTATACTTATTACTTTTATTATCATCAATATAACATGCATTATTACCCATATTATGCAGTTATTATCGATAGAACTGTAATAAATATACTTATTACTTATATTATTCTCAATATAACATGCATAATTACCCATATTATCCAGTTATAATCGGTAGAACTATAATAAATATACTTACTACTTTTATTATCATCAATATAACGTGCATTATTACCCATATTATGCAGTTATAATCGGCAGAACTATAATAAATATACTTATTACTTATATTATTCTCAATATAACATGCATAATTACCCATATTATGCAGTTATAATCGGTAGAACTATAATAAATATACTTACTACTTTTATTGTCATCAATATAACGTGCATTATTACCCATATTATGCAGTTATTATCGATAGAACTATAATAAATATATTTATTACTTTTATTATTATCAATATAATATGCATTATTAGCCATATTAGGCAGTTATTATCGCTAGAACTATAATAAATATACGTATTACTTTTATTATTATCAATATAACATGCACTATTAGCCATATTTTACTATTATTATCGCTAGAACTATAATAATTATACTTATTACTTATATTATTATCAATATAACATGCATTATTACCCATATAATGCAGTTATTATCGACAGAAGCATAATAAATATACTTATTACTTTTATTATTATCAATATAACAGGCACTCTTAGCCATATTTTACTAGTATTATCGCTAGAACTGTAATAATTATACTTATTACTCCCGATATTATCAATATAACATGCATTATTACCCAAATAATGCAGTTATTATCGCTAGAACTGTAATAATTATACTTATTACTTATATTATTCTCAATATAACATGCATAATTACCCATATTATGCAGTTATAATCGGTAGAACTATAATAAATATACTTACTACTTTTATTATCATCAATATAACGTGCATTATTACCCATATTATGCAGTTATTATCGCTAGAACCGTAATAATTATACTTATTACTTATATTATTAGCAATATAACGTGCATTATTACCCATATATTGCAGTTATTATCGCTAGAACTGTAATAATTATACTTATTACTTATATTATTATCAATATAACATGCATTATTACCCATATTATGCAGTTATTATCGCTAGAACTATAATAAGTATACGTATCACTTTTATTATTATCAATATAACATGCACTATTAGCCATATTTTACTATTATTATCGCTAGAACTATACTAATTATACTTATTACTCCCGATATTATCAATATAACATGCATTATTACGCATATAATGCAGTTATTATCGCTAGAACTGTAATAATTATACTTATTACTTATATTATTCTCAATATAACATGCATTGTTACCCATATTATGCAGTTATTATCGACAGAACTATAATAAATATACTTATTACTTTTATTATTATCAATAGAACATGCACTATTAGCCATATTTTACTATTATTATCGCAAGAACTATAATAATTGTATTTATTACTCCCGATATTATCAATATAACTTGCATTATTACCAATATTATGCAGTTATTATCGCTAGAACTATAATAAATATACGTATTACTTTTATTATCATCAATATAACATGCATTATTACCCATATTATGCAGTTATTATCGATAGAACTGTAATAATTATACTTATTACTTATATTATTATCAATATAACATGCATTATTACCCATATTATGCAGTTATTATCGCTAGAACTATAATAAATATACGTATTACTTTTATTATTATCAATAGAACAGGCACAATTAGCCATATTTTACTATTATTATCGCGAGAACTGTAATAATTATACTTCTTACTCCCGATATTATCAATATAACATGCATTATTACCCATATTATGCAGTTATTATCGCTAGAACTGTAATAATTATACTTATTACTTATATTGTTATCAATATAACATGCATTATTACGCATATAATGGAGTTATTATCGCTAGAACTGTAATAATTATACTTATTACTTTTATTATTATCAATAGAACATGCACTATTAGCTATATTTTACTATTATTATCGCAAGAACTATAATAATTATACTTATTACTCCCGATATTATCAATATAATGTGCATTATTACCCATATAATGCAGTTATTATCGCTAGAACTGTAATAATTATACTTATTACTTTTATTATCATCAATATAACATGCATTATTACCCATATTATGCAGTTATTATCGATAGAACTGTAATAAATAGACTTATTACTTTTATTATTATCAATATAACATGCATTATTACCCATATAATGCAGTTATTATCGCTAGAACTGTAATAATTATACTTATTACTTATATTATTAGCAATAAAACGTGCATTATGACCCATATTATGCAGTTATTATCGCTAGAACTGTAATAATACTGTAATAATATAACTGTAGTAATATAACTGTAACTGTAATAATTATACTTATTACTTATATTATTATCAATATAACATGCATTATTACCCATATTATGCAGTTATTATCGCTAGAACTTTAATAAATATACGTATTACTTTTATTATTATCAATAGATCATGCACTATTAGCCATATTATGCAGTTATTATCGATAGAACTGTAGTAAATATACTTATTACTTTTATTATTATCAATATAACATGCACTATTAGCCATATGGTACTATTATTATCGCTAGAAATATAGTAATTATACTTATTACTCCCGATATTATCAATATAGCATGCATTATTACCCATATAATGCAGTTATTATAGCTAGAACTACAATAAATATACGTATTACTTTTATTATCATCAATATAACATGCATTATTACCCACATTATGCAGTTATTATCGATAGAACTTTAATAAATATACTTATTACTTTTATTATTATCAATATAACGTGCACTATTAGCCATATTGTACTATTATTATCGCTAGAAATATAGTAATTATACTTATTACTCCCGATATTATCAATATAACATGCATTATTAGCCATATAATGCAGTTATTATCGCTAGAACTGTAATAATTATACTTATCATTTATATTATTAGCAATATAACGTGCATTATTACCCATATTATGCAGCTATTACCGCTAGAACTGTAATAGTTATACTTATTACTTACATTATTATCAATATAACATGCATTATTAACCATATAATGGAGTTATTATCGCTAGAACTGTAATAATTGTACTTATTACTTATATTATTCTCAATATAACATGCATCATTACCCATATTATGCAGTTATAATCGGTAGAACTATAATAAATATACTTACTACTTTTATTATCATCAATATAACGTGCATTATTACCCATATTATGCAGTTATTATCGATAGAACTACAATAAATATACTTATTACTTTTATTATTATCAATACAACATGCATTATTACCCATATTATGCAGTTATTATCGCTAGAAATGTAATAATTATACTTATTACTTATATTATTATCAATATAACATGCATTATTACCCATATTATGCAGTTATTATCGCTAGAACTATAATAAATATACGTATTACTTTTATTAGCATCAATATAACATGCATTATTACCCATATTATGCAGTTATTATCGATAGAACTGTAATAATTATACTTATTACTTATATTATTATCAATATAACATGAATTATTACCCATATTATGCAGTTATTATCGCAAGAACTATAATAAATATACGTATTACTTTTATTATCATCAATATAACATGCATTATTGCCCATATTATGCAGTTATTATCGATAGAACTGTAACAAATATACTTATTACTTTTATTGTTATCAATATAACATGCACTATTAGCCATATTGTACTATTATTATCGCTAGAACTATAGTAATTATACTTATTACTCCCGATATTATCAATATAACATGCATTATTACACATATAATGCAGTTATTATCGCTAGATCTTTAATAATTATACTTACTACTTATATTATTAGCAATATAACGTGCATTATTACCCATGTTATGCAGTTATTATCGCTAGAACTGTAATAATTATACTTATTACTTATATTATTATCAATATAACATGCATTTCTACCCATATAATGGAGTTATTATCGCTAGAACTGTAATAATTATACTTACTACTTATATTATAATCAATATAACATGCATTATTACCCATATAATGCAGTTATTATCGACAGAAGCATAATAAATATACTTATTACTTTTATTATTATCAATATAACAGGCACTCTTAGCCATATTTTACTAGTATTATCGCTAGAACTGTAATAATTATACTTATTACTCCCGATATTATCAATATAACATCCATTATTACCCAAATAATGCAGTTATTATCGCTAGAACTGTAATAGTTATACTTATTACTTATATTAATCTCAATATAACATGCATTACTACCCATATTATGCAGTTATAATCGGCAGAACTATAATAAATATACTTACTACTTTTATTATCATCAATATAACGTGCATTATTACCCATATTATGCAATTATAATCGGTAGAACTATAATAAATATACTTACTACTTTTATTATCATCAATATAACGTGCATTATTACCCATATTATGCAGTTATTATCGATAGAACTATAATAAGTATACGTATTACTTTTATTATTATCAATATAACATGCACTATTAGCCATATTTTACTATTATTATCGCTAGAACTATAATAATTATACTTATTACTCCCGATATTATCAATATAACATGCATTATTACGCATATAATGCAGTTATTATCGCTAGAACTGTAATAATTATACTTATTACTTATATTATTCTCAATATAACATGCATTGTTACCCATATTATGCAGTTATTATCGACAGAACTATAATAAATATACGTATTACTTTTATTATCATCAATATAACATGCATTATTACCCATATTATGCAGTTATTATCGATAGAACTGTAATAATTATACTTATTACTTATATTATTCTCAATATAACATGCATTATTACCCATATAATGCAGTTATTATCGACAGAAGCATAATAAATATACTTATTACTTTTATTATTATCAATATAACAGGCACTCTTAGCCATATTTTACTAGTATTATCGCTAGAACTGTAATAATTATACTTATTACTCCCGATATTATCAATATAACATGCAATATTACCCAAATAATGCAGTTATTATCGCTAGAACTGTAATAATTATACTTATTACTTATATTATTCTCAATATAACATGCATAATTACCCATATTATCCAGTTATAATCGGTAGAACTATAATAAATATACTTACTACTTTTATTATCATCAATATAACGTGCATTATTACCCATATTATGCAGTTATAATCGGCAGAACTATAATAAATATACTTACTACTTTTATTATCATCAATATAACGTGCATTATTACCCATATTATGCAGTTATTATCGATAGAACTATAATAAATATACTTATTACGTTTATTATCATCAATACAACATGCATTATTACCCATATAATGCAGTTATTATCGACAGAAGCATAATAAATATACTTATTACTATTATTATTATCAATATAACAGGCACTCTTAGCCATATTTTACTAGTATTATCGCTAGAACTGTAATAATTATACTTATTACTCCCGATATTATCAATATAACATGCATTATTACCCAAATAATGCAGTTATTATCGCTAGAACTGTAATAATTATACTTATTACTTATATTATTCTCAATATAACATGCATAATTACCCATATTATGCAGTTATAATCGGTAGAACTATAATAAATATACTTACTACTTTTATTATCATCAATATAACGTGCATTATTACCAATATTATGCAGTTATAATCGGCAGAACTATAATAAATATACTTACTACTTTTATTATCATCAATATAACGTGCATTATTACCCATATTATGCAGTTATTATCGATAGAACTATAATAAATATACTTATTACGTTTATTATCATCAATACAACATGCATTATTACCCATATTATGCAGTTTCTATCGATCGAACTGTAATAAATATACTTACTACTTTTATTATTATCAATATAACATGCACTATTAGCCATCTTTTACTATTATTATCGCTAGAACTATAATAATTATACTTATTACTCCCGATATTATCAATATAACATGCATTATTACGCATATAATGCAGTTATTATCGCTAGAACTGTAATAATTATACTTATTACTTATACTATTCTCAATATAACATGCATTGTTACCCGTATTATGCAGTTATTATCGACAGAACTATAATAAATATACTTATTACTTTTATTATTATTAATAGAACATGCACTATTAGCCATATTTTACTATTATTATCGGAAGAACTATAATAATTATATTTATTACTCCCGATATTATCAATATAACATGCATTATTACCCATATCATGCAGTTATTATCGCTAGAACCGTAATAATTATACTTATTACTTATATTATTAGCAATATAACGTGCATTATTACCCATATATTGCAGTTATTATCGCTAGAACTGTAATAATTATACTTATTACTTATATTATTATCAATATAACATGCATTATTACCCATATTATGCAGTTATTATCGCTAGAACTATAATAAGTATACGTATCACTTTTATTATTATCAATATAACATGCACTATTAGCCATATTTTACTATTATTATCGCTAGAACTATACTAATTATACTTATTACTCCCGATATTATCAATATAACATGCATTATTACGCATATAATGCAGTTATTATCGCTAGAACTGTAATAATTATACTTATTACTTATATTATTCTCAATATAACATGCATTATTACCCGTATTATGCAGTTATTATCGCTAGAACTATAATAAATATACGTATTACTTTTATTATTATCAATAGAACAGGCACAATTAGCCATATTTTACTATTATTATCGCGAGAACTGTAATAATTATACTTCTTACTCCCGATATTATGAATATAACATGCATTATTACCCATATTATGCAGTTATTATCGCTAGAACTGTAATAATTATACTTATTACTTATATTATTATCAATATAACATGCATTATTACGCATATAATGGAGTTATTATCGCTAGAACTGTAATAATTATACTTATTACTTTTATTATTATCAATAGAACATGCACTATTAGCTATATTTTACTATTATTATCGCAAGAACTATAATAATTATACTTATTACTCCCGATATTATCAATATAATGTGCATTATTACCCATATAATGCAGTTATTATCGCTAGAACTGTAATAATTATACTTATTACTTTTATTATCATCAATATAACATGCATTATTACCCATATTATGCAGTTATTATCGATAGAACTGTAATAAATATACTTATTACTTATATTATTCTCAATATAACATGCATAATTACCCATATTATCCAGTTATAATCGGTAGAACTATAATAAATATACTTACTACTTTTATTATCATCAATATAACGTGCATTATTACCCATATTATGCAGTTATAATCGGCAGAACTATAATAAATATACTTATTACTTATATTATTCTCAATATAACATGCATAATTACCCATATTATGCAGTTATAATCGGTAGAACTATAATAAATATACTTACTACTTTTATTGTCATCAATATAACGTGCATTATTACCCATATTATGCAGTTATTATCGATAGAACTATAATAAATATATTTATTACTTTTATTATTATCAATATAATATGCATTATTAGCCATATTAGGCAGTTATTATCGCTAGAACTATAATAAATATACGTATTACTTTTATTATTATCAATATAACATGCACTATTAGCCATATTTTACTATTATTATCGCTAGAACTATAATAATTATACTTATTACTTATATTATTATCAATATAACATGCATTATTACCCATATAATGCAGTTATTATCGACAGAAGCATAATAAATATACTTATTACTTTTATTATTATCAATATAACAGGCACTCTTAGCCATATTTTACTAGTATTATCGCTAGAACTGTAATAATTATACTTATTACTCCCGATATTATCAATATAACATGCATTATTACCCAAATAATGCAGTTATTATCGCTAGAACTGTAATAATTATACTTATTACTTATATTATTCTCAATATAACATGCATAATTACCCATATTATGCAGTTATAATCGGTAGAACTATAATAAATATACTTACTACTTTTATTATCATCAATATAACGTGCATTATTACCCATATTATGCAGTTATTATCGATAGAACTATAGTAAATATATTTATTACTTTTATTATTATCAATATAATATGCATTATTAGCCATATTATGCAGTTATTATCGCTAGAACTATAATAAATATACGTATTACTTTTATTATTATCAATATAACATGCACTATTAGCCATATTTTACTATTATTATCGCTAGAACTATAATAATTATACTTATTACTTATATTATTATCAATATAACATGCATTATTACCCATATAATGCAGTTATTATCGACAGAAGCATAATAAATATACTTATTACTTTTATTATTATCAATATAACAGGCACTCTTAGCCATATTTTACTAGTATTATCGCTAGAACTGTAATAATTATACTTATTACTCCCGATATTATCAATATAACATGCATTATTACCCAAATAATGCAGTTATTATCGCTAGAACTGTAATAATTATACTTATTACTTATATTATTCTCAATATAACATGCATAATTACCCATATTATGCAGTTATAATCGGTAGAACTATAATAAATATACTTACTACTTTTATTATCATCAATATAACGTGCATTATTACCCATATTATGCAGTTATAATCGGCAGAACTATAATAAATATACTTACTACTTTTATTATCATCAATATAACGTGCATTATTACCCATATTATGCAGTTATTATCGATAGAACTATAATAAATATACTTATTACGTTTATTATCATCAATACAACATGCATTATTACCCATATTATGCAGTTTCTATCGATCGAACTGTAATAAATATACTTATTACTTTTATTATTATCAATATAACATGCACTATTAGCCATCTTTTACTATTATTATCGCTAGAACTATAATAATTATACTTATTACTCCCGATATTATCAATATAACATGCATTATTACGCATATAATGGAGTTATTATCGCTAGAACTGTAATAATTATACTTATTACTTTTATTATTATCAATAGAACATGCACTATTAGCTATATTTTACTATTATTATCGCAAGAACTATAATAATTATACTTATTACTCCCGATATTATCAATATAATGTGCATTATTACCCATATAATGCAGTTATTATCGCTAGAACTGTAATAATACTGTAATAATATAACTGTAGTAATATAACTGTAACTGTAATAATTATACTTATTAGTTATATTATTATCAATATAACATGCATTATTACCCATATTATGCAGTTATTATCGCTAGAACTTTAATAAATATACGTATTACTTTTATTATTATCAATAGATCATGCACTATTAGCCATATTATGCAGTTATTATCGATAGAACTGTAGTAAATATACTTATTACTTTTATTATTATCAATATAACATGCACTATTAGCCATATGGTACTATTATTATCGCTAGAAATATAGTAATTATACTTATTACTCCCGATATTATCAATATAACATGCATTATTACCCATATAATGCAGTTATTATCGCTAGAACTGTAATAATTATACTTATTATTTATATTATTAGCAATATAACGTGCATTATTACCCATATTTTGCAGTTATTATCGATAGAACTATAATAAATATACTTATTACTTTTATTATTATCAATATAACAGGCATTATTAGCCATATAATGCAGTTATTATCGCTAGAACTGTAATAATTATACTTATCATTTATATTATTAGCAATATAACGTGCATTATTACCTATATTATGCAGCTATTACCGCTAGAACTGTAATAGTTATACTTATTACTTATATTATTATCAATATAACATGCATTATTAACCATATAATGGAGTTATTATCGCTAGAACTGTAATAATTGTACTTATTACTTATATTATTCTCAATATAACATGCATTATTACCCATATTATGCAGTTTCTATCGATAGAACTGTAATAAATATACTTATTACTTTTATTATTATCAATATAACATGCACTATTAGCCATATTTTACTATTATTATCGCTAGAACTATAATAATTATACTTATTACTCCCGATATTATCAATATAACATGCATTATTACGCATATAATGCAGTTATTATCGCTAGAACTGTAATAATTATACTTATTACTTATATTATTCTCAATATAACATGCATTGTTACCCATATTATGCAGTTATTATCGCTAGAAATGTAATAATTATACTTATTACTTATATTATTATCAATATAACATGCATTATTACTCATATTATACAGTTATTATCGCTAGAACTATAATAAATATACGTATTACTTTTATTATCATCAATATAACATGCATTATTACCCATATTATGCAGTTATTATCGATAGAACTGTAACAAATATACTTATTACTTTTATTATTATCAATATAACATGAATTATTACCCATATTATGCAGTTATTATCGCTAGAACTATAATAAATATACGTATTACTTTTATTCCCATCAATATAACATGCATTATTGCCCATATTATGCAGTTATTATCGATAGAACTGTAACAAATATACTTATTACTTTTATTATTATCAATATAACATGCACTATTAGCCATATTGTACTATTATTATTGCTAGAACTATAGTAATTATACTTATTACTCCCGATATTATCAATATAACATGCATTATTACACATATAATGCAGTTATTATCGCTAGATCTGTAATAATTATACTTATTACTTATATTATTATCAATATAACATGCATTATTACCCATATAATGCAGTTATTATAGCTAGAACTACAATAAATATACGTATTACTTTTATTATCATCAATATAACATGCATCATTACCCATATTATGCAGTTATAATCGGTAGAACTATAATAAATATACTTACTACTTTTATTATCATCAATATAACGTGCATTATTACCCATATTATGCAGTTATTATCGATAGAACTACAATAAATATACTTATTACTTTTATTATTATCAATACAACATGCATTATTACCCATATTATGCAGTTATTATCGCTAGAAATGTAATAATTATACTTATTACTTATATTATTATCAATATAACATGCATTATTACCCATATTATGCAGTTATTATCGCTAGAACTATAATAAATATACGTATTACTTTTATTATCATCAATATAACATGCATTATTACCCATATTATGCAGTTATTATCGATAGAACTGTAATAATTATACTTATTACTTATATTATTATCAATATAACATGAATTATTACCCATATTATGCAGTTATTATCGCAAGAACTATAATAAATATACGTATTACTTTTATTATCATCAATATAACATGCATTATTGCCCATATTATGCAGTTATTATCGATAGAACTGTAACAAATATACTTATTACTTTTATTGTTATCAATATAACATGCACTATTAGCCATATTGTACTATTATTATCGCTAGAACTATAGTAATTATACTTATTACTCCCGATATTATCAATATAACATGCATTATTACACATATAATGCAGTTATTATCGCTAGATCTTTAATAATTATACTTACTACTTATATTATTAGCAATATAACGTGCATTATTACCCATGTTATGCAGTTATTATCGCTAGAACTGTAATAAATATACTTATTACTTATATTATTATCAATATAACATGCATTTCTACCCATATAATGGAGTTATTATCGCTAGAACTGTAATAATTATACTTACTACTTATATTATAATCAATATAACATGCATTATTACCCATATAATGCAGTTATTATCGACAGAAGCATAATAAATATACTTATTACTTTTATTATTATCAATATAACAGGCACTCTTAGCCATATTTTACTAGTATTATCGCTAGAACTGTAATAATTATACTTATTACTCCCGATATTATCAATATAACATCCATTATTACCCAAATAATGCAGTTATTATCGCTAGAACTGTAATAGTTATACTTATTACTTATATTAATCTCAATATAACATGCATTACTACCCATATTATGCAGTTATAATCGGCAGAACTATAATAAATATACTTACTACTTTTATTATCATCAATATAACGTGCATTATTACCCATATTATGCAATTATAATCGGTAGAACTATAATAAATATACTTACTACTTTTATTATCATCAATATAACGTGCATTATTACCCATATTATGCAGTTATTATCGATAGAACTATAATAAGTATACGTATTACTTTTATTATTATCAATATAACATGCACTATTAGCCATATTTTACTATTATTACCGCTAGAACTATAATAATTATACTTATTACTCCCGATATTATCAATATAACATGCATTATTACGCATATAATGCAGTTATTATCGCTAGAACTGTAATAATTATACTTATTACTTATATTATTCTCAATATAACATGCATTGTTACCCATATTATGCAGTTATTATCGACAGAACTATAATAAATATACGTATTACTTTTATTATCATCAATATAACATGCATTATTACCCATATTATGCAGTTATTATCGATAGAACTGTAATAATTATACTTATTACTTATATTATTCTCAATATAACATGCATTATTACCCATATAATGCAGTTATTATCGACAGAAGCATAATAAATATACTTATTACTTTTATTATTATCAATATAACAGGCACTCTTAGCCATATTTTACTAGTATTATCGCTAGAACTGTAATAATTATACTTATTACTCCCGATATTATCAATATAACATGCAATATTACCCAAATAATGCAGTTATTATCGCTAGAACTGTAATAATTATACTTATTACTTATATTATTCTCAATATAACATGCATAATTACCCATATTATCCAGTTATAATCGGTAGAACTATAATAAATATACTTACTACTTTTATTATCATCAATATAACGTGCATTATTACCCATATTATGCAGTTATAATCGGCAGAACTATAATAAATATACTTACTACTTTTATTATCATCAATATAACGTGCATTATTACCCATATTATGCAGTTATAATCGGTAGAACTATAATAAATATACTTACTACTTTTATTATCATCAATATAACGTGCATTATTACCCATATTATGCAGTTATTATCGATAGAACTACAATAAATATACGTATTACTTTTATTATCATCAATATAACATGCATTATTGCCCATATTATGCAGTTATTATCGATAGAACTGTAACAAATATACTTATTACTTTTATTGTTATCAATATAACAGGCATTATTAGCCATATAATGCAGTTATTATCGCTAGAACTGTAATAATTATACTTATCATTTATATTATTAGCAATATAACGTGCATTATTACCTATATTATGCAGCTATTACCGCTAGAACTGTAATAGTTATACTTATTACTTATATTATTATCAATATAACATGCATTATTAACCATATAATGGAGTTATTATCGCTAGAACTGTAATAATTGTACTTATTACTTATATTATTCTCAATATAACATGCATTATTACCCATATTATGCAGTTTCTATCGATAGAACTGTAATAAATATACTTATTACTTTTATTATTATCAATATAACATGCACTATTAGCCATATTTTACTATTATTATCGCTAGAACTATAATAATTATACTTATTACTCCCGATATTATCAATATAACATGCATTATTACGCATATAATGCAGTTATTATCGCTAGAACTGTAATAATTATACTTATTACTTATATTATTCTCAATATAACATGCATTGTTACCCATATTATGCAGTTATTATCGCTAGAAATGTAATAATTATACTTATTACTTATATTATTATCAATATAACATGCATTATTACTCATATTATACAGTTATTATCGCTAGAACTATAATAAATATACGTATTACTTTTATTATCATCAATATAACATGCATTATTACCCATATTATGCAGTTATTATCGATAGAACTGTAACAAATATACTTATTACTTTTATTATTATCAATATAACATGAATTATTACCCATATTATGCAGTTATTATCGCTAGAACTATAATAAATATACGTATTACTTTTATTCCCATCAATATAACATGCATTATTGCCCATATTATGCAGTTATTATCGATAGAACTGTAACAAATATACTTATTACTTTTATTATTATCAATATAACATGCACTATTAGCCATATTGTACTATTATTATTGCTAGAACTATAGTAATTATACTTATTACTCCCGATATTATCAATATAACATGCATTATTACACATATAATGCAGTTATTATCGCTAGATCTGTAATAATTATACTTATTACTTATATTATTATCAATATAACATGCATTATTACCCATATAATGCAGTTATTATAGCTAGAACTACAATAAATATACGTATTACTTTTATTATCATCAATATAACATGCATCATTACCCATATTATGCAGTTATAATCGGTAGAACTATAATAAATATACTTACTACTTTTATTATCATCAATATAACGTGCATTATTACCCATATTATGCAGTTATTATCGATAGAACTACAATAAATATACTTATTACTTTTATTATTATCAATACAACATGCATTATTACCCATATTATGCAGTTATTATCGCTAGAAATGTAATAATTATACTTATTACTTATATTATTATCAATATAACATGCATTATTACCCATATTATGCAGTTATTATCGCTAGAACTATAATAAATATACGTATTACTTTTATTATCATCAATATAACATGCATTATTACCCATATTATGCAGTTATTATCGATAGAACTGTAATAATTATACTTATTACTTATATTATTATCAATATAACATGAATTATTACCCATATTATGCAGTTATTATCGCAAGAACTATAATAAATATACGTATTACTTTTATTATCATCAATATAACATGCATTATTGCCCATATTATGCAGTTATTATCGATAGAACTGTAACAAATATACTTATTACTTTTATTGTTATCAATATAACATGCACTATTAGCCATATTGTACTATTATTATCGCTAGAACTATAGTAATTATACTTATTACTCCCGATATTATCAATATAACATGCATTATTACACATATAATGCAGTTATTATCGCTAGATCTTTAATAATTATACTTACTACTTATATTATTAGCAATATAACGTGCATTATTACCCATGTTATGCAGTTATTATCGCTAGAACTGTAATAAATATACTTATTACTTATATTATTATCAATATAACATGCATTTCTACCCATATAATGGAGTTATTATCGCTAGAACTGTAATAATTATACTTACTACTTATATTATAATCAATATAACATGCATTATTACCCATATAATGCAGTTATTATCGACAGAAGCATAATAAATATACTTATTACTTTTATTATTATCAATATAACAGGCACTCTTAGCCATATTTTACTAGTATTATCGCTAGAACTGTAATAATTATACTTATTACTCCCGATATTATCAATATAACATCCATTATTACCCAAATAATGCAGTTATTATCGCTAGAACTGTAATAGTTATACTTATTACTTATATTAATCTCAATATAACATGCATTACTACCCATATTATGCAGTTATAATCGGCAGAACTATAATAAATATACTTACTACTTTTATTATCATCAATATAACGTGCATTATTACCCATATTATGCAATTATAATCGGTAGAACTATAATAAATATACTTACTACTTTTATTATCATCAATATAACGTGCATTATTACCCATATTATGCAGTTATTATCGATAGAACTATAATAAGTATACGTATTACTTTTATTATTATCAATATAACATGCACTATTAGCCATATTTTACTATTATTACCGCTAGAACTATAATAATTATACTTATTACTCCCGATATTATCAATATAACATGCATTATTACGCATATAATGCAGTTATTATCGCTAGAACTGTAATAATTATACTTATTACTTATATTATTCTCAATATAACATGCATTGTTACCCATATTATGCAGTTATTATCGACAGAACTATAATAAATATACGTATTACTTTTATTATCATCAATATAACATGCATTATTACCCATATTATGCAGTTATTATCGATAGAACTGTAATAATTATACTTATTACTTATATTATTCTCAATATAACATGCATTATTACCCATATAATGCAGTTATTATCGACAGAAGCATAATAAATATACTTATTACTTTTATTATTATCAATATAACAGGCACTCTTAGCCATATTTTACTAGTATTATCGCTAGAACTGTAATAATTATACTTATTACTCCCGATATTATCAATATAACATGCAATATTACCCAAATAATGCAGTTATTATCGCTAGAACTGTAATAATTATACTTATTACTTATATTATTCTCAATATAACATGCATAATTACCCATATTATCCAGTTATAATCGGTAGAACTATAATAAATATACTTACTACTTTTATTATCATCAATATAACGTGCATTATTACCCATATTATGCAGTTATAATCGGCAGAACTATAATAAATATACTTACTACTTTTATTATCATCAATATAACGTGCATTATTACCCATATTATGCAGTTATTATCGATAGAACTATAATAAATATACTTATTACGTTTATTATCATCAATACAACATGCATTATTACCCATATTATGCAGTTTCTATCGATCGAACTGTAATAAATATACTTATTACTTTTATTATTATCAATATAACATGCACTATTAGCCATCTTTTACTATTATTATCGCTAGAACTATAATAATTATACTTATTACTCCCGATATTATCAATATAACATGCATTATTACGCATATAATGCAGTTATTATCGCTAGAACTGTAATAATTATACTTATTACTTATACTATTCTCAATATAACATGCATTGTTACCCGTATTATGCAGTTATTATCGACAGAACTATAATAAATATACGTATTACTTTTATTATTATTAATAGAACATGCACTATTAGCCATATTTTACTATTATTATCGGAAGAACTATAATAATTATATTTATTACTCCCGATATTATCAATATAACATGCATTATTACCCATATCATGCAGTTATTATCGCTAGAACCGTAATAATTATACTTATTACTTATATTATTAGCAATATAACGTGCATTATTACCCATATATTGCAGTTATTATCGCTAGAACTGTAATAATTATACTTATTACTTATATTATTATCAATATAACATGCATTATTACCCATATTATGCAGTTATTATCGCTAGAACTATAATAAGTATACGTATCACTTTTATTATTATCAATATAACATGCACTATTAGCCATATTTTACTATTATTATCGCTAGAACTATACTAATTATACTTATTACTCCCGATATTATCAATATAACATGCATTATTACGCATATAATGCAGTTATTATCGCTAGAACTGTAATAATTATACTTATTACTTATATTATTCTCAATATAACATGCATTGTTACCCATATTATGCAGTTATTATCGACAGAACTATAATAAATATACTTATTACTTTTATTATTATCAATAGAACATGCACTATTAGCCATATTTTACTATTATTATCGCAAGAACTATAATAATTATATTTATTACTCCCGATATTATCAATATAACTTGCATTATTACCAATATTATGCAGTTATTATCGCTAGAGCTATAATAAATATACGTATTACTTTTATTATCATCAATATAACATGCATTATTACCCATATTATGCAGTTATTTTCGATAGAACTGTAATAATTATACTTATTACTTATATTATTATCAATATAACATGCATTATTACCCGTATTATGCAGTTATTATCGCTAGAACTATAATAAATATACGTATTACTTTTATTATTATCAATAGAACAGGCACAATTAGCCATATTTTACTATTATTATCGCGAGAACTGTAATAATTATACTTCTTACTCCCGATATTATGAATATAACATGCATTATTACCCATATTATGCAGTTATTATCGCTAGAACTGTAATAATTATACTTATTACTTATATTATTATCAATATAACATGCATTATTACGCATATAATGGAGTTATTATCGCTAGAACTGTAATAATTATACTTATTACTTTTATTATTATCAATAGAACATGCACTATTAGCTATATTTTACTATTATTATCGCAAGAACTATAATAATTATACTTATTACTCCCGATATTATCAATATAATGTGCATTATTACCCATATAATGCAGTTATTATCGCTAGAACTGTAATAATTATACTTATTACTTTTATTATCATCAATATAACATGCATTATTACCCATATTATGCAGTTATTATCGATAGAACTGTAATAAATATACTTATTACTTATATTATTCTCAATATAACATGCATAATTACCCATATTATCCAGTTATAATCGGTAGAACTATAATAAATATACTTACTACTTTTATTATCATCAATATAACGTGCATTATTACCCATATTATGCAGTTATAATCGGCAGAACTATAATAAATATACTTATTACTTATATTATTCTCAATATAACATGCATAATTACCCATATTATGCAGTTATAATCGGTAGAACTATAATAAATATACTTACTACTTTTATTGTCATCAATATAACGTGCATTATTACCCATATTATGCAGTTATTATCGATAGAACTATAATAAATATATTTATTACTTTTATTATTATCAATATAATATGCATTATTAGCCATATTAGGCAGTTATTATCGCTAGAACTATAATAAATATACGTATTACTTTTATTATTATCAATATAACATGCACTATTAGCCATATTTTACTATTATTATCGCTAGAACTATAATAATTATACTTATTACTTATATTATTATCAATATAACATGCATTATTACCCATATAATGCAGTTATTATCGACAGAAGCATAATAAATATACTTATTACTTTTATTATTATCAATATAACAGGCACTCTTAGCCATATTTTACTAGTATTATCGCTAGAACTGTAATAATTATACTTATTACTCCCGATATTATCAATATAACATGCATTATTACCCAAATAATGCAGTTATTATCGCTAGAACTGTAATAATTATACTTATTACTTATATTATTCTCAATATAACATGCATAATTACCCATATTATGCAGTTATAATCGGTAGAACTATAATAAATATACTTACTACTTTTATTATCATCAATATAACGTGCATTATTACCCATATTATGCAGTTATTATCGCTAGAACCGTAATAATTATACTTATTACTTATATTATTAGCAATATAACGTGCATTATTACCCATATATTGCAGTTATTATCGCTAGAACTGTAATAATTATACTTATTACTTATATTATTATCAATATAACATGCATTATTACCCATATTATGCAGTTATTATCGCTAGAACTATAATAAGTATACGTATCACTTTTATTATTATCAATATAACATGCACTATTAGCCATATTTTACTATTATTATCGCTAGAACTATACTAATTATACTTATTACTCCCGATATTATCAATATAACATGCATTATTACGCATATAATGCAGTTATTATCGCTAGAACTGTAATAATTATACTTATTACTTATATTATTCTCAATATAACATGCATTGTTACCCATATTATGCAGTTATTATCGACAGAACTATAATAAATATACTTATTACTTTTATTATTATCAATAGAACATGCACTATTAGCCATATTTTACTATTATTATCGCAAGAACTATAATAATTGTATTTATTACTCCCGATATTATCAATATAACTTGCATTATTACCAATATTATGCAGTTATTATCGCTAGAACTATAATAAATATACGTATTACTTTTATTATCATCAATATAACATGCATTATTACCCATATTATGCAGTTATTATCGATAGAACTGTAATAATTATACTTATTACTTATATTATTATCAATATAACATGCATTATTACCCATATTATGCAGTTATTATCGCTAGAACTATAATAAATATACGTATTACTTTTATTATTATCAATAGAACAGGCACAATTAGCCATATTTTACTATTATTATCGCGAGAACTGTAATAATTATACTTCTTACTCCCGATATTATCAATATAACATGCATTATTACCCATATTATGCAGTTATTATCGCTAGAACTGTAATAATTATACTTATTACTTATATTGTTATCAATATAACATGCATTATTACGCATATAATGGAGTTATTATCGCTGGAACTGTAATAATTATACTTATTACTTTTATTATTATCAATAGAACATGCACTATTAGCTATATTTTACTATTATTATCGCAAGAACTATAATAATTATACTTATTACTCCCGATATTATCAATATAATGTGCATTATTACCCATATAATGCAGTTATTATCGCTAGAACTGTAATAATTATACTTATTACTTTTATTATCATCAATATAACATGCATTATTACCCATATTATGCAGTTATTATCGATAGAACTGTAATAAATATACTTATTACTTATATTATTCTCAATATAACATGCATAATTACCCATATTATCCAGTTATAATCGGTAGAACTATAATAAATATACTTACTACTTTTATTATCATCAATATAACGTGCATTATTACCCATATTATGCAGTTATAATCGGCAGAACTATAATAAATATACTTACTACTTTTATTATCATCAATATAACGTGCATTATTACCCATATTATGCAGTTATTATCGATAGAACTATAATAAATATACTTATTACGTTTATTATCATCAATACAACATGCATTATTACCCAAATAATGCAGTTATTATCGACAGAAGCATAATAAATATACTTATTACTTTTACTATTATCAATATAACAGGCACTCTTAGCCATATTTTACTAGTATTATCGCTAGAACTGTAGTAATTATACTTATTACTCCCGATATTATCAATATAACATGCATTATTACCCAAATAATGCAGTTATTATCGCTAGAACTGTAATAATTATACTTATTACTTATATTATTCTCAATATAACATGCATAATTACCCATATTATGCAGTTATAATCGGTAGAACTATAATAAATATACTTACTACTTTTATTATCATCAATATAACGTGCATTATTACCCATATTATGCAGTTATTATCGATAGAACTATAGTAAATATATTTATTACTTTTATTATTATCAATATAATATGCATTATTAGCCATATTATGCAGTTATTATCGCTAGAACTATAATAAATATACGTATTACTTTTATTATTATCAATATAACATGCACTATTAGCCATATTTTACTATTATTATCGCTAGAACTATAATAATTATACTTATTACTTATATTATTATCAATATAACATGCATTATTACCCATATAATGCAGTTATTATCGACAGAAGCATAATAAATATACTTATTACTTTTATTATTATCAATATAACAGGCACTCTTAGCCATATTTTACTAGTATTATCGCTAGAACTGTAATAATTATACTTATTACTCCCGATATTATCAATATAACATGCATTATTACCCAAATAATGCAGTTATTATCGCTAGAACTGTAATAATTATACTTATTACTTATATTATTCTCAATATAACATGCATAATTACCCATATTATGCAGTTATAATCGGTAGAACTATAATAAATATACTTACTACTTTTATTATCATCAATATAACGTGCATTATTACCCATATTATGCAGTTATAATCGGCAGAACTATAATAAATATACTTACTACTTTTATTATCATCAATATAACGTGCATTATTACCCATATTATGCAGTTATTATCGATAGAACTATAATAAATATACTTATTACGTTTATTATCATCAATACAACATGCATTATTACCCATATTATGCAGTTTCTATCGATCGAACTGTAATAAATATACTTATTACTTTTATTATTATCAATATAACATGCACTATTAGCCATCTTTTACTATTATTATCGCTAGAACTATAATAATTATACTTATTACTCCCGATATTATCAATATAACATGCATTATTACGCATATAATGGAGTTATTATCGCTAGAACTGTAATAATTATACTTATTACTTTTATTATTATCAATAGAACATGCACTATTAGCTATATTTTACTATTATTATCGCAAGAACTATAATAATTATACTTATTACTCCCGATATTATCAATATAATGTGCATTATTACCCATATAATGCAGTTATTATCGCTAGAACTGTAATAATTATACTTATTACTTTTATTATCATCAATATAACATGCATTATTACCCATATTATGCAGTTATTATCGATAGAACTGTAATAAATATACTTATTACTTATATTATTCTCAATATAACATGCATAATTACCCATATTATCCAGTTATAATCGGTAGAACTATAATAAATATACTTACTACTTTTATTATCATCAATATAACGTGCATTATTACCCATATTATGCAGTTATAATCGGCAGAACTATAATAAATATACTTACTACTTTTATTATCATCAATATAACGTGCATTATTACCCACATTATGCAGTTATTATCGATAGAACTATAATAAATATACTTATTACGTTTATTATCATCAATACAACATGCATTATTACCCAAATAATGCAGTTATTATCGACAGAAGCATAATAAATATACTTATTACTTTTATTATTATCAATATAACAGGCACTCTTAGCCATATTTTACTAGTATTATCGCTAGAACTGTAGTAATTATACTTATTACTCCCGATATTATCAATATAACATGCATTATTACCCAAATAATGCAGTTATTATCGCTAGAACTGTAATAATTATACTTATTACTTATATTATTCTCAATATAACATGCATAATTACCCATATTATGCAGTTATAATCGGTAGAACTATAATAAATATACTTACTACTTTTATTATCATCAATATAACGTGCATTATTACCCATATTATGCAGTTATTATCGATAGAACTATAATAAATATATTTATTACTTTTATTATTATCAATATAATATGCATTATTAGCCATATTATGCAGTTATTATCGCTAGAACTATAATAAATATACGTATTACTTTTATTATTATCAATATAACATGCACTATTAGCCATATTTTACTATTATTATCGCTAGAACTATAATAATTATACTTATTACTTATATTATTATCAATATAACATGCATTATTACCCATATAATGCAGTTATTATCGACAGAAGCATAATAAATATACTTATTACTTTTATTATTATCAATATAACAGGCACTCTTAGCCATATTTTACTAGTATTATCGCTAGAACTGTAATAATTATACTTATCACTCCCGATATTATCAATATAACATGCATTATTACCCAAATAATGCAGTTATTATCGCTAGAACTGTAATAATTATACTTATTACTTATATTATTCTCAATATAACATGCATAATTACCCATATTATGCAGTTATAATCGGTAGAACTATAATAAATATACTTACTACTTTTATTATCATCAATATAACGTGCATTATTACCCATATTATGCAGTTATAATCGGCAGAACTATAATAAATATACTTACTACTTTTATTATCATCAATATAACGTGCATTATTACCCATATTATGCAGTTATTATCGATAGAACTATAATAAATATACTTATTACGTTTATTATCATCAATACAACATGCATTATTACCCATATTATGCAGTTTCTATCGATCGAACTGTAATAAATATACTTATTAGTTTTATTATTATCAATATAACATGCACTATTAGCCATCTTTTACTATTATTATCGCTAGAACCATAATAATTATACTTATTACTCCCGATATTATCAATATAACATGCATTATTACGCATATAATGCAGTTATTATCGCTAGAACTGTAATAATTATACTTATTACTTATACTATTCTCAATATAACATGCATTGTTACCCGTATTATGCAGTTATTATCGACAGAACTATAATAAATATACTTATTACTTTTATTATTATTAATAGAACATGCACTATTAGCCATATTTTACTATTATTATCGGAAGAACTATAATAATTATATTTATTACTCCCGATATTATCAATATAACATGCATTATTACCCATATCATGCAGTTATTATCGCTAGAACCGTAATAATTATACTTATTACTTATATTATTAGCAATATAACGTGCATTATTACCCATATATTGCAGTTATTATCGCTAGAACTGTAATAATTATACTTATTACTTATATTATTATCAATATAACATGCATTATTACCCATATTATGCAGTTATTATCGCTAGAACTATAATAAGTATACGTATCACTTTTATTATTATCAATATAACATGCACTATTAGCCATATTTTACTATTATTATCGCTAGAACTATACTAATTATACTTATTACTCCCGATATTATCAATATAACATGCATTATTACGCATATAATGCAGTTATTATCGCTAGAACTGTAATAATTATACTTATTACTTATATTATTCTCAATATAACATGCATTGTTACCCATATTATGCAGTTATTATCGACAGAACTATAATAAATATACTTATTACTTTTATTATTATCAATAGAACATGCACTATTAGCCATATTTTACTATTATTATCGCAAGAACTATAATAATTATATTTATTACTCCCGATATTATCAATATAACTTGCATTATTACCAATATTATGCAGTTATTATCGCTAGAACTATAATAAATATACGTATTACTTTTATTATCACCAATATAACATGCATTATTACCCATATTATGCAGTTATTATCGATAGAACTGTAATAATTATACTTATTACTTATATTATTATCAATATAACATGCATTATTACCCATATTATGCAGTTATTATCGCTAGAACTATAATAAATATACGTATTACTTTTATTATTATCAATAGAACAGGCACAATTAGCCATATTTTACTATTATTATCGCGAGAACTGTAATAATTATACTTCTTACTCCCGATATTATCAATATAACATGCATTATTACCCATATTATGCAGTTATTATCGCTAGAACTGTAATAATTATACTTATTACTTATATTATTATCAATATAACATGCATTATTACGCATATAATGGAGTTATTATCGCTAGAACTGTAATAATTATACTTATTACTTTTATTATTATCAATAGAACATGCACTATTAGCTATATTTTACTATTATTATCGCAAGAACTATAATAATTATACTTATTACTCCCGATATTATCAATATAATGTGCATTATTACCCATATAATGCAGTTATTATCGCTAGAACTGTAATAATTATACTTATTACTTTTATTATCATCAATATAACATGCATTATTACCCATATTATGCAGTTATTATCGATAGAACTGTAATAAATATACTTATTACTTATATTATTATCAATATAACATGCATTATTACCCATATTATGCAGTTATTATCGCTAGAACTATAATAAATATACGTATTACTTTTATTATCATCAATATAACATGCATTATTACCCATATTATGCAGTTATTATCGATAGAACTGTAATAAATATACTTATTACTTATATTATTATCAATATAACATGTATTATTACCCATATTATGCAGTTATTATCGATAGAACTATAATAAATATACTTATTACGTTTATTATCATCAATACAACATGCATTATTACCCATATAATGCAGTTATTATCGACAGAAGCATAATAAATATACTTATTACTTTTATTATTATCAATATAACAGGCACTCTTAGCCATATTTTACTAGTATTATCGCTAGAACTGTAATAATTATACTTATTACTCCCGATATTATCAATATAACATGCATTATTACCCAAATAATGCAGTTATTATCGCTAGAACTGTAATAATTATACTTATTACTTATATTATTCTCAATATAACATGCATAATTACCCATATTATGCAGTTATAATAGGTAGAACTATAATAAATATACTTACTACTTTTATTATCATCAACATAACGTGCATTATTACCCATATTATGCAGTTATTACCGATAGAACTATAATAAATATACTTATTACTTTTATTATTATCAATAGAACATGCACTATTAGCTATATTTTACTATTATTATCGCAAGAACTATAATAATTATACTTATTACTCCCGATATTATCAATATAATGTGCATTATTACCCATATAATGCAGTTATTATCGCTAGAACTGTAATAATTATACTTATTACTTATATTATTCTTAATATAACATGCATAATTACCCATATTATCCAGTTATAATCGGTAGAACTATAATAAATATACTTACTACTTTTATTATCATCAATATAACGTGCATTATTACCCATATTATGCAGTTATAATCGGCAGAACTATAATAAATATACTTACTACTTTTATTATCATCAATATAACGTGCATTATTACCCATATTATGCAGTTATTATCGATAGAACTATAATAAATATACTTATTACGTTTATTATCATCAATACAACATGCATTATTACCCATATAATGCAGTTATTATCGACAGAAGCATAATAAATATACTTATTACTTTTATTATTATCAATATAACAGGCACTCTTAGCCATATTTTACTAGTATTATCGCTAGAACTGTAATAATTATACTTATTACTTATATTATTCTCAATATAACATGCATAATTACCCATATTATCCAGTTATAATCGGTAGAACTGTAATAAATATACTTACTACTTTTATTATCATCAATATAACGTGCATTATTACCCATATTATGCAGTTATAATCGGCAGAACTATAATAAATATACTTACTACTTTTATTATCATCAATATAACGTGCATTATTACCCATATTATGCAGTTATTATCGATAGAACTATAATAAATATACTTATTACGTTTATTATCATCAATACAACATGCATTATTACCCATATTATGCAGTTTCTATCGATCGAACTGTAATAAATATACTTATTACGTTTATTATTATCAATATAACATGCACTATTAGCCATCTTTTACTATTATTATCGCTAGAACTATAATAATTATACTTATTACTCCCGATATTATCAATATAACATGCATTATTACGCATATAATGCAGTTATTATCGCTAGAACTGTAATAATTATACTTATTTCTTATACTATTCTCAATATAACATGCATTGTTACCCGTATTATGCAGTTATTATCGACACAACTATAACAAATATACTTATTACTTTTATTATTATTAATAGAACATGCACTATTAGCCATATTTTACTATTATTATCGGAAGAACTATAATAATTATATTTATTACTCCCGATATTATCAATATAACATGCATTATTACCCATATCATGCAGTTATTATCGCTAGAACCGTAATAATTATACTTATTACTTATATTATTAGCAATATAACATGCATTATTACCCATATTATGCAGTTATTATTGCTAGAACTATAATAAGTATACGTATTACTTTTATTATTATCAATATAACATGCACTATTAGCCATATTTTACTATTATTATCGCTAGAACTATAATAATTATACTTATTACTCCCGATATTATCAATATAACATGCATTATTACGCATATAATGCAGTTATTATCGCTAGAACTGTAATAATTATACTTATTACTTATATTATTATCAATATAACATGAATTATTACCCATATTATGCAGTTATTATCGCTAGAACTATAATAAATATACGTATTACTTTTATTATCATCAATATAACATGCATTATTGCCCATATTATGCAGTTATTATCGATAGAACTGTAATAATTATACTTATTACTTATATTATTATCAATATAACGTGCACTATTAGCCATATTGTACTATTATTATCGCTAGAAATATAGTAATTATACTTATTACTCCCGATATTATCAATATAACGTGCATTATTACCCATATTATGCAGTTATTATCGATAGAACTATAATAAATATATTTATTACTTTTATTATTATCAATACAACATGCATTATTACCCATATTATGCAGTTATTATCGCTAAAACTATAATAAATATACGTATTACTTTTATTATCATCAATATAACATGCATTATTACCCATATTATGCAGTTATTATCGATAGAACTGTAATAATTATACTTATTACTTATATTATTATCAATATAACATGCATTATTACCCATATAATGGAGTTATTATCGCTAGAACTGTAATAATTATACTTATTACTTATATTATTATCAATATAACATGCATTATTACCCACATAATGCAGTTATTATCGACAGAAGCATAATAAATATACTTATTACTTTTATTATTATCAATATAACAGGCACTCTTAGCCATATTTTACTAGTATTATCGCTAGAACTGTAATAATTATACTTATTACTCCCGATATTATCAATATAACATGCATTATTACCCAAATAATGCAGTTATTATCGCTAGAACTGTAATAATTATACTTATTACTTATATTATTCTCAATATAACATGCATAATTACCCATATTATGCAGTTATAATCGGTAGAACTATAATAAATATACTTACTACTTTTATTATCATCAATATAACGTGCATTATTACCCATATTATGCAGTTATAATCGGCAGAACTATAATAAATATACTTACTACTTTTATTATCATCAATATAACGTGCATTATTACCCATATTATGCAGTTATTATCGATAGAACTATAATAAATATACTTATTACGTTTATTATCATCAATACAACATGCATTATTACCCATATTATGCAGTTTCTATCGATAGAACTGTAATAAATATACTTATTACTTTTATTATTATCAATATAACATGCACTATTAGCCATCTTTTACTATTATTATCGCTAGAACTATAATAATTATACTTATTACTCCCGATATTATCAATATAACATGCATTATTACGCATATAATGCAGTTATTATCGCTAGAACTGTAATAATTATACTTATTACTTATACTATTCTCAATATAACATGCATTGTTACCCGTATTATGCAGTTATTATCGACAGAACTATAACAAATATACTTATTACTTTTATTATTATTAATAGAACATGCACTATTAGCCATATTTTACTATTATTATCGGAAGAACTATAATAATTATATTTATTACTCCCGATATTATCAATATAACATGCATTATTACCCATATCATGCAGTTATTATCGCTAGAACCGTAATAATTATACTTATTACTTATATTATTAGCAATATAACATGCATTATTACCCATATTATGCAGTTATTATTGCTAGAACTATAATAAGTATACGTATTACTTTTATTATTATCAATATAACATGCACTATTAGCCATATTTTACTATTATTATCGCTAGAACTATAATAATTATACTTATTACTCCCGATATTATCAATATAACATGCATTATTACGCATATAATGCAGTTATTATCGCTAGAACTGTAATAATTATAGTTATTACTTATATTATTATCAATATAACATGAATTATTACCCATATTATGCAGTTATTATCGCTAGAACTATAATAAATATACGTATTACTTTTATTATCATCAATATAACATGCATTATTGCCCATATTATGCAGTTATTATCGATAGAACTGTAATAATTATACTTATTACTTATATTATTATCAATATAACGTGCACTATTAGCCATATTGTACTATTATTATCGCTAGAAATATAGTAATTATACTTATTACTCCCGATATTATCAATATAACATGCATTATTACCCAAATAATGCAGTTATTATCGCTAGAACTGTAATAATTATACTTATTACTTATATTATTCTCAATATAACATGCATAATTACCCATATTATGCAGTTATAATCGGTAGAACTATAATAAATATACTTACTACTTTTATTATCATCAATATAACGTGCATTATTACCCATATTATGCAGTTATAATCGGCAGAACTATAATAAATATACTTACTACTTTTATTATCATCAATATAACGTGCATTATTACCCATATTATGCAGTTATTATCGATAGAACTATAATAAATATACTTATTACGTTTATTATCATCAATACAACATGCATTATTACCCATATTATGCAGTTTCTATCGATAGAACTGTAATAAATATACTTATTACTTTTATTATTATCAATATAACATGCACTATTAGCCATCTTTTACTATTATTATCGCTAGAACTATAATAATTATACTTATTACTCCCGATATTATCAATATAACATGCATTATTACGCATATAATGCAGTTATTATCGCTAGAACTGTAATAATTATACTTATTACTTATACTATTCTCAATATAACATGCATTGTTACCCGTATTATGCAGTTATTATCGACAGAACTATAACAAATATACTTATTACTTTTATTATTATTAATAGAACATGCACTATTAGCCATATTTTACTATTATTATCGGAAGAACTATAATAATTATATTTATTACTCCCGATATTATCAATATAACATGCATTATTACCCATATCATGCAGTTATTATCGCTAGAACCGTAATAATTATACTTATTACTTATATTATTAGCAATATAACATGCATTATTACCCATATTATGCAGTTATTATTGCTAGAACTATAATAAGTATACGTATTACTTTTATTATTATCAATATAACATGCACTATTAGCCATATTTTACTATTATTATCGCTAGAACTATAATAATTATACTTATTACTCCCGATATTATCAATATAACATGCATTATTACGCATATAATGCAGTTATTATCGCTAGAACTGTAATAATTATAGTTATTACTTATATTATTATCAATATAACATGAATTATTACCCATATTATGCAGTTATTATCGCTAGAACTATAATAAATATACGTATTACTTTTATTATCATCAATATAACATGCATTATTGCCCATATTATGCAGTTATTATCGATAGAACTGTAATAATTATACTTATTACTTATATTATTATCAATATAACGTGCACTATTAGCCATATTGTACTATTATTATCGCTAGAAATATAGTAATTATACTTATTACTCCCGATATTATCAATATAACGTGCATTATTACCCATATTATGCAGTTATTATCGATAGAACTATAATAAATATATTTATTACTTTTATTATTATCAATACAACATGCATTATTACCCATATTATGCAGTTATTATCGCTAGAACTATAATAAATATACGTATTACTTTTATTATCATCAATATAACATGCATTATTACCCATATTATGCAGTTATTATCGATAGAACTGTAATAATTATACTTATTACTTATATTATTATCAATATAACATGAATTATTACCCATATTATGCAGTTATTATCGCTAGAACTATAATAAATATACGTATTACTTTTATTATCATCAATATAACATGCACTATTAGCCATATTGTACTATTATTATCGCTAGAACTATAGTAATTATACTTATTACTCCCGATATTATGAATATAACATGCATTATTACACATATAATGCAGTTATTATCGCTAGATCTGTAATAATTATACATATTACTTATATTATTATCAATATAACATGCATTATTACCCATATAATGCAGTTATTATAGCTAGAACTACAATAAATATACGTATTACTTTTATTATCATCAATATAACATGCATTATTACCCATATTATGCAGTTATTATCGATAGAACTTTAATAAATATACTTATTACTTTTATTATTGTCAATATAACGTGCACTATTAGCCATATTGTACTATTATTATCGCTAGAAATATAGTAATTATACTTATTACTCCCGATATTATCAATATAACATGCATTATTACCCATATAATGCAGTTATTATCGCTAGAACTGTAATAATTATACTTATTATTTATATTATTAGCAATATAACGTGCATTATTACCCATATTTTGCAGTTATTATCGATAGAACTATAATAAATGTACTTATTACTTTTATTATTATCAACATAACATGCATTATTAGCCATATAATGCAGTTATTATCGCTAGAACTGTAATAATTATACTTATCATTTATATTATTAGCAATATAACGTGCATTATTACCCATATTATGCAGCTATTACCGCTAGAACTGTAATAGTTATACTTATTACTTACATTATTATCAATATAACATGCATTATTAACCATATAATGGAGTTATTATCGCTAGAACTGTAATAATTGTACTTATTACTTATATTATTCTCAATATAACATGCATCATTACCCATATTATGCAGTTATAATCGGTAGACCAATAATAAATATACTTACTACTTTTATTATCATCAATATAACGTGCATTATTACCCATATTATGCAGTTATTATCGATAGAACTACAATAAATATACTTATTACTTTTATTATTATCAATACAACATGCATTATTACCCATATTATGCAGTTATTATCGCTAGAACTATAATAAATATACGTATTACTTTTATTATCATCAATATAACATGCATTATTACCCATATTATGCAGTTATTATCGATAGAACTGTAATAATTATACTTATTACTTATATTATTATCAATATAACATGAATTATTACCCATATTATGCAGTTATTATCGCAAGAACTATAATAAATATACGTATTACTTTTATTATCATCAATATAACATGCATTATTGCCCATATTATGCAGTTATTATCGATAGAACTGTAACAAATATACTTATTACTTTTATTATTATCAATATAACATGCACTATTAGCCATATTGTACTATTATTATCGCTAGAACTATAGTAATTATACTTATTACTCCCGATATTATCAATATAACATGCATTATTACACATATAATGCAGTTATTATCGCTAGATCTGTAATAATTATGCTTACTACTTATATTATTAGCAATATAACGTGCATTATTACCCATGTTATGCAGTTATTATCGCTAGAACTGTAATAATTATACTTATTACTTATATTATTATCAATATAACATGCATTTCTACCCATATAATGGAGTTATTATCGCTAGAACTGTAATAATTATACTTACTACTTATATTATAATCAATATAACATGCATTATTACCCATATAATGCAGTTATTATCGACAGAAGCATAATAAATATACTTATTACTTTTATTATTATCAATATAACAGGCACTCTTAGCCATATTTTACTAGTATTATCGCTAGAACTGTAATAATTATACTTATTATTTATATTATTAGCAATATAACGTGCATTATTACCCATATTTTGCAGTTATTATCGATAGAACTATAATAAATGTACTTATTACTTTTATTATTATCAATATAACATGCATTATTAGCCATATAATGCAGTTATTATCGCTAGAACTGTAATAATTATACTTATCATTTATATTATTAGCAATATAACGTGCATTATTACCCATATTATGCAGCTATTACCGCTAGAACTGTAATAGTTATACTTATTACTTACATTATTATCAATATAACATGCATTATTAACCATATAATGGAGTTATTATCGCTAGAACTGTAATAATTGTACTTATTACTTATATTATTCTCAATATAACATGCATCATTACCCATATTATGCAGTTATAATCGGTAGAACTATAATAAATATACTTACTACTTTTATTATCATCAATATAACGTGCATTATTACCCATATTATGCAGTTATTATCGATAGAACTACAATAAATATACTTATTACTTTTATTATTATCAATACAACATGCATTATTACCCATATTATGCAGTTATTATCGCTAGAACTATAATAAATATACGTATTACTTTTATTATCATCAATATAACATGCATTATTACCCATATTATGCAGTTATTATCGATAGAACTGTAATAATTATACTTATTACTTATATTATTATCAATATAACATGAATTATTACCCATATTATGCAGTTATTATCGCAAGAACTATAATAAATATACGTATTACTTTTATTATCATCAATATAACATGCATTATTGCCCATATTATGCAGTTATTATCGATAGAACTGTAACAAATATACTTATTACTTTTATTATTATCAATATAACATGCACTATTAGCCATATTGTACTATTATTATCGCTAGAACTATAGTAATTATACTTATTACTCCCGATATTATCAATATAACATGCATTATTACACATATAATGCAGTTATTATCGCTAGATCTGTAATAATTATACTTACTACTTATATTATTAGCAATATAACGTGCATTATTACCCATGTTATGCAGTTATTATCGCTAGAACTGTAATAATTATACTTATTACTTATATTATTATCAATATAACATGCACTGTTACCCATATTATGCAGTTATTATCGCTAGAAATGTAATAATTATACTTATTACTTATATTATTATCAATATAACATGCATTATTACTCATATTATACAGTTATTATCGCTAGAACTATAATAAATATACGTATTACTTTTATTATCATCAATATAACATGCATTATTACCCATATTATGCAGTTATTATCGATACAACTGTAATAATTATACATGTTACTTATATTATTATCAATATAACATGAATTATTACCCATATTATGCAGTTATTATCGCTAGAACTATAATAAATATACGTATTACTTTTATTATCATCAATATAACATGCATTATTGCCCATATTATGCAGTTATTATCGATAGAACTGTAACAAATATACTTATTACTTTTATTGTTATCAATATAACATGCACTATTAGCCATATTGTACTATTATTATCGCTAGAACTATAGTAATTATACTTATTACTCCCGATATTATCAATATAACATGCATTATTACACATATAATGCAGTTATTATCGCTAGATCTGTAATAATTATACTTACTACTTATATTATTAGCAATATAACGTGCATTATTACCCATATTATGCAGTTATTATCGCTAGAACTGTAATAATTATACTTATTACTTATATTATTATCAATATAACATGCATTTCTACCCATATAATGGAGTTATTATCGCTAGAACTGTAATAATTATACTTATAACTTATATTATTATCAATATAACATGCATTATTAACCATATAATGGAGTTATTATCGCTAGAACTGTAATAATTGTACTTATTACTTATATTATTCTCAATATAACATGCATTATTACCCATATTATGCAGTTTCTATCGAAAGAACTGTAATAAATATACTTATTACTTTTATTATTATCAATATAACATGCACTATTAGCCATATTGTCCTATTATTATCCCTAGAACTATAGTAATTATACTTATTACTCCCGATATTATCAATATAACATGCATTATTACACATATAATGCAGTTATTATCGCTAGATCTGTAATAATTATACTTATTACTTATATTATTATCAATATAACATGCATTATTACCCATATAATGCAGTTATTATAGCTAGAACTACAATAAATATACGTATTACTTTTATTATCATCAATATAACATGCATTATTACCCATATTATGCAGTTATTATCGATAGAACTTTAATAAATATACTTATTACTTTTATTATTATCAATATAACGTGCACTATTAGCCATATTGTACTATTATTATCGCTAGAAATATAGTAATTATACTTATTACTCCCGATATTATCAATATAACATGCATTATTACCCATATAATGCAGTTATTATCGCTAGAACTGTAATAATTATACTTATTATTTATATTATTAGCAATATAATGTGCATTATTACCCATATTTTGCAGTTATTATCGATAGAACTATAATAAATGTACTTATTACTTTTATTATTATCAATATAACATGCATTATTAGCCATATAATGCAGTTATTATCGCTAGAACTGTAATAATTATACTTATCATTTATATTATTAGCAATATAACGTGCATTATTACCCATATTATGCAGCTATTACCGCTAGAACTGTAATAGTTATACTTATTACTTACATTATTATCAATATAACATGCATTATTAACCATATAATGGAGTTATTATCGCTAGAACTGTAATAATTGTACTTATTACTTATATTATTCTCAATATAACATGCATCATTACCCATATTATGCAGTTATAATCGGTAGAACTATAATAAATATACTTACTACTTTTATTATCATCAATATAACGTGCATTATTACCCATATTATGCAGTTATTATCGATAGAACTACAATAAATATATTTATTACTTTTATTATTATCAATACAACATGCATTATTACCCATATTATGCAGTTATTATCGCTAGAACTATAATAAATATACGTATTACTTTTATTATCATCAATATAACATGCATTATTACCCATATTATGCAGTTTCTATCGATAGAACTGTAATAAATATACTTATTACTTTTATTATTATCAATATAACATGCACTATTAGCCATATTTTACTATTATTATCGCTAGAACTATAATAATTATACTTATTACTCCCGATATTATCAATATAACATGCATTACTACGCATATAATGCAGTTATTATCGCTAGAACTGTAATAATTATACTTATTACTTATATTATTCTCAATATAACATGCATTGTTACCCATATTATGCAGTTATTATCGCTAGAAATGTAATAATTATACTTATTACTTATATTATTCTCAATATAACATGCATTATTACCCATATTATGCAGTTTCTATCGATAGAACTGTAATAATTATACTTACTACTTATATTATTAGCAATATAACGTGCATTATTACCCATATTATGCAGTTATTATCGCTAGAACTGTAATAATTATACTTATTACTTATATTATTATCAACATAACATGCATTTCTACCCATATAATGGAGTTATTATCGCTAGAACTGTAATAATTATACTTATTACTTATATTATTATCAATAGAACATGCACTATTAGCCATATTTTACTATTATTATCGCAAGAACTATAATAATTATATTTATTACTCCCGATATTATCAATATAACATGCATTATTACCCATATAATGCAGTTATTATCGCTAGAACTGTAATAAATATACTTACTACTTTCATTATCATCAATATAACATGCATTATTACCCATATTATGCAGTTATTATCGATAGAACTGTAATAAATAGACTTATTACTTTTATTATTATCAATATAACATGCACTATTAGCCATATGGTACTATTATTATCGCTAGAAATATAGTAATTATACTTATTACTCCCGATATTATCAATATAACATCCATTATTACCCAAATAATGCGGTTATTATCGCTAGAACTGTAATAATTATACTTATTACTTATATTAATCTCAATATAACATGCATTACTACCCATATTATGCAGTTATAATCGGCAGAACTATAATAAATATACTTACTACTTTTATTGTCATCAATATAACGTGCATTATTACCCATATTATGCAGTTATAATCGGTAGAACTATAATAAATATACTTACTACTTTTATTATCATCAATATAACATGCATTATTACCCATATTATGCAGTTTCTATCGAAAGAACTGTAATAAATATACTTATTACTTTTATTATTATCAATATAACATGCACTATTAGCCATATTTTACTATTATTATCGCTAGAACTATAATAATTATACCTATTACTCCCGATATTATCAATATAACATGCATTATTACGCATATAATGCAGTTATTATCGCTAGAACTGTAATAATTATACTTATTACTTATATTATTCTCAATATAACATGCACTGTTACCCATATTATGCAGTTATTATCGCTAGAAATGTAATAATTATACTTATTACTTATATTATTATCAATATAACATGCATTATTACTCATATTATACAGTTATTATCGCTAGAACTATAATAAATATACGTATTACTTTTATTATCATCAATATAACATGCATTATTACCCATATTATGCAGTTATTATCGATACAACTGTAATAATTATACATGTTACTTATATTATTATCAATATAACATGAATTATTACCCATATTATGCAGTTATTATCGCTAGAACTATAATAAATATACGTATTACTTTTATTATCATCAATATAACATGCATTATTGCCCATATTATGCAGTTATTATCGATAGAACTGTAACAAATATACTTATTACTTTTATTGTTATCAATATAACATGCACTATTAGCCATATGGTACTATTATTATCGCTAGAACTATAGTAATTATACTTATTACTCCCGATATTATCAATATAACATGCATTATTACACATATAATGCAGTTATTATCGCTAGATCTGTTATAATTATACTTACTACTTATATTATTAGCAATATAACGTGCATTATTACCCATATTATGCAGTTATTATCGCTAGAACTGTAATAATTATACTTATTACTTATATTATTATCAATATAACATGCATTTCTACCCATATAATGGAGTTATTATCGCTAGAACTGTAATAATTATACTTATAACTTATATTATTATCAATATAACATGCATTATTAACCATATAATGGAGTTATTATCGCTAGAACTGTAATAATTGTACTTATTACTTATATTATTCTCAATATAACATGCATTATTACCCATATTATGCAGTTTCTATCGAAAGAACTGTAATAAATATACTTATTACTTTTATTATTATCAATATAACATGCACTATTAGCCATATTGTACTATTATTATCGCTAGAACTATAGTAATTATACTTATTACTCCCGATATTATGAATATAACATGCATTATTACACATATAATGCAGTTATTATCGCTAGATCTGTAATAATTATACATATTACTTATATTATTATCAATATAACATGCATTATTACCCATATAATGCAGTTATTATAGCTAGAACTACAATAAATATACGTATTACTTTTATTATCATCAATATAACATGCATTATTACCCATATTATGCAGTTATTATCGATAGAACTTTAATAAATATACTTATTACTTTTATTATTATCAATATAACGTGCACTATTAGCCATATTGTACTATTATTATCGCTAGAAATATAGTAATTATACTTATTACTCCCGATATTATCAATAAAACATGCATTATTACCCATATAATGCAGTTATTATCGCTAGAACTGTAATAATTATACTTATTATTTATATTATTAGCAATATAACGTGCATTATTACCCATATTTTGCAGTTATTATCGATAGAACTATAATAAATGTACTTATTACTTTTATTATTATCAATATAACATGCATTATTAGCCATATAATGCAGTTATTATCGCTAGAACTGTAATAATTATACTTATCATTTATATTATTAGCAATATAACGTGCATTATTACCCATATTATGCAGCTATTACCGCTAGAACTGTAATAGTTATACTTATTACTTACATTATTATCAATATAACATGCATTATTAACCATATAATGGAGTTATTATCGCTAGAACTGTAATAATTGTACTTATTACTTATATTATTCTCAATATAACATGCATCATTACCCATATTATGCAGTTATAATCGGTAGACCAATAATAAATATACTTACTACTTTTATTATCATCAATATAACGTGCATTATTACCCATATTATGCAGTTATTATCGATAGAACTACAATAAATATACTTATTACTTTTATTATTATCAATACAACATGCATTATTACCCATATTATGCAGTTATTATCGCTAGAACTATAATAAATATACGTATTACTTTTATTATCATCAATATAACATGCATTATTACCCATATTATGCAGTTTCTATCGATAGAACTATAATAAGTATACGTATTACTTTTATTATTATCAATATAACATGCACTATTAGCCATATTTTACTATTATTATCGCTAGAACTATAATAATTATACTTATTACTCCCGATATTATCAATATAACATGCATTATTACGCATATAATGCAGTTAGTATCGCTAGAACTGTAATAATTATACTTATTACTTATATTATTCTCAATATAACATGCATTGTTACCCATATTACGCAGTTATTATCGACAGAACTACAATAAATATACGTATTACTTTTATTATCATCAATATAACATGCATTATTACCCATATTATGCAGTTATTATCGATAGAACTGTAATAATTATACTTATTACTTATATTATTATCAATATAACATGCATTATTACCCATATAATGGAGTTATTATCGCTAGAACTGTAATAATTATACTTATTACTTATATTATTATCAATATAACATGCATTATTACCCATATAATGCAGTTATTATCGACAGAAGCATAATAAATATACTTATTACTTTTATTATTATCAATATAACAGGCACTCTTAGCCATATTTTACTAGTATTATCGCTAGAACTGTAATAATTATACTTATTACTTATATTATTATCAATATAACATGCATTATTACTCATATTATACAGTTATTATCGCTAGAACTATAATAAATATACGTATTACTTTTATTATCATCAATATAACATGCATTATTACCCATATTATGCAGTTATTATCGATACAACTGTAATAATTATACATGTTACTTATATTATTATCAATATAACATGAATTATTACCCATATTATGCAGTTATTATCGCTAGAACTATAATAAATATACGTATTACTTTTATTATCATCAATATAACATGCATTATTGCCCATATTATGCAGTTATTATCGATAGAACTGTAACAAATATACTTATTACTTTTATTGTTATCAATATAACATGCACTATTAGCCATATTGTACTATTATTATCGCTAGAACTATAGTAATTATACTTATTACTCCCGATATTATCAATATAACATGCATTATTACACATATAATGCAGTTATTATCGCTAGATCTGTAATAATTATACTTACTACTTATATTATTAGCAATATAACGTGCATTATTACCCATATTATGCAGTTATTATCGCTAGAACTGTAATAATTATACTTATTACTTATATTATTATCAATATAACATGCATTTCTACCCATATAATGGAGTTATTATCGCTAGAACTGTAATAATTATACTTATAACTTATATTATTATCAATATAACATGCATTATTAACCATATAATGGAGTTATTATCGCTAGAACTGTAATAATTGTACTTATTACTTATATTATTCTCAATATAACATGCATTATTACCCATATTATGCAGTTTCTATCGAAAGAACTGTAATAAATATACTTATTACTTTTATTATTATCAATATAACATGCACTATTAGCCATATTGTCCTATTATTATCGCTAGAACTATAGTAATTATACTTATTACTCCCGATATTATCAATATAACATGCATTATTACACATATAATGCAGTTATTATCGCTAGATCTGTAATAATTATACTTATTACTTATATTATTATCAATATAACATGCATTATTACCCATATAATGCAGTTATTATAGCTAGAACTACAATAAATATACGTATTACTTTTATTATCATCAATATAACATGCATTATTACCCATATTATGCAGTTATTATCGATAGAACTTTAATAAATATACTTATTACTTTTATTATTATCAATATAACGTGCACTATTAGCCATATTGTACTATTATTATCGCTAGAAATATAGTAATTATACTTATTACTCCCGATATTATCAATATAACATGCATTATTACCCATATAATGCAGTTATTATCGCTAGAACTGTAATAATTATACTTATTATTTATATTATTAGCAATATAACGTGCATTATTACCCATATTTTGCAGTTATTATCGATAGAACTATAATAAATGTACTTATTACTTTTATTATTATCAATATAACATGCATTATTAGCCATATAATGTAGTTATTATCGCTAGAACTGTAATAATTATACTTATCATTTATATTATTAGCAATATAACGTGCATTATTACCCATATTATGCAGCTATTACCGCTAGAACTGTAATAGTTATACTTATTACTTACATTATTATCAATATAACATGCATTATTAACCATATAATGGAGTTATTATCGCTAGAACTGTAATAATTGTACTTATTACTTATATTATTCTCAATATAACATGCATCATTACCCATATTATGCAGTTATAATCGGTAGAACTATAATAAATATACTTACTACTTTTATTATCATCAATATAACGTGCATTATTACCCATATTATGCAGTTATTATCGATAGAACTACAATAAATATATTTATTACTTTTATTATTATCAATACAACATGCATTATTACCCATATTATGCAGTTATTATCGCTAGAACTATAATAAATATACGTATTACTTTTATTATCATCAATATAACATGCATTATTACCCATATTATGCAGTTTCTATCGATAGAACTGTAATAAATATACTTATTACTTTTATTATTATCAATATAACATGCACTATTAGCCATATTTTACTATTATTATCGCTAGAACTATAATAATTATACTTATTACTCCCGATATTATCAATATAACATGCATTACTACGCATATAATGCAGTTATTATCGCTAGAACTGTAATAATTATACTTATTACTTATATTATTCTCAATATAACATGCATTGTTACCCATATTATGCAGTTATTATCGCTAGAAATGTAATAATTATACTTATTACTTATATTATTCTCAATATAACATGCATTATTACCCATATTATGCAGTTTCTATCGATAGAACTGTAATAATTATACTTACTACTTATATTATTAGCAATATAACGTGCATTATTACCCATATTATGCAGTTATTATCGCTAGAACTGTAATAATTATACTTATTACTTATATTATTATCAATATAACATGCATTTCTACCCATATAATGGAGTTATTATCGCTAGAACTGTAATAATTATACTTATTACTTATATTATTATCAATAGAACATGCACTATTAGCCATATTTTACTATTATTATCGCAAGAACTATAATAATTATATTTATTACTCCCGATATTATCAATATAACATGCATTATTACCCATATAATGCAGTTATTATCGCTAGAACTGTAATAAATATACTTACTACTTTCATTATCATCAATATAACATGCATTATTACCCATATTATGCAGTTATTATCGATAGAACTGTAATAAATAGACTTATTACTTTTATTATTATCAATATAACATGCACTATTAGCCATATGGTACTATTATTATCGCTAGAAATATAGTAATTATACTTATTACTCCCGATATTATCAATATAACATCCATTATTACCCAAATAATGCGGTTATTATCGCTAGAACTGTAATAATTATACTTATTACTTATATTAATCTCAATATAACATGCATTACTACCCATATTATGCAGTTATAATCGGCAGAACTATAATAAATATACTTACTACTTTTATTATCATCAATATAACGTGCATTATTACCCATATTATGCAGTTATAATCGGTAGAACTATAATAAATATACTTACTACTTTTATTATCATCAATATAACATGCATTATTACCCATATTATGCAGTTTCTATCGAAAGAACTGTAATAAATATACTTATTACTTTTATTATTATCAATATAACATGCACTATTAGCCATATTTTACTATTATTATCGCTAGAACTATAATAATTATACCTATTACTCCCGATATTATCAATATAACATGCATTATTACGCATATAATGCAGTTATTATCGCTAGAACTGTAATAATTATACTTATTACTTATATTATTCTCAATATAACATGCACTGTTACCCATATTATGCAGTTATTATCGCTAGAAATGTAATAATTATACTTATTACTTATATTATTATCAATATAACATGCATTATTACTCATATTATACAGTTATTATCGCTAGAACTATAATAAATATACGTATTACTTTTATTATCATCAATATAACATGCATTATTACCCATATTATGCAGTTATTATCGATACAACTGTAATAATTATACATGTTACTTATATTATTATCAATATAACATGAATTATTACCCATATTATGCAGTTATTATCGCTAGAACTATAATAAATATACGTATTACTTTTATTATCATCAATATAACATGCATTATTGCCCATATTATGCAGTTATTATCGATAGAACTGTAACAAATATACTTATTACTTTTATTGTTATCAATATAACATGCACTATTAGCCATATTGTACTATTATTATCGCTAGAACTATAGTAATTATACTTATTACTCCCGATATTATCAATATAACATGCATTATTACACATATAATGCAGTTATTATCGCTAGATCTGTTATAATTATACTTACTACTTATATTATTAGCAATATAACGTGCATTATTACCCATATTATGCAGTTATTATCGCTAGAACTGTAATAATTATACTTATTACTTATATTATTATCAATATAACATGCATTTCTACCCATATAATGGAGTTATTATCGCTAGAACTGTAATAATTATACTTATAACTTATATTATTATCAATATAACATGCATTATTAACCATATAATGGAGTTATTATCGCTAGAACTGTAATAATTGTACTTATTACTTATATTATTCTCAATATAACATGCATTATTACCCATATTATGCAGTTTCTATCGAAAGAACTGTAATAAATATACTTATTACTTTTATTATTATCAATATAACATGCACTATTAGCCATATTGTACTATTATTATAGCTAGAACTATAGTAATTATACTTATTACTCCCGATATTATGAATATAACATGCATTATTACACATATAATGCAGTTATTATCGCTAGATCTGTAATAATTATACATATTACTTATATTATTATCAATATAACATGCATTATTACCCATATAATGCAGTTATTATAGCTAGAACTACAATAAATATACGTATTACTTTTATTATCATCAATATAACATGCAATATTACCCATATTATGCAGTTATTATCGATAGAACTTTAATAAATATACTTATTACTTTTATTATTATCAATATAACGTGCACTATTAGCCATATTGTACTATTATTATCGCTAGAAATATAGTAATTATACTTATTACTCCCGATATTATCAATAAAACATGCATTATTACCCATATAATGCAGTTATTATCGCTAGAACTGTAATAATTATACTTATTATTTATATTATTAGCAATATAACGTGCATTATTACCCATATTTTGCAGTTATTATCGATAGAACTATAATAAATGTACTTATTACTTTTATTATTATCAATATAACATGCATTATTAGCCATATAATGCAGTTATTATCGCTAGAACTGTAATAATTATACTTATCATTTATATTATTAGCAATATAACGTGCATTATTACCCATATTATGCAGCTATTACCGCTAGAACTGTAATAGTTATACTTATTACTTACATTATTATCAATATAACATGCATTATTAACCATATAATGGAGTTATTATCGCTAGAACTGTAATAATTGTACTTATTACTTATATTATTCTCAATATAACATGCATCATTACCCATATTATGCAGTTATAATCGGTAGCCCAATAATAAATATACTTACTACTTTTATTATCATCAATATAACGTGCATTATTACCCATATTATGCAGTTATTATCGATAGAACTGTAATAATTATACTTATTACTTTTATTATTATCAATACAACATGCATTATTACCCATATTATGCAGTTATTATCGCTAGAACTATAATAAATATACGTATTACTTTTATTATCATCAATATAACATGCATTATTACCCATATTATGCAGTTTCTATCGATAGAACTATAATAAGTATACGTATTACTTTTATTATTATCAATATAACATGCACTATTAGCCATATTTTACTATTATTATCGCTAGAACTATAATAATTATACTTATTACTCCCGATATTATCAATATAACATGCATTATTACGCATATAATGCAGTTATTATCGCTAGAACTGTAATAATTATACTTATTACTTATATTATTCTCAATATAACATGCATTGTTACCCATATTACGCAGTTATTATCGACAGAACTACAATAAATATACGTATTACTTTTATTATCATCAATATAACATGCATTATTACCCATATTATGCAGTTATTATCGATAGAACTGTAATAATTATACTTATTACTTATATTATTATCAATATAACATGCATTATTACCCATATAATGGAGTTATTATCGCTAGAACTGTAATAATTATACTTATTACTTATATTATTATCAATATAACATGCATTATTACCCATATAATGCAGTTATTATCGACAGAAGCATAATAAATATACTTATTACTTTTATTATTATCAATATAACAGGCACTCTTAGCCATATTTTACTAGTATTATCGCTAGAACTGTAATAATTATACTTATTACTCCCGATATTATCAATATAACATGCATTATTACCCAAATAATGCAGTTATTATCGCCAGAACTGTAATAATTATACTTATTACTTATATTATTCTCAATATAACATGCATAATTACCCATATTATGCAGTTATAATCGGTAGAACTATAATAAATATACTTACTACTTTTATTATCATCAATATAACGTGCATTATTACCCATATTATGCAGTTATAATCGGCAGAACTATAATAAATATACTTACTACTTTTATTATCATCAATATAACGTGCATTATTACCCATATTATGCAGTTATTATCGATAGAACTATAATAAATATAATTATTACGTTTATTATCATCAATACAACATGCATTATTACCCATATTATGCAGTTTCTATCGATCGAACTGTAATAAATATACTTATTACTTTTATTATTATCAATATAACATGCACTATTAGCCATCTTTTACTATTATTATCGCTAGAACTATAATAATTATACTTATTACTCCCGATATTATCAATATAACATGCATTATTACGCATATAATGCAGTTATTATCGCTAGAACTGTAATAATTACACTTATTACTTATACTATTCTCAATATAACATGCATTGTTACCCGTATTATGCAGTTATTATCGACAGAACTATAACAAATATACTTATTACTTTTATTATTATTAATAGAACATGCACTATTAGCCATATTGTACTATTATTATCGCTAGAACTATAGTAATTATACTTATTACTCCCGATATTATCAATATAACATGCATTATTACACATATAATGCAGTTATTATCGCTAGATCTGTAATAATTATACTTACTACTTATATTATTAGCAATATAACGTGCATTATTACCCATGTTATGCAGTTATTATCGCTAGAACCGTAATAATTATACTTATTACTTATATTATTAGCAATATAACGTGCATTATTACCCATATAATGCAGTTATTATCGCTAGAACTGTAATAATTATACTTATTACTTATACTATTCTCAATATAACATGCATTGTTACCCGTATTATGCAGTTATTATCGACAGAACTATAATAAATATACTTATTACTTTTATTATTATTAATAGAACATGCACTTTTAGCCATATTTTACTATTATTATCGGAAGAACTATAATAATTACATTTATTACTCCCGATATTATCAATATAACATGCATTATTACCCATATTATGCAGTTATTATCGCTAGAACTATAATAAATATACGTATTACTTTTATTATCATCAATATAACATGCATTATTACCCATATTATGCAGTTATTATCGATAGAACTGTAATAATTATACTTATTACTTATATTATTATCAATATAACATGAATTATTACCCATATTATGCAGTTATTATCGCAAGAACTATAATAAATATACGTATTACTTTTATTATCATCAATATAACATGCATTATTGCCCATATTATGCAGTTATTATCGATAGAACTGTAACAAATATACTTATTACTTTTATTATTATCAATATAACATGCACTATTAGCCATATTGTACTATTATTATCGCTAGAACTATAGTAATTATACTTATTACTCCCGATATTATCAATATAACATGCATTATTACACATATAATGCAGTTATTATCGCTAGATCTGTAATAATTATACTTACTACTTATATTATTAGCAATATAACGTGCATTATTACCCATGTTATGCAGTTATTATCGCTAGAACTGTAATAATTATACTTATTACTTATATTATTATCAATATAACATGCATTTCTACCCATATAATGGAGTTATTATCGCTAGAACTGTAATAATTATACTTACTACTTATATTATAATCAATATAACATGCATTATTACCCATATAATGCAGTTATTATCGACAGAAGCATAATAAATATACTTATTACTTTTATTATTATCAATATAACAGGCACTCTTAGCCATATTTTACTAGTATTATCGCTAGAACTGTAATAATTATACTTATTACTCCCGATATTATCAATATAACATCCATTATTACCCAAATAATGCAGTTATTATCGCTAGAACTGTAATAATTATACTTATTACTTATATTAATCTCAATATAACATGCATTACTACCCATATTATGCAGTTATAATCGGCAGAACTATAATAAATATACTTACTACTTTTATTATCATCAATATAACGTGCATTATTACCCATATTATGCAGTTATAATCGGTAGAACTATAATAAATATACTTACTACTTTTATTATCATCAATATAACGTGCATTATTACCCATATTATGCAGTTATTATCGATAGAACTATAATAAGTATACGTATTACTTTTATTATTATCAATATAACATGCACTATTAGCCATATTTTACTATTATTATCGCTAGAACTATAATAATTATACTTATTACTCCCGATATTATCAATATAACATGCATTATTACGCATATAATGCAGTTATTATCGCTAGAACTGTAATAATTATACTTATTACTTATATTATTCTCAATATAACATGCATTGTTACCCATATTATGCAGTTATTATCGACAGAACTATAATAAATATACGTATTACTTTTATTATCATCAATATAACATGCATTATTACCCATATTATGCAGTTATTATCGATAGAACTGTAATAATTATACTTATTACTTATATTATTATCAATATAACATGCATTATTACCCATATAATGGAGTTATTATCGCTAGAACTGTAATAATTATACTTATTACTTATATTATTATCAATATAACATGCATTATTACCCATATAATGCAGTTATTATCGACAGAAGCATAATAAATATACTTATTACTTTTATTATTATCAATATAACAGGCACTCTTAGCCATATTTTACTAGTATTATCGCTAGATCTGTAATAATTATACTTATTACTCCCGATATTATCAATATAACATGCATTATTACCCAAATAATGCAGTTATTATCGCTAGAACTGTAATAATTATACTTATTACTTATATTATTCTCAATATAACATGCATAATTACCCATATTATGCAGTTATAATCGGTAGAGCTATAATAAATATACTTACTACTTTTATTATCATCAATATAACGTGCATTATTACCCATATTATGCAGTTATAATCGGCAGAACTATAATAAATATACTTACTACTTTTATTATCATCAATATAACGTGCATTATTACCCATATTATGCAGTTATTATCGATAGAACTATAATAAATATACTTATTACGTTTATTATCATCAATACAACATGCATTATTACCCATATTATGCAGTTTCTATCGATCGAACTGTAATAAATATACTTATTACTTTTATTATTATCAATATAACATGCACTATTAGCCATCTTTTACTATTATTATCGCTAGAACTATAATAATTATACTTATTACTCCCGATATTATCAATATAACATGCATTATTACGCATATAATGCAGTTATTATCGCTAGAACTGTAATAATTATACTTATTACTTATACTATTCTCAATATAACATGCATTGTTACCCGTATTATGCAGTTATTATCGACAGAACTATAATAAATATACTTATTACTTTTATTATTATTAATAGAACATGCACTATTAGCCATATTTTACTATTATTATCGGAAGAACTATAATAATTATATTTATTACTCCCGATATTATCAATATAACATGCATTATTACCCATATCATGCAGTTATTATCGCTAGAACCGTAATAATTATACTTATTACTTATATTATTAGCAATATAACGTGCATTATTACCCATATAATGCAGTTATTATCGCTAGAACTGTAATAATTATACTTATTACTTATATTATTATCAATATAACATGCATTATTACCCATATTATGCAGTTATTATCGCTAGAACTATAATAAGTATACGTATTACTTTTATTATTATCAATATAACATGCACTATTAGCCATATTTTACTATTATTATCGCTAGAACTATAATAATTATACTTATTACTCCCGATATTATCAATATAACATGCATTATTACGCATATAATGCAGTTATTATCGCTAGAACTGTAATAATTATACTTATTACTTATATTATTCTCAATATAACATGCATTGTTACCCATATTATGCAGTTATTATCGACAGAACTATAATAAATATACTTATTACTTTTATTATTATCAATAGAACATGCACTATTAGCCATATTTTACTATTATTATCGCAAGAACTATAATAATTATATTTATTACTCCCGATATTATCAATATAACTTGCATTATTACCAATATTATGCAGTTATTATCGCTAGAACTATAATAAATATACGTATTACTTTTATTATCATCAATATAACATGCATTATTACCCATATTATGCAGTTATTATCGATAGAACTGTAATAATTATACTTATTACTTATATTATTATCAATATAACATGAATTATTACCCATATTATGCAGTTATTATCGCTAGAACTATAATAAATATACGTATTACTTTTATTATCATCAATATAGCACGCATTATTGCCCATATTATGCAGTTATTATCGATAGAACTGTAATAAATATACTTATTACTTTTATTATTATCAATATAACATGCACTATTAGCCATATTGTACTATTATTATCGCTAGAACTATAGTAATTATACTTATTACTCCCGATATTATCAATATAACATGCATTATTACACATGTAATGCAGTTATTATCGCTATATCTGTAATAATTATACTTACTACTTATATTATTAGCAATATAACGTGCATTATTACCCATATTATGCAGTTATTATCGCTAGAACTGTAATAATTATACTTATTACTTATATTATTATCAATATAACATGCATTATTACCCATATAATGGAGTTATTATCGCTAGAACTATAATAAATATACTTACTACTTTTATTATCATCAATATAACGTGCATTATTACCCATATTATGCAGTTATTATCGATAGAACTATAATAAATATACTTATTACTTTTATTATTATCAATATAACAGGCACTCTTAGCCATATTTTACTAGTATTATCGCTAGAACTGTAATAATTATACTTGTTACTCCCGATATTATCAATATAACATGCATTATTACCCAAATAATGCAGTTATTATCGCTAGAACTGTAATAATTATACTTATTACTTATATTATTCTCAATATAACATGCATTATTACCCATATTATGCAGTTATAATCGGTAGAACTATAATAAATATACTTACTACTTTTATTATCATCAATATAACGTGCATTATTACCCATATTATGCAGTTATTATCGATAGAACTATAATAAATATATTTATTACTTTTATTATTATCAATATAACATGCATTATTAGCCATATTATGCAGTTATTATCGCTAGAACTATAATAAATATACGTATTACTTTTATTATTATCAATATAACATGCACTATTAGCCATATTTTACTATTATTATCGCTAGAACTATAATAATTATACTTATTACTTATATTATTATCAATATAACATGCATTATTACCCATATAATGCAGTTATTATCGACAGAAGCATAATAAATATACTTATTACTTTTATTATTATCAATATAACAGGCACTCTTAGCCATATTTTACTAGTATTATCGCTAGAACTGTAATAATTATACTTATTACTCCCGATATTATCAATATAACATGCATTATTACCCAAATAATGCAGTTATTATCGCTAGAACTGTAATAATTATACTTATTACTTATATTATTCTCAATATAACATGCATAATTACCCATATTATGCAGTTATAATCGGTAGAACTATAATAAATATACTTACTACTTTTATTATCATCAATATAACGTGCATTATTACCCATATTATGCAGTTATAATCGGCAGAACTATAATAAATATACTTACTACTTTTATTATCATCAATATAACGTGCATTATTACCCATATTATGCAGTTATTATCGATAGAACTATAATAAATATACTTATTACGTTTATTATCATCAATACAACATGCATTATTACCCATATTATGCAGTTTCTATCGATCGAACTGTAATAAATATACTTATTACTTTTATTATTATCAATATAACATGCACTATTAGCCATCTTTTACTATTATTATCGCTAGAACTATAATAATTATACTTATTACTCCCGATATTATCAATATAACATGCATTATTACGCATATAATGCAGTTATTATCGCTAGAACTGTAATAATTATACTTATTACTTATACTATTCTCAATATAACATGCATTGTTACCCGTATTATGCAGTTATTATCGACAGAACTATAATAAATATACTTATTACTTTTATTATTATTAATAGAACATGCACTATTAGCCATATTTTACTATTATTATCGGAAGAACTATAATAATTATATTTATTACTCCCGATATTATCAATATAACATGCATTATTACCCATATCATGCAGTTATTATCGCTAGAACCGTAATAATTATACTTATTACTTATATTATTAGCAATATAACGTGCATTATTACCCATATAATGCAGTTATTATCGCTAGAACTGTAATAATTATACTTATTACTTATATTATTATCAATATAACATGCATTATTACCCATATTATGCTGTTATTATCGCTAGAACTATAATAAGTATACGTATTACTTTTATTATTATCAATATAACATGCACTATTAGCCATATTTTACTATTATTATCGCTAGAACTATAATAATTATACTTATTACTCCCGATATTATCAATATAACATGCATTATTACGCATATAATGCAGTTATTATCGCTAGAACTGTAATAATTATACTTATTACTTATATTATTCTCAATATAACATGCATTGTTACCCATATTATGCAGTTATTATCGACAGAACTATAATAAATATACTTATTACTTTTATTATTATCAATAGAACATGCACTATTAGCCATATTTTGCTATTATTATCGCAAGAACTATAATAATTATATTTATTACTCCCGATATTATCAATATAACTTGCATTATTACCAATATTATGCAGTTATTATCGCTAGAACTATAATAAATATACGTATTACTTTTATTATCATCAATATAACATGCATTATTACCCATATTATGCAGTTATTATCGATAGAACTGTAATAATTATACTTATTACTTATATTATTATCAATATAACATGAATTATTACCCATATTATGCAGTTATTATCGCTAGAACTATAATAAATATACGTATTACTTTTATTATCATCAATATAGCACGCATTATTGCCCATATTATGCAGTTATTATCGATAGAACTGTAATAAATATACTTATTACTTTTATAATTATCAATATAACATGCACTATTAGCCATATTGTACTATTATTATCGCTAGAACTATAGTAATTATACTTATTACTCCCGATATTATCAATATAACATGCATTATTACACATGTAATGCAGTTATTATCGCTATATCTGTAATAATTGTACTTACTACTTATATTATTAGCAATATAACGTGCATTATTACCCATATTATGCAGTTATTATCGCTAGAACTGTAATAATTATACTTATTACTTATATTATTATCAATATAACATGCATTATTACCCATATAATGGAGTTATTATCGCTAGAACTGTAATAATTATACTTATTACTTATATTATTATCAATATAACATGCATTATTACCCATATAATGCAGTTATTATCGACAGAAGCATAATAAATATACTTATTACTTTTATTATTATCAATATAACAGGCACTCTTAGCCATATTTTACTAGTATTATCGCTAGAACTGTAATAATTATACTTATTACTCCCGATATTATCAATATAACATGCATTATTACCCAAATAATGCAGTTATTATCGCTAGAACTGTAATAATTATACTTATTACTTATATTATTCTCAATATAACATGCATAATTACCCATATTATGCAGTTATAATCGGTAGAACTATAATAAATATACTTACTACTTTTATTATCATCAATATAACGTGCATTATTACCCATATTATGCAGTTATAATCGGCAGAACTATAATAAATATACTTACTACTTTTATTATCATCAATATAACGTGCATTATTACCCATATTATGCAGTTATTATCGATAGAGCTATAATAAATATACTTATTACGTTTATTATCATCAATACAACATGCATTATTACCCATATTATGCAGTTTCTATCGATCGAACTGTAATAAATATACTTATTACTTTTATTATTATCAATATAACATGCACTATTAGCCATCTTTTACTATTATTATCGCTAGAACTATAATAATTATACTTATTACTCCCGATATTATCAATATAACATGCATTATTACGCATATAATGCAGTTATTATCGCTAGAACTGTAATAATTATACTTATTACTTATATTATTATCAATATAACATGAATTATTACCCATATTATGCAGTTATTATCGCTAGAACTATAATAAATATACGTATTACTTTTATTATCATCAATATAACATGCATTATTGCCCATATTATGCAGTTATTATCGCTAGAACTATAATAAATATACGTATTACTTTTATTATCATCAATATAACATGCATTATTACCCATATTATGCAGTTATTATCGATAGAACTGTAATAATTATACTTATTACTTATATTATTATCAATATAACGTGCACTATTAGCCATATTGTACTATTATTATCGCTAGAAATATAGTAATTATACTTATTACTCCCGATATTATCAATATAACGTGCATTATTACCCATATTATGCAGTTATTATCGATAGAACTATAATAAATATATTTATTACTTTTATTATTTTCAATACAACATGCATTATTACCCATATTATGCAGTTATTATCGATAGAACTATAATAAATATACTTATTACTTTTATTATTATCAATATAACAGGCACTCTTAGCCATATTTTACTAGTATTATCGCTAGAACTGTAATAATTATACTTGTTACTCCCGATATTATCAATATAACATGCATTATTACCCAAATAATGCAGTTATTATCGCTAGAACTGTAATAATTATACTTATTACTTATATTATTCTCAATATAACATGCATTATTACCCATATTATGCAGTTATAATCGGTAGAACTATAATAAATATACTTACTACTTTTATTATCATCAATATAACGTGCATTATTACCCATATTATGCAGTCAGAATCGGTAGAACTATAATAAATATACTTACTACTTTTATTATCATCAATATAACGTGCATTATTACCCATATTATGCAGTTATTATCGATAGAACTATAATAAATATATTTATTACTTTTATTATTATCAATATAATATGCATTATTAGCCATATTATGCAGTTATTATCGCTAGAACTATAATAAATATACGTATTACTTTTATTATTATCAATATAACATGCACTATTAGCCATATTTTACTATTATTATCGCTAGAACTATAATAATTATACTTATTACTTATATTATTATCAATATAACATGCATTATTACCCATATAATGCAGTTATTATCGACAGAAGCATAATAAATATACTTATTACTTTTATTATTATCAATATAACAGGCACTCTTAGCCATATTTTACTAGTATTATCGCTAGAACTGTAATAATTATACTTATTACTCCCGATATTATCAATATAACATGCATTATTACCCAAATAATGCAGTTATTACCGCTAGAACTGGATTAATTATACTTATTACTTATATTATTCTCAATATAACATGCATAATTACCCATATTATGCAGTTATAATCGGTAGAACTATAATAAATATACTTACTACTTTTATTATCATCAATATAACGTGCATTATTACCCATATTATGCAGTTATAATCGGCAGAACTATAATAAATATACTTACTACTTTTATTATCATCAATATAACGTGCATTATTACCCATATTATGCAGTTATTATCGATAGAACTATAATAAATATACTTATTACGTTTATTATCATCAATACAACATGCATTATTACCCATATTATGCAGTTTCTATCGATCGAACTGTAATAAATATACTTATTACTTTTATTATTATCAATATAACATGCACTATTAGCCATCTTTTACTATTATTATCGCTAGAACTATAATAATTATACTTATTACTCCCGATATTATCAATATAACATGCATTATTACGCATATAATGCAGTTATTATCGCTAGAACTGTAATAATTATACTTATTACTTATACTATTCTCAATATAACATGCATTGTTACCCGTATTATGCAGTTATTATCGACAGAACTATAATAAATATACTTATTACTTTTATTATTATTAATAGAACATGCACTATTAGCCATATTTTACTATTATTATCGGAAGAACTATAATAATTATATTTATTACTCGCGATATTATCAATATAACATGCATTATTACCCATATCATGCAGTTATTATCGCTAGAACCGTAATAATTATACTTATTACTTATATTATTAGCAATATAACGTGCATTATTACCCATATAATGCAGTTATTATCGCTAGAACTGTAATAATTATACTTATTACTTATATTATTATCAATATAACATGAATTATTACCCATATTATGCAGTTATTATCGCTAGAACTATAATAAATATACGTATTACTTTTATTATCATCAATATAGCATGCATTATTGCCCATATTATGCAGTTATTATCGATAGAACTGTAATAAATATACTTATTACTTTTATTATTATCAATATAACATGCACTATTAGCCATCTTTTACTATTATTATCGCTAGAACTATAATAATTATACTTATTACTCCCGATATTATCAATATAACATGCATTATTACGCATATAATGCAGTTATTATCGCTGGAACTGTAATAATTATACTTATTACTTATACTATTCTCAATATAACATGCATTGTTACCCGTATTATGCAGTTATTATCGACAGAACTATAACAAATATACTTATTACTTTTATTATTATTAATAGAACATGCACTATTAGCCATATTTTACTATTATTATCGGAAGAACTATAATAATTATATTTATTACTCCCGATATTATCAATATAACATGCATTATTACCCATATCATGCAGTTATTATGGCTAGAACCGTAATAATTATACTTATTACTTATATTATTAGCAATATAACATGCATTATTACCCATATTATGCAGTTATTATCGCTAGAACTATAATAAGTATACGTATTACTTTTATTATTATCAATATAACATGCACTATTAGCCATATTTTACTATTATTATCGCTAGAACTATAATAATTATACTTATTACTCCCGATATTATCAATATAACATGCATTATTACGCATATAATGCAGTTATTATCGCTAGAACTGTAATAATTATACTTATTACTTATATTATTATCAATATAACATGAATTATTACCCATATTATGCAGTTATTATCGCTAGAACTATAATAAATATACGTATTACTTTTATTATCATCAATATAACATGCATTATTGCCCATATTATGCAGTTATTATCGCTAGAACTATAATAAATATACGTATTACTTTTATTATCATCAATATAACATGCATTATTACCCATATTATGCAGTTATTATCGATAGAACTGTAATAATTATACTTATTACTTATATTATTATCAATATAACGTGCACTATTAGCCATATTGTACTATTATTATCGCTAGAAATATAGTAATTATACTTATTACTCCCGAAATTATCAATATAACGTGCATTATTACCCATATTATGCAGTTATTATCGATAGAACTATAATAAATATATTTATTACTTTTATTATTATCAATACAACATGCATTATTACCCATATTATGCAGTTATTATCGCTAGAACTATAATAAATGTACGTATTACTTTTATTATCATCAATATAACATGCATTATTACCCATATTATGCAGTTATTATCGATAGAACTGTAATAATTATACTTATTACTTATATTATTATCAATATAACATGAATTATTACCCATATTATGCAGTTATTATCGCTAGAACTATAATAAATATACGTATTACTTTTATTATCATCAATATAACATGCACTATTAGCCATATTGTACTATTATTATCGCTAGAACTATAGTAATTATACTTATTACTCCCGATATTATGAATATAACATGCATTATTACACATATAATGCAGTTATTATCGCTAGATCTGTAATAATTATACATATTACTTATATTATTATCAATATAACATGCATTATTACCCATATAATGCAGTTATTATAGCTAGAACTACAATAAATATACGTATTACTTTTATTATCATCAATATAACATGCATTATTACCCATATTATGCAGTTATTATCGATAGAACTTTAATAAATATACTTATTACTTTTATTATTATCAATATAACATGCACTATTAGCCATCTTTTACTATTATTATCGCTAGAACTATAATAATTATACTTATTACTCCCGATATTATCAATATAACATGCATTATTACGCATATAATGCAGTTATTATCGCTGGAACTGTAATAATTATACTTATTACTTATACTATTCTCAATATAACATGCATTGTTACCCGTATTATGCAGTTATTATCGACAGAACTATAACAAATATACTTATTACTTTTATTATTATTAATAGAACATGCACTATTAGCCATATTTTACTATTATTATCGGAAGAACTATAATAATTATATTTATTACTCCCGATATTATCAATATAACATGCATTATTACCCATATCATGCAGTTATTATGGCTAGAACCGTAATAATTATACTTATTACTTATATTATTAGCAATATAACATGCATTATTACCCATATTATGCAGTTATTATCGCTAGAACTATAATAAGTATACGTATTACTTTTATTATTATCAATATAACATGCACTATTAGCCATATTTTACTATTATTATCGCTAGAACTATAATAATTATACTTATTACTCCCGATATTATCAATATAACATGCATTATTACGCATATAATGCAGTTATTATCGATAGAACTGTAATAATTATACTTATTACTTATATTATTATCAATATAACATGAATTATTACCCATATTATGCAGTTATTATCGCTAGAACTATAATAAATATACGTATTACTTTTATTATCATCAATATAACATGCACTATTAGCCATATTGTACTATTATTATCGCTAGAACTATAGTAATTATACTTATTACTCCCGATATTATGAATATAACATGCATTATTACACATATAATGCAGTTATTATCGCTAGATCTGTAATAATTATACATATTACTTATATTATTATCAATATAACATGCATTATTACCCATATAATGCAGTTATTATAGCTAGAACTACAATAAATATACGTATTACTTTTATTATCATCAATATAACATGCATTATTACCCATATTATGCAGTTATTATCGATAGAACTTTAATAAATATACTTATTACTTTTATTATTATCAATATAACGTGCACTATTAGCCATATTGTACTATTATTATCGCTAGAAATATAGTAATTATACTTATTACTCCCGATATTATCAATATAACATGCATTATTACCCATATAATGCAGTTATTATCGCTAGAACTGTAATAATTATACTTATTATTTATATTATTAGCAATATAACGTGCATTATTACCCATATTTTGCAGTTATTATCGATAGAACTATAATAAATGTACTTATTACTTTTATTATTATCAATATAACATGCATTATTAGCCATATAATGCAGTTATTATCGCTAGAACTGTAATAATTATACTTATCATTTATATTATTAGCAATATAACGTGCATTATTACCCATATTATGCAGCTATTACCGCTAGAACTGTAATAGTTATACTTATTACTTACATTATTATCAATATAACATGCATTATTAACCATATAATGGAGTTATTATCGCTAGAACTGTAATAATTGTACTTATTACTTATATTATTATCAATATAACATGCATTTCTACCCATATAATGGAGTTATTATCGCTAGAACTGTAATAATTATACTTACTACTTATATTATAATCAATATAACATGCATTATTACCCATATAATGCAGTTATTATCGCTAGAACTGTAATAATTATACTTATTACTTATATTATTATCAATATAACATGCATTATTACCCATATTATGCAGTTATTATCGCTAGAACTATAATAAGTATACGTATTACTTTTATTATTATCAATATAACATGCACTATTAGCCATATTTTACTATTATTATCGCTAGAACTATAATAATTATACTTATTACTCCCGATATTATCAATATAACATGCATTATTACGCATATAATGCAGTTATTATCGCTAGAACTGTAATAATTATACTTATTACTTATATTATTCTCAATATAACATGCATTGTTACCCATATTATGCAGTTATTGTCGACAGAACTATAATAAATATACTTATTACTTTTATTATTATCAATAGAACATGCACTATTAGCCATATTTTACTATTATTATCGCAAGAACTATAATAATTATATTTATTACTCCCGATATTATCAATATAACTTGCATTATTACCAATATTATGCAGTTATTATCGCTAGAACTATAATAAATATACGTATTACTTTTATTATCATCAATATAGCATGCATTATTGCCCATATTATGCAGTTATTATCGATAGAACTGAAATAAATATACTTATTACTTTTATTATTATCAATATAACAGGCACTCTTAGCCATATTTTACTAGTATTATCGCTAGAACTGTAATAATTATACTTGTTACTCCCGATATTATCAATGTAACATGCATTATTACCCAAATAATGCAGTTATTATCGCTAGAACTGTAATAATTATACTTATTACTTATATTATTCTCAATATAACATGCATTATTACCCATATTATGCAGTTATAATCGGTAGAACTATAATAAATATACTTACTACTTTTATTATCATCAATATAACGTGCATTATTACCCATATTATGCAGTTAGAATCGGTAGAACTATAATAAATATACTTACTACTTTTATTATCATCAATATAACGTGCATTATTACCCATATTATGCAGTTATTATCGATAGAACTATAATAAATATATTTATTACTTTTATTATTATCAATATAATATGCATTATTAGCCATATTATGCAGTTATTATCGCTAGAACTATAATAAATATACGTATTACTTTTATTATTATCAATATAACATGAACTATTAGCCATATTTTACTAATATTATCGCTAGAACTATAATAATTATACTTATTACTTATATTATTATCAATATAACATGCATTATTACCCATATAATGCAGTTATTATCGACAGAAGCATAATAAATGTACTTATTACTTTTATTATTATGAATATAACAGGCACTCTTAGCCATATTTTACTAGTATTATCGCTAGAACTGTAATAATTATACTTATTACTCCCGATATTATCAATATAACATGCATTATTACCCAAATAATGCAGTTATTATCGCTAGAACTGTAATAATTATACTTATTACTTATATTATTCTCAATATAACATGCATAATTAACCATATTATGCAGTTATAATCGGTAGAACTATAATAAATATACTTACTACTTTTATTATCATCAATATAACGTGCATTATTACCCATATTATGCAGTTATAATCGGCAGAACTATAATAAATATACTTACTACTTTTATTATCATCAATATAACGTGCATTATTACCCATATTATGCAGTTATTATCGATAGAACTATAATAAATATACTTATTACGTTTATTATCATCAATACAACATGCATTATTACCCATATTATGCAGTTTCTATCGATCGAACTGTAATAAATATACTTATTACTTTTATTATTATCAATATAACATGCACTATTAGCCATCTTTTACTATTATTATCGCTAGAACTATAATAATTATACTTATTACTCCCGATATTATCAATATAACATGCATTATTACGCATATAATGCAGTTATTATCGCTAGAACTGTAATAATTATACTTATTACTTATACTATTCTCAATATAACATGCATTGTTACCCGTATTATGCAGTTATTATCGACAGAACTATAATAAATATACTTATTACTTTTATTATTATTAATAGAACATGCACTATTAGCCATATTTTACTATTATTATCGGAAGAACTATAATAATTATATTTATTACTCCCGATATTATCAATATAACATGCATTATTACCCATATCATGCAGTTATTATCGCTAGAACCGTAATAATTATACTTATTACTTATATTATTAGCAATATAACGTGCATTATTACCCATATAATGCAGTTATTATCGCTAGAACTGTAATAATTATACTTATTACTTATATTATTATCAATATAACATGCATTATTACCCATATTATGCAGTTATTATCGCTAGAACTATAATAAGTATACGTATTACTTTTATTATTATCAATATAACATGCACTATTAGCCATATTTTACTATTATTATCGCTAGAACTATAATAATTATACTTATTACTCCCGATATTATCAATATAACATGCATTATTACGCATATAATGCAGTTATTATCGCTAGAACTGTAATAATTATACTTATTACTTATATTATTCTCAATATAACATGCATTGTTACCCATATTATGCAGTTATTATCGACAGAACTATAATAAATATACTTATTACTTTTATTATTATCAATAGAACATGCACTATTAGCCATATTTTACTATTATTATCGCAAGAACTATAATAATTATATTTATTACTCCCGATATTATCAATATAACTTGCATTATTACCAATATTATGCAGTTATTATCGCTAGAACTATAATAAATATACGTATTACTTTTATTATCATCATAATAGCATGCATTATTACCCATATTATGCAGTTATTATCGCTAGAACTGTAATAATTATACTTATTACTTATATTATTATCAATATAACATGCATTATTACCCATATAATGGAGTTATTATCGCTAGAACTGTAATAATTATACTTATTACTTATATTATTATCAATATAACATGCATTATTAACCATATAATGCAGTTATTATCGACAGAAGCATAATAAATATACTTATTACTTTTATTATTATCAATATAACAGGCACTCTTAGCCATATTTTACTAGTATTATCGCTAGAACTGTAATAATTATACTTATTACTCCCAATATTATCAATATAACATGCATTATTACCCAAATAATGCAGTTATTATGGCTAGAACTGTAATAATTATACTTATTACTTATATTATTCTCAATATAACATGCATTATTACCCATATTATGCAGTTATAATCGGTAGATCTATAATAAATATACTTACTACTTTTATTATCATCAATATAACGTGCATTATTACCCATATTATGCAGTTAGAATCGGTAGAACTATAATAAATATACTTACTACTTTTATTATCATCAATATAACGTGCATTATTACCCATATTATGCAGTTATTATCGATAGAACTATAATAAATATACTTATTACTTTTATTATTATCAATATAACAGGCACTCTTAGCCATATTTTACTAGTATTATCGCTAGAACTGTAATAATTATACTTGTTACTCCCGATATTATCAATGTAACATGCATTATTACCCAAATAATGCAGTTATTATCGCTAGAACTGTAATAATTATACTTATTACTTATATTATTCTCAATATAACATGCATTATTACCCATATTATGCAGTTATAATCGGTAGAACTATAATAAATATACTTACTACTTTTATTATCATCAATATAACGTGCATTATTACCCATATTATGCAGTTAGAATCGGTAGAACTATAATAAATATACTTACTACTTTTATTATCATCAATATAACGTGCATTATTACCCATATTATGCAGTTATTATCGATAGAACTATAATAAATATATTTATTACTTTTATTATTATCAATATAATATGCATTATTAGCCATATTATGCAGTTATTATCGCTAGAACTATAATAAATATACGTATTACTTTTATTATTATCAATATAACATGAACTATTAGCCATATTTTACTAATATTATCGCTAGAACTATAATAATTATACTTATTACTTATATTATTATCAATATAACATGCATTATTACCCATATAATGCAGTTATTATCGACAGAAGCATAATAAATGTACTTATTACTTTTATCATTATGAATATAACAGGCACTCTTAGCCATATTTTACTAGTATTATCGCTAGAACTGTAATAATTATACTTATTACTCCCGATATTATCAATATAACATGCATTATTACCCAAATAATGCAGTTATTATCGCTAGAACTGTAATAATTATACTTATTACTTATATTATTCTCAATATAACATGCATAATTAACCATATTATGCAGTTATAATCGGTAGAACTATAATAAATATACTTACTACTTTTATTATCATCAATATAACGTGCATTATTACCCATATTATGCAGTTATAATCGGCAGAACTATAATAAATATACTTACTACTTTTATTATCATCAATATAACGTGCATTATTACCCATATTATGCAGTTATTATCGATAGAACTATAATAAATATACTTATTACGTTTATTATCATCAATACAACATGCATTATTACCCATATTATGCAGTTTCTATCGATCGAACTGTAATAAATATACTTATTACTTTTATTATTATCAATATAACATGCACTATTAGCCATCTTTTACTATTATTATCGCTAGAACTATAATAATTATACTTATTACTCCCGATATTATCAATATAACATGCATTATTACGCATATAATGCAGTTATTATCGCTAGAACTGTAATAATTATACTTATTACTTATACTATTCTCAATATAACATGCATTGTTACCCGTATTATGCAGTTATTATCGACAGAACTATAATAAATATACTTATTACTTTTATTATTATTAATAGAACATGCACTATTAGCCATATTTTACTATTATTATCGGAAGAACTATAATAATTATATTTATTACTCCCGATATTATCAATATAACATGCATTATTACCCATATCATGCAGTTATTATCGCTAGAACCGTAATAATTATACTTATTACTTATATTATTAGCAATATAACGTGCATTATTACCCATATAATGCAGTTATTATCGCTAGAACTGTAATAATTATACTTATTACTTATATTATTATCAATATAACATGCATTATTACCCATATTATGCAGTTATTATCGCTAGAACTATAATAAGTATACGTATTACTTTTATTATTATCAATATAACATGCACTATTAGCCATATTTTACTATTATTATCGCTAGAACTATAATAATTATACTTATTACTCCCGATATTATCAATATAACATGCATTATTACGCATATAATGCAGTTATTATCGCTAGAACTGTAATAATTATACTTATTACTTATATTATTCTCAATATAACATGCATTGTTACCCATATTATGCAGTTATTATCGACAGAACTATAATAAATATACTTATTACTTTTATTATTATCAATAGAACATGCACTATTAGCCATATTTTACTATTATTATCGCAAGAACTATAATAATTATATTTATTACTCCCGATATTATCAATATAACTTGCATTATTACCAATATTATGCAGTTATTATCGCTAGAACTATAATAAATATACGTATTACTTTTATTATCATCATAATAGCATGCATTATTACCCATATTATGCAGTTATTATCGCTAGAACTGTAATAATTATACTTATTACTTATATTATTATCAATATAACATGCATTATTACCCATATAATGGAGTTATTATCGCTAGAACTGTAATAATTATACTTATTACTTATATTATTATCAATATAACATGCATTATTACCCATATAATGCAGTTATTATCGACAGAAGCATAATAAATATACTTATTACTTTTATTATTATCAATATAACAGGCACTCTTAGCCATATTTTACTAGTATTATCGCTAGAACTGTAATAATTATACCTATTACTCCCGATATTATCAATATAACATGCATTATTACCCAAATAATGCAGTTATTATCGCTAGAACTGTAATAATTATACTTATTACTTATATTATTCTCAATATAACATGCATAATTACCCATATTATGCAGTTATAATCGGTAGAACTATAATAAATATACTTATTACTTTTATTATCATCAATATAACATGCATTATTACCCATATTATGCAGTTATTATCGATAGAACTGTAATAATTATACTTATTACTTATATTATTATCAATATAACATGAATTATTACCCATATTATGCAGTTATTATCGCTAGAACTATAATAAATATACGTATTACTTTTATTATCATCAATATAACGTGCATTATTACCCATATTATGCAGTTATTATCGATAGAACTATAATAAATATATTTATTACTTTTATTATTATCAATATTATATGCATTATTAGCCATATTATGCAGTTATTATCGCTAGAACTATAATAAATATACGTATTACTTATATTATTATCAATATAACATGCATTATTACCCATATTATGCAGTTTCTATCGATAGAACTGTAATAAATATACTTATTACTTTTATTATTATCAATATAACATGCACTATTAGCCATATTTTACTATTATTATCGCTAGAACTATAATAATTATACTTCTTACTCCCGATATTATCAATATAACATGCATTATTACGCATATAATGCAGTTATTATCGCTAGAACTGTAATAATTATACTTATTACTTATATTATTCTCAATATAACATGCATTGTTACCCATATTATGCAGTTATTATCGCTAGAAATGTAATAATTATACTTATTACTTATATTATTATCAATATAACATGCATTATTACCCATATTATGCAGTTATTATCGCTAGAACTATAATAAGTATACGTATTACTTTTATTATCATCAATATAACATGCATTATTACCCATATTATGCAGTTATTATCGATAGAACTGTAATAATTATACTCATTACTTATATTATTATCAATATAACATGAATTATTACCCATATTATGCAGTTATTATCGCTAGAACTATAATAAATATACGTATTACTTTTATTATCATCAATATAACATGCATTATTGCCCATATTATGCAGTTATTATCGATAGAACTGTAACAAATATACTTATTACTTTTATTATTATCAATATAACATGCACTATTAGCCATATTGTACTATTATTATCGCTAGAACTATAGTAATTATACTTATTACTCCCGATATTATCAATATAACATGCATTATTACACATATAATGCAGTTATTATCGCTAGATCTGTAATAATTATACTTACTACTTATATTATTAGCAATATAACGTGCATTATTACCCATATTATGCAGTTATTATCGCTAGAACTGTAATAATTATACTTATTACTTATATTCTTATCAATATAACATGCATTTCTACCCATATAATGGAGTTATTATCGCTAGAACTGTAACAATTATACTTATTACTTATATTATTATCAATATAACATGCATTATTACCCATATAATGCAGTTATTATCGACAGAAGCATAATAAATATACTTACTACTTTTATTATCATCAATATAACGTGCATTATTACCCATATTATGCAGTTATTATCGATAGAACTATAATAAATATACTTATTACGTTTATTATCATCAATACAACATGCATTATTACCCATATTATGCAGTTTCTATCGATAGAACTGTAATAAATATACTTATTACTTTTATTATTATCAATATAACATGCACTATTAGCCATCTTTTACTATTATTATCGCAAGAACTATAATAATTATATTTATTACTCCCGATATTATCAATATAACATGCATTATTACCCATATAATGCAGTTATTATCGCTAGAACCGTAATAATTATACTTATTACTTATATTATTAGCAATATCACGTGCATTATTACCTATATAATGCAGTTATTATCGCTAGAACTGTAATAATTATACTTATTACTTATATTATTCACAATATAACATGCATTGTTACCCATATTATGCAGTTATTATCGACAGAACTATAATAAATATACTTATTACTTTTATTATTATTAATAGAACATGCACTATTACCCATATTTTACTATTATTATCGCAAGAACTATAATAATTATGTTTATTACTCCCGATATTATCAATATAACATGCATTATTACCCATATAATGCAGTTATTATCGCTAGAACCGTAATAATTGTACTTATTACTTATATTATTAGCAATATAACGTGCATTATTACCCATATAATGCAGTTATTATCGCTAGAACCGTAATAATTGTACTTATTACTTATATTATTATCAATATAACATGCATTATTACCCATATTATGCAGTTATTATCGCTAGAACTATAATAAGTATACGTATTACTTTTATTATTATCAATATAACATGCACTATTAGCGATATTTTACTATTATTATCGCTAGAACTATAATAATTATACTTATTACTCCCGATATTATCAATATAACATGCATTATTACGCATATAATGCAGTTATTATCGCTAGAACTGTAATAATTATACTTATTACTTATATTATGCTCAATATAACATGCATTGTTACCAATATTATGCAGTTATTATCGCTAGAAATGTAATAATTATACTTATTACTTATATTATTATCAATATAACATGCATTATTACCCATATTATGCAGTTATTATCGCTAGAACTATAATAAGTATACGTATTACTTTTATTATCATCAATATAACATGCATTATTACCCATATTATGCAGTTATTATCGATAGAACTGTAATAATTATACTTATTACTTATATTATTATCAATATAACATGAATTATTACCCATATTATGCAGTTATTATCGCTAGAACTATAATAAATATACGTATTACTTTTATTATCATCAATATAACATGCATTATTGCCCATATTATGCAGTTATTATCGATAGAACTGTAACAAATATACTTATTACTTTTATTATTATCAATATAACATGCACTATTAGCCATATTGTACTATTATTATCGCTAGAACTATAGTAATTATACTTATTACTCCCGATATTATCAATATAACATGCATTATTACACATATAATGCAGTTATTATCGCTAGATCTGTAATAATTATACTTACTACTTATATTATTAGCAATATAACGTGCATTATTACCCATATTATGCAGTTATTATCGCTAGAACTGTAATAATTATACTTATTACTTATATTATTATCAATATAACATGCATTTCTACCCATATAATGGAGTTATTATCGCTAGAACTGTAACAATTATACTTATTACTTATATTATTATCAATATAACATGCATTATTACCCATATAATGCAGTTATTATCGACAGAAGCATAATAAATATACTTACTACTTTTATTATCATCAATATAACGTGCATTATTACCCATATTATGCAGTTACTATCGATAGAACTATAATAAATATACTTATTACGTTTATTATCATCAATACAACATGCATTATTACCCATATTATGCAGTTTCTATCGATAGAACTGTAATAAATATACTTATTACTTTTATTATTATCAATATAACATGCACTATTAGCCATCTTTTACTATTATTATCGCAAGAACTATAATAATTATATTTATTACTCCCGATATTATCAATATAACATGCATTATTACCCATATAATGCAGTTATTATCGCTAGAACCGTAATAATTATACTTATTACTTATATTATTAGCAATATCACGTGCATTATTACCTATATAATGCAGTTATTATCGCTAGAACTGTAATAATTATACTTATTACTTATATTATTCACAATATAACATGCATTGTTACCCATATTATGCAGTTATTATCGACAGAACTATAATAAATATACTTATTACTTTTATTATTATTAATAGAACATGCACTATTACCCATATTTTACTATTATTATCGCAAGAACTATAATAATTATGTTTATTACTCCCGATATTATCAATATAACATGCATTATTACCCATATAATGCAGTTATTATCGCTAGAACCGTAATAATTGTACTTATTACTTATATTATTAGCAATATAACGTGCATTATTACCCATATAATGCAGTTATTATCGCTAGAACCGTAATAATTGTACTTATTACTTATATTATTATCAATATAACATGCATTATTACCCATATTATGCAGTTATTATCGCTAGAACTATAATAAGTATACGTATTACTTTTATTATTATCAATATAACATGCACTATTAGCGATATTTTACTATTATTATCGCTAGAACTATAATAATTATACTTATTACTCCCGATATTATCAATATAACATGCATTATTACGCATATAATGCAGTTATTATCGCTAGAACTGTAATAATTATACTTATTACTTATATTATGCTCAATATAACATGCATTGTTACCAATATTATGCAGTTATTATCGCTAGAAATGTAATAATTATACTTATTACTTATATTATTATCAATATAACATGCATTATTACCCATATTATGCAGTTATTATCGCTAGAACTATAATAAGTATACGTATTACTTTTATTATCATCAATATAACATGCATTATTACCCATATTATGCAGTTATTATCGATAGAACTGTAATAATTATACTTATTACTTATATTATTATCAATATAACATGAATTATTACCCATATTATGCAGTTATTATCGCTAGAACTATAATAAATATACGTATTACTTTTATTATCATCAATATAACATGCATTATTGCCCATATTATGCAGTTATTATCGATAGAACTGTAACAAATATACTTATTACTTTTATTATTATCAATATAACATGCACTATTAGCCATATTGTACTATTATTATCGCTAGAACTATAGTAATTATACTTATTACTCCCGATATTATCAATATAACATGCATTATTACACATATAATGCAGTTATTATCGCTAGATCTGTAATAATTATACTTACTACTTATATTATTAGCAATATAACGTGCATTATTACCCATATTATGCAGTTATTATCGCTAGAACTGTAATAATTATACTTATTACTTATATTATTATCAATATAACATGCATTTCTACCCATATAATGGAGTTATTATCGCTAGAACTGTAACAATTATACTTATTACTTATATTATTATCAATATAACATGCATTATTACCCATATAATGCAGTTATTATCGACAGAAGCATAATAAATATACTTACTACTTTTATTATCATCAATATAACGTGCATTATTACCCATATTATGCAGTTACTATCGATAGAACTATAATAAATATACTTATTACGTTTATTATCATCAATACAACATGCATTATTACCCATATTATGCAGTTTCTATCGATAGAACTGTAATAAATATACTTATTACTTTTATTATTATCAATATAACATGCACTATTAGCCATCTTTTACTATTATTATCGCAAGAACTATAATAATTATATTTATTACTCCCGATATTATCAATATAACATGCATTATTACCCATATAATGCAGTTATTATCGCTAGAACCGTAATAATTATACTTATTACTTATATTATTAGCAATATCACGTGCATTATTACCTATATAATGCAGTTATTATCGCTAGAACTGTAATAATTATACTTATTACTTATATTATTCACAATATAACATGCATTGTTACCCATATTATGCAGTTATTATCGACAGAACTATAATAAATATACTTATTACTTTTATTATTATTAATAGAACATGCACTATTACCCATATTTTACTATTATTATCGCAAGAACTATAATAATTATGTTTATTACTCCCGATATTATCAATATAACATGCATTATTACCCATATAATGCAGTTATTATCGCTAGAACCGTAATAATTGTACTTATTACTTATATTATTAGCAATATAACGTGCATTATTACCCATATAATGCAGTTATTATCGCTAGAACCGTAATAATTGTACTTATTACTTATATTATTATCAATATAACATGCATTATTACCCATATTATGCAGTTATTATCGCTAGAACTATAATAAGTATACGTATTACTTTTATTATTATCAATATAACATGCACTATTAGCCATATTTTACTATTATTATCGCTAGAACTATAATAATTATACTTATTACTCCCGATATTATCAATATAACATGCATTATTACGCATATAATGCAGTTATTATCGCTAGAACTGTAATAATTATACTTATTACTTATATTATTCTCAATATAACATGCATTGTTACCCATATTATGCAGTTATTATCGACAGAACTATAATAAATATACTTATTACTTTTATTATTATCAATAGAACATGCACTATTAGCCATATTTTACTATTATTATCGCAAGAACTATAATAATTATATTTATTACTCCCGATATTATCAATATAACTTGCATTATTACCAATATTATGCAGCTATTATCGCTAGAACTATAATAAATATACGTATTACTTTTATTATCATCAATATAACATGCATTATTACCCATATTATGCAGTTATTATCGATAGAACTGTTATAATTATACTTATTACGTATATTATTATCAATATAACATGAATTATTACCCATATTATGCAGTTATTATCGCTAGAACTATAATAAATATACGTATTACTTTTATTATCATCAATATAGCATGCATTATTGCCCATATTATGCAGTTATTATCGATAGAACTGTAATAAATATACTTATTACTTTTATTATTATCAATATAACAGGCACTCTTAACCATATTTTACTAGTATTATCGCTAGAACTGTAATAATTATACTTATTACTCCCGATATTATCAATATAACATGCATTATTACCCAAATAATGCAGTTATTATCGCTAGAACTGTAATAATTATACTTATTACTTATATTATTCTCAATATAACATGCATTATTACCCATATTATGCAGTTATAATCGGTAGATCTATAATAAATATACTTACTACTTTTATTATCATCAATATAACGTGCATTATTACCCATATTATGCAGTTAGAATCGGTAGAACTATAATAAATATACTTACAACTTTTATTATCATCAATATAACGTGCATTATTACCCATATTATGCAGTTATTATCGATAGAACTATAATAAATATATTTATTACTTTTATTATTATCAATATAATATGCATTATTAGCCATATTATGCAGTTATTATCGCTAGAACTATAATAAATATACGTATTACTTTTATTATTATCAATATAACATGCACTATTAGCCATATTTTACTATTATTATCGCTAGAACTATAATAATTATACTTATTACTTATATTATTATCAATATAACATGCATTATTACCCATATAATGCAGTTATTATCGACAGGAGCATAATAAATATACTTATTACTTTTATTATTATCAATATAACAGGCACTCTTAGCCATATTTTACTAGTATTATCGCTAGAACTGTAATAATTATACTTATTACTCCCGATATTATCAATATAACATGCATTATTACCCAAATAATGCAGTTATTATCGCTAGAACTGTAATAATTATACTTATTACTTATATTATTCTCAATATAACATGCATAATTACCCATATTATGCAGTTATAATCGGTAGAACTATAATAAATATACTTACTACTTTTATTATCATCAATATAACGTGCATTATTACTCATATTATGCAGTTATAATCGGTAGAACTATAATAAATATACTTACTACTTTTATTATCATCAATATAACGTGCATTATTACCCATATTATGCAGTTATTATCGATAGAACTATAATAAATATATTTATTACTTTTATTATTATCAATATAATATGCATTATTAGCCATATTATGCAGTTATTATCGCTAGAACTATAATAAATATACGTATTACTTATATTATTATCAATATAACATGCATTATTACCCATATTATGCAGTTATTATCGCTAGAACTATAATAAATATACGTATTACTTTTATTATCATCAATATAACATGCATTATTACCCATATTATGCAGTTATTATCGATAGAACTGTAATAATTATACTTATTACTTATATTATTATCAATATAACATGAATTATTACCCATATTATGCAGTTATTATCGCTAGAACTTTAATAAATATACGTATTACTTTTATTATCATCAATATAACATGCATTATTACCCATATTATGCAGTTTCTATCGATAGAACTGTAATAAATATACTTATTACTTTTATTATTATCAATATAACATGCACTATTAGCCATATTTTACTATTATTATCGCTAGAACTATAATAATTATACTTCTTACTCCCGATATTATCAATATAACATGCATTATTACGCATATAATGCAGTTATTATCGCCAGAACTGTAATAATTATACTTATAACTTATATTATTCTCAATATAACATGCATTGTTACCCATATTATGCAGTTATTATCGACAGAAGCATAATAAATATACTTACTACTTTTATTATCATCAATATAACGTGCATTATTACCCATATTATGCAGTTATTATCGATAGAACTATAATAAATATACTTATTACGTTTATTATCATCAATACAACATGCATTATTACCCATATTATGCAGTTTCTATCGATAGAACTGTAATAAATATACTTATTACTTTTATTATTATCAATATAACATGCACTATTAGCCATCTTTTACTATTATTATCGCAAGAACTATAATAATTATATTTATTACTCCCGATATTATCAATATAACATGCATTATTACGCATATAATGCAGTTATTATCGCTAGAACTATAATAAATATACGTATTACTTTTATTATCATCAATATAACATGCATTATTACCCATATTATGCAGTTATTATCGATAGAACTGTAATAATTATACTTATTACTTATATTATTATCAATATAACATGAATTATTACCCATATTATGCAGTTATTATCGCTAGAACTTTAATAAATATACGTATTACTTTTATTATCATCAATATAACATGCATTATTACCCATATTATGCAGTTTCTATCGATAGAACTGTAATAAATATACTTATTACTTTTATTATTATCAATATAACATGCACTATTAGCCATATTTTACTATTATTATCGCTAGAACTATAATAATTATACTTCTTACTCCCGATATTATCAATATAACATGCATTATTACGCATATAATGCAGTTATTATCGCCAGAACTGTAATAATTATACTTATAACTTATATTATTCTCAATATAACATGCATTGTTACCCATATTATGCAGTTATTATCGACAGAAGCATAATAAATATACTTACTACTTTTATTATCATCAATATAACGTGCATTATTACCCATATTATGCAGTTATTATCGATAGAACTATAATAAATATACTTATTACGTTTATTATCATCAATACAACATGCATTATTACCCATATTATGCAGTTTCTATCGATAGAACTGTAATAAATATACTTATTACTTTTATTATTATCAATATAACATGCACTATTAGCCATCTTTTACTATTATTATCGCAAGAACTATAATAATTATATTTATTACTCCCGATATTATCAATATAACATGCATTATTACGCATATAATGCAGTTATTATCGCTAGAACCGTAATAATTATACTTATTACTTATATTATTAGCAATATAACGTGCATTATTACCTATATAATGCAGTTATTATCGCTAGAACTGTAATAATTATACTTATTACTTATATTATTCACAATATAACATGCATTGTTACCCATATTATGCAGTTATTATCGACAGAACTATAATAAATATACTTATTACTTTTATTATTATTAATAGAACATGCACTATTACCCATATTTTACTATTATTATCGCAAGAACTATAATAATTATATTTATTACTCCCGATATTATCAATATAACATGCATTATTACCCATATAATGCAGTTATTATCGCTAGAACCGTAATAATTGTACTTATTACTTATATTATTAGCAATATAACGTGCATTATTACCCATATAATGCAGTTATTATCGCTAGAAATGTAATAATTATACTTATTACTTATATTATAATCAATATAACATGCATTATTACCCATATTATGCAGTTATTATCGCTAGAACTATAATAAATATACGTATTACTTTTATTGTCATCAATATAACATGCATTATTACCCATATTATGCAGTGATTATCGATAGAACTGTAATAATTATACTTATTACTTATATTATTATCAATATAACATGAATTATTACCCATATTATGCAGTTATTATCGCTAGAACTATAATAAATATACGTATCACTTTTATTATCATCAATATAACATGCATTATTACCCATATTATGCAGTTATAATCGATAGAACTGTAATAAATATACGTATTACTTTTATTATCATCAATATAGCATGCATTATTGCCCATATTATGCAGTTATTATCGATAGAACTGTAATAAATATACTTATTACTTTTATTATTATCAATATAACATGCACTATTAGCCATATTGTACTATTATTATCGCTAGAACTATAGTAATTATACTTATTACTCCCGATATTATCAATATAACATGCATTATTACACATGTAATGCAGTTATTATCGCTAGATCTGTAATAATTATACTTACTACTTATATTATTAGCAATATAACGTGCATTATTACCCATATTATGCAGTTATTATCGCTAGAACTGTAATAATTATACTTATTACTTATATTATTATCAATATAACATGCATTTCTACCCATATAATGGAGTTATTATCGCTAGAACTGTAATAATTATACTTATTACTTATATTATTATCAATATAACATGCATTATTACCCATATAATGCAGTTATTATCGACAGAAGCATAATAAATATACTTACTACTTTTATTATCATCAATATAACGTGCATTATTACCCATATTATGCAGTTATTATCGATAGAACTATAATAAATATACTTATTACTTTTATTATTATCAATATAACATGCACTATTAGCCATCTTTTACTATTATTATCGCAAGAACTATAATAATTATATTTATTACTCCCGATATTATCAATATAACATGCATTATTACCCATATAATGCAGTTATTATCGCTAGAACCGTAATAATTGTACTTATTACTTATATTATTAGCAATATAACGTGCATTATTACCCATATTATGCAGTTATTATCGCTAGAACTGTAATAATTTTACTTATTACTTATATTATTATCAATATAACATTCATTATTACCCATATTATGCAGTTATAATCGGTAGAACTAAAATAAATATACTTACTACTTTTATTATCATCAATATAACGTGCATTATTACCCATATTATGCAGTTAGAATCGGTAGAACTATAATAAATATACTTACTACTTTTATTATCATCAATATAACGTGCATTATTACCCATATTATGCAGTTATTATCGATAGAACTATAATAAATATATTTATTACTTTTATTATTATCAATATAATATGCATTATCAGCCATATTATGCAGTTATTATCGCTAGAACTATAATAAATGTACGTATTACTTTTATTATTATCAATATAACATGCACTATTAGCCATATTTTACTATTATTATCGCTAGAACTATAATAATTATACTTATTACTTATATTATTATCAATATAACATGCATTATTACCCATATAATGCAGTTATTATCGACAGAAGCATAATAAATATACTTATTACTTTTATTATTATCAATATAACAGGCACTCTTAGCCATATTTTACTAGTATTATCGCTAGAACTGTAATAATTATACTTATTACTCCCGATATTATCAATATAACATGCATTATTACCCAAATAATGCAGTTATTATCGCTAGAACTGTAATAATTATACTTATTACTTATATTATTCTCAATATAACATGCATTATTACCCATATTATGCAGTTATTATCGCTAGAACTATAATAAATATACGTATTACTTTTATTATTATCAATATAACATGCACTATTAGCCATATTTTACTATTATTATCGCTAGAACTATAATAATTATACTTATTACTTATATTATTATCAATATAACACGCATTATTACCCATATAATGCAGTTATTATCGACAGAAGCATAATAAATATACTTATTACTTTTATTATTATCAATATAACAGGCACTCTTAGCCATATTTTACTAGTATTATCGCTAGAACTGTAATAATTATACTTATTACTCCCGATATTATCAATATAACATGCATTATTACCCAAATAATGCAGTTATTATCGCTAGAACTGTAATAATTATACTTATTACTTTTATTATTATCAATATAACATGCACTATTAGCCATATTGTACTATTATTATCGCTAGAACTATAGTAATTATACTTATTACTCCCGATATTATCAATATAACATGCATTATTACACATATAATGCAGTTATTATCGCTAGATCTGTAATAATTATACTTATTACTTATATTATTATCAATATAACATGCATTATTACCCATATAATGCAGTTATTATCGACAGAAGCATAATAAATATACTTACTACTTTTATTATCATCAATATAACGTGCATTATTACCCATATTATGCAGTTATTATCGATAGAACTATAATAAATATACTTATTACGTTTATTATCATCAATACAACATGCATTATTACCCATATTATGCAGTTTCTATCGATAGAACTGTAATAAATATACTTATTACTTTTATTATTATCAATATAACATGCACTATTAGCCATCTTTTACTATTATTATCGCAAGAACTATAATAATTATATTTATTACTCCCGATATTATCAATATAACATGCATTATTACCCATATAATGCAGTTATTATCGCTAGAACCGTAATAATTGTACTTATTACTTATATTATTAGCAATATAACGTGCATTATTACCCATATTATGCAGTTATTATCGCTAGAACTGTAATAATTTTACTTATTACTTATATTATTATCAATATAACATTCATTATTACCCATATTATGCAGTTATAATCGGTAGAACTAAAATAAATATACTTACTACTTTTATTATCATCAATATAACGTGCATTATTACCCATATTATGCAGTTAGAATCGGTAGAACTATAATAAATATACTTACTACTTTTATTATCATCAATATAACGTGCATTATTACCCATATTATGCAGTTATTATCGATAGAACTATAATAAATATATTTATTACTTTTATTATTATCAATATAATATGCATTATCAGCCATATTATGCAGTTATTATCGCTAGAACTATAATAAATGTACGTATTACTTTTATTATTATCAATATAACATGCACTATTAGCCATATTTTACTATTATTATCGCTAGAACTATAATAATTATACTTATTACTTATATTATTATCAATATAACATGCATTATTACCCATATAATGCAGTTATTATCGACAGAAGCATAATAAATATACTTATTACTTTTATTATTATCAATATAACAGGCACTCTTAGCCATATTTTACTAGTATTATCGCTAGAACTGTAATAATTATACTTATTACTCCCGATATTATCAATATAACATGCATTATTACCCAAATAATGCAGTTATTATCGCTAGAACTGTAATAATTATACTTATTACTTATATTATTCTCAATATAACATGCATAATTACCCATATTATGCAGTTATAATCGGTAGAACTATAATAAATATACTTACTACTTTTATTATCATCAATATAACGTGCATTATTACTCATATTATGCAGTTATAATCGGTAGAACTATAATAAATATACTTACTACTTTTATTATCATCAATATAACGTGCATTATTACCCATATTATGCAGTTATTATCGATAGAACTATAATAAATATATTTATTACTTTTATTATTATCAATATAATATGCATTATTAGCCATATTATGCAGTTATTATCGCTAGAACTATAATAAATATACGTATTACTTATATTATTATCAATATAACATGCATTATTACCCATATTATGCAGTTATTATCGCTAGAACTATAATAAATATACGTATTACTTTTATTATCATCAATATAACATGCATTATTACCCATATTATGCAGTTATTATCGATAGAACTGTAATAATTATACTTATTACTTATATTATTATCAATATAACATGAATTATTACCCATATTATGCAGTTATTATCGCTAGAACTTTAATAAATATACGTATTACTTTTATTATCATCAATATAACATGCATTATTACCCATATTATGCAGTTTCTATCGATAGAACTGTAATAAATATACTTATTACTTTTATTATTATCAATATAACATGCACTATTAGCCATATTTTACTATTATTATCGCTAGAACTATAATAATTATACTTCTTACTCCCGATATTATCAATATAACATGCATTATTACGCATATAATGCAGTTATTATCGCCAGAACTGTAATAATTATACTTATAACTTATATTATTCTCAATATAACATGCATTGTTACCCATATTATGCAGTTATTATCGACAGAAGCATAATAAATATACTTACTACTTTTATTATCATCAATATAACGTGCATTATTACCCATATTATGCAGTTATTATCGATAGAACTATAATAAATATACTTATTACGTTTATTATCATCAATACAACATGCATTATTACCCATATTATGCAGTTTCTATCGATAGAACTGTAATAAATATACTTATTACTTTTATTATTATCAATATAACATGCACTATTAGCCATCTTTTACTATTATTATCGCAAGAACTATAATAATTATATTTATTACTCCCGATATTATCAATATAACATGCATTATTACGCATATAATGCAGTTATTATCGCTAGAACTATAATAAATATACGTATTACTTTTATTATCATCAATATAACATGCATTATTACCCATATTATGCAGTTATTATCGATAGAACTGTAATAATTATACTTATTACTTATATTATTATCAATATAACATGAATTATTACCCATATTATGCAGTTATTATCGCTAGAACTTTAATAAATATACGTATTACTTTTATTATCATCAATATAACATGCATTATTACCCATATTATGCAGTTTCTATCGATAGAACTGTAATAAATATACTTATTACTTTTATTATTATCAATATAACATGCACTATTAGCCATATTTTACTATTATTATCGCTAGAACTATAATAATTATACTTCTTACTCCCGATATTATCAATATAACATGCATTATTACGCATATAATGCAGTTATTATCGCCAGAACTGTAATAATTATACTTATAACTTATATTATTCTCAATATAACATGCATTGTTACCCATATTATGCAGTTATTATCGACAGAAGCATAATAAATATACTTACTACTTTTATTATCATCAATATAACGTGCATTATTACCCATATTATGCAGTTATTATCGATAGAACTATAATAAATATACTTATTACGTTTATTATCATCAATACAACATGCATTATTACCCATATTATGCAGTTTCTATCGATAGAACTGTAATAAATATACTTATTACTTTTTATTATTATCAATTATAACATGCACTATTAGCCATCTTTTACTATTATTATCGCAAGAACTATAATAATTATATTTATTACTCCCGATATTATCAATATAACATGCATTATTACGCATATAATGCAGTTATTATCGCTAGAACCGTAATAATTATACTTATTACTTATATTATTAGCAATATAACGTGCATTATTACCTATATAATGCAGTTATTATCGCTAGAACTGTAATAATTTATACTTATTACTTATATTATTCACAATATAACATGCATTGTTACCCATATTATGCAGTTATTATCGACAGAACTATAATAAAATATACTTATTACTTTTATTATTATTAATAGAACATGCACTATTACCCATATTTTACTATTATTATCGCAAGAACTATAATAATTATATTTATTACTCCCGATATTATCAATATAACATGCATTATTACCCATATAATGCAGTTATTATCGCTAGAACCGTAATAATTGTACTTATTACTTATATTATTAGCAATATAACGATGCATTATTACCCATTATAATGCAGTTATTATCGCTAGAAATGTAATAATTATACTTATTACTTATATTATAATCAATATAACATGCATTATTACCCATATTATGCAGTTATTATCGCTAGAACTATAATAAATATACGTATTACTTTTATTGTCATCAATATAACATGCATTATTACCCATATTATATGCAGTGATTATCGATAGAACTGTAATAATTATACTTATTACTTATATTATTATCAATATAACATGAATTATTACCCATATTATGCAGTTATTATCGCTAGAACTATAATAAATATACGTATCACTTTTATTATCATCAATATAACATGCATTATTACCCATATTATGCAGTTATAATCGATAGAACTGTAATAAATATACGTATTACTTTTATTATCATCAATATAGCATGCATTATTGCCCATATTATGCAGTTATTATCGATAAGAACTGTAATAAATATACTTATTACTTTTATTATTATCAATATAACATGCACTATTAGCCATATTGTACTATTATTATCGCTAGAACTATAGTAAATTATACTTATTACCTCCGATATTATCAATATAACATGCATTATTACACATGTAATGCAGTTATTTATCGCTAGATCTGTAATAATTATACTTACTACTTATATTATTAGCAATATAACGTGCATTATTACCCATATTATGCAGTTATTATCGCTAGAACTGTAATAATTATACTTATTACTTATATTATTATCAATAATAACATGCATTTCTACCCATATAATGGAGTTATTATCGCTAGAACTGTAATAATTATACTTATTACTTATCATTATTATCAATATAACATGCATTATTACCCATATAATGCAGTTATTATCGACAGAAGCATAATAAAATATACTTACTACTTTTATTATCATCAATATAACGTGCATTATTACCCATATTATGCAGTTATTATCGATAGAACTATAATAAATATACTTATTACTTTTATTATTATCAATTATAACATGCACTATTAGCCATCTTTTACTATTATTATCGCAAGAACTATAATAAATTATATTTATTACTCCCTGATATTATCAATTATAACATGCATTATTACCCATATAAATGCAGTTATTATCGCTAGAACCGTAATAATTGTACTTATTACTTATATTATTAGCAATATAACGTGCATTATTACCCATATTATGCAGTTATTATCGCTAGAACTGTAATAATTTTACTTATTACTTATATTATTATCAATATAACATTCATTATTACCCCATATTATGCAGTTATAATCGGTAGAACTAAAATAAATATACTTACTACTTTATTATCATCAATATAACGTGCATTATTACCCATATTATGCAGTTAGAATCGGTAGAACTATAATAAATATACTTACTACTTTTATTTATCATCAATATAACGTGCATTATTACCCATATTATGCAGTTATTATCGATAGAACTATAATAAATATATTTTATTACTTTTATTATTATCAATATAATATGCATTATCAGCCATATTATGCAGTTATTATCGCTAGAACTATAATAAATGTACGTATTACTTTTATTATTATCAATATAACATGCACTATTAGCCATATTTTACTATTATTATCGCTAGAAACTATAATAATTATACTTATTACTTATATTATTATCAATATAACATGCATTATTACCCATATAATGCAGTTATTATCGACAGAAGCATAATAAACAATATACTTATTACTTTTATTATTATCAATATAACAGGCACTCTTAGCCATATTTTACTAGTATTATCGCTAGAACTGTAATAATTATACTTATTACTCCCGATATTATCAATATAACATGCATTATTACCCAAATAATGCAGTTATTATCGCTAGAACTGTAATAATTATACTTATTACTTATATTATTCTCAATATAACATGCATTATTACCCATATTATGCAGTTATTATCGCTAGAACTATAATAAATATACGTATTACTTTTATTATTATCAATATAACATGCACTATTAGCCATATTTTACTATTATTATCGCTAGAACTATAATAATTATACTTATTACTTATATTATTATCAATATAACACGCATTATTACCCATATAATGCAGTTATTATCGACAGAAGCATAATAAATATACTTATTACTTTTATTATTATCAATATAACAGGCACTCTTAGCCATATTTTACTAGTATTATCGCTAGAACTGTAATAATTATACTTATTACTCCCGATATTATCAATATAACATGCATTATTACCCAAATAATGCAGTTATTATCGCTAGAACTGTAATAATTATACTTATTACTTTTATTATTATCAATATAACATGCACTATTAGCCATATTGTACTATTATTATCGCTAGAACTATAGTAATTATACTTATTACTCCCGATATTATCAATATAACATGCATTATTACACATATAATGCAGTTATTATCGCTAGATCTGTAATAATTATACTTATTACTTATATTATTATCAATATAACATGCATTATTACCCATATAATGCAGTTATTATCGACAGAAGCATAATAAATATACTTACTACTTTTATTATCATCAATATAACGTGCATTATTACCCATATTATGCAGTTATTATCGATAGAACTATAATAAATATACTTATTACGTTTATTATCATCAATACAACATGCATTATTACCCATATTATGCAGTTTCTATCGATAGAACTGTAATAAATATACTTATTACTTTTATTATTATCAATATAACATGCACTATTAGCCATCTTTTACTATTATTATCGCAAGAACTATAATAATTATATTTATTACTCCCGATATTACCATATAATGCAGTTATTATCGCTAGAACCGTAATAATTGTACTTATTACTTATATTATTAGCAATATAACGTGCATTATTACCCATATTATGCAGTTATTATCGCTAGAACTGTAATAATTTTACTTATTACTTATATTATTATCAATATAACATTCATTATTACCCATATTATGCAGTTATAATCGGTAGAACTAAAATAAATATACTTACTACTTTTATTATCATCAATATAACGTGCATTATTACCCATATTATGCAGTTAGAATCGGTAGAACTATAATAAATATACTTACTACTTTTATTATCATCAATATAACGTGCATTATTACCCATATTATGCAGTTATTATCGATAGAACTATAATAAATATATTTATTACTTTTATTATTATCAATATAATATGCATTATCAGCCATATTATGCAGTTATTATCGCTAGAACTATAATAAATGTACGTATTACTTTTATTATTATCAATATAACATGCACTATTAGCCATATTTTACTATTATTATCGCTAGAACTATAATAATTATACTTATTACTTATATTATTATCAATATAACATGCATTATTACCCATATAATGCAGTTATTATCGACAGAAGCATAATAAATATACTTATTACTTTTATTATTATCAATATAACAGGCACTCTTAGCCATATTTTACTAGTATTATCGCTAGAACTGTAATAATTATACTTATTACTCCCGATATTATCAATATAACATGCATTATTACCCAAATAATGCAGTTATTATCGCTAGAACTGTAATAATTATACTTATTACTTATATTATTCTCAATATAACATGCATTATTACCCATATTATGCAGTTATTATCGCTAGAACTATAATAAATATACGTATTACTTTTATTATTATCAATATAACATGCACTATTAGCCATATTTTACTATTATTATCGCTAGAACTATAATAATTATACTTATTATTTATATTATTATCAATATAACACGCATTATTACCCATATAATGCAGTTATTATCGACAGAAGCATAATAAATATACTTATTACTTTTATTATTATCAATATAACAGGCACTCTTAGCCATATTTTACTAGTATTATCGCTAGAACTGTAATAATTATACTTATTACTCCCGATATTATCAATATAACATGCATTATTACCCAAATAATGCAGTTATTATCGCTAGAACTGTAATAATTATACTTATTACTTTTATTATTATCAATATAACATGCACTATTAGCCATATTGTACTATTATTATCGCTAGAACTATAGTAATTATACTTATTACTCCCGATATTATCAATATAACATGCATTATTACACATATAATGCAGTTATTATCGCTAGATCTGTAATAATTATACTTACTACTTATATTATTAGCAATATAACATGCATTATTACCCATATAATGCAGTTATTATCGACAGAAGCATAATAAATATACTTACTACTTTTATTGTCATCAATATAACGTGCATTATTACCCATATTATGCAGTTATTATCGATAGAACTATAATAAATATACTTATTACGTTTATTATCATCAATACAACATGCATTATTACCCACATTATGCAGTTTCTATCGATAGAACTGTAATAAATATACTTATTACTTTTATTATTATCAATATAACATGCACTATTAGCCATCTTTTACTATTATTATCGCAAGAACTATAATAATTATATTTATTACTCCCGATATTATCAATATAACATGCATTATTACCCATATAATGCAGTTATTATCGCTAGAACCGTAATAATTATACTTATTACTTATATTATTAGCAATATAACGTGCATTATTACCTATATAATGCAGTTATTATCGCTAGAACTGTAATAATTATACTTACTACTTATATTATTCTCAATATAACGTGCATTGTTACCCATATTATGCAGCTATTATCGACAGAACTATAATAAATATACTTATTACTTTTATTATTATTAATAGAACATGCACTATTACCCATATTTTACTATTATTATCGCAAGAACTATAATAATTATATTTATTACTCCCGATATTATCGATATAACATGCATTATTACCCATATTATGCAGTTATTATCGCTAGAACTATAACAAATATACGTATTACTTTTATTATCATCAATATAACATACTTTATTACCCATATTATGCAGTTATTATCGATAGAACTCTAATAATTATACTTATTACTTATATTATTATCAATATAACATGCATTATTACCCATATAATGGAGTTATTATCGCTAGAACTGTAATAATTATACTTATTACTTATATTATTATCAATATAACATGCATTATTACCCATATTATGCAGTTATTATCGCTAGAACTATAATAAATATACGTGTTACTTTTATTATCATCAATATAACATGCATTATTACCCATATTATGCAATTTCTATCGATAGAACTGTAATAAATATACTTATTACTTTTATTATTATCAATATAACATGCACTATTAGCCATATTTTACTATTATTATCGCTAGAACTATAATAATTATACTTATTACTCCCGATATTATCAATATAACATGCATTATTACGCATATAATGCAGTTATTATCGCTAGAACTGTAATAATTATACTTGTTACTTTTATTATTCTCAATATAACATGCATTGTTACCCATATTATGCAGTTATTATCGCTAGAAATGTAATAATTATACTTATTACTTATATTATTATCAATATAACATGCATTATTACCCATATTATGCAGTTATTATCGCTAGAACTATAATAAATATACGTATTACTTTTATTATCATCAATATAACATGCATTATTACCCATATTATGCAGTTATTATCGATAGAACTGTAATAATTATACTTATTACTTATATTATTATCAATATAACATGAATTATTACCCATATTATGCAGTTATTATCGCTAGAACTATAATAAATATACGTATTACTTTTATTATCATCAATATAACATGCATTATTGCCCATATTATGCAGTTATTATCGATAGAACTGTAACAAATATACTTATTACTTTTATTATTATCAATATCACATGCATTTCTACCCATATCATGGAGTTATTATCGCTAGAACTGTAATAATTATACTTATTACTTATATTATTATCAATATAACATGCATTAGTACCCATATAATGCAGTTATTATCGACAGAAGTATAATAAATATACTTATTACTTTTATTATTATCGATATAACAGGCACTCTTAGCCATATTTTACTAGTATTATCGCTAGAACTGTAATAATTATACTTATTACTCCCGATATTATCAATATAACATCCATTATTACCCAAATAATGCAGTTATTATCGCTAGAACTGTAATAATTATACTTATTACTTATATTATTCTCAATATAACATGAATTATTACCCATATTATGCAGTTATAATCGGTAGAACTATAATAAATATACTTACTACTTTTATTATCATCAATATAACGTGCATTATTACCCATATTATGCAGTTATTATCGATAGAACTATAATAAATATATTTATTACTTTTATTATTATCAATATAACATGCACTATTAGCCATATTTTACTATTATTATCGCTAGAACTATAATAATTATACTTATTACTCCCGATATTATCAATATAACATGCATTATTAGTCATATAATGCAGTTATTATCGCTAGAACTGTAATAATTATACTTATTACTTATATTATTATCAATATAACATGCATTATTACCCATATAATGCAGTTATTATCGCTAGAAATGTAATAATTATACTTATTACTTATATTATTATCAATATAACATGCATTATTACCCATATTATGCAGTTATTATCGCTAGAACTATAATAAATATACGTATTACTTTTATTATCATCAATATAACATGCATTATTACCCATATTATGCAGTTATTATCGATAGAACTGGAATAATTATACTTATTACTTATATTATTATCAATATAACATGAATTATTACCCATATTATGCAGTTATTATCGCTAGAACTATAATAAATATACGTATTACTCTTATTATCATCAATATAACATGCATTATTACCCATATAATGCAGTTATTATCGCTAGAACTGTAATAATTATAGTTATTATTTATATTATTAGCAATATAACGTGCATTATTACCCATATTTTGCAGTTATTATCGATAGAACTATAATAAATATACTTATTACTTTTATTATTATCAATATAACATGCATTATTAGCCATATAATGCAGTTATTATCGCTAGAACTGTAACAATTATACTTATCATTTATATTATTAGCAATATAACGTGCATTATTACCCATATTATGCAGCTATTATCGCTAGAACTGTAATAGTTATACTTATTACTTATATTATTATCAATATAACATGCATTTCTAGCCATATAATGGAGTTATTATCGCTAGAACTGTAATAATTATACTTATTACTTATATTATTATCAATATAACATGCATTATTACCCATATAATGCAGTTATTATCGACAGAAGCATAATAAATATACTTACTACTTTTATTGTCATCAATATAACGTGCATTATTACCCATATTATGCAGTTATTATCGACAGAACTATAATAAATATACTTATTACTTTTATTATTATTAATAGAACATGCACTATTACCCATATTTTACTATTATTATCGCAAGAACTATAATAATTATATTTATTACTCCCGATGTTATCAATATAACATACATTATTACTCACATAATGAAGTTATTATCGCTAGAACCGTAATAATTATACTTATTACTTATATTATTAGCAATATAACGTGCATTATCACCCATATAATGCAGTTATTATCGCTAGAACTGTAATAATTATACTTATTACTTATATTATTCTCAATACAACATGCATTGTTACCCATATTATGCAGTTATTATCGACAGAACTATAATAAATATACTTATTACTTTTATTATTATTAATAGAACATGCACTATTACCCATATTTTACTATTATTATCGCAAGAACTATAATAATTATATTTATTACTCCCGATATTATCGATATAACATGCATTATTACCCATATTATGCAGTTATTATCGCTAGAACTATAACAAATATACGTATTACTTTTATTATCATCAATATAACATGCATTATTACCCATATTATGCAGTTATTATCGATAGAACTCTAATAATTATACTTATTACTTATATTATTATCAATATAACATGCATTATTACCCATATAATGGAGTTATTATCGCTAGAACTGTAATAATTATACTTATTACTTATATTATTATCAATATAACATGCATTATTACCCATATTATGCAGTTATTATCGCTAGAACTATAATAAATATACGTATTACTTTTATTATCATCAATATAACATGCATTATTACCCATATTATGCAATTTCTATCGATAGAACTGTAATAAATATACTTATTACTTTTATTATTATCAATATAACATGCACTATTAGCCATATTTTACTATTATTATCGCTAGAACTATAATAATTATACTTATTACTCCCGATATTATCAATATAACATGCATTATTACGCATATAATGCAGTTATTATCGCTAGAACTGTAATAATTATACTTGTTACTTCTATTATTCTCAATATAACATGCATTATTACCCATATAATGGAGTTATTATCGCTAGAACTGTAATAATTATACTTATTACTTATATTATTATCAATATAACATGCATTATTACCCATATTATGCAGTTATTATCGCTAGAACTATAATAAATATACGTATTACTTTTATTATCATCAATATAACATGCATTATTACCCATATTATGCAATTTCTATCGATAGAACTGTAATAAATATACTTATTACTTTTATTATTATCAATATAACATGCACTATTAGCCATATTTTACTATTATTATCGCTAGAACTATAATAATTATACTTATTACTCCCGATATTATCAATATAACATGCATTATTAGTCATATAATGCAGTTATTATCGCTAGAACTGTAATAATTATACTTATTACTTATATTATTATCAATATAACATGCATTATTACCCATATAATGCAGTTATTATCGCTAGAAATGTAATAATTATACTTATTACTTATATTATTATCAATATAACATGCATTATTACCCATATTATGCAGTTATTATCGCTAGAACTATAATAAATATACGTATTACTTTTATTATCATCAATATAACATGCATTATTACCCATATTATGCAGTTATTATCGATAGAACTGGAATAATTATACTTATTACTTATATTATTATCAATATAACATGAATTATTACCCATATTATGCAGTTATTATCGCTAGAACTATAATAAATATACGTATTACTCTTATTATCATCAATATAACATGCATTATTACCCATATTATGCAGTTATTATCGATAGAACTGTAATAAATATACTTATTTCTTTTATTATTATCAATATAACATGCACTATTAGCCATACTGTACTATTATTATCGCTAGAAATATAGTAATTATACTTATTACTCCCGATATTATCAATATAACATGCATTATTACCCATATAATGCAGTTATTATCGCTAGAACTGTAATAATTACAGTTATTATTTATATTATTAGCAATATAACGTGCATTATTACCCATATTATGCAGCTATTATCGCTAGAACTGTAATAGTTATACTTATTACTTATATTATTATCAATATAACATGCATTATTACCCATATAATGGAGTTATTATCGCTAGAACTGTAATAATTATACTTATTACTTATATTATTCTCAATATAACATGCATTATTATCCATATAATGCAGTTATTATCGACAGAAGTATAATAAATATACTTATTACTTTTATTATTATAAATATAACATGCACTATTAGCCATATTTTACTATTATTATCACTAGAACTATAATAATTATGCTTATTACTCCCGATATTATCAATATAACATGCATTATTACCCATATAATGCAGTTATTATCGCTAGAACTGTAATAATTATAGTTATTACTTATACTATTAGCAGTATAACGTGCATTGTTACCCATATTATGCAGTTATTATGGCTAGAACTGTAATAATTATACTTATTACTTATATTATTATTAATATAACATGCATTATTACACATATAATGGAGTTATTATCGATAGAACTGTAATAATTATACTTATTACTTATATTATTATCAATATAACATGCATTATTATCCATATAATGCAGTTATTATCGACAGAAGTATAATAAATATACTTATTACTTTTATTATTATAAATATAACATGCACTATTAGCCATATTTTACTATTATTATCACTAGAACTATAATAATTATACTTATTACTCCCGATATTATCAATATAACATGCATTATTACCCTTATAATGGAGTTATTATCGCTAGAACTGTAATAAATACACTTACTACTTTCATTATCACCAATATAACATGCATTATTACCCATATTATGCAGTTATTATCGCTAGAACTATAATAAATATACGTATTACTTTTATTATCATCAATATAACGTGCATTATTACCCATATTATGCAGTTATTATCGATAGAACTGTAATAAACATACTTATTACTTTTATTGTTATCAATATAACATGCACTATTAGCCATATTTTACTATTATTATCGCTAGAACTATAATAATTATACTTATTACTCCCAATATTATCAATATAACATGCATTATTACCCATATAATGCAGTTATTATCGTTAGAACTGTAATAATTATATTTATTACTTATATTATTATCAATGTAACATGCATTATTACACATATAATGGAGTTATTATCGATAGAACTGTAATAATTATACTTATTACTTATATTATTATCAATATAACATGAATTATTACCCATATAATGCAGTTATTATCGACAGAAGTATAATAAATATACTTATTACTTTTATTATTATAAATATAACATGCACTATTAGCCATATTTTACTATTATTATCACTAGAACTCTAATAATTATACTTATTACTCCCGATATTATCAATATAACATGCATTATTACCCTTATAATGCAGTTATTATCGCTAGAACTGTAATAAATACACTTACTACTTTCATTATCATCAATATAACATGCATTATTACACATATAATGGAGTTATTATCGATAGAACTGTAATAATTATACTTATTACTTATATCATTATCAATATAACATGCATTATTATCCATATAATGCAGTTACTACCGACAGAAGTATAATAAATATACTTATTACTTTTATTATTATAAATATAACATGCACTATTAGCCATATTTTACTATTATTATCACTAGAACTATAATAATTATGCTTATTACTCCCGATATTATCAATATAACATGCATTATTACCCATATAATGCAGTTATTATCGCTAGAACTGTAATAATTATAGTTATTACTTATACTATAAGCAGTATAACGTGCATTGTTACCCATATTATGCAGTTATTATGGCTAGAACTGTAATAATTATACTGATTACTTATATTATTATTAATATAACATGCATTATTACCCATATAATGGAGTTATTATCACTAGAACTGTAATAACTATACTTATTACTTATATTATTATCAATATAACATGCATTATTACCCATATTATGCAGTTATTATCGCTAGAACTATAATAAATATACTTACTACTTTTATTATCATCAATATAACCTGCATTATTACCCATATTATGCAGTTATTATCGCTAGAACTGTAATAATTATACTCATTACTTATATTATTATCAATATAACATGCATTATTACCCATATAATGCAGTTATTATCGCTAGAACTGTAATAATTATACTTATTACTCCCGATATTATCAATATAACATGCATTATTACCCATATAATGCAGTTACTATCGCTAGAATTGTAATAATTATACTTATTACTTATATTATTATCAATATAACATGCATTATTACGCATATTATGCAGTTACAATCGCTAGAACTATAATAAATATACTTAGTACTTTTTTTATCATCAATATAACATGCATTATTACGCATATAATGCAGTTATTATCGCTAGAACTGTAATAAATATACTTACTACTTTCATTATCATCAATATAACATGCATTATTACGCATATAATGCAGTTATTATCGCTAGAACTGTAATAACTATACTCATTACTGATATTATTATCAATATAACATGCATTATTAGTCATGTTTTACTATTATTATCGCTAGAACTATAATAATTATACTTATTACTCCCAATATTATCAATATAACATGCATTATTACCCATATAATGCAGTTATTATCGCTAGAACTGTAATAATTATATTTATTACTTATATTATTCTCAATATAACATGCACTATTAGTCATATTTCACTATTATTATCGCTAGAAATATAATGATTATACTTATTATTCCCAATATTACCAATATAACATGCATTATTACCCATATAATGCAGTTATTATCGCTAGAACTGTAATAATTATACTTATTACTTATATTATTATCAATATAACGTGCATTATTACCCTTATTATGCAGTTATTATCGCTAGAACTGTAATAATTATACTTATTACCTATATTATTATCAATATAACATGCATTATTACGCATATTATGCAGTTATAATCGCTAGAACTATAATAAATATACTTAGTACTTTTTTTATCATCAATATAACATGCATTATTACCCATATAATGCAGTTATTATCGCTAGAACTGTAATAATTATATTTATTACTTATATTATTCTCAATATAACATGCATTATTACCCATATTATGCAGTTATTATCGCTAGAACTATAATAAATATACGTATTACTCTTATTATCATCAATATAACATGCATTATTACCCATATTATGCAGTTATTATCGATAGAACTGTAATAAATATACTTATTTCTTTTATTATTATCAATATAACATGCACTATTAGCCATATTGTACTATTATTATCGCTAGAAATATAGTAATTATACTTATTACTCCCGATATTATCAATATAACATGCATTATTACCCATATAATGCAGTTATTATCGCTAGAACTGTAATAATTATACTTATTATTTATATTATTAGCAATATAACGTGCATTATTACCCATATTTTGCAGTTATTATCGATAGAACTATAATAAATATACTTATTACTTTTATTATTATCAATATAACATGCAGTATTAGCCATATAATGCAGTTATTATCGCTAGAACTGTAACAATTATACTTATCATTTATATTATTAGCAATATAACATGCATTATTACCCATATTATGCAGTTATTATCGCTAGAACTATAATAAATATACGTATTACTTTTATTATCATCAATATAACATGCATTATTATCCATATAATGCAGTTATTATCGACAGAAGTATAATAAATATACTTATTACTTTTATTATTATAAATATAACATGCACTATTAGCCATATTTTACTATTATTATCACTAGAACTATAATAATTATACTTATTACTCCCGATATTATCAATATAACATGCATTATTACCCTTATAATGGAGTTATTATCGCTAGAACTGTAATAAATACACTTACTACTTTCATTATCGCCAATATAACATGCATTATTACCCATATTATGCAGTTATTATCGCTAGAACTATAATAAATATACGTATTACTTTTATTATCATCAATATAACGTGCATTATTACCCATATTATGCAGTTATTATCGATAGAACTGTAATAAACATACTTATTACTTTTATTGTTATCAATATAACATGCACTATTAGCCATATTTTACTATTATTATCGCTAGAACTATAATAATTATACTTATTACTCCCAATATTATCAATATAACATGCATTATTACCCATATAATGCAGTTATTATCGTTAGAACTGTAATAATTATATTTATTACTTATATTATTATCAATGTAACATGCATTATTACACATATAATGGAGTTATTATCGATAGAACTGTAATAATTATACTTATTACTTATATTATTATCAATATAACATGAATTATTACCCATATAATGCAGTTATTATCGACAGAAGTATAATAAATATACTTATTACTTTTATTATTATAAATATAACATGCACTATTAGCCATATTTTACTATTATTATCACTAGAACTCTAATAATTATGCTTATTACTCCCGATATTATCAATATAACATGCATTATTACCCATATAATGCAGTTATTATCGCTAGAACTGTAATAATTATAGTTATTACTTATACTATAAGCAGTATAACGTGCATTGTTACCCATATTATGCAGTTATTATGGCTAGAACTGTAATAATTATACTTATTACTTATATTATTATTAATATAACATGCATTATTACCCATATAATGGAGTTATTATCACTAGAACTGTAATAACTATACTTATTACTTATATTATTATCAATATAACATGCATTATTACCCATATTATGCAGTTATTATCGCTAGAACTATAATAAATATACTTACTACTTTTATTATCATCAATATAACCTGCATTATTACCCATATTATGCAGTTATTATCGCTAGAACTGTAATAATTATACTCATTACTTATATTATTATCAATATAACATGCATTATTACCCATATAATGCAGTTATTATCGCTAGAACTGTAATAATTATACTTATTACTCCCGATATTATCAATATAACATGCATTATTACCCATATAATGCAGTTACTATCGCTAGAATTGTAATAATTATACTTATTACTTATATTATTATCAATATAACATGCATTATTACGCATATTATGCAGTTACAATCGCTAGAACTATAATAAATATACTTAGTACTTTTTTTATCATCAATATAACATGCATTATTACGCATATAATGCAGTTATTATCGCTAGAACTGTAATAAATATACTTACTACTTTCATTATCATCAATATAACATGCATTATTACGCATATAATGCAGTTATTATCGCTAGAACTGTAATAACTATACTCATTACTGATATTATTATCAATATAACATGCATTATTAGTCATGTTTTACTATTATTATCGCTAGAACTATAATAATTATACTTATTACTCCCAATATTATCAATATAACATGCATTATTACCCATATAATGCAGTTATTATCGCTAGAACTGTAATAATTATATTTATTACTTATATTATTCTCAATATAACATGCACTATTAGTCATATTTCACTATTATTATCGCTAGAAATATAATGATTATACTTATTATTCCCAATATTACCAATATAACATGCATTATTACCCATATAATGCAGTTATTATCGCTAGAACTGTAATAATTATACTTATTACTTATATTATTATCAATATAACGTGCATTATTACCCTTATTATGCAGTTATTATCGCTAGAACTGTAATAATTATACTTATTACCTATATTATTATCAATATAACATGCATTATTACGCATATTATGCAGTTATAATCGCTAGAACTATAATAAATATACTTAGTACTTTTTTTATCATCAATATAACATGCATTATTACCCATATAATGCAGTTATTATCGCTAGAACTGTAATAATTATATTTATTACTTATATTATTCTCAATATAACATGCATTATTACCCATATTATGCAGTTATTATCGCTAGAACTATAATAAATATACGTATTACTCTTATTATCATCAATATAACATGCATTATTACCCATATTATGCAGTTATTATCGATAGAACTGTAATAAATATACTTATTTCTTTTATTATTATCAATATAACATGCACTATTAGCCATATTGTACTATTATTATCGTTAGAAATATAGTAATTATACTTATTACTCCCGATATTATCAATATAACATGCATTATTACCCATATAATGCAGTTATTATCGCTAGAACTGTAATAATTATACTTATTATTTATATTATTAGCAATATAACGTGCATTATTACCCATATTTTGCAGTTATTATCGATAGAACTATAATAAATATACTTATTACTTTTATTATTATCAATATAACATGCAGTATTAGCCATATAATGCAGTTATTATCGCTAGAACTGTAACAATTATACTTATCATTTATATTATTAGCAATATAACATGCATTATTACCCATATTATGCAGTTATTATCTCTAGAACTATAATAAATATACGTATTACTTTTATTATCATCAATATAACATGCATTATTACCCATATTATGCAGTTATTATCGATAGAACTGTAATAAACATACTTATTACTTTTATTGTTATCAATATAACATGCACTATTAGCCATATTTTACTATTATTATCACTAGAACTATAATAATTATACTTATTACTCCCGATATTATCAATATAACATGCATTATTACCCTAATAATGGAGTTATTATCGCTAGAACTGTAATAAATACACTTACTACTTTCATTATCACCAATATAACATGCATTATTACCCATATTATGCAGTTATTATCGATAGAACTATAATAAATATACTTATTACTTTCATTATCATCAATATAACATGCATTATTACCGATATTATGCAGTTATTATCGCTAGAAATGTAATTATTATACTCATTACTTATATTATTATCAATATAACATGCATTATTACCCATATTATGCAGTTATTATCGCTAGAACTATAATAAATATACGTATTACTTTTATTGTCATCAATATAACATGCATTATTACCCATATTATGCAGTTATTATCGCTAGAACTGTAATAATTATACTTATTACTTATATTATTATCAATATAACATGCATTATTACACATATTATGCAGTTATTATCGCTACAACTGTAATAATTATACTTATTACTTATATTATTATCAATATAACATGCATTATTACCCATATAATGCAGTTATTATCGACAGAAGTATAATAAATATACTTGTTACTTTTATTATTATCAGTATAACATGCACTATTAGCCATATTTTACTTTTATTATCGCTAGAACTATAATAATTATACTAATTACTCCCGATATTATCAACATTACATGCATTATTACCCATGTAATGCAGTTATTATCGCTAGAACTGTAATATTTATACCTATTACTTATATTATTATCAATATAACATGCATTATTACCCATATTATGCAGTTATAATCGCTAGAACTATAATAAATATACGTATTGCTTTTATTATCATCAATATAACATGCACTATTACCCATATTGTGCAGTTATTATCGATAGAACTGTAATAAATATACTTATTACTTTTATTATTATCAATATAACATGCACTATTAGCCATATTGTACAATTATTATCGCTAGAACTATAATAATTATACTTATTACTCCGGATATTATCAATATGACATGCATTATTACCCATATAGTGGAGTTATTATAGCTAGAACTGTAATAATTATACTCATTACTTATATTATTATCAATATAACGTGCATTATTACCCATATTATGCAGTTATTATCGCTAGAACTGTAATAATTATACTTATTACTTATATTATTATAAATATAACATGCATTATTACCCATATAATGGAGTTATTATCGCTAGAACTGTAATAATTATACTTATTACTTATATAATTATCAATATAACATGCATTATTACGCATATTATGCAGTTATAATCGCTAGAACTATAATAAATATACTTAGTACTTTTTTTATCATCAATATAACATGCATTATTAGCCATATTTTACTATCATTATCGCTAGAACTATAACAAATATACTTACTACTTTTATTATTATCAATATAACATGCACTATTACCCATATAATGCAGTTATTATCGACAGAAGTATAATAAATATACTTATTACTTTTATTATTATAAATATAACATGCACTATTAGCCATATTTTACTATTATTATCACTAGAACTCTAATAATTATACTTATTACTCCCGATATTATCAATATAACATGCATTATTACCCTTATAATGCAGTTATTATCGCTAGAACTGTAATAAATACACTTACTACTTTCATTATGATCAATATAACATGCATTATTACACATATAATGGAGTTATTATCGCCAGAACTGTAATAAATATACTTACTACTTTCATTGTCATCAATATAACATGCATTATTACACATATAATGGAGTTATTATCGATAGAACTGTAATAATTATACTTATTACTTATATTATTATCAATATAACATGCATTATTATCCATATAATGCAGTTATTATCGACAGAAGTATAATAAATATACTTATTACTTTTATTATTATAAATATAACATGCACTATTAGCCATATTTTACTATTATTATCACTAGAACTATAATAATTATGCTTATTACTCCCGATATTATCAATATAACATGCATTATTACCCATATAATGCAGTTATTATCGCTAGAACTGTAATAATTATAGTTATTACTTATACTATTAGCAGTATAACGTGCATTGTTACCCATATTATGCAGTTATTATGGCTAGAACTGTAATAATTATACTTATTACTTATATTATTATTAATATAACATGCATTATTACACATATAATGGAGTTATTATCGATAGAACTGTAATAATTATACTTAATACTTATATTATTATCAATATAACATGCATTATTATCCATATAATGCAGTTATTATCGACAGAAGTATAATAAATATACTTATTACTTTTATTATTATAAATATAACATGCACTATTAGCCATATTTTACTATTATTATCACTAGAACTATAATAATTATACTTATTACTCCCGATATTATCAATATAACATGCATTATTACCCTTATAATGGAGTTATTATCGCTAGAACTGTAATAAATACACTTACTACTTTCATTATCACCAATATAACATGCATTATTACCCATATTATGCAGTTATTATCGCTAGAACTATAATAAATATACGTATTACTTTTATTATCATCAATATAACGTGCATTATTACCCATATTATGCAGTTATTATCGATAGAACTGTAATAAACATACTTATTACTTTTATTGTTATCAATATAACATGCACTATTAGCCATATTTTACTATTATTATCGCTAGAACTATAATAATTATACTTATTACTCCCGATATTATCAATATAACATGCATTATTACCCTTATAATGCAGTTATTATCGCTAGAACTGTAATAAATACACTTACTACTTTCATTATCATCAATATAACATGCATTATTACACATATAATGGAGTTATTATCGATAGAACTGTAATAACTATACTTATAACTTATATTATTATCAATATAACATGCATTATTACCCATATTATGCAGTTATTATCGCTAGAACTATAATAAATATACTTACTACTTTTATTATCATCAATATAACCTGCATTATTACCCATATTATGCAGTTATTATCGCTAGAACTGTAATAATTATACTCATTACTTATATTATTATCAATATAACATGCATTATTACCCATATAATGTAGTTATTATCGCTAGAACTGTAATAATTATACTTATTACTCCCGATATTATCAATATAACATGCATTATTACCCATATAATGCAGTTACTATCGATAGAATTGTAATAATTATACTTATTACTTATATTATTATCAATATAACATGCATTATTACGCATATTATGCAGTTACAATCGCTAGAACTATAATAAATATACTTACTACTTTCATTATCATCAATATAACATGCATTATTACGCATATAATGCAGTTATTATCGCTAGAACTGTAATAACTATACTCATTACTGATATTATTATCAATATAACATGCATTATTAGTCATGTTTTACTATTATTATCGCTAGAACTATAATAATTATACTTATTACTCCCAATATTATCAATATAACATGCATTATTACCCATATAATGCAGTTATTATCGCTAGAACTGTAATAATTATATTTATTACTTATATTATTCTCAATATAACATGCACTATTAGTCATATTTCACTATTATTATCGCTAGAAATATAATGATTATACTTATTATTCCCAATATTACCAATATAACATGCATTATTACCCATATAATGCAGTTATTATCGCTAGAACTGTAATAATTATACTTATTACTTATATTATTATCAATATAACGTGCATTATTACCCTTATTATGCAGTTATTATCGCTAGAACTGTAATAATTATACTTATTACCTATATTATTATCAATATAACATGCATTATTACGCATATTATGCAGTTATAATCGCTAGAACTATAATAAATATACTTAGTACTTTCTTTATCATCAATATAACATGCATTATTACCCATATAATGCAGTTATTATCGCTAGAACTGTAATAATTATATTTATTACTTATATTATTCTCAATATAACATGCATTATTACCCATATTATGCAGTTATTATCGCTAGAACTATAATAAATATACGTATTACTCTTATTATCATCAATATAACATGCATTATTACCCATATTATGCAGTTATTATCGATAGAACTGTAATAAATATACTTATTTCTTTTATTATTATCAATATAACATGCACTATTAGCCATATTGTACTATTATTATCGCTAGAAATATAGTAATTATACTTATTACTCCCGATATTATCAATATAACATGCATTATTACCCATATAATGCAGTTGTTATCGCTAGAACTGTAATAATTATACTTATTATTTATATTATTAGCAATATAACGTGCATTATTACCCATATTTTGCAGTTATTATCGATAGAACTATAATAAATATACTTATTACTTTTATTATTATCAATATAACATGCAGTATTAGCCATATAATGCAGTTATTATCGCTAGAACTGTAACAATTATACTTATCATTTATATTATTAGCAATATAACGTGCATTATTACCCATATTATGCAGCTATTATCGCTAGAACTGTAATAGTTATACTTATTACTTATATTATTATCAATATAACATGCATTATTACCCATATAATGGAGTTATTATCGCTAGAACTGTAATAATTATACTTATTACTTATATTATTCTCAATATAACATGCATCATTACCCATATTATGCAGTTATAATCGGTAGAACTATAATAAATATACTTACTACTTTTATTATCATCAATATAACGTGCATTATTACCCATATTATGCAGTTATAATCGATAGAACTATAATAAATATACTTATTACTTTCATTATCATCAATATAACATGCATTATTACCGATATTATGCAGTTATTATCGCTAGAACTGTAATTATTATACTCATTACTTATATTATTATCAATATAACATGCATTATTACCCATATTATGCAGTTATTATCGCTAGAACTATAATAAATATACGTATTACTCTTATTATCATCAATATAACATGCATTATTACCCATATTATGCAGTTATTATCGATAGAACTATAATAAATATACTTATTACTTTTATTATTATCAATATAACATGCAGTATTAGCCATATAATGCAGTTATTATCGCTAGAACTGTAACAATTATACTTATCATTTATATTATTAGCAATATAACGTGCATTATTACCCATATTATGCAGCTATTATCGCTAGAACTGTAATAGTTATACTTATTACTTATATTATTATCAATATAACATGCATTATTACCCATATAATGGAGTTATTATCGCTAGAACTGTAATAATTATACTTATTACTTATATTATTCTCAATATAACATGCATCATTACCCATATTATGCAGTTATAATCGCTAGAACTGTAATTATTATACTCATTACTTATATTATTATCAATATAACATGCATTATTACCCATATTATGCAGTTATTATCGCTAGAACTATAATAAATATACGTATTACTTTTATTGTCATCAATATAACATGCATTATTACCCATATTATGCAGTTATTATCGCTAGAACTGTAATAATTATACTTATTACTTATATTATTATCAATATAACATGCATTATTACACATATTATGCAGTTATTATCGCTACAACTGTAATAATTATACTTATTCCTTATATTATTATCAATATAACATGCATTATTACCCATATAATGCAGTTATTATCGACAGAAGTATAATAAATATACTTGTTACTTTTATTATTATCAGTATAACATGCACTATTAGCCATATTTTACTTTTATTATCGCTAGAACTATAATAATTATACTAATTACTCCCGATATTATCAACATAACATGCATTATTACCCATGTAATGCAGTTATTATCGCTAGAACTGTAATATTTATACCTATTACTTATATTATTATCAATATAACATGCATTATTACCCATATTATGCAGTTATAATCGCTAGAACTATAATAAATATACGTATTGCTTTTATTATCATCAATATAACATGCACTATTACCCATATTATGCAGTTATTATCGATAGAACTGTAATAAATATACTTATTACTTTTATTATTATCAATATAACATGCACTATTAGCCATATTGTACAATTATTATCGCTAGAACTATAATAATTATACTTATTACTCCGGATATTATCAATATGACATGCATTATTACCCATATAGTGGAGTTATTATAGCTAGAACTGTAATAATTATACTCATTACTTATATTATTATCAATATAACGTGCATTATTACCCATATTATGCAGTTATTATCGCTAGAACTGTAATAATTATACTTATTACTTATATTATTATCAATATAACATGCATTATTACCCATATAATGGAGTTATTATCGCTAGAACTGTAATAATTATACTTATTACTTATATAATTATCAATATAACATGCATTATTACGCATATTATGCAGTTATAATCGCTAGAACTATAATAAATATACTTAGTACTTTTTTTATCATCAACATAACATGCATTATTACGCGTATAATGCAGTTATTATCGCTAGAACTGTAATAAATATACTTACTACTTTCATTATCATCAATATAACATGCATTATTACGCATATAATGCAGTTATTATCGCTAGAACTGTAATAAATATACTTACTACTTTCATTATCATCAATATAACATGCATTATTACCCATATTATGCAGTTATTATCGATAGAACAGTAATAACTATACTCATTACTTATATTATTATCAATATAACATGCATTATTAGCCATATTGTACAATTATTATCGCTAGAACTATAACAAATATACTTACTACTTTTATTATTATCAATATAACATGCACTATTACCCATATAATGCAGTTATTATCGACAGAAGTATAATAAATATACTTATTACTTTTATTATTATCAATATAACAGGCACTCTGAGCCATATTTTACTAGTATTATCGCTAGGACTGTAATAATTATACTTATTACTCGCGATATTATCAATATTACATCCATTATTACCCGTATAATGCAGTTCTTATCGCTGGAACTGTAATAATTATACTTATTACTCCCGATATTATCAATATAACATGCATTATTACCCATACAATGGAGTTATTATCGCTAGAACTGTAATAATTATACTTGTTACTCCCGATATTATCAATATAACATGCATTATTACCCATATAATGCAGTTATTATCGCTAGAACTGTAATAATTATAGCTATTACTTATACTATTAGCAGTACAACGTGCATTGTTACCCATATTATGCAGTTATTATGGCTAGAACTGTAATAATTATACTTATTACTTATATTATTATCAATATAACATGCATTATTACACATATAATGGAGTTATTATCGATAGAACTGTAATAATTATACTTATTACTTATATTATTATCAATATAACATGCATTATTACCCATATAATGCAGTTATTATTGACAGAAGTATAATAAATATACTTATTACTTTTATTATTATAAATATAACATGCACTATTAGCCATATTTTACTATTATTATCACTAGAACTATAATAATTATACTTATTACTCCCGATATTATCAATATAACATGCATTATTACCCTTATAATGGAGTTATTATCGCTAGAACTGTAATAAATACACTTACTACTTTCATTATCACCAATATAACATGCATTATTACCCATATTATGCAGTTATTATCGATAGAACTATAATAAATATACTTATTACTTTCATTCTCATCAATATAACATGCATTATTACCGATATTATGCAGTTATTATCGCAAGAACTGTAATTACTATACTCATTACTTATATTATTATCAATATAACATGCATTATTACCCATATTATGCAGTTATTATCGCTAGAACTATAATAAATATACGTATTACTTTTATTATCATCAATATAACATGCATTATTACCCATATTATACAGTTATTATCGATAGAACTGTAATAAACATACTTATTACTTTTATTGTTATCAATATAACATGCACTATTAGCCATATTTTACTATTATTATCACTAGAACTATAATAATTATACTTATTACTCCCGATATTATCAATATAACATGCATTATTACCCATATTATGCAGTTATTATCGCTAGAACTATAATAAATATACGTATTACTTTTATTATCATCAATATAACATGCATTATTACCCATATTATGCAGTTATTATCGATAGAACTGTAATAAACATACTTATTACTTTTATTGTTATCAATATAACATGCACTATTAGCCATATTTTACTATTATTATCACTAGAACTATAATAATTATACTTATTACTCCCGATATTATCAATATAACATGCATTATTACCCTTATAATGGAGTTATTATCGCTAGAACTGTAATAAATACACTTACTACGTTCATTATCACCAATATAACATGCATTATTACCCATATTATGCAGTTATTATCGATAGAACTATAATAAATATACTTATTACTTTCATTATCATCAATATAACATGCATTATTACCGATATTATGCAGTTATTATCGCTAGAACTGTAATTATTATACTCATTACTTATATTATTATCAATATAACATGCATTATTACCCATATTATGCAGTTATTATCGCTAGAACTGTAATAATTATACTTATTACTTATATTATTATCAATATAACATGCATTATTACACATATAATGGAGTTATTATCGATAGAACTGTAATAATTATACTTATTACTTATATTATTATCAATATAACATGCATTATTACGCATATTATGCAGTTACAATCGCTAGAACTATAATAAATATACTTACTACTTTCATTATCATCAATATAACATGCATTATTACGCATATAATGCAGTTATTATCGCTAGAACTGTAATAACTATACTCATTACTGATATTATTATCAATATAACATGCATTATTAGTCATGTTTTACTATTATTATCGCTAGAACTATAATAATTATACTTATTACTCCCAATATTATCAATATAACATGCATTATTACCCATATAATGCAGTTATTATCGCTAGAACTGTAATAATTATATTTATTACTTATATTATTCTCAATATAACATGCACTATTAGTCATATTTCACTATTATTATCGCTAGAAATATAATGATTATACTTATTATTCCCAATATTACCAATATAACATGCATTATTACCCATATAATGCAGTTATTATCGCTAGAACTGTAATAATTATACTTATTACTTATATTATTATCAATATAACGTGCATTATTACCCTTATTTTGCAGTTATTATCGCTAGAACTGTAATAATTATACTTATTACCTATATTATTATCAATATAACATGCATTATTACGCATATTATGCAGTTATAATCGCTAGAACTATAATAAATATACTTAGTACTTTTTTTATCATCAATATAACATGCATTATTACCCATATAATGCAGTTATTATCGCTAGAACTGTAATAATTATATTTATTACTTATATTATTCTCAATATAACATGCATTATTACCCATATTATGCAGTTATTATCGCTAGAACTATAATAAATATACGTATTACTCTTATTATCATCAATATAACATGCATTATTACCCATATTATGCAGTTATTATCGATAGAACTGTAATAAATATACTTATTTCTTTTATTATTATCAATATAACATGCACTATTAGCCATATTGTACTATTATTATCGCTAGAAATATAGTAATTATACTTATTACTCCCGATATTATCAATATAACATGCATTATTACCCATATAATGCAGTTGTTATCGCTAGAACTGTAATAATTATACTTATTATTTATATTATTAGCAATATAACGTGCATTATTACCCATATTTTGCAGTTATTATCGATAGAACTATAATAAATATACTTATTACTTTTATTATTATCAATATAACATGCAGTATTAGCCATATAATGCAGTTATTATCGCTAGAACTGTAACAATTATACTTATCATTTATATTATTAGCAATATAACGTGCATTATTACCCATATTATGCAGCTATTATCGCTAGAACTGTAATAGTTATACTTATTACTTATATTATTATCAATATAACATGCATTATTACCCATATAATGGAGTTATTATCGCTAGAACTGTAATAATTATACTTATTACTTATATTATTCTCAATATAACATGCATCATTACCCATATTATGCAGTTATAATCGGTAGAACTATAATAAATATACTTACTACTTTTATTATCATCAATATAACGTGCATTATTACCCATATTATGCAGTTATAATCGATAGAACTATAATAAATATACTTATTACTTTCATTATCATCAATATAACATGCATTATTACCGATATTATGCAGTTATTATCGCTAGAACTGTAATTATTATACTCATTACTTATATTATTATCAATATAACATGCATTATTACCCATATTATGCAGTTATTATCGCTAGAACTATAATAAATATACGTATTACTTTTATTATCATCAATATAACATGCATTATTACCCATATTATACAGTTATTATCGATAGAACTGTAATAAACATACTTATTACTTTTATTGTTATCAATATAACATGCACTATTAGCCATATTTTACTATTATTATCACTAGAACTATAATAATTATACTTATTACTCCCGATATTATCAATATAACATGCATTATTACCCTTATAATGCAGTTATTATCGCTAGACCTGTAATAAATACACTTACTACTTTCATTATCATCAATATAACATGCATTATTACACATATAATGGAGTTATTATCGATAGAACTGTAATAATTATACTTATTACTTATATCATTATCAATATAACATGCATTATTATCCATATAATGCAGTTATTATCGACAGAAGTATAATAAATATACTTATTACTTTTATTATTATAAATATAACATGCACTATTAGCCATATTTTACTATTATTATCACTAGAACTATAATAATTATGCTTATTACTCCCGATATTATCAATATAACATGCATTATTACCCATATAATGCAGTTATTATCGCTAGAACTGTAATAATTATAGTTATTACTTATACTATTAGCAGTATAACGTGCATTGTTACCCATATTATGCAGTTATTATGGCTAGAACTGTAATAATTATACTTATTACTTATATTATTATTAATATAACATGCATTATTACCCATATAATGGAGTTATTATCACTAGAACTGTAATAACTATACTTATTACTTATATTATTATCAATATAACATGCATTATTACCCATATTATGCAGTTATTATCGCTAGAACTATAATAAATATACTTACTACTTTTATTATCATCAATATAACCTGCATTATTACCCATATTATGCAGTTATTATCGCTAGAACTGTAATAATTATACTCATTACTTATATTATTATCAATATAACATGCATTATTACCCATATAATGTAGTTATTATCGCTAGAACTGTAATAATTATACTTATTACTCCCGATATTATCAATATAACATGCATTATTACCCATATAATGCAGTTACTATCGCTAGAATTGTAATAATTATACTTATTACTTATATTATTATCAATATAACATGCATTATTACGCATATTATGCAGTTACAATCGCTAGAACTATAATAAATATACTTACTACTTTCATTATCATCAATATAACATGCATTATTACGCATATAATGCAGTTATTATCGCTAGAACTGTAATAACTATACTCATTACTGATATTATTATCAATATAACATGCATTATTAGTCATGTTTTACTATTATTATCGCTAGAACTATAATAATTATACTTATTACTCCCAATATTATCAATATAACATGCATTATTACCCATATAATGCAGTTATTATCGCTAGAACTGTAATAATTATATTTATTACTTATATTATTCTCAATATAACATGCACTATTAGTCATATTTCACTGTTATTATCGCTAGAAATATAATGATTATACTTATTATTCCCAATATTACCAATATAACATGCATTATTACCCATATAATGCAGTTATTATCGCTAGAACTGTAATAATTATACTTATTACTTATATTATTATCAATATAACGTGCATTATTACCCTTATTATGCAGTTATTATCGCTAGAACTGTAATAATTATACTTATTACCTATATTATTATCAATATAACATGCATTATTACGCATATTATGCAGTTATAATCGCTAGAACTATAATAAATATACTTAGTACTTTTTTTATCATCAATATAACATGCATTATTACCCATATAATGCAGTTATTATCGCTAGAACTGTAATAATTATATTTATTACTTATATTATTCTCAATATAACATGCATTATTACCCATATTATGCAGTTATTATCGCTAGAACTATAATAAATATACGTATTACTCTTATTATCATCAATATAACATGCATTATTACCCATATTATGCAGTTATTATCGATAGAACTGTAATAAATATACTTATTTCTTTTATTATTATCAATATAACATGCACTATTAGCCATATTGTACTATTATTATCGCTAGAAATATAGTAATTATACTTATTACTCCCGATATTATCAATATAACATGCATTATTACCCATATAATGCAGTTGTTATCGCTAGAACTGTAATAATTATACTTATTATTTATATTATTAGCAATATAACGTGCATTATTACCCATATTTTGCAGTTATTATCGATAGAACTATAATAAATATACTTATTACTTTTATTATTATCAATATAACATGCAGTATTAGCCATATAATGCAGTTATTATCGCTAGAACTGTAACAATTATACTTATCATTTATATTATTAGCAATATAACGTGCATTATTACCCATATTATGCAGCTATTATCGCTAGAACTGTAATAGTTATACTTATTACTTATATTATTATCAATATAACATGCATTATTACCCATATAATGGAGTTATTATCGCTAGAACTGTAATAATTATACTTATTACTTATATTATTCTCAATATAACATGCATCATTACCCATATTATGCAGTTATAATCGGTAGAACTATAATAAATATACTTACTACTTTTATTATCATCAATATAACGTGCATTATTACCCATATTATGCAGTTATAATCGATAGAACTATAATAAATATACTTATTACTTTCATTATCATCAATATAACATGCATTATTACCGATATTATGCAGTTATTATCGCTAGAACTGTAATTATTATACTCATTACTTATATTATTATCAATATAACATGCATTATTACCCATATTATGCAGTTATTATCGCTAGAACTATAATAAATATACGTATTACTTTTATTATCATCAATATAACATGCATTATTACCCATATTATACAGTTATTATCGATAGAACTGTAATAAACATACTTATTACTTTTATTGTTATCAATATAACATGCACTATTAGCCATATTTTACTATTATTATCACTAGAACTATAATAATTATACTTATTACTCCCGATATTATCAATATAACATGCATTATTACCCTTATAATGCAGTTATTATCGCTAGACCTGTAATAAATACACTTACTACTTTCATTATCATCAATATAACATGCATTATTACACATATAATGGAGTTATTATCGATAGAACTGTAATAATTATACTTATTACTTATATCATTATCAATATAACATGCATTATTATCCATATAATGCAGTTATTATCGACAGAAGTATAATAAATATACTTATTACTTTTATTATTATAAATATAACATGCACTATTAGCCATATTTTACTATTATTATCACTAGAACTATAATAATTATGCTTATTACTCCCGATATTATCAATATAACATGCATTATTACCCATATAATGCAGTTATTATCGCTAGAACTGTAATAATTATAGTTATTACTTATACTATTAGCAGTATAACGTGCATTGTTACCCATATTATGCAGTTATTATGGCTAGAACTGTAATAATTATACTTATTACTTATATTATTATTAATATAACATGCATTATTACCCATATAATGGAGTTATTATCACTAGAACTGTAATAACTATACTTATTACTTATATTATTATCAATATAACATGCATTATTACCCATATTATGCAGTTATTATCGCTAGAACTATAATAAATATACTTACTACTTTTATTATCATCAATATAACCTGCATTATTACCCATATTATGCAGTTATTATCGCTAGAACTGTAATAATTATACTCATTACTTATATTATTATCAATATAACATGCATTATTACCCATATAATGTAGTTATTATCGCTAGAACTGTAATAATTATACTTATTACTCCCGATATTATCAATATAACATGCATTATTACCCATATAATGCAGTTACTATCGCTAGAATTGTAATAATTATACTTATTACTTATATTATTATCAATATAACATGCATTATTACGCATATTATGCAGTTACAATCGCTAGAACTATAATAAATATACTTACTACTTTCATTATCATCAATATAACATGCATTATTACGCATATAATGCAGTTATTATCGCTAGAACTGTAATAACTATACTCATTACTGATATTATTATCAATATAACATGCATTATTAGTCATGTTTTACTATTATTATCGCTAGAACTATAATAATTATACTTATTACTCCCAATATTATCAATATAACATGCATTATTACCCATATAATGCAGTTATTATCGCTAGAACTGTAATAATTATATTTATTACTTATATTATTCTCAATATAACATGCACTATTAGTCATATTTCACTGTTATTATCGCTAGAAATATAATGATTATACTTATTATTCCCAATATTACCAATATAACATGCATTATTACCCATATAATGCAGTTATTATCGCTAGAACTGTAATAATTATACTTATTACTTATATTATTATCAATATAACGTGCATTATTACCCTTATTATGCAGTTATTATCGCTAGAACTGTAATAATTATACTTATTACCTATATTATTATCAATATAACATGCATTATTACGCATATTATGCAGTTATAATCGCTAGAACTATAATAAATATACTTAGTACTTTTTTTATCATCAATATAACATGCATTATTACCCATATAATGCAGTTATTATCGCTAGAACTGTAATAATTATATTTATTACTTATATTATTCTCAATATAACATGCATTATTACCCATATTATGCAGTTATTATCGCTAGAACTATAATAAATATACGTATTACTCTTATTATCATCAATATAACATGCATTATTACCCATATTATGCAGTTATTATCGATAGAACTGTAATAAATATACTTATTTCTTTTATTATTATCAATATAACATGCACTATTAGCCATATTGTACTATTATTATCGCTAGAAATATAGTAATTATACTTATTACTCCCGATATTATCAATATAACATGCATTATTACCCATATAATGCAGTTGTTATCGCTAGAACTGTAATAATTATACTTATTATTTATATTATTAGCAATATAACGTGCATTATTACCCATATTTTGCAGTTATTATCGATAGAACTATAATAAATATACTTATTACTTTTATTATTATCAATATAACATGCAGTATTAGCCATATAATGCAGTTATTATCGCTAGAACTGTAACAATTATACTTATCATTTATATTATTAGCAATATAACGTGCATTATTACCCATATTATGCAGCTATTATCGCTAGAACTGTAATAGTTATACTTATTACTTATATTATTATCAATATAACATGCATTATTACCCATATAATGGAGTTATTATCGCTAGAACTGTAATAATTATACTTATTACTTATATTATTCTCAATATAACATGCATCATTACCCATATTATGCAGTTATAATCGGTAGAACTATAATAAATATACTTACTACTTTTATTATCATCAATATAACGTGCATTATTACCCATATTATGCAGTTATAATCGATAGAACTATAATAAATATACTTATTACTTTCATTATCATCAATATAACATGCATTATTACCGATATTATGCAGTTATTATCGCTAGAACTGTAATTATTATACTCATTACTTATATTATTATCAATATAACATGCATTATTACCCATATTATGCAGTTATTATCGCTAGAACTATAATAAATATACGTATTACTTTTATTATCATCAATATAACATGCATTATTACCCATATTATACAGTTATTATCGATAGAACTGTAATAAACATACTTATTACTTTTATTGTTATCAATATAACATGCACTATTAGCCATATTTTACTATTATTATCACTAGAACTATAATAATTATACTTATTACTCCCGATATTATCAATATAACATGCATTATTACCCTTATAATGCAGTTATTATCGCTAGACCTGTAATAAATACACTTACTACTTTCATTATCATCAATATAACATGCATTATTACACATATAATGGAGTTATTATCGATAGAACTGTAATAATTATACTTATTACTTATATCATTATCAATATAACATGCATTATTATCCATATAATGCAGTTATTATCGACAGAAGTATAATAAATATACTTATTACTTTTATTATTATAAATATAACATGCACTATTAGCCATATTTTACTATTATTATCACTAGAACTATAATAATTATGCTTATTACTCCCGATATTATCAATATAACATGCATTATTACCCATATAATGCAGTTATTATCGCTAGAACTGTAATAATTATAGTTATTACTTATACTATTAGCAGTATAACGTGCATTGTTACCCATATTATGCAGTTATTATGGCTAGAACTGTAATAATTATACTTATTACTTATATTATTATTAATATAACATGCATTATTACCCATATAATGGAGTTATTATCACTAGAACTGTAATAACTATACTTATTACTTATATTATTATCAATATAACATGCATTATTACCCATATTATGCAGTTATTATCGCTAGAACTATAATAAATATACTTACTACTTTTATTATCATCAATATAACCTGCATTATTACCCATATTATGCAGTTATTATCGCTAGAACTGTAATAATTATACTCATTACTTATATTATTATCAATATAACATGCATTATTACCCATATAATGTAGTTATTATCGCTAGAACTGTAATAATTATACTTATTACTCCCGATATTATCAATATAACATGCATTATTACCCATATAATGCAGTTACTATCGCTAGAATTGTAATAATTATACTTATTACTTATATTATTATCAATATAACATGCATTATTACGCATATTATGCAGTTACAATCGCTAGAACTATAATAAATATACTTACTACTTTCATTATCATCAATATAACATGCATTATTACGCATATAATGCAGTTATTATCGCTAGAACTGTAATAACTATACTCATTACTGATATTATTATCAATATAACATGCATTATTAGTCATGTTTTACTATTATTATCGCTAGAACTATAATAATTATACTTATTACTCCCAATATTATCAATATAACATGCATTATTACCCATATAATGCAGTTATTATCGCTAGAACTGTAATAATTATATTTATTACTTATATTATTCTCAATATAACATGCACTATTAGTCATATTTCACTGTTATTATCGCTAGAAATATAATGATTATACTTATTATTCCCAATATTACCAATATAACATGCATTATTACCCATATAATGCAGTTATTATCGCTAGAACTGTAATAATTATACTTATTACTTATATTATTATCAATATAACGTGCATTATTACCCTTATTATGCAGTTATTATCGCTAGAACTGTAATAATTATACTTATTACCTATATTATTATCAATATAACATGCATTATTACGCATATTATGCAGTTATAATCGCTAGAACTATAATAAATATACTTAGTACTTTTTTTATCATCAATATAACATGCATTATTACCCATATAATGCAGTTATTATCGCTAGAACTGTAATAATTATATTTATTACTTATATTATTCTCAATATAACATGCATTATTACCCATATTATGCAGTTATTATCGCTAGAACTATAATAAATATACGTATTACTCTTATTATCATCAATATAACATGCATTATTACCCATATTATGCAGTTATTATCGATAGAACTGTAATAAATATACTTATTTCTTTTATTATTATCAATATAACATGCACTATTAGCCATATTGTACTATTATTATCGCTAGAAATATAGTAATTATACTTATTACTCCCGATATTATCAATATAACATGCATTATTACCCATATAATGCAGTTGTTATCGCTAGAACTGTAATAATTATACTTATTATTTATATTATTAGCAATATAACGTGCATTATTACCCATATTTTGCAGTTATTATCGATAGAACTATAATAAATATACTTATTACTTTTATTATTATCAATATAACATGCAGTATTAGCCATATAATGCAGTTATTATCGCTAGAACTGTAACAATTATACTTATCATTTATATTATTAGCAATATAACGTGCATTATTACCCATATTATGCAGCTATTATCGCTAGAACTGTAATAGTTATACTTATTACTTATATTATTATCAATATAACATGCATTATTACCCATATAATGGAGTTATTATCGCTAGAACTGTAATAATTATACTTATTACTTATATTATTCTCAATATAACATGCATCATTACCCATATTATGCAGTTATAATCGGTAGAACTATAATAAATATACTTACTACTTTTATTATCATCAATATAACGTGCATTATTACCCATATTATGCAGTTATAATCGATAGAACTATAATAAATATACTTATTACTTTCATTATCATCAATATAACATGCATTATTACCGATATTATGCAGTTATTATCGCTAGAACTGTAATTATTATACTCATTACTTATATTATTATCAATATAACATGCATTATTACCCATATTATGCAGTTATTATCGCTAGAACTATAATAAATATACGTATTACTTTTATTATCATCAATATAACATGCATTATTACCCATATTATACAGTTATTATCGATAGAACTGTAATAAACATACTTATTACTTTTATTGTTATCAATATAACATGCACTATTAGCCATATTTTACTATTATTATCACTAGAACTATAATAATTATACTTATAACTCCCGATATTATCAATATAACATGCATTATTACCCTAATAATGGAGTTATTATCGCTAGAACTGTAATAAATACACTTACTACTTTCATTATCACCAATATAACATGCATTATTACCCATATTATGCAGTTATTATCGATAGAACTATAATAAATATACTTATTACTTTCATTATCATCAATATAACATACATTATTACCGATATTATGCAGTTATTATCGCTAGAACTGTAATTATTATACTCATTACTTATATTATTATCAATATAACATGCATTATTACCCATATTATGCAGTTATTATCGCTAGAACTATAATAAATATACGTATTACTTTTATTGTCATCAATATAACATGCATTATTACCCATATTATGCAGTTATTATCGCTAGAACTGTAATAATTATACTTATTACTTATATTATTATCAATATAACATGCATTATTACACATATTATGCAGTTATTATCGCTACAACTGTAATAATTATACTTATTCCTTATATTATTATCAATATAACATGCATTATTACCCATATAATGCAGTTATTATCGACAGAAGTATAATAAATATACTTGTTACTTTTATTATTATCAGTATAACATGCACTATTAGCCATATTTTACTTTTATTATCGCTAGAACTATAATAATTATACTTATTACTCCCGATATTATCAATATAACATGCATTATTACCCATATAATGCAGTTATTATCGCTAGAACTGTAATAATTATACTTATTACCTATATTATTAGCAATATAACGTGCATTATTACCCATATAATGCAGTTATTATCGCTAGAACTGTAATAATGATACTTATTACTTATATTATTATCATTATAACATGCATTATTACCCATATAATGCAGTTATTATCGCTAGAGCTATAATAAATATACGTATTACATTTATTATCATCAATATAACATGCATTATTACCCATATTATGCAGTTATTATCGATAGAACTGTAATAAATATATTTATTACTTTTATTATTATCAATATAACATGCACTATTTGCCATATTTTACTATTATTATCGCTAGAACTATAATAATTATACTTATTACTCTCGATATTATCAATATAACATGCATTATTACCCCTATAATGCACTTATTATCGCTAGAACTGTAATAATTATACTTATTACTTATATTATTAGCAATATAACGTGCATTATTACCCATATAATACAGTTATTATCGCTAGAACTGTAATAATTATACTTATTACTTATACTATTATCAATATAACATGCATTATTACCCATATTATGCAGTTATTATCGCTAGAACTATAATAAATATACTTATTACTCCCAATATTATCAATATAACATGCATTATTACCCATATAATGCAGTTATTATCGCTAGAACTGTAATAATTATACTTATTACTTATATTATTATCAATATAACATGCATTATTACCCATATAATGGAGGTATTATTGCTAGAACTGTAATAATTATACTTATTACTTATACTATTAGCAATATAACGTGCATTGTTACCCATATAATGCAGTTATTATCGCTAGAACTGTAATAATTATACTTATTACCTATATTATTAGCAATATAACGTGCATTATTACCCATATAATGCAGTTATTATCGCTAGAACTGTAATAATGATACTTATTACTTATATTATTATCATTATAACATGCATTATTACCCATATAATGCAGTTATTATCGCTAGAGCTATAATAAATATACGTATTACATTTATTATCATCAATATAACATGCATTATTACCCATATTATGCAGTTATTATCGATAGAACTGTAATAAATATATTTATTACTTTTATTATTATCAATATAACATGCACTATTTGCCATATTTTACTATTATTATCGCTAGAACTATAATAATTATACTTATTACTCTCGATATTATCAATATAACATGCATTATTACCCCTATAATGCACTTATTATCGCTAGAACTGTAATAATTATACTTATTACTTATATTATTAGCAATATAACGTGCATTATTACCCATATAATACAGTTATTATCGCTAGAACTGTAATAATTATACTTATTACTTATACTATTATCAATATAACATGCATTATTACCCATATTATGCAGTTATTATCGCTAGAACTATAATAAATATACTTATTACTCCCAATATTATCAATATAACATGCATTATTACCCATATAATGCAGTTATTATCGCTAGAACTGTAATAATTATACTTATTACTTATATTATTATCAATATAACATGCATTATTACCCATATAATGGAGGTATTATTGCTAGAACTGTAATAATTATACTTATTACTTATACTATTAGCAATATAACGTGCATTGTTACCCATATAATGCAGTTATTATCGCTGGAACTGTAATAATTATACCTATTACTTATACTATTATCAATATAACATGCATTATTATCCATATTATGCAGTTATTATCGCTAGAACTATAATAAATATACTTATTACTCCCAATATTATCAATATAACATGCATTATTACCCATATAATGCAGTTATTATCGCTAGAACTGTAATAATTATACTTATTACTTATATTATTAGCAATATAACGTGCATTATTACCCATATAATGCAGTTATTATCGCCAGAACTGTAATAATTATACTTATTACTTATATTATTCTCAATATAACATGCATTATTACCCATATTATGCAGTTATTATCGCTAGAACTATAATAAATATACGTATTACTTTTATTATCATCAATATAACATGCATTATTACCCATATAATGCAGTTATTATCGCTAGAACTGTAATAATTATACTTATTACTTATATTATTAGCAATATAACGTGCATTATTACCCATATAATGCAGTTATTATCGCTGGAACTGTAATAATTATACCTATTACTTATACTATTATCAATATAACATGCATTATTATCCATATTATGCAGTTATTATCGCTAGAACTATAATAAATATACTTATTACTCCCAATATTATCAATATAACATGCATTATTACCCATATAATGCAGTTATTATCGCTAGAACTGTAATAATTATACTTATTACTTATATTATTAGCAATATAACGTGCATTATTACCCATATAATGCAGTTATTATCGCCAGAACTGTAATAATTATACTTATTACTTATATTATTCTCAATATAACATGCATTATTACCCATATTATGCAGTTATTATCGCTAGAACTATAATAAATATACGTATTACCTTCATTATCATCAATATAACATGCATTATTACCCATATAATGCAGTTATTATCGCTAGAACTGTAATAATTATACTTATTACTTAGATTATTATCAATATAACATGCATTATTACCCACATTATGCAGTTATTATCGCTAGAACTATAATAAATATACGTATTACTTTTATTATAATCAATATAACATGCATTATTACCCATATTATGCAGTTATTATCGATAGAACTGTAATAAATATATTTATTACTTTTATTATTATCAATATAACATGCACTATTTGCCATATTTTACTATTATTATCGCTAGAACTATAATAATTATACTTATTACTCCCGATATTATCAATATAACATGCATTATTACCCATATAATGCAGTTATTATCGCTAGAACTGTAATAATTATACTTATTACCTATATTATTAGCAATATAACGTGCATTATTACCCATATAATGCAGTTATTATCGCTAGAACTGTAATAATGATACTTATTACTTATATTATTATCATTATAACATGCATTATTACCCATATAATGCAGTTATTATCGCTAGAGCTATAATAAATATACGTATTACATTTATTATCATCAATATAACATGCATTATTACCCATATTATGCAGTTATTATCGATAGAACTGTAATAAATATATTTATTACTTTTATTATTATCAATATAACATGCACTATTTGCCATATTTTACTATTATTATCGCTAGAACTATAATAATTATACTTATTACTCTCGATATTATCAATATAACATGCATTATTACCCCTATAATGCACTTATTATCGCTAGAACTGTAATAATTATACTTATTACTTATATTATTAGCAATATAACGTGCATTATCACCCATATAATACAGTTATTATCGCTAGAACTGTAATAATTATACTTATTACTTATACTATTATCAATATAACATGCATTATTACCCATATTATGCAGTTATTATCGCTAGAACTATAATAAATATACTTATTACTCCCAATATTATCAATATAACATGCATTATTACCCATATAATGCAGTTATTATCGCTAGAACTGTAATAATTATACTTATTACTTATATTATTATCAATATAACATGCATTATTACCCATATAATGGAGGTATTATTGCTAGAACTGTAATAATTATACTTATTACTTATACTATTAGCAATATAACGTGCATTGTTACCCATATAATGCAGTTATTATCGCCAGAACTGTAATACTTATACTTATTACTTATATTATTCTCAATATAACATGCATTATTACCCATATTATGCAGTTATTATCGCAAGAACTATAATAAATATACGTATTACTTTCATTATCATCAATATAACATGCATTATTACCCATATAATGGAGGTATTATCGCTAGAACTGTAATAATAATAATTATTACTTATATTATTATCAATATAACATGCATTATTACCCATATTATGCAGTTATTATCGATAGAACTGTAATAAATATACTTATTACTTTTTCTATTATCAATATATCATGCACTATTAGCCATATTTTACTATTATTATCGCTAGAACTATAATAATTATACTTATTACTCCCGATATTATCAATATAACATGCCTTATTACCCATACAATGCAGTTATTATCGCTAGAACTCTAATAATTATACTCATTACTTATATTATTAGCAATATAACGTGCATTATTACCCATATTATGCAGTTATTATCGACAGAAGTATAATAAATATACTTATTACTTTTATTATTATCAATATAACAGGCACTCTTAGCCATATTTTACTAGTATTATCGCTAGAACTGTAATAGTTATACTTATTACTCCCGATATTATCAATATAACATCCATTATTACCCATATAATGCAGTTATTATCGCTAGAACTGTAATAATTATACTTATGACTTATATTATTATCAATATAACATGCATTATTACCCATATAATGGAGTTATTATCGCTAGAACTGTAGTAATTATACTTACTACTTTTATTATCATGAATATAACATGCATTATTACCCATATTATGCAGTTATTATCGATAGAACTATAATAAATGTACTTATTACTTTTATTATTATCAATATAAGATGCACTATTAGCCATATTTTACTATTATTATCGCTAGAACTATAATAATTATACTTATTACTCCCGATATTATCAATATAACATGCATTATTACCCATATAATGCAGTTATTATCGCTAGAACTGTAATAATTATACTTAATACTTATATTATCAGCAATATAACGTGCATTATTACCCATATAATGCAGTTATTATCGATAGAACTGTAATAAATATACTTATTACTTTCATTATTATCAATATAACATGCACTATTAGCCATATTGTACTATTATTATCGCTAGAACTATAATAAATATACGTATTACTTTTATTATCATCAATATAACATGCATTATTACCCATATTATGCAGTCATTATCGATAGAACTATAATAAACATACTTATTACTTTTATTATTATCAATATAACATGCACTATTAGCCATATTGTACTATTATTATCGCTAGAACTATAATAATTATACATATTGCTCCCGATATTATCGATATAACATGCATTATTACCCCTATAATGCAGTTATTATCGCTAGAACTGTAATAATTATACTCATTACTTATATTATTATCAATATAACATGCATTATTACGCATATTATGCAGTTATAATCGCTAGAACTATAATAAATATACTTAGTACTTTTATTATCATCAATATAACATGCATTATTACCCATATTATGCAGTTATTATCGATAGAACTATAATAAATATACCTATTACTTTTATTATTATCAATATAACATGCACTATTAGCCATATTGTACTATTATTATCGCTAGAACTATAATAATTGTACTTATTGCACCCGATATTATCAATATAACATGCATTATTACCCATATAATGCAGTTATTATCGCTGGAACTGTAATAATTATACTTATTACTTATATTATTAGCAATATAACGTGCATTATTACCCATATTATGCAGTTACTATCGCTAGAACTGTAATAATTATACTTATTACTTATATTATTATCAATATAACATGCATTATTACCCATATTATGCAGTTATTATCGCTAGAACTATAATAAATATACGTATTACTTTTATTATCATCAATATAACATGCATTATTTCCCATATTATGCAGTTATTATCGATAGAACTGTAATAAATATACTTATTGCTTTTATTATTATCAATATAGCATGCACTATTAGCCATATTTTACTATTATTATCGCTAGAACTATAATAATTATACTTATTACTCCCAATGTTATCAATATAACATGCATTATTACCCCTATAATGCAGTTATTATCGCTAGAACTGTAATAATTATACTTATTACTTATATTATTATCAATATAACATGCATTATTACGCATATTATGCAGTTATAATCGCTAGAACTATAATAAATATACTTAGTACTTTTATTGTCATCAATATAACATGCATTATTACCCATATTATGCAGTTATTATCGATAGAACTTAAATAAATATCCTTATTACTTTTATTATTATCAATATAACATGCACTATTAGCCATATTGTACTATTATTATCGCTAGAACTATAATAATTGTACTTATTGCACCCGACATTATCAATATAACATGCATTATTACCCATATAATGCAGTTATTATCGCTGGAACTGCAATAATTATACTTAATACTTATATTATCAGCAATATAACGTGCATTATTACCCATATAATGCAGTTATTATCGATAGAACTGTAATAAATATACTTATTACTTTCATTATTATCAATATAACATGCACTATTAGCCATATTGTACTATTATTATCGCTAGAACTATAATAAATATACGTATTACTTTTATTATCATCAATATAACATGCATTATTACCCATATTATGCAGTTATTATCGATAGAACTATAATAAACATACTTATTACTTTTATTATTATCAATATAACATGCACTATTAGCCATATTGTACTATTATTATCGCTAGAACTATAATAATTATACATATTGCTCCCGATATTATCGATATAACATGCATTATTACCCGTATAATGCAGTTATTATCGATAGAACTGTAATAAATATACTTATTACTTTTATTATTATCAATATAACATGCACTATTAGCCATATTGTACTATTATTATCGCTAGAACTGTAATAATTATACCTATTACTCCCAATATTATCAATATAACATGCATTATTACCCCTATAATGCAGTTATTATCGCTAGAACTGTAATAATTATACTCATTACTTATATTATTATCAATATAACATGCATTATTACGCATATTATGCAGTTATAATCGCTAGAACTATAATAAATATACTTAGTACTTTTATTATCATCAATATAACATGCATTATTACCCATATTATGCAGTTATTATCGATAGAACTATAATAAATATACCTATTACTTTTATTATTATCAATATAACATGCACTATTAGCCATATTGTACTATTATTATCGCTAGAACTATAATAATTGTACTTATTGCACCCGATATTATCAATATAACATGCATTATTACCCATATAATGCAGTTATTATCGCTGGAACTGTAATAATTATACTTATTACTTATATTATTAGCAATATAACGTGCATTATTACCCATATTATGCAGTTACTATCGCTAGAACTGTAATAATTATACTTATTACTTATATTATTATCAATATAACATGCATTATTACCCATATTATGCAGTTATTATCGCTAGAACTATAATAAATATACGTATTACTTTTATTATCATCAATATAACATGCATTATTTCCCATATTATGCAGTTATTATCGATAGAACTGTAATAAATATACTTATTGCTTTTATTATTATCAATATAGCATGCACTATTAGCCATATTTTACTATTATTATCGCTAGAACTATAATAATTATACTTATTACTCCCAATGTTATCAATATAACATGCATTATTACCCCTATAATGCAGTTATTATCGCTAGAACTGTAATAATTATACTTATTACTTATATTATTATCAATATAACATGCATTATTACGCATATTATGCAGTTATAATCGCTAGAACTATAATAAATATACTTAGTACTTTTATTGTCATCAATATAACATGCATTATTACCCATATTATGCAGTTATTATCGATAGAACTTAAATAAATATCCTTATTACTTTTATTATTATCAATATAACATGCACTATTAGCCATATTGTACTATTATTATCGCTAGAACTATAATAATTGTACTTATTGCACCCGACATTATCAATATAACATGCATTATTACCCATATAATGCAGTTATTATCGCTGGAACTGCAATAATTATACTTATTACTTATATTATTAGCAATATAACGTGCATTATTACCCATATTATGCAGTTATTATCGCTAGAACTATAATAATTATACTTATTACTTATATTATTATCAATATAACATGCATTATTACCCATATAATGGAGTTATTATCGCTAGAACTATAATAAGTATACTTACTACTTTTATTATCATCAATATAACATGCATTATTACCCATATTATGCAGTTATTATCGATAGAACTATAATAAATATACTTATTACTTTTATTATTGTCAATATAACATGCACTATTAGCCATATTGTACTATTATTATCGCTAGAACTATAATAATTATACATATTGCTCCCGATATTATCGATATAACATGCATTATTACCCATATAATGCAGTTATTATCGATAGAACTGTAATAAATATACGTATTACTTTTATTATCATCAATATAACATGCATTATTACCCATATTATGCAGTTATTATCGATAGAACTGTAATAAATATACTTATTGCTTTTATTATTATCAATATAGCATGCACTATTAGCCATATTTTACTATTATTATCGCTAGAACTATAATAATTATACTTATTACTCCCATAATTAACAATATAACATGCGTTATTACCCCTACAATGCAGTTATTATCGCTGGAACTGTAATAATTATACTTATTACTTATATTATTATCAATATAACATGCATTATTACCCATATAATGCAGTTATTATCGCTAGAACTATAATAAGTATACTTACTACTTATATTATCAGCAATATAACGTGCATTATTACCCATATAATGCAGTTCTTATCGCTAGAACTGTAATAATTATACTTATTACTTATATTATTATCAATATAACATGCATTATTACCCATATTATGCAGTTATTATCGCTAGAACTATAATAAATATACGTATTACTTTTATTATCATCAATATAACATGCATTATTACCCATATTATGCAGTTATTATCGATAGAACTATAATAAATATAGTTATTACTTTTATTATTATCAATATAACATGCACTATTAGCCATATTTTACTATTATTATCGCTAGAACTATAATAATTATACTTATTACTCCCAATATTATCAATATAACGTGCATTATTACCCATATAATGCAGTTCTTATCGCTAGAACTGTAATAATTATACTTATTACTTATATTATTATCAATATAACATGCATTATTACCCATATTATGCAGTTATTATCGCTAGAACTATAATAAATATACTTACTACTTTTATTATCATCAATATAACCTGCATTATTACCCATATAATGCAGTTACTATCGATAGAATTGTAATAATTATACTTATTACTTATATTATTATCAATATAACATGCATTATTACGCATATTATGCAGTTACAATCGCTAGAACTATAATAAATATACTTACTACTTTCATTATCATCAATATAACATGCATTATTACGCATATAATGCAGTTATTATCGCTAGAACTGTAATAACTATACTCATTACTGATATTATTATCAATATAACATGCATTATTAGTCATGTTTTACTATTATTATCGCTAGAACTATAATAATTATACTTATTACTCCCAATATTATCAATATAACATGCATTATTACCCATATAATGCAGTTATTATCGCTAGAACTGTAATAATTATATTTATTACTTATATTATTCTCAATATAACATGCACTATTAGTCATATTTCACTATTATTATCGCTAGAAATATAATGATTATACTTATTATTCCCAATATTACCAATATAACATGCATTATTACCCATATAATGCAGTTATTATCGCTAGAACTGTAATAATTATACTTATTACTTATATTATTATCAATATAACGTGCATTATTACCCTTATTATGCAGTTATTATCGCTAGAACTGTAATAATTATACTTATTACCTATATTATTATCAATATAACATGCATTATTACGCATATTATGCAGTTATAATCGCTAGAACTATAATAAATATACTTAGTACTTTCTTTATCATCAATATAACATGCATTATTACCCATATAATGCAGTTATTATCGCTAGAACTGTAATAATTATATTTATTACTTATATTATTCTCAATATAACATGCATTATTACCCATATTATGCAGTTATTATCGCTAGAACTATAATAAATATACGTATTACTCTTATTATCATCAATATAACATGCATTATTACCCATATTATGCAGTTATTATCGATAGAACTGTAATAAATATACTTATTTCTTTTATTATTATCAATATAACATGCACTATTAGCCATATTGTACTATTATTATCGCTAGAAATATAGTAATTATACTTATTACTCCCGATATTATCAATATAACATGCATTATTACCCATATAATGCAGTTGTTATCGCTAGAACTGTAATAATTATACTTATTATTTATATTATTAGCAATATAACGTGCATTATTACCCATATTTTGCAGTTATTATCGATAGAACTATAATAAATATACTTATTACTTTTATTATTATCAATATAACATGCAGTATTAGCCATATAATGCAGTTATTATCGCTAGAACTGTAACAATTATACTTATCATTTATATTATTAGCAATATAACGTGCATTATTACCCATATTATGCAGCTATTATCGCTAGAACTGTAATAGTTATACTTATTACTTATATTATTATCAATATAACATGCATTATTACCCATATAATGGAGTTATTATCGCTAGAACTGTAATAATTATACTTATTACTTATATTATTCTCAATATAACATGCATCATTACCCATATTATGCAGTTATAATCGGTAGAACTATAATAAATATACTTACTACTTTTATTATCATCAATATAACGTGCATTATTACCCATATTATGCAGTTATAATCGATAGAACTATAATAAATATACTTATTACTTTCATTATCATCAATATAACATGCATTATTACCGATATTATGCAGTTATTATCGCTAGAACTGTAATTATTATACTCATTACTTATATTATTATCAATATAACATGCATTATTACCCATATTATGCAGTTATTATCGCTAGAACTATAATAAATATACGTATTACTTTTATTATCATCAATATAACATGCATTATTACCCATATTATACAGTTATTATCGATAGAACTGTAATAAACATACTTATTACTTTTATTGTTATCAATATAACATGCACTATTAGCCATATTTTACTATTATTATCACTAGAACTATAATAATTATACTTATTACTCCCGATATTATCAATATAACATGCATTATTACCCTTATAATGCAGTTATTATCGCTAGAACTGTAATAAATACACTTACTACTTTCATTATCATCAATATAACATGCATTATTACACATATAATGGAGTTATTATCGATAGAACTGTAATAATTATACTTATTACTTATATCATTATCAATATAACATGCATTATTATCCATATAATGCAGTTATTATCGACAGAAGTATAATAAATATACTTATTACTTTTATTATTATAAATATAACATGCACTATTAGCCATATTTTACTATTATTATCACTAGAACTATAATAATTATGCTTATTACTCCCGATATTATCAATATAACATGCATTATTACCCATATAATGCAGTTATTATCGCTAGAACTGTAATAATTATAGTTATTACTTATACTATTAGCCGTATAACGTGCATTGTTACCCATATTATGCAGTTATTATGGCTAGAACTGTAATAATTATACTTATTACTTATATTATTATTAATATAACATGCATTATTATCCATATAATGGAGTTATTATCACTAGAACTGTAATAACTATACTTATTACTTATATTATTATCAATATAACATGCATTATTACCCATATTATGCAGTTATTATCGCTAGAACTATAATAAATATACTTACTACTTTTATTATCATCAATATAACCTGCATTATTACCCATATTATGCAGTTATTATCGCTAGAACTGTAATAATTATACTCATTACTTATATTATTATCAATATAACATGCATTATTACCCATATAATGTAGTTATTATCGCTAGAACTGTAATAATTATACTTATTACTCCCGATATTATCAATATAACATGCATTATTACCCATATAATGCAGTTACTATCGCTAGAATTGTAATAATTATACTTATTACTTATATTATTATCAATATAACATGCATTATTACGCATATTATGCAGTTACAATCGCTAGAACTATAATAAATATACTTACTACTTTCATTATCATCAATATAACATGCATTATTACGCATATAATGCAGTTATTATCGCTAGAACTGTAATAACTATACTCATTACTGATATTATTATCAATATAACATGCATTATTAGTCATGTTTTACTATTATTATCGCTAGAACTATAATAATTATACTTATTACTCCCAATATTATCAATATAACATGCATTATTACCCATATAATGCAGTTATTATCGCTAGAACTGTAATAATTATATTTATTACTTATATTATTCTCAATATAACATGCACTATTAGTCATATTTCACTATTATTATCGCTAGAAATATAATGATTATACTTATTATTCCCAATATTACCAATATAACATGCATTATTACCCATATAATGCAGTTATTATCGCTAGAACTGTAATAATTATACTTATTACTTATATTATTATCAATATAACGTGCATTATTACCCTTATTATGCAGTTATTATCGCTAGAACTGTAATAATTATACTTATTACCTATATTATTATCAATATAACATGCATTATTACGCATATTATGCAGTTATAATCGCTAGAACTATAATAAATATACTTAGTACTTTTTTTATCATCAATATAACATGCATTATTACCCATATAATGCAGTTATTATCGCTAGAACTATAATAAATATACGTATTACTCTTATTATCATCAATATAACATGCATTATTACCCATATTATGCAGTTATTATCGATAGAACTATAATAAATATACTTATTACTTTTATTATTATCAATATAACATGCAGTATTAGCCATATAATGCAGTTATTATCGCTAGAACTGTAACAATTATACTTATCATTTATATTATTAGCAATATAACGTGCATTATTACCCATATTATGCAGCTATTATCGCTAGAACTGTAATAGTTATACTTATTACTTATATTATTATCAATATAACATGCATTATTACCCATATAATGGAGTTATTATCGCTAGAACTGTAATAATTATACTTATTACTTATATTATTCTCAATATAACATGCATCATTACCCATATTATGCAGTTATAATCGCTAGAACTGTAATTATTATACTCATTACTTATATTATTATCAATATAACATGCATTATTACCCATATTATGCAGTTATTATCGCTAGAACTATAATAAATATACGTATTACTTTTATTGTCATCAATATAACATGCATTATTACCCATATTATGCAGTTATTATCGCTAGAACTGTAATAATTATACTTATTACTTATATTATTATCAATATAACATGCATTATTACACATATTATGCAGTTATTATCGCTACAACTGTAATAATTATACTTATTCCTTATATTATTATCAATATAACATGCATTATTACCCATATAATGCAGTTATTATCGACAGAAGTATAATAAATATACTTGTTACTTTTATTATTATCAGTATAACATGCACTATTAGCCATATTTTACTTTTATTATCGCTAGAACTATAATAATTATACTAATTACTCCCGATATTATCAACATAACATGCATTATTACCCATGTAATGCAGTTATTATCGCTAGAACTGTAATATTTATACCTATTACTTATATTGTTATCAATATAACATGCATTATTACCCATATTATGCAGTTATAATCGCTAGAACTATAATAAATATACGTATTGCTTTTATTATCATCAATATAACATGCACTATTACCCATATTATGCAGTTATTATCGATAGAACTGTAATAAATATACTTATTACTTTTATTATTATCAATATAACATGCACTATTAGCCATATTGTACAATTATTATCGCTAGAACTATAATAATTATACTTATTACTCCGGATATTATCAATATGACATGCATTATTACCCATATAGTGGAGTTATTATAGCTAGAACTGTAATAATTATACTCATTACTTATATTATTATCAATATAACGTGCATTATTACCCATATTATGCAGTTATTATCGCTAGAACTGTAATAATTATACTTATTACTTATATTATTATCAATATAACATGCATTATTACCCATATAATGGAGTTATTATCGCTAGAACTGTAATAATTATACTTATTACTTATATAATTATCAATATAACATGCATTATTACGCATATTATGCAGTTATAATCGCTAGAACTATAATAAATATACTTAGTACTTTTTTTATCATCAACATAACATGCATTATTACGCGTATAATGCAGTTATTATCGCTAGAACTGTAATAAATATACTTACTACTTTCATTATCATCAATATAACATGCATTATTACGCATATAATGCAGTTATTATCGCTAGAACTGTAATAAATATACTTACTACTTTCATTATCATCAATATAACATGCATTATTACCCATATTATGCAGTTATTATCGATAGAACAGTAATAACTATACTCATTACTTATATTATTATCAATATAACATGCATTATTAGCCATATTGTACAATTATTATCGCTAGAACTATAACAAATATACTTACTACTTTTATTATTATCAATATAACATGCACTATTACCCATATAATGCAGTTATTATCGACAGAAGTATAATAAATATACTTATTACTTTTATTATTATCAATATAACAGGCACTCTGAGCCATATTTTACTAGTATTATCGCTAGGACTGTAATAATTATACTTATTACTCGCGATATTATCAATATTACATCCATTATTACCCGTATAATGCAGTTCTTATCGCTGGAACTGTAATAATTATACTTATTACTCCCGATATTATCAATATAACATGCATTATTACCCATACAATGGAGTTATTATCGCTAGAACTGTAATAATTATACTTGTTACTCCCGATATTATCAATATAACATGCATTATTACCCATATAATGCAGTTATTATCGCTAGAACTGTAATAATTATAGCTATTACTTATACTATTAGCAGTACAACGTGCATTGTTACCCATATTATGCAGTTATTATGGCTAGAACTGTAATAATTATACTTATTACTTATATTATTATCAATATAACATGCATTATTACACATATAATGGAGTTATTATCGATAGAACTGTAATAATTATACTTATTACTTATATTATTATCAATATAACATGCATTATTACCCATATAATGCAGTTATTATTGACAGAAGTATAATAAATATACTTATTACTTTTATTATTATAAATATAACATGCACTATTAGCCATATTTTACTATTATTATCACTAGAACTATAATAATTATACTTATTACTCCCGATATTATCAATATAACATGCATTATTACCCTTATAATGGAGTTATTATCGCTAGAACTGTAATAAATACACTTACTACTTTCATTATCACCAATATAACATGCATTATTACCCATATTATGCAGTTATTATCGATAGAACTATAATAAATATACTTATTACTTTCATTCTCATCAATATAACATGCATTATTACCGATATTATGCAGTTATTATCGCAAGAACTGTAATTACTATACTCATTACTTATATTATTATCAATATAACATGCATTATTACCCATATTATGCAGTTATTATCGCTAGAACTATAATAAATATACGTATTACTTTTATTATCATCAATATAACATGCATTATTACCCATATTATACAGTTATTATCGATAGAACTGTAATAAACATACTTATTACTTTTATTGTTATCAATATAACATGCACTATTAGCCATATTTTACTATTATTATCACTAGAACTATAATAATTATACTTATTACTCCCGATATTATCAATATAACATGCATTATTACCCATATTATGCAGTTATTATCGCTAGAACTATAATAAATATACGTATTACTTTTATTATCATCAATATAACATGCATTATTACCCATATTATGCAGTTATTATCGATAGAACTGTAATAAACATACTTATTACTTTTATTGTTATCAATATAACATGCACTATTAGCCATATTTTACTATTATTATCACTAGAACTATAATAATTATACTTATTACTCCCGATATTATCAATATAACATGCATTATTACCCTTATAATGGAGTTATTATCGCTAGAACTGTAATAAATACACTTACTACGTTCATTATCACCAATATAACATGCATTATTACCCATATTATGCAGTTATTATCGATAGAACTATAATAAATATACTTATTACTTTCATTATCATCAATATAACATGCATTATTACCGATATTATGCAGTTATTATCGCTAGAACTGTAATTATTATACTCATTACTTATATTATTATCAATATAACATGCATTATTACCCATATTATGCAGTTATTATCGCTAGAACTGTAATAATTATACTTATTACTTATATTATTATCAATATAACATGCATTATTACACATATAATGGAGTTATTATCGATAGAACTGTAATAATTATACTTATTACTTATATTATTATCAATATAACATGCATTATTACGCATATTATGCAGTTACAATCGCTAGAACTATAATAAATATACTTACTACTTTCATTATCATCAATATAACATGCATTATTACGCATATAATGCAGTTATTATCGCTAGAACTGTAATAACTATACTCATTACTGATATTATTATCAATATAACATGCATTATTAGTCATGTTTTACTATTATTATCGCTAGAACTATAATAATTATACTTATTACTCCCAATATTATCAATATAACATGCATTATTACCCATATAATGCAGTTATTATCGCTAGAACTGTAATAATTATATTTATTACTTATATTATTCTCAATATAACATGCACTATTAGTCATATTTCACTATTATTATCGCTAGAAATATAATGATTATACTTATTATTCCCAATATTACCAATATAACATGCATTATTACCCATATAATGCAGTTATTATCGCTAGAACTGTAATAATTATACTTATTACTTATATTATTATCAATATAACGTGCATTATTACCCTTATTATGCAGTTATTATCGCTAGAACTGTAATAATTATACTTATTACCTATATTATTATCAATATAACATGCATTATTACGCATATTATGCAGTTATAATCGCTAGAACTATAATAAATATACTTAGTACTTTTTTTATCATCAATATAACATGCATTATTACCCATATAATGCAGTTATTATCGCTAGAACTGTAATAATTATATTTATTACTTATATTATTCTCAATATAACATGCATTATTACCCATATTATGCAGTTATTATCGCTAGAACTATAATAAATATACGTATTACTCTTATTATCATCAATATAACATGCATTATTACCCATATTATGCAGTTATTATCGATAGAACTGTAATAAATATACTTATTTCTTTTATTATTATCAATATAACATGCACTATTAGCCATATTGTACTATTATTATCGCTAGAAATATAGTAATTATACTTATTACTCCCGATATTATCAATATAACATGCATTATTACCCATATAATGCAGTTGTTATCGCTAGAACTGTAATAATTATACTTATTATTTATATTATTAGCAATATAACGTGCATTATTACCCATATTTTGCAGTTATTATCGATAGAACTATAATAAATATACTTATTACTTTTATTATTATCAATATAACATGCAGTATTAGCCATATAATGCAGTTATTATCGCTAGAACTGTAACAATTATACTTATCATTTATATTATTAGCAATATAACGTGCATTATTACCCATATTATGCAGCTATTATCGCTAGAACTGTAATAGTTATACTTATTACTTATATTATTATCAATATAACATGCATTATTACCCATATAATGGAGTTATTATCGCTAGAACTGTAATAATTATACTTATTACTTATATTATTCTCAATATAACATGCATCATTACCCATATTATGCAGTTATAATCGGTAGAACTATAATAAATATACTTACTACTTTTATTATCATCAATATAACGTGCATTATTACCCATATTATGCAGTTATAATCGATAGAACTATAATAAATATACTTATTACTTTCATTATCATCAATATAACATGCATTATTACCGATATTATGCAGTTATTATCGCTAGAACTGTAATTATTATACTCATTACTTATATTATTATCAATATAACATGCATTATTACCCATATTATGCAGTTATTATCGCTAGAACTATAATAAATATACGTATTACTTTTATTATCATCAATATAACATGCATTATTACCCATATTATACAGTTATTATCGATAGAACTGTAATAAACATACTTATTACTTTTATTGTTATCAATATAACATGCACTATTAGCCATATTTTACTATTATTATCACTAGAACTATAATAATTATACTTATTACTCCCGATATTATCAATATAACATGCATTATTACCCTTATAATGCAGTTATTATCGCTAGACCTGTAATAAATACACTTACTACTTTCATTATCATCAATATAACACGCATTATTACACATATAATGGAGTTATTATCGATAGAACTGTAATAATTATACTTATTACTTATATCATTATCAATATAACATGCATTATTATCCATATAATGCAGTTATTATCGACAGAAGTATAATAAATATACTTATTACTTTTATTATTATAAATATAACATGCACTATTAGCCATATTTTACTATTATTATCACTAGAACTATAATAATTATGCTTATTACTCCCGATATTATCAATATAACATGCATTATTACCCATATAATGCAGTTATTATCGCTAGAACTGTAATAATTATAGTTATTACTTATACTATTAGCAGTATAACGTGCATTGTTACCCATATTATGCAGTTATTATGGCTAGAACTGTAATAATTATACTTATTACTTATATTATTATTAATATAACATGCATTATTACCCATATAATGGAGTTATTATCACTAGAACTGTAATAACTATACTTATTACTTATATTATTATCAATATAACATGCATTATTACCCATATTATGCAGTTATTATCGCTAGAACTATAATAAATATACTTACTACTTTTATTATCATCAATATAACCTGCATTATTACCCATATTATGCAGTTATTATCGCTAGAACTGTAATAATTATACTCATTACTTATATTATTATCAATATAACATGCATTATTACCCATATAATGTAGTTATTATCGCTAGAACTGTAATAATTATACTTATTACTCCCGATATTATCAATATAACATGCATTATTACCCATATAATGCAGTTACTATCGCTAGAATTGTAATAATTATACTTATTACTTATATTATTATCAATATAACATGCATTATTACGCATATTATGCAGTTACAATCGCTAGAACTATAATAAATATACTTACTACTTTCATTATCATCAATATAACATGCATTATTACGCATATAATGCAGTTATTATCGCTAGAACTGTAATAATTATACTTATTACCTATATTATTATCAATATAACATGCATTATTACGCATATTATGCAGTTATAATCGCTAGAACTATAATAAATATACTTAGTACTTTTTTTATCATCAATATAACATGCATTATTACCCATATAATGCAGTTATTATCGCTAGAACTGTAATAATTATATTTATTACTTATATTATTCTCAATATAACATGCATTATTACCCATATTATGCAGTTATTATCGCTAGAACTATAATAAATATACGTATTACTCTTATTATCATCAATATAACATGCATTGTTACCCATATTATGCAGTTATTATCGATAGAACTGTAATAAATATACTTATTTCTTTTATTATTATCAATATAACATGCACTATTAGCCATATTGTACTATTATTATCGCTAGAAATATAGTAATTATACTTATTACTCCCGATATTATCAATATAACATGCATTATTACCCATATAATGCAGTTGTTATCGCTAGAACTGTAATAATTATACTTATTATTTATATTATTAGCAATATAACGTGCATTATTACCCATATTTTGCAGTTATTATCGATAGAACTATAATAAATATACTTATTACTTTTATTATTATCAATATAACATGCAGTATTAGCCATATAATGCAGTTATTATCGCTAGAACTGTAACAATTATACTTATCATTTATATTATTAGCAATATAACGTGCATTATTACCCATATTATGCAGCTATTATCGCTAGAACTGTAATAGTTATACTTATTACTTATATTATTATCAATATAACATGCATTATTACCCATATAATGGAGTTATTATCGCTAGAACTGTAATAATTATACTTATTACTTATATTATTCTCAATATAACATGCATCATTACCCATATTATGCAGTTATAATCGGTAGAACTATAATAAATATACTTACTACTTTTATTATCATCAATATAACGTGCATTATTACCCATATTATGCAGTTATAATCGATAGAACTATAATAAATATACTTATTACTTTCATTATCATCAATATAACATGCATTATTACCGATATTATGCAGTTATTATCGCTAGAACTGTAATTATTATACTCATTACTTATATTATTATCAATATAACATGCATTATTACCCATATTATGCAGTTATTATCGCTAGAACTATAATAAATATACGTATTACTTTTATTATCATCAATATAACATGCATTATTACCCATATTATACAGTTATTATCGATAGAACTGTAATAAACATACTTATTACTTTTATTGTTATCAATATAACATGCACTATTAGCCATATTTTACTATTATTATCACTAGAACTATAATAATTATACTTATAACTCCCGATATTATCAATATAACATGCATTATTACCCTAATAATGGAGTTATTATCGCTAGAACTGTAATAAATACACTTACTACTTTCATTATCACCAATATAACATGCATTATTACCCATATTATGCAGTTATTATCGATAGAACTATAATAAATATACTTATTACTTTCATTATCATCAATATAACATGCATTATTACCGATATTATGCAGTTATTATCGCTAGAACTGTAATTATTATACTCATTACTTATATTATTATCAATATAACATGCATTATTACCCATATTATGCAGTTATTATCGCTAGAACTATAATAAATATACGTATTACTTTTATTGTCATCAATATAACATGCATTATTACCCATATTATGCAGTTATTATCGCTAGAACTGTAATAATTATACTTATTACTTATATTATTATCAATATAACATGCATTATTACACATATTATGCAGTTATTATCGCTACAACTGTAATAATTATACTTATTCCTTATATTATTATCAATATAACATGCATTATTACCCATATAATGCAGTTATTATCGACAGAAGTATAATAAATATACTTGTTTCTTTTATTATTATCAGTATAACATGCACTATTAGCCATATTTTACTTTTATTATCGCTAGAACTATAATAATTATACTAATTACTCCCGATATTATCAACATAACATGCATTATTACCCATGTAATGCAGTTATTATCGCTAGAACTGTAATATTTATACCTATTACTTATATTATGATCAATATAACATGCATTATTACCCATATTATGCAGTTATAATCGCTAGAACTATAATAAATATACGTATTGCTTTTATTATCATCAATATAACATGCACTATTACCCATATTATGCAGTTATTATCGATAGAACTGTAATAAATATACTTATTACTTTTATTATTATCAATATAACATGCACTATTAGCCATATTGTACAATTATTATCGCTAGAACTATAATAATTATACTTATTACTCCGGATATTATCAATATGACATGCATTATTATCCATATAGTGGAGTTATTATAGCTAGAACTGTAATAATTATAGCTATTACTTATACTATTAGCAGTACAACGTGCATTGTTACCCATATTATGCAGTTATTATGGCTAGAACTGTAATAATTATACTTATTACTTATATTATTATCAATATAACATGCATTATTACACATATAATGGAGTTATTATCGATAGAACTGTAATAATTATACTTATTACTTATATTATTATCAATATAACATGCATTATTACCCATATAATGCAGTTATTATTGACAGAAGTATAATAAATATACTTATTACTTTTATTATTATAAATATAACATGCACTATTAGCCATATTTTACTATTATTATCACTAGAACTATAATAATTATACTTATTACTCCCGATATTATCAATATAACATGCATTATTACCCTTATAATGGAGTTATTATCGCTAGAACTGTAATAAATACACTTACTACTTTCATTATCACCAATATAACATGCATTATTACCCATATTATGCAGTTATTATCGATAGAACTATAATAAATATACTTATTACTTTCATTCTCATCAATATAACATGCATTATTACCGATATTATGCAGTTATTATCGCAAGAACTGTAATTACTATACTCATTACTTATATTATTATCAATATAACATGCATTATTACCCATATTATGCAGTTATTATCGCTAGAACTATAATAAATATACGTATTACTTTTATTATCATCAATATAACATGCATTATTACCCATATTATACAGTTATTATCGATAGAACTGTAATAAACATACTTATTACTTTTATTGTTATCAATATAACATGCACTATTAGCCATATTTTACTATTATTATCACTAGAACTATAATAATTATACTTATTACTCCCGATATTATCAATATAACATGCATTATTACCCATATTATGCAGTTATTATCGCTAGAACTATAATAAATATACGTATTACTTTTATTATCATCAATATAACATGCATTATTACCCATATTATGCAGTTATTATCGATAGAACTGTAATAAACATACTTATTACTTTTATTGTTATCAATATAACATGCACTATTAGCCATATTTTACTATTATTATCACTAGAACTATAATAATTATACTTATTACTCCCGATATTATCAATATAACATGCATTATTACCCTTATAATGGAGTTATTATCGCTAGAACTGTAATAAATACACTTACTACGTTCATTATCACCAATATAACATGCATTATTACCCATATTATGCAGTTATTATCGATAGAACTATAATAAATATACTTATTACTTTCATTATCATCAATATAACATGCATTATTACCGATATTATGCAGTTATTATCGCTAGAACTGTAATTATTATACTCATTACTTATATTATTATCAATATAACATGCATTATTACCCATATTATGCAGTTATTATCGCTAGAACTGTAATAATTATACTTATTACTTATATTATTATCAATATAACATGCATTATTACACATATAATGGAGTTATTATCGATAGAACTGTAATAATTATACTTATTACTTATATTATTATCAATATAACATGCATTATTACGCATATTATGCAGTTACAATCGCTAGAACTATAATAAATATACTTACTACTTTCATTATCATCAATATAACATGCATTATTACGCATATAATGCAGTTATTATCGCTAGAACTGTAATAACTATACTCATTACTGATATTATTATCAATATAACATGCATTATTAGTCATGTTTTACTATTATTATCGCTAGAACTATAATAATTATACTTATTACTCCCAATATTATCAATATAACATGCATTATTACCCATATAATGCAGTTATTATCGCTAGAACTGTAATAATTATATTTATTACTTATATTATTCTCAATATAACATGCACTATTAGTCATATTTCACTATTATTATCGCTAGAAATATAATGATTATACTTATTATTCCCAATATTACCAATATAACATGCATTATTACCCATATAATGCAGTTATTATCGCTAGAACTGTAATAATTATACTTATTACTTATATTATTATCAATATAACGTGCATTATTACCCTTATTATGCAGTTATTATCGCTAGAACTGTAATAATTATACTTATTACCTATATTATTATCAATATAACATGCATTATTACGCATATTATGCAGTTATAATCGCTAGAACTATAATAAATATACTTAGTACTTTTTTTATCATCAATATAACATGCATTATTACCCATATAATGCAGTTATTATCGCTAGAACTGTAATAATTATATTTATTACTTATATTATTCTCAATATAACATGCATTATTACCCATATTATGCAGTTATTATCGCTAGAACTATAATAAATATACGTATTACTCTTATTATCATCAATATAACATGCATTATTACCCATATTATGCAGTTATTATCGATAGAACTGTAATAAATATACTTATTTCTTTTATTATTATCAATATAACATGCACTATTAGCCATATTGTACTATTATTATCGCTAGAAATATAGTAATTATACTTATTACTCCCGATATTATCAATATAACATGCATTATTACCCATATAATGCAGTTGTTATCGCTAGAACTGTAATAATTATACTTATTATTTATATTATTAGCAATATAACGTGCATTATTACCCATATTTTGCAGTTATTATCGATAGAACTATAATAAATATACTTATTACTTTTATTATTATCAATATAACATGCAGTATTAGCCATATAATGCAGTTATTATCGCTAGAACTGTAACAATTATACTTATCATTTATATTATTAGCAATATAACGTGCATTATTACCCATATTATGCAGCTATTATCGCTAGAACTGTAATAGTTATACTTATTACTTATATTATTATCAATATAACATGCATTATTACCCATATAATGGAGTTATTATCGCTAGAACTGTAATAATTATACTTATTACTTATATTATTCTCAATATAACATGCATCATTACCCATATTATGCAGTTATAATCGGTAGAACTATAATAAATATACTTACTACTTTTATTATCATCAATATAACGTGCATTATTACCCATATTATGCAGTTATAATCGATAGAACTATAATAAATATACTTATTACTTTCATTATCATCAATATAACATGCATTATTACCGATATTATGCAGTTATTATCGCTAGAACTGTAATTATTATACTCATTACTTATATTATTATCAATATAACATGCATTATTACCCATATTATGCAGTTATTATCGCTAGAACTATAATAAATATACGTATTACTTTTATTATCATCAATATAACATGCATTATTACCCATATTATACAGTTATTATCGATAGAACTGTAATAAACATACTTATTACTTTTATTGTTATCAATATAACATGCACTATTAGCCATATTTTACTATTATTATCACTAGAACTATAATAATTATACTTATTACTCCCGATATTATCAATATAACATGCATTATTACCCTTATAATGCAGTTATTATCGCTAGACCTGTAATAAATACACTTACTACTTTCATTATCATCAATATAACACGCATTATTACACATATAATGGAGTTATTATCGATAGAACTGTAATAATTATACTTATTACTTATATCATTATCAATATAACATGCATTATTATCCATATAATGCAGTTATTATCGACAGAAGTATAATAAATATACTTATTACTTTTATTATTATAAATATAACATGCACTATTAGCCATATTTTACTATTATTATCACTAGAACTATAATAATTATGCTTATTACTCCCGATATTATCAATATAACATGCATTATTACCCATATAATGCAGTTATTATCGCTAGAACTGTAATAATTATAGTTATTACTTATACTATTAGCAGTATAACGTGCATTGTTACCCATATTATGCAGTTATTATGGCTAGAACTGTAATAATTATACTTATTACTTATATTATTATTAATATAACATGCATTATTACCCATATAATGGAGTTATTATCACTAGAACTGTAATAACTATACTTATTACTTATATTATTATCAATATAACATGCATTATTACCCATATTATGCAGTTATTATCGCTAGAACTATAATAAATATACTTACTACTTTTATTATCATCAATATAACCTGCATTATTACCCATATTATGCAGTTATTATCGCTAGAACTGTAATAATTATACTCATTACTTATATTATTATCAATATAACATGCATTATTACCCATATAATGTAGTTATTATCGCTAGAACTGTAATAATTATACTTATTACTCCCGATATTATCAATATAACATGCATTATTACCCATATAATGCAGTTACTATCGCTAGAATTGTAATAATTATACTTATTACTTATATTATTATCAATATAACATGCATTATTACGCATATTATGCAGTTACAATCGCTAGAACTATAATAAATATACTTACTACTTTCATTATCATCAATATAACATGCATTATTACGCATATAATGCAGTTATTATCGCTAGAACTGTAATAATTATACTTATTACCTATATTATTATCAATATAACATGCATTATTACGCATATTATGCAGTTATAATCGCTAGAACTATAATAAATATACTTAGTACTTTTTTTATCATCAATATAACATGCATTATTACCCATATAATGCAGTTATTATCGCTAGAACTGTAATAATTATATTTATTACTTATATTATTCTCAATATAACATGCATTATTACCCATATTATGCAGTTATTATCGCTAGAACTATAATAAATATACGTATTACTCTTATTATCATCAATATAACATGCATTGTTACCCATATTATGCAGTTATTATCGATAGAACTGTAATAAATATACTTATTTCTTTTATTATTATCAATATAACATGCACTATTAGCCATATTGTACTATTATTATCGCTAGAAATATAGTAATTATACTTATTACTCCCGATATTATCAATATAACATGCATTATTACCCATATAATGCAGTTGTTATCGCTAGAACTGTAATAATTATACTTATTATTTATATTATTAGCAATATAACGTGCATTATTACCCATATTTTGCAGTTATTATCGATAGAACTATAATAAATATACTTATTACTTTTATTATTATCAATATAACATGCAGTATTAGCCATATAATGCAGTTATTATCGCTAGAACTGTAACAATTATACTTATCATTTATATTATTAGCAATATAACGTGCATTATTACCCATATTATGCAGCTATTATCGCTAGAACTGTAATAGTTATACTTATTACTTATATTATTATCAATATAACATGCATTATTACCCATATAATGGAGTTATTATCGCTAGAACTGTAATAATTATACTTATTACTTATATTATTCTCAATATAACATGCATCATTACCCATATTATGCAGTTATAATCGGTAGAACTATAATAAATATACTTACTACTTTTATTATCATCAATATAACGTGCATTATTACCCATATTATGCAGTTATAATCGATAGAACTATAATAAATATACTTATTACTTTCATTATCATCAATATAACATGCATTATTACCGATATTATGCAGTTATTATCGCTAGAACTGTAATTATTATACTCATTACTTATATTATTATCAATATAACATGCATTATTACCCATATTATGCAGTTATTATCGCTAGAACTATAATAAATATACGTATTACTTTTATTATCATCAATATAACATGCATTATTACCCATATTATACAGTTATTATCGATAGAACTGTAATAAACATACTTATTACTTTTATTGTTATCAATATAACATGCACTATTAGCCATATTTTACTATTATTATCACTAGAACTATAATAATTATACTTATAACTCCCGATATTATCAATATAACATGCATTATTACCCTAATAATGGAGTTATTATCGCTAGAACTGTAATAAATACACTTACTACTTTCATTATCACCAATATAACATGCATTATTACCCATATTATGCAGTTATTATCGATAGAACTATAATAAATATACTTATTACTTTCATTATCATCAATATAACATGCATTATTACCGATATTATGCAGTTATTATCGCTAGAACTGTAATTATTATACTCATTACTTATATTATTATCAATATAACATGCATTATTACCCATATTATGCAGTTATTATCGCTAGAACTATAATAAATATACGTATTACTTTTATTGTCATCAATATAACATGCATTATTACCCATATTATGCAGTTATTATCGCTAGAACTGTAATAATTATACTTATTACTTATATTATTATCAATATAACATGCATTATTACACATATTATGCAGTTATTATCGCTACAACTGTAATAATTATACTTATTCCTTATATTATTATCAATATAACATGCATTATTACCCATATAATGCAGTTATTATCGACAGAAGTATAATAAATATACTTGTTTCTTTTATTATTATCAGTATAACATGCACTATTAGCCATATTTTACTTTTATTATCGCTAGAACTATAATAATTATACTAATTACTCCCGATATTATCAACATAACATGCATTATTACCCATGTAATGCAGTTATTATCGCTAGAACTGTAATATTTATACCTATTACTTATATTATGATCAATATAACATGCATTATTACCCATATTATGCAGTTATAATCGCTAGAACTATAATAAATATACGTATTGCTTTTATTATCATCAATATAACATGCACTATTACCCATATTATGCAGTTATTATCGATAGAACTGTAATAAATATACTTATTACTTTTATTATTATCAATATAACATGCACTATTAGCCATATTGTACAATTATTATCGCTAGAACTATAATAATTATACTTATTACTCCGGATATTATCAATATGACATGCATTATTATCCATATAGTGGAGTTATTATAGCTAGAACTGTAATAATTATACTTATTACTTATATAATTATCAATATAACATGCATTATTACGCATATTATGCAGTTATAATCGCTAGAACTATAATAAATATACTTATTACTTTTATTATTATCAATATAACATGCAGTATTAGCCATATAATGCAGTTATTATCGCTAGAACTGTAACAATTATACTTATCATTTATATTATTAGCAATATAACGTGCATTATTACCCATATTATGCAGCTATTATCGCTAGAACTGTAATAGTTATACTTATTACTTATATTATTATCAATATAACATGCATTATTACCCATATAATGGAGTTATTATCGCTAGAACTGTAATAATTATACTTATTACTTATATTATTCTCAATATAACATGCATCATTACCCATATTATGCAGTTATAATCGGTAGAACTATAATAAATATACTTACTACTTTTATTATCATCAATATAACGTGCATTATTACCCATATTATGCAGTTATAATCGATAGAACTATAATAAATATACTTATTACTTTCATTATCATCAATATAACATGCATTATTACCGATATTATGCAGTTATTATCGCTAGAACTGTAATTATTATACTCATTACTTATATTATTATCAATATAACATGCATTATTACCCATATTATGCAGTTATTATCGCTAGAACTATAATAAATATACGTATTACTTTTATTATCATCAATATAACATGCATTATTACCCATATTATACAGTTATTATCGATAGAACTGTAATAAACATACTTATTACTTTTATTGTTATCAATATAACATGCACTATTAGCCATATTTTACTATTATTATCACTAGAACTATAATAATTATACTTATTACTCCCGATATTATCAATATAACATGCATTATTACCCTTATAATGCAGTTATTATCGCTAGACCTGTAATAAATACACTTACTACTTTCATTATCATCAATATAACACGCATTATTACACATATAATGGAGTTATTATCGATAGAACTGTAATAATTATACTTATTACTTATATCATTATCAATATAACATGCATTATTATCCATATAATGCAGTTATTATCGACAGAAGTATAATAAATATACTTATTACTTTTATTATTATAAATATAACATGCACTATTAGCCATATTTTACTATTATTATCACTAGAACTATAATAATTATGCTTATTACTCCCGATATTATCAATATAACATGCATTATTACCCATATAATGCAGTTATTATCGCTAGAACTGTAATAATTATAGTTATTACTTATACTATTAGCAGTATAACGTGCATTGTTACCCATATTATGCAGTTATTATGGCTAGAACTGTAATAATTATACTTATTACTTATATTATTATTAATATAACATGCATTATTACCCATATAATGGAGTTATTATCACTAGAACTGTAATAACTATACTTATTACTTATATTATTATCAATATAACATGCATTATTACCCATATTATGCAGTTATTATCGCTAGAACTATAATAAATATACTTACTACTTTTATTATCATCAATATAACCTGCATTATTACCCATATTATGCAGTTATTATCGCTAGAACTGTAATAATTATACTCATTACTTATATTATTATCAATATAACATGCATTATTACCCATATAATGTAGTTATTATCGCTAGAACTGTAATAATTATACTTATTACTCCCGATATTATCAATATAACATGCATTATTACCCATATAATGCAGTTACTATCGCTAGAATTGTAATAATTATACTTATTACTTATATTATTATCAATATAACATGCATTATTACGCATATTATGCAGTTACAATCGCTAGAACTATAATAAATATACTTACTACTTTCATTATCATCAATATAACATGCATTATTACGCATATAATGCAGTTATTATCGCTAGAACTGTAATAATTATACTTATTACCTATATTATTATCAATATAACATGCATTATTACGCATATTATGCAGTTATAATCGCTAGAACTATAATAAATATACTTAGTACTTTTTTTATCATCAATATAACATGCATTATTACCCATATAATGCAGTTATTATCGCTAGAACTGTAATAATTATATTTATTACTTATATTATTCTCAATATAACATGCATTATTACCCATATTATGCAGTTATTATCGCTAGAACTATAATAAATATACGTATTACTCTTATTATCATCAATATAACATGCATTGTTACCCATATTATGCAGTTATTATCGATAGAACTGTAATAAATATACTTATTTCTTTTATTATTATCAATATAACATGCACTATTAGCCATATTGTACTATTATTATCGCTAGAAATATAGTAATTATACTTATTACTCCCGATATTATCAATATAACATGCATTATTACCCATATAATGCAGTTGTTATCGCTAGAACTGTAATAATTATACTTATTATTTATATTATTAGCAATATAACGTGCATTATTACCCATATTTTGCAGTTATTATCGATAGAACTATAATAAATATACTTATTACTTTTATTATTATCAATATAACATGCAGTATTAGCCATATAATGCAGTTATTATCGCTAGAACTGTAACAATTATACTTATCATTTATATTATTAGCAATATAACGTGCATTATTACCCATATTATGCAGCTATTATCGCTAGAACTGTAATAGTTATACTTATTACTTATATTATTATCAATATAACATGCATTATTACCCATATAATGGAGTTATTATCGCTAGAACTGTAATAATTATACTTATTACTTATATTATTCTCAATATAACATGCATCATTACCCATATTATGCAGTTATAATCGGTAGAACTATAATAAATATACTTACTACTTTTATTATCATCAATATAACGTGCATTATTACCCATATTATGCAGTTATAATCGATAGAACTATAATAAATATACTTATTACTTTCATTATCATCAATATAACATGCATTATTACCGATATTATGCAGTTATTATCGCTAGAACTGTAATTATTATACTCATTACTTATATTATTATCAATATAACATGCATTATTACCCATATTATGCAGTTATTATCGCTAGAACTATAATAAATATACGTATTACTTTTATTATCATCAATATAACATGCATTATTACCCATATTATACAGTTATTATCGATAGAACTGTAATAAACATACTTATTACTTTTATTGTTATCAATATAACATGCACTATTAGCCATATTTTACTATTATTATCACTAGAACTATAATAATTATACTTATAACTCCCGATATTATCAATATAACATGCATTATTACCCTAATAATGGAGTTATTATCGCTAGAACTGTAATAAATACACTTACTACTTTCATTATCACCAATATAACATGCATTATTACCCATATTATGCAGTTATTATCGATAGAACTATAATAAATATACTTATTACTTTCATTATCATCAATATAACATGCATTATTACCGATATTATGCAGTTATTATCGCTAGAACTGTAATTATTATACTCATTACTTATATTATTATCAATATAACATGCATTATTACCCATATTATGCAGTTATTATCGCTAGAACTATAATAAATATACGTATTACTTTTATTGTCATCAATATAACATGCATTATTACCCATATTATGCAGTTATTATCGCTAGAACTGTAATAATTATACTTATTACTTATATTATTATCAATATAACATGCATTATTACACATATTATGCAGTTATTATCGCTACAACTGTAATAATTATACTTATTCCTTATATTATTATCAATATAACATGCATTATTACCCATATAATGCAGTTATTATCGACAGAAGTATAATAAATATACTTGTTTCTTTTATTATTATCAGTATAACATGCACTATTAGCCATATTTTACTTTTATTATCGCTAGAACTATAATAATTATACTAATTACTCCCGATATTATCAACATAACATGCATTATTACCCATGTAATGCAGTTATTATCGCTAGAACTGTAATATTTATACCTATTACTTATATTATGATCAATATAACATGCATTATTACCCATATTATGCAGTTATAATCGCTAGAACTATAATAAATATACGTATTGCTTTTATTATCATCAATATAACATGCACTATTACCCATATTATGCAGTTATTATCGATAGAACTGTAATAAATATACTTATTACTTTTATTATTATCAATATAACATGCACTATTAGCCATATTGTACAATTATTATCGCTAGAACTATAATAATTATACTTATTACTCCGGATATTATCAATATGACATGCATTATTATCCATATAGTGGAGTTATTATAGCTAGAACTGTAATAATTATACTTATTACTTATATAATTATCAATATAACATGCATTATTACGCATATTATGCAGTTATAATCGCTAGAACTATAATAAATATACTTAGTACTTTTTTTATCATCAACATAACATGCATTATTACGCGTATAATGCAGTTATTATCGCTAGAACTGTAATAAATATACTTACTACTTTCATTATCATCAATATAACATGCATTATTACGCATATAATGCAGTTATTATCGCTAGAACTGTAATAAATATACTTACTACTTTCATTATCATCAATATAACATGCATTATTACCCATATTATGCAGTTATTATCGATAGAACAGTAATAACTATACTCATTACTTATATTATTATCAATATAACATGCATTATTAGCCATATTGTACAATTATTATCGCTAGAACTATAACAAATATACTTACTACTTTTATTATTATCAATATAACATGCACTATTACCCATATAATGCAGTTATTATCGACAGAAGTATAATAAATATACTTATTACTTTTATTATTATCAATATAACAGGCACTCTTAGCCATATTTTACTAGTATTATCGCTAGGACTGTAATAATTATACTTATTACTCGCGATATTATCAATATTACATCCATTATTACCCGTATAATGCAGTTCTTATCGCTGGAACTGTAATAATTATACTTATTACTCCCGATATTATCAATATAACATGCATTATTACCCATACAATGGAGTTATTATCGCTAGAACTGTAATAATTATACTTGTTACTCCCGATATTATCAATATAACATGCATTATTACCCATATAATGCAGTTATTATCGCTAGAACTGTAATAATTATAGCTATTACTTATACTATTAGCAGTACAACGTGCATTGTTACCCATATTATGCAGTTATTATGGCTAGAACTGTAATAATTATACTTATTACTTATATTATTATCAATATAACATGCATTATTACACATATAATGGAGTTATTATCGATAGAACTGTAATAATTATACTTATTACTTATATTATTATCAATATAACATGCACTATTAGCCATATTTTACTATTATTATCACTAGAACTATAATAATTATACTTATTACTCCCGATATTATCAATATAACATGCATTATTACCCTTATAATGGAGTTATTATCGCTAGAACTGTAATAAATACACTTACTACTTTCATTATCACCAATATAACATGCATTATTACCCATATTATGCAGTTATTATCGATAGAACTATAATAAATATACTTATTACTTTCATTATCATCAATATAACATGCATTATTACCGATATTATGCAGTTATTATCGCTAGAACTGTAATTATTATACTCATTACTTATATTATTATCAATATAACATGCATTATTACCCATATTATGGAGTTATTATCGCTAGAACTATAATAAGTATACTTAGTACTTTTATTGTTATCAATATAACATGCATTATTACCCATATTATGCATTTATTATCGCTAGAACTGTAATAAATATACTTACTACTTTCATTATCATCAATATAACATGCATTATTACGCATATAATGCAGTTATTATCGACAGAAGTATAATAAATATACTTATTACTTTTATTATTATCAATATAACATGCATTATTACCCATATAATGGAGTTATTATCGCTGGAACTGCAATAATTATACTTATTACTTATATTATGAACAATATAACATGCATTATTACCCATATTATGCAGTTATTATCGCTAGAACTATAATAAATATACTTAGTACTTTTATTATAATCAATATAACATGCATTATTACCCATATAATGCAGTTATTATAGCTAGAACTATAATAAATATACGTATTACTTTTATTATCATCAATATAACATGCATTATTACCCATATTATGCAGTTATTATCGCTAGAACTGTAATAATTATACTTATTACTTATATTATTATCAATATAACATGCATTATTACCCATATAATGGAGTTATTATCGACAGAAGTATAATAAATATACTTATTACTTTTATTATTATCAATATAACAGGCACTCTTAGCCATATTTTACTAGTGTTATCGCTAGGACTGTAATAATTATACTTATTACTCGCGATATTATCAATATTACATCCATTATTACCCGTATAATGCAGTTCTTATCGCTGGAACTGTAATAATTATACTTATTACTCCCGATATTATCAATATAACATGCATTATTACCCATACAATGGAGTTATTATCGCTAGAACTGTAATAATTATACTTATTACTCCCGATATTATCAATATAACATGCATTATTACCCATATAATGCAGTTATTATCGCTAGAACTGTAATAATTATAGTTATTACTTATACTATTAGCAGTATAACGTGCATTGTTACCCATATTATGCAGTTATTATGGCTAGAACTGTAATAATTATACTTATTACTTATATTATTATCAATATAACATGCATTATTACACATATAATGGAGTTATTATCGATAGAACTGTAATAACTATACTTATTACTTATATTATTATCAATATAACATGCATTATTACCCATATAATGCAGTTATTATCGACAGAAGTATAATAAATATACTTATTACTTTTATTATTATAAATATAACATGCACTATTAGCCATATTTTACTATTATTATCACTAGAACTATAATAATTATACTTATTACTCCCGATATTATCAATATAACATGCATTATTACCCTTATAATGGAGTTATTATCGCTAGAACTGTAATAAATACACTTACTACTTTCATTATCACCAATATAACATGCATTATTACCCATATTATGCAGTTATTATCGATAGAGCTATAATAAATATACTTATTACTTTCATTATCATCAATATAACATGCATTATTACCGATATTATGCAGTTATTATCGCTAGAACTGTAATTATTATACTCATTACTTATATTATTATCAGTATAACATGCATTATTACCCATATTATGCAGTTATTATCGCTAGAACTATAATAGTTATACTTATTACTTTTACTATTATCAATATAACATGCACTATTACCCATATTATGCACTTATTATCGCTAGAACTATAATAATTATACTTATTATTCCCAATATTATCAATATAACATGTATTATTACCCATATTATAATGTTATTATCGTCAGAACTATAATAAATATACTTATTACTCCCAATATTATCAACATAACATGCATTATTACCCATATTATGCAGTTATTATCGCTAGGACTACAATAATTATACTTATTACTCCCAATGTTATCAACATAACATGCATTATTACCCATATTATGCAGTTATTATCGCTAGAACTACAATAATTATACTTATTACTCCCAATGTTATCAATATAACATGCATTATTACCCCTATTATGCAGTTATTATCGTCAGAACTATAATAAATACACTAATTACTCCCAATGTTATCAATGTAACATGCATTATTACCCATATTATGCAGTTATTGTCGCTAGAACTACAATAATTATACTTATTACTCCCAATATTATCAATACAACATGCATTATTACCCATATTATACAGTTATTAGCGCTAGAACTATAATAGTTATTCTTATTACTTATATTATTATCCGTATGACATGCATTATTACTCCTATTATGCCGTTACTATCGCTGGAACTATAATAATTATACTTATTACTTCCAATATTATCAATATAACTTGCAATATTCCCCATATTGTACTGTTATTATCATCAGAACTATAATAAATATACTTATTACTCCCAATATTATCAATATAACATGCATTATTACCAATATTATGCAGTTATTATCGCTAGAACTACAATAATTATACTTATTACTTTTATTATTATCAATATAACATGCACTATTACCCATCTTATGCAGTTATTATAGCTGGATCTATAATAATTATACTTATTACTTTTATTACTATCAATATAACATGCGCTATTACCCATATTATGCAGTTATTATCGCTCGAACTATAATAATTATACTTATTACTTGTATTATTATCAGTATAACATGCATTATTACCCATATTATGCAGTTATTATCGCTAGAACTATAATAGTTATACTTATTACTTTTACTATTATCAATATAACATGCACTATTACCCATATTAGGCACTTATTATCGCTAGAACTATAATAATTATACTTATTACTTATATTATTATTCGTATAACATGCATTATTACTCCTATTATGCAGTTATTATCGCTGGAACTATAATAATTATACTTATTACTTCCAATATTATCAATATGACTTGCAATATTCCCCATATTGTACTGTTATTATCGTCAGACCTATAATAAATATACTTATTATTCCCAATATTATCAATATAACATGCACTATTACCCATATTATGCACTTATTATCGCTAGAACTATAATAATTATACTTATTATTCCCAATATTATCAATATAACATGCATTATTACCCATATTATACTGTTATTATCGTCAGAACTATAATAAATATACTTATTACTCCCAATATTATCAACATAACATGCATTATTACCCATATTATGCAGTTATTATCGCTATAACTACAATAATTATACTTATTACTCCCAATGTTATCAATATAACATGCATTATTACCCCTATTATGCAGTTCTTATCGCTAGAACTATAATAATTATACTTACTACTCCCAATATTATCAATATAACATGCATTATTACCCATATTATACTGTTATTATCGTCAGAACTATAATAAATATACTTATTACTCCCAATATTATCAATATAACATGCATTATTACCCATATTATGCAGTTATTATCGCTAGAAATACAATAATTATACGTATTACTTTTATTATTATCAATATAACATGCACTATTACCCATATTATGCAGTTATTATCGCTCGAACTATAATAATTATACTTATTACTTTTATTACTATCAATATAACATGCACTGTTACCCATATTATGCAGTTACTATCGCTGGAACTGTAATAATTATACTTATTACTCCTAATATTATCAATATGTCATGCATTATTACCCATATTACACTGTTATTATCGTCAGAACTATAATAAATATACTAATAACACCCAATGTTATCAATATAACATGCATTATTACCCATATTATGCAGTTATTATCGCTAGAACTACAATAATTATACTTATTACTCCCAATGTTATCAACATAACATGCATTATTACCCATATTATGCAGTTATTATCGCTAGAACTACAATAATTATACTTATTACTCCCAATGTTATCAATATAACATGCATTATTACCCCTATTATGCAGTTATAATCGCTAGAACTATAATAATTATACTTATTACTCCCAATATTACCAATATAACATGCATTATTACCCATATTATACTGTTATTATCGTCAGAACTATAATAAATATACTTATTACTCCCAATATTATCAATATAACATGCATTATTACCCATATTATGCAGTTATTATCGCTAGAAATACAATAATTATACGTATTACTTTTATTATTATCAATATAACATGCACTATTACCCATATTATGCAGTTATTATCGCTCGAACTATAATAATTATACTTATTACTTTTATTACTATCAATATAACATGCACTGTTACCCATATTATGCAGTTACTATCGCTGGAACTGTAATAATTATACTTATTACTCCTAATATTATCAATATGTCATGCATTATTACCCATATTACACTGTTATTATCGTCAGAACTATAATAAATATACTAATAACACCCAATGTTATCAATATAACATGCATTATTACCCATATTATGCAGTTATTATCGCTGGAACTACAATAATTATACTTATTACTCCCAATATTATCAATATAACATGCATTATTACCTATATTATACAGTTATTAGCGCTAGAACTGTAATAGTTATACTCATTACTTATATTGTTATCCGTATAACATGCATTATTACTCCTATTATGCAGTTATTATCGCTGGAACTATAATAATTATACTTACTACTCCCAATATTATCAATATAACATGCATTATTACCCATATTATGCAGTTATTATCGATCGAACTATAATAATTATACTTATTACTTGTATTATTATCAGCATAATATTCATTATTACCCCTATTATGCAGTTATTATCGCTAGAACTATAATAATTATACTTATTACTACCAATATTATCAATATAACATGCATTATTACCCATATTATACTGTTATTAACGTCAGAACTATAATAAATATACTTATTACTCCCAATATTATCAATATAACATGCATTATTACCCATATCATGCAGTTATTATCGCTAGAACTACAATAATTATACTTATTACTTTTATTACTATCAATATAACATGCGCTATTACCCATATTATGCAGTTATTATCGCTCGAGCTATAATAATTATACTTATTACTTGTATTATTATCAGTATAACATGCATTATTACCCCTATTATGCAGTTATTATCGCTAGAACTACAATAATTATACTTATTTCTCCCAATATTATCAATATAGCATGCATTCTTACCCATATTATACTGTTATTATCGTCAGAACTATAATAAATATACTTATTACTCCCAATATTATCAATATAACATGCATTATTACCCATATTATACTGTTATTATAGTCAGAACTATAATAAATATACTTATTACTCCCAATATTATCAATATAACATGCATTATTACGCATATTATACTGTTATTATCGTCAGAACTATAACAAATATACTTATTACTCCCAATATTATCAATACAACATGCATTATTACCCATATTATGCAGTTATTATCGCTAGAACTACAATAATTATACTTATTACTCCCAATGTTATCAATATAACATGCATTATTACCCCTATTATGCAGTTCTTATCGCTAGAACTATAATAATTATACTTACTACTCCCAATATTATCAATATAACATGCATTATTACCCATATTATACTGTTATTATCGTCAGAACTATAACAAATATACTTATTACTCCCAATATTATCAATATAACATGCATTATTACCCATATTATGCAGTTATTATCGCTAGAACTACAATAATTATACTTATTACTCCCAATGTTATCAATATAACATGCATTATTACCCCTATTATGCAGTTATTATCGCTAGAACTATAATAATTATACTTATTACTCCCAATATTATCAATATAACATGCATTATTACCCATATTATACTGTTATTATCGTCAGAACTATAATAAATATACTTATTACTACCAATATTATCAGTATAACATGCATTATTACCCCTATTATGCAGTTATTATCGCTAGAACTATAATAATTATTACTTATTACTCCCAATATTATCAATATAACATGCATTATGACCCATATTATACTGTTATTATCGTCAGAACTATAATAAATATACTTATTACTTCCAATATTATCAATATAACATGCATTATTACCCATATTATGCAGTTATTATCGATCGAACTACAATAATTATACTTATTACTTTTATTACTATCAATATAACATGCGCTATTACCCATATTATGCAGTTATTATCGCTCGAGCTATAATAATTATACTTATTACTTGTATTATTATCAGTATAACATGCATTATTACCCATATTATGCAGTTATTATCGCTAGAACTATAATAGTTATACTTATTACTTTTACTATTATCAATATAACATGCACTATTACCCATATTATGCACTTATTATCGCTAGAGCTATAATAATTTTACTTATTATTCCCAATATTATCAATATAACATGTATTATTACCCATATTATACTGTTATTATCGTCAGAACTATAATAAATATACTTATTACTCCCAATATTATCAATATAACATGCATTATTACCCATATTATGCAGTTATTATCGCTAGAACTATAATAATTATACTTATTACTTGTATTATTATCAGTATAACATGCATTATTACCCCTATTATGCAGTTATTATCTCTAGAACTACAATAATTATACTTATTACTTGTATTATTATCAGTATAACATGCATTATTACCCATATTATACTGTTATTATCGACAGAACTATAATAAATATACTTATTACTCCCAATATTATCAATATAACATGCATTATTACCCATATCATGCAGTTATTATCGCTAGAACTACAATAATTATACTTATTACTTTTATTACTATCAATATAACGTGCGCTATTACCCATATTATGCAGTTATTATCGCTCGAGCTATAATAATTATACTTATTACTTGTATTATTATCAGTATAACATGCATTATTACCCCTATTATGCAGTTATTATCGCTAGAACTACAATAATTATACTTATTTCTCCCAATATTATCAATATAGCATGCATTATTACCCATATTATACTGTTATTATCGTCAGAACTATAATAAATATACTTATTACTCCCAATATTATCAATATAACATGCATTATTACCCATATTATACTGTTATTATAGTCAGAACTATAATAAATATACTTATTATTCCCAATATTATCAATATAACATGCATTATTACACATACTATGCAGTTATTATCGCTAGAACTACAACAATTATACTTATTACTTTTATTATTATGAATATAACATGCACTATTACCCATATTATGCAGTTATTATTCCTAGAACTATAATAATTATACTTATTACTCCCAATATTATCAATGTAACATGCATTATTACCCATATCATGCAGTTATTATCGCTAGAACTACAATAATTATACTTATTACTTTTATTATTATCAATATAACATGCACTGTTACCCATATTATGCAGTTATTATTGCTAGAACTATAATAATTATACTTATTACTCCCAATATTATCAATATAACATGCATTATTACCCATATTATACTGTTATTATCGTCAGAACTATAATAAATATACTTACTACTCCCAATATTATCAATATAACATGCATTATTACGCATATTATACTGTTATTATCGTCAGAACTATAACAAATATACTTATTACTCCCAATATTATCAATACAACATGCATTATTACCCATATTATGCAGTTATTATCGCTAGAACTACAATAATTATACTTATTACTCCCAATGTTATCAATATAACATGCATTATTACCCCTATTATGCAGTTATTATCGCTAGAACTATAATAATTATACTTATCCCTCCCAATGTTATCAATATAACATGCATTATTACCCCTATTATGCAGTTATTATCGCTAGAACTATAATAATTATACTTATTACTCCCAATATTATCAATATAACATGCATTATTACCCATATTATGCAGTTATTATCGATCGAACTATAATAATTATACTTATTACTTGTATTATTATCAGCATAACATTCATTATTACCCCTATTATGCAGTTATTATCGCTAGAACTATAATAATTATACTTATTACTACCAATATTATCAATATAACATGCATTATTACCCATATTATACTGTTATTATCGTCAGAACTATAATAAATATACTTATTACTCCCAATATTATCAATATAACATGCATTATTACCCATATCATGCAGTTATTATCGCTAGAACTACAATAATTATACTTATTACTTTTATTACTATCAATATAACATGCGCTATTACCCATATTATGCAGTTTTTATCGCTCGAGCTATAATAATTATACTTATTACTCCCAATATTATCAATATAACATGCATTATTACACATATTATACTGTTATTATCGTCAGAACTATAATAAATATACTTATTACTCCCAATATTATCAATATAACATGCATTATTACCCATATTATGCAGTTATTATCGCTAGAACTATAATAATTATACTTATTACTTGTATTATTATCAGTATAACATGCATTATTACCCCTATTATGCAGTTATTATCTCTAGAACTACAATAATTATACTTATTACTTGTATTATTATCAGTATAACATGCATTATTACCCCTATTATGCAGTTATTATCTCTAGAACTACAATAATTATACTTATTACTCCCAATGTTATCAATATAACTTGCATCATTACCCATATTATGCAGTTATTATAGCTAGAACTATAATAAATATACTTATTACTCCCAATATTATCAACATAACATGCATTATTACCCATATTATGCAGTTATTATCGCTATAACTACAATAATTATACTTATTACTCCCAATGTTATCAATATAACGTGCATTATTACCCCTATTATGCAGTTATTATCGCTAGAACTATAATAATTATACTTATTACTCCCAATATTATCAATATAACATGCATTATTACCCATATTATACTGTTATTATCGGCAGAACTATAATAAATATACTTATTACTCCCAATATTATCAATATAACATGCATTATTACCCATATCATGCAGTTATTATCGCTAGAACTACAATAATTATACTTATTACTTTTATTACTATCAATATAACATGCGCTATTACCCATATTATGCAGTTATTATCGCTCGAGCTATAATAATTATACTTATTACTTGTATTATTATCAGTATAACATGCATTATTACCCCTATTATGCAGTTATTATCGCTAGAACTACAATAATTATACTTATTTCTCCCAATATTATCAATATAGCATGCATTATTACCCATATTATACTGTTATTATCGTCAGAACTATAATAAATATACTTATTACTCCCAATATTATCAATATAACATGCATTATTACCCATATTATACTGTTATTATAGTCAGAACTATAATAAATATACTTATTATTCCCAATATTATCAATATAACATGCATTATTACCCGTATTATACTGTTATTATCGTCAGAACTATAATAAATATACTTATTACTCCCAATATTATCAATATAACATGCATTATTACACATACTATGCAGTTATTATCGCTAGAACTACAACAATTATACTTATTACTTTTATTATTATGAATATAACATGCACTATTACCCATATTATGCAGTTATTATTCCTAGAACTATAATAATTATACTTATTACTCCCAATATTATCAATGTAACATGCATTATTACCCATATCATGCAGTTATTATCGCTAGAACTACAATAATTATACTTATTACTTTTATTATTATCAATATAACATGCACTGTTACCCATATTATGCAGTTATTATTGCTAGAACTACAATAATTATACTTATTCCTCCCAATGTTATCAATATAACATGCATTATTACCCCTATTATGCAGTTATTATCGCTAGAACTATAATAATTATACTTATTACTCCCAATATTATCAATATAACATGCATTATTACCCATATTATGCAGTTATTATCGATCGAACTATAATAATTATACTTATTACTTGTATTATTATCAGCATAACATTCATTATTACCCCTATTATGCAGTTATTATCGCTAGAACTATAATAATTATACTTATTACTACCAATATTATCAATATAACATGCATTATTACCCATATTATACTGTTATTATCGTCAGAACTATAATAAATATACTTATTACTCCCAATATTATCAATATAACATGCATTATTACCCATATCATGCAGTTATTATCGCTAGAACTACAATAATTATACTTATTACTTTTATTACTATCAATATAACATGCGCTATTACCCATATTATGCAGTTTTTATCGCTCGAGCTATAATAATTATACTTATTACTCCCAATATTATCAATATAACATGCATTATTACACATATTATACTGTTATTATCGTCAGAACTATAATAAATATACTTATTACTCCCAATATTATCAATATAACATGCATTATTACCCATATCATGCAGTTATTATCGCTAGAACTACAATAATTATACTTATTACTTTTATTACTATCAATATAACATGCGCTATTACCCATATTATGCAGTTATTATCTCTAGAACTACAATAATTATACTTATTACTTTTATTACTATCAATATAACATGCGCTATTACCCATATTATGCAGTTATTATCTCTAGAACTACAATAATTATACTTATTACTTCCAATGTTATCAATATAACATGCATTATTACCCATATTATGCAGTTATTATCGCTAGAACTATAATAAATATACTTATTACTCCCAATATTATCAACATAACATGCATTATTACCCATATTATGCAGTTATTATCGCTATAACTACAATAATTATACTTATTACTCCCAATGTTATCAACATAACATGCATTATTACCCCTATTATGCAGTTATTATCGCTAGAACTATAATAATTATACTTATTACTCCCAATATTATCAACATAACATGCATTATTACCCATATTATACTGTTATTATCGTCAGAACTATAATAAATATACTTATTACTCCCAATATTATCAGTATAACATGCATTATTACCCATATTATGCAGTTATTATCGCTCGAACTACAATAATTATACGTATTACTTGTATTATTATCAGTATAACATTCATTATTACCCCTATTATGCATTTATTATCGCTAGAGCTATAATAATTATACTTATTACTACCAATATTATCAATATAACATGCATTATTACCCATATTATACTGTTATTATCGTCAGAACTATAATAAATATACTTATTACTCCCAACATTATCAATATAACATGCATTATTACCCATATTATGCAGTTATTATCGCTAGAGCTATAATAATTATACTTATTACTTGTATTATTATCAGTATAACATGCATTATTAACCCTATTATGCAGTTATTATCTCTAGAACTACAATAATTATACTTATTACTTGTATTATTATCAATATAACATGCATTATTACCCCTATTATGCAGTTATTATCTCTAGAACTACAATAATTATACTTATTACTTCCAATGTTATCAATATAACATGCATTATTACCCATATTATGCAGTTATTATCGCTAGAACTATAATAAATATACTTATTACTCCCAATATTATCAACATAACATGCATTATTACCCATATTATGCAGTTATTATCGCTATAACTACAATAATTATACTTATTACTCCCAATGTTATCAACATAACATGCATTATTACCCCTATTATGCAGTTATTATCGCTAGAACTATAATAATTATACTTATTACTACCAATATTATCAATATAACATGCATTATTACCCATATTATACTGTTATTATCGTCATAACTATAATAAATATACTTATTACTCCCAATATTATCAATATAACATGCATTATTACCCATATCATGCAGTTATTATCGCTAGAACTACAATAATTATACTTATTACTTGTATTATTATCAGTATAACATTCATTATTACCCCTATTATGCAGTTATTATAGCTAGAACTATAATAAATATACTTATTACTCCCAATATTATCAACATAACATGCATTATTACCCATATTATGCAGTTATTATCGCTATAACTACAATAATTATACTTATTACTTTTACTACTATCAATATAACATGCGCTATTATCCATATTATGCAGTTATTATCGCTCGAGCTATAATAATTATACTTATTACTTGTATTATTATCAGTATAACATGCATTATTGCCCATATTATACTGTTATTATCGTCAGAACTATAATAAATATACTTATTACTCCCAATATTATCAATATAACATGCATTATTACCCATATCATGCAGTTATTATCGCTAGAACTACAATAATTATACTTACTACTTTTACTACTATCAATATAACATGCGCTATTATCCATATTATGCAGTTACTATCGCTCGAGCTATAATAATTATACTTATTACTTGTCTTATTATCAGCATAACATTCATTATTACCCCTATTATGCAGTTATTATCGCTAGAACTATAATAATTATACTTATTACTCCCAATATTATCAATATAACATGCATTATTACCCATATTATACTGTTATTATCGTCAGAACTATAATAAATATACTTATTACTTCCAATATTATCAATATGACATGCATTATTACCCATATTATGCAGTTATTATCGCTCGAACTATAATAATTATACTTATTACTTGTATTATTATCAGCATAACATTCATTATTACCCCTATTATGCAGTTATTATCGCTAGAACTATAATAATTATACCTATTACTACCAATATTATCAATATAACATGCATTATTACCCATATTATACTGTAATTATCGTCAGAACTATAATAAATATACTTATTACTCCCAATATTAGCAATATAACATGCATTATTACCCATATCATGCAGTTATTATCGCTAGAGCTATAATAATTATACTTATTACTTGTATTATTGTCAGTATAACATGCATTATTAACCCTATTATGCAGTTATTATCTCTAGAACTACAATAATTATACTTATTACTTGTATTATTATCAATATAACATGCATTATTACCCCTATTATGCAGTTATTATCTCTAGAACTACAATAATTATACGTATTACTTGTATTATTATCAGTATAACATTCATTATTACCCCTATTATGCAGTTATTATCGCTAGAGCTATAATAATTATACTTATTACTTTTATTACTATCAATATAACATGCGCTATTACCCATATTATGCAGTGATTATCGCTCGAACTATAATAATTATACTTATTACTTGTATTATTATCAGTATAACATGCATTATTACCCCTATTATGCAGTTATTATCGCTAGAACTACAATAATTATACTTATTACTCCCAATATTATCAATATAGCATGCATTATTACCCATATTATACTGTTATTGTCGTCAGAACTATAATAAATATACTTATTACTCCCAGTATTATCAATATAACATGCATTATTACCCCTATTATGCAGTTATTATCGCTAGAACTACAATAATTATACTTATTACTCCCAATATTATCAATATAGCATGCATTATTACCCATATTATACTGTTATTATCGTCAGAACTATAATAAATATACTCATTACTCCCAATATTATCAATATAACATGCATTATTACCCATATTATACTGTTATTATCGTCAGAACTATAATAAATATACTTATTACTCCCAATATTATCAATATAACATGCATTATTACCCATATCATGCAGTTATTATCGCTAGAACTACAATAATTGTGCTTATTACTTTTATTACTATGAATATAACATGCGCTATTACCCATATTATGCAGTTATTATCGCTCGAACTATAATAATTATACTTATTACTTGTATTATTATCAGAATAACATGCATTATTACCCATATTATGCAGTTATTATCGCTAGAACTACAATAATTATACTTATTACTCCCAATATTATCAATATAGCATGCATTATTACCCATATTATACTGTTATTATCGTCAGAACTATAATAAATATACTTATTACTCCCAATATTATCAATATAACATGCATTATTACCCATATTATACTGTTATTATCGTCAGAACTATAATAAATATACTTATTACTCCCAATATTATCAATATAACATGCATTATTACCCATACTATGCAGTTATTATCGCTAGAACTACAACAATTATACTTATTACTCTTATTATTATGAATATAACATGCACTATTACCCTTATTATGCAGTTATTATCGCTCGAACTATAATAATTATACTTATTACTTGTATTATTATCAGCATAACATTCATTATTACCCCTATTATGCAGTTATTATCGTTAGAACTATAATAATGATACTTATTACTACCAATATTATCAATATAACATGCATTATTACCCATATTATACTGTTATTATCGTCAGAACTATAATAAATATACTAATTACTCCCAATATTATCAATATAACATGCATTATTACCCATATCATGCAGTTATTATCGCTAGAACTACAATAATTATAATTATTACTCCCAATGTTATTAATATAACATGTGTTATTACCCATATTGTGCAGTTATTATCGCTAGAACTACAATAATTATACTTATTACTCCTAATATTATCAATATTTCATGCATTATTACCCCTACTATGCAGTTATTATCGCTAGAACTATAATAATTATACTTATTACTCCCAATATTATCAATATAACATGCATTATTACTCATATTATACTGTTATTATCGTCAGAACTATAATAAATATACTTATTACTCCCAATATTATCAATATAACATGCATTATTACCCATATCATGCAGTTATTATCGCTAGAACTACAATAATTATACTTATTACTTTTACGATTATCAATATAACATGCACTATTACCCATATTATGCAGTTATTATCGCTAGAACTACAATAATTATACTTACTACTCCCAATATTATCGATATAACATGCATTAGTACCCATATTATACAGTTATTATCGCTAGAACTATAATAGTTATACTTATTACTTTTATTATTATCAATATAACATGCACTATTACCCCTATTATGCAGTTATTATCGCTCGAACTACAATAATTATACTTACTACTCCCAATATTATCAATATAACATGCATTATTACGCATATTATACTGTTATTATCGTCAGAACTATAACAAATATACTTATTACTCCCAATATTATCAATACAACATGCATTATTACCCATATTATGCAGTTATTATCGCTAGAACTACAATAATTATACTTATTACTCCCAATGTTATCAATATAACATGCATTATTACCCCTATTATGCAGTTATTATCGCTAGAACTATAATAATTATACTTATTACTCACAATATTATCAATATAACATGCATTATTACCCATATTATACTGTTATTATCGTCAGAACTATAACAAATATACTTATTACTCCCAATATTATCAATATAACATGTATTATTACCCATATTATACTGTTATTATCGTCAGAACTATAATAAATATACTTATTACTCCCAATATTATCAATATAACATGCATTATTACCCATATTATGCAGTTATTATCGCTAGAACTATAATAATTATACTTATTACTTGTATTATTATCAGTATAACATGCATTATTACCCCTATTATGCAGTTATTATCTCTAGAACTACAATAATTATACTTATTACTTGTATTATTATCAGTATAACATGCATTATTACCCCTATTATGCAGTTATTATCTCTAGAACTACAATAATTATACTTATTACTCCCAATGTTATCAATATAACTTGCATCATTACCCATATTATGCAGTTATTATAGCTAGAACTATAATAAATATGCTTATTACTCCCAATATTATCAACATAACATGCATTATTACCCATATTATGCAGTTATTATCGCTATAACTACAATAATTATACTTATTACTCCCAATGTTATCAATATAACGTGCATTATTACCCCTATTATGCAGTTATTATCGCTAGAACTATAATAATTATACTTATTACTCCCAATATTATCAATATAACATGCATTATTACCCATATTATACTGTTATTATCGTCAGAACTATAATAAATATACTTATTACTCCCAATATTATCAATATAACATGCATTATTACCCATATCATGCAGTTATTATCGCTAGAACTACAATAATTATACTTATTACTTTTATTACTATCAATATAACATGCGCTATTACCCATATTATGCAGTTATTATCGCTCGAGCTATAATAATTATACTTATTACTTGTATTATTATCAGTATAACATGCATTATTACCCCTATTATGCAGTTATTATCGCTAGAACTACAATAATTATACTTATTTCTCCCAATATTATCAATATAGCATGCATTATTACCCATATTATACTGTTATTATCGTCAGAACTATAATAAATATACTTATTACTCCCAATATTATCAATATAACATGCATTATTACCCATATTATACTGTTATTATAGTCAGAACTATAATAAATATACTTATTATTCCCAATATTATCAATATAACATGCATTATTACCCGTATTATACTGTTATTATCGTCAGAACTATAATAAATATACTTACTACTCCCAATATTATCAATATAACATGCATTATTACACATACTATGCAGTTATTATCGCTAGAACTGCAACAATTATACTTATTACTTTTATTATTATGAATATAACATGCACTATTACCCATATTATGCAGTTATTATTCCTAGAACTATAATAATTATACTTATTACTCCCAATATTATCAATGTAACATGCATTATTACCCATATCATGCAGTTATTATCGCTAGAACTACAATAATTATACTTATTACTTTTATTATTATCAATATAACATGCACTGTTACCCATATTATGCAGTTATTATTGCTAGAACTATAATAATTATACTTATTACTCCCAATATTATCAATATAACATGCATTATTACCCATATTATACTGTTATTATCGTCAGAACTATAATAAATATACTTACTACTCCCAATATTATCAATATAACATGCATTATTACGCATATTATACTGTTATTATCGTCAGAACTATAACAAATATACTTATTACTCCCAATATTATCAATACAACATGCATTATTACCCATATTATGCAGTTATTATCGCTAGAACTACAATAATTATACTTATTACTCCCAATGTTATCAATATAACATGCATTATTACCCCTATTATGCAGTTATTATCGCTAGAACTATAATAATTATACTTATTACTCCCAATATTATCAATATAACATGCATTATTACCCATATTATACTGTTATTATCGTCAGAACTATAACAAATATACTTATTACTCCCAATATTATCAATATAACATGCATTATTACCCATATTATGCAGTTATTATCGCTAGAACTACAATAATTATACTTATTCCTCCCAATGTTATCAATATAACATGCATTATTACCCCTATTATGCAGTTATTATCGCTAGAACTATAATAATTATACTTATTACTCCCAATATTATCAATATAACATGCATTATTACCCATATTATGCAGTTATTATCGATCGAACTATAATAATTATACTTATTACTTGTATTATTATCAGCATAACATTCATTATTACCCCTATTATGCAGTTATTATCGCTAGAACTATAATAATTATACTTATTACTACCAATATTATCAATATAACATGCATTATTACCCATATTATACTGTTATTATCGTCAGAACTATAATAAATAAACTTATTACTCCCAATATTATCAATATAACATGCATTATTACCCATATCATGCAGTTATTATCGCTAGAACTACAATAATTATACTTATTACTTTTATTACTATCAATATAACATGCGCTATTACCCATATTATGCAGTTTTTATCGCTCGAGCTATAATAATTATACTTATTACTCCCAATATTATCAATATAACATGCATTATTACACATATTATACTGTTATTATCGTCAGAACTATAATAAATATACTTATTACTCCCAATATTATCAATATAACATGCATTATTACCCATATTATGCAGTTATTATCGCTAGAACTATAATAATTATACTTATTACTTGTATTATTATCAGTATAACATGCATTATTACCTCTATTATGCAGTTATTATCTCTAGAACTACAATAATTATACTTATTACTCGTATTATTATCAGTATAACATGCATTATTACCCCTATTATGCAGTTATTATCTCTAGAACTACAATAATTATACTTATTACTCCCAATGTTATCAATATAACTTGCATCATTACCCATATTATGCAGTTATAATAGCTAGAACTATAATAAATATACTTATTACTCCCAATATTATCAACATAACATGCATTATTACCCATATTATGCAGTTATTATCGCTATAACTACAATAATTATACTTATTACTCCCAATGTTATCAATATAACGTGCATTATTACCCCTATTATGCAGTTATTATCGCTAGAACTATAATAATTATACTTATTACTCCCAATATTATCAATATAACATGCATTATTACCCATATTATACTGTTATTATCGTCAGAACTATAATAAATATACTTATTACTCCCAATATTATCAATATAACATGCATTATTACCCATATCATGCAGTTATTATCGCTAGAACTACAATAATTATACTTATTACTTTTATTACTATCAATATAACATGCGCTATTACCCATATTATGCAGTTATTATCGCTCGAGCTATAATAATTATACTTATTACTTGTATTATTATCAGTATAACATGCATTATTACCCCTATTATGCAGTTATTATCGCTAGAACTACAATAATTATACTTATTTCTCCCAATATTATCAATATAGCATGCATTATTACCCATATTATACTGTTATTATCGTCAGAACTATAATAAATATACTTATTACTCCCAATATTATCAATATAACATGCATTATTACCCATATTATACTGTTATTATAGTCAGAACTATAATAAATATACTTATTATTCCCAATATTATCAATATAACATGCATTATTACCCGTATTATACTGTTATTATCGTCAGAACTATAATAAATATACTTATTACTCCCAATATTATCAATATAACATGCATTATTACACATACTATGCAGTTATTATCGCTAGAACTACAACAATTATACTTATTACTTTTATTATTATGAATATAACATGCACTATTACCCATATTATGCAGTTATTATTGCTAGAACTATAATAATTATACTTATTACTCCCAATATTATCAATATAACATGCATTATTACCCATATTATACTGTTATTATCGTCAGAACTATAATAAATATACTTACTACTCCCAATATTATCAATATAACATGCATTATTACGCATATTATACAGTTATTATCGTCAGAACTATAACAAATATACTTATTACTCCCAATATTATCAATACAACATGCATTATTACCCATATTATGCAGTTATTATCGCTAGAACTACAATAATTATACTTATTACTCCCAATGTTATCAATATAACATGCATTATTACCCCTATTATGCAGTTATTATCGCTAGAACTATAATAATTATACTTATTACTCCCAATATTATCAATATAACATGCATTATTACCCATATTATACTGTTATTATCGTCAGAACTATAACAAATATACTTATTACTCCCAATATTATCAATATAACATGCATTATTACCCATATTATGCAGTTATTATCGCTAGAACTACAATAATTATACTTATTCCTCCCAATGTTATCAATATAACATGCATTATTACCCCTATTATGCAGTTATTATCGCTAGAACTATAATAATTATACTTATTACTCCCAATATTATCAATATAACATGCATTATTACCCATATTATGCAGTTATTATCGATCGAACTATAATAATTATACTTATTACTTGTATTATTATCAGCATAACATTCATTATTACCCCTATTATGCAGTTATTATCGCTAGAACTATAATAATTATACTTATTACTACCAATATTATCAATATAACATGCATTATTACCCATATTATACTGTTATTATCGTCAGAACTATAACAAATATACTTATTACTCCCAATATTATCAATATAACATGTATTATTACCCATATTATACTGTTATTATCGTCAGAACTATAATAAATATACTTATTACTCCCAATATTATCAATATAACATGCATTATTACCCATATTATGCAGTTATTATCGCTAGAACTATAATAATTATACTTATTACTTGTATTATTATCAGTATAACATGCATTATTACCCCTATTATGCAGTTATTATCTCTAGAACTACAATAATTATACTTATTACTTGTATTATTATCAGTATAACATGCATTATTACCCCTATTATGCAGTTATTATCTCTAGAACTACAATAATTATACTTATTACTCCCAATGTTATCAATATAACTTGCATCATTACCCATATTATGCAGTTATTATAGCTAGAACTATAATAAATATGCTTATTACTCCCAATATTATCAACATAACATGCATTATTACCCATATTATGCAGTTATTATCGCTATAACTACAATAATTATACTTATTACTCCCAATGTTATCAATATAACGTGCATTATTACCCCTATTATGCAGTTATTATCGCTAGAACTATAATAATTATACTTATTACTCCCAATATTATCAATATAACATGCATTATTACCCATATTATACTGTTATTATCGTCAGAACTATAATAAATATACTTATTACTCCCAATATTATCAATATAACATGCATTATTACCCATATCATGCAGTTATTATCGCTAGAACTACAATAATTATACTTATTACTTTTATTACTATCAATATAACATGCGCTATTACCCATATTATGCAGTTATTATCGCTCGAGCTATAATAATTATACTTATTACTTGTATTATTATCAGTATAACATGCATTATTACCCCTATTATGCAGTTATTATCGCTAGAACTACAATAATTATACTTATTTCTCCCAATATTATCAATATAGCATGCATTATTACCCATATTATACTGTTATTATCGTCAGAACTATAATAAATATACTTATTACTCCCAATATTATCAATATAACATGCATTATTACCCATATTATACTGTTATTATAGTCAGAACTATAATAAATATACTTATTATTCCCAATATTATCAATATAACATGCATTATTACCCGTATTATACTGTTATTATCGTCAGAACTATAATAAATATACTTACTACTCCCAATATTATCAATATAACATGCATTATTACACATACTATGCAGTTATTATCGCTAGAACTGCAACAATTATACTTATTACTTTTATTATTATGAATATAACATGCACTATTACCCATATTATGCAGTTATTATTCCTAGAACTATAATAATTATACTTATTACTCCCAATATTATCAATGTAACATGCATTATTACCCATATCATGCAGTTATTATCGCTAGAACTACAATAATTATACTTATTACTTTTATTATTATCAATATAACATGCACTGTTACCCATATTATGCAGTTATTATTGCTAGAACTATAATAATTATACTTATTACTCCCAATATTATCAATATAACATGCATTATTACCCATATTATACTGTTATTATCGTCAGAACTATAATAAATATACTTACTACTCCCAATATTATCAATATAACATGCATTATTACGCATATTATACTGTTATTATCGTCAGAACTATAACAAATATACTTATTACTCCCAATATTATCAATACAACATGCATTATTACCCATATTATGCAGTTATTATCGCTAGAACTACAATAATTATACTTATTACTCCCAATGTTATCAATATAACATGCATTATTACCCCTATTATGCAGTTATTATCGCTAGAACTATAATAATTATACTTATTACTCCCAATATTATCAATATAACATGCATTATTACCCATATTATACTGTTATTATCGTCAGAACTATAACAAATATACTTATTACTCCCAATATTATCAATATAACATGCATTATTACCCATATTATGCAGTTATTATCGCTAGAACTACAATAATTATACTTATTCCTCCCAATGTTATCAATATAACATGCATTATTACCCCTATTATGCAGTTATTATCGCTAGAACTATAATAATTATACTTATTACTCCCAATATTATCAATATAACATGCATTATTACCCATATTATGCAGTTATTATCGATCGAACTATAATAATTATACTTATTACTTGTATTATTATCAGCATAACATTCATTATTACCCCTATTATGCAGTTATTATCGCTAGAACTATAATAATTATACTTATTACTACCAATATTATCAATATAACATGCATTATTACCCATATTATACTGTTATTATCGTCAGAACTATAATAAATAAACTTATTACTCCCAATATTATCAATATAACATGCATTATTACCCATATCATGCAGTTATTATCGCTAGAACTACAATAATTATACTTATTACTTTTATTACTATCAATATAACATGCGCTATTACCCATATTATGCAGTTTTTATCGCTCGAGCTATAATAATTATACTTATTACTCCCAATATTATCAATATAACATGCATTATTACACATATTATACTGTTATTATCGTCAGAACTATAATAAATATACTTATTACTCCCAATATTATCAATATAACATGCATTATTACCCATATTATGCAGTTATTATCGCTAGAACTATAATAATTATACTTATTACTTGTATTATTATCAGTATAACATGCATTATTACCTCTATTATGCAGTTATTATCTCTAGAACTACAATAATTATACTTATTACTCGTATTATTATCAGTATAACATGCATTATTACCCCTATTATGCAGTTATTATCTCTAGAACTACAATAATTATACTTATTACTCCCAATGTTATCAATATAACTTGCATCATTACCCATATTATGCAGTTATAATAGCTAGAACTATAATAAATATACTTATTACTCCCAATATTATCAACATAACATGCATTATTACCCATATTATGCAGTTATTATCGCTATAACTACAATAATTATACTTATTACTCCCAATGTTATCAATATAACGTGCATTATTACCCCTATTATGCAGTTATTATCGCTAGAACTATAATAATTATACTTATTACTCCCAATATTATCAATATAACATGCATTATTACCCATATTATACTGTTATTATCGTCAGAACTATAATAAATATACTTATTACTCCCAATATTATCAATATAACATGCATTATTACCCATATCATGCAGTTATTATCGCTAGAACTACAATAATTATACTTATTACTTTTATTACTATCAATATAACATGCGCTATTACCCATATTATGCAGTTATTATCGCTCGAGCTATAATAATTATACTTATTACTTGTATTATTATCAGTATAACATGCATTATTACCCCTATTATGCAGTTATTATCGCTAGAACTACAATAATTATACTTATTTCTCCCAATATTATCAATATAGCATGCATTATTACCCATATTATACTGTTATTATCGTCAGAACTATAATAAATATACTTATTACTCCCAATATTATCAATATAACATGCATTATTACCCATATTATACTGTTATTATAGTCAGAACTATAATAAATATACTTATTATTCCCAATATTATCAATATAACATGCATTATTACCCGTATTATACTGTTATTATCGTCAGAACTATAATAAATATACTTATTACTCCCAATATTATCAATATAACATGCATTATTACACATACTATGCAGTTATTATCGCTAGAACTACAACAATTATACTTATTACTTTTATTATTATGAATATAACATGCACTATTACCCATATTATGCAGTTATTATTGCTAGAACTATAATAATTATACTTATTACTCCCAATATTATCAATATAACATGCATTATTACCCATATTATACTGTTATTATCGTCAGAACTATAATAAATATACTTACTACTCCCAATATTATCAATATAACATGCATTATTACGCATATTATACAGTTATTATCGTCAGAACTATAACAAATATACTTATTACTCCCAATATTATCAATACAACATGCATTATTACCCATATTATGCAGTTATTATCGCTAGAACTACAATAATTATACTTATTACTCCCAATGTTATCAATATAACATGCATTATTACCCCTATTATGCAGTTATTATCGCTAGAACTATAATAATTATACTTATTACTCCCAATATTATCAATATAACATGCATTATTACCCATATTATACTGTTATTATCGTCAGAACTATAACAAATATACTTATTACTCCCAATATTATCAATATAACATGCATTATTACCCATATTATGCAGTTATTATCGCTAGAACTACAATAATTATACTTATTCCTCCCAATGTTATCAATATAACATGCATTATTACCCCTATTATGCAGTTATTATCGCTAGAACTATAATAATTATACTTATTACTCCCAATATTATCAATATAACATGCATTATTACCCATATTATGCAGTTATTATCGATCGAACTATAATAATTATACTTATTACTTGTATTATTATCAGCATAACATTCATTATTACCCCTATTATGCAGTTATTATCGCTAGAACTATAATAATTATACTTATTACTACCAATATTATCAATATAACATGCATTATTACCCATATTATACTGTTATTATCGTCAGAACTATAATAAATATACTTATTACTCCCAATATTATCAATATAACATGCATTATTACCCATATCATGCAGTTATTATCGCTAGAACTACAATAATTATACTTATTACTTTTATTACTATCAATATAACATGCGCTATTACCCATATTATGCAGTTTTTATCGCTCGAGCTATAATAATTATACTTATTACTCCCAATATTATCAATATAACATGCATTATTACACATATTATACTGTTATTATCGTCAGAACTATAATAAATATACTTATTACTCCCAATATTATCAATATAACATGCATTATTACCCATATTATGCAGTTATTATCGCTAGAACTATAATAATTATACTTATTACTTGTATTATTATCAGTATAACATGCATTATTACCCCTATTATGCAGTTGTTATCTCTAGAACTACAATAATTATACTTATTACTTGTATTATTATCAGTATAACATGCATTATTACCCCTATTATGCAGTTGTTATCTCTAGAACTACAATAATTATACTTATTACTCCCAATGTTATCAATATAACTTGCATCATTACCCATATTATGCAGTTATTATAGCTAGAACTATAATAAATATACTTATTACTCCCAATATTATCAACATAACATGCATTATTACCCATATTATGCAGTTATTATCGCTATAACTACAATAATTATACTTATTACTCCCAATGTTATCAATATAGCGTGCATTATTACCCCTATTATGCAGTTATTATCGCTAGAACTATAATAATTATACTTATTACTCCCAATATTATCAATATAACATGCATTATTACCCATATTATACTGTTATTATCGTCAGAACTATAATAAATATACTTATTACTCCCAATATTATCAATATAACATGCATTATTACCCATATCATGCAGTTATTATCGCTAGAACTACAATAATTATACTTATTACTTTTATTACTATCAATATAACATGCGCTATTACCCATATTATGCAGTTATTATTCCTAGAACTATAATAATTATACTTATTACTCCCAATATTATCAATGTAACATGCATTATTACCCATATCATGCAGTTATTATCGCTAGAACTACAATAATTATACTTATTACTTTTATTATTATCAATATAACATGCACTGTTACCCATATTATGCAGTTATTATTGCTAGAACTATAATAATTATACTTATTACTCCCAATATTATCAATATAACATGCATTATTACCCATATTATACTGTTATTATCGTCAGAACTATAATAAATATACTTACTACTCCCAATATTATCAATATAACATGCATTATTACGCATATTATACTGTTATTATCGTCAGAACTATAACAAATATACTTATTACTCCCAATATTATCAATACAACATGCATTATTACCCATATTATGCAGTTATTATCGCTAGAACTACAATAATTATACTTATTACTCCCAATGTTATCAATATAACATGCATTATTACCCCTATTATGCAGTTATTATCGCTAGAACTATAATAATTATACTTATTACTCCCAATATTATCAATATAACATGCATTATTACCCATATTATACTGTTATTATCGTCAGAACTATAACAAATATACTTATTACTCCCAATATTATCAATATAACATGCATTATTACCCATATTATGCAGTTATTATCGCTAGAACTACAATAATTATACTTATTCCTCCCAATGTTATCAATATAACATGCATTATTACCCCTATTATGCAGTTATTATCGCTAGAACTATAATAATTATACTTATTACTCCCAATATTATCAATATAACATGCATTATTACCCATATTATGCAGTTATTATCGATCGAACTATAATAATTATACTTATTACTTGTATTATTATCAGCATAACATTCATTATTACCCCTATTACGCAGTTATTATCGCTAGAACTCTAATAATTATACTTATTACTACCAATATTATCAATATAACATGCATTATTACCCATATTATACTGTTATTATCGTCAGAACTATAATAAATATACTTATTACTCCCAATATTATCAATATAACATGCATTATTACCCATATCATGCAGTTATTATCGCTAGAACTACAATAATTATACTTATTACTCGTATTATTATCAGTATAACATGCATTATTACCCCTATTATGCAGTTATTATCTCTAGAACTACAATAATTATACTTATTACTCCCAATGTTATCAATATAACTTGCATCATTACCCATATCATGCAGTTATTATCGCTAGAACTACAATAATTATACTTATTACTTTTATTACTATCAATATAACATGCGCTATTACCCATATTATGCAGTTATTATCTCTAGAACTACAATAATTATACTTATTACTTCCAATGTTATCAATATAACATGCATTATTACCCATATTATGCAGTTATTATCGCTAGAACTATAATAAATATACTTATTACTCCCAATATTATCAACATAACATGCATTATTACCCATATTATGCAGTTATTATCGCTATAACTACAATAATTATACTTATTACTCGCAATGTTATCAACATAACATGCATTATTACCCCTATTATGCAGTTATTATCGCTAGAACTATAATAATTATACGTATTACTCCCAATATTATCAACATAACATGCATTATTACCCATATTATACTGTTATTATCGTCAGAACTATAATAAATATACTTATTACTCCCAATATTATCAGTATAACATGCATTATTACCCATATTATGCAGTTATTATCGCTCGAACTACAATAATTATACGTATTACTTGTATTATTATCAGTATAACATTCATTATTACCCCTATTATGCATTTATTATCGCTAGAGCTATAATAATTATACTTATTACTACCAATATTATCAATATAACATGCATTATTACCCATATTATACTGTTATTATCGTCAGAACTATAATAAATATACTTATTACTCCAAACATTATCAATATAACATGCATTATTACCCATATTATGCAGTTATTATCGCTAGAGCTATAATAATTATACTTATTACTTGTATTATTATCAGTATAACATGCATTATTAACCCTATTATGCAGTTATTATCTCTAGAACTACAATAATTATACTTATTACTTGTATTATTATCAATATAACATGCATTATTACCCCTATTATGCAGTTATTATCTCTAGAACTACAATAATTATACTTATTACTTCCAATGTTATCAATATAACATGCATTATTACCCATATTATGCAGTTATTATCGCTAGAACTATAATAAATATACTTATTACTCCCAATATTATCAACATAACATGCATTATTACCCATATTATGCAGTTATTATCGCTATAACTACAATAATTATACTTATTACTCCCAATGTTATCAACATAACATGCATTATTACCCCTATTATGCAGTTATTATCGCTAGAAATATAATAATTATACTTATTACTACCAATATTATCAATATAACATGCATTATTACCCATATTATACTGTTATTATCGTCAGAACTATAATAAATATACTTATTACTCCCAATATTATCAATATAACATGCATTATTACCCATATCATGCAGTTATTATCGCTAGAACTACAATAATTATACTTATTACTTGTATTATTATCAGTATAACATTCATTATTACCCCTATTATGCAGTTATTATAGCTAGAACTATAATAAATATACTTATTACTCCCAATATTATCAACATAACATGCATTATTACCCATATTATGCAGTTATTATCGCTATAACTACAATAATTATACTTATTACTTTTACTACTATCAATATAACATGCGCTATTATCCATATTATGCAGTTATTATCGCTCGAGCTATAATAATTATACTTATTACTTGTATTATTATCAGTATAACATGCATTATTGCCCATATTATACTGTTATTATCGTCAGAACTATAATAAATATACTTATTACTCCCAATATTATCAATATAACATGCATTATTACCCATATCATGCAGTTATTATCGCTAGAACTACAATAATTATACTTACTACTTTTACTACTATCAATATAACATGCGCTATTATCCATATTATGCAGTTACTATCGCTCGAGCTATAATAATTATACTTATTACTTGTCTTATTATCAGCATAACATTCATTATTACCCCTATTATGCAGTTATTATCGCTAGAACTATAATAATTATACTTATTACTCCCAATATTATCAATATAACATGCATTATTACCCATATTATACTGTTATTATCGTCAGAACTATAACAAATATACTTATTACTTCCAATATTATCAATATAACATGCATTATTACCCATATTATGCAGTTATTATCGCTCGAACTATAATAATTATACTTATTACTTGTATTATTATCAGCATAACATTCATTATTACCCCTATTATGCAGTTATTATCGCTAGAACTATAATAATTATACTTATTACTACCAATATTATCAATATAACATGCATTATTACCCATATTATACTGTAATTATCGTCAGAACTATAATAAATATACTTATTACTCCCAATATTAGCAATATAACATGCATTATTACCCATATCATGCAGTTATTATCGCTAGAGCTATAATAATTATACTTATTACTTGTATTATTGTCAGTATAACATGCATTATTAACCCTATTATGCAGTTATTATCTCTAGAACTACAATAATTATAGTTATTACTTGTATTATTATCAATATAACATGCATTATTACCCCTATTATGCAGTTATTATCTCTAGAACTACAATAATTATACGTATTACTTGTATTATTATCAGTATAACATTCATTATTACCCCTATTATGCAGTTATTATCGCTAGAGCTATAATAATTATACTTATTACTTTTATTACTATCAATATAACATGCGCTATTACCCATATTATGCAGTGATTATCGCTCGAACTATAATAATCATACTTATTACTTGTATTATTGTCAGTATAACATGCATTATTACCCCTATTATGCAGTTATTATCGCTAGAACTACAATAATTATACTTATTACTCCCAATATTATCAATATAGCATGCATTATTATCCATATTATACTGTTATTGTCGTCAGAACTATAATAAATATACTTATTACTCCCAGTATTATCAATATAACATGCATTATTACCCCTATTATGCAGTTATTATCGCTAGAACTACAATAATTATACTTATTACTCCCAATATTATCAATATAGCATGCATTATTACCCATATTATACTGTTATTATCGTCAGAACTATAATAAATATACTTATTACTCCCAATATTATCAATATAACATGCATTATTACCCATATTATACTGTTATTATCGTCAGAACTATAATAAATATACTTATTACTCCCAATATTATCAATATAACATGCATTATTACCCATACTATGCAGTTATTATCGCTAGAACTACAACAATTATACTTATTACTTTTATTATTATGAATATAACATGCACTATTACCCTTATTATGCAGTTATTATCGCTCGAACTATAATAATTATACTTATTACTTGTATTATTATCAGCATAACATTCATTATTACCCCTATTATGCAGTTATTATCGTTAGAACTATAATAATGATACTTATTACTACCTATATTATCAATATAACATGCATTATTACCCATATTATACTGTTATTATCGTCAGAACTATAATAAATATACTAATTACTCCCAATATTATCAATATAACATGCATTATTACCCATATCATGCAGTTATTATCGCTAGAACTACAATAATTATAATTATTACTCCCAATGTTATCAATATAACATGTGTTATTACCCATATTATGCAGTTATTATCGCTAGAACTACAATAATTATACTTATTACTCCTAATATTATCAATATTTCATGCATTATTACCCCTACTATGCAGTTATTATCGCTAGAACTATAATAATTATACTTATTACTTTTACGATTATCAATATAACATGCACTATTACCCATATTATGCAGTTATTATCGCTAGAACTACAATAATTATACTTACTACTCCCAATATTATCGATATAACATGCATTATTACCCATATCATGCAGTTATTATCGCTAGAACTACAATAATTATAATTATTACTCCCAATGTTATCAATATAACATGTGTTATTACCCATATTATGCAGTTATTATCGCTAGAACTACAATAATTATACTTATTACTTTTACGATTATCAATATAACATGCACTATTACCCATATTATACTGTTATTATCGTCAGAACTATAATAAATATACTTATTACTCCCAATATTATCAATATAACATGCATTATTACCCATATCATGCAGTTATTATCGCTAGAACTACAATAATTATACTTATTACTTTTACGATTATCAATATAACATGCACTATTACCCATATTATGCAGTTATTATCGCTAGAACTACAATAATTATACTTACTACTCCCAATATTATCGATATAACATGCATTAGTACCCATATTATACAGTTATTATCGCTAGAACTATAATAGTTATACTTATTACTTTTATTATTATCAATATAACATGCACTATTACCCCTATTATGCAGTTATTATCGCTCGAACTACAATAATTATACTTATTACTCCCAATGTTATCAATATAACATGCATTATTACCCATATCATGCAGTTATTATCGCTAGAACTACAATAATTATAATTATTACTCCCAATGTTATCAATATAACATGTGTTATTACCCATATTATGCAGTTATTATCGCTAGAACTACAATAATTATACTTATTACTTTTACGATTATCAATATAACATGCACTATTACCCATATTATGCAGTTATTATCGCTAGAACTACAATAATTATACTTACTACTCCCAATATTATCGATATAACATGCATTAGTACCCATATTATACAGTTATTATCGCTAGAACTATAATAGTTATACTTATTCCTTTTATTATTATCAATATAACATGCACTATTACCCCTATTATGCAGTTATTATCGCTCGAACTACAATAATTATACTTATTACTCCCAATGTTATCAATATAACATGCATAATTACCCATATTATACTGTTATTATCGTCAGAACTATAATAAATATACTTATTACTCCCACTATTATCAATATAACATGCATTATTACCCATATCATGCAGTTATTATCGCTAGAACTGCAATAATTATACTTATTACTATTATTATTATCAATATAACATGCACTATTACCCATATTATGCAGTTATTATCGCTCGAACTATAAAAATTATACCTATTATTTGTATTATTATCAGTATAACATTCATTATTACCCCTATTATGCAGTTATTATCGCTAGAGCTATAATAATTATACTTATTACTACCAATATTATCAATATAACATGCATTATTAACCATATTATACTGTTATTATTGTCAGAACTATAATAAATATACTTATTACTCCCAATATTGTCAATATAACATGCATTATTACCCATATCATGCAGTTATTATCGCTAGAACTACAATAATTATACTTATTACTTTTATTATTATCAATATAACATGCACTATTACCCATATTATGCAGTTATTATTGCTAGAACTACAATAATTATACTTATTACTTTTATCACTATGAATATAACATGCGCTATTACCCATATTATGCTGTTATTATCGCTCGAACTATAATAATTATACTTATTACTTGTATTATTATTAGTATAACATGCATTATTACCCCTATTATGCAGTTATTATCGCTAGAACTACAATAATTATACTTATTACTCCCAATATTATCAATATAACATGCATTATTACCCATATTATACTGTTATTATCGCCAGAACTATAATAAATATACTTATTACTCCCAATATTATCAACATAACATGCATTATTACCCATATTATGCAGTTATTATCGCTATAACTACAATAATTATACTTATTACTTTTACTACTATCAATATAACATGCGCTATTATCCATATTATGCAGTTATTATCGCTCGAGCTATAATAATTATACTTATTACTTGTATTATTATCAGTATAACATGCATTATTGCCCATATTATACTGTTATTATCGTCAGAACTATAATAAATATACTTATTACTCCCAATATTATCAATATAACATGCATTATTACCCATATCATGCAGTTATTATCGCTAGAACTACAATAATTATACTTACTACTTTTACTACTATCAATATAACATGCGCTATTATCCATATTATGCAGTTACTATCGCTCGAGCTATAATAATTATACTTATTACTTGTCTTATTATCAGCATAACATTCATTATTACCCCTATTATGCAGTTATTATCGCTAGAACTATAATAATTATACTTATTACTCCCAATATTATCAATATAACATGCATTATTACCCATATTATACTGTTATTATCGTCAGAACTATAACAAATATACTTATTACTTCCAATATTATCAATATAACATGCATTATTACCCATATTATGCAGTTATTATCGCTCGAACTATAATAATTATACTTATTACTTGTATTATTATCAGCATAACATTCATTATTACCCCTATTATGCAGTTATTATCGCTAGAACTATAATAATTATACTTATTACTACCAATATTATCAATATAACATGCATTATTACCCATATTATACTGTAATTATCGTCAGAACTATAATAAATATACTTATTACTCCCAATATTAGCAATATAACATGCATTATTACCCATATCATGCAGTTATTATCGCTAGAGCTATAATAATTATACTTATTACTTGTATTATTGTCAGTATAACATGCATTATTAACCCTATTATGCAGTTATTATCTCTAGAACTACAATAATTATACTTATTACTTGTATTATTATCAATATAACATGCATTATTACCCCTATTATGCAGTTATTATCTCTAGAACTACAATAATTATACGTATTACTTGTATTATTATCAGTATAACGTTCATTATTACCCCTATTATGCAGTTATTATCGCTAGAGCTATAATAATTATACTTATTACTTTTATTACTATCAATATAACATGCGCTATTACCCATATTATGCAGTGATTATCGCTCGAACTATAATAATCATACTTATTACTTGTATTATTGTCAGTATAACATGCATTATTACCCCTATTATGCAGTTATTATCGCTAGAACTACAATAATTATACTTATTACTCCCAATATTATCAATATAGCATGCATTATTATCCATATTATACTGTTATTGTCGTCAGAACTATAATAAATATACTTATTACTCCCAGTATTATCAATATAACATGCATTATTACCCCTATTATGCAGTTATTATCGCTAGAACTACAATAATTATACTTATTACTCCCAATATTATCAATATAGCATGCATTATTACCCATATTATACTGTTATTATCGTCAGAACTATAATAAATATACTTATTACTCCCAATATTATCAATATAACATGCATTATTACCCATATTATACTGTTATTATCGTCAGAACTATAATAAATATACTTATTACTCCCAATATTATCAATATAACATGCATTATTACCCATATCATGCAGTTATTATCGCTAGAACTACAATAATTGTGCTTATTACTTTTATTACTATGAATATAACATGCGCTATTACCCATATTATGCAGTTATTATCGCTCGAACTATAATAATTATACTTATTACTTGTATTATTATCAGAATAACATGCATTATTACCCATATTATGCAGTTATTATCGCTAGAACTACAATAATTATACTTATTACTCCCAATATTATCAATATAGCATGCATTATTACCCATATTATACTGTTATTATCGTCAGAACTATAATAAATATACTTATTACTCCCAATATTATCAATATAACATGCATTATTACCCATATTATACTGTTATTATCGTCAGAACTATAATAAATATACTTATTACTCCCAATATTATCAATATAACATGCATTATTACCCATACTATGCAGTTATTATCGCTAGAACTACAACAATTATACTTATTACTTTTATTATTATGAATATAACATGCACTATTACCCTTATTATGCAGTTATTATCGCTCGAACTATAATAATTATACTTATTACTTGTATTATTATCAGCATAACATTCATTATTACCCCTATTATGCAGTTATTATCGTTAGAACTATAATAATGATACTTATTACTACCTATATTATCAATATAACATGCATTATTACCCATATTATACTGTTATTATCGTCAGAACTATAATAAATATACTAATTACTCCCAATATTATCAATATAACATGCATTATTACCCATATCATGCAGTTATTATCGCTAGAACTACAATAATTATAATTATTACTCCCAATGTTATCAATATAACATGTGTTATTACCCATATTATGCAGTTATTATCGCTAGAACTACAATAATTATACTTATTACTCCTAATATTATCAATATTTCATGCATTATTACCCCTACTATGCAGTTATTATCGCTAGAACTATAATAATTATACTTATTACTTTTACGATTATCAATATAACATGCACTATTACCCATATTATGCAGTTATTATCGCTAGAACTACAATAATTATACTTACTACTCCCAATATTATCGATATAGCATGCATTATTACCCATATCATGCAGTTATTATCGCTAGAACTACAATAATTATAATTATTACTCCCAATGTTATCAATATAACATGTGTTATTACCCATATTATGCAGTTATTATCGCTAGAACTACAATAATTATACTTATTACTTTTACGATTATCAATATAACATGCACTATTACCCATATTATACTGTTATTATCGTCAGAACTATAATAAATATACTTATTACTCCCAATATTATCAATATAACATGCATTATTACCCATATCATGCAGTTATTATCGCTAGAACTACAATAATTATACTTATTACTTTTACGATTATCAATATAACATGCACTATTACCCATATTATGCAGTTATTATCGCTAGAACTACAATAATTATACTTACTACTCCCAATATTATCGATATAACATGCATTAGTACCCATATTATACAGTTATTATCGCTAGAACTATAATAGTTATACTTATTACTTTTATTATTATCAATATAACATGCACTATTACCCCTATTATGCAGTTATTATCGCTCGAACTACAATAATTATACTTATTACTCCCAATGTTATCAATATAACATGCATTATTACCCATATCATGCAGTTATTATCGCTAGAACTACAATAATTATAATTATTACTCCCAATGTTATCAATATAACATGTGTTATTACCCATATTATGCAGTTATTATCGCTAGAACTACAATAATTATACTTATTACTTTTACGATTATCAATATAACATGCACTATTACCCATATTATGCAGTTATTATCGCTAGAACTACAATAATTATACTTACTACTCCCAATATTATCGATATAACATGCATTAGTACCCATATTATACAGTTATTATCGCTAGAACTATAATAGTTATACTTATTCCTTTTATTATTATCAATATAACATGCACTATTACCCCTATTATGCAGTTATTATCGCTCGAACTACAATAATTATACTTATTACTCCCAATGTTATCAATATAACATGCATAATTACCCATATTATACTGTTATTATCGTCAGAACTATAATAAATATACTTATTACTCCCACTATTATCAATATAACATGCATTATTACCCATATCATGCAGTTATTATCGCTAGAACTGCAATAATTATACTTATTACTATTATTATTATCAATATAACATGCACTATTACCCATATTATGCAGTTATTATCGCTCGAACTATAAAAATTATACCTATTATTTGTATTATTATCAGTATAACATTCATTATTACCCCTATTATGCAGTTATTATCGCTAGAGCTATAATAATTATACTTATTACTACCAATATTATCAATATAACATGCATTATTAACCATATTATACTGTTATTATTGTCAGAACTATAATAAATATACTTATTACTCCCAATATTGTCAATATAACATGCATTATTACCCATATCATGCAGTTATTATCGCTAGAACTACAATAATTATACTTATTACTTTTATTATTATCAATATAACATGCACTATTACCCATATTATGCAGTTATTATTGCTAGAACTACAATAATTATACTTATTACTTTTATCACTATGAATATAACATGCGCTATTACCCATATTATGCTGTTATTATCGCTCGAACTATAATAATTATACTTATTACTTGTATTATTATTAGTATAACATGCATTATTACCCCTATTATGCAGTTATTATCGCTAGAACTACAATAATTATACTTATTACTCCCAATATTATCAATATAACATGCATTATTACCCATATTATACTGTTATTATCGCCAGAACTATAATAAATATACTTATTACTCCCAATATTATCAATATAACATGCATTATTACCCATATTATACTGTTATTATCGTCAGAACTATAATAAATATACTTATTACTCCCAATATTATCAATATAACATGCATTATTACCCATATCATGCAGTTATTATCGCTAGAACTACAATAATTATACTTATTACTCCAAATGTTATCAATATAACATGCATTATTACCCATATTATACAGTTATTAGCGCTAGAACTATAATAGTTATTCTTATTACTTATATTATTATCCGTATAACATGCATTATTACTCCTATTATGCAGTTATTATCGCTGGAACTATAATAATTATACTTATTACTTCCAATATTATCAATATAACTTGCAATATTCCCCATATTGTACTGTTATTATCGTCAGAACTATAATAAATATACTTATTACTCCCAATATTATCAATATAACATGTATTATTACCCATATTATACTGTTATTATCGTCAGAACTACAATAAATCTACTTATTATTCCCAATATTATCAATATAACATGCATTATTACCCATATTATGCAGTTATTATCGCTAGAAATACAATAATTATACGTATTACTTTTATTATTATAAATATAACATGCACTATTACCCATATTATGCAGTTATTATCGCTCGAACTATAATAATTATACTTATTACTTTTATTACTATCAATATAACATGCACTGTTACCCATATTATGCAGTTACTATCGCTAGAACTGTAATAATTATACTTATTACTCCTAATATTATCAATATGTCATGCATTATTACCCATATTATACTGTTATTGTCGTCAGAACTATAATAAATATACTAATTACACCCAATGTTATCAATATAACATGCATTATTACCCCTACTATGCAGTTATTATCGCTAGAACTATAATAATTATACTTATTACTCCCAATATTATCAATATAACATGCATTATTACCCATATTATACAGTTATTAGCGCTAGAACTATAATAATTATACTCATTACTTATATTATTATCCGTATAACATGCATTATTACTCCTATTATGCAGTTATTATCGCTGGAACTATAATAATTATACTTATTACTTCCAATATTATCAATATAACTAGCAATATTCCCCATATTGTACTGTTATTATCGTCAGAACTATAATAAATACACTTATTGCTCCCAATATTATCAATATAACATGTATTATTACCCATATTATACTGTTATTATCGCTGGAACTATAATAATTATACTTAGTACTTCCAATATTATCAATATAACTTGCAATATTCCCCATATTGTACTGTTATTATCGTCAGAACTATAATAAATACACTTATTACTCCCAATATTATCAATATAACATGCATTATTACCCATATTATACTGTTATTATCGTCAGAACTATAATAAATATACTTATTATTCCCAATATTATCAATATAACATGCATTATTACCCATATCATGCAGTTATTATCGCTAGAACTACAATAATTACAATTATTACTCCCAATGTTATCAATATAACATGTGTTATTACCCATATTATGCAGTTATTATCGCTAGAACTACAATAATTATACTTATTACTTTTACGATTATCAATATAACATGCACTATTACCCATATTATGCAGTTATTATCGCTAGAACTACAATAATTATACTTACTACTCCCAATATTATCGATATAACATGCATTAGTACCCGTATTATACAGTTATTATCGCTAGAACTATAATAGTTATACTTATTCCTTTTATTATTATCAATATAACATGCACTATTACCCCTATTATGCAGTTATTATCGCTCGAACTACAATAATTATACTTATTACTCCCAATGTTATCAATATAACATGCATTATTACCCATATCATGCAGTTATTATCGCTAGAACTACAATAATTATAATTATTACTCCCAATGTTATCAATATAACATGTGTTATTACCCATATTATGCAGTTATTATCGCTAGAACTACAATAATTATACTTATTACTTTTACGATTATCAATATAACATGCACTATTACCCATATTATGCAGTTATTATCGCTAGAACTACAATAATTATACTTACTACTCCCAATATTATCGATATAACATGCATTAGTACCCATATTATACAGTTATTATCGCTAGAACTATAATAGTTATACTTATTCCTTTTATTATTATCAATATAACATGCACTATTACCCCTATTATGCAGTTATTATCGCTCGAACTACAATAATTATACTTATTACTCCCAATGTTATCAATATAACATGCATTATTACCCATATTATACTGTTATTATCGTCAGAACTATAATAAATATACTTATTACTCCCACTATTATCAATATAACATGCATTATTACCCATATCATGCAGTTATTATCGCTAGAACTGCAATAATTATACTTATTACTATTATTATTATCAATATAACATGCACTATTACCCATATTATGCAGTTATTATCGCTCGAACTATAAAAATTATACCTATTATTTGTATTATTATCAGTATAACATTCATTATTACCCCTATTATGCAGTTATTATCGCTAGAGCTATAATAATTATACTTATTACTACCAATATTATCAATATAACATGCATTATTAACCATATTATACTGTTATTATTGTCAGAACTATAATAAATATACTTATTACTCCCAATATTGTCAATATAACATGCATTATTACCCATATTATACTGTTATTATCGTCAGAACTATAATAAATATACTTATTACTCCCAATATTATCAATATAACATGCATTATTACCCATATTATGCAGTTATTATCGCTAGAACTACAATAATTATACTTATTACTCCCAATATTATCAATATAACATGCATTATTACCCATATTATACAGTTATTAGCGCTAGAACTATAATAGTTATTCTTATTACTTATATTATTATCCGTATAACATGCATTATTACTCCTATTATGCAGTTATTATCGCTGGAACTATAATAATTATACTTATTACTTCCAATATTATCAATATAACTTGCAATATTCCCCATATTGTACTGTTATTATCGTCAGAACTATAATAAATATACTTATTACTCCCAATATTATCAATATAACATGTATTATTACCCATATTACACTGTTATTATCGTCAGAACTATAATAAATATACTTACTATTCCCAATATTATCAATATCACATGCATTATTACGCATATTATACAGTTATTAGCGCTAGAACTATAATAGTTATGCTTATTACTTATATTATTATCAGTATAACATGCATTATTACTCCTATTATGCAGTTATTATCGCTAGAACTATAATAATTATACTTATTAGTCCCGATATTATCAATATAACATGCATTATTACACATATTATGCTGTTATTATCGTCAGAACTATAATAAATATACTTATTAATCCCAATATTATCAATATAACATGCATTATTACCCCTACTATGCAGTTATTATCGCTAGAACTATAATAGTTATACTTATTACTTTTACTATTATCAATATAACATGCACTACTACCCATCTTATGCAGTTATTATAGCTGGATCTATAATAATTATACTTATTACTTGTATTATTATCAGTATAACATGCATTATTACCCATATTATGCAGTTATTATCGCTAGAACTATAATAGTTATACTTATTACTCCCAATATTATCAATATAACATGCATTATTACCCATATTATACTGTTATTATCGCCAGAACTATAATAAATATACTTATTACTCCCAATATTATCAATATAACATGCATTATTACCCATATTATACTGTTATTATCGTCAGAACTATAATAAATATACTTATTACTCCCAATATTATCAATATAACATGCATAATTACCCATATTATACTGTTATTATCGTCAGAACTATAATAAATATACTTATTACTCCCACTATTATCAATATAACATGCATTATTACCCATATCATGCAGTTATTATCGCTAGAACTGCAATAATTATATTTATTACTATTATTATTATCAATATAACATGCACTATTACCCATATTATGCAGTTATTATCGCTCGAACTATAAAAATTATACCTATTATTTGTATTATTATCAGTATAACATTCATTATTACCCCTATTATGCAGTTATTATCGCTAGAGCTATAATAATTATACTTATTACTACCAATATTATCAATATAACATGCATAATTACCCATATTATACTGTTATTATCGTCAGAACTATAATAAATATACTTATTACTCCCAATATTGTCAATATAACATGCATTATTACCCATATCATGCAGTTATTATCGCTAGAACTACAATAATTATACTTATTACTTTTATTATTATCAATATAACATGCACTATTACCCATATTATGCAGTTATTATTGCTAGAACTACAATAATTATACTTATTACTTTTATCACTATGAATATAACATGCGCTATTACCCATATTATGCTGTTATTATCGCTCGAACTATAATAATTATACTTATTACTTGTATTATTATTAGTATAACATGCATTATTACCCCTATTATGCAGTTATTATCGCTAGAACTACAATAATTATACTTATTACTCCCAATATTATCAATATAGCATGCATTATTACCCATATTATACTGTTATTATCGCCAGAACTATAATAAATATACTTATTACTCCCAATATTATCAATATAACATGCATTATTACCCATATTATACTGTTATTATCGTCAGAACTATAATAAATATACTTATTACTCCCAATATTATCAATATAACATGCATTATTACGCATATTATACAGTTATTAGCGCTAGAACTATAATAGTTATGCTTATTACTTATATTATTATCAGTATAACATGCATTATTACTCCTATTATGCACTTATTATCGCTAGAACTATAATAATTATACTTATTAGTCCCGATATTATCAATATAACATGCATTATTACCCATATTATGCTGTTATTATCGTCAGAACTATAATAAATATACTTATTAATCCCAATATTATCAATATAACATGCATTATTACCCCTACTATGCAGTTATTATCGCTAGAACTATAATAGTTATACTTATTACTATTACTATTTTCAATATAACATGCACTACTACCCATCTTATGCAGTTATTATAGCTGGATCTATAATAATTATACTTATTACTTGTATTATTATCAGTATAACATGCATTATTACCCATATTATGCAGTTATTATCGCTAGAACTATAATAGTTATACTTATTTCTTTTACTATTATCAATATAACATGCACTATTACCCATATTATGCACTTATTATCGCTAGAACTACAATAATTATACTTATTACTCCAAATGTTATCAATATAACATGCATTATTACCCATATTATACAGTTATTAGCGCTAGAACTATAATAGTTATTCTTATTACTTATATTATTATCCGTATAACATGCATTATTACTCCTATTATGCAGTTATTATCGCTGGAACTATAATAATTATACTTATTACTTCCAATATTATCAATATAACTTGCAATATTCCCCATATTGTACTGTTATTATCGTCAGAACTATAATAAATATACTTATTACTCCCAATATTATCAATATAACATGTATTATCACCCATATTATACTGTTATTATCGTCAGAACTATAATAAATCTACTTATTATTCCCAATATTATCAATATAACATGCATTATTACCCATATTATGCAGTTATTATCGCTAGAAATACAATAATTATACGTATTACTTTTATTATTATAAATATAACATGCACTATTACCCATATTATGCAGTTATTATCGCTCGAACTATAATAATTATACTTATTACTTTTATTACTATCAATATAACATGCACTGTTACCCATATTATGCAGTTACTATCGCTAGAACTGTAATAATTATACTTATTACTCCTAATATTATCAATATGTCATGCATTATTACCCATATTATACTGTTATTGTCGTCAGAACTATAATAAATATACTAATTACACCCAATGTTATCAATATAACATGCATTATTACCCCTACTATGCAGTTATTATCGCTAGAACTATAATAATTATACTTATTACTTCCAATATTATCAATATAACTAGCAATATTCCCCATATTGTACTGTTATTATCGTCAGAACTATAATAAATACACTTATTGCTCCCAATATTATCAATATAACATATATTATTACCCATATTATACTGTTATTATCGCTGGAACTATAATAATTATACTTAGTACTTCCAATATTATCAATATAACTTGCAATATTCCCCATATTGTACTGTTATTATCGTCAGAACTATAATAAATACACTTATTACTCCCAATATTATCAATATAACATGCATTATTACCCATATTATACTGTTATTATCGTCAGAACTATAATAAATATACTTATTATTCCCAATATTATCAATATAACATGCATTATTACCCATATCATGCAGTTATTATCGCTAGAACTACAATAATTACAATTATTACTCCCAATGTTATCAATATAACATGTGTTATTACCCATATTATGCAGTTATTATCGCTAGAACTACAATAATTATACTTATTACTTTTACGATTATCAATATAACATGCACTATTACCCATATTATGCAGTTATTATCGCTAGAACTACAATAATTATACTTACTACTCCCAATATTATCGATATAACATGCATTAGTACCCATATTATACAGTTATTATCGCTAGAACTATAATAGTTATACTTATTCCTTTTATTATTATCAATATAACATGCACTATTACCCCTATTATGCAGTTATTATCGCTCGAACTACAATAATTATACTTATTACTCCCAATGTTATCAATATAACATGCATTATTACCCATATTATACTGTTATTATCGTCAGAACTATAATAAATATACTTATTACTCCCAATATTATCAATATAACATGCATTATTACCCATATCATGCAGTTATTATCGCTAGAACTACAATAATTATAATTATTACTCCCAATGTTATCAATATAACATGTGTTATTACCCATATTATGCAGTTATTATCGCTAGAACTACAATAATTATACTTATTACTTTTACGATTATCAATATAACATGCACTATTACCCATATTATGCAGTTATTATCGCTAGAACTACAATAATTATACTTACTACTCCCAATATTATCGATATAACATGCATTAGTACCCATATTATACAGTTATTATCGCTAGAACTATAATAGTTATACTTATTCCTTTTATTATTATCAATATAACATGCACTATTACCCCTATTATGCAGTTATTATCGCTCGAACTACAATAATTATACTTATTACTCCCAATGTTATCAATATAACATGCATTATTACCCATATTATACTGTTATTATCGTCAGAACTATAATAAATATACTTATTACTCCCACTATTATCAATATAACATGCATTATTACCCATATCATGCAGTTATTATCGCTAGAACTGCAATAATTATACTTATTACTATTATTATTATCAATATAACATGCACTATTACCCATATTATGCAGTTATTATCGCTCGAACTATAAAAATTATACCTATTATTTGTATTATTATCAGTATAACATTCATTATTACCCCTATTATGCAGTTATTATCGCTAGAGCTATAATAATTATACTTATTACTACCAATATTATCAATATAACATGCATTATTAACCATATTATACTGTTATTATTGTCAGAACTATAATAAATATACTTATTACTCCCAATATTGTCAATATAACATGCATTATTACCCATATCATGCAGTTATTATCGCTAGAACTACAATAATTATACTTATTACTTTTATTATTATCAATATAACATGCACTATTACCCATATTATGCAGTTATTATTGCTAGAACTACAATAATTATACTTATTACTTTTATTACTATGAATATAACATGCGCTATTACCCATATTATGCTGTTATTATCGCTCGAACTATAATAATTATACTTATTACTTGTATTATTATTAGTATAACATGCATTATTACCCCTATTATGCAGTTATTATCGCTAGAACTACAATAATTATACTTATTACTCCCAATATTATCAATATAACATGCATTATTACCCATATTATACTGTTGTTATCGCCAGAACTATAATAAATATACTTATTACTCCCAATATTATCAATATAACATGCATTATTACCCATATTATACTGTTATTATCGTCAGAACTATAATAAATATACTTATTACTCCCAATATTATCAATATAACATGCATTATTACCCATATTATGCAGTTATTATCGCTAGAACTACAATAATTATACTTATTACTCCCAATATTATCAATATAACATGCATTATTACCCATATTATACAGTTATTAGCGCTAGAACTATAATAGTTATTCTTATTACTTATATTATTATCCGTATAACATGCATTATTACTCCTATTATGCAGTTATTATCGCTGGAACTATAATAATTATACTTATTACTTCCAATATTATCAATATAACTTGCAATATTCCCCATATTGTACTGTTATTATCGTCAGAACTATAATAAATATACTTATTACTCCCAATATTATCAATATAACATGTATTATTACCCATATTACACTGTTATTATCGTCAGAACTATAATAAATATACTTATTATTCCCAATATTATCAATATCACATGCATTATTACGCATATTATACAGTTATTAGCGCTAGAACTATAATAGTTATGCTTATTACTTATATTATTATCAGTATAACATGCATTATTACTCCTATTATGCAGTTATTATCGCTAGAACTATAATAATTATACTTATTAGTCCCGATATTATCAATATAACATGCATTATTACACATATTATGCTGTTATTATCGTCAGAACTATAATAAATATACTTATTAATCCCAATATTATCAATATAACATGCATTATTACCCCTACTATGCAGTTACTATCGCTAGAACTATAATAGTTATACTTATTACTTTTACTATTATCAATATAACATGCACTACTACCCATCTTACGCAGTTATTATAGCTGGATCTATAATAGTTATACTTATTACTTGTATTATTATCAGTATAACATGCATTATTACCCATATTATGCAGTTATTATCGCTAGAACTATAATAGTTATACTTATTTCTTTTACTATTATCAATATAACATGCACTATTACCCATATTATGCACTTATTATCGCTAGAACTACAATAATTATACTTATTACTCCCAATGTTATCAATATAACATGCATTATTACCCATATTATACAGTTATTAGCGCTAGAACTATAATAGTTATTCTTATTACTTATATTATTATCCGTATAACATGCATTATTACTCCTATTATGCAGTTATTATCGCTGGAACTATAATAATTATACTTATTACTTCCAATATTATCAATATAACTTGCAATATTCCCCATATTGTACTGTTATTATCGTCAGAACTATAATAAATATACTTATTACTCCCAATATTATCAATATAACATGTATTATTACCCATATTATACTGTTATTATCGTCAGAACTATAATAAATCTACTTATTATTCCCAATATTATCAATATAACATGCATTATTACCCATATTATGCAGTCATTATCGCTAGAACTACAATAATTATACTTACTACTCCCAATGTTATCAATATAACATGCATTATTACCCATATTATACAGTTATTATCGCTAGAACTACAATAGTTATACTTATTGCTTATATTATTATCAGTATAACATGCATTATTACCCCTACTATGCAGTTATTATCGCTAGAACTATAATAATTATACTTATTACTCCCAATATTATCAATATAACATGCATTATTACCCATATTATACAGTTATTAGCGCTAGAACTATAATAGTTATACTCATTACTTATATTATTATCCGTATAACATGCATTATTACTCCTATTATGCAGTTATTATCGCTGGAACTATAATAATTATACTTATTACTTCCAATATTATCAATATAACTTGCAATATTCCCCATATTGTACTGTTATTATCGTCAGAACTATAATAAATACACTTATTGCTCCCAATATTATCAATATAACATGTATTATTACCCATATTATACTGTTATTATCGCTGGAACTATAATAATTATACTTAGTACTTCCAATATTATCAATATAACTTGCAATATTCCCCATATTGTACTGTTATTATCGTCAGAACTATAATAAATACACTTATTACTCCCAATATTATCAATATAACATGCATTATTACCCATATTATACTGTTATTATCGTCAGAACTATAATAAATATACTTATTATTCCCAATATTATCAATATAACATGCATTATTACCCATATCATGCAGTTATTATCGCTAGAACTACAATAATTATAATTATTACTCCCAATGTTATCAATATAACATGTGTTATTACCCATATTATGCAGTTATTATCGCTAGAACTACAATAATTATACTTATTACTTTTACGATTATCAATATAACATGCACTATTACCCATATTATGCAGTTATTATCGCTAGAACTACAATAATTATACTTACTACTCCCAATATTATCGATATAACATGCATTAGTACCCGTATTATACAGTTATTATCGCTAGAACTATAATAGTTATACTTATTCCTTTTATTATTATCAATATAACATGCACTATTACCCCTATTATGCAGTTATTATCGCTCGAACTACAATAATTATACTTATTACTCCCAATGTTATCAATATAACATGCATTATTACCCATATTATACTGTTATTATCGTAAGAACTATAATAAATATACTTATTACTCCCACTATTATCAATATAACATGCATTATTACCCATATCATGCAGTTATTATCGCTAGAACTGCAATAATTATACTTATTACTATTATTATTATCTATATAACATGCACTATTACCCATATTATGCTGTTATTATCGCTCGAACTATAATAATTACACTTATTACTTGTATTATTATTAGTATAACATGCATTATTACCCCTATTATGCAGTTATTATCGCTAGAACTACAATAATTATACTTATTACTCCCAATATTATCAATATAACATGCATTCTACCCATATTATACTGTTATTATCGTCAGAACTATAATAAATATACTTATTACTCCCAATATTATCAATATAACATGCATTATTACCCATATTATACTGTTATTATCGTCAGAACTATAATAAATATACTTATTACTCCCAATATTATCAATATAACATGCATTATTACCCATATTATGCAGTTATTATCGCTAGAACTACAATAATTATACTTATTACTCCCAATATTATCAATATAACATGCATTATTACCCATATTATACAGTTATTAGCGCTAGAACTATAATAGTTATTCTTATTACTTATATTATTATCCGTATAACATGCATTATTACTCCTATTATGCAGTTATTATCGCTGGAACTATAATAATTATACTTATTACTTCCAATATTATCAATATAACTTGCAATATTCCCCATATTGTACTGTTATTATCGTCAGAACTATAATAAATATACTTATTACTCCCAATATTATCAATATAACATGTATTATTACCCATATTACACTGTTATTATCGTCAGAACTATAATAAATATACTTATTATTCCCAATATTATCAATATCACATGCATTATTACCCATATTATACAGTTATTAGCGCTAGAACTATAATAGTTATGCTTATTACTTATATTATTATCAGTATAACATGCATTATTACTCCTATTATGCAGTTATTATCGCTAGAACTATAATAATTATACTTATTAGTCCCGATATTATCAATATAACATGCATTATTACCCATATTATGCTGTTATTATCGTCAGAACTATAATAAATATACTTATTAATCCCAATATTATCAATATAACATGCATTATTACCCCTACTATGCAGTTATTATCGCTAGAACTATAATAGTTATACTTATTACTTTTACTATTATCAATATAACATGCACTACTACCCATCTTATGCAGTTATTATAGCTGGATCTATAATAATTATACTTATTACTTGTGTTATTATCAGTATAACATGCATTATTACCCATATTATGCAGTTATTATCGCTAGAACTATAATAGTTATACTTATTTCTTTTACTATTATCAATATAACATGCACTATTACCCATATTATGCACTTATTATCGCTAGAACTACAATAATTATACTTATTACTCCCAATGTTATCAATATAACATGCATTATTACCCATATTATACAGTTATTAGCGCTAGAACTATAATAGTTATTCTTATTACTTATATTATTATCCGTATAACATGCATTATTACTCCTATTATGCAGTTATTATCGCTGGAACTATAATAATTATACTTATTACTTCCAATATTATCAATATAACTTGCAATATTCCCCATATTGTACTGTTATTATCGTCAGAACTATAATAAATATACTTATTACTCCCAATATTATCAATATAACATGTATTATTACCCATATTATACTGTTATTACCGTCAGAACTATAATAAATCTACTTATTATTCCCAATATTATCAATATAACATGCATTATTACCCATATTATGCAGTCATTATCGCTAGAACTACAATAATTATACTTACTACTCCCAATGTTATCAATATAACATGCATTATTACCCATATTATACAGTTATTATCGCTAGAACTACAATAGTTATACTTATTGCTTATATTATTATCAGTATAACATGCATTATTACCCCTACTATGCAGTTATTATCGCTAGAACTATAATAATTATACTTATTACTGCCAATATTATCAATATAACATGCATTATTACCCATATTATACAGTTATTAGCGCTAGAACTATAATAGTTATACTCATTACTTATATTATTATCCGTATAACATGCATTATTACTCCTATTATGCAGTTATTATCGCTGGAACTATAATAATTATACTTATTACTTCCAATATTATCAATATAACTTGCAATATTCCCCATATTGTACTGTTATTATCGTCAGAACTATAATAAATACACTTATTGCTCCCAATATTATCAATATAACATGTATTATTACCCATATTATACTGTTATTATCGCTGGAACTATAATAATTATACTTAGTACTTCCAATATTATCAATATAACTTGCAATATTCCCCATATTGTACTGTTATTATCGTCAGAACTATAATAAATACACTTATTACTCCCAATATTATCAATATAACATGCATTATTACCCATATTATACTGTTATTATCGTCAGAACTATAATAAATATACTTATTATTCCCAATATTATCAATATAACATGCATTATTACCCATATCATGCAGTTATTATCGCTAGAACTACAATAATTATAATTATTACTCCCAATGTTATCAATATAACATGTGTTATTACCCATATTATGCAGTTATTATCGCTAGAACTACAATAATTATACTTATTACTTTTACGATTATCAATATAACATGCACTATTACCCATATTATGCAGTTATTATCGCTAGAACTACAATAATTATACTTACTACTCCCAATATTATCGATATAACATGCATTAGTACCCGTATTATACAGTTATTATCGCTAGAACTATAATAGTTATACTTATTCCTTTTATTATTATCAATATAACATGCACTATTACCCCTATTATGCAGTTATTATCGCTCGAACTACAATAATTATACTTATTACTCCCAATATTATCAATATAACATGCATTATTACCCATATTATACAGTTATTAGCGCTAGAACTATAATAGTTATTCTTATTACTTATATTATTATCCGTATAACATGCATTATTACTCCTATTATGCAGTTATTATCGCTGGAACTATAATAATTATACTTATTACTTCCAATATTATCAATATAACTTGCAATATTCCCCATATTGTACTGTTATTATCGTCAGAACTATAATAAATATACTTATTACTCCCAATATTATCAATATAACATGTATTATTACCCATATTACACTGTTATTATCGTCAGAACTATAATAAATATACTTATTATTCCCAATATTATCAATATCACATGCATTATTACCCATATTATACAGTTATTAGCGCTAGAACTATAATAGTTATGCTTATTACTTATATTATTATCAGTATAACATGCATTATTACTCCTATTATGCAGTTATTATCGCTAGAACTATAATAATTATACTTATTAGTCCCGATATTATCAATATAACATGCATTATTACCCATATTATGCTGTTATTATCGTCAGAACTATAATAAATATACTTATTAATCCCAATATTATCAATATAACATGCATTATTACCCCTACTATGCAGTTATTATCGCTAGAACTATAATAGTTATACTTATTACTTTTACTATTATCAATATAACATGCACTACTACCCATCTTATGCAGTTATTATAGCTGGATCTATAATAATTATACTTATTACTTGTATTATTATCAGTATAACATGCATTATTACCCATATTATGCAGTTATTATCGCTAGAACTATAATAGTTATACTTATTTCTTTTACTATTATCAATATAACATGCACTATTACCCATATTATGCACTTATTATCGCTAGAACTACAATAATTATACTTATTACTCCCAATGTTATCAATATAACATGCATTATTACCCATATTATGCAGTTATTATCGCTAGAACTACAATAATTATACTTATTACTCCCAATATTATCAATATAACATGCATTATTACCCATATTATACAGTTATTAGCGCTAGAACTATAATAGTTATACTCATTACTTATATTATTATCCGTATAACATGCATTATTACTCCTATTATGCAGTTATTATCGCTGGAACTATAATAATTATACTTATTACTTCCAATATTATCAATATAACTTGCAATATTCCCCATATTGTACTGTTATTATCGTCAGAACTATAATAAATACACTTATTGCTCCCAATATTATCAATATAACATGTATTATTACCCATATTATACTGTTATTATCGCTGGAACTATAATAATTATACTTAGTACTTCCAATATTATCAATATAACTTGCAATATTCCCCATATTGTACTGTTATTATCGTCAGAACTATAATAAATACACTTATTACTCCCAATATTATCAATATAACATGCATTATTACCCATATTATACTGTTATTATCGTCAGAACTATAATAAATATACTTATTATTCCCAATATTATCAATATAACATGCATTATTACCCATATTATGCAGTTATTATCGCTAGAACTATAATAATTATACTTATTACTCCCAATATTATCAATATAACATGCATTATTACCCATATTATACAGTTATTATCGCTAGAACTACAATAGTTATACTTATTGCTTATATTATTATCAGTATAACATGCATTATTACCCCTAATATGCAGTTATTATCGCTAGAACTATAATAGTTATACTTATTACTTTTACTATTATCAATATAACATGCACTATTACCCATCTTATGCAGTTATTATAGCTGGATCTATAATAATTATACTTATTACTTTTATTACTATCAATATAACATGCGCTATTGCCCATATTATGCAGTTATTATCGCTCGAGCTATAATAATTATACTTATTACTTGTATTATTATCAGTATAACATGCATTATTACCCATATTATGCAGTTATTATCGCTAGAACTATAATAATTATACTTATTACTTTTACTATTATCAATATAACATGCACTATTACCCATATTATGCACTTATTATCGCTAGAGCTATAATAATTTTACTTATTATTCCCAATATTATCAATATAACATGTATTATTACCCATATTATACTGTTATTATCGTCAGAACTATAATAAATATACTTATTACTCCCAATATTATCAATATAACATGCATTATTACCCATATTATGCAGTTATTATCGCTAGAACTATAATAATTATACTTATTACTTGTATTATTATCAGTATAACATGCATTATTACCCCTATTATGCAGTTATTATCTCTAGAACTACAATAATTATACTTATTACTTGTATTATTATCAGTATAACATGCATTATTACCCCTATTATGCAGTTATTATCTCTAGAACTACAATAATTATACTTATTACACCCAATGTTATCAATATAACTTGCATCATTACCCATATTATGCAGTTATTATAGCTAGAACTGTAATAAATATACTTATTACTCCCAATATTATCAACATAACATGCATTATTACCCATATTATGCAGTTATTATCGCTATAACTACAATAATTATACTTATTACTCCCAATGTTATCAATATAACGTGCATTATTACCCCTATTATGCAGTTATTATCGCTAGAACTATAATAATTATACTTATTACTCCCAATATTATCAATATAACATGCATTATTACCCATATTATACTGTTATTATCGTCAGAACTATAATAAATATACTTATTACTCCCAATATTATCAATATAACATGCATTATTACCCATATTATACAGTTATTAGCGCTAGAACTATAATAGTTATTCTTATTACTTATATTATTATCCATATAACATGCATTATTACTCCTATTATGCAGTTATTATCGCTGGAACTATAATAATTATACTTATTACTTCCAATATTATCAATATAACTTGCAATATTCCCCATATTGTACTGTTATTATCGTCAGAACTATAATAAATATACTTATTACTCCCAATATTATCAATATAACATGTATTATTACCCATATTATACTGTTATTATCGTCAGAACTATAATAAATCTACTTATTATTCCCAATATTATCAATATAACATGCATTATTACCCATATTATGCAGTTATTATCGCTAGAACTACAATAATTATACTTACTACTCCCAATGTTATCAATATAACATGCATTATTCCCCATATTATACAGTTATTATCGCTAGAACTACAATAGTTATACTTATTGCTTATATTATTATCAGTATAACATGCATTGTTACCCCTACTATGCAGTTATTATCGCTAGAACTATAATAATTATACTTATTACTCCCAATATTATCAATATAACATGCATTATTACCCATATTATACTGTTATTATCGTCAGAACTATAATAAATATACTTATTACTCCCAATATTATCAATATAACATGCATTATTACCCATATTATGCAGTTATTATCGCTAGAAATACAATAATTATACGTATTACTTTTATTATTATCAATATAACATGCACTATTACCCATATTATGCAGTTATTATCGCTCGAACTATAATAATTATACTTATTACTTTTATTACTATCAATATAACATGCACTATTACCCATATTATGCAGTTACTATCGCTAGAACTGTAATAATTATACTTATTACTCCTAATATTATCAATATGTCATGCATTATTACCCATATTATACTGTTATTGTCGTCAGAACTATAATAAATATACTAATTACACCCAATGTTATCAATATAACATGCATTATTACCCATATTATGCAGTTATTATCGCTAGAACTACAATAATTATACTTATTACTCCCAATATTATCAATATAACATGCATTATTACCCATATTATACAGTTATTAGCGCTAGAACTATAATAGTTATACTCATTACTTATATTATTATCCGTATAACATGCATTATTACTCCTATTATGCAGTTATTATCGCTGGAACTATAATAATTATACTTATTACTTCCAATATTATCAATATAACTTGCAATATTCCCCATATTGTACTGTTATTATCGTCAGAACTATAATAAATACACTTATTGCTCCCAATATTATCAATATAACATGTATTATTACCCATATTATACTGTTATTATCGCTGGAACTATAATAATTATACTTAGTACTTCCAATATTATCAATATAACTTGCAATATTCCCCATATTGTACTGTTATTATCGTCAGAACTATAATAAATACACTTATTACTCCCAATATTATCAATATAACATGCATTATTACCCATATTATACTGTTATTATCGTCAGAACTATAATAAATATACTTATTATTCCCAATATTATCAATATAACATGCATTATTACCCATATTATGCAGTTATTATCGCTAGAACTATAATAATTATACTTATTACTCCCAATATTATCAATATAACATGCATTATTACCCATATTATACAGTTATTATCGCTAGAACTACAATAGTTATACTTATTGCTTATATTATTATCAGTATAACATGCATTATTACCCCTAATATGCAGTTATTATCGCTAGAACTATAATAATTATACTTATTACTCCCAATATTATCAATATAACATGCATTATTACCCATATTATACTGTTATTATCGTCAGAACTATAATAAATATACTTATTACTCCCAATATTATCAATATAACATGCATTATTACCCATATCATGCAGTTATTATCGCTAGAACTACAATAATTATACTTATTACTTTTATTACTATCAATATAACATGCGCTATTACCCATATTATGCAGTTATTATCGCTCGAGCTATAATAATTATACTTATTACTTGTATTATTATCAGTATAACATGCATTATTACCCCTATTATGCAGTTATTATCGCTAGAAGTACAATAATTATACTTATTTCTCCCAATATTATCAATATAGCATGCATTATTACCCATATTATACTGTTATTATCGTCAGAACTATAATAAATATACTTATTACTCCCAATATTATCAATATAACATGCATTATTACCCATATTATACTGTTATTATAGTCAGAACTATAATAAATATACTTATTATTCCCAATATTATCAATATAACATGCATTATTACCCGTATTATACTGTTATTATCGTCAGAACTATAATAAATATACTTACTACTCCCAATATTATCAATATAACAAGCATTATTACACATACTATGCAGTTATTATCGCTAGAACTACAACAATTATACTTATTACTTTTATTATTATGAATATAACATGCACTATTACCCATATTATGCAGTTATTATTCCTAGAACTATAATAATTATACTTATTACTCCCAATATTATCAATGTAACATGCATTATTACCCATATCATGCAGTTATTATCGCTAGAACTACAATAATTATACTTATTACTTTTATTATTATCAATATAACATGCACTATTACCCATATTATGCAGTTATTATTGCTAGAACTATAATAATTATACTTATTACTCCCAATATTATCAATATAACATGCATTATTACCCATATTATACTGTTATTATCGTCAGAACTATAATAAATATACTTACTACTCCCAATATTATCAATATAACATGCATTATTACGCATATTATACTGTTATTATCGTCAGAACTATAACAAATATACTTATTACTCCCAATATTATCAATACAACATGCATTATTACCCATATTATGCAGTTATTATCGATCGAACTATAATAATTATACTTATTACTTGTATTATTATCAGCATAACATTCATTATTACCCCTATTATGCAGTTATTATCGCTAGAACTATAATAATTATACTTATTACTACCAATATTATCAATATAACATGCATTATTACCCATATTATTCTGTTATTATCGTCAGAACTATAATAAATATACTTATTACTCCCAATATTATCAATATAACATGCATTATTACCCATATCATGCAGTTATTATCGCTAGAACTACAATAATTATACTTATTACTTTTATTACTATCAATATAACATGCGCTATTACCCATATTATGCAGTTTTTATCGCTCGAGCTATAATAATTATACTTATTACTCCCAATAGTATCAATATAACATGCATTATTACCAATATTATACTGTTATTATCGTCAGAACTATAATAAATATACTTATTACTCCCAATATTATCAATATAACATGCATTATTACCCATATCATGCAGTTATTATCGCTAGAACTACAATAATTATACTTATTACTTTTATTACTATCAATATAACATGCGCTATTACCCATATTATGCAGTTATTATCTCTAGAACTACAATAATTATACTTATTACTTCCAATGTTATCAATATAACATGCATTATTACCCATATTATGCAGTTATTATAGCTAGAACTATAATAAATATACTTATTACTCCCAATATTATCAACATAACATGCATTATTACCCATATTATGCAGTTATTATCGCTATAACTACAATAATTATACTTATTACTCCCAATGCTATCAACATAACATGCATTATTACCCCTATTATGCAGTTATTATCGCTAGAACTATAATAATTATACTTATTACTCCCAATATTATCAACATAACATGCATTATTACCCATATTATACTGTTATTATCGTCAGAACTATAATAAATATACTTATTACTCCCAATATTATCAGTATAACATGCATTATTACCCATATTATGCAGTTATTATCGCTCGAACTACAATAATTATAAATATTACTTGTATTATTATCAGTATAACATTCATTATTACCCCTATTATGCATTTATTATCGCTAGAGCTATAATAATTATACTTATTACTACCAATATTATCAATATAACATGCATTATTACCCATATTATACTGTTATTATCGTCAGAACTATCATAAATATACTTATTACTCCCAACATTATCAATATAACATGCATTATTACCCATATTATGCAGTTATTATCGCTAGAGCTATAATAATTATACTTATTACTTGTATTATTATCAGTATAACATGCATTATTAACCCTATTATGCAGTTGTTATCTCTAGAACTACAATAATTATACTTATTACTTGTATTATTATCAATATAACATGCATTATTACCCCTATTATGCAGTTATTATCTCTAGAACTACAATAATTATACTTATTACTTCCAATGTTATCAATATAACATGCATTATTACCCATATTATGCAGTTATTATCGCTAGAACTATAATAAATATACTTATTACTCCCAACATTATCAACATAACATGCATTATTACCCATATTATGCAGTTATTATCGCTATAACTACAATAATTATACTTATTACTCCCAATGTTATCAACATAACATGCATTATTACCCCTATTATGCAGTTATTATCGCTAGAACTATAATAATTATACTTATTACTCCCAATATTATCAACATAACATGCATTATTACCCATATTATACTGTTATTATCGTCAGAACTATAATAAATATACTTATTACTCCCAATATTATCAGTATAACATGCATTATTACCCATATTATGCAGTTATTATCGCTCGAACTACAATAATTATACGTATTACTTGTATTATTATCAGTATAACATTCATTATTACCCCTATTATGCAGTTATTATCGCTCGAGCTATAATAATTATACTTATTACTACCAATATTATCAATATAACATGCATTATTACCCATATTATACTGTTATTATCGTCAGAACTATAATAAATATACTTATTACTCCCAATATTATCAATATAACATGCATTATTACCCATATCATGCAGTTATTATCGCTAGAACTACAATAATTATACTTATTACTCCCAATGTTATCAATATAACTTGCATCATTACCCATATTATGCAGTTATTATAGCTAGAACTATAATAAATATACTTATTACTCCCAATATTATCAACATAACATGCATTATTACCCATATTATGCAGTTATTATCGCTATAACTACAATAATTATACTTATTACTCCCAATATTATCAACATAACATGCATTATTACCCATATTATACTGTTATTATCGTCAGAACTATAATAAATATACTTATTACTCCCAATATTATCAGTATAACATGCATTATTACCCATATTATGCAGTTATTATCGCTCGAACTACAATAATTATACGTATTACTTGTATTATTATCAGTATAACATTCATTATTACCCCTATTATGCAGTTATTATCGCTAGAGCTATAATAATTATACTTATTACTACCAGTATTATCAATATAACATGCATTATTACCCATATTATACTGTTATTGTCGTCAGAACTATAATAAATATACTTATTACTCCCAGTATTATCAATATAACATGCATTATTACCCCTATTATGCAGTTATTATCGCTAGAACTACAATAATTATACTTATTACTCCCAATATTATCAATATAGCATGCATTATTACCCATATTATACTGTTATTATCGTCAGAACTATAATAAATATACTTATTACTCCCAATATTATCAATATAACATGCATTATTACCCATATCATGCAGTTATTATCGCTAGAACTACAATAATTGTGCTTATTACTTTTATTACTATGAATATAACATGCGCTATTACCCATATTATGCAGTTATTATCGCTCGAACTATAATAATTATACTTATTACTTGTATTATTATCAGAATAACATGCATTATTACCCATATTATGCAGTTATTATCGCTAGAACTATAATAATTATACTTATTACTCCCAATATTATCAATATAACATGCATTATTACCCATATTATACTGTTATTATCGTCAGAACTATAATAAATATACTTATTACTCCCAATATTATCAATATAACATGCATTATTACCCATATTATGCAGTTATTATCGCTAGAAATACAATAATTATACGTATTACTTTTATTATTATCAATATAACATGCACTATTACCCATATTATGCAGTTATTATCGCTCGAACTATAATAATTATACTTATTACTTTTATTACTATCAATATAACATGCACTGTTACCCATATTATGCAGTTACTATCGCTAGAAATGTAATAATTATACTTATTACTCCTAATATTATCAATATGTCATGCATTATTACCCATATTATACTGTTATTGTCGTCAGAACTATAATAAATATACTAATTACACCCAATGTTATCAATATAACATGCATTATTACCCATATTATGGAGTTATTATCGCTAGAACTACAATAATTATTCTTATTACTCCCAATATTATCAATATAACATGCATTATTACCCATATTATACAGTTATTAGCGCTAGAACTATAATAGTTATACTCATTACTTATATTATCATCCGTATAACATGCATTATTACTCCTATTATGCAGTTATTATCGCTGGAACTATAATAATTATACTTATTACTTCCAATATTATCAATATAACTTGCAATATTCCCCATATTGTACCGTTATTATCGTCAGAACTATAATAAATACACTTATTGCTCCCAATATTATCAATATAACATGTATTATTACCCATATTATACTGTTATTATCGCTGGAACTATAATAATTATACTTAGTACTTCCAATATTATCAATATAACTTGCAATATTCCCCATATTGTACTGTTATTATCGTCAAAACTATAATAAATCTACTTATTATTCCCAATATTATCAATATAACATGCATTATTACCCATATTATGCAGTTATTATCGCTAGAACTACAATAATTATACTTACTACTCCCAATGTTATCAATATAACATGCATTATTCCCCATATTATACAGTTATTATCGCTAGAACTACAATAGTTATACTTATTGCTTATATTATTATCAGTATAACATGCATTATTACCCCTACTATGCAGTTATTATCGCTAGAACTATAATAATTATACTTATTACTCCCAATATTATCAATATAACATGCATTATTACCCATATTATACTGTTATTATCGTCAGAACTATAATAAATATACTTATTACTCCCACTATTATCAATATAACAAGCATTATTACCCATATCATGCAGTTATTATCGCTAGAACTGCAATAATTATACTTATTACTATTATTATTATCAATATAACATGCACTATTACCCATACTATGCAGTTATTATCGCTCGGACTATAAAAATTATACCTATTATTTGTATTATTATCAGTATAACATTCATTATTACCCCTATTATGCAGTTATTATCGCTAGAGCTATAATAACTATACTTATTACTACCAATATTATCAATATAACATGCATTATTAACCATATTATACTGTTATTATTGTCAGAACTATAATAAATATACTTATTACTCCCAATATTATCAATATAACATGCATTATCACCCATATCATGCAGTTATTATCGCTGGAACTACAATAATTATACTTATTACTTTTATTATTATCAATATAACATGCACTATTACCCATATTATGCAGTTATTATTGCTAGAACTACAATAATTATACTTATTACTTTTATTACTATGAATATAACATGCGCTATTACCCATATTATGCTGTTATTATCGCTCGAACTATAATAATTACACTTATTACTTGTATTATTATTAGTATAACATGCATTATTACCCCTATTATGCAGTTATTATCGCTAGAACTACAATAATTATACTTATTACTCCCAATATTATCAATATAACATGCATTATTACCCATATTATACTGTTATTATCGTCAGAACTATAATAAATATACTTATTACTCCCAATATTATCAATATAACATGCATTATTACCCATATTATACTGTTATTATCGTCAGAACTATAATAAATATACTTATTACTCCCAATATTATCAATATAACATGCATTATTACCCATATTATGCAGTTATTATCGCTAGAACTACAATAATTATACTTATTACTCCCAATATTATCAATATAACATGCATTATTACCCATATTATACAGTTATTAGCGCTAGAACTATAATAGTTATTCTTATTACTTATATTATTATCCGTATTACATGCATTATTACTCCTATTATGCAGTTATTATCGCTGGAACTATAATAATTATACTTATTACTTCCAATATTATCAATATAACTTGCAATATTCCCCATATTGTACTGTTATTATCGTCAGAACTATAATAAATATACTTATTACTCCCAATATTATCAATATAACATGTATTATTACCCATATTACACTGTTATTATCGTCAGAACTATAATAAATATACTTATTATTCCCAATATTATCAATATCACATGCATTATTACCCATATTATACAGTTATTAGCGCTAGAACTATAATAGTTATGCTTATTACTTATATTATTATCAGTATAACATGCATTATTACTCCTATTATGCAGTTATTATCGCTAGAACTATAATAATTATACTTATTAGTCCCGATATTATCAATATAACATGCATTATTACCCATATTATGCCGTTATTATCGTCAGAACTGTAATAAATATACTTATTAATCCCAATATTATCAATATAACATGCATTATTACCCCTACTATGCAGTTATTATCGCTAGAACTATAATAGTTATACTTATTTCTTTTACTATTATCAATATAACATGCACTATTACCCATATTATGCACTTATTATCGCTAGAACTACAATAATTATACTTATTACTCCCAATGTTATCAATATAACATGCATTATTACCCATATTATACAGTTATTAGCGCTAGAACTATAATAGTTATTCTTATTAATTATATTATTATCCATATAACATGCATTATTACTCCTATTATGCAGTTATTATGGCTGGAACTATAATAATTATACTTATTACTTCCAATATTATCAATATAACTTGCAATATTCCCCATATTGTACTGTTATTATCGTCAGAACTATAATAAATATACTTATTACTCCCAATATTATCAATATAACATGTATTATTACCCATATTATACTGTTATTATCGTCAGAACTATAATAAATCTACTTATTATTCCCAATATTATCAATATAACATGCACTATTACCCATATTATGCAGTTATTATCGCTCGAACTATAATAATTATACTTATTACTTTTATTACTATCAATATAACATGCACTGTTACCCATATTATGCAGTTACTATCGCTAGAAATGTAATAATTATACTTATTACTCCTAATATTATCAATATGTCATGCATTATTACCCATATTATACTGTTATTGTCGTCAGAACTATAATAAATATACTAATTACACCCAATGTTATCAATATAACATGCATTATTACCCATATTATGCAGTTATTATCGCTAGAACTACAATAATTATTCTTATTACTCCCGATATTATCAATATAACATGCATTATTACCCATATTATGCCGTTATTATCGTCAGAACTGTAATAAATATACTTATTAATCCCAATATTATCAATATAACATGCATTATTACCCCTACTATGCAGTTATTATCGCTAGAACTATAATAGTTATACTTATTACTTTTACTATTATCAATATAACATGCACTACTACCCATCTTATGCAGTTATTATAGCTGGATCTATAATAATTATACTTATTACTTGTATTATTATCAGTATAACATGCATTATTACCCATATTATGCAGTTATTATCGCTAGAACTATAATAGTTATACTTATTTCTTTTACTATTATCAATATAACATGCACTATTACCCATATTATGCACTTATTATCGCTAGAACTACAATAATTATACTTATTACTCCCAATGTTATCAATATAACATGCATTATTACCCATATTATACAGTTATTAGCGCTAGAACTATAATAGTTATTCTTATTAATTATATTATTATCCATATAACATGCATTATTACTCCTATTATGCAGTTATTATGGCTGGAACTATAATAATTATACTTATTACTTCCAATATTATCAATATAACTTGCAATATTCCCCATATTGTACTGTTATTATCGTCAGAACTATAATAAATATACTTATTACTCCCAATATTATCAATATAACATGTATTATTACCCATATTATACTGTTATTATCGTCAGAACTATAATAAATCTACTTATTATTCCCAATATTATCAATATAACATGCACTATTACCCATATTATGCAGTTATTATCGCTCGAACTATAATAATTATACTTATTACTTTTATTACTATCAATATAACATGCACTGTTACCCATATTATGCAGTTACTATCGCTAGAAATGTAATAATTATACTTATTACTCCTAATATTATCAATATGTCATGCATTATTACCCATATTATACTGTTATTGTCGTCAGAACTATAATAAATATACTAATTACACCCAATGTTATCAATATAACATGCATTATTACCCATATTATGCAGTTATTATCGCTAGAACTACAATAATTATTCTTATTACTCCCAATATTATCAATATAACATGCATTATTACCCATATTATACAGTTATTAGCGCTAGAACTATAATAGTTATACTCATTACTTATATTATTATCCGTATAACATGCATTATTACTCCTATTATGCAGTTATTATCGCTGGAACTATAATAATTATACTTATTACTTCCAATATTATCAATATAACTTGCAATATTCCCCATATTGTACTGTTATTATCGTCAGAACTATATTAAATACACTTATTGCTCCCAATATTATCAATATAACATGTATTATTACCCATATTATACTGTTATTATCGCTGGAACTATAATAATTATACTTAGTACTTCCAATATTATCAATATAACTTGCAATATTCCCCATATTGTACTGTTATTATCGTCAGAACTATAATAAATACACTTATTACTCCCAATATTATCAATATAACATGCATTATTACCCATATTATACTGTTATTATCGTCAGAACTATAATAAATATACTTATTATTCCCAATATTATCAATATAACATGCATTATTACCCATATTATGCAGTTATTATCGCTAGAACTATAATAATTATACTTATTACTCCCAATATTATCAATATAACATGCATTATTACCCATATTATACAGTTATTATCGCTAGAACTACAATAGTTATACTTATTGCTTATATTATTATCAGTATAACATGCATTATTACCCCTACTATGCAGTTATTATCGCTAGAACTATAATAATTATACTTATTCCTCCCAATATTATCAATATAACATGCATTATTACCCATATTATACAGTTATTAGCGCTAGAACTATAATAGTTATACTCATTACTTATATTATTATCCGTATAACATGCATTATTACTCCTATTATGCAGTTATTATCGCTGGAACTATAATAATTATACTTATTACTTCCAATATTATCAATATAACATGCATTATTACCCATATCATGCAGTTATTATCGCTAGAACTACAATAATTATAATTATTACTCCCAATGTTATCAATATAACATGTGTTATTACCCATATTATGCAGTTATTATCGCTAGAACTACAATAATTATACTTATTACTTTTACGATTATCAATATAACATGCACTATTACCCATATTATGCAGTTATTATCGCTAGAACTACAATAATTATACTTACTACTCCCAATATTATCGATATAACATGCATTAGTACCCGTATTATACAGTTATTATCGCTAGAACTATAATAGTTATACTTATTCCTTTTATTATTATCAATATAACATGCACTATTACCCCTATTATGCAGTTATTATCGCTCGAACTACAATAAATATACTTATTACTCCCACTATTATCAATATAACATGCATTATTACCCATATCATGCAGTTATTATCGCTGGAACTGCAATAATTATACTTATTACTATTATTATTATCAATATAACATGCACTATTACCCATATTATGCAGTTATTATCGCTCGAACTATAAAAATTATACCTATTATTTGTATTATTATCAGTATAACAGTCATTATTACCCCTATTATGCAGTTATTATCGCTAGAGCTATAATAATTATACTTATTACTACCAATATTATCAAAATAACATGCATTATTAACCATATTATACTGTTATTATTGTCAGAACTATAATAAATATACTTATTACTCCCAATATTATCAATATAACATGCATTATTACCCATATCATGCAGTTATTATCGCTGGAACTACAATAATTATACTTATTACTTTTATTATTATCAATATAACATGCACTATTACCCATATTATGCAGTTATTATTGCTAGAACTACAATAATTATACTTATTACTTTTATTACTATGAATATAACATGCGCTATTACCCATATTATGCTGTTATTATCGCTCGAACTATAATAATTACACTTATTACTTGTATTATTATTAGTATAACATGCATTATTACCCCTATTATGCAGTTATTATCGCTAGAACTACAATAATTATACTTATTACTCCCAATATTATCAATATAACATGCATTATTACCCATATTATACTGTTATTATCGTCAGAACTATAATAAATATACTTATTACTCCCAATATTATCAATATAACATGCATTATTACCCATATTATACTGTTATTATCGTCAGAACTATAATAAATATACTTATTACTCCCAATATTATCAATATAACATGCACTATTGCCCATATTATGCAGTTATTATCGCTAGAACTACAATAATTATACTTATTACTCCCAATATTATCAATATAACATGCATTATTACCCATATTATACAGTTATTAGCGCTAGAACTATAATAGTTATTCTTATTACTTATATTATTATCCGTATAACATGCATTATAACTCCTATTATGCAGTTATTATCGCTGGAACTATAATAATTATACTTATTACTTCCAATATTATCAATATAACTTGCAATATTCCCCATATTGTACTGTTATTATCGTCAGAACTATAATAAATATACTTATTACTCCCAATATTATCAATATAACATGTATTATTACCCATATTACACTGTTATTATCGTCAGAACTATAATAAATATACTTATTATTCCCAATATTATCAATATCACATGCATTATTACCCATATTATACAGTTATTAGCGCTAGAACTATAATAGTTATGCTTATTACTTATATTATTATCAGTATAACATGCATTATTACTCCTATTATGCAGTTATTATCGCTAGAACTATAATAATTATACTTATTAGTCCCGATATTATCAATATAACATGCATTATTACCCATATTATGCTGTTATTATCGTCAGAACTATAATAAATATACTTATTAATCCCAATATTATCAATATAACATGCATTATTACCCCTACTATGCAGTTATTATCGCTAGAACTATAACAGTTATACTTATTATTCCCAATATTATCAATATAACATGTATTATTACCCATATTATAATGCTATTATCGTCAGAACTATAATAAATATACTTATTACTCCCAATATTATCAACATAACATGCATTATTACCCATATTATGCAGTTATTATCGCTAGAACTACAATAATTATACTTATTACTCCCAATGTTATCAACATAACATGCATTATTACCCATATTATGCAGTTATTATCGCAAGAACTACAATAATTATACTTATTACTCCCAATGTTATCAATATAACATGCATTATTACCCCTATTATGCAGTTATTATCGTCAGAACTATAATAAATATACTAATTACTCCCAATGTTATCAATATAACATGCATTATTACCCATATTATGCAGTTATTGTCGCTAGAACTACAATAATTATACTTATTACTCCCAATATTATCAATATAACATGCATTATTACCCATATTATACAGTTATTAGCGCTAGAACTATAATAGTTATTCTTATTACTTATATTATTATCCGTATAACATGCATTATTACTCCTATTATGCAGTTATTATCGCTTGAACTATAATAATTATACTTATTACTTCCAATATTATCAATATAACTTGCAATATTCCCCATATTGTACTGTTATTATCGTCAGAACTATAATAAATATACTAATTACTCCCAATGTTATCAATATAACATGCATTATTACCCATATTATGCACTTATTATCGCTAGAACTACAATAATTATACTTATTACTCCCAATATTGTCAATATAACATGCATTATTACCTATATTATACAGTTATTAGCTCTAGAACTATAATAGTTATACTCATTACTTATATTATTATCCGTATAACATGCATTATTACTCCTATTATGCAGTTAATATCGCTGGAACTATAATAATTATACTTATTACTTCCAATATTATCAATATAACTTGCAATATTCCCCATATTGTACTGTTATTATCATCAGAACTATAATAAATATACTTATTACTCCCAATATTATCAATATAACATGCATTATTACCAATATTATGCAGTTATTATCGCTAAAACTACAATAATTATACTTATTACTTTTATTATTATCAATATAACATGCACTACTACCCATCTTATGCAGTTATTATAGCTGGATCTATAATAATTATACTTATTACTTTTATTACTATCAATATAACATGCGCTATTACCCATATTATGCAGTTATTATCGCTCGAACTATAATAATTATACTTATTACTTTTATTACTATCAATATAACATGCACTGTTACCCATATTATGCAGTTACTATCGCTCGAACTATAATAATTATACTTATTACTTGTATTATTATCAGTATAACATGCATTATTACCCATATTATGCAGTTATTATCGCTAGAACTATAATAGTTATACTTATTACTTTTACTATTATCAATATAACATGCACTATTACCCATATTATGCACTTATTATCGCTAGAACTATAATAATTATACTTATTATTCCCAATATTATCAATATAACATGCATTATTACCCATATTATACTGTTATTATCGTCAGAACTATAATAAATATACTTATTATTCCCAATATTATCAATATAACATGCATTATTACCCATATTATACTGTTATTATCGTCAGAACTATAATAAATATACTTATTATTCCCAATATTATCAATATAACATGCATTATTACCCCTATTATGCACTTATTATCGCTAGAACTATAATAACTATACTTATTACTCCCAATATTATCAATATAACATGCATTATTACCCATATTATACTGTTATTACCGTCAGAACTATAATAAATATACTAATTACTCCCAATATTATCAATATAACATGCATTATTACCCATATTATACTGTTATTATCGTCAGAACTATAATAAATATACTAATTACTCCCAATGTTATCAATATAACATGCATTATTACCCATATTATGCAGTTATTGTCGCTAGAACTACAATAATTATACTTATTACTCCCAATATTGTCAATATAACATGCATTATTACCCATATTATACAGTTATTAGCGCTAGAACTATAATAGTTATACCTATTACTTATATTATTATCCGTATAACATGCATTATTACTCCTATTATGCAGTTACTATCGCTGGAACTATAATAATTATACTTATTACTTCCAATATTATCAATATAACTTGCAATATTCCCCATATTGTACTGTTATTATCATCAGAACTATAATAAATATACTTATTACTCCCAATATTATCAATATAACATGCATTATTACCAATATTATGCAGTTATTATCGCTAGAACTACAATAATTATACTTATTACTTTTATTATTATCAATATAACATGCACTATTACCCATCTTATGCAGTTATTATAGCTGGATCTATAATAATTATACTTATTACTTTTATTACTATCAATATAACATGCGCTATTACCCATATTATGCAGTTATTATCGCCCGAACTATAATAATTATACTTATTACTTGTATTATTATCAGTATAACATGCATTATTACCCATATTATGCAGTTATTATCGCTAGAACTATAATAGTTATACTTATTACTTTTACTATTATCAATATAACATGCACTATTACCCATATTATGCACTTATTATCGCTAGAACTATAATAATTATACTTATTATTCCCAATATTATCAATATGACATGTATTATTACCCATATTATACTGTTATTATCGTCAGAACTATAATAAATACACTTATTACTCCTAATATTATCAATATAACATGTATTATTACCCATATTATAATGTTATTATCGCTAGAACTATAATAGTTATACTTATTACTTATATTATTATCCGTATAACATGCATTATTACTCCTATTATGCAGTTATTATCGCTGGAACTATAATAATTATACTTATTACTTCCAATATTATCAATATAACTTGCAATATTCCCCATATTGTACTGTTATTATCGTCAGAACTATAATAAATACACTTATTGCTCCCAATATTAACAATATAACATGTATTATTACCCATATTATACTGTTATTATCGCTGGAACTATAATAATTATACTTAGTACTTCCAATATTATCAATATAACTTGCAATATTCCCCATATTGTACTGTTATTATCGTCAGAACTATAATAAATACACTTATTACTCCCAATATTATCAATATAACATGCATTATTACCCATATTATACTGTTATTATCGTCAGAACTATAATAAATATACTTATTATTCCCAATATTATCAATATAACATGCATTATTACCCCTATTATGCACTTATTATCGCTAGAACTATAATAACTATACTTATTACTCCCAATATTATCAATATAACATGCATTATTACCCATATTATACTGTTATTACCGTCAGAACTATAATAAATATACTAATTACTCCCAATATTATCAAAATAACATGCATTATTACCCATATTATACTGTTATTATCGTCAGAACTATAATAAATATACGAATTACTCCCAATGTTATCAATATAACATGCATTATTACCCATATTATGCAGTTATTATCGCTAGAACTATAATAGTTATACTTATTTCTTTTACTATTATCAATATAACATGCACTATTACCCATATTATGCACTTATTATCGCTAGAACTACAATAATTATACTTATTACTCCCAATATTGTCAATATAACATGCATTATTACCCATATTATACAGTTATTATCGCTAGAACTATAATAGTTATACTTATTACTTATATTATTATCCGTATAACATGCATTATTACTCCTATTATGCAGTTATTATCGCTGGAACTATAATAATTATACTTATTACTTCCAATATTATCAATATAACTTGCAATATTCCCCATATTGTACTGTTATTATCGTCAGAACTATAATAAATACACTTATTGCTCCCAATATTAACAATATAACATGTATTATTACCCATATTATACTGTTATTATCGCTGGAACTATAATAATTATACTTAGTACTTCCAATATTATCAATATAACTTGCAATATTCCCCATATTGTACTGTTATTATCGTCAGAACTATAATAAATACACTTATTACTCCCAATATTATCAATATAACATGCATTATTACCCATATTATACTGTTATTATCGTCAGAACTATAATAAATATACTTATTACTCCCAATATTATCAATATAACATGCATTATTACCAATATTATGCAGTTATTATCGCTAGAACTACAATAATTATACTTATTACTTTTATTATTATCAATATAACATGCACTATTACCCATCTTATGCAGTTATTATAGCTGGATCTATAATAATTATACTTATTACTTTTATTACTATCAATATAACATGCGCTATTACCCATATTATGCAGTTATTATCGCCCGAACTATAATAATTATACTTATTACTTGTATTATTATCAGTATAACATGCATTATTACCCATATTATGCAGTTATTATCGCTAGAACTATAATAGTTATACTTATTACTTTTACTATTATCAATATAACATGCACTATTACCCATATTATGCACTTATTATCGCTAGAACTATAATAATTATACTTATTATTCCCAATATTATCAATATGACATGTATTATTACCCATATTATACTGTTATTATCGTCAGAACTATAATAAATACACTTATTACTCCTAATATTATCAATATAACATGTATTATTACCCATATTATAATGTTATTATCGCTAGAACTATAATAGTTATACTTATTACTTATATTATTATCCGTATAACATGCATTATTACTCCTATTATGCAGTTATTATCGCTGGAACTATAATAATTATACTTATTACTTCCAATATTATCAATATAACTTGCAATATTCCCCATATTGTACTGTTATTATCGTCAGAACTATAATAAATACACTTATTGCTCCCAATATTAACAATATAACATGTATTATTACCCATATTATACTGTTATTATCGCTGGAACTATAATAATTATACTTAGTACTTCCAATATTATCAATATAACTTGCAATATTCCCCATATTGTACTGTTATTATCGTCAGAACTATAATAAATACACTTATTACTCCCAATATTATCAATATAACATGCATTATTACCCATATTATACTGTTATTATCGTCAGAACTATAATAAATATACTTATTATTCCCAATATTATCAATATAACATGCATTATTACCCCTATTATGCACTTATTATCGCTAGAACTATAATAACTATACTTATTACTCCCAATATTATCAATATAACATGCATTATTACCCATATTATACTGTTATTACCGTCAGAACTATAATAAATATACTAATTACTCCCAATATTATCAAAATAACATGCATTATTACCCATATTATACTGTTATTATCGTCAGAACTATAATAAATATACGAATTACTCCCAATGTTATCAATATAACATGCATTATTACCCATATTATGCAGTTATTATCGCTAGAACTATAATAGTTATACTTATTTCTTTTACTATTATCAATATAACATGCACTATTACCCATATTATGCACTTATTATCGCTAGAACTACAATAATTATACTTATTACTCCCAATATTGTCAATATAACATGCATTATTACCCATATTATACAGTTATTATCGCTAGAACTATAATAGTTATACTTATTACTTATATTATTATCCGTATAACATGCATTATTACTCCTATTATGCAGTTACTATCGCTGGAACTATAATAATTATACTTATTACTTCCAATATTATCAATATAACTTGCAATATTCCCCATATTGTACTGTTATTATCATCAGAACTATAATAAATATACTTATTACTCCCAATATTATCAATATAACATGCATTATTACCAATATTATGCAGTTATTATCGCTAGAACTACAATAATTATACTTATTACTTTTATTATTATCAATATAACATGCACTATTACCCATCTTATGCAGTTATTATAGCTGGATCTATAATAATTATACTTATTACTTTTATTACTATCAATATAACATGCGCTATTACCCATATTATGCAGTTATTATCGCTCGAACTATAATAATTATACTTATTACTTGTATTATTATCAGTATAACATGCATTATTACCCATATTATGCAGTTATTATCGCTAGAACTATAATAGTTATACTTATTACTTTTACTATTATCAATATAACATGCACTATTACCCATATTATGCACTTATTATCGCTAGAACTATAATAATTATACTTATTATTCCCAATATTATCAATATAACATGTATTATTACCCATATTATACTGTTATTATCGTCAGAACTATAATAAATATACTTATTACTCCCAATATTATCAACATAACATGCATTATTACCCATATTATGCAGTTATAATCGCTAGAACTACAATAATTATACTTATTACTCCCAATGTTATCAACATAACATGCATTATTACGGATATAATTCGGCAGTTATTATCGCTAGAACTACAATAATTATACTTATTACTCCCAATATTCTCAATATAACATGCATTATTACCCATATTATACAGTTATTAGCGCTAGAACTATAATAGTTATACTTATTACTTATATTATTATCCGTATAACATGCATTATTACTCCTATTATGCAGTTACTATCGCTGGAACTATAATATTTATACTTATTACTTCCAATATTATCAATGTAACTTGCAATATTCCCCATATTGTACTGTTATTATCGTCAGAACTATAATAAATATACTTATTACACGCAATATTATCAATATAACATGTATTATTACCCATATTATACTGTTATTATCGTCAGAACTATAATAAATATACTTATTATTCCCAATATTATCAATATAACATGCATTATTACCCATATTATGCACTTATTATCGCTAGAACTGTAATAATTATACTTATTACTCCTAATATTATCAATATGTCATGCATTATTACCCATATTATACTGTTATTGTCGTCAGAACTATAATAAATATACTAATTACACCCAATGTTATCAATATAACATGCATTATTACCCATATTATGCAGTTATTATCGCTAGAACTACGATAATTATACTTATTACTCCCAATATTATCAATATAACATGCATTATTACCCATATTATACAGTTATCAGCGCTAGAACTATAATAGTTATACTCATTGCTTATATTATTATCCGTATAACATGCATTATTACTCCTATTATGCAGTTATTATCGCTGGAACTATAATAATTATACTTATTACTTCCAATATTATCAATATAACTTGCAATATTCCCCATATTGTACTGTTATTATCGTCAGAACTATAATAAATACACTTATTGCTCCCAATATTATCAATATAACATGTATTATTACCCATATTATACTGTTATTATCGCTGGAACTATAATAATTATACTTAGTACTTCCAATATTATCAATATAACTTGCAATATTCCCCATATTGTACTGTTATTATCGTCAGAACTATAATAAATACACTTATTACTCCCAATATTATCAATATAACATGCATTATTACCCATATTATACTGTTATTATCGTCAGAACTATAATAAATATACTTATTATTCCCAATATTATCAATATAACATGCATTATTACCCATATTATGCAGTTATTATCGCTAGAACTATAATAGTTGTACTTATTACTTTTACTATTATCAATATAACATGCACTATTACCCATCTTATGCAGTTATTATAGCTGGATCTATAATAATTATACTTATTACTTTTATTACTATCAATATAACATGCGCTATTACCCATATTATGCAGTTATTATCGCTCGAACTATGATAATTATACTTATTACTTGTATTATTATCAGTATAACATGCATTATTACCCATATTATGCAGTTATTATCGCTAGAACTATAATAGTTATACTTATTACTTTTACTATTATCAATATAACATGCACTATTACCCATATTATGCACTTATTATCGCTAGAACTATAATAATTATACTTATTATTCCCAATATTATCAATATAACATGTATTATTACCCATATTATAATGTTATTATCGTCAGAACTATAATAAATATACTTATTACTCCCAATATTATCAACATAACATGCATTATTACCCATATTATGCAGTTATTATCGCTAGAACTACAATAATTATACTTATTACTCCCAATGTTATCAACATAACATGCATTATTACCCATATTATGCAGTTATTATCGCTAGAACTACAATAATTATACTTATTACTCCCAATGTTATCAATATAACATGCATTATTACCCCTATTATGCAGTTATTATCGTCAGAACTATAATAAATATACTAATTACTCCCAATGTTATCAATATAACATGCATTATTACCCATATTATGCAGTTATTGTCGCTAGAACTACAATAATTATACTTATTACTCCCAATATTATCAATATAACATGCATTATTACCCATATTATACAGTTATTAGCGCTAGAACTATAATAGTTATACTCATTACTTATATTATTATCCGTATAACATGCATTATTACTCCTATTATGCAGTTATTATCGCTGGAACTATAATAATTATACTTATTACTTCCAATATTATCAATATAACTTGCAATATTCCCCATATTGTACTGTTATTATCGTCAGAACTATAATAAATACACTTATTGCTCCCAATATTATCAATATAACATGTATTATTACCCATATTATACTGTTATTATCGCTGGAACTATAATAATTATACTTAGTACTTCCAATATTATCAATATAACTTGCAATATTCCCCATATTGTACTGTTATTATCGTCAGAACTATAATAAATACACTTATTACTCCCAATATTATCAATATAACATGCATTATTACCCATATTATACTGTTATTATCGTCAGAACTATAATAAATATACTTATTATTCCCAATATTATCAATATAACATGCATTATTACCCATATTATGCAGTTATTATCGCTAGAACTATAATAATTATACTTATTACTCCCAATATTATCAATATAACATGCATTATTACCCATATTATACAGTTATTATCGCTAGAACTACAATAGTTATACTTATTGCTTATATTGTTATCAGTATAACATGCATTATTACCCCTACTATGCAGTTATTATCGCTAGAACTATAATAGTTATACTTATTACTTTTACTATTATCAATATAACATGCATTATTACCCATCTTATGCAGTTATTATAGCTGGATCTATAATAATTATACTTACTACTTTTATTACCATCAATATAACATGCGCTATTACCCATATTATGCAGTTATTATCGCTCGAACTATGATAATTATACTTATTACTTGTATTATTATCAGTATAACATGCATTATTACCCATATTATGCAGTTATTATCGCTAGAACTATAATAGTTATACTTATTACTTTTACTATTATCAATATAACATGCACTATTACCCATATTATGCACTTATTATCGTCAGAACTATAATAAATATACTTATTACTCCCAATATTATCAACATAACATGCATTATTACCCATATTATGCAGTTATTATCGCTAGAACTACAATAATTATACTTATTACTCCCAATGTTATCAACATAACATGCATTATTACCCATATTATGCAGTTATTATCGCTAGAACTACAATAATTATACTTATTACTCCCAATGTTATCAATATAACATGCATTATTACCCCTATTATGCAGTTATTATCGTCAGAACTATAATAAATATACTAATTACTCCCAATGTTATCAATATAACATGCATTATTACCCATATTATGCAGTTATTGTCGCTAGAACTACAATAATTATACTTATTGCTCCCAATATTATCAATATAACATGCATTATTACCCATATTATACAGTTATTAGCGCTAGAACTATAATAGTTATACTTATTACTTATATTATTATCCGTATAACATGCATTATTACTCCTATTATGCAGTTACTATCGCTGGAACTATAATAATTATACTTATTACTTCCAATATTATCAATATAACTTGCAATATTCCCCATATTGTACTGTTATTATCATCAGAACTATAATAAATATACTTATTACTCCCAATATTATCAATATAACATGCATTATTACCCATATTATGCAGTTATAATCGCTAGAACTACAATAATTATACTTATTACTCCCAATGTTATCAACATAACATGCATTATTACGGATATAATTCGGCAGTTATTATCGCTAGAACTACAATAATTATACTTATTACTCCCAATATTCTCAATATAACATGCATTATTACCCATATTATACAGTTATTAGCGCTAGAACTATAATAGTTATACTTATTACTTATATTATTATCCGTATAACATGCATTATTACTCCTATTATGCAGTTACTATCGCTGGAACTATAATATTTATACTTATTACTTCCAATATTATCAATGTAACTTGCAATATTCCCCATATTGTACTGTTATTATCGTCAGAACTATAATAAATATACTTATTACACCCAATATTATCAATATAACATGTATTATTACCCATATTATACTGTTATTATCGTCAGAACTATAATAAATATACTTATTATTCCCAATATTATCAATATAACATGCATTATTACCCATATTATGCACTTATTATCGCTAGAACTATAATAATTATACTTATTATTCCCAATATTATCAATATAACATGTATTATTACCCATATTATAATGTTATTATCGTCAGAACTATAATAAATATACTTATTACTCCCAATATTATCAACATAACATGCATTATTACCCATATTATGCAGTTATTATCGCTAGAACTACAATAATTATACTTATTACTCCCAATGTTATCAACATAACATGCATTATTACCCATATTATGCAGTTATTATCGCTAGAACTATAATAGTTATACTTATTACTCCCAATGTTATCAACATAACATGCATTATTACGGATATAATTCGGCAGTTATTATCGCTAGAACTACAATAATTATACTTATTACTCCCAATATTATCAATATAACATGCATTATTACCCATATTATACAGTTATTAGCGCTAGAACTATAATAGTTATACTCATTACTTATATTATTATCCGTATAACATGCATTATTACTCCTATTATGCAGTTATTATCGCTCGAACTACAATAATTATACTTATTACTCCCAATGTTATCAATATAACATGCATTATTACCCATATTATACTGTTATTATCGTCAGAACTATAATAAATATACTTATTACTCCCACTATTATCAATATAACATGCATTATTACCCATATCATGCAGTTATTATCGCTAGAACTGCAATAATTATACTTATTACTATTATTATTATCAATATAACATGCACTATTACCCATATTATGCAGTTATTATCGCTCGAACTATAAAAATTATACTTATTACTTTTATTACTATCAATATAACATGCACTGTTACCCATATTATGCAGTTACTATCGCTAGAACTGTAATAATTATACTTATTACTCCTAATATTATCAATATGTCATGCATTATTACCCATATTATACTGTTATTGTCGTCAGAACTATAATAAATATACTAATTACACCCAATGTTATCAATATAACATGCATTATTACCCATATTATGCAGTTATTATCGCTAGAACTACAATAATTATACTTATTACTCCCAATATTATCAATATAACATGCATTATTACCCATATTATACAGTTATCAGCGCTAGAACTATAATAGTTATACTCATTGCTTATATTATTATCCGTATAACATGCATTATTACTCCTATTATGCAGTTATTATCGCTGGAACTATAATAATTATACTTATTACTTCCAATATTATCAATATAACTTGCAATATTCCCCATATTGTACTGTTATTACCGTCAGAACTATAATAAATACACTTATTGCTCCCAATATTATCAATATAACATGTATTATTACCCATATTATACTGTTATTATCGCTGGAACTATAATAATTATACTTAGTACTTCCAATATTATCAATATAACTTGCAATATTCCCCATATTGTACTGTTATTATCGTCAGAACTATAATAAATACACTTATTACTCCCAATATTATCAATATAACATGCATTATTACCCATATTATACTGTTATTATCGTCAGAACTATAATAAATATACTTATTATTCCCAATATTATCAATATAACATGCATTATTACCCATATTATGCAGTTATTATCGCTAGAACTATAATAGTTGTACTTATTACTTTTACTATTATCAATATAACATGCACTATTACCCATCTTATGCAGTTATTATAGCTGGATCTATAATAATTATACTTATTACTTTTATTACTATCAATATAACATGCGCTATTACCCATATTATGCAGTTATTATCGCTCGAACTATGATAATTATACTTATTACTTGTATTATTATCAGTATAACATGCATTATTACCCATATTATGCAGTTATTATCGCTAGAACTATAATAGTTATACTTATTACTTTTACTATTATCAATATAACATGCACTATTACCCATATTATGCACTTATTATCGCTAGAACTATAATAATTATACTTATTATTCCCAATATTATCAATATAACATGTATTATTACCCATATTATAATGTTATTATCGTCAGAACTATAATAAATATACTTATTACTCCAAATATTATCAACATAACATGCATTATTACCCATATTATGCAGTTATTATCGCTAGAACTACAATAATTATACTTATTACTCCCAATGTTATCAACATAACATGCATTATTACCCATATTATGCAGTTATTATCGCTAGAACTACAATAATTATACTTATTACTCCCAATGTTATCAATATAACATGCATTATTACCCCTATTATGCAGTTATTATCGTCAGAACTATAATAAATATACTAATTACTCCCAATGTTATCAATATAACATGCATTATTACCCATATTATGCAGTTATTGTCGCTAGAACTACAATAATTATACTTATTACTCCCAATATTATCAATATAACATGCATTATTACCCATATTATACAGTTATTAGCGCTAGAACTATAATAGTTATACTCATTACTTATATTATTATCCGTATAACATGCATTATTACTCCTATTATGCAGTTATTATCGCTGGAACTATAATAATTATACTTATTACTTCCAATATTATCAATATAACTTGCAATATTCCCCATATTGTACTGTTATTATCGTCAGAACTATAATAAATACACTTATTGCTCCCAATATTATCAATATAACATGTATTATTACCCATATTATACTGTTATTATCGCTGGAACTATAATAATTATACTTAGTACTTCCAATATTATCAATATAACTTGCAATATTCCCCATATTGTACTGTTATTATCGTCAGAACTATAATAAATACACTTATTACTCCCAATATTATCAATATAACATGCATTATTACCCATATTATACTGTTATTATCGTCAGAACTATAATAAATATACTTATTATTCCCAATATTATCAATATAACATGCATTATTACCCATATTATGCAGTTATTATCGCTAGAACTATAATAATTATACTTATTACTCCCAATATTATCAATATAACATGCATTATTACCCATATTATACAGTTATTATCGCTAGAACTACAATAGTTATACTTATTGCTTATATTGTTATCAGTATAACATGCATTATTACCCCTACTATGCAGTTATTATCGCTAGAACTATAATAGTTATACTTATTACTTTTACTATTATCAATATAACATGCACTATTACCCATCTTATGCAGTTATTATAGCTGGATCTATAATAATTATACTTACTACTTTTATTACTATCAATATAACATGCGCTATTACCCATATTATGCAGTTATTATCGCTCGAACTATGATAATTATACTTATTACTTGTATTATTATCAGTATAACATGCATTATTACCCATATTATGCAGTTATTATCGCTAGAACTATAATAGTTATACTTATTACTTTTACTATTATCAATATAACATGCACTATTACCCATATTATGCACTTATTATCGTCAGAACTATAATAAATATACTTATTACTCCCAATATTATCAACATAACATGCATTATTACCCATATTATGCAGTTATTATCGCTAGAACTACAATAATTATACTTATTACTCCCAATGTTATCAACATAACATGCATTATTACCCATATTATGCAGTTATTATCGCTAGAACTACAATAATTATACTTATTACTCCCAATGTTATCAATATAACATGCATTATTACCCCTATTATGCAGTTATTATCGTCAGAACTATAATAAATATACTAATTACTCCCAATGTTATCAATATAACATGCATTATTACCCATATTATGCAGTTATTGTCGCTAGAACTACAATAATTATACTTATTGCTCCCAATATTATCAATATAACATGCATTATTACCCATATTATACAGTTATTAGCGCTAGAACTATAATAGTTATACTCATTACTTATATTATTATCCGTATAACATGCATTATTACTCCTATTATGCAGTTATTATCGCTGGAACTATAATAATTATACTTATTACTTCCAATATTATCAATATAACTTGCAATATTCCCCATATTGTACTGTTATTATCGTCAGAACTATAATAAATACACTTATTGCTCCCAATATTATCAATATAACATGCATTATTACCCCTACTATGCAGTTATTATCGCTAGAACTATAATAATTATACTTATTACTCCCAATATTATCAATATAACATGCATTATTACCCATATTATACTGTTATTATCGTCAGAACTATAATAAATATACGAATTACTCCCAATGTTATCAATATAACATGCATTATTACCCATATTATGCAGTTATTATCGCTAGAGCTATAATAGTTATACTTATTTCTTTTACTATTATCAATATAACATGCACTATTACCCATATTATGCACTTGTTATCGCTAGAACTACAATAATTATACTTATTACTCCCAATATTGTCAATATAACATGCATTATTACTTATATTATACAGTTATTAGCTCTAGAACTATAATAGTTATACTCATTACTTATATTATTATCCGTATAACATGCATTATTACTCCTATTATGCAGTTACTATCGCTGGAACTATAATAATTATACTTATTACTTCCAATATTATCAATATAACTTGCAATATTCCCCATATTGTACTGTTATTATCATCAGAACTATAATAAATATACTTATTACTCCCAATATTATCAATATAACATGCATTATTACCAATATTATGCAGTTATTATCGCTAAAACTACAATAATTATACTTATTACTTTTATTATTATCAATATAACATGCACTACTACCCATCTTATGCAGTTATTATAGCTGGATCTATAATAATTATACTTATTACTTTTATTACTATCAATATAACATGCGCTATTACCCATATTATGCAGTTATTATCGCTCGAACTATAATAATTATACTTATTACTTTTATTACTATCAATATAACATGCACTGTTACCCATATTATGCAGTTACTATCGCTCGAACTATAATAATTATACTTATTACTTGTATTATTATCAGTATAACATGCATTATTACCCATATTATGCAGTTATTATCGCTAGAACTATAATAGTTATACTTATTACTTTTACTATTATCAATATAACATGCACTATTACCCATATTATGCACTTATTATCGCTAGAACTATAATAATTATACTTATTATTCCCAATATTATCAATATAACATGCATTATTACCCATATTATACTGTTATTATCGTCAGAACTATAATAAATATACTTATTATTCCCAATATTATCAATATAACATGCATTATTACCCATATTATACTGTTATTATCGTCAGAACTATAATAAATATACTTATTATTCCCAATATTATCAATATAACATGCATTATTACCCCTATTATGCACTTATTATCGCTAGAACTATAATAACTATACTTATTACTCCCAATATTATCAATATAACATGCATTATTACCCATATTATACTGTTATTACCGTCAGAACTATAATACATATACTAATTACTCCCAATATTATCAATATAACATGCATTATTACCCATATTATACTGTTATTATCGTCAGAACTATAATAAATATACTAATTACTACCAATGTTATCAATATAACATGCATTATTACCCATATTATGCAGTTATTGTCGCTAGAACTACAATAATTATACTTATTACTCCCAATATTGTCAATATAACATGCATTATTACCCATATTATACAGTTATTAGCGCTAGAACTATAATAGTTATACTTATTACTTATATTATTATCCGTATAACATGCATTATTACTCCTATTATGCAGTTACTATCGCTGGAACTATAATAATTATACTTATTACTTCCAATATTATCAATATAACTTGCAATATTCCCCATATTGTACTGTTATTATCATCAGAACTATAATAAATATACTTATTACTCCCAATATTATCAATATAACATGCATTATTACCAATATTATGCAGTTATTATCGCTAGAACTACAATAATTATACTTATTACTTTTATTATTATCAATATAACATGCACCATTACCCATCTTATGCAGTTATTATAGCTGGATCTATAATAATTATACTTATTACTTTTATTACTATCAATATAACATGCGCTATTACCCATATTATGCAGTTATTATCGCTCGAACTATAATAATTATACTTATTACTTGTATTATTATCAGTATAACATGCATTATTACCCATATTATGCAGTTATTATCGCTAGAACTATAATAGTTATACTTATTACTTTTACTATTATCAATATAACATGCACTATTACCCATATTATGCACTTATTATCGCTAGAACTATAATAATTATACTTATTATTCCCAATATTATCAATATAACATGTATTATTACCCATATTATACTGATATTATCGTCAGAACTATAATAAATATACTTATTACTCCCAATATTATCAACATAACATGCATTATTACCCATATTATGCAGTTATAATCGCTAGAACTACAATAATTATACTTATTACTCCCAATGTTATCAACATAACATGCATTATTACGGATATAATTCGGCAGTTATTATCGCTAGAACTACAATAATTATACTTATTACTCCCAATATTCTCAATATAACATGCATTATTACCCATATTATACAGTTATTAGCGCTAGAACTATAATAGTTATACTTATTACTTATATTATTATCCGTATAACATGCATTATTACTCCTATTATGCAGTTACTATCGCTGGAACTATAATATTTATACTTATTACTTCCAATATTATCAATGTAACTTGCAATATTCCCCATATTGTACTGTTATTATCATCAGAACTATAATAAATATACTTATTACTCCCAATATTATCAATATAACATGCATTATTACCAATATTATGCAGTTATTATCGCTAGAACCACAATAATTATACTTATTACTTTTATTATTATCAATATAACATGCACTATTACCCATCTTATGCAGTTATTATAGCTGGATCTATAATAATTGTACTTATTACTTTTATTACTATCAATATAACATGCGCTATTACCCATATTATGCAGTTATTATCGCTCGAACTATAATAATTATACTTATTACTTGTATTATTATCAGTATAACATGCATTATTACCCATATTATGCAGTTATTATCGCTAGAACTATAATAGTTATACTTATTACTTTTACTATTATCAATATAACATGCACTATTACCCATATTATGCACTTATTATCGCTAGAACTATAATAATTATACTTATTATTCCCAATATTATCAATATAACATGTATTATTACCCATATTATACTGTTATTATCGTCAGAACTATAATAAATATACTTATTACTCCCAATATTATCAACATAACATGCATTATTACCCATATTATGCAGTTATAATCGCTAGAACTACAATAATTATACTTATTACTCCCAATGTTATCAACATAACATGCATTATTACGGATATAATTCGGCAGTTATTATCGCTAGAACTACAATAATTATACTTATTACTCCCAATATTCTCAATATAACATGCATTATTACCCATATTATACAGTTATTAGCGCTAGAACTATAATAGTTATACTTATTACTTATATTATTATCCGTATAACATGCATTATTACTCCTATTATGCAGTTACTATCGCTGGAACTATAATAATTATACTTATTACTTCCAATATTATCAATATAACTTGCAATATTCCCCATATTGTACTGTTATTATCGTCAGAACTATAATAAATATACTTATTACACCCAATATTATCAATATAACATGTATTATTACCCATATTATACTGTTATTATCGTCAGAACTATAATAAATATACTTATTATTCCCAATATTATCAATATAACATGTATTATTACCCATATTATAATGTTATTATCGCTAGAAATATAATAGTTATACTTATTACTTTTATTGTTATCAATATAACATGCACTATTACCCACATTATGCACTTATTATCGCTAGAACTATAATAATTATACTTATTACTCCTAATATTATCAATATTTCATGCATTATTACGCATATTATACAGTTATTATCGCTAGAACTATAATAGTTATACTTATTACTCCCAATGTTATCAACATAACATGCATTATTACGGATATAATTCGGCAGTTATTATCGCTAGAACTACAATAATTATACTTATTACTCCCAATATTATCAATATAACATGCATTATTACCCATATTATACAGTTATTAGCGCTAGAACTATAATAGTTATACTCATTACTTATATTATTATCCGTATAACATGCATTATTACTCCTATTATGCAGTTATTATCGCTCGAACTACAATAATTATACTTATTACTCCCAATGTTATCAATATAACATGCATTATTACCCATATTATACTGTTATTATCGTCAGAACTATAATAAATATACTTATTACTCCCACTATTATCAATATAACATGCATTATTACCCATATCATGCAGTTATTATCGCTAGAACTGCAATAATTATACTTATTACTATTATTATTATCAATATAACATGCACTATTACCCATCTTATGCAGTTATTATAGCTGGATCTATAATAATTATACTTATTACTTTTATTACTATCAATATAACATGCGCTATTACCCATATTATGCAGTTATTATCGCTCGAACTATAATAATTATACTTATTACTTGTATTATTATCAGTATAACATGCATTATTACCCATATTATGCAGTTATTATCGCTAGAACTATAATAGTTATACTTATTACTTTTACTATTATCAATATAACATGCACTATTACCCATATTATGCACTTATTATCGCTAGAACTATAATAATTATACGTATTATTCCCAATATTATCAATATAACATGTATTATTACCCATATTATAATGTTATTATCGTCAGAACTATAATAAATATACTTATTACTCCCAATATTATCAACATAACATGCATTATTACTCATATTATGCAGTTATTATCGCTAGAACTACAATAATTATACTTATTACTCCCAATGTTATCAACATAACATGCATTATCACCCATATTATGCAGTTATTATCGCTAGAACTACAATAATTATACTTATTACTCCCAATGTTATCAATATAACATGCATTATTACCCCTATTATGCAGTTATTATCGCTAGAACTATAATAGTTATACTTATTTCTTTTACTATTATCAATATAACATGCACTATTACCCATATTATGCACTTATTATCGCTAGAACTACAATAATTATACTTATTACTCCCAATATTGTCAATATAACATGCATTATTACCCATATTATACAGTTATTAGCGCTAGAACTATAATAGTTATACTTATTACTTATATTATTATCCGTATAACATGCATTATTACTCCTATTATGCAGTTACTATCGCTGGAACTATAATAATTATACTTATTACTTCCAATATTATCAATATAACTTGCAATATTCCCCATATTGTACTGTTATTATCATCAGAACTATAATAAATATACTTATTACTCCCAATATTATCAATATAACATGCATTATTACCAATATTATGCAGTTATTATCGCTAGAACTACAATAATTATACTTATTACTTTTATTATTATCAATATAACATGCACTATTACCCATCTTATGCAGTTATTATAGCTGGATCTATAATAATTATACTTATTACTTTTATTACTATCAATATAACATGCGCTATTACCCATATTATGCAGTTATTATCGCTCGAACTATAATAATTATACTTATTACTTGTATTATTATCAGTATAACATGCATTATTACCCATATTATGCAGTTATTATCGCTAGAACTATAATAGTTATACTTATTACTTTTACTATTATCAATATAACATGCACTATTACCCATATTATGCACTTATTATCGCTAGAACTATAATAATTATACTTATTATTCCCAATATTATCAATATAACATGTATTATTACCCATATTATACTGTTATTATCGTCAGAACTATAATAAATATACTTATTACTCCCAATATTATCAACATAACATGCATTATTACCCATATTATGCAGTTATAATCGCTAGAACTACAATAATTATACTTATTACTCCCAATGTTATCAACATAACATGCATTATTACGGATATAATTCGGCAGTTATTATCGCTAGAACTACAATAATTATACTTATTACTCCCAATATTCTCAATATAACATGCATTATTACCCATATTATACAGTTATTAGCGCTAGAACTATAATAGTTATACTTATTACTTATATTATTATCCGTATAACATGCATTATTACTCCTATTATGCAGTTACTATCGCTGGAACTATAATATTTATACTTATTACTTCCAATATTATCAATGTAACTTGCAATATTCCCCATATTGTACTGTTATTATCGTCAGAACTATAATAAATATACTTATTACACCCAATATTATCAATATAACATGTATTATTACCCATATTATACTGTTATTATCGTCAGAACTATAATAAATATACTTATTATTCCCAATATTATCAATATAACATGCATTATTACCCCTATTATGCAGTTATTATCGCTAGAACTATAATAACTATACTTATTACTCCCAATATTATCAATATAACATGCATTATTACCCATATTATACTGTTATTACCGTCAGAACTATAATAAATATACTAATTACTCCCAATATTATCAATATAACATGCATTATTACCCATATTATACTGTTATTATCGTCAGAACTATAATAAATATACTAATTACTCCCAGTGTTATCAATATAACATGCATTATTACCCATATTATGCACTTATTATCGCTAGAACTACAATAATTATACTTATTACTCCCAATATTGTCAATATAACATGCATTATTACCCATATTATACAGTTATTAGCGCTAGAACTATAATAGTTATACTTATTACTTATATTATTATCCGTATAACATGCATTATTACTCCTATTATGCAGTTACTATCGCTGGAACTATAATAATTATACTTATTACTTCCAATATTATCAATATAACTTGCAATATTCCCCATATTGTACTGTTATTATCATCAGAACTATAATAAATATACTTATTACTCCCAATATTATCAATATAACATGCATTATTACCAATATTATGCAGTTATTATCGCTAGAACTACAATAATTATACTTATTACTTTTATTATTATCAATATAACATGCACTATTACCCATCTTATGCAGTTATTATAGCTGGATCTATAATAATTATACTTATTACTTTTATTACTATCAATATAACATGCGCTATTACCCATATTATGCAGTTATTATCGCTCGAACTATAATAATTATACTTATTACTTGTATTATTATCAGTATAACATGCATTATTACCCATATTATGCAGTTATTATCGCTAGAACTATAATAGTTATACTTATTACTTTTACTATTATCAATATAACATGCACTATTACCCATATTATGCACTTATTATCGCTAGAACTATAATAATTATACGTATTATTCCCAATATTATCAATATAACATGTATTATTACCCATATTATAATGTTATTATCGTCAGAACTATAATAAATATACTTATTACTCCCAATATTGTCAACATAACATGCATTATTACTCATATTATGCAGTTATTATCGCTAGAACTACAATAATTATACTTATTACTCCCAATGTTATCAACATAACATGCATTATCACCCATATTATGCAGTTATTATCGCTAGAACTACAATAATTATACTTATTACTCCCAATGTTATCAATATAACATGCATTATTACCCCTATTATGCAGTTATTATCGCTAGAACTATAATAGTTATACTTATTTCTTTTACTATTATCAATATAACATGCACTATTACCCATATTATGCACTTATTATCGCTAGAACTACAATAATTATACTTATTACTCCCAATATTGTCAATATAACATGCATTATTACCCATATTATACAGTTATTAGCGCTAGAACTATAATAGTTATACTTATTACTTATATTATTATCCGTATAACATGCATTATTACTCCTATTATGCAGTTACTATCGCTGGAACTATAATAATTATACTTATTACTTCCAATATTATCAATATAACTTGCAATATTCCCCATATTGTACTGTTATTATCATCAGAACTATAATAAATATACTTATTACTCCCAATATTATCAATATAACATGCATTATTACCAATATTATGCAGTTATTATCGCTAGAACTACAATAATTATACTTATTACTTTTATTATTATCAATATAACATGCACTATTACCCATCTTATGCAGTTATTATAGCTGGATCTATAATAATTATACTTATTACTTTTATTACTATCAATATAACATGCGCTATTACCCATATTATGCAGTTATTATCGCTCGAACTATAATAATTATACTTATTACTTGTATTATTATCAGTATAACATGCATTATTACCCATATTATGCAGTTATTATCGCTAGAACTATAATAGTTATACTTATTACTTTTACTATTATCAATATAACATGCACTATTACCCATATTATGCACTTATTATCGCTAGAACTATAATAATTATACTTATTATTCCCAATATTATCAATATAACATGTATTATTACCCATATTATACTGTTATTATCGTCAGAACTATAATAAATATACTTATTACTCCCAATATTATCAACATAACATGCATTATTACCCATATTATGCAGTTATAATCGCTAGAACTACAATAATTATACTTATTACTCCCAATGTTATCAACATAACATGCATTATTACGGATATAATTCGGCAGTTATTATCGCTAGAACTACAATAATTATACTTATTACTCCCAATATTCTCAATATAACATGCATTATTACCCATATTATACAGTTATTAGCGCTAGAACTATAATAGTTATACTTATTACTTATATTATTATCCGTATAACATGCATTATTACTCCTATTATGCAGTTACTATCGCTGGAACTATAATATTTATACTTATTACTTCCAATATTATCAATGTAACTTGCAATATTCCCCATATTGTACTGTTATTATCGTCAGAACTATAATAAATATACTTATTACACCCAATATTATCAATATAACATGTATTATTACCCATATTATACTGTTATTATCGTCAGAACTATAATAAATATACTTATTATTCCCAATATTATCAATATAACATGCATTATTACCCCTATTATGCAGTTATTATCGCTAGAACTATAATAACTATACTTATTACTCCCAATATTATCAATATAACATGCATTATTACCCATATTATACTGTTATTACCGTCAGAACTATAATAAATATACTAATTACTCCCAATATTATCAATATAACATGCATTATTACCCATATTATACTGTTATTATCGTCAGAACTATAATAAATATACTAATTACTCCCAGTGTTATCAATATAACATGCATTATTACCCATATTATGCACTTATTATCGCTAGAACTACAATAATTATACTTATTACTCCCAATATTGTCAATATAACATGCATTATTACCCATATTATACAGTTATTAGCGCTAGAACTATAATAGTTATACTTATTACTTATATTATTATCCGTATAACATGCATTATTACTCCTATTATGCAGTTACTATCGCTGGAACTATAATAATTATACTTATTACTTCCAATATTATCAATATAACTTGCAATATTCCCCATATTGTACTGTTATTATCATCAGAACTATAATAAATATACTTATTACTCCCAATATTATCAATATAACATGCATTATTACCAATATTATGCAGTTATTATCGCTAGAACTACAATAATTATACTTATTACTTTTATTATTATCAATATAACATGCACTATTACCCATCTTATGCAGTTATTATAGCTGGATCTATAATAATTATACTTATTACTTTTATTACTATCAATATAACATGCGCTATTACCCATATTATGCAGTTATTATCGCTCGAACTATAATAATTATACTTATTACTTGTATTATTATCAGTATAACATGCATTATTACCCATATTATGCAGTTATTATCGCTAGAACTATAATAGTTATACTTATTACTTTTACTATTATCAATATAACATGCACTATTACCCATATTATGCACTTATTATCGCTAGAACTATAATAATTATACGTATTATTCCCAATATTATCAATATAACATGTATTATTACCCATATTATAATGTTATTATCGTCAGAACTATAATAAATATACTTATTACTCCCAATATTGTCAACATAACATGCATTATTACTCATATTATGCAGTTATTATCGCTAGAACTACAATAATTATACTTATTACTCCCAATGTTATCAACATAACATGCATTATCACCCATATTATGCAGTTATTATCGCTAGAACTACAATAATTATACTTATTACTCCCAATGTTATCAATATAACATGCATTATTACCCCTATTATGCAGTTATTATCGCTAGAACTATAATAGTTATACTTATTTCTTTTACTATTATCAATATAACATGCACTATTACCCATATTATGCACTTATTATCGCTAGAACTACAATAATTATACTTATTACTCCCAATATTGTCAATATAACATGCATTATTACCCATATTATACAGTTATTAGCGCTAGAACTATAATAGTTATACTTATTACTTATATTATTATCCGTATAACATGCATTATTACTCCTATTATGCAGTTACTATCGCTGGAACTATAATAATTATACTTATTACTTCCAATATTATCAATATAACTTGCAATATTCCCCATATTGTACTGTTATTATCATCAGAACTATAATAAATATACTTATTACTCCCAATATAATCAATATAACATGCATTATTACCAATATTATGCAGTTATTATCGCTAGAACTACAATAATTATACTTATTACTTTTATTATTATCAATATAACATGCACTATTACCCATCTTATGCAGTTATTATAGCTGGATCTATAATAATTATACTTACTACTTTTATTACTATCAATATAACATGCGCTATTACCCATATTATGCAGTTATTATCGCTCGAACTATAATAATTATACTTATTACTTGTATTATTATCAGTATAACATGCATTATCACCCATATTATGCAGTTATTATCGCTAGAACTATAATAGTTATACTTATTACTTTTACTATTATCAATATAACATGCACTATTACCCATATTATGCACTTATTATCGCTAGAACTATAATAATTATACTTATTATTCCCAATATTATCAATATAACATGTATTATTACCCATATTATACTGTTATTATCGTCAGAACTATAATAAATATACTTATTACTCCCAATATTATCAACATAACATGCATTATTACCCATATTATGCAGTTATAATCGCTAGAACTACAATAATTATACTTATTACTCCCAATGTTATCAACATAACATGCATTATTACGGATATAATTCGGCAGTTATTATCGCTAGAACTACAATAATTATACTTATTACTCCCAATATTCTCAATATAACATGCATTATTACCCATATTATACAGTTATTAGCGCTAGAACTATAATAGTTATACTTATTACTTATATTATTATCCGTATAACATGCATTATTACTCCTATTATGCAGTTACTATCGCTGGAACTATAATATTTATACTTATTACTTCCAATATTATCAATGTAACTTGCAATATTCCCCATATTGTACTGTTATTATCGTCAGAACTATAATAAATATACTTATTACACCCAATATTATCAATATAACATGTATTATTACCCATATTATACTGTTATTATCGTCAGAACTATAATAAATATACTTATTATTCCCAATATTATCAATATAACATGCATTATTACCCCTATTATGCACTTATTATCGCTAGAACTATAATAACTATACTTATTACTCCCAATATTATCAATATAACATGCATTATTACCCATATTATACTGTTATTACCGTCAGAACTATAATAAATATACTAATTACTCCCAATATTATCAATATAACATGCATTATTACCCATATTATACTGTTATTATCGTCAGAACTATAATAAATATACTAATTACTCCCAGTGTTATCAATATAACATGCATTATTACCCATATTATGCACTTATTATCGCTAGAACTACAATAATTATACTTATTACTCCCAATATTGTCAATATAACATGCATTATTACCCATATTATACAGTTATTAGCGCTAGAACTATAATAGTTATACTTATTACTTATATTATTATCCGTATAACATGCATTATTACTCCTATTATGCAGTTACTATCGCTGGAACTATAATAATTATACTTATTACTTCCAATATTATCAATATAACTTGCAATATTCCCCATATTGTACTGTTATTATCATCAGAACTATAATAAATATACTTATTACTCCCAATATTATCAATATAACATGCATTATTACCAATATTATGCAGTTATTATCGCTAGAACTACAATAATTATACTTATTACTTTTATTATTATCAATATAACATGCACTATTACCCATCTTATGCAGTTATTATAGCTGGATCTATAATAATTATACTTATTACTTTTATTACTATCAATATAACATGCGCTATTACCCATATTATGCAGTTATTATCGCTCGAACTATAATAATTATACTTATTACTTCCAATATTATCAATATAACTTGCAATATTCCCCATATTGTACTGTTATTATCATCAGAACTATAATAAATATACTTATTACTCCCAATATTATCAATATAACATGCATTATTACCAATATTATGCAGTTATTATCGCTAGAACTACAATAATTATACTTATTACTTTTATTATTATCAATATAACATGCACTATTACCCATCTTATGCAGTTATTATAGCTGGATCTATAATAATTATACTTATTACTTTTATTACTATCAATATAACATGCGCTATTACCCATATTATGCAGTTATTATCGCTCGAACTATAATAATTATACTTATTACTTGTATTATTATCAGTATAACATGCATTATTACCCATATTATGCAGTTATTATCGCTAGAACTATAATAGTTATACTTATTACTTTTACTATTATCAATATAACATGCACTATTACCCATATTATGCACTTATTATCGCTAGAACTATAATAATTATACTTATTATTCCCAATATTATCAATATAACATGTATTATTACCCATATTATACTGTTATTATCGTCAGAACTATAATAAATATACTTATTACTCCCAATATTATCAACATAACATGCATTATTACCCATATTATGCAGTTATAATCGCTAGAACTACAATAATTATACTTATTACTCCCAATGTTATCAACATAACATGCATTATTACGGATATAATTCGGCAGTTATTATCGCTAGAACTACAATAATTATACTTATTACTCCCAATATTCTCAATATAACATGCATTATTACCCATATTATACAGTTATTAGCGCTAGAACTATAATAGTTATACTTATTACTTATATTATTATCCGTATAACATGCATTATTACTCCTATTATGCAGTTACTATCGCTGGAACTATAATATTTATACTTATTACTTCCAATATTATCAATGTAACTTGCAATATTCCCCATATTGTACTGTTATTATCGTCAGAACTATAATAAATATACTTATTACACCCAATATTATCAATATAACATGTATTATTACCCATATTATACTGTTATTATCGTCAGAACTATAATAAATATACTTATTATTCCCAATATTATCAATATAACATGCATTATTACCCCTATTATGCACTTATTATCGCTAGAACTATAATAACTATACTTATTACTCCCAATATTATCAATATAACATGCATTATTACCCATATTATACTGTTATTACCGTCAGAACTATAATAAATATACTAATTACTCCCAATATTATCAATATAACATGCATTATTACCCATATTATACTGTTATTATCGTCAGAACTATAATAAATATACTAATTACTCCCAGTGTTATCAATATAACATGCATTATTAGCCATATTATGCACTTATTATCGGTAGAACTGCAATAATTATACTTATTACTCCCAATATTGTCAATATAACATGCATTATTACCCATATTATACAGTTATTAGCGCTAGAACTATAATAGTTATACTTATTACTTATATTATTATCCGTATAACATGCATTATTACTCCTATTATGCAGTTACTATCGCTGGAACTATAATAATTATACTTATTACTTCCAATATTATCAATATAACTTGCAATATTCCCCATATTGTACTGTTATTATCATCAGAACTATAATAAATATACTTATTACTCCCAATATTATCAATATAACATGCATTATTACCAATATTATGCAGTTATTATCGCTAGAACTACAATAATTATACTTATTACTTTTATTATTATCAATATAACATGCACTATTACCCATCTTATGCAGTTATTATAGCTGGATCTATAATAATTATACTTATTACTTTTATTACTATCAATATAACATGCGCTATTACCCATATTATGCAGTTATTATCGCTCGAACTATAATAATTATACTTATTACTTGTATTATTATCAGTATAACATGCATTATTACCCATATTATGCAGTTATTATCGCTAGAACTATAATAGTTATACTTATTACTTTTACTATTATCAATATAACATGCACTATTACCCATATTATGCACTTATTATCGCTAGAACTATAATAATTATACGTATTATTCCCAATATTATCAATATAACATGTATTATTACCCATATTATAATGTTATTATCGTCAGAACTATAATAAATATACTTATTACTCCCAATATTATCAACATAACATGCATTATTACTCATATTATGCAGTTATTATCGCTAGAACTACAATAATTATACTTATTACTCCCAATGTTATCAACATAACATGCATTATCACCCATATTATGCAGTTATTATCGCTAGAACTACAATAATTATACTTATTACTCCCAATGTTATCAATATAACATGCATTATTACCCCTATTATGCACTTATTATCGCTAGAACTATAATAATTATACTTATTATTCCCAATATTATCAATATAACATGTATTATTACCCATATTATACTGTTATTATCGTCAGAACTATAATAAATATACTTGTCGGAAACGAAGCGCGCCAAGGGGACGGAGCGTTGGCGCGCCCGAGAATAACAAGAGATCAGGACCATTCATGCCGGATTATAGGCGATAAGGGAGGAGCGAGCGAGGCAGGACGAAGACGCGGGGAGCGTCATTCGAGGTTTACCCGACAAGCGAGATAGACGTGTCGTTGTAGAACTCAGTAACGATTATTAATAAAGAGAAAAAAAAAGAAAAATAAAGAGTTTTTGTCAAGATGGCTAATCCTTCCTCTGGCTATTCTCCGATATCAGAAGTGGGATCTGAACACGCTGATGATACTCGGAGTGAACATGAGGAAAAGGATAATCAATGGCGCGAATTATTTGAGCGACAAAATGAGAACATGAAGGCGTTGATTCAGGCCTTGTCAGCGCCTGGTCCATCGAGTAGCCAAATTGTGCTACCGGAATTCAACCCTGATAACACCGAGGTGGATGCGAAATCATGGTGCGCTACGGCTGATTTGTGTTTCGCTGACAATCCACTAACTGGAGGACAACTCATAGTGGTGATAAGCAAGGCGCTGAAGGGATCTGCATCGGCATGGCTAGCGCAGATCACTTACCCGCGCATGACTTGGCCCGAATTTAAGGAGTTGTTTGTGGCAAGGTTTGTGTGTAATGAGACAATCGCAGGTACGTTGATTAATTTTAATAATGACAAACCAAAAGAGAATGAGTCCATGATTACTTATGCAAGCCGCTGGATTACCTCGCTAATGTCAAGTTGGAAGAATATTTCGAGAGAACAGATTGCGGTATCGACAGTTCTAGCGAACCTCTCTCGATTTGATCCACGTCTGCAACGACTGGCTTTTACAACAGAAATTACTACACGTCAACAGCTGCAAAAAGAATTGCAAGCTTTCACTTTTCTGAAACGAAAATTTTCTGGTGTGGACGACATTAGGTCTCTTCCTGATTTCAAACGACCGAAGAATGTAACATCGGGTTTGAAATGTTTCCACTGTGGCAAAATGGGGCACAGACAGTCGGATTGCCGTCAGAAAGGGAAGAACTACAAGACCTCGACGCCGTCTACTTCTTCATCGCAGCAACCATCAGGGAGCATGTCGAGATCTATCGTATGCTTCAAATGTGGATTGAGAGGTCATGTCGCGAGCTGCTGCACCGGTGGCTCAAAGGGAACTAGCGGCGCGCGGTCCGAGCGCCGGGTGGACGTGTGTGTGGTCAATCCGCCTTCAGGAACACTTGAACATCGAGGTATGAAGTACAATTTTCATTTTGACTCGGGCGCAGAGTGTTCACTAATCAAAGAAAAGGTTGCAAAGAGATTTAAGGGCAACCGCTTAAGCAACATAGTGTCTTTGACTGGCATAGGGCGAAGCGCCACAAAATCAACAGAACAAATTTTGTGTGTAGTCAAAATAGACAAATACTCGCTGGAGATCTTGCTACATGTTTTGCCAGACATCTACTTACAAAGTGACATAATGATAGGTCGTGAAATCTTAAATCAGGGTTTCTCTGTTTATATATCCGCTACCAGATTCACAATTAAGAGAGATAGTGTGGTGAATAGTTACAAAGTGGGGAAAACCCCACACAATGTTGAGGCGGTCGAGACTGATATTCCTTTGCAAGAAAGATCGAAGCTCTTAGAAATTTTAGGGGCGTACTCTGAATTCTTCATTACCGGGATGCCGACTACGCGTGTTACAACCGGCGAACTTAAAATCAAGCTTTTAGATCCAAATCGTACTGTACAGAGGCGTCCTTATCGACTATCGGCGGACGAACGTGAAACAATGCGTGCTAGGGTCAATGAGCTTTTGCAAGCGAAGATTATTAGGCCAAGTTGTTCTCCATTTGCGAGCCCTGCTCTTCTCGTAAAGAAGCGTGACGGATCCGACAGAATGTGTATTGACTACAGAGAACTAAATGACAATACCGTCCCTGATAGATACCCTCTCCCGCTAATACAGGACCAAATATCTCGGTTACACGGAGCAAATTATTTTACAAAGCTTGATTGCGCGAGTGGATTTCACTTGATTCCAGTAAGCCCCGATTCTATAGAGTATACAGCGTTTATAACACCTGATGGCCAGTATGAATTTCTCACAATGCCATTTGGTTTGCGGAATGCTATATCGGTTTTTCAAAGAGCTATCGTAAATGCATTAGGTGACCTTGTACATGATTATGTTATAGTCTACGTTGATGACATCTTGATTATATCAGAAAGTGTAGAACAAGGTTTAGACCGACTAAAGATTGTTTTGAGCGTGTTGACCCAGGCTGGATTCTCTCTTAACTTAAAAAAATGTTCCTTCCTTAAGTCGAAAGTAGAATTTCTGGGGTACGAAGTAGAGAAAGGTGAGATCAGACCGAACAAGCACAAGGTGGAATCACTAACAGCACTTGATCCGCCTAAAACAGTAACACAGCTAAGGCAGTTCATTGGCCTAGCATCTTATTTCCGTCAATTCATTCGGAACTTTTCTAGCCACATGGCGCCACTCTATAAATTAACTTCTCTTAAAGGAGAAATAGAATGGAAACCTGAGCATGAGGAGATACGACAAAGAATCATTTCGAGTTTGACAAACGACCCTGTTCTTATAATTTTTAACCCAGAGAACCCAATAGAGCTTCACACAGACGCGAGTTCTGAAGGGTACGGGGCAATCTTACTTCAAATTGTCGATACGAAGCGACGGGTGGTTGCTTATTTCAGTAAACGCACATCCTCGGCAGAGGCAAAATATCACTCATACGAGTTAGAGACTCTCGCGGTGGTGAACGCAATTAAGCACTTTAGGCAATTCTTGCAGGGACGCAAGTTTACAGTCGTAACGGACTGTAACTCCTTAAAAGCTTCTCGCCGCAAAGTGGATTTGACGCCGAGAGTCCACAGATGGTGGGCTTACCTCCAATCGTTCGATTTCGATATAGAATATAGAAAAGGAAGATTTATGTCTCATGTCGACTTCTTCTCGCGCAATCCCCTGCCGTCCGTTTCTCAAACGGGAATACCCATTGTTCGGGGGGAACAGAAACGCGTGGCAGTTACTGAACTCACCACGAATTGGCTTCTTTCGGAGCAACAACGAGATCCAGAAATTGTCAAAACGGTGGAAAAGTTAAATAGTGGAACCATGAACCAGGACATAGCGAATACATATGTACTGCGTTCCGGTATTCTTCATCGAAAAATCCAACGGAGGGGTAGGACCAAGTGCCTCCCAGTGGTGCCACATGCTTTGAAGTGGTCAGTCATCAACAATGTACACGAATCGATTGTCCACCTTGGATGGGAGAAAACATTGGAGAAAGTGTACGATTATTACTGGTTTGAGGGTATGTCGCGGTACGTCAAACGATTTGTAGAAAATTGCATGACATGTAAGATTGCAAAATCACACTCGGGTAAGATACAAGCGGAGATGCATCCTATACCTAAGGTAGCATCACCATGGCATACGATCCATATTGATGCTACTGGAAAACTAAGTGGAAAGAACGACACGAAGGAGTATGTGATCGTCCTAATAGATGCTTTTACGAAGTATGTCCTGCTCTATCATACTAGAAACATAGACACCAAGAGTAGTATTCAAGCCGTTAATTATGGGGCCTCCCTCTTTGGCGCTCCATCACGCATCATTGCAGATCAAGGAAGGTGTTACGCTAGTAGGGAGTTTCGTGAATTCTGTGGGAGTAAAAACATTGGCCTTCATTTAATTGCGACTGGATCGTCCCGCGCTAACGGACAAGTAGAGCGTATAATGGGTGTGCTCAAATCTATGCTAACAGCAGTGGAAACAAGTGACAGGTCTTGGCAAGATTCGCTCGGTGAAGTTCAGCTTGCTCTCAACTGTACCATGAGTAGAGTCACGAAATACTCACCTCTCGAATTGATGATTGGGAAAGTAGCGAGACCTTTATCTTTGATGGCAAGCAATGAGGAAGACGACGTGGACTTAGAGGAACTTAGAGAAAAGGCCGTAGTTGAGATACGAAAGTCGGCACAGTACGATAAGGAAAGGTTTGATAGCACCAAAGCAAAGCTTAACAAGTTCTCTGTAGGAGATTTTGTTCTAATTGAAAATGAAGAGCGAAATCAAACAAAATTAGATCCTAAGTTTAGAGGGCCATTTAAGATTATAGAGGTTCTTGACGGAGACCGATACACTCTAAAGGCTCTAAACTCGAGGCGTACCTACAAGTATGCTCATGATAGAATTAGGAAAATGCCAGAGAGCCAAGTACCCACAGACGCTTGTGATTCTGAGCAACTTAGTTAAACAGAAGCGAATAAATAAGTGGGATTGAGTTGGTACGAATTCTTCTAGAATCTCAAGGGTGATAGAAAGTGTTCGCACGGATTGTTAGCGTTTTGCAGGTCACAGGGATGGCTTGACTAGCCACAGGGATGGCTAGAGTAATCACGGGGATGATTACTACATTGTGAGTCACAGGGATGACCCTAAGTAGCCACAGGGATGGCTTGACTAGCCACAGGGATGGCTAGAGTAATCACAGGGATGATTACTGCGTTATGCGTCACGGGAATGACTCTGAGTAGCCACATGGATGGCTTGAGTAATCACGGGGATGATTACTGCGTTGTAAGTCACGGGGATGACACTGAGTTGCCACAGGGATGGCTTGCGTAATCACGGGGATGATTACTGCGTTGAGGGTCACGGGGATGACCCTGAGTAGTCACAGAGATGGCTCGATCAGTCACAGAGATGACTTGAGTACGCGGATGTTTCAGGACCACGATGTTGCAGGACAACACACGAGGACGTGTGCCTCGCAGGATGGCCGTGTCGGAAACGAAGCGCGCCAAGGGGACGGAGCGTTGGCGCGCCCGAGAATAACAAGAGATCAGGACCATTCATGCCGGATTATAGGCGATAAGGGAGGAGCGAGCGAGGCAGGACGAAGACGCGGGGAGCGTCATTCGAGGTTTACCCGACAAGCGAGATAGACGTGTCGTTGTAGAACTCAGTAACGATTATTAATAAAGAGAAAAAAAAAGAAAAATAAAGAGTTTTTGTCAAGATGGCTAATCCTTCCTCTGGCTATTCTCCGATATACTTATTACTCCCAATATTATCAACATAACATGCATTATTACCCATATTATGCAGTTATAATCGCTAGAACTACAATAATTATACTTATTACTCCCAATGTTATCAACATAACATGCATTATTACGGATATAATTCGGCAGTTATTATCGCTAGAACTACAATAATTATACTTATTACTCCCAATATTCTCAATATAACATGCATTATTACCCATATTATACAGTTATTAGCGCTAGAACTATAATAGTTATACTTATTACTTATATTATTATCCGTATAACATGCATTATTACTCCTATTATGCAGTTACTATCGCTGGAACTATAATATTTATACTTATTACTTCCAATATTATCAATGTAACTTGCAATATTCCCCATATTGTACTGTTATTATCGTCAGAACTATAATAAATATACTTATTACACCCAATATTATCAATATAACATGTATTATTACCCATATTATACTGTTATTATCGTCAGAACTATAATAAATATACTTATTATTCCCAATATTATCAATATAACATGCATTATTACCCCTATTATGCACTTATTATCGCTAGAACTATAATAACTATACTTATTACTCCCAATATTATCAATATAACATGCATTATTACCCATATTATACTGTTATTACCGTCAGAACTATAATAAATATACTAATTACTCCCAATATTATCAATATAACATGCATTATTACCCATATTATACTGTTATTATCGTCAGAACTATAATAAATATACTAATTACTCCCAGTGTTATCAATATAACATGCATTATTACCCATATTATGCACTTATTATCGCTAGAACTACAATAATTATACTTATTACTCCCAATATTGTCAATATAACATGCATTATTACCCATATTATACAGTTATTAGCGCTAGAACTATAATAGTTATACTTATTACTTATATTATTATCCGTATAACATGCATTATTACTCCTATTATGCAGTTACTATCGCTGGAACTATAATAATTATACTTATTACTTCCAATATTATCAATATAACTTGCAATATTCCCCATATTGTACTGTTATTATCATCAGAACTATAATAAATATACTTATTACTCCCAATATTATCAATATAACATGCATTATTACCAATATTATGCAGTTATTATCGCTAGAACTACAATAATTATACTTATTACTTTTATTATTATCAATATAACATGCACTATTACCCATCTTATGCACTTATTATCGCTAGAACTATAATAATTATACGTATTATTCCCAATATTATCAATATAACATGTATTATTACCCATATTATAATGTTATTATCGTCAGAACTATAATAAATATACTTATTACTCCCAATATTATCAACATAACATGCATTATTACTCATATTATGCAGTTATTATCGCTAGAACTACAATAATTATACTTATTACTCCCAATGTTATCAACATAACATGCATTATCACCCATATTATGCAGTTATTATCGCTAGAACTACAATAATTATACTTATTACTCCCAATGTTATCAATATAACATGCATTATTACCCCTATTATGCACTTATTATCGCTAGAACTATAATAATTATACTTATTATTCCCAATATTATCAATATAACATGTATTATTACCCATATTATACTGTTATTATCGTCAGAACTATAATAAATATACTTATTACTCCCAATATTATCAACATAACATGCATTATTACCCATATTATGCAGTTATAATCGCTAGAACTACAATAATTATACTTATTACTCCCAATGTTATCAACATAACATGCATTATTACGGATATAATTCGGCAGTTATTATCGCTAGAACTACAATAATTATACTTATTACTCCCAATATTCTCAATATAACATGCATTATTACCCATATTATACAGTTATTAGCGCTAGAACTATAATAGTTATACTTATTACTTATATTATTATCCGTATAACATGCATTATTACTCCTATTATGCAGTTACTATCGCTGGAACTATAATATTTATACTTATTACTTCCAATATTATCAATGTAACTTGCAATATTCCCCATATTGTACTGTTATTATCGTCAGAACTATAATAAATATACTTATTACACCCAATATTATCAATATAACATGTATTATTACCCATATTATACTGTTATTATCGTCAGAACTATAATAAATATACTTATTATTCCCAATATTATCAATATAACATGCATTATTACCCCTATTATGCACTTATTATCGCTAGAACTATAATAACTATACTTATTACTCCCAATATTATCAATATAACATGCATTATTACCCATATTATACTGTTATTACCGTCAGAACTATAATAAATATACTAATTACTCCCAATATTATCAATATAACATGCATTATTACCCATATTATACTGTTATTATCGTCAGAACTATAATAAATATACTAATTACTCCCAGTGTTATCAATATAACATGCATTATTACCCATATTATGCACTTATTATCGCTAGAACTACAATAATTATACTTATTACTCCCAATATTGTCAATATAACATGCATTATTACCCATATTATACAGTTATTAGCGCTAGAACTATAATAGTTATACTTATTACTTATATTATTATCCGTATAACATGCATTATTACTCCTATTATGCAGTTACTATCGCTGGAACTATAATAATTATACTTATTACTTCCAATATTATCAATATAACTTGCAATATTCCCCATATTGTACTGTTATTATCATCAGAACTATAATAAATATACTTATTACTCCCAATATTATCAATATAACATGCATTATTACCAATATTATGCAGTTATTATCGCTAGAACTAGAATAATTATACTTATTACTTTTATTATTATCAATATAACATGCACTATTACCCATCTTATGCAGTTATTATAGCTGGATCTATAATAATTATACTTATTACTTTTATTACTATCAATATAACATGCGCTATTACCCATATTATGCAGTTATTATCGCTCGAACTATAATAATTATACTTATTACTTGTATTATTATCAGTATAACATGCATTATTACCCATATTATGCAGTTATTATCGCTAGAACTATAATAGTTATACTTATTACTTTTACTATTATCAATATAACATGCACTATTACCCATATTATGCACTTATTATCGCTAGAACTATAATAATTATACGTATTATTCCCAATATTATCAATATAACATGTATTATTACCCATATTATAATGTTATTATCGTCAGAACTATAATAAATATACTTATTACTCCCAATATTATCAACATAACATGCATTATTACTCATATTATGCAGTTATTATCGCTAGAACTACAATAATTATACTTATTACTCCCAATGTTATCAACATAACATGCATTATCACCCATATTATGCAGTTATTATCGCAAGAACTACAATAATTATACTTATTACTCCCAATGTTATCAATATAACATGCATTATTACCCCTATTATGCACTTATTATCGCTAGAACTATAATAATTATACTTATTATTCCCAATATTATCAATATAACATGTATTATTACCCATATTATACTGTTATTATCGTCAGAACTATAATAAATATACTTATTACTCCCAATATTATCAACATAACATGCATTATTACCCATATTATGCAGTTATAATCGCTAGAACTACAATAATTATACTTATTACTCCCAATGTTATCAACATAACATGCATTATTACGGATATAATTCGGCAGTTATTATCGCTAGAACTACAATAATTATACTTATTACTCCCAATATTGTCAATATAACATGCATTATTACCCATATTATACAGTTATTAGCGCTAGAACTATAATAGTTATACTTATTACTTATATTATTATCCGTATAACATGCATTATTACTCCTATTATGCAGTTACTATCGCTGGAACTATAATAATTATACTTATTACTTCCAATATTATCAATATAACTTGCAATATTCCCCATATTGTACTGTTATTATCATCAGAACTATAATAAATATACTTATTACTCCCAATATTATCAATATAACATGCATTATTACCAATATTATGCAGTTATTATCGCTAGAACTACAATAATTATACTTATTACTTTTATTATTATCAATATAACATGCACTATTACCCATCTTATGCAGTTATTATAGCTGGATCTATAATAATTATACTTATTACTTTTATTACTATCAATATAACATGCGCTATTACCCATATTATGCAGTTATTATCGCTCGAACTATAATAATTATACTTATTACTTGTATTATTATCAGTATAACATGCATTATTACCCATATTATGCAGTTATTATCGCTAGAACTATAATAGTTATACTTATTACTTTTACTATTATCAATATAACATGCACTATTACCCATATTATGCACTTATTATCGCTAGAACTATAATAATTATACTTATTATTCCCAATATTATCAATATAACATGTATTATTACCCATATTATACTGTTATTATCGTCAGAACTATAATAAATATACTTATTACTCCCAATATTATCAACATAACATGCATTATTACCCATATTATGCAGTTATAATCGCTAGAACTACAATAATTATACTTATTACTCCCAATGTTATCAACATAACATGCATTATTACGGATATAATTCGGCAGTTATTATCGCTAGAACTACAATAATTATACTTATTACTCCCAATATTCTCAATATGACATGCATTATTACCCATATTATACAGTTATTAGCGCTAGAACTATAATAGTTATACTTATTACTTATATTATTATCCGTATAACATGCATTATTACTCCTATTATGCAGTTACTATCGCTGGAACTATAATATTTATACTTATTACTTCCAATATTATCAATGTAACTTGCAATATTCCCCATATTGTACTGTTATTATCGTCAGAACTATAATAAATATACTTATTACACCCAATATTATCAATATAACATGTATTATTACCCATATTATACTGTTATTATCGTCAGAACTATAATAAATATACTTATTATTCCCAATATTATCAATATAACATGCATTATTACCCCTATTATGCACTTATTATCGCTAGAACTATAATAACTATACTTATTACTCCCAATATTATCAATATAACATGCATTATTACCCATATTATACAGTTATTATCGCTAGAACTATAATAGTTATACTTATTACTCCCAATGTTATCAACATAACATGCATTATTACGGATATAATTCGGCAGTTATTATCGCTAGAACTACAATAATTATACTTATTACTCCCAATATTATCAATATAACATGCATTATTACCCATATTATACAGTTATTAGCGCTAGAACTATAATAGTTATACTCATTACTTATATTATTATCCGTATAACATGCATTATTACTCCTATTATGCAGTTATTATCGCTCGAACTACAATAATTATACTTATTACTCCCAATGTTATCAATATAACATGCATTATTACCCATATTATACTGTTATTATCGTCAGAACTATAATAAATATACTTATTACTCCCACTATTATCAATATAACATGCATTATTACCCATATCATGCAGTTATTATCGCTAGAACTGCAATAATTATACTTATTACTATTATTATTATCAATATAACATGCACTATTACCCATCTTATGCAGTTATTATAGCTGGATCTATAATAATTATACTTATTACTTTTATTACTATCAATATAACATGCGCTATTACCCATATTATGCAGTTATTATCGCTCGAACTATAATAATTATACTTATTACTTGTATTATTATCAGTATAACATGCATTATTACCCATATTATGCAGTTATTATCGCTAGGACTATAATAGTTATACTTATTACTTTTACTATTATCAATATAACATGCACTATTACCCATATTATGCACTTATTATCGCTAGAACTATAATAATTATACGTATTATTCCCAATATTATCAATATAACATGTATTATTACCCATATTATAATGTTATTATCGTCAGAACTATAATAAATATACTTATTACTCCCAATATTATCAACATAACATGCATTATTACTCATATTATGCAGTTATTATCGCTAGAACTACAATAATTATACTTATTACTCCCAATGTTATCAACATAACATGCATTATCACCCATATTATGCAGTTATTATCGCTAGAACTACAATAATTATACTTATTACTCCCAATGTTATCAATATAACATGCATTATTACCCCTATTATGCAGTTATTATCGCTAGAACTATAATAGTTATACTTATTTCTTTTACTATTATCAATATAACATGCACTATTACCCATATTATGCATTTATTATCGCTAGAACTACAATAATTATACTTATTACTCCCAATATTGTCAATATAACATGCATTATTACCCATATTATACAGTTATTAGCGCTAGAACTATAATAGTTATACTTATTACTTATATTATTATCCGTATAACATGCATTATTACTCCTATTATGCAGTTACTATCGCTGGAACTATAATAATTATACTTATTACTTCCAATATTATCAATATAACTTGCAATATTCCCCATATTGTACTGTTATTATCATCAGAACTATAATAAATATACTTATTACTCCCAATATTATCAATATAACATGCATTATTACCAATATTATGCAGTTATTATCGCTAGAACTACATTAATTATACTTATTACTTTTATTATTATCAATATAACATGCACTATTACCCATCTTATGCAGTTATTATAGCTGGATCTATAATAATTATACTTATTACTTTTATTACTATCAATATAACATGCGCTATTACCCATATTATGCAGTTATTATCGCTCGAACTATAATAATTATACTTATTACTTTTATTATTATCAATATAACATGCACTATTACCCATCTTATGCAGTTATTATAGCTGGATCTATAATAATTATACTTATTACTTTTATTACTATCAATATAACATGCGCTATTACCCATATTATGCAGTTATTATCGCTCGAACTATAATAATTATACTTATTACTTGTATTATTATCAGTATAACATGCATTATTACCCATATTATGCAGTTATTATCGCTAGAACTATAATAGTTATACTTATTACTTTTACTATTATCAATATAACATGCACTATTACCCATATTATGCACTTATTATCGCTAGAACTATAATAATTATACTTATTATTCCCAATATTATCAATATAACATGTATTATTACCCATATTATACTGTTATTATCGTCAGAACTATAATAAATATACTTATTACTCCCAATATTATCAACATAACATGCATTATTACCCATATTATGCAGTTATAATCGCTAGAACTACAATAATTATACTTATTACTCCCAATGTTATCAACATAACATGCATTATTACGGATATAATTCGGCAGTTATTATCGCTAGAACTACAATAATTATACTTATTACTCCCAATATTCTCAATATAACATGCATTATTACCCATATTATACAGTTATTAGCGCTAGAACTATAATAGTTATACTTATTACTTATATTATTATCCGTATAACATGCATTATTACTCCTATTATGCAGTTACTATCGCTGGAACTATAATATTTATACTTATTACTTCCAATATTATCAATGTAACTTGCAATATTCCCCATATTGTACTGTTATTATCGTCAGAACTATAATAAATATACTTATTACACCCAATATTATCAATATAACATGTATTATTACCCATATTATACTGTTATTATCGTCAGAACTATAATAAATATACTTATTATTCCCAATATTATCAATATAACATGCATTATTACCCCTATTATGCACTTATTATCGCTAGAACTATAATAACTATACTTATTACTCCCAATATTATCAATATAACATGCATTATTACCCATATTATACAGTTATTATCGCTAGAACTATAATAGTTATACTTATTACTCCCAATGTTATCAACATAACATGCATTATTACGGATATAATTCGGCAGTTATTATCGCTAGAACTACAATAATTATACTTATTACTCCCAATATTATCAATATAACATGCATTATTACCCATATTATACAGTTATTAGCGCTAGAACTATAATAGTTATACTCATTACTTATATTATTATCCGTATAACATGCATTATTACTCCTATTATGCAGTTATTATCGCTCGAACTACAATAATTATACTTATTACTCCCAATGTTATCAATATAACATGCATTATTACCCATATTATACTGTTATTATCGTCAGAACTATAATAAATATACTTATTACTCCCACTATTATCAATATAACATGCATTATTACCCATATCATGCAGTTATTATCGCTAGAACTGCAATAATTATACTTATTACTATTATTATTATCAATATAACATGCACTATTACCCATCTTATGCAGTTATTATAGCTGGATCTATAATAATTATACTTATTACTTTTATTACTATCAATATAACATGCGCTATTACCCATATTATGCAGTTATTATCGCTCGAACTATAATAATTATACTTATTACTTGTATTATTATCAGTATAACATGCATTATTACCCATATTATGCAGTTATTATCGCTAGAACTATAATAGTTATACTTATTACTTTTACTATTATCAATATAACATGCACTATTACCCATATTATGCACTTATTATCGCTAGAACTATAATAATTATACGTATTATTCCCAATATTATCAATATAACATGTATTATTACCCATATTATAATGTTATTATCGTCAGAACTATAATAAATATACTTATTACTCCCAATATTATCAACATAACATGCATTATTACTCATATTATGCAGTTATTATCGCTAGAACTACAATAATTATACTTATTACTCCCAATGTTATCAACATAACATGCATTATCACCCATATTATGCAGTTATTATCGCTAGAACTACAATAATTATACTTATTACTCCCAATGTTATCAATATAACATGCATTATTACCCCTATTATGCAGTTATTATCGCTAGAACTATAATAGTTATACTTATTTCTTTTACTATTATCAATATAACATGCACTATTACCCATATTATGCACTTATTATCGCTCGAACTATAATAATTATACTTATTACTTGTATTATTATCAGTATAACATGCATTATTACCCATATTATGCAGTTATTATCGCTAGAACTATAATAGTTATACTTATTACTTTTACTATTATCAATATAACATGCACTATTACCCATATTATGCACTTATTATCGCAGAACTATAATAATTATACTTATTATTCCCAATATTATCAATATAACATGTATTATTACCCATATTATACTGTTATTATCGTCAGAACTATAATAAATATACTTATTACTCCCAATATTATCAACATAACATGCATTATTACCCATATTATGCAGTTATAATCGCTAGAACTACAATAATTATACTTATTACTCCCAATGTTATCAACATAACATGCATTATTACGGATATAATTCGGCAGTTATTATCGCTAGAACTACAATAATTATACTTATTACTCCCAATATTGTCAATATAACATGCATTATTACCCATATTATACAGTTATTAGCGCTAGAACTATAATAGTTATACTTATTACTTATATTATTATCCGTATAACATGCATTATTACTCCTATTATGCAGTTACTATCGCTGGAACTATAATAATTATACTTATTACTTCCAATATTATCAATATAACTTGCAATATTCCCCATATTGTACTGTTATTATCATCAGAACTATAATAAATATACTTATTACTCCCAATATAATCAATATAACATGCATTATTACCAATATTATGCAGTTATTATCGCTAGAACTACAATAATTATACTTATTACTTTTATTATTATCAATATAACATGCACTATTACCCATCTTATGCAGTTATTATAGCTGGATCTATAATAATTATACTTACTACTTTTATTACTATCAATATAACATGCGCTATTACCCATATTATGCAGTTATTATCGCTCGAACTATAATAATTATACTTATTACTTGTATTATTATCAGTATAACATGCATTATCACCCATATTATGCAGTTATTATCGCTAGAACTATAATAGTTATACTTATTACTTTTACTATTATCAATATAACATGCACTATTACCCATATTATGCACTTATTATCGCTAGAACTATAATAATTATACTTATTATTCCCAATATTATCAATATAACATGTATTATTACCCATATTATACTGTTATTATCGTCAGAACTATAATAAATATACTTATTACTCCCAATATTATCAACATAACATGCATTATTACCCATATTATGCAGTTATAATCGCTAGAACTACAATAATTATACTTATTACTCCCAATGTTATCAACATAACATGCATTATTACGGATATAATTCGGCAGTTATTATCGCTAGAACTACAATAATTATACTTATTACTCCCAATATTCTCAATATAACATGCATTATTACCCATATTATACAGTTATTAGCGCTAGAACTATAATAGTTATACTTATTACTTATATTATTATCCGTATAACATGCATTATTACTCCTATTATGCAGTTACTATCGCTGGAACTATAATATTTATACTTATTACTTCCAATATTATCAATGTAACTTGCAATATTCCCCATATTGTACTGTTATTATCGTCAGAACTATAATAAATATACTTATTACACCCAATATTATCAATATAACATGTATTATTACCCATATTATACTGTTATTATCGTCAGAACTATAATAAATATACTTATTATTCCCAATATTATCAATATAACATGCATTATTACCCCTATTATGCACTTATTATCGCTAGAACTATAATAACTATACTTATTACTCCCAATATTATCAATATAACATGCATTATTACCCATATTATACTGTTATTACCGTCAGAACTATAATAAATATACTAATTACTCCCAATATTATCAATATAACATGCATTATTACCCATATTATACTGTTATTATCGTCAGAACTATAATAAATATACTAATTACTCCCAGTGTTATCAATATAACATGCATTATTACCCATATTATGCACTTATTATCGCTAGAACTACAATAATTATACTTATTACTCCCAATATTGTCAATATAACATGCATTATTACCCATATTATACAGTTATTAGCGCTAGAACTATAATAGTTATACTTATTACTTATATTATTATCCGTATAACATGCATTATTACTCCTATTATGCAGTTACTATCGCTGGAACTATAATAATTATACTTATTACTTCCAATATTATCAATATAACTTGCAATATTCCCCATATTGTACTGTTATTATCATCAGAACTATAATAAATATACTTATTACTCCCAATATTATCAATATAACATGCATTATTACCAATATTATGCAGTTATTATCGCTAGAACTACAATAATTATACTTATTACTTTTATTATTATCAATATAACATGCACTATTACCCATCTTATGCAGTTATTATAGCTGGATCTATAATAATTATACTTATTACTTTTATTACTATCAATATAACATGCGCTATTACCCATATTATGCAGTTATTATCGCTCGAACTATAATAATTATACTTATTACTTCCAATATTATCAATATAACTTGCAATATTCCCCATATTGTACTGTTATTATCATCAGAACTATAATAAATATACTTATTACTCCCAATATTATCAATATAACATGCATTATTACCAATATTATGCAGTTATTATCGCTAGAACTACAATAATTATACTTATTACTTTTATTATTATCAATATAACATGCACTATTACCCATCTTATGCAGTTATTATAGCTGGATCTATAATAATTATACTTATTACTTTTATTACTATCAATATAACATGCGCTATTACCCATATTATGCAGTTATTATCGCTCGAACTATAATAATTATACTTATTACTTGTATTATTATCAGTATAACATGCATTATTACCCATATTATGCAGTTATTATCGCTAGAACTATAATAGTTATACTTATTACTTTTACTATTATCAATATAACATGCACTATTACCCATATTATGCACTTATTATCGCTAGAACTATAATAATTATACTTATTATTCCCAATATTATCAATATAACATGTATTATTACCCATATTATACTGTTATTATCGTCAGAACTATAATAAATATACTTATTACTCCCAATATTATCAACATAACATGCATTATTACCCATATTATGCAGTTATAATCGCTAGAACTACAATAATTATACTTATTACTCCCAATGTTATCAACATAACATGCATTATTACGGATATAATTCGGCAGTTATTATCGCTAGAACTACAATAATTATACTTATTACTCCCAATATTCTCAATATAACATGCATTATTACCCATATTATACAGTTATTAGCGCTAGAACTATAATAGTTATACTTATTACTTATATTATTATCCGTATAACATGCATTATTACTCCTATTATGCAGTTACTATCGCTGGAACTATAATATTTATACTTATTACTTCCAATATTATCAATGTAACTTGCAATATTCCCCATATTGTACTGTTATTATCGTCAGAACTATAATAAATATACTTATTACACCCAATATTATCAATATAACATGTATTATTACCCATATTATACTGTTATTATCGTCAGAACTATAATAAATATACTTATTATTCCCAATATTATCAATATAACATGCATTATTACCACTATTATGCACTTATTATCGCTAGAACTATAATAACTATACTTATTACTCCCAATATTATCAATATAACATGCATTATTACCCATATTATACTGTTATTACCGTCAGAACTATAATAAATATACTAATTACTCCCAATATTATCAATATAACATGCATTATTACCCATATTATACTGTTATTATCGTCAGAACTATAATAAATATACTAATTACTCCCAGTGTTATCAATATAACATGCATTATTACCCATATTATGCACTTATTATCGCTAGAACTACAATAATTATACTTATTACTCCCAATATTGTCAATATAACATGCATTATTACCCATATTATACAGTTATTAGCGCTAGAACTATAATAGTTATACTTATTACTTATATTATTATCCGTATAACATGCATTATTACTCCTATTATGCAGTTACTATCGCTGGAACTATAATAATTATACTTATTACTTCCAATATTATCAATATAACTTGCAATATTCCCCATATTGTACTGTTATTATCATCAGAACTATAATAAATATACTTATTACTCCCAATATTATCAATATAACATGCATTATTACCAATATTATGCAGTTATTATCGCTAGAACTACAATAATTATACTTATTACTTTTATTATTATCAATATAACATGCACTATTACCCATCTTATGCAGTTATTATAGCTGGATCTATAATAATTATACTTATTACTTTTATTACTATCAATATAACATGCGCTATTACCCATATTATGCAGTTATTATCGCTCGAACTATAATAATTATACTTATTACTTGTATTATTATCAGTATAACATGCATTATTACCCATATTATGCAGTTATTATCGCTAGAACTATAATAGTTATACTTATTACTTTTACTATTATCAATATAACATGCACTATTACCCATATTATGCACTTATTATCGCTAGAACTATAATAATTATACGTATTATTCCCAATATTATCAATATAACATGTATTATTACCCATATTATAATGTTATTATCGTCAGAACTATAATAAATATACTTATTACTCCCAATATTATCAACATAACATGCATTATTACTCATATTATGCAGTTATTATCGCTAGAACTACAATAATTATACTTATTACTCCCAATGTTATCAACATAACATGCATTATCACCCATATTATGCAGTTATTATCGCTAGAACTACAATAATTATACTTATTACTCCCAATGTTATCAATATAACATGCATTATTACCCCTATTATGCACTTATTATCGCTAGAACTATAATAATTATACTTATTATTCCCAATATTATCAATATAACATGTATTATTACCCATATTATACTGTTATTATCGTCAGAACTATAATAAATATACTTATTACTCCCAATATTATCAACATAACATGCATTATTACCCATATTATGCAGTTATAATCGCTAGAACTACAATAATTATACTTATTACTCCCAATGTTATCAACATAACATGCATTATTACGGATATAATTCGGCAGTTATTATCGCTAGAACTACAATAATTATACTTATTACTCCCAATATTCTCAATATAACATGCATTATTACCCATATTATACAGTTATTAGCGCTAGAACTATAATAGTTATACTTATTACTTATATTATTATCCGTATAACATGCATTATTACTCCTATTATGCAGTTACTATCGCTGGAACTATAATATTTATACTTATTACTTCCAATATTATCAATGTAACTTGCAATATTCCCCATATTGTACTGTTATTATCGTCAGAACTATAATAAATATACTTATTACACCCAATATTATCAATATAACATGTATTATTACCCATATTATACTGTTATTATCGTCAGAACTATAATAAATATACTTATTATTCCCAATATTATCAATATAACATGCATTATTACCCCTATTATGCACTTATTATCGCTAGAACTATAATAACTATACTTATTACTCCCAATATTATCAATATAACATGCATTATTACCCATATTATGCACTTATTATCGCTAGAACTACAATAATTATACTTATTACTCCCAATATTGTCAATATAACATGCATTATTACCCATATTATACAGTTATTAGCGCTAGAACTATAATAGTTATACTTATTACTTATATTATTATCCGTATAACATGCATTATTACTCCTATTATGCAGTTACTATCGCTGGAACTATAATAATTATACTTATTACTTCCAATATTATCAATATAACTTGCAATATTCCCCATATTGTACTGTTATTATCATCAGAACTATAATAAATATACTTATTACTCCCAATATTATCAATATAACATGCATTATTACCAATATTATGCAGTTATTATCGCTAGAACTACAATAATTATACTTATTACTTTTATTATTATCAATATAACATGCACTATTACCCATCTTATGCAGTTATTATAGCTGGATCTATAATAATTATACTTATTACTTCCAATATTATCAATATAACTTGCAATATTCCCCATATTGTACTGTTATTATCATCAGAACTATAATAAATATACTTATTACTCCCAATATTATCAATATAACATGCATTATTACCAATATTATGCAGTTATTATCGCTAGAACTACAATAATTATACTTATTACTTTTATTATTATCAATATAACATGCACTATTACCCATCTTATGCAGTTATTATAGCTGGATCTATAATAATTATACTTATTACTTTTATTACTATCAATATAACATGCGCTATTACCCATATTATGCAGTTATTATCGCTCGAACTATAATAATTATACTTATTACTTGTATTATTATCAGTATAACATGCATTATTACCCATATTATGCAGTTATTATCGCTAGAACTATAATAGTTATACTTATTACTTTTACTATTATCAATATAACATGCACTATTACCCATATTATGCACTTATTATCGCTAGAACTATAATAATTATACGTATTATTCCCAATATTATCAATATAACATGTATTATTACCCATATTATAATGTTATTATCGTCAGAACTATAATAAATATACTTATTACTCCCAATATTATCAACATAACATGCATTATTACTCATATTATGCAGTTATTATCGCTAGAACTACAATAATTATACTTATTACTCCCAATGTTATCAACATAACATGCATTATCACCCATATTATGCAGTTATTATCGCTAGAACTACAATAATTATACTTATTACTCCCAATGTTATCAATATAACATGCATTATTACCCCTATTATGCACTTATTATCGCTAGAACTATAATAATTATACTTATTATTCCCAATATTATCAATATAACATGTATTATTACCCATATTATACTGTTATTATCGTCAGAACTATAATAAATATACTTATTACTCCCAATATTATCAACATAACATGCATTATTACCCATATTATGCAGTTATAATCGCTAGAACTACAATAATTATACTTATTACTCCCAATGTTATCAACATAACATGCATTATTACGGATATAATTCGGCAGTTATTATCGCTAGAACTACAATAATTATACTTATTACTCCCAATATTGTCAATATAACATGCATTATTACCCATATTATACAGTTATTAGCGCTAGAACTATAATAGTTATACTTATTACTTATATTATTATCCGTATAACATGCATTATTACTCCTATTATGCAGTTACTATCGCTGGAACTATAATAATTATACTTATTACTTCCAATATTATCAATATAACTTGCAATATTCCCCATATTGTACTGTTATTATCATCAGAACTATAATAAATATACTTATTACTCCCAATATTATCAATATAACATGCATTATTACCAATATTATGCAGTTATTATCGCTAGAACTACAATAATTATACTTATTACTTTTATTATTATCAATATAACATGCACTATTACCCATCTTATGCAGTTATTATAGCTGGATCTATAATAATTATACTTATTACTTTTATTACTATCAATATAACATGCGCTATTACCCATATTATGCAGTTATTATCGCTCGAACTATAATAATTATACTTATTACTTGTATTATTATCAGTATAACATGCATTATTACCCATATTATGCAGTTATTATCGCTAGAACTATAATAGTTATACTTATTACTTTTACTATTATCAATATAACATGCACTATTACCCATATTATGCACTTATTATCGCTAGAACTATAATAATTATACTTATTATTCCCAATATTATCAATATAACATGTATTATTACCCATATTATACTGTTATTATCGTCAGAACTATAATAAATATACTTATTACTCCCAATATTATCAACATAACATGCATTATTACCCATATTATGCAGTTATAATCGCTAGAACTACAATAATTATACTTATTACTCCCAATGTTATCAACATAACATGCATTATTACGGATATAATTCGGCAGTTATTATCGCTAGAACTACAATAATTATACTTATTACTCCCAATATTCTCAATATAACATGCATTATTACCCATATTATACAGTTATTAGCGCTAGAACTATAATAGTTATACTTATTACTTATATTATTATCCGTATAACATGCATTATTACTCCTATTATGCAGTTACTATCGCTGGAACTATAATATTTATACTTATTACTTCCAATATTATCAATGTAACTTGCAATATTCCCCATATTGTACTGTTATTATCGTCAGAACTATAATAAATATACTTATTACACCCAATATTATCAATATAACATGTATTATTACCCATATTATACTGTTATTATCGTCAGAACTATAATAAATATACTTATTATTCCCAATATTATCAATATAACATGCATTATTACCCCTATTATGCACTTATTATCGCTAGAACTATAATAACTATACTTATTACTCCCAATATTATCAATATAACATGCATTATTACCCATATTATACAGTTATTATCGCTAGAACTATAATAGTTATACTTATTACTCCCAATGTTATCAACATAACATGCATTATTACGGATATAATTCGGCAGTTATTATCGCTAGAACTACAATAATTATACTTATTACTCCCAATATTATCAATATAACATGCATTATTACCCATATTATACAGTTATTAGCGCTAGAACTATAATAGTTATACTCATTACTTATATTATTATCCGTATAACATGCATTATTACTCCTATTATGCAGTTATTATCGCTCGAACTACAATAATTATACTTATTACTCCCAATGTTATCAATATAACATGCATTATTACCCATATTATACTGTTATTATCGTCAGAACTATAATAAATATACTTATTACTCCCACTATTATCAATATAACATGCATTATTACCCATATCATGCAGTTATTATCGCTAGAACTGCAATAATTATACTTATTACTATTATTATTATCAATATAACATGCACTATTACCCATATTATGCAGTTATTATCGCTCGAACTATAAAAATTATACTTATTACTTTTATTACTATCAATATAACATGCACTGTTACCCATATTATGCAGTTACTATCGCTAGAACTGTAATAATTATACTTATTACTCCTAATATTATCAATATGTCATGCATTATTACCCATATTATTCTGTTATTGTCGTCAGAACTATAATAAATATACTAATTACACCCAATGTTATCAATATAACATGCATTATTACCCATATTATGCAGTTGTTATCGCTAGAACTACAATAATTATACTTATTACTCCCAATATTATCAATATAACATGCATTATTACCCATATTATACAGTTATTAGCGCTAGAACTATAATAGTTATACTCATTGCTTATATTATTATCCGTATAACATGCATTATTACTCCTATTATGCAGTAATTATCGCTGGAACTATAATAATTATACTTATTACTTCCAATATTATCAATATAACTTGCAATATTCCCCATATTGTACTGTTATTATCGTCAGAACTATAATAAATACACTTATTGCTCCCAATATTATCAATATAACATGTATTATTACCCATATTATACTGTTATTATCGCTGGAACTATAATAATTATACTTAGTACTTCCAATATTATCAATATAACTTGCAATATTCCCCATATTGTACTGTTATTATCGTCAGAACTATAATAAATACACTTATTACTCCCAATATTATCAATATAACATGCATTATTACCCATATTATACTGTTATTATCGTCAGAACTATAATAAATATACTTATTATTCCCAATATTATCAATATAACATGCATTATTACCCATAGTATGCAGTTATTATCGCTAGAACTATAATAGTTATACTTATTACTTTTACTATTATCAATATAACATGCACTATTACCCATCTTATGCAGTTATTATAGCTGGATCTATAATAATTATACTTATTACTTTTATTACTATCAATATAACATGCGCTATTACCCATATTATGCAGTTATTATCGCTCGAACTATGATAATTATACTTATTACTTGTATTATTATCAGTATAACATGCATTATTACCCATATTATGCAGTTATTATCGCTAGAACTATAATAGTTATACTTATTACTTTTACTATTATCAATATAACATGCACTATTACCCATATTATGCACTTATTATCGCTAGAACTATAATAATTATACTTATTATTCCCAATATTATCAATATAACATGTATTATTACCCATATTATAATGTTATTATCGTCAGAACTATAATAAATATACTTATTACTCCCAATATTATCAATATAACATGCATTATTACCCCTATTATGCAGTTATTATCGTCAGAACTATAATAAATATACTAATTACTCCCAATGTTATCAATATAACATGCATTATTACCCATATTATGCAGTTATTGTCGCTAGAACTACAATAATTATACTTATTACTCCCAATATTATCAATATAACATGCATTATTACCCATATTATACAGTTATTAGCGCTAGAACTATAATAGTTATACTCATTACTTATATTATTATCCGTATAACATGCATTATTACTCCTATTATGCAGTTATTATCGCTGGAACTATAATAATTATACTTATTACTTCCAATATTATCAATATAACTTGCAATATTCCCCATATTGTACTGTTATTATCGTCAGAACTATAATAAATACACTTATTGCTCCCAATATTATCAATATAACATGTATTATTACCCATATTATACTGTTATTATCGCTGGAACTATAATAATTATACTTAGTACTTCCAATATTATCAATATAACTTGCAATATTCCCCATATTGTACTGTTATTATCGTCAGAACTATAATAAATACACTTATTACTCCCAATATTATCAATATAACATGCATTATTACCCATATTATACTGTTATTATCGTCAGAACTATAATAAATATACTTATTATTCCCAATATTATCAATATAACATGCATTATTACCCATATTATGCAGTTATTATCGCTAGAACTATAATAATTATACTTATTACTCCCAATATTATCAATATAACATGCATTATTACCCATATTATACAGTTATTATCGCTAGAACTACAATAGTTATACTTATTGCTTATATTGTTATCAGTATAACATGCATTATTACCCCTACTATGCAGTTATTATCGCTAGAACTATAATAGTTATACTTATTACTTTTACTATTATCAATATAACATGCACTATTACCCATCTTATGCAGTTATTATAGCTGGATCTATAATAATTATACTTACTACTTTTATTACTATCAATATAACATGCGCTATTACCCATATTATGCAGTTATTATCGCTCGAACTATGATAATTATACTTATTACTTGTATTATTATCAGTATAACATGCATTATTACCCATATTATGCAGTTATTATCGCTAGAACTATAATAGTTATACTTATTACTTTTACTATTATCAATATAACATGCACTATTACCCATATTATGCACTTATTATCGTCAGAACTATAATAAATATACTTATTACTCCCAATATTATCAACATAACATGCATTATTACCCATATTATGCAGTTATTATCGCTAGAACTACAATAATTATACTTATTACTCCCAATGTTATCAACATAACATGCATTATTACCCATATTATGCAGTTATTATCGCTAGAACTACAATAATTATACTTATTACTCCCAATGTTATCAATATAACATGCATTATTACCCCTATTATGCAGTTATTATCGTCAGAACTATAATAAATATACTAATTACTCCCAATGTTATCAATATAACATGCATTATTACCCATATTATGCAGTTATTGTCGCTAGAACTACAATAATTATACTTATTGCTCCCAATATTATCAATATAACATGCATTATTACCCATATTATACAGTTATTAGCGCTAGAACTATAATAGTTATACTCATTACTTATATTATTATCCGTATAACATGCATTATTACTCCTATTATGCAGTTATTATCGCTGGAACTATAATAATTATACTTATTACTTCCAATATTATCAATATAACTTGCCATATTCCCCATATTGTACTGTTATTATCGTCAGAACTATAATAAATACACTTATTGCTCCCAATATTATCAATATAACATGCATTATTACCCCTACTATGCAGTTATTATCGCTAGAACTATAATAATTATACTTATTACTCCCAATATTATCAATATAGCATGTATTATTACCCAAATTATACTGTTATTATCGTCAAAACTATAATAAATCTACTTATTATTCCCAATATTATCAATATAACATGCATTATTACCCATATTATGCAGTTATTATCGCTAGAACTACAATAATTATACTTACTACTCCCAATGTTATCAATATAACATGCATTATTCCCCATATTATAGAGTTATTATCGCTAGAACTACAATAGTTATACTTATTGCTTATATTATTATCAGTATAACATGCATTATTACCCCTACTATGCAGTTATTATCGCTAGAACTATAATAATTATACTTATTACTCCCAATATTATCAATATAACATGCATTATTACCCATATTATACTGTTATTATCGTCAGAACTATAATAAATATACGAATTACTCCCAATATTATCAATATAACATGCATTATTACCAATATTATGCAGTTATTATCGCTAGAACTACAATAATTATACTTATTACTTTTATTATTATCAATATAACATGCACTATTACCCATCTTATGCAGTTATTATAGCTGGATCTATAATAATTATACTTATTACTTTTATTACTATCAATATAACATGCGCTATTACCCATATTATGCAGTTATTATCGCTCGAACTATAATAATTATACTTATTACTTGTATTATTATCAGTATAACATGCATTATTACCCATATTATGCAGTTATTATCGCTAGAACTATAATAGTTATACTTATTACTTTTACTATTATCAATATAACATGCACTATTACCCATATTATGCACTTATTATCGCTAGAACTATAATAATTATACTTATTATTCCCAATATTATCAATATAACATGTATTATTACCCATATTATACTGTTATTATCGTCAGAACTATAATAAATATACTTATTACTCCCAATATTATCAACATAACATGCATTATTACCCATATTATGCAGTTATAATCGCTAGAACTACAATAATTATACTTATTACTCCCAATGTTATCAACATAACATGCATTATTACGGATATAATTCGGCAGTTATTATCGCTAGAACTACAATAATTATACTTATTACTCCCAATATTCTCAATATAACATGCATTATTACCCATATTATACAGTTATTAGCGCTAGAACTATAATAGTTATACTTATTACTTATATTATTATCCGTATAACATGCATTATTACTCCTATTATGCAGTTACTATCGCTGGAACTATAATATTTATACTTATTACTTCCAATATTATCAATGTAACTTGCAATATTCCCCATATTGTACTGTTATTATCGTCAGAACTATAATAAATATACTTATTACACCCAATATTATCAATATAACATGTATTATTACCCATATTATACTGTTATTATCGTCAGAACTATAATAAATATACTTATTATTCCCAATATTATCAATATAACATGCATTATTACCCCTATTATGCACTTATTATCGCTAGAACTATAATAACTATACTTATTACTCCCAATATTATCAATATAACATGCATTATTACCCATATTATACAGTTATTATCGCTAGAACTATAATAGTTATACTTATTACTCCCAATGTTATCAACATAACATGCATTATTACGGATATAATTCGGCAGTTATTATCGCTAGAACTACAATAATTATACTTATTACTCCCAATATTATCAATATAACATGCATTATTACCCATATTATACAGTTATTAGCGCTAGAACTATAATAGTTATACTCATTACTTATATTATTATCCGTATAACATGCATTATTACTCCTATTATGCAGTTATTATCGCTCGAACTACAATAATTATACTTATTACTCCCAATGTTATCAATATAACATGCATTATTACCCATATTATACTGTTATTATCGTCAGAACTATAATAAATATACTTATTACTCCCACTATTATCAATATAACATGCATTATTACCCATATCATGCAGTTATTATCGCTAGAACTGCAATAATTATACTTATTACTATTATTATTATCAATATAACATGCACTATTACCCATATTATGCAGTTATTATCGCTCGAACTATAAAAATTATACTTATTACTTTTATTACTATCAATATAACATGCACTGTTACCCATATTATGCAGTTACTATCGCTAGAACTGTAATAATTATACTTATTACTCCTAATATTATCAATATGTCATGCATTATTACCCATATTATTCTGTTATTGTCGTCAGAACTATAATAAATATACTAATTACACCCAATGTTATCAATATAACATGCATTATTACCCATATTATGCAGTTGTTATCGCTAGAACTACAATAATTATACTTATTACTCCCAATATTATCAATATAACATGCATTATTACCCATATTATACAGTTATTAGCGCTAGAACTATAATAGTTATACTCATTGCTTATATTATTATCCGTATAACATGCATTATTACTCCTATTATGCAGTAATTATCGCTGGAACTATAATAATTATACTTATTACTTCCAATATTATCAATATAACTTGCAATATTCCCCATATTGTACTGTTATTATCGTCAGAACTATAATAAATACACTTATTGCTCCCAATATTATCAATATAACATGTATTATTACCCATATTATACTGTTATTATCGCTGGAACTATAATAATTATACTTAGTACTTCCAATATTATCAATATAACTTGCAATATTCCCCATATTGTACTGTTATTATCGTCAGAACTATAATAAATACACTTATTACTCCCAATATTATCAATATAACATGCATTATTACCCATATTATACTGTTATTATCGTCAGAACTATAATAAATATACTTATTATTCCCAATATTATCAATATAACATGCATTATTACCCATAGTATGCAGTTATTATCGCTAGAACTATAATAGTTATACTTATTACTTTTACTATTATCAATATAACATGCACTATTACCCATCTTATGCAGTTATTATAGCTGGATCTATAATAATTATACTTATTACTTTTATTACTATCAATATAACATGCGCTATTACCCATATTATGCAGTTATTATCGCTCGAACTATGATAATTATACTTATTACTTGTATTATTATCAGTATAACATGCATTATTACCCATATTATGCAGTTATTATCGCTAGAACTATAATAGTTATACTTATTACTTTTACTATTATCAATATAACATGCACTATTACCCATATTATGCACTTATTATCGCTAGAACTATAATAATTATACTTATTATTCCCAATATTATCAATATAACATGTATTATTACCCATATTATAATGTTATTATCGTCAGAACTATAATAAATATACTTATTACTCCCAATATTATCAACATAACATGCATGATTACCCATATTATGCAGTTATTATCGCTAGAACTACAATAATTATACTTATTACTCCCAATGTTATCAACATAACATGCATTATTACCCATATTATGCAGTTATTATCGCTAGAACTACAATAATTATACTTATTACTCCCAATGTTATCAATATAACATGCATTATTACCCCTATTATGCAGTTATTATCGTCAGAACTATAATAAATATACTAATTACTCCCAATGTTATCAATATAACATGCATTATTACCCATATTATGCAGTTATTGTCGCTAGAACTACAATAATTATACTTATTACTCCCAATATTATCAATATAACATGCATTATTACCCATATTATACAGTTATTAGCGCTAGAACTATAATAGTTATACTCATTACTTATATTATTATCCGTATAACATGCATTATTACTCCTATTATGCAGTTATTATCGCTGGAACTATAATAATTATACTTATTACTTCCAATATTATCAATATAACTTGCAATATTCCCCATATTGTACTGTTATTATCGTCAGAACTATAATAAATACACTTATTGCTCCCAATATTATCAATATAACATGTATTATTACCCATATTATACTGTTATTATCGCTGGAACTATAATAATTATACTTAGTACTTCCAATATTATCAATATAACTTGCAATATTCCCCATATTGTACTGTTATTATCGTCAGAACTATAATAAATACACTTATTACTCCCAATATTATCAATATAACATGCATTATTACCCATATTATACTGTTATTATCGTCAGAACTATAATAAATATACTTATTATTCCCAATATTATCAATATAACATGCATTATTACCCATATTATGCAGTTATTATCGCTAGAACTATAATAATTATACTTATTACTCCCAATATTATCAATATAACATGCATTATTACCCATATTATACAGTTATTATCGCTAGAACTACAATAGTTATACTTATTGCTTATATTGTTATCAGTATAACATGCATTATTACCCCTACTATGCAGTTATTATCGCTAGAACTATAATAGTTATACTTATTACTTTTACTATTATCAATATAACATGCACTATTACCCATCTTATGCAGTTATTATAGCTGGATCTATAATAATTATACTTACTACTTTTATTACTATCAATATAACATGCGCTATTACCCATATTATGCAGTTATTATCGCTCGAACTATGATAATTATACTTATTACTTGTATTATTATCAGTATAACATGCATTATTACCCATATTATGCAGTTATTATCGCTAGAACTATAATAGTTATACTTATTACTTTTACTATTATCAATATAACATGCACTATTACCCATATTATGCACTTATTATCGTCAGAACTATAATAAATATACTTATTACTCCCAATATTATCAACATAACATGCATTATTACCCATATTATGCAGTTATTATCGCTAGAACTACAATAATTATACTTATTACTCCCAATGTTATCAACATAACATGCATTATTACCCATATTATGCAGTTATTATCGCTAGAACTACAATAATTATACTTATTACTCCCAATGTTATCAATATAACATGCATTATTACCCCTATTATGCAGTTATTATCGTCAGAACTATAATAAATATACTAATTACTCCCAATGTTATCAATATAACATGCATTATTACCCATATTATGCAGTTATTGTCGCTAGAACTACAATAATTATACTTATTGCTCCCAATATTATCAATATAACATGCATTATTACCCATATTATACAGTTATTAGCGCTAGAACTATAATAGTTATACTCATTACTTATATTATTATCCGTATAACATGCATTATTACTCCTATTATGCAGTTATTATCGCTGGAACTATAATAATTATACTTATTACTTCCAATATTATCAATATAACTTGCCATATTCCCCATATTGTACTGTTATTATCGTCAGAACTATAATAAATACACTTATTGCTCCCAATATTATCAATATAACATGCATTATTACCCCTACTATGCAGTTATTATCGCTAGAACTATAATAATTATATTTATTACTCCCAATATTATCAATATAGCATGTATTATTACCCAAATTATACTGTTATTATCGTCAAAACTATAATAAATCTACTTATTATTCCCAATATTATCAATATAACATGCATTATTACCCATATTATGCAGTTATTATCGCTAGAACTACAATAATTATACTTACTACTCCCAATGTTATCAATATAACATGCATTATTCCCCATATTATAGAGTTATTATCGCTAGAACTACAATAGTTATACTTATTGCTTATATTATTATCAGTATAACATGCATTATTACCCCTACTATGCAGTTATTATCGCTAGAACTATAATAATTATACTTATTACTCCCAATATTATCAATATAACATGCATTATTACCCATATTATACTGTTATTATCGTCAGAACTATAATAAATATACGAATTACTCCCAATGTTATCAATATAACATGCATTATTACCCATATTATGCAGTTATTATCGCTAGAACTATAATAGTTATACTTATTTCTTTTACTATTATCAATATAACATGCACTATTACCCATATTATGCACTTATTATCGCTAGAACTACAATAATTATACTTATTACTCCCAATATTGTCAATATAACATGCATTATTACCTATATTATACAGTTATTAGCTCTAGAACTATAATAGTTATACTCATTACTTATATTATTATCCGTATAACATGCATTATTACTCCTATTATGCAGTTACTATCGCTGGAACTATAATAATTATACTTATTACTTCCAATATTATCAATATAACTTGCAATATTCCCCATATTGTACTGTTATTATCATCAGAACTATAATAAATATACTTATTACTCCCAATATTATCAATATAACATGCATTATTACCAATATTATGCAGTTATTATCGCTAAAACTACAATAATTATACTTATTACTTTTATTATTATCAATATAACATGCACTACTACCCATCTTATGCAGTTATTATAGCTGGATCTATAATAATTATACTTATTACTTTTATTACTATCAATATAACATGCGCTATTACCCATATTATGCAGTTATTATCGCTCGAACTATAATAATTATACTTATTACTTTTATTACTATCAATATAACATGCACTGTTACCCATATTATGCAGTTACTATCGCTCGAACTATAATAATTATACTTATTACTTGTATTATTATCAGTATAACATGCATTATTACCCATATTATGCAGTTATTATCGCTAGAACTATAATAGTTATACTTATTACTTTTACTATTATCAATATAACATGCACTATTACCCATATTATGCACTTATTATCGCTAGAACTATAATAATTATACTTATTATTCCCAATATTATCAATATAACATGCATTATTACCCATATTATACTGTTATTATCGTCAGAACTATAATAAATATACTTATTATTCCCAATATTATCAATATAACATGCATTATTACCCATATTATACTGTTATTATCGTCAGAACTATAATAAATATACTTATTATTCCCAATATTATCAATATAACATGCATTATTACCCCTATTATGCACTTATTATCGCTAGAACTATAATAACTATACTTATTACTCCCAATATTATCAATATAACATGCATTATTACCCATATTATACTGTTATTACCGTCAGAACTATAATACATATACTAATTACTCCCAATATTATCAATATAACATGCATTATTACCCATATTATACTGTTATTATCGTCAGAACTATAATAAATATACTAATTACTACCAATGTTATCAATATAACATGCATTATTACCCATATTATGCAGTTATTGTCGCTAGAACTACAATAATTATACTTATTACTCCCAATATTGTCAATATAACATGCATTATTACCCATATTATACAGTTATTAGCGCTAGAACTATAATAGTTATACTTATTACTTATATTATTATCCGTATAACATGCATTATTACTCCTATTATGCAGTTACTATCGCTGGAACTATAATAATTATACTTATTACTTCCAATATTATCAATATAACTTGCAATATTCCCCATATTGTACTGTTATTATCATCAGAACTATAATAAATATACTTATTACTCCCAATATTATCAATATAACATGCATTATTACCAATATTATGCAGTTATTATCGCTAGAACTACAATAATTATACTTATTACTTTTATTATTATCAATATAACATGCACTATTACCCATCTTATGCAGTTATTATAGCTGGATCTATAATAATTATACTTATTACTTTTATTACTATCAATATAACATGCGCTATTACCCATATTATGCAGTTATTATCGCTCGAACTATAATAATTATACTTATTACTTGTATTATTATCAGTATAACATGCATTATTACCCATATTATGCAGTTATTATCGCTAGAACTATAATAGTTATACTTATTACTTTTACTATTATCAATATAACATGCACTATTACCCATATTATGCACTTATTATCGCTAGAACTATAATAATTATACTTATTATTCCCAATATTATCAATATAACATGTATTATTACCCATATTATACTGTTATTATCGTCAGAACTATAATAAATACACTTATTACTCCTAATATTATCAATATAACATGTATTATTACCCATATTATAATGTTATTATCGCTAGAACTATAATAGTTATACTTATTACTTATATTATTATCCGTATAACATGCATTATTACTCCTATTATGCAGTTATTATCGCTGGAACTATAATAATTATACTTATTACTTCCAATATTATCAATATAACTTGCAATATTCCCCATATTGTACTGTTATTATCGTCAGAACTATAATAAATACACTTATTGCTCCCAATATTAACAATATAACATGTATTATTACCCATATTATACTGTTATTATCGCTGGAACTATAATAATTATACTTAGTACTTCCAATATTATCAATATAACTTGCAATATTCCCCATATTGTACTGTTATTATCGTCAGAACTATAATAAATACACTTATTACTCCCAATATTATCAATATAACATGCATTATTACCCATATTATACTGTTATTATCGTCAGAACTATAATAAATATACTTATTATTCCCAATATTATCAATATAACATGCATTATTACCCCTATTATGCACTTATTATCGCTAGAACTATAATAACTATACTTATTACTCCCAATATTATCAATATAACATGCATTATTACCCATATTATACTGTTATTACCGTCAGGACTATAATAAATATACTAATTACTCCCAATATTATCAATATAACATGCATTATTACCCATATTATACTGTTATTATCGTCAGAACTATAATAAATATACGAATTACTCCCAATGTTATCAATATAACATGCATTATTACCCATATTATGCAGTTATTATCGCTAGAACTATAATAGTTATACTTATTTCTTTTACTATTATCAATATAACATGCACTATTACCCATATTATGCACTTATTATCGCTAGAACTACAATAATTATACTTATTACTCCCAATATTGTCAATATAACATGCATTATTACCCATATTATACAGTTATTAGCGCTAGAACTATAATAGTTATACTTATTACTTATATTATTATCCGTATAACATGCATTATTACTCCTATTATGCAGTTACTATCGCTGGAACTATAATAATTATACTTATTACTTCCAATATTATCAATATAACTTGCAATATTCCCCATATTGTACTGTTATTATCATCAGAACTATAATAAATATACTTATTACTCCCAATATTATCAATATAACATGCATTATTACCAATATTATGCAGTTATTATCGCTAGAACCACAATAATTATACTTATTACTTTTATTATTATCAATATAACATGCACTATTACCCATCTTATGCAGTTATTATAGCTGGATCTATAATAATTATACTTATTACTTTTATTACTATCAATATAACATGCGCTATTACCCATATTATGCAGTTATTATCGCTCGAACTATAATAATTATACTTATTACTTGTATTATTATCAGTATAACATGCATTATTACCCATATTATGCAGTTATTATCGCTAGAACTATAATAGTTATACTTATTACTTTTACTATTATCAATATAACATGCACTATTACCCATATTATGCACTTATTATCGCTAGAACTATAATAATTATACTTATTATTCCCAATATTATCAATATAACATGTATTATTACCCATATTATACTGTTATTATCGTCAGAACTATAATAAATATACTTATTACTCCCAATATTATCAACATAACATGCATTATTACCCATATTATGCAGTTATAATCGCTAGAACTACAATAATTATACTTATTACTCCCAATGTTATCAACATAACATGCATTATTACGGATATAATTCGGCAGTTATTATCGCTAGAACTACAATAATTATACTTATTACTCCCAATATTCTCAATATAACATGCATTATTACCCATATTATACAGTTATTAGCGCTAGAACTATAATAGTTATACTTATTACTTATATTATTATCCGTATAACATGCATTATTACTCCTATTATGCAGTTACTATCGCTGGAACTATAATAATTATACTTATTACTTCCAATATTATCAATATAACTTGCAATATTCCCCATATTGTACTGTTATTATCATCAGAACTATAATAAATATACTTATTACTCCCAATATTATCAATATAACATGCATTATTACCAATATTATGCAGTTATTATCGCTAGAACTACAATAATTATACTTATTACTTTTATTATTATCAATATAACATGCACTATTACCCATCTTATGCAGTTATTATAGCTGGATCTATAATAATTATACTTATTACTTTTATTACTATCAATATAACATGCGCTATTACCCATATTATGCAGTTATTATCGCTCGAACTATAATAATTATACTTATTACTTGTATTATTATCAGTATAACATGCATTATTACCCATATTATGCAGTTATTATCGCTAGAACTATAATAGTTATACTTATTACTTTTACTATTATCAATATAACATGCACTATTACCCATATTATGCACTTATTATCGCTAGAACTATAATAATTATACTTATTATTCCCAATATTATCAATATAACATGTATTATTACCCATATTATACTGTTATTATCGTCAGTACTATAATAAATACACTTATTACTCCTAATATTATCAATATAACATGTATTATTACCCATATTATAATGTTATTATCGCTAGAACTATAATAGTTATACTTATTACTTATATTATTATCCGTATAACATGCATTATTACTCCTATTATGCAGTTATTATCGCTGGAACTATAATAATTATACTTATTACTTCCAATATTATCAATATAACTTGCAATATTCCCCATATTGTACTGTTATTATCGTCAGAACTATAATAAATACACTTATTGCTCCCAATATTAACAATATAACATGTATTATTACCCATATTATACTGTTATTATCGCTGGAACTATAATAATTATACTTAGTACTTCCAATATTATCAATATAACTTGCAATATTCCCCATATTGTACTGTTATTATCGTCAGAACTATAATAAATACACTTATTACTCCCAATATTATCAATATAACATGCATTATTACCCATATTATACTGTTATTATCGTCAGAACTATAATAAATATACTTATTATTCCCAATATTATCAATATGACATGCATTATTACCCCTATTATGCACTTATTATCGCTAGAACTATAATAACTATACTTATTACTCCCAATATTATCAATATAACATGCATTATTACCCATATTATACTGTTATTACCGTCAGAACTATAATAAATATACTAATTACTCCCAATATTATCAATATAACATGCATTATTACCCATATTATACTGTTATTATCGTCAGAACTATAATAAATATACGAATTACTCCCAATGTTATCAATATAACATGCATTATTACCCATATTATGCAGTTATTATCGCTAGAACTATAATAGTTATACTTATTTCTTTTACTATTATCAATATAACATGCACTATTACCCATATTATGCACTTATTATCGCTAGAACTACAATAATTATACTTATTACTCCCAATATTGTCAATATAACATGCATTATTACCCATATTATACAGTTATTAGCGCTAGAACTATAATAGTTATACTTATTACTTATATTATTATCCGTATAACATGCATTATTACTCCTATTATGCAGTTACTATCGCTGGAACTATAATAATTATACTTATTACTTCCAATATTATCAATATAACTTGCAATATTCCCCATATTGTACTGTTATTATCATCAGAACTATAATAAATATACTTATTACTCCCAATATTATCAATATAACATGCATTATTACCAATATTATGCAGTTATTATCGCTAGAACCACAATAATTATACTTATTACTTTTATTATTATCAATATAACATGCACTATTACCCATCTTATGCAGTTATTATAGCTGGATCTATAATAATTATACTTATTACTTTTATTACTATCAATATAACATGCGCTATTACCCATATTATGCAGTTATTATCGCTCGAACTATAATAATTATACTTATTACTTGTATTATTATCAGTATAACATGCATTATTACCCATATTATGCAGTTATTATCGCTAGAACTATAATAGTTATACTTATTACTTTTACTATTATCAATATAACATGCACTATTACCCATATTATGCACTTATTATCGCTAGAACTATAATAATTATACTTATTATTCCCAATATTATCAATATAACATGTATTATTACCCATATTATACTGTTATTATCGTCAGAACTATAATAAATATACTTATTACTCCCAATATTATCAACATAACATGCATTATTACCCATATTATGCAGTTATAATCGCTAGAACTACAATAATTATACTTATTACTCTCAATGTTATCAACATAACATGCATTATTACGGATATAATTCGGCAGTTATTATCGCTAGAACTACAATAATTATACTTTTTACTCCCAATATTCTCAATATAACATGCATTATTACCCATATTATACAGTTATTAGCGCTAGAACTATAATAGTTATACTTATTACTTATATTATTATCCGTATAACATGCATTATTACTCCTATTATGCAGTTACTATCGCTGGAACTATAATAATTATACTTATTACTTCCAATATTATCAATATAACTTGCAATATTCCCCATATTGTACTGTTATTATCGTCAGAACTATAATAAATATACTTATTACACCCAATATTATCAATATAACATGTATTATTACCCATATTATACTGTTATTATCGTCAGAACTATAATAAATATACTTATTATTCCCAATATTATCAATATAACATGCATTATTACCCATATTATGCACTTATTATCGCTAGAACTATAATAATTATACTTATTATTCCCAATATTATCAATATAACATGTATTATTACCCATATTATAATGTTATTATCGCTAGAAATATAATAGTTATACTTATTACTTTTATTGTTATCAATATAACATGCACTATTACCCACATTATGCACTTATTATCGCTAGAACTATAATAATTATACTTATTACTCCTAATATTATCAATATTTCATGCATTATTACGCATATTATACAGTTATTATCGCTAGAACTATAATAGTTATACTTATTACTCCCAATGTTATCAACATAACATGCATTATTACGGATATAATTCGGCAGTTATTATCGCTAGAACTACAATAATTATACTTATTACTCCCAATATTGTCAATATAACATGCATTATTACCCATATTATACAGTTATTAGCGCTAGAACTATAATAGTTATACTTATTACTTATATTATTATCCGTATAACATGCATTATTACTCCTATTATGCAGTTACTATCGCTGGAACTATAATAATTATACTTATTACTTCCAATATTATCAATATAACTTGCAATATTCCCCATATTGTACTGTTATTATCATCAGAACTATAATAAATATACTTATTACTCCCAATATTATCAATATAACATGCATTATTACCAATATTATGCAGTTATTATCGCTAGAACCACAATAATTATACTTATTACTTTTATTATTATCAATATAACATGCACTATTACCCATCTTATGCAGTTATTATAGCTGGATCTATAATAATTATACTTATTACTTTTATTACTATCAATATAACATGCGCTATTACCCATATTATGCAGTTATTATCGCTCGAACTATAATAATTATACTTATTACTTGTATTATTATCAGTATAACATGCATTATTACCCATATTATGCAGTTATTATCGCTAGAACTATAATAGTTATACTTATTACTTTTACTATTATCAATATAACATGCACTATTACCCATATTATGCACTTATTATCGCTAGAACTATAATAATTATACTTATTATTCCCAATATTATCAATATAACATGTATTATTACCCATATTATACTGTTATTATCGTCAGAACTATAATAAATATACTTATTACTCCCAATATTATCAACATAACATGCATTATTACCCAATATTATGCAGTTATAATCGCTAGAACTACAATAATTATACTTATTACTCTCAATGTTATCAACATAACATGCATTATTACGGATATAATTCGGCAGTTATTATCGCTAGAACTACAATAATTATACTTTTTACTCCCAATATTCTCAATATAACATGCATTATTACCCATATTATACAGTTATTAGCGCTAGAACTATAATAGTTATACTTATTACTTATATTATTATCCGTATAACATGCATTATTACTCCTATTATGCAGTTACTATCGCTGGAACTATAATAATTATACTTATTACTTCCAATATTATCAATATAACTTGCAATATTCCCCATATTGTACTGTTATTATCGTCAGAACTATAATAAATATACTTATTACACCCAATATTATCAATATAACATGTATTATTACCCATATTATACTGTTATTATCGTCAGAACTATAATAAATATACTTATTATTCCCAATATTATCAATATAACATGCATTATTACCCATATTATGCACTTATTATCGCTAGAACTATAATAATTATACTTATTATTCCCAATATTATCAATATAACATGTATTATTACCCATATTATAATGTTATTATCGCTAGAAATATAATAGTTATACTTATTACTTTTATTGTTATCAATATAACATGCACTATTACCCACATTATGCACTTATTATCGCTAGAACTATAATAATTATACTTATTACTCCTAATATTATCAATATTTCATGCATTATTACGCATATTATACAGTTATTATCGCTAGAACTATAATAGTTATACTTATTACTCCCAATGTTATCAACATAACATGCATTATTACGGATATAATTCGGCAGTTATTATCGCTAGAACTACAATAATTATACTTATTACTCCCAATATTATCAATATAACATGCATTATTACCCATATTATACAGTTATTAGCGCTAGAACTATAATAGTTATACTCATTACTTATATTATTATCCGTATAACATGCATTATTACTCCTATTATGCAGTTATTATCGCTCGAACTACAATAATTATACTTATTACTCCCAATGTTATCAATATAACATGCATTATTACCCATATTATACTGTTATTATCGTCAGAACTATAATAAATATACTTATTACTCCCACTATTATCAATATAACATGCATTATTACCCATATCATGCAGTTATTATCGCTAGAACTGCAATAATTATACTTATTACTATTATTATTATCAAGATAACATGCACTATTACCCATATTATGCAGTTATTATCGCTCGAACTATAAAAATTATACTTATTACTTTTATTACTATCAATATAACATGCACTGTTACCCATATTATGCAGTTACTATCGCTAGAACTGTAATAATTATACTTATTACTCCTAATATTATCAATATGTCATGCATTATTACCCATATTATACTGTTATTGTCGTCAGAACTATAATAAATATACTAATTACACCCAATGTTATCAATATAACATGCATTATTACGCATATTATGCAGTTATTATCGCTAGAACTACAATAATTATACTTATTACTCCCAATATTATCAATATAACATGCATTATTACCCATATTATACAGTTATTAGCGCTAGAACTATAATAGTTATACTCATTGCTTATATTATTATCCGTATAACATGCATTATTACTCCTATTATGCAGTTATTATCGCTGGAACTATAATAATTATACTTATTACTTCCAATATTATCAATATAACTTGCAATATTCCCCATATTGTACTGTTATTATCGTCTGAACTATAATAAATACACTTATTGCTCCCAATATTATCAATATAACATGTATTATTACCCATATTATACTGTTATTATCGCTGGAACTATAATAATTATACTTAGTACTTCCAATATTATCAATATAACTTGCAATATTCCCCATATTGTACTGTTATTATCGTCAGAACTATAATAAATACACTTATTACTCCCAATATTATCAATATAACATGCATTATTACCCATATTATACTGTTATTATCGTCAGAACTATAATAAATATACTTATTATTCCCAATATTATCAATATAACATGCATTATTACCCATATTATGCAGTTATTATCGCTAGAACTATAATAGTTATACTTATTACTTTTACTATTATCAATATAACATGCACTATTACCCATCTTATGCAGTTATTATAGCTGGATCTATAATAATTATACTTATTACTTTTATTACTATCAATATAACATGCGCTATTACCCATATTATGCAGTTATTATCGCTCGAACTATGATAATTATACTTATTACTTGTATTATTATCAGTATAACATGCATTATTACCCATATTATGCAGTTATTATCGCTAGAACTATAATAGTTATACTTATTACTTTTACTATTATCAATATAACATGCACTATTACCCATATTATGCACTTATTATCGCTAGAACTATAATAATTATACTTATTATTCCCAATATTATCAATATAACATGTATTATTACCCATATTATAATGTTATTATCGTCAGAACTATAATAAATATACTTATTACTCCCAATATTATCAACATAACGTGCATTATTACCCATATTATGCAGTTATTATCGCTAGAACTACAATAATTATACTTATTACTCCCAATGTTATCAACATAACATGCATTATTACCCATATTATGCAGTTATTATCGCTAGAACTACAATAATTATACTTATTACTCCCAATGTTATCAATATAACATGCATTATTACCCCTATTATGCAGTTATTATCGTCAGAACTATAATAAATATACTAATTACTCCCAATGTTATCAATATAACATGCATTATTACCCATATTATGCAGTTATTGTCGCTAGAACTACAATAATTATACTTATTACTCCCAATATTATCAATATAACATGCATTATTACCCATATTATACTGTTATTATCGTCAGAACTATAATAAATATACTTATTACTCCAAATATTATCAATATAACATGCATTATTGCCCATATTATACTGCTAATATCGTCAGAACTATAATAAATATACACATTACTCCAAACATTATCAATATAACATGCATTATTATCCATATTATGTAGTTATTATCGCTAGAACTACAATAATTATACTTATTACTTTTATTATTATCAATATAACATGCACTATTACCCATATTATGCAGTTATTATCGCTCCAACTATAATAATTATACTTATTACTTTTATTATTATCAATATAACATGCATTATTACCCATATTATGCAGTTATTATCGCTAGAACTACAATAATTATACTTACTACTATTATTATTATCAATATAACATGCACTATTACCCATATTATGCAGTTATTATCGCTAGAACTACAATAATTATACTTATTACATTTATTATTATCAATATAACATGCACTATTACCCATATTATGCAATTATTATCGTCAGAACTATAATAAATATACTTATTACTCCCAATATTATCAATATAACATGCATTACTACCTATATTATACTGTTATTATCGTCAGAACTATAATAAATATACTCATTACTCCCAATATTATCCATATAACATGCATTATTACCCATATTATGCAGTTATTATCGCTAGAACTACAATAATTATACTTATTACTCCCAATATTATCAATATAACATGCATTATTACCCATATTATACTGTTATTATCGTCAGAACTATAATAAATATACTTATTACTCCAAATATTATCAATATAACATGCATTATTGCCCATATTATACTGCTATTATCGTCAGAACTATAATAAATATACACATTACTCCAAACATTATCAATATAACATGCATTATTACCCATATTATGCAGTTATTATCGCTAGAACTACAATAATTATACTTATTACTCCC